>VHKM01000480.1:757500-2081365 GCA_007210695.1 Neogobius melanostomus
TATTTCAGGATTTTTGACATAGGGCCTCATTTCCTAGTTATCCAGAGTTTTTTAAATTTACTTATTTATTTATTTTTTTATTGATGGGATCCCCATTAGCACAGCAAGGCTGTCGCTACTCTTCCTGGGGTCCACGTATAAAAACAAAAATAAATACATGACAAATACAATAAGATACAAAAGCCACGCAACAAAGTATACAATAATCACTGTATCACAATTCGTAATCAATACTTTCTTGACATAATTCACCAATTATGTAACAAAAAACTCTAGCCATAGTTAATATATCTTCAGTTCAGTTCGTTTTGCATAATTTATGGTCTCAACTCTCGACCCGGTCTACCATCCGCGCCACCGTCGTTGAATAGAAATTGTTTCAATACCGATTTTAATGTTTTGATATTTACAACCAAAGTTAGATGTTCTGGTTGCATATTCCATGCATGCATTGCTCTGTACATAAACGTTTTCTGAGCACTGTTTGAATGTACTTTTGGTATAACAAATTTCCCCGCTATGGAGTGTCTAGTTGGATAGCCGTGTTTATCATTGCTAAATAAGAGTCTCTGGTAAGAACTTTAGGCCGCTTTGATGCTATTATATTTTTGAAGGAAGACAATAATGAATACAATAATCTATCTTTTACTGAAACCACTTAAGTCGATTCTGCATGACTTTGGTGTTGGTTGTATAATCGCAGCGTAACACCAGTCGAGCTGCTCGGTTTTGTACGGTCTGTAGCCCTTTTAACACCCCAGCTGCAGCATTTGACCACACGATTGGGCAATAGTCAAGATACAGTATGACAGAACCAGAGCTTGGCTTATTTGTTTAGTTGCTTTCCATGTTAAACAATTACTTTTGTGTTTGTCATGTTCAGTAGTCCTGTACATCCTCTTATAACGGAGAGACCATTTCCCATTTTATTCATTATGTTGTCCACATGTTTCTTCCAGGATAATGTGTTATCTAAAGTGATGCCTAAGAGTTTTGCCGCTTCGACCTGCTCCACCTTAGTAGCACCTACAGTCAGATTCAACACTGGATTTGTTTTTATTAGGGATTTTGAGCCAAATATCATAGTTTTTGTTTTCTTTACGTTTAGAACTAATTTGTTTGAAATTATCCACTGAACAACTGCCATGAACTCCTTGTCTAAATTTGCACCTAGTTCATCAGCTGTTGTAGCTGACATGTACACTGTAGAGTCATCTGCATACATGGGTATACTTGCTGCACTGAGTACAGTCGGTAAATCATTTGTGTAAATGGTATACAGCAATGGTCCAAGACAGCTGCCCTGAGGCACTCCGCAGCTCACAGACCTGAGATCAGAATATGACCCATTAAAAAACACTTTCTGCATCCTGTTTGTTAGATAACTCCTGAACCATTGCAGAGCTGACATTCCAAAGCCATAACATTTCAGTTTGCTTAACAAAAGTTCATGATCAAGAATATCAAATGCAGCAGTAAAATCCAACATTACCAGACTAACCATATAAATGTCTGTGTCGATAGAATAATTTTTGAAATATAACTGACCTCAAATATAAGTTATTTTAAATGCAAAATGGTTAAAATTATTCTATTAACACAGACATTTATATGGTTAGTCTGGTGTTATAAGTGATTTGCCTCAGGTGCACTGTGGAGTGGGTCAGACTGTTTTTAATGCAGGCTAACTGATACCATAGACATGCTTTAGCCTTGCCCTAGCCTAGCACCACTAGACTCTTCAAATATAAGAACTGCATGAATTTAAGAAAAAAATATCTCCAAACATCAACAACACTCTGGATAACTAGGAAATGAGGCCCAATGTCAAAAATCCTGAAATATCCCTTTAAGTCCACACATCACCACCAGACTTGTTCTGATCACTGCAGCACAGCAAACTGCATCTAATGACCAGAATGAACTTTTTTTTAGCTCGTAGGCTTTTTGTGTGTGCAAAGGACAGGGCCGAGTGAAAGCCATTGGAACGCCTGAAGCCTTGATGCCGCCTTCATGTGGTCTCGTAATTATGGTAAATACACTTGGTAAGTAGAAAATTGCACATGAACACCGTCTCATCTCGTACTCACTGTGAAATTATTTTGATGCCTGAGTTACTGAGATGAGATAGCCTTCGACCTTTCAACACGACAGAGAGCAGTACTTTTATCCCTTTAGCTGATTATGAAGCCTGTACACTATCCATTTAGCCACTTTTTCCTCTTACTGAACGACTTTGTGGATGACTTTCTCAAGGTGAATTTGTTTGTTTATAGTGTTGTGGGGTTTTTATATTTCACTTTGCTATCACACAAAAGCACTTGAACACATTGTTTCAACAAGCTTCTGCAATGTGAAAAGATGACTCATCTTAAGGAAGTAATGACTGGAGAAGAAAAGGTTCGTCTGTCAGATTAGAAGTGGGAGTTAAGCTTGTTTCATTGGCATTAGCAATTTCTTTGCTGGGTTTCAGGTGACATCACAGCGTTCTAAAGGCCTTTAATATTATATAAAGGTACAATTATTTTGTTTTTGAGGACATTTTTGGTGTTGTGCATAGAGATCATGGACCCAGTGACTGATATTAATGATCATTTTTGTAATTCATACATTTTATTTTTAGGTACGACTTGTGAAAGTGTAATGCAGTTAATAGGAAAAACTGGCTGGTATGAATAAGAGTGTGAATGGTTCCTTGATGTAAAGCGCTTTGGATAAAAGACCATTTACAAGTTTACTGCATATTATGTCAAAAACACAGAAAACTGTGGCCTAAATCACATTCAGCTGCAGTTCTGACTGAAATTTTACACAATCTTTTCTCAAAAGTTTCCCGTTGTGTCCAATTTGGTCTTGAATATCAAAATTTCCCCTCGTTCCCGTTTGATTGAATGTTCACAAATCTTACAAAATGAAAATATGCCAAGATTTTTTGGATTTGTGACATTAAAAATGTAGTATTTAAGCATTAAAAAGCATTAAACTTGAGTCTGACTTTAGAAAGTCTGTAGAAACCCTGATTAATGGAATAACCTGGTCATCCAGGATTGGTTCATTTATTTGGTAAGGACAGTGCATGTTAAAGCAGAACTAAGTAACTTGTTTACCTTAATAAATCCTTTCCGTCGTCCCTCTGGGGTAATACAAGTGTTAAAGGGATGATTGAGGGGTCTTTCATCTCCCCCTGGTGTCTCTGGCCAGAAAACTACAATTACAACTTTGCTGCCACCGGGTCGGAGTCACCAATGAATCACGAAGAAGAAGCTAACAGGCTAACGGGCAAAGCTAACAGTGGGCTAGCACCACTTAAACAGTATTTACAGCCAAGTTTGAGTGAAAAAAAAAAAGATCTCCATTGTGTAATTAGATGTACAATATCCCTCTGTCCCTTTGTCTTTTCTGTCAGCGTAGTATTTACTCTCATGGACAATTAATGAGTAAAAGAAACGTAACATGCTACGGCACCTGCAGTGGCGCTTATGGCCTCTAGGGGCATGAGTTACTTAGTACTGCTTTAATGAACACGCCACACTGGATTGTAGCCTTGGGCTAATTTCCATCCGTCGTCACCCATGTGCACTCTCAAACACACTCTCATTCATCCTGACCTATTGTACATGTTTTTAGTAGTAGGGGAAACCGGAGTACCCAGAGGAAAGACACAGGGAGAACATGCAAACTCCACACAGAAAGGCCCCGTCCCTGGTCATAGGTGAGTTGGTACATCAACCCATCACAAGTCAAGAGAGTGAAACGTCAAACATGTATCAGTCAGCTTAACCGTGATCCTGCCCGAGCCACTAACCTTAAGGATAGTGGGCTGGTGCCTAATCTTAATCAATAGAGGTGGGAGAACATAGGGCTAACCACTGTACTACTGTGCCGCCCATGTTCAGGTCGTCAGCTGATCTCATTCTTTGGGCTCATAGTGTTTGAAATACCTTGACCTGAACATCTGCAGCAACAATAGCTCAGAACAATTTGGTTACATCCAGGTGGACACTTGTTTTTTTGGGCGGGCAGTGTATATTAAAATGCCACAAACGCAGTGTAAAATATCGAAACAAACTGCAGCTGAACCATTTTTGTATTCCATACGAACGTGTGCTGTAAAAATAGTTGTGCAATGTCATTATTTGCCAAGAAATTTCGATTAATTGCCAGCTTGAATCCACTCCAACTCCAACTGGCCCAAAGTCTGGAGCAGAGCCAGAAACAATGCATCCTTATCCCAAACCACATCCGCGTTGATGTATCAGTTTCTCTCCGACGGCCATCTTTGTTTTGGCAGCCTTTTGTCTCCCGCGTTGAGTGATCGCGTCTGATGATGATCCGTAATTATATCTATTTGCATGTAAATGTGATGGCACTTAAACCCGACAGAGGGGCTTTTAATCCGCCGATAGCACGGGCCTCTTCATAAAGCGGCGCTGGCGAACAGTGGGGACCGCGCCGGTGATTAACGACGCCGCGGAGATGATATTATTGTATTTATATCGACGGAGGGGATGATGGCGGAGTTAGATGGATGCTGCGCGGCGCATTGCACGGGGAAAATGAAGAGGATTCAGTTTCGACAGGCGGTGGCCGACGCGTGAGCGGGACGCCTCTCTCCGAGCCGTTGATTAAAACTGATTTCATATTTGGAGCTGAATGGAAAGTTTTCTTCAATGAAAGCACAAAAGCCGGGCACGAAATCGACTCAATTTGACCATTTCCTTTCCTGTCTACGTCCTGCAGTGTTCAGGGGGTTATGTGCATCGATTGATCTTATGACTGAAGATCGTATCGTCACAGGGATTTCTGACTTGTTTGATGTTTGGTGCTAGTCGCGGGGTCCTACTCAAGCAGAACATGAATCATTAAAGAAGACACATTATGCGAAATCGGCTTTTGTGAGCTTTTAAGCTGGTTATGATCTTTTCTTGTACATAATTAGGGTCCTAGGAGGGGGTTTATGAGCTATTCACACATCTGAGGAATCCTGCACTGCCTTGGTGTGTTCTGTCTCTGGACATTTCCCTTGCACTGATCTAACATCCCCGCCCCCCCACTCTACCCAGGAAGAGCACGGACCTACTGGAAACACACTCGGAACTGCTGGAATACTCGCCACCCCTAACTACTGGATAGGGCCGGGCGATATGGCCAAACAATAAGATCTCGATTATTTATTTTTTTTACTCTGGTTGGACGATTATACTGGAAATGAACTTAAAAAGGTCTTCTGATCTTTATGAAGAAAACTGCTCAGAGTCCTGCTCATTAATGTACGTCTGTGTCTGTATAACAAATCCTTGGGTGGGAGGGGCTAAATGGGAATGATGGCTTTACAGTACTTTTATATTTATTCCCTGCGCTGTCCTATTATTATTGACATTTTTCTAGCTTTTTAATCCGATGTGTTTGTGTGTGACTTGTTTGTGCAGCTGATGAACTGAATTTCCTTCGGGATTAATAAAGTATATCGTATCGTAATATCTGGATCAATGGCCGCTGGCTGCTCTGCTTTGCGACGACGACACTGGAGGCCGCCATTACTGTAGTACCGCCATATAGCCGCTAGTCCCCCATTGGAATGCATTGCACTTTAGACACGTTAAAAACAACTTTAATGCCGGTGCCTAATTGTTTGGAACTGTCTACAGCTAGATATTCCTCCTGTGATTACGCTGGGTTAGACACAATCAGAGGCACCGGGCTGGTTATGGTAGGATACATTTTAGAAATCTCCTACTTAACGAGGGTCGGACTGTTAGCATTGGAGCTGCGCGAGCTACACGTCACACAAGGGCCGAGTCTACAGTGAAGATCCCGCCCTTATGCCCTTATTAGGAACATGCTTCGTCAGAGCTGGGGAGGAGGAGTCTGTAAATCCGCCATGATTTCCCCCTCAAACGTGGTCATTATGGTAAACGGGGAGGAGTGAGTATTGACGGTCTATTAATAATATGTCTATGATCTGGATTCATAATATACCCTACAATAAGGCCCATTAACATTTTTTTATTTCTGTTTTAAATATTCTTTGTCTGCTCTCAAAAGTAAAACTTCTTAATAAGCCTTTAGTTTTATCATCCTCGAGCTCAGCTGTGATTGACAACCGTCTCCATGGAGACTCAATGGGAAAGGGGCGGAGCTAAATGCAGCAGCCGCTCAGAGTGAGAGAAGGGGAGAGAAGCAGACCGGGGGAAACTTTGTTTAAGCGAAGAAAACTATCGCGCACAACGAAAACACAACGCGCGGCCTTTGTAAAGCAGCAGAGATCGTTAGAAAGTCGCTGGTTCCACCGGTGTCATTTCAAAAACAGTCTCTATGGAGCTTCTGATACGCTGCTAAATCGGCAGCACGGCGCTCGTCAGGCGGACATGGAGCGCCGGACACGATTTTACGATTTAGCCATTTTCCACATCGTCTGTTTTTAAAAGCAGGAATTAATTGAATTAATTCGATTTATCGCCCAGCCCTACTACTATATACGCGCTGCAGTTGTGCAAACGTTTATCAGCGAATTTTCATTTCTGGATCATCAAATGTCTCTACGAGTAGCTCTTTGGATGTCCAAGTTTCCGAGGGAAGATAAGTTGGAGTTTGTCTGTGAAGAAAAATAAACTTTATTCATACAGCCCCTTTCGTAGATAAAAAGTATGACACAAATTATAATAGAAACAATCATAAGCCATTGTCAACGAAAAGCTCGTCTTCAGCTGCTTTTTAAAACAGAGTTAAAACATCAACAGAGTCGGCCACATGTAGCGACAGAGGAATTCGGTCTCCTCCGGTTTTAAAGCCAGTCACTGGGACATTGAGCAGGTTCTGGCCCGAGGACCGAAGGGTGCGACGGGGGTAAGTAGGGGCTAAGATTTTAACTTCAATGCAATTTCAGTTTCAATCCTTTGGACCAAAATGCTCTTATCTGTGCACGGCATTTTACCGATGAATGCTTCGTAAACAAGGACTTTCCCCAGATGGAAAATCGGCTCGAACCTGATGCTGTCCCAAGAGATAACACACTATAAGTCACCCCAGAACCCACAGCGGTGCATTAAACTACGATGAAATGGAAGATTTAGGTGCATCGAGAGACTTAGAAGCTCTACTTCTCAGGTCAGTGTTTTCTTCAGCATGATGTGTTTTATATTCATGGTGACTGGTTGTGCTATACTAGTTTTTGTTGTTTTTGTTTTGACATTTGCTTCAGGGCAGGTCTGAATCCACTCCGCGGGTTTTGGAAATAATAAATGTCTTCCGTTGGCATTAAAGTGTTAATACATTTAACTGTGGCAAAACATTTCACTGACACATGTTTTTCCCTCAGGTTAATGATCAGTCTCATCATAATTTTGGATCATTTGAACAAAAAGCTGCCAGACCTTCGACGTTATGAGGTTGTTGGCTGTGTGTCATAAAAAAAAAAATGGATAAAAAAATGAGCCTGTCTTTTGAACAGCTCTTTGGAATGATGGATCCCAAAGACTCGGCTCCCTGTAAAGAGCTATAAATCCTACCACTACTCCACCAACCCTGGCTTCTGCAGCTTTTATAGCATCAGTAAAAGAGGTTACAGTTTTTCGTCGTGGAAATGGTCCCCAGGTGCAGGAGACTGAATGCTTTATAAGAAGAAAAAAAAGAAAAAGGACTTTAATCTATTTTCTTTTATGCGTTTTCTGTTGAAGGACATGGCTACAGCTAAGCAACGACTGGACTCACCGACCGACCCACGGAAACATGACTCCAATCTTTCTTTTAAGTCTCACATACATGCTGTTAAAGTAAAATTGCATATCGTTTGAAATTACTTTACCAGTCAATTAATTGCTTTAGTTTCTCAGTGAGAAAGAGGATTGTCACTCAATTGCTACTCCCTATTCTCGATTACTGTGATGTAGTCTATCAAAATACCACTGCCACTAATCTTCAGCCACTTAATGTTATCTTTAATAGTCTGTGTAGGTTTATTCTCCGTTGTCCCTTCAGAACTCACCATTGTCTGCTGTATCAGCGACTCTCTTGGCTCACTCCATCCTCCAGACGCCAATTTCACTGGTTATTATTTATATTCAAATGCATTAATCTTAGCTATCCTGATTATTTGAGACAATATTTAACACCATTTAGCTCTTCTTTCGCTCTATAATTTAAGACATGCAATTTTTTTTTCTCGTACCTCAAATTCATAAAGAAATAGGAAAATTTTCATTCAAAGCACCTTTTGATTGGAATAATCAACCTGCCTATACCCGCTCTATAACCTACTATCAAACGTATAAAAATGTCCTTTTGCAATATTTACAAACCACTTGTAATTGCTTTTAGAATTGTAATTGATTGTACAAAATTCAAAGTTCTAAGTATAGAACTCTGTGTGTGTGTGTGTGTGTGTGTGTGTGTGTGTGTGTGTGTGTGTGTGTGTGTGTGTGTGTGTGTTGGTCTTTATTAACTTGTGTGGACCAACACCTGAAATTTCACCCGCGGTGTGGGGACCAAAATATTTGTGGGGACCAAAAACCCGGTCCCCACAAAGTTAACTATATTTTTGATGTAAGTAGGCTCTAAAGATGGCCCTGGCAAATTTTCAGCTTGGGCTCCATAAGTGACAAAAACCGGTTTTCAAGTGTGTAAGTGTGTATAACAGAATTTACTCAGTATCGGCCTCTAGTGGTCAGTGAGGTACTGCACCCATACACACTTCTTACACACTTTGCTCAATGCGCATGCGCAAACTGTGCCGGTCCTCACAAGTTGATAAAAACAAACTTTATTTTACATTTTTATTTTAATTATGAAGCTTTCAGACAATACAGTAACTATATAGACAGGGGACTCATGGCACGGACAAAAGACATTTTACCACTGGAGGACAGAAGAGGCAAGACATTTATTTGAAGGCTACCACCATAGAAGTAAATATAAGGATGGAGGAGGGGCTATTTGGGATTTGCCATGCAGTGCGAAGAATAGCTCCTGGAGAATTTCAGTCAAAGTAGATACACTTGTGGATCGAAACACGACTCCAGGTATGTTTTTCATGTGGAAACAACTCTGTAACATGGTAACAAGCTAAAAAGATGATATGATAATGCCGCATCTTTAAACAAGTACGAGTTAGCTAACTAGCTGCGCAATTAACTAACTGGCTAGTACTAGCCTAGCTGTTAGCTACAGACAAGCACATGTTTGTGGATAGGGAAAACTCATCTTCAAGGTAGAAGTTATCATATTGTATGTTTTGATTGCTCAAATCTAAAACTAACTTTGAACAGTGTACTACGTTAATTTATCATTGAGATGTGCGTGTGTGTCACGTTTTAGCATCGTTTCTTGTTCATTACAATGCCGGGGGTTCTTGGCTTTTTTGTCATTACATGTTTGATATGGACAGTATCCAGCTGGTTAAGGTCAGGAGTTGAAAAACGCTTAAATTTAGAAACGGGTAAAAACAATTAAGGTTAGCTTTAGGAAAATGTGTTTTGTTTGGTTTATTTGGCATGATATTACTGCATCTTTAAACAAGCACAAGACAAATGTATGTCAAATCAAATGTATGTATGTTTTTTTTTTTCCAAGCATTGATGCATCTCGAGAAGACAGAAGCCTTGGTAGACTTGTCAATGATGACCACCTTCATCCAGACTGTAAAATGAAAAGGATGACGTCTGAAATGAAACCACATATATGTCTCTTTGCTTGAGGGACATACTGTACATGCTGGAGAGGAAATACCATACACCTACAGAGGAACTAATTGGCCATGGAGGAAAAAGGTACGTGTGAGTATTCCCCACGACTGAAAGCCTACACAGACATCTAAAGACAATTCTTAGCCATGCCAAAAATAAATGTAAAATAGTATCACTTGTGCATAGAGGTCTTAACTGACCTGTATGGAAGGGGAGATGGTTAACTTGATGCTCAAGAAAATAAAAGAAATGTTTGTGTTTTCACATCACATGCATAATCTCGATTTATTTATTGGTTTATTATTTGCTAAAGAGCTTATGCATGTGATGTCATGACAAGGAAATTGAGTGCCTATGTCTGCAATGTTCTTGGGTTGTTTTTTGAATTACCCCTCAATTTGATGTTGCATCTCATGTTATTAATTAAGTCTGCATAACCGCCATTGCAATACGTTTAATTTAAGTGACGATGTCATCATTCTACTTCCGGGTAAAATAGAGCTTTAGCTGTATTCATTCTAATTAGATTTTACTCATTTTAACCTGCTGTTGAGCCGACTACAAGCTCTTTCTAAGCATCTGATCGCAAAGAAATATTACATTTACACCGGATTTTCTTGAGTAATGGAATGGTAAAGTTAACTCCCATGTGTTATTTCTTTAGGATGGAGCAGAGCCCCAACTTTCCACTGAGTTTCCTGAGACCGCCATGTACACGAACCAAGACAAAGACCCAACGCGCTCCCAAAGCATTTCCCAGGTAACTTAATTTATTTCACAGTGGGTCATATTACTGTCTATTGAAATGCTTGCGTTAGCGTTTTAGCTGCCTGATATTTACAGAGGTAAAAACATGTCACGACCACTGTTCTTGTGGGGACCACAGCATTTACTCTAAACATTAGTCATTGGTATGAACTCTACTGCACACAAACGACAGGTTTACCCCACTATCGAGGTCCAGTTAACACACGTCAGGACCACTGTACTTGTGGGGACCACAGCATTTACTCTAAACATTAGTCATTGGTATGAACTCTACTGCACACAAACGACAGGTTTTACCCCACTATCAAGGTCCAGTTAACACACGTCAGGACCACTGTTCTTGTGGGGACCACAGCATTTACTCTAAACATTAGTCATTGGTATGAACTCTACTGCACACAAACGACAGGTTTTACCCCACTATCAAGGTCCAGTTAACACACGTCAGGACCACTGTACTTGTGGGGACCACAGCATTTACTCTGAACAGTAATCACTGGTATGAACTCTACTGCACACAAACGACAGGTTTTACCCCACTATCGAGGTCCAGTTAACACACGTCAGGACCACTGTTCTTGTGGGGACCACAGCATTTACTCTAAACATTAGTCATTGGTATGAACTCTACTGCACACAAACGACAGGTTTTACCCCACTATCGAGGTCCAGTTAACACACGTCAGGACCACTGTTCTTGTGGGAACCACAGCATTTACTCTGAACAGTAATCACTGGTATGAACTCTAGTGCACAAGGCCACTGTTCTTGTGGGGACCGCAGGGCCTGGTATAAACTGTATGCATGTATCAGTGTAAAGCAAATTCTTGTTTCACTAAAGATCTTCATAGCAAACATCAGGGCCACTGTTTTTATGGAGAATGCAAACGTTCCTGTGAATTAATTTCTTTGTAGTTCACACTAGAGTGTATACCAATGTTGTGAGGTCCGTGGTCGACTACAAGAAACGCATACAGTGCATTTTCTATCTTTCCTTTTCTGAGCATCAAGTTAACCAGGCCATGAACAACATGTGCCACTCACTATAGGTGTATCTTAGTTGTACTAGTCACGTCTCCCCTTCCATACAGGTCAGTTAAGACCTCTATGCAGAAGTGATACAATTTAAATTTATTTTTAGCATGGCTAAGAATTGTCTTTAGATGTCTGTGTAGGCTTTCAGTCGTAGAGGAGTTGTCTATCTTAGATGAACGTTCTTGAGTCATCTTCTGTACTCTGTCGCTGTCCTACACTTTAACTACAGTGTACAGAAGATGACCCAAGAACCTTCTGTAGATGGCTTGAGATATACTCGCAACATAAAAATATGCCATTGAGGGTACTGTTATCTTACATTGGTCACAGGTGTAATTCACAAAAATTCAGAGTAATGGAATGGTAAAGTTAACTACCATGTGTTATTTCTTTAGGATGCAGCAGAGCCCCAACTTTCCACTGAGTTTCCTGAGACCGCCATGTCCACGAACCAAGACAAAGACTCAACGCGCTCCCAAAGCATTTCCCAGGTAACTTAATTTATTTCACAGTGGGTCATATTACTGTCTATTGAAAAGCTTGCGTTAGCGTTTTAGCTGCCCGATTTTACACAGGTAAACACATGTCACGACCACTGTTCTTGTGGGAACCACAGCATTTACTCTGAACAGTAATCACTGGTATGAACTCTAGTGCACACAAACGACAGGTTTTACCCCACTATCGAGGTCCAGTTAACACACGTCAGGACCACTGTTCTTGTGGGAACCACAGCATTTACTCTGAACAGTAATCACTGGTATGAACTCTAGTGCACAAGGCCACTGTTCTTGTGGGGACCGCAGGGCCTGGTATAAACTGTATGCATGTATCAGTGTAAAGCAAATTCTTGTTTCACTAAAGATCTTCATAGCAAACATCAGGGCCACTGTTTTTATGGAGAATGCAAACGTTCCTGTGAATTAATTTCTTTGGTATACACTCTAGTGTGAACTACAATGTTTGTGGGGTCCGTGGTCGACTACAAGAAACGCAAACAGTGCATTTTCTATCTTTCCTTTTCTGAGCATCAAGTTAACCAGGCCATAGGAACAACATGTGCCACTCACTATAGGTGTATCTTAGTTGTACTAGTCACATCTCCCCTTCCATACAGGTCAGTTAAGACCTCTATGCAGAAGTGATACTATTTTACATTTATTTTAGCATGGCTAAGAATTGTCTTTAGATGTCTGTGTAGGCTTTCAGTCGTAGAGGAGTTGTCTATCTTAGATGAACGTTCTTGAGTCATCTTCTGTACTCTGTCGCTGTCCTACACTTTAACTACAGTGTACAGAAGATGACCCAAGAACCTTCTGTAGATGGCTTGAGATATACTCGCAACATAAAAATATGCCATTGAGGGTACTGTTATCTTTACATTGGTCACAGGTGTAATTCACAAAAATTCAGAGTAATGGAATGGTAGAGTTAACTACCATGTGTTATTTCTTTAGGATGCAGCAGAGCACCAACTTTCCACTGAGTTTCCTGAGACCGCCATGTCCACGAACCAAGACAAAGACTCAACGCGCTCCCAAAGCATTTCCCAGGTAACTTAATTTATTTCACAGTGGGTCATATTACTGTCTATTGAAAAGCTTGCGTTAGCGTTTTAGCTGCCCGATTTTACACAGGTAAACACATGTCACGACCACTGTTCTTGTGGGAACCACAGCATTTACTCTGAACATTAGTCATTGGTATGAACTCTACTGCACACAAACGACAGGTTTTACCCCACTATCGAGGTCCAGTTAACACACGTCAGGACCACTGTACTTGTGGGGACCACAGCATTTACTCTAAACATTAGTCATTGGTATGAACTCTACTGCACACAAACGACAGGTTTTACCCCACTATCAAGGTCCAGTTAACACACGTCAGGACCACTGTTCTTGTGGGGACCACAGCATTTACTCTGAACAGTAATCACTGGTATGAACTCGAGTGCACAAGGCCACTGTTCTTGTGGGGACCGCAGGGCCTGGTATAAACTGTATGCATGTATCAGTGTAAAGCAAATTCTTGTTTCACTAAAAATCTTCATAGCAAACATCAGGGCCACTGTTTTTATGGAGAATGCAAACGTTCCTGTGAATTTTCTTTGTAGTTCACACTAGAGTGTATACCAATGTTTGTGGGGTCCGTGGTCGACTACAAGAAACGCAAAAAGTGCATTTTCTATCTTTCCTTTTCTGAGCATCAAGTTAACCAGGCCATAGGAACAAAATGTGCCACGCACTATAGGTGTATCTTAGTTGTACTAGTCACATCTCCCCTTCCATACAGGTCAGTTAAGACCTCTATGCAGAAGTGATACTATTTAAATTTAGTTTTGGCATGGCTAAGAATTGTCTTTAGATGTCTGTGTAGGCTTTCAGTCGTAGAGGAGTTGTCTATCTTAGATGAACAGTCTTGAGTCATCTTCTGTACTCTGTCGCTGTCCTACACTTTAACTACAGTGTACAGAAGATGACCCAAGAACCTTCTGTAGATGGCTTGAGATATACTCGCAACATAAAAATATGCCATTGAGGTAGGGCTGGGCGATATGGCCTATAATCTCTATCACGATATAAAAAAGAAATATCACGATAAAGATATATTTGACGATATAACAGACAATGGACAAATTCCAGCCTTACGCCTATTTGGAAGATTAATGCAAAGATATTGCATTCTTTTTTTTAGTGCCATACCAATTTCCTCACAGTTTACATCCTTCATTTCATTTCACTTTTTAAGCACCTGCCCCTGTGTCCTACAGTCAGTGTTTATGCTGCTCTGATGGAGCTGAGTGCAACATAAATTATATCGTGTCCACAACGATATAAAAAATGACAACGATATCAAAAATTATATTGCGATAACGATATGTGATACGATATGGCCCACCCCTACATTGAGGGTACTGTTATCTTTACATTGGTCACAGGTGTAATTCACAAAAATTCAGAGTAATGGAATGGTAAAGTTAACTACCATGTGTTATTTCTTTAGGATGCAGCAGAGCCCCAACTTTCCACTGAGTTTCCTGAGACCGCCATGTCCACGAACCAAGACAAAGACTCAACGCGCTCCCAAAGCATTTCCCAGGTAACTTAATTTATTTCACAGTGGGTCATATTACTGTCTATTGAAAAGCTTGCGTTAGCGTTTTAGCTGCCCGATTTTACACAGGTAAACACATGTCACGACCACTGTTCTTGTGGGAACCACAGCATTTACTCTGAACAGTAATCACTGGTATGAACTCTAGTGCACACAAACGACAGGTTTTACCCCACTATCGAGGTCCAGTTAACACACGTCAGGACCACTGTTCTTGTGGGGACCACAGCATTTACTCTAAACATTAGTCATTGGTATGAACTCTACTGCACACAAACGACAGGTTTTACCCCACTATCGAGGTCCAGTTAACACACGTCAGGACCACTGTACTTGTGGGGACCACAGCATTTACTCTAAACATTAGTCATTGGTATGAACTCTACTGCACACAAACGACAGGTTTTACCCCACTATCGAGGTCCAGTTAACACACGTCAGGACCACTGTTCTTGTGGGGACCACAGCATTTACTCTAAACATTAGTCATTGGTATGAACTCTAGTGCACACAAACGACAGGTTTTACCCCACTATCGAGGTCCAGTTAACACACGTCAGGACCACTGTTCTTGTGGGAACCACAGCATTTACTCTAAACATTAGTCATTGGTATGAACTCTAGTGCACAAGGCCACTGTTCTTGTGGGACCGCAGGGCCTGGTATAAACTGTATGCATGTATCAGTGTAAAGCAAATTCTTGTTTCACTAAAGATCTTCATAGCAAACATCAGGGCCACTGTTTTTATGGAGAATGCAAACGTTCCTGTGAATTAATTTCTTTGTAGTTCACACTAGAGTGTATACCAATGTTTGTGGGGTCCGTGGTCGACTACAAGAAACGCATACAGTGCATTTTCTATCTTTCCTTTTCTGAGCATCAAGTTAACCAGGCCATGAACAACATGTGCCACTCACTATAGGTGTATCTTAGTTGTACTAGTCACGTCTCCCCTTCCATACAGGTCAGTTAAGACCTCTATGCAGAAGTGATACAATTTAAATTTATTTTTAGCATGGCTAAGAATTGTCTTTAGATGTCTGTGTAGGCTTTCAGTCGTAGAGGAGTTGTCTATCTTAGATGAACGTTCTTGAGTCATCTTCTGTACTCTGTCGCTGTCCTACACTTTAACTACAGTGTACAGAAGATGACCCAAGAACCTTCTGTAGATGGCTTGAGATATACTCGCAACATAAAAATATGCCATTGAGGGTACTGTTATCTTTACATTGGTCACAGGTGTAATTCACAAAAATTCAGAGTAATGGAATGGTAAAGTTAACTACCATGTGTTATTTCTTTAGGATGCAGCAGAGCCCCAACTTTCCACTGAGTTTCCTGAGACCGCCATGTCCACGAACCAAGACAAAGACTCAACGCGCTCCCAAAGCATTTCCCAGGTAACTTAATTTATTTCACAGTGGGTCATATTACTGTCTATTGAAAAGCTTGCGTTAGCGTTTTAGCTGCCCGATTTTACACAGGTAAACACATGTCACGACCACTGTTCTTGTGGGAACCACAGCATTTACTCTGAACAGTAATCACTGGTATGAACTCTACTGCACACAAACGACAGGTTTTACCCCACTATCAAGGTCCAGTTAACACACGTCAGGACCACTGTTCTTGTGGGAACCACAGCATTTACTCTAAACATTAGTCATTGGTATGAACTCTACTGCACACAAACGACAGGTTTTACCCCACTATCGAGGTCCAGTTAACACACGTCAGGACCACTGTACTTGTGGGGACCACAGCATTTACTCTAAACATTAGTCATTGGTATGAACTCTAGTGCACACAAACGACAGGTTTTACCCCACTATCGAGGTCCAGTTAACACACGTCAGGACCACTGTTCTTGTGGGAACCACAGCATTTACTCTGAACAGTAATCACTGGTATGAACTCTACTGCACACAAACGACAGGTTTTACCCCACTATCAAGGTCCAGTTAACACACGTCAGGACCACTGTACTTGTGGGAACCACAGCATTTACTCTGAACAGTAATCACTGGTATGAACTCTAGTGCACAAGACCACTGTTCTTGTGGGGACCGCAGGGCCTGGTATAAACTGTATGCATGTATCAGTGTAAAGCAAATTCTTGTTTCACTAAAGATCTTCATAGCACACATCAGGGCCACTGTTTTTATGGAGAATGCAAACGTTCCTGTGAATTAATTTCTTTGGTATACACTCTAGTGTGAACTACAATGTTTGTGGGGTCCGTGGTCGACTACATGAAACGCAAATAGTGCATTTTCTATCTTTCCTTTTCTTTGCCCTTGTAGTCTTTATGCCGGTGTGATACTTTTTTTTTAATTTGTAAGCCAAGATCTTCTAGTTTCTAAAAGTGTGTGTAGGATGAGTCGAGGCAAGTTACTTTGCCTAACCCAATATATTTTATGTTGGTAGATACAGTTTTAGTAATGTAATGTTTGTATATATTTCCGTTTACAATTTGTTTCACAAGCTGTAGTTAATTTCTTTGCTACAGCTATAATTAGCTACATCACATTTGCTGTCCATACCCGTGACCCTCACCCCCGATCAGGGGACAGCACGTAATGGGCTAAACACAGCTTTATCTATTTTCCCTGATTTGTCATGGTATATTTAAGTTAATTTCTGTAAGTTTGTGTCTAATTCTGTCATTTTGTTCCTCAGTTCATCCTTCAGTTTGTCAATCAGTCATCAAAAGAAAGTGGGAAGAAGAGGAAGTACAAGCAGTTGAGAGGCATCTGACTTCCTTCATAACCTCCCTTACTGTTCCAAGGAAACAAGACTGCGAGAATTGTCTATAACTTGAAAACGAAGCACTACAATATAGAGATTGCGCTGCCATAAAATTTTATGTGAAAAATCGAATCAGAGCCCTTAAAAAGAAACATTAAGGCAAGGTTTTTTCTGAGATGCTTTGGGCTATGTGCACAGTGCCCCCATGTTATTTCAAATTAGCGACGGTTTCCTATCTTTTACATTTACGATTTGCAGAGTCTCACACAAATGAAGAGATGGCTCAAGATTTTGTAAAGGACAGCGCATAAAAGTTAGAATGTGACTGGAGCAGGTTAAAAAATGATGTAAGATGGAACGACTTCACTGGAGGAAACCTCCAGGTTCATAACAGTGGGTGATTTTGTCTTAAGGCTAACCACTAACACAAAATTTAAAATTCAATTAAAACTAGTGCAAAGTTTTGAACGAGTCTGCGCAAAACGGGATCAAGTAGTTAGTTTTAAATTTTATTGAGTTGTTTACACATTATACTGTCATTATTGAACACTAGCCTTAAGATCGTGAGATAAAAGCTTCTCCCTTACGACCGGGGCAAGATTCACATCCAACAAGCTTGTAACAAGTTGCAGTGACCATCAGTAACTCGCTGTCCTTTACAAAATCTTGACCCATCTCTTGATTTGTGTGGGACCCTGCTAATCGTGTAAGTAAAAGACGGGGGAGAAGGACAGTGTCGCTTTTTCCAGCTGGAAATCATGTGGGGACAGTGTGCAGCCCATTGAAACTTGGCTCAATAAATTTAGATTTTGTTGCTGGAAATATAAGAAATTTTTGTGATTTTTATGCTTAAATTCCTTAAACTTGTAATGCATTTTTTCTCATGTCCGTAATCTACAGCATACGTTTGAAATTTATATCTCTACATTTAAGTTGATTACCTTTTTTTACTGCAGTGTCTCGCCTTATACAGTCCCGATCAAAAGTTTAAGACCTTTTGCAAAATGGTAGAAAACAAAGAAAATCACATTTTGCATGGTTAGAACTTAACAAGGTTCCAAGTAGAACTTCAATATGCAACAACAAGAAATGGGAGTGAGACAAAAAAAGAGTAAACCTTTAATTTCCACTTGACTTTTTTTGTTCCATAACCCTCAGTCATAGAATTCCTTAAAAGATCCTTTCTTGCCGTTTCCCACCTCAGCAGTGATGGCACGCAGCAAGAGACTGTGCTTATGCAGCACAACCTGACCACGTTTAAACATTGCTGTCAGGACGTCATGAGTGTGAGTACCTGACTGAAAATGACTTTGAATGAACATTTGCACAGATTTGGTCTTTTAAAGGCATGTGGTCCTAAACTTTTTAGCAGCTGCAAAACGGTCTTAATTTAATTGTTACTTCATTTGTTGTTTTCAATAAGAGTTATTCTCAATTTTGTTTTGTTTGTGTCACTCAAATTTCTTCTTGTGGAAGTTCTGATTGGTATCTTGATCAGATTCAACCATGCAAAATGTTGCCATCTTTTAATTAGAGTTAAACTTTTGATTGGGCCTGTATAGCATAAATCTCTTCTTCCCACCTTTTTTCAATGTGTTAAAAGCAGCGTTGTTGGGACTACTCCATTAATGTTATCCAACTACTGATAATAGAAAAGTCCTTCTACAAGTAGTCTTGTTACTTTGATTACGTTATTTCAAAAGGAAGGAAAGACTTCATTTGGGACTAGGATCGTCCAGTGTCTTGACGTGCAGCCAATTGGATCCTCAGTTTGGTGACATTTTTTGGGGTCTTTCACTTGACTTTTTTGTTCCAAAAGTCATCTGAGGACTAATTACTACTTTGGGTTCGCCCTTTTAAGTGTTTAATAAGTTCAATGTGAAGCGTTTCACAGGTAAATAACTCTCAACCACAGTATTCTATAGAGGTACGCCAATCAGATCAGTCACTGATCATAGCCTGTTCAGCAGATTTGTAAAATATGTTGATCAAACGTGGATTTCACATACATTCTTTCAATCTATATTCTGGTGAAAATTACGCAGCATTGCACTGCTCTAAACCATAAATGTATTTTTTATTGTAATTAGTGGTTACACAACAGCTCTGGATGTACTGCTCTAATTGCCGACTGTATCCCCACCTGGCGGCTCTACTTGTGACAGCAGCGGTGTGTAGTGTAACTAATCAAAACAACCATGGCGCGAGAGCTAGTCTGCTATGCTTAAGACAAAAGCATAATGAAGGTTCATGACCATAAAATAGCCATATATGGACATATAACTCAGACATTAATTAGTAATAATAACGGACTATAAAAATACTATACAATAAACTATAAATAAAGATAAATGATTGAAGCACCTCTATAATGTATACAACAATTTCTTGATAGAAGTTTTCAGCTGTCAATTGTAATCAGTTGTTACTTGGTTACAATGGGATGTTTTGTTTGTAAACAAATATAATTATCCCCAACTGTTCAAAAGTTATGATGTGATTCTTTCAATTCAAATCAAAATTGAATAGTGATTACCTTCTTTGTCTATGACTAAGTAACATTTTTGAGAGAGCATTTTAAGAAGAGATATTTTTTCACAATAATACAGGCAGGGCATTTGTGTTGAATAGTTATGAACGCTATAAACTATGTATGGTTGGGCTTTAAAGTATTTAAAAACCTAACTGTATATGATTGGTCTTAAAAGTATTAAAAACTGAAACTGTGATGCGGGCTTAAAGGTATTCAAAACCTGAGACTGTGTATGAGTGGGCTTAAAAGTATTCAAAAACCTGAGACTGTGTATGAGTGGGCTTAAAAGTATTCAAAAACCTGAGACTGTGTATGAGTGGGCTTAAAAGTATTCAAAAACCTGAGACTGTGTATGAGTGGGCTTAAAAGTATTCAAAACCTGAGACTGTGTATGAGTGGGCTTAAAAGTATTCAAAAACCTGAGACTGTGTATGAGTGGGCTTAAAAGTATTCAAAAACCTGAGACTGTGTATGAGTGGGCTTAAAAGTATTCAAAACCTGAGACTGTGTATGAGTGGGCTTAAAAGTATTCAAAAACCTGAGACTGTGTATGAGTGGGCTTAAAAGTATTCAAAAACCTGAGACTGTGTATGAGTGGGCTTAAAAGTATTCAAAAACCTGAGACTGTGTATGAGTGGGCTTAAAAGTATTCAAAAACCTGAGACTGTGTATGAGTGGGCCTAAAAGTATTCAAAAACCTGAGACTGTGTATGAGTGGGCCTAAAAGTATTCAAAACCTGAGACTGTGTATGAGTGGGCCTCACAAGTATTTAAAAACCTGGAAGGTCCCCAGAAATATAGTAAAAGTCAGGTGTGGAATTTTTTTTTGTGTGTATTGGGGTTTTGAGGTGATATTACTGTTTGTAAATTCTAGGGGACTTTGCCTGATTTTTTTGGATGCTGTAGACCCTACAGAAAGGGTGGTTCCCACAAGTGACGATTTAGTCAGGTGTCCCCACAATTGAGTACAGACCAGTATAGGTGTGTGTGTGTGTGTGTGTGTGTGTGTGTGTGTGTGTGGTGGTTAGAGTGGATGTGTGTGCTGTAGGGTGCAAGGGGTGTATGTGTTGGAAGATGTATATTAATGATTTATTTGTTTGTTTGTTTTGTCTTCTATGTTTTGGTTCCATGCCTGTACTGCTGTATCTTAGCCCTAACCTTAAGGATAGTGGAGTTTACAAGCTAACCTTACCTTAGCCCTAACCTTAAGGATAGTGGAGTTTACAAGCTAACCTTACCTTAGCCCTAACCTTAAGGATAGTGAGTTACAACTAACCTACCTTAGCCTAACCTTAAGGATAGTGGAGTTTACAAGCTAACCTTACCTTAGCCCTAACCTTAAGGATAGTGGAGTTTACAAGCTAACATTACCTTAGCCTAACTTAAGGATAGTGGAGTTTACAAGCTAACATTACCTTAGCCCTAACCTTAAGGATAGTGGAGTTTACAAGCTAACATTACCTTAGCCCTAACCTTAAGGATAGTGGAGTTTAAACTAACCTTACATTAGCCCTAACCTTAAGGATAGTGGAGTTTACAAGCTAACATTACCTTAGCCCTAACCTTAAGGATAGTGGAGTTTACAAGCTAACATTACCTTAGCCCTAACCTTAAGGATAGTGGAGTTTACAAGCTAACATTACCTTAGCCCTAACCTTAAGGGTAGTGGAGTTTAAACTAACCTTACTTAGCCTAACCTTAAGGATAGTGGAGTTTACAAGCTAACCTTACCTTAGCCCTAACCTTAAGGATAGTGGAGTTTACAAGCTAACATTACCTTAGCCCTAACCTTAAGGATAGTGGAGTTTACAAGCTAACATTACCTTAGCCCTAACCTTAAGGATAGTGGAGTTTACAAGCTAACATACCTTAGCCCTAACCTTAAGGTAGTGGAGTTTACAAGCTAACCTTACCTTACCCCTAACCTTAAGGATAGTGGAGTTTACAAGCTAACATTACCTTAGCCCTAACCTTAAGGATAGTGGAGTTTACAAAACTAACCTTACCTTAGCCCTAACCTTAAGGATAGTGGAGTTTACAAGCTAACATTACCTTAGCCCTAACCTTAAGGGTAGTGGAGTTTACAAGCTAACCTTACCTTACCCCTAACCTTAAGGATAGTGGAGTTTACAAGCTAACATTACCTTAGCCTAACCTTAAGGATAGTGGAGTTTACAAGCTAACCTTACCTTAGCCCTAACCTTAAGGAGGGTGGAGTTTACAAACTAACCTTTAGCCCTAACCTTAAGGATAGTGGAGTTTACAACTAACCTTACCTTAGCCCTAACCTTAAGGATAGTGGAGTTTATAATCACGGGTATCAAATAGTATCGGATCGGCGCGTTAGATACGTCCATATCAAACATATGTGACGGCAAAATAGCCGGGGAGTTGCGGGAACCGTCCGACGGCATCATAGACACTTCGTACACAATTGTGCTAAAAATAAATTCGCGAACGAGCGAGGCCGCGAAAGGTGAACCGCGTTATAGCGAGGGACCACTGTATAGTTCCCCTTTTTATCTGTTAAAGGTCCTATATCATGCAAAATCGACTTTTTGGAGCTTTTAGCCATGTTGTTATGCTATTTCCTTATCAAAACACCCCAGAGCGGTTTTTGGCTTCATTCACGCAGTTCTAAGTACTCCTCCTGAATCCTGCTCTCTGAGCAGCTGCTCCGCCCTCTCCTGGTAAACGACTGAGCTGTTCAGTTGTGTCGTCACAGCGGAACGGAAGTGCTCTACGTCGGTAATGTAATGCCTTACGGCCTGATTTTAATTTATAAAACAGCTTTTTTTTTTTTTTTTTTTTTTTTGAAAAAAAAAAAAAAAAAAAAAAAAAAACAGCAACCCTCCGAAGCGTCTGTGCTGTCCCACGACGCTAATCAAGCGCACCCACGGCTGGAGGAGCCATGGATCCGAGCATAAGTGTTGTTTTTGAAGACTGAGCTCTTTCTAACCTACTCTGGACACCGCCTGTTCTTTTTCTTACCGATAATGCCACGGATGCACGTTTGGCTACGAGAGGAACAGGCCTATTCAACCTTCCTAAAGAAGAGTGCACTCGCCAGAAGTTGGAATTTCTTTCCGGGATTAAGCTAGCTACTATATCAACCAACCTGATGGATGCTTGGTGAACCTTGGCCAGAATCAAAGTGGATTAACTTTTATAACTTTTATAACCAACGCGATCTCATGGGAGTCCAAACTGAGCGGTGAGTCAATCAAAACGCATGTTAGCGTGTGTGTTAGCATGTGTGTTAGCCATTTATGAAACTGCTTTGCACATGTCAACTCCTTATAACTGCATTATGTGAAGTAACTTCACTTTTTGCAGCGATATTTATATTTATAATACTGCAAATGTGGAATGAGCAGAGAGAGGGGCGGAGTTAACTGAATCGAAGCGTCTTATCTTCCGGGTAGGGAAAATACCCCCCAAAAATACTTATATTTCTCTCAAAATGAGTACTCCATAGTGATAGAGGTACAATATATCATATATATGCCTATACTTTACTTTGGAATGGCTAAAATAGCATGATACAGATCCTTTAAGAAAATTGACATGTTTATGTGCAACTAGACTTGGATCGTGTAACTCTTCACGTAACCGTATTTAGATAGAGAAAACGTGGAAGAGCTTGGTCGCTTCTAACTTCACCCCCGTTTGGCCCATAGGGGAGAGGAGGAGAGGCTAAACTCATCTAAGCTCAGGTAAGAACAGATAAAAAACAGTGACCTGTTCCTTTAAATGTTGAATGTTGTGGACTCCACTTAATCTTAAAAGTCGATTTTGCATATGCCGCCCTTTAAATACGATAAATTGGATGAAAGTGATTGAATGTGGCGATTTCGGTGGAGACGGTTTGTACTTTCTTGAAACGTGATTGCCAATGGAACAAGCGTAAACAGAAAGAAAAAGCCGAGCAGCAGTAGTGTTGTGTGTGTGTGTGTGTGTGTGTGTACGAGCACTGTTGACACGCCTACTTTGTTGTGGTAAAGTTGCCGCACTTTTCTTCTTCGCCTTGTCCTTGGTATTTTTAGAAACTCGAGTGTGACTGTTTTGGTCCCGGCTCGTCCACGCTCGACTTCACCGCTGTGATAAACTCCGCCCGGCTCCGCTGTTCCAAAACATGTCAAACCAAGCGCTCCTCACTTCCCCGACTCAAATGGACCCGAGCCCGGCCCCAGATAAGTGTGTCCAGTGGAGCGCAGCCAATTTACCGCAAACTCCACCAAACATCTGATACCCTTGGCCACTCCAGCTCCCTCCGTCTATTCTCTCCAGTCCATACTTTGCTCTCTCCCTCCTTCGTTCTCTCCTTTTCTCTTTCAGAGCTTGTTAGTGCGGACTTGATTTTGGGAAACTTTCTGTATAGGCAATATGTTACTTCCCACTTTCTGTTTCCAGGTGAGATACAGCAGGTGAAAAACATTCTGCGTCTTAACATCTTTGTTTTACTGTCAAAGTAAATAATAATAGACCAAACTATCTCTTTACGATGTTTATTCTGTAACGTTTTGTCGACTTGTGCTTTGGATTTGAAATCACACGTATCCGTTCAGAAATACTGAACACATTTGGTACACACGTGATGCACTGTGACGGCCTGTGCCATTGGGGTAGAGTCTTGACAGTCTTGACATGCACGGAATCCCCCCGACAATAAGTACAAATATGGTAATTTTTTTCTGCAAACTGCATTTGTAGTGTTTGTGTTCCACATTGTTTTATTGGGTAATAATAATAATAATATCCATCCATCCAGCTTCGTGCCTCGTCCAGAGGCACGAAGCCCCTGACAACAGAGCTCCAGGATCATTCGGGCGCTCAAACCCCTCCAGGTGGTGGTTCAAGGAGGGGATAATAATAATAATGCATCAGTTTTATATAGCGCTTTTTTGGACACTCAAAGACGCTTTACATTGCACTATTCATTCACTCCATACTTGGTGGTGGTAAGCTACTATTGTAGCCACAGTCTGCGCCATTGGCCCCTCCGACCACCACCAACCACTCGCTCACTACATTCACCCAGGCTTCCTGGTGTTCCCAAATGGTCTCCCATCCAAGTACTGACCAGGCCCTTCCCTGCTTAGCTTCCAAGGCCTGACGGGATTGTGCAGTGCAGTGCTGTGTTTTTGTGAGATTCAGTGGATTTTTTTTCCTGCAGAGAGTCCATACTAACCATGAAGGACCCAGCTATTTTAAAACAAACAGCAGCGTATGATCTAAAGACATTTGAGACCCACAAAATTCTTCTTCTGAGACACTGAAGAGGCACCAAGAGCCCCCCACACCTGCAGCACAGTGGAGGCGTCACAAGAGGAGCTACAGGAAACAAAAATGGGCCAAACGAGGAGGTATCCGGGCAAGACTCGTAGCTAAGCCCCACACAAATCTTCTATCCCTACTATTGTTCTGGCTAATGTTCGTTCACTGGAGAAAAAGGCGGATTATATTCGTCTGCTACACTCCTCCCAGGAGATGGTGAAAGACTGTTGTGGAGCGGAGGGAGCCGCGCAGGAGGGAGGAGGAGCTGATCAGTGCAGGACACCACGCTCTGAAACAGGGACAAACCCAGGTGATGCTGCATCGTTTCAGGGGATCCCTGAAGGCAGTTCCTCCAAAAACATTGTAGTCCGGTAAGCCCACAGTGACGCTCAGTCGCAGCGGCTCAGGACTAACCCGACGCCTGAACGGAATTTCGTTGTATAACTTCACAATGACAAATAAACACTTACTTTGTTACTTAAAGACACGTTTCTCTGAAATTGAGATCCTCTATCGTATCCGAGACTGTCTGTCCACTCGGAGAACCCAGGTTACAACGTAAACCCAACGTTTTCATTCCACTCTTGCAACAACATTTCCACTTCAGCAGCTCATACAGACTCCAAGCCATTTTTTAAATTTTTTATTCCTGCCTGATTTATTGAGCTCTGAATTCCAAAACAAGGTGAAATTCAAATGTTACTGAATTTTCAAGTAGCTTCAAAAACTGAAGATCCAAAAGCTCCTCTGAACAAATCTTTGTTAACAGAAAGTAATATTGGCATTTTGGCAATCTTTATAGATATTATATGAAAAAATTAAATGACAGAACACTTGAAATACTTTTTAATGTTAGTAATCTACAGCAAAAGTTTCAAATTGACATCTGTTTTGCTTTTTTCCCATTCAGTTGTAGCGTCTCACCTTAACCCAGACTTCCCCATGTTCAAGTCTAACGTGGGCTCACGTCAATAAGATATTATAGATTATAGATTCATAGTCAGCGCTATAGAAAGGTTGTATATTGGATTCCTGATCTCTCTGAATGAAGTGTACCTCCCCTGTGTTACGTTTACAAGAGCAGTCGGTCTGATTTCTCCCGAGGTAACTCGCATACTGTCCGATCATAATTCTGCCGCTACTTCTTCATCGAACACATTGAAGCTACAGAAGCCTTTAGTTTCACTTTTAAACCGGACAGATCAAAAATGAAAAGTGGAATTATTTTCAGACGAGGTTTTGCCAGGAGCATTTCTTCCAAACAGCAAGAAAACACTTCATGAGTGTTTTAAAGCGACATGTCATAGATACAGAAATCATAGGAATGATTCAGATGATCTGCATACAAATGAATAGGGAAGCCGACTCAATACTAAAGTATGGCGAGTGTTGAGATTATGCTCTCATTTTGTTATATGCTATACAGTTTGTTTTGCTATATAGTACGAGTGAAGGCGAGGAGAGAACAGGTGTCAGAGAGAAAGCGTGGCATACAGGGAATACTCACCGCGGCTTTCTCTTTCCAACTCCCGGAAAAGTGTGTCATACTGCCCAAACATGCACCTTCTCTGTGTCCAAGGACGAAATCTAGGCTATACCCCTCCAAATTACCGGGTCATCTCTGCGACAAACGCACAGCGTTGGCTGTAATTAATCAATCAGTCAATGGTTTTGTACAGTATAGCCAATATCACAATAGGAGTTGCCTCACAGGGCTGCACTAAACATTAAGGCAACAAAACAGAACTGTAAATAAGGTCTGTTCATTCATTCATGATTTTTAACAAGGCTTTGACCTCACCTATATGTGGTTGAGACCGTTAAACGACACCAGTATGGTATCGGGGAAAAAAAGTTTAGATACTAATGGTATCGAAATAAAATATAGAGACCAAGTTTTGATGCTGTTGGGTCCAGGGACAGCATTAGAGGAAGTTACTTGGTTGTTTATGTAAATGAAACAAATTGAAAAGAAATGTTTTTTCATAGAATAAATTATTAAAAAATAATAAAAAATATTATTAAATGATTGTTCTGTTT
Organism: Neogobius melanostomus; assembly: GCA_007210695.1. Classification (NCBI taxonomy): domain Eukaryota; kingdom Metazoa; phylum Chordata; class Actinopteri; order Gobiiformes; family Gobiidae; genus Neogobius; species Neogobius melanostomus. The sequence goes on from VHKM01000480.1 coordinate 784,700, forward strand.
TCTGGCTCTAGATGACTAGATGAATATTTTAGTATATTGGAAAAAGTATTGTGCAGGTATCTGTATCGGAAACCAAGTATCATTAAAGTACTGGCATCGAAAAAAATATCAACGGTGCCCAGCCCGAGTGGTTAACGGGTTGGCAACAGCTGAAAACATCTGGACCGTTCATAATTTGTGATGTTTTATGGTTAATGCTAACGACTATAGGAGAAAATACATTGAACAGGCTAACGGACTCTGGAAAGTTTCCCAGAGTACCAGGCTAGTAGGATCGAACACCACTTTTCCTTTTTATTTCCATGGGTTGTTCTACTACATGACTTTACGGTTCACTGTGGTTTATAAATCCCAGGCTATTGCTGACAGATGTAGAAAGCTCACAACGCTAAAGGAGATGAATGAAACGCTGTGGGACGGGCGTTTATGTCTCGCTAATTTAATAACACTGCGTTCCAACCATTAACAGACTGAAAATGATCACAATTACCAATTCATGACAGACAATGGTTCACTTCTGCTTTTGTGTGAATTACGCTATATTTAAACACACGCTTTCTGCAAAAAGTAAGTTAAAAAATAAACCTCCTCAGACCCTCTCCTCTGCCTCGACCCACCCTTTAAACATACTGCAAAAACAATGTTATTTCTTTTCGTCTGGATCATGTTGTCTTAAGTCTGTAAGCATCAATCCTACATGTATGAATTTGATCAACTGCTCAGCGTACCTTCCTATGAACTAATCCTTTTCATTTCCCTCAAGACCCAGAGCATACGCGTGTTCAGCTCTGCCGCGGTTGGCTCCTGTGGCTGGAAACCCGCTGATGTAAACTCTCCTGATCCGCTCTTAAATGCCAGTGCCATCCTTCCCTCCGCAGGTGTTCTGTTGTTATTAAAAATGACTGCGGATGAGAAGTGGCGTCTCGCGAGGGTCCACGGCCAAAATGCCAAAATAATCCATCACTGCGTTAATCACCCGACACGAGACGTACGACGAAAGAAGAAAATATGATATGATAAAGCAGGTTGTGGGCATTTGAAACCGGGCAGGTCACTGGACACGGTCTGATCGTACCAGATATTGTTGCGTTTCAGATGACGCCGCACCCTACTATAATATTCCTGCAGATTGGAGCAGGTCAAATGACACTTCCTCCAGCTCCTGCGGTCGTACCCTGAGGTATTCTCAGTCCAGCCGAGAGATGTAGTCCCGTGGAACAGCAGCTGCTCTACTTCAAGCTCTCCCCGAGTGAAAGAACTTCTCAGCCTCTCTTTAATCGGCCTTTTCCACTGGCAAAACCTACCCAGCCCAGTGCCAGGTCTACCCGTGTAGCCGAGTGTCTTCACTGACCAGACCAGGCTCGCGGTTGCTCGTGTATGGGCACATGCACGGATACAAGCAGCTGTATGAAAAAATATGAAAGTATAGTGATTTTAGAGGCCCCGGTAGAGGCCCCTAAAGGTAGAGGCCCCGTTTTGGTCCTTCTGGTGCTAAGTGTGATTTTTTTTTTTTTATGAAAATCTGTCACTACAGAAACAAAAAAACTGTAAAAAATAATTTTACGACTAAACTTTGACCCATCCCTAGGCCTAATAAAAATAAACACCTCATTCAATTTGGAATGCATTTAAACAAGTGTTCCTGTTTAGGTATCGCAAATACTTGCATGACAGTGAACTTGTGTGTGCATTTTGGCCAATAAAGGGTTAAAAATCATAAAAACTTTACAAATCTTTGGTATGTATGTGTCAAGCAGAAGTAGTTCTATGATTCTGAGTTTTTAAAGTAGAAGAAAATATGAAAGTACAACAATTTAGGCTGTTGAAAGTAGAGGCCACATTTTGGGCCTATAGGGTGTTAAGTGTGATTTTTTTTCAGCCCTAGCTCTGGGAAGCTAATGTAAAAAAACTGAAATAGCTTCTCCAGAAATGATTATCCTGAGGCAAATTTGAGGAACATCCACTGAACACAGAAAAAGTGCCATAAAAATGAAAATGTCAAAGGCCACAAAAAGTCCCTAGGGAGCTGTGAGGGTTAAAAGCGACTATTTTATTTCATGTATGTGCATTCCCTTTTGTTCAAACTGCAATAAATGCAAAGAAAAGTGGAGTAAACAGATTTAACAGCGGGCTCATAGAAGACTTACATTATTTTATGCTGCAGGGTTTTATTTTTTCCCTTCCGCATTAAACATGTCACGCTGCTCCTCCTCCTGTGATCTAATCGGGCTCGGTTTGTTTGTGCAGGTGTGAGCGCGGGCCGTTCGGGGCATCCAGACCTTTCCTCAGACGAGCTAGAGAATGGCACGGTTTGGACGACAAGTGTGAGTGCGCCCCATGGCTCTGATCGGTCAGGTGACAGAGGACCGCCCTCACTAAAACAGGAAGGCCCTACGGGATTTAATATTTCACATCATCATACCGCTGTTGATTTTGCCGATGATAGCATTTACTCGCGGTTAGCGCAACTTTAGCTGGTGTTAGCATAGCACCTGCATGTAGCTTACCTTCATAGTTCATCTTTCAGCTGCTTCTTTCCTCTAGTATTCGTATTATTTGTCCACATTGTTCTCATCGCGGCTCACAAAACGTTTCATCGTCGTTCTGTTGTTCCTTCAGTAATGTGTATTCTAGCGTGCGCCGCCCACAACAACTGTGTGAAAAACCATCCCGTGCCGTGTACTGCCAAAGGTTTAGGTTGAAGTGTACAGCCACAACCACTTATATCCGAGATCGTTTGGCCATAGATGAGAGAACACACGTAGATCGACCGGTAAATCCAAACCAAACAGATTTTTGTGGTGTGATTACACAACAGAGCCGTGGCTGAGTGCAGCACTTATGCCTCACGTCAGGACGGGTTCCTAAATTCAGCAGCGAGCTGGAGGAAGCATCTCCAGATCTTGAGCCGGGATCTTGGACAAGATCACTTGAATGCTTTTCTGTGCGTGATTTGGGCTGAGGAGGAAACTAGAGCAGCTCGAGTCGTGTTTCTCAAACTTTTCACACCAATTACCTCCACATAAAATCCACTGCCTGACCAAAAAGAAAAACGTCGCCATAAGGTCATGTGCTCTAATATTTTCCTGCAGCTGTGGCGTGGTTTCAATAAGTTTCTGCGATGACAAAAGATCCAGTGTTGCTTTCATTTTTCACTAAGATCTTGGGAGAGTGTGGCCAAAGATTCTCAATGGGGATTAGATCTGGTCATTCAGGATGTTCAGCTGATCTCATTCTTTGGGCACATAGCAACCCAGAGATCATAACAGTTAGTTACACCCATCCTATTTTTGTCTTTTTTCGGGCATTAAAAAACAGGAAAAGTCAGTCAATGAAGGCTTTAAATGTTATTAAGAAAGAATTAAATTGGATTCAAAGTGGCCTTACATCTACTTTTCTGGGAAAATAAAGACATTGTTTTACAAGTTACAGCCTCAAACACATTCAGCTGCAGCTTTGGCTAAAATTGTGTCCTTTTACTTTGCTCTAAAGTTGCCCGGTGTGTCCAATTTCCTTTTGAATATTGAAATGTCCGCCCATTCCTCTGATGGAAATGAAATGTGCGTTTGAGGCGTTAAAAATAGGGTTTGTCTTGTTGCAGGTGAGGAGAGAGGGCTAACTACTCCGCCGCGGTGTCACCAAATCTAAATTAATTATCTCCCATACGAACTCCGGGTCCTCTCCATGGCGCGGCGCGGTTAAACCTGAGCCTGCGCGGGTCTAAATTTAGCTGAACTCCTGGACACTGGAGCCGGGGCAGAGATCACAGCGACATGAAAAATGAATCAAAGAAACAGAGCAACAGCGTCAGGCCAGGGCGAAATTCACTCTTCACTTTCCCATGTATCAAAGGCCCATTTCCTCCCGGGACTGCGTTCTTTGTGTCTTTAACCAACGTGGCCGGCGTGTGTTATGTTTCATTTATGTTTGAGTAGTTCTGCATTTTCACTGTTTCTCAAATGAAAATATAATCCTGCCACATTACTCCTGTTTTAAACGCTTTAATATTCAACCTAAATTAGTTGTTTTCATATATTCAGTTGTTTCTACATATTGCATAATCGAGGTTCAATGTAACTTTTATTTAGAATAGCTTGCGTTCACGTGGTTGATAACGATAATTGAGGTGGAGGGCAACTGAAAATTTAAAGCGGTAACTATGGTAACTGGCGAACTGCAGATTTATTCGCCTTAGTTTTTAATATCTCAGTCATTATAGGAAGGATCCACATGAAACAAAAACTGTCTCAAAGTTCATTGTCTCCTCTGTCGGCGTATATGAACTAATTATTATGACTATAACATGAGCGTGATGTTGGCCAATAGGGAGGACTTTCAGACATAAAAATATTATGTCAGGTTTGTGAATCCAATCACTGTCAAATACTGATGAGTAAGTAAGTAAGTAAGCTTTATTTGTATAGCACCTTTCACAGACAAAAAGCCACAAAGTGCTTCACAACACAGTTTGAAAACACAGTTTAAAAAAGTACATACAATATAAAAGGCCAAGACAACACCAAAAATCATAGCAGCCCAAAATGTAGCTAATTAAAAGCCTGAACAAATAGATAAGTCTTAAAGAGGGGGTATTATGCTTTTTTCAATCACATAGCACCAGTCTATAGCATACTACAATGATGACGTAACCTTCTGTTGGTCTGTATATGCAGTAAATTAAAATAACTGCCTTGAATAAAATTGCTCTCTCAAAATGGCTGTACTGAACGTCTTGAAATAGGCCTCTGTCTCTTTAAGAAGCTTTCCGACACGCCCCCTTCAGCACACTGCTGTGGCATCTAAACAACACTACTGTGCGGGGAGGGGGCTCTGCTGAGCTGAGGAGCAGTGGTTGGTGGCTTGGCTGGTGACAAAAGGTCCAGAGGCGTCTCCAGGAGGTGGGGGCGTTCCTAGGAGGACTGAGGCAGAGCTACACCTAAAATGGCTGCCGTCTAAGTTTTTACTGATTACTCAAAAATATGTGAATGAGCCAAGGCAACACTCCAGGCATGTGTTTAATGAGGGAATGACATAACATGATATAAAGCTTGAAAAAGTCGATTTTACATAATACCCCCCCTTTAAGTTTGCTCTTGAAGGTGTCAACAGAGTCAATTGAGTGCGGAAAGAGGAGGGAAGATCGTTCCAAAGCCTAGGAGCAACGGCCTGGAAGGATCGGTCACCTCTTGTACGAAAATGAGTGCGTGGAACCTTGAGTAGATTCTGATCCACAGACCTGGAAGTGAGTCATCAGGAGCAATAACCAGTGTTTCTGTTATGTCTGCATTGAATGAGAGTTATCATTCAGCCATTGTTTAATTTCCACAAGACAATGGAGCAGAGAGTTTAGCTTCTGGACCTCAGACGGCTTAAAGGAGCAGTCAAGCTGGATATCATCAGCAAAAAAGTGGAAAGAGACATCACTGAACTTTTGGATGAGCTTTACCAAAGGGATCAAATACATGAGGAAAACCAATTGTTAATTTTCGTTTTGGAGATTTCTTACAAAAACGGTATTTCTCTCATAGAGTTGTATTGGCCCCCGCTCCTCCACCTGACATTATGACATCATCACATTCTAAAACGTGAACGTGACCTATTGGCTTACAATAATGCTGTCAGTCAATGATATAATGGAGCAGGGGTTCCTAAACTTTTCAGGAAAAACATTTAAAATCTGGCTTAGTGATGTTAGCTTGGATACTGTATTTTGATATTTGGCTTGATTTCACTAAAATATGCTGTTTTCAATCAAAAATACATCAAATTCAATGTCCGAAAACGTAAAAAATATAGACTCAAAATCATCTTGCGGCCCCCACTTCAGTGTCCTGCGTAAGTATACAGACGGCATCTCTGGAAACTGTGCCACAAATGCTAACGTTGCTAACGAAGTTGCCAGAGCGGGAAAACAAAGGGGTAAAGAAAAAATCTTTGACCAAATACTTAAATAAATGCTAATTTATGCAAGTATTATAGAAATGAGAGGGAATGGAGAGGAGCAAAGTGATTCAACAGCCCTTAAATACATGAATAAACAGGAAATGCTAACGTCAGCTTCAAGCAACATGCTAGCTTCGGGGTAGGGGTGGGCGATATGACGATATTAGACCGTCATACAATCTCCAGAGCTGACTGTTAAATTAAAATTAAATCAATATTTATCATACTGGGTCAATCTCTGTCGTAGCCTTGACCGTGATGCTCAGGCGCCTTCCCTCAGCCGCTGAATGTTTTGCTTGTGTATCAGTATGACGTTCTCTGGAAGCATAGACAGACTTGAATGGTAGGACTAGCTCAATGTCTCGAGGTCGTGTCTCCGGGTCTCATACTGATGGTAAATAAACTTCTCCTGTATAAGACATCCAGACTCCTGCCCGTTCTTCATCAATCCTCTCGGACACCATCGTTATTTCTCTAACAATTTAGCGTCACCGAACACATGTCTACATACAGCTGATCTGGTAAGTGTATTTTTATGCCTTGATAAAAGTGAGGGAGAATGGCCTTACCAGATGCATGCTTGACAGAAAAAAGAATAATGCAATGGGAAACATACAACTAGTAAAAATGACATCATCTAGACAATGTTATTGGCTAATTCTGGATGATTCTGGTCGAGAATAGGAACTTTAGGTCCTGACTACTAGGAGACTGGGGTATTCCGATGCACAAAGCGTGAACTGAAGTAGCTACAACAAGCTGTGAGGCTCCATGCAGACAGTTAAAAGTAGGTCAGGTAGTAAACTTGTTGACTCTACTGTTTACGCAGATAGTCGTCATAGGCAAAAGTGAGGAACACATATATTAAGAGTGTAAAGCTTTGACGATCTGTCATTTTTGTGGGATCGTTTCATCACGATTCAAAGCACTCCTTTCACGGTCAGTGAATGAAACCCAAGCCGCGATGTCGGACGCTAATGCGAGTTACTCATTTGGCAGCGAGCCGCTCCTCTCCACTGCGCATGTACAGCCAGGTTCCTCGATCCAGAGCTTTTAAAGGCACCGTTCTGTCTCTATTTCAGCGGTACTTATGTCAGTGTCTTTCCTCCCTAGCGCCGCTGTTCTGCATGGATCACGTAAGGGATAATGCACGACGAGGTGTCCATCATCAGAAATAACTGAATGACTCACGGAGGACGGTTGCTTCCGCGGATTCCAGTTATTTCTGATAATGGACACCTCGTCGTGCATTATCCCGCTTATACCATGGTCCCGCGAACTGAAACTGTTCATTGGGGCCTGTTTACTTATTTTTTTAAGTCCTGGGCAGGAGTTATTTCACTTTTTAATCTGTTTTACCTGAAGCTAGTTCCAACTCAATTGTTTATCGTTACTGTGAAAACAGCTGCAGTGCAATACGTTAAGTGGTGATGTCACAGCTCTACTTCCGGCTTCGCAGATGTGCGAGAAACTACAAGAAACTCTTTAATACCACAATCAATATTTCTGAAATTCAACAGAGTTACTGAACATACTTATTTATCAGGCCCATTAGCTAAAAATGCTGTACCTACTGCCATAAAAGTAATATTTACCAAAATCGCTACATCCGGGTTAGCGAAGAAAAATGCTAACGGCGCAGCAACTCCGCTAAACCCGGAAGTAGCAACTTTAGTAAATATTACTTTTTTAGCAGTAGGTGCGGCATTTTTGGCTAATGAGTCTGAGAAATAAGTAGCTTCAGTAACTCTCTGTTGAGTTTCAGAAATATTGATGATTGTTTTAAGAGTTTTTAATGTATTTTTTATGGAAGCCGAAGTCGTGACATCACACTTAACAAACGTATGATATAGAACGTGATTTTACTGTTATTTAACTGTTGCCGGTCCATGTGCAGAGAAGCGAGTGTGTCCCTCGTCCTTACAGTTCTGTCAGATCCTTACCATGTGTACGCATCATGGGCCGTGTTCACAAATACACTGCCTATTCATGCCTTTGAAAATATAAGACATGGCCAAAACCTAAATCCCAGTCCCTTATTGTCAAGTCCTGTAGTTTCAGTATTTTCATTCATCTTTTTTTCTTCTTCTGTGTGTAATCTACGACATCTGCTGTTCTGATCTGTTCCATCAACTGATTTCGTCTTCCCTGATGGCACAGGCATATTCCAAGATGACAACGCCAGGATTCATCGGTTCAGGGAGCATGAGATGGATCATCCGCCACAGAGTCCAGATCTGAACCCCATTGAGAACCTTCGAGATGTGCTTTGGGAGAGGACTTTGCGCAGAGATCACACTCTCCCATCGTCAATACAACATCTTGGTGAAAAGTGATGCGACGCTGGATCTTCTGACATCGCAGAAGCTTAATAATGAAACAACCCCACAGAGAATGTGCTGCAATCAAAGGTGAAGGCGCTACAACAAAATATCTCTGGTCGGGCAGTGAAGTTGAGAATGTCATTATTTTTCAGGAAATTTGAATTTAACGCCAGCTGAAATCCAATATGATTTTTTTTTTTTTATGACATTTCAATTTAATTACTTAAGCTTTCATAATGCCCTGTGGAAACCCTGAGTGAAGTTATGATGCTGATCTGATGTGAAATGGGTGAAGCGCAAGGACAACAATGAACAAATGTAATAAACCTGAGCCACCGTGGAGAGACATTATTCAAAAAATTTGTGACTATTTTCAAAAGGAAACTTGAGCCTTCTTTGAATGTGTTGATCTAATCATCTGGTCCAGTGCAGAACATGAACCTATGGTCTGATATAAAGAGAAGTATGTGTGTCTTTAAAGAGCGCCCCCTGTGGCGACGTGCTTTTGTTGTGAAAGTCAGTCAGGACAGACATATTTCACCAGTGAAGCGTTTTCCCGTGTCTCTGAAATACCACGACCTTAAAGAAAACAGGCCTCTCGTGTCCAGAGCCATTAATAAAACATGTGCTATTGATGTTAGCGTCATTTCAACCACAGCTTGACATTTAGCGTCTCACTGGACACAGATATCCTGCTCAACAGTTGCAGCCCAATTAGCCTTTTTACTAGCCACAATTCAAAAGAGCTGTGGTCTTAGATGTCTACGTAGGCTCTCAGTCGTACAGGAGTTGTCAATCTTCAATGAAGGTTCTTGAGTCATCGTCTGTACTGAACGTTTGGCCTCTCATCCAGAGTGCGAAGCCTTTTGGATGCCCTTTGGACAAGAAACGTTCGACACTTCAACGACCGAGTACACATTCGGCACATCTTTTTCATAAATAAACCACGTAAATATAACCTATTACTGTAAAAAGTTGACAATGTTAGCTGCTTGTCTGTTAACACTCAGGGCCCCAAAGGATATTTTAGGTGATTTTCGCCTGGAGTAGTTTGTCACACTCCCATGTCATTAAAAACATCCCCTTTCAATGTACCCTTCAAGTGTTATACTGTTTTTTTTGTCAGGACAACCTGGACTTTCATAATAAACAAGCTTAAGTTGGTTTTAAAGGATGTAAAAAAAAAAAAGTTATAACAGAAATACCAAATAAACATTTAGGCGGGTAAGTGAAACTTTATCTTTGGCCTTGTTAATGACGCCATAGGCCAAAATTGCCTGTAGTGGATTTGTTGATATATTAGTTTTTCTCACAGGGGATTTTGGATCTTGTTATGTTTTTGAATAAGCTGTTTATAAGTGAACAAATCGGTATAAAATGAAATGAGATATTAAAAGAGCTCCCTATCCGCTCATAACGCACTGTGTGTCGAGCATCAAGTCTCCGAGGGGCACCACACGGAGGCCAATGTGACTGAACGGCATTGTGCAGTATTTGCAGCGTTATTTTATGAACGCAGCTGACAAAAACTGCCCTTATTCAACAATGAGAAAGAAGAATGAGTGCCAATGAGATGAATGATACAACGCACGGTCATATCTCTGTGCCACGCGAGGACACTTCACGTTCATACAAACGTAGTAAATTCACTTCAAACTTAAGTTCAGCTCCTGACAAAACGTTTGCATCATGTGGAGTTCTCTGACTCCCAGAGTCAATAATAAACACGGTGAGGCTGCGTTTCAGTTTCATGCAGCTAAAATCTGGAACAGTCTTCATGAGGATGTGAGACAGGCCTCAACTCTGACAATGTTCAAATCCAGGCTGAAAACAGCTCTTTTTACCCGTGCATATGAAAACTGAAAGTATTTTATCTGCACTCTTGCCTTTTACTGTCATTGATTAACTTTATGTTGATGTTTTATTGATTGATTTTATCTGTTTTCTTGTAATTTTCTGCAACTGTGAAGCACTTTGAATTGCCTTGTGTATGAATTGTGCTCTACAAATAAACTTGCCTTGCCTTGCCTTGCCTTGGTGCCTGTGCCCACAGCGACAAGTGAGAAAAGAAAGAGCGGAAGGCGCAGAGAGGGAAGATACGTCTGAGCTTAAGTGCGCCACAGCAGCAGGGGCGGAGCAGAGAAACTCAGGTTCTAGGGGTGGGGGTGGGGGGGGGGCACCAACTATTAAACCGATACACCTAAACTAAAAAAAATGTTGGTGAAAAAGTCTTGTTTGGTCAGAGAAATAGCGCACGCCGTGGGGGCATGTGCGGCTTCATGACTGTAAGCTTCCCCGTGTGTGGCTCTCAGAGGCCACCGCTACTTATGCTGGAAAATGGATTTACCACGAGTTTGCTGAGCAGAAGGCACGCAAAGGTTACTTCAGACGGGTGAGTGAAAGTTTGTTTTTTTATCGCTGGTGGGCGCCGTGCCAATGGTTTTTTGATGAGGCTATTGTGCTGTTGTAAGCTAACGTGTAAGCTAACCTGCAACTGAACCTGCTATTTACACAAAATCAAGATCTCTACAAACTTAAACTACTCCATAAATGTAGTCAGCGCATCCATAGCTCTCTCTCAGCGTGAGGCGGAGCAGACACAGGCAGGCAGCTCTGACACAGAAGCTCAAGCTGGGGAGAAGCACGCAGGATCTTGTCTGTAAATTAAAGAGTAGGCTACACTATGTCCATTATCTACATCACTATGGCCTAGTAAACATCAAAGTTTGTCGTTTGTCGTATCTCGTTATTAGCTAGCTCAGGACTCTCGTTGTGCGTTATAGTTTCGAGATTATGTTTGATTTTAATGAGCGACCCTCCTCCCCGCATCGTTTTTATTTTTATTTATTTTTGTGGGGAGAAGGGGCCCCATCAAACATTGCTTAGGGCATCAAAATGGCTTGCAGCGGCCCTGTAAAAGAGCTCTCTGAAAAATCTTTAGTCTTGTGAAGTCCAAGACGGGAAAGTTTGGAGTCTGTAGGAGGTATTAAAGTGGATATGTTGTGTTGTGGAATGAAAACCTCATTTAGAAAAAAAAAAGTGTTGTCATTTTATACTTTTATACTAAGATGTTTCGGGAGAAAACTAACTAAAATCTCAACGTTGACCACCACGTGAAAAATCGATGTTTTACCTTCCGTTTCTCGCCTTAAATGATCGACACATCTTCTCCCTCATGGAAAAAGGCAATAATCCAAGACGTTTTCTTCATTAATATCAAATCCATGTTAAGTAAAACTGACAAACACTTATCCAGAGGAGATTAAGGAGGAGAAAGTAGTGAGTCAGAATGGGGACAGTATATATATGAGGAGTTAGGGTGAACATTCGTCTATAGACTCTCAATGTCCTTGTTTCTGTTGTAGGCACACACACACACACCGTCGGCCTCACTGGAGTTTGACCTGATTCACATGGAGGACGTTAAATGGGCCACAGCCTCATGTTGAGAACCCTCAGGAACGGACTCAAACCGGCTGCAATTATCTTTTGTATGGTTCTTAGCAGGAACTCCATGACCCTGTTTCTACACGACGTCTTCTCATGAAACCTACTTCACACCTCTACGAACCTCATCTCAGTTTTACAGAGAGCTGGATCTTTATCTGTTTTTGCACAAAAGTAACCGAGCAAACACAAGAAAACAGGACAGGCAGAAACCACGAGTGAAAACATGACTTAGGGAAAAGATATAGATTTGAAACTTTTGCTGTACATTACCGATAGAAATATGAGGGAAAAGAACTATTGCTTTTCTGTCATTGAATGTATCCAGGAATTTTATGCATAGAAATGGCCAAAATCTGCAAAAGAAATTAATAAAAAAAACATTCAAAGCTCAATAAATCATGCTAGGAGTCAGATATACAATTCACTCTGAAAACAACCTTCAAAATACTGTCAAGTTCAAGACTGTATGTGTGGAGTCTGTAGGAGCCTCTAAAGTGGAGATGTTGTCGCATGAGTGGAATGAAAACCAAGGTTACACTATCTTGATACATTGTACCAAACTAAAGTTAGTAAAATGTAATGTGCTTTGTAACAATGTGTAATAACTTGTACCTCTGTCGAAAATACACAATGGAATAATGTGTATTTGTAGTTTGTAATAAGACATAAGACCGTTGGGGTTAGGGCTTAAAGTGACAGGTTTTAATTTTTTTGAAAATATGACTTATTTAGATGGATTACATCAGTTGCATAATTATCATTTTTTTTCAGTGAAGCAGCAATTTTAATGAAGAAATGTTGGGCAGAAAAGTTATTTTTATTTGAATTTTTAAGCTGCTGACAGGAAGTGACATAAAAGAAGGAAACATTCCATAGCAGGTTGACTCATTCATTTCCCATTGACTTAACATGGTTGCACGGCAACAGTTTAAAATTGTTTACCTTCTTCGATGTCACTTCCTTTTGGTGTCCAACAAGGAAGTGAAAACATAAACATCACAAAAATGGCCAAACTAAAGAAAGCTGGGTATAATCTTTAGCAAAATCTTAAATATAATCGTGTAAACTGTGTTTTAGCAAAAATTGTGTCTAATGTGTCAGATGCACTTTAAGGTTAGGGTTAGATTAGGGTTTTATGTCGTATTATGTACAGTTATGTATGTATTACCGCGGCACGGTAGCACAGCTAGAAGGTCCCGGGTTCGATTCCCACCTGGACGGGGCCTTTCTGTGTGGAGTTTGCATGTTCTCCCCGTGTCTGCGTAGGGTTCCGCCGGGTGCTCCGGTTTCCCCTATCACTAAAAACATGTACAATAGGCCAGGATGAATGATGTGTGAGTGTGATGGTGGTCAGAGGGGCCGTTGGCGCAGATGTGTGCAGTCGCAACAGCGTTTCTGTCAGTCTCCCCCAGAGGAAACTGAGAGTATGTACAATTGTCTCATGTAAAGCGCTTTGTGACCATGTCTGTGAAAGGCGCTATATAAATAAAGATCTTATTATTATTATTATTTACGTATGATTATTTTGTGTGTATTATTACATTATGTACATCCAAACTTCAAATACACATTCTTCCATTGTGTGTGTAACCCATAGGTACATGTTATCACACATTGTTACATAGAACATTACATTGTACTAAATTTGGCAGGTACAATGTATCAAGAGTAAAATAAAGTGTTACCAAAACCTAATACGGAGAAAACGCCGCTAAAGTGTTGTCCCTTTGACTGCACACGCGCAAATATATTTCTCACGTCTTTAGCCGCTGTGTCTCCCACAAAATAAATGATCATATTTGGATTGCATTGTCATCTCCGTCGCCTATCGTGCTACACGTGGATACCAAACATGTCTGTATTTGTGTAAGAATAGTCAAAACCAGTGGAACGGGAGAACCAGGGATCTCGATCAAAACAAGGGCAAAACTAAAGCACAAAGTTTAGATGAGGAAGAGAGCTCCTTCATCTCCTGGGCCTCGGTCCGCAGCTTGAGAACCCGTGACCCAGAACACACTTGTCCTGAGGAGGCCCGTCGGACATCTTGTCACTTTCCTTCTTGTGTTTCCACGATGCTTTGCTCCCTCTCTCTTCCCGCTCTGCTCCTCGGGCCAAAATGCTGGTCCTCACCCCCCGTCGGATCACAACTTCAATTAATTTCACAGCTGGATGGTTCCCCCTCCCTCCTGCTCCTCCCCCCCTCTCCCCTCGCAGTGGAGGATTGTGGGCAGCAGCGCACTATGACACGTTGTCCATCCGTGAAGGCGTCTGACCGCGGGCTGTGGCAGATCGGGCGGGACAGCGTTGTTTTAGTGCTCCGCTGAGATGGCGCTGAAGGATATGAGTTTGTCATTACGGCGCAGTGCAGGGGAGGGCTCCACTCGCTCCACTCGCTCCACTCGCTCACGTACGCCGGGCTCGTACAGTGAGTCGACGCTTTTGGAGAAGAAACTGCGGAGATCAGTCTTTTGTCATTTAAGTTTAAAGGTATTACACAGGGTTTTTTTATTTACTAGCGTTTGCTCCTTTAATGTAAATGCAAATAATCGCTTAATCTTCACAATAAGGTTTTTAAGTGATCGCACTGAGTCATCGTTTCTCCATCGGTTTATGTGGGGAACTGTAAACACATCTGCACATTAAAGCTCCCACTGACTCCCCTTTTACCATTGTCTGTACTAAACAATGTAATGTGCCATACAACAACGTTTATGCCATGGTCAGTGAGATTTCTAATGCTAACTGGAACGCACTATTATCATATAACGGCACAGTTAGTCCGACAGCAGTTACATCACGGGCTGTGAGCTCCTGCATTTGGGGAACTAGTTTCAGGCATATGAAAGGGACCAGGGTTTGGAACAGCATCCCAGCGGACATCAGAGACTATACCACATTCATAGTATTTAAAACTAAACTTAAAGGTTGGCTGAAAGGGAACCAGTCATGTGACCACTGACCATTATCCTTATGTTTTATGTCTCAAGTTTAAAGAGGGGGTTATTATGTAAAATCGACTTTTTCAAGCTTTATATCATGTTATTATGTCATTCCCTCATTAAACACATGCCTGGAGTGTTGCCTTGGCTCATTCACATATTTTGAGTAATCAGTAAAAACTTAGACGGCAGCCATTTTAGGTGTAGCTATGCCTCAGTCCTCCTAGGAACGCCCCCACCTCCTGGAGACGCCTCTGGACCTTTTGTCACCAGCCAAGCCACCAACCACTGCTCCTCAGCTCAGCAGAGCCCCCTCCCCGCACAGTAGTGTTGTTTAGATGCCACAGCAGTGTGCTGAAGGGGGCGTGTCGGAAAGCTTCTTAAAGAGACAGAGGCCTATTTCAAGACGTTCAGTACAGCCATTTTGAGAGAGCAATTTTATTCAAGGCAGTTATTTTAATTTACTGCATATACAGACCAACAGAAGGTTACGTCATCATTGTAGTATGCTATAGACTGGTGCTATGTGATTGAAAAAAGCATAATACCCCCTCTTTAACTGTGTGGATGATCTGTGTGATGCGCTTTGGTCTTTAATGTTGTACACTGGTCTTTGTATGTTCTTGATCTGCCAGGGACTACAGATGGAAAGTAATATGCATTGTCCCTTTAAATAAATAAATAAAACAAATAAACAATCATTCTACAAATGCACATATTTTGTTCGCCGTCGAATCCCGACCAGATTTAAAACGAACGTTCTGTCCCCATACAGATGAATAGGGAAGCCAGGTGCAATACTAAAGGCCTATTAGGTTTGACACAGGAAATGCTATTTTTGCATTGGGTAATTTTAATCTTTTTTTACATTTGTATTTATTTATTTAATTCAAAAGTGACATCATACAATCACAACAAAACCGCCAAGCCAATACAGTATGAATGAAACGGAGCAGAGGAGAAGAACAAGTCTTATATAACCTCTGCCCCTTTATGTTACTTTACATGTTCTCTTTTAAAATATATATCTGTAAATATAAGACTTATATTTACAGTCTTATATATATTCACAGTGTTTACAGATGTTTTAGTATTTTATATTCAGTTATTTATAATATATAAAATACAGAACCGTCGTATTCATGAATGTTTCCAAATGGTCAAAAAGAAACAAACCATCGTATTTGTTGCTTGTTCAAATCAAATATCCCACATTAAGTCTAATTTTCATACTTCTTTAACATTGTAGCTTTTATGTGTTTTTTTACTCTAGGAGAGTTTCTGACTGTTTCACTTCTTTCTGAAGTTGATTCTATAAACTAATTCCTGTCACTGTAACAGTTTGTAATCAAAGAATAGATATGGATGAGGACCTAACTTTAAATGTATATTTGGCCTTTAGTCAACATCTCCACTTCCAGTAAAGATACAAGTCAGATCTGAGGAAAGCTGAGACACAAGACGTGTTTGTTTGGTCCTTTTTTAGGTATTCGTCAACGATAAAAAAAACTTGCTGCTAAATGCTTGTTTTCTTTTCTGTTTATTGGGTAAAATGTTACACGCTGTGGTTTTAATTAAATGTGAGCAAATGCTTTAAAGTTGAGTGTTTTATGTCGGCCAAGTATTAATTAACATAATTATTAGAGTAAACACAAGTGTGATTAATTGTAAAATAAAAAAAAAAAGATTGACAGCACTAATCTAAAGTAATATCTCAAAAGGTCTGTACATTCAGTCATGATTTGTAACTAGGTTTTGACGGTCACCTATTCACCTTATTCCGGAGGTTCGTGTGGACGCCGCCATGAATTGTGCCCGCCCCTTTTCTCCTATCAGTTAACACAGGACTGGAGAAGTCAAGATCAAATCAGTTACGAAAACAAAGCCAACTTTAGGCCGCGCAGAGAAACGGTGCAGTGTTGACTTATTGGTGCAAATCAATCTACTAAACATCAGATTTTTAGCGGCGGACATTTTCCCTCACTCTCCTTTTAAATGAACGGGCTTCGCGCTCGACCGGAAGAGTCAGGACGACGGAAGTCCCGAGACAAGGCAAAAAGAGGCAAAAGTGGGCGGAATAAGGTGAATATGTCGTGGATGGATTGACACCAGCTGATATTTTAGGACTATAGCCGGCTTGTCTGCATACGATCGAGCGCCCCTCTTTCTATCTATTTCTATGATTTCATGTACATCAGCTTAATAACTCCAATAACCAATGCCCTGGACTTTAATGTTCGCCCAAACAGGCAAACAAGCAACATCGGGACCATCGTGAAAGAGAATTAAACGACTCTGATCAGTGCATTACGCAGTTTAAACTTGGAGTCTAGAACACTTGTGTAATCCTGTGGGGAAGCTGGCCTCAGAGTGGTCAAAATGAGCAGGCAGACTTGACAAACATAACTCTTACCAGGCAATATTTAATCTCCACACAAAAGAAACTTCTCCATGACCCATGTCACTTGCATGAACAAAAATGGCTTCCCCCTGTGACTACAAACAGTCAGCTTTTATACCTCTCCTAATGGGGAATGGACCTCCCACAGGTAAGTACCATTAGCTCGATGGGTTAAGTTCAAAACACTAAGTTTAGCTGGCAAGTTAACACTTTACATAAAAGTTGGTGTTTAGTCCACAAATGATAAGTGTTTAAATCAAATGAAGACAAAATAGAAACCAAAATCATATACAAACTCAAAGCAAAGTTTAAACCAGTTTTCCCCCTGCCACGTGGTTCAGCCTGAGATTTTAAAATGGCCGACAAGTACCACGCCTTCCCTTTGTTCCAGCCATGTACAGGTAAGTTTGTATACAAATAAACCAAGTTTTAAAGGGGGGTATTATGTAAAATCGACTTTTTCAAGCTTTATATCATGTTATTATGTCATTCCCTCATTAAACACATGCCTGGAGTGTTGCCTTGGCTCATTCACATATTTTTGAGTAATCAGTAAAAACTTAGACGGCAGCCATTTTAGGTGTAGCTATGCCTCAGTCCTCCTAGGAACGCCCCCACCTCCTGGAGACGCCTCTGGACCTTTCGTCACCAGCCAAGCCACCAACCACTGCTCCTCAGCTCAGCAGAGCCCCCTCCCCGCACAGTAGTGTTGTTTAGATGCCACAGCAGTGTGCTGAAGGGGGCGTGTCGGAAAGCTTCTTAAAGAGACAGAGGCCTATTTCAAGACGTTCAGTACAGCCATTTTGAGAGAGCAATTTTATTCAAGGCAGTTATTTTAATTTACTGCATATACAGACCAACAGAAGGTTACGTCATCATTGTAGTATGCTATAGACTGGTGCTATGTGATTGAAAAAAGCATAATACCCCCTCTTTAAAACGGACAATGTGAAGTGTAATCATTAACTTAAACAAATGATATGGCAAATGAAACAAAGTGTCCAAAACAAACACCGGGACAAACCCACTTTGTCACAACTCCTCACTTATTCCATGGGGTACGTACAACATTGATTGTTACAGACGTTGTACTAAATTATAGGTACAATGTATCAAGGGTAGTGTTAAATAAAGCGTTACCAAGTCGTTTTTTGATGACATAATCTTGAATTTACACTGATTTTTAAAGTGATAACTAATAGCAAAAAACATAAACCAATTCTCTTCTTTGGGTCAGAGAAGTTTTCATTTTCATTCTCCTAAAAGCTCCCGACTGAGTGTCAACAGATCCATCAACAATGCACACTTCGACACTCGTTTGACTGCTGTTGCTATGCTGTTGCTATGCTGTTGCCGTGCGTTGACATCACTCGGTGCCTGTTGTTGTTATGTTGTTGAATGGCTCCTGATGAGCGGTCCGTGTAACTTTTCTCTTTTCTGATAAACTCGTTGTCCCTCGGAGCCACAGCTCAGCGAGCGCCCTGCTATCTCCCTCCACACCTGGGCCTTTCTCTGCGAAAACTGGCTCTGCTTCAAAAAAAAAAATCACACATAATCTCTTGGTTTTTGTCCGGGAACAATGGCGTCTCAGATTAGAAGATGTGGTTTCCAGGTGCCGGTCTGGATCCCCGGTTTTAGCCCCGGTTCAGTTCTGCCGCGGTTCGCCTCGTCCTTGGCCCTGTGTGAGCGCCATCGCCAGGTGCGCGGCCGATAAGGATAATCTCGGCTAAAAACTGCTTAGTATTGGAGGTAAGTTTGAAGTTTGGATAAAACACAAGTAGTAGTAGTAGAGGTTTATTTCTTCGGTCATTATAAACATTGAATGAATGGAATGAATCACACTTTACTTTAGCGGCACAGACACTTTTCAATTTCCTTTTTGCTGCTAGACGTTGCTTAGGGACACTTGATAAATACACCCCCTAAATAAAAGAGGCTTCAATGTGATTAATTCATTACAAAGGCCATAAGTAACTCGTTGAATTTTAATCGAGTCCCATCACTAATTGGAACATGTCACATATTATCATTGATCTTGTACATCATACAATAAGAATACATGTGATTTATGTGCTAAATTATGCCTGAACAACAGGGTTTAGACTTATGGTGCGTTCCAGGCAAATGGTAACTGGTAAATTTCCCCACCTACCACTCCATGGAAACGCCGCTTGTAAACTCAGAGACCTCCAGACTGCCACGAGTTCGTATACGAGAAGAAGACAGTAATGGCGGCCCCCGGTGGTGGAGCAGCGCAGCTAATGTTAAAACTGTAACAAAACCACTATCAGTGAGGTGAAGGCTACTTTTGGTCACAGCTTTCAACACAACGTTATGTCGCATGTTTTTAATTATATCTGGTTTGGAGAAAAGGTCACATCACATTAGCGTCGTATGAGCTAACTGTTGTAGCATTAGCCGTTTTGTAACATACGAGTTTATTCACCTGGAACGCGCTGAGGTCGTAAGTTGTAATTTTCAAGTGGGAAGGATACCGGTTGCCAGTTGCCTGGAACGCAGCATTATTACTGTGACACTATGACCAAATATGGCACATAATACAGTTACTCTAATACCAACGATGGTCACACAAAACCTAAACTTTAAGAATAACAAAAATGACACAAGAAAACGTAATGTTAATAAGCTCTAGCTGTTTTACCTCCGCCATTAACTTCTTTTCTGACCTTCATTCAAGTGTTCTATTCACCTATTCCTGCCCGTCCACTTTTGCCTCTTTTTGACACGGATCAGCACTTCCTTTGCATTGACACTTCCCGTTGAGCATGAAGTCTGCTCATTAAGCGCAGAACGAGAGGAATTACGAACTTCTGGAATAAGGAAAATACTTTTCCATAATATTTAATTAGTAGAAGTCAAGTTTAACTATAGTCTAAACTATGGGGAACTCTATACAGGGTGTATGCTGTTTGGACCTCGAGTCTGGTAATAAAGATGATTGAATTTGATGTTTTTTTTAAATATGTTTAAGCAAAATGAAGCCAAATCAAAATATAGTGTAAATACAAACCAGATTTTAAGATGTTTTGCAACTGAAATGATTATAAATGCTCATTACGTTTTTCAGTGCGGGGCCCGAGTTGTTGGTCCGTCCATTTCGGGAGTTGCGACCATAAACTGTAGAAAAGCGATGGACTAAGTGCGGGTGGTTTCCACCATAGGATTCAGCGCAGGCTAACTGAAGCCTGTCCATGCTAGCCATTTGGCTAAGGTTTTGAAGCCAGCTCCATGATGACAAGCCTGTGTTCAATAATGACTCAAAGAGGCAAAAAAAAGTCCATTACAGCAAGGAACTTCCAGAGCCTGCCCCCATTCCCTTCAGCAGCTCATAGTGATACTACGTCCATGTTTGTACCAGTCTGTGGTTGCGGCTCAAAAAGTTTAGAAACCCCTGGACTAAACCAAGGTCAGTATAGTCTCCCCAAAAGCTGATCAGCCTCTGCCATACCTTTAAACTCTGGATACATTTTCCCCAAAGGTCTATGGGGGAAATGCGTACGTCTGCTTGTGTTGCGTGTCTTAGGGGGAGGGAAAATGAATGAAAGCAAATCGGACACAACTTTTGAGCAAAACACTGTGTACAATTTTAGCCAAAACTGCTCTTAAATGTGGTTTACATGAATAGACACTTAAATAAGCATCAGGACCTAATTCATTAAAATTAGCCTATAATTATAACTATTTGTAGCAGGTTTTAAAAGGGGAGGGAGGTGGGTCACCAATTTAAATAAATGGGTCGCCGGGTAAAACTGATTTAGAGCATACCTTTTACATTTCTGACATTTGCAGTAAAAAGAGTAAAAAGAGTTCAACGATGAACTATAAACATACCCGTGCCAGGAGTGGTCCCTGAACCTCGGCTTGAGAACCCTGGGTCTAAATCCCAAATCACGTTCAAGACAAAACTGTCCCGTTTCAGAAGCAAATGAAAGTGACTGCTGCTCCGCGGATCCGATTAAATAAATATAAAGTGGATTCTGATGTTTGATGAATTTGGACGAGAGAGAGCGCGTTCAGAGACACGCCGAATAATGAAGCGGATAAACTCATGCATATTTGAAACATTTCAGTTCAAGTCAAATGAAGTATCTGCTCCGCACAGACTCGCGCACGCTGATACAAGCCCTAATATCGAATCAGACTCATCCAGTGGAAGAGAATACTAATTGTACAGTTTCTCTCTATTCTGTAAAACATGATTAGTAAAATTCATTTAAAATTGAAACACTGAAGTTCTGCTAACTCTATATAAGCACTTCTGTGGACACGCAAAGCTGCTTTATTTATTCTCTCTCTTGTTAACCTGGCAAACTGCCCAGTGCAGCCTCACTTCCACTGGAGCGAGACGGTTTGAGGGTGTTTGAACGACTAAACTGAACTGATCCATAATGGATGGCTACAATCCGGCGTGGTGTGTATACATGCATGACTCTCATGTGTCATTAGTATGCAGAGAATACTACAGAGAATACACTACAGCAAATACAACACGCCAAACAGCAGAAACAAACAAACAAACATCGCTCTTCCTCTTCTCGTGATCAGCTGATTAATGTTGAGCTTAATGTTTAGAGAAACAAAGCTCATGAGAAACAATTATTCACATTCACTGTGGAATTGCGTCAATAATCTTTTGCAGTGTCAAAAGATCCAGTGTTGCATTCATTATTCACCAAGATCTTATATTGATGATGGGAGAGTGTGACCAAAGCCTTTACCAGCACATCCCAAAGAATCTCATTTGGGTTAGGCTGATTGATATATCGGGCCGATATTTGGGGATTTTACAATATCGGCTATCGAAAAATAACTATATTTCCGGGATCGAAAATTATAGAGACTTCCCGTTTTTTGAATTGTAAAGAGCAAAGTCAGGGCTTTAAAACGAGTCCTCCCACAACTCCCGAGGCCTCAGGGGAGGTGAGAAACATCGCAATGAAAATTGGTTAGCTTCAAGTTTGTTAAACACGAGTTTCACTAAACCTCCGTCAGTATGGACATGCTGCAGGTCATTTTGAAGTGCAGAATCTGGAGAATTCAATCGCTGAGTTAGTTTTGACCGGCACTATTGTATTTGTGATCGCCGCGCAAAATGCCACGGCTAGTAACAATATGCTAATGCTAACGACAACTAATCAATGCTGGGATTGGATCACCTAAAGTAATAAAATAAAATCGCCCAGTGCTGGAGCGACCAAGTATTTAGTTTTAGAGGATTATAGATCAGATATTTGGAAAAAAATTATCAGAAATATTGGTCAAAAATATCGGCATCGGCCTTAGAAAAACCCATATCGGTTGGCCTCTAGTTAGGATCTGGACTTTGTGTCGGCCGATCCATGTGTGAAAAGGATGTCTCATGCTCCCTGAACCACTCTTTCTTGTTTCTTGTTCTTACTGTGTATTATATTGAGATGCCTTGTGTACGAAATGCGCAGTATATGCCTTGCCTTTTATATGTTGTGGACTTCCCTTCTGCAATCAAATGTACCTGTGGGTACTAATAAAGAAACATTTAACCTTGACCTTGAACCTTCACAATGTGAGTCCCATGAATCCTGGCATTGTCATCTTAGATTATGCTCGGGCCATCAGGGAAGAAGAACTCCACTGATGGGAGAACATGGTTATTCCAGATGTTCAGGTCCGTCGATTGACCTCATTCTTAGGGAACATAGTGTTGCTGAACCGATACAACCCCAGATCAGAAAAGTGAGTTAAATCCATGTCCTTGTTCAAATGTAGCACAGCGGGGAAGAGTGTGATTAATACAGAAATGTCGACCAAAAACAGGACGTAGTTTCCGAACTTATGATCTCAGGCCGACATGAGCCACGCAGCGCCACAGACCAGTCACTCCCACAGCAACCACTCCCACACTGGTCACTCCCAGATTCTTCAAACTACTTTCAAGTGACCATTGTGCTCTTATGGATTGACGACTAATGTGAACCAAACGTGGAATAGGTCAGACCAACCACAGCCCTCAGAGCTGGGACTAAACCAAGGATAAAGTGAAACAGCAGGACGTACCGTAGGAGATGGGGAGGTCCATGTCGCCTTGCCAGGAGCTCTCATCCATGGATCGCTGGGCTGTGGAGACAGAGAAGGTTAGACTCTTGTTTCAGCAGATCTGGTAATAGTTCAGAGATGGATCGTCCTGGTTCAGCTTTAGTTTTAGTTTAGTCGAGTCCATGTTTAGTCTTGAGCAGGACAATGACGTGGTTTGGTTCCAGAGAGAGAGTAGAGTGTGAGAAAAAGAAAGAAACGTGTGTGCAGTGAGACTCTTCAAATGACAAAACACTACCACTCTCACTACTGTTACTACTATTCATGGCACTACAGTGGCTGCCTCACAGCAAAAAGGCAAAGGGTTAGATTCTTGCCCTGGGTGAAAGAGGAATTCCTGATCTCTGAATGAAGTGCGTGGCCAATGTTAAGTTGAATCGCACATGCACACACACACGAGAGAGGGAGGAGGGTGGGACAAAAGCAACACAGACAAAAACACACCTTAAGCCTTATGTACTTGATTCTGTGTGTGAGTGTGAGTGCAGAGTAAAGGGGAGGGGGTGTAGGTGTACGTGTGTATTGTGACAACTGTATATATTGGGAGGGTGGGAGGGTGGGAGGGTTTGTCGGGCGAGAATGTTTTAATGTCTGTTTAAATGTCAAGCACTGTGTGATGCACTTGTGTATGAAAAGCGCTCTATAAATAAAGATTGACTGATTGATTGATAATGCAGGCTCTGACGAGAGAATGCGTTGATGCTGAGGGAGATCAAAAACGCTCCGTCTGTTTCTTTAACTAGCTGCGCTTAAATTATTTCATGATCGTGTAGCTATGTATTGTCGAACAACCTCCATTAAGACATGCAGTTCTATAGGCTGGTCAGATGAGTGTGTTGGCTGAAAAACATGTCCCATCTTCCAAGTTGGAAATTGTGTATTGCGTGAATTTGTTAAAGAGGGGGTATTATGCTTTTTTCAATCACAAAGCACCAGTCTATAGCATACTACAATGATGACGTAACCTTCTGTTGGTCTGTATATGCAGTAAATTAAAATAACTGCCTTGAATAAAATTGCTCTCTCAAAATGGCTGTACTGAACGTCTTGAAATAGGCCCCTGTCTCTTTAAGAAGCTTTCCGACACGCCCCCTTCAGCACACTGCTGTGGCATCTAAACAACACTACTGTGCGGGGAGGGGGCTCTGCTGAGCTGAGGAGCAGTGGTTGGTGGCTTGGCTGGTGACGAAAGGTCCAGAGGCGTCTCCAGGAGGTGGGGGCGTTCCTAGGAGGACTGAGGCATAGCTACACCTAAAATGGCTGCCGTCTAAGTTTTTACTGATTACTCAAAAATATGTGAATGAGCCAAGGCAACACTCCAGGCATGTGTTTAATGAGGGAACGACATAATAACATGATATAAAGCTTGAAAAAGTCGATTTTACATAATACCCCCCTTTAAATATGGAAACTGGGGTAATTCAGATAAGCTAATTCAGAGGTTGTTCTGACTAACATTGGTTTTGCTCTGCTTCATCCCTTGTTTAGTCCTCAATTAATAACAATAAGATCAGTTCCTCTGTTGTGCGTCCTTGTCCTGTGTTTGTGTGCCTTGAGGTAGCCCTCCCGGTTAATTCCCTGCTTTAGCCTTGACTTATCCCTTTTTTAGTCCTTGATTAAAAACAACAATAGTAAGAGGAGTCCCAGGTGAGCCATGTTGCGCTGAATGACAATTAGGGCATTGAGGTTGCCCTGGCTTAGTCCTTGATCGTTCCAATCGTTTGACCCCGCTTTAGCCTTGATATATTCCCTTTTTATCCCGGGTTTAGCACTAGTTAGGCCCTGGTTTAGCCCTGATCAATAACAATAGTAAGAGCCTTTCCAGCTGGCGCCTGTTGTTCAGAATGACTAACCGTTTGGAAACCTCAGCGTGTCGAGGCTTGAAGAGGCACATCTCACTCACACCTCGTCAGCTCCGCGTTCGCACTCCCTCCTCTCTCTGGACCCGCGCCACCTCATTGTCCTGGTCTGCGCGAAAACGAGGACTTAAACCCGGACCGAAGAGAGAATGCAGAGCTTTTAGCCGTTAGTCATTAAGGAGGACGGAGCCTGTGTGACGTGATTGTCATTATTATTCATCCTAAAGTCTCTGTGAGAAAATGGCACATTTGTGAAGCTGTGAAAAGGCGTCTGTGAAGGCCCTTTGTGCAAAAGCTGTCCGTCAAAATCTATGTTTTCAATAGTGTCTAATATCAGCGAAACACAGCACAGTCCAGGAAATATTCGGCTTTGGAAGGGCTATTTAAATACAAGACAATGAAGTGAACATAAAAAGGACTGTACCGTGATTAAACCTTTGGACAAAAGAATGTTTTTAAACTCACTGTGTGTCTTTGGGTTCTTGTAAAAAACGTACACTGCCTGACCCAAAAAAAGGTCACACACTCCGGAGTCAGTATCAAAACAGACCAGTACTGAAATATCGATATTTTGGTATTGACTAGCCCATCACTACAGAGATGATGGGGCAGCTTTAATTCCCCAAGTTTCTGAGTTTTCTCGGCTCATGTGGATACTGCAAAACTCCAGGTGTTACTTGATATCAGATTGAAACTAAGAACCCTGGTGTCACCCACTACTGCTGCAGATAAGTTCTGAAATGTCTTTTATTCTTGTTTTACTTTCAGAAACAGGATGGCGTAGTCATCGTATAGGAAAAAACGTCTCTGGGTTCAACAGCCCACGGCTTCATGCTACATGCTAACACTAGCTACGACTGCCGGTTTTACTGCTGTGAAAAAACATTCATATAAACCTGATTTTGACTTGACTTTATTTGCATGTGCTAAATATGTTTATAATCCGCCAGAATGGCTAAAAAGAGCAAGAGGGTCTGAATGCAGCCGATGGAGAGTCACGTGATCAGTGGAGCTCCACACCCCCACAGGAAACAAATTGAGCTAAAGTCTGAAATAACATTTGAAAAACTGCAAAAGCGGAATTTTATTGCCAGATATGACATAAGTCAGTCCCAATTATCAAAGTCATGAAAAAACTAAAAATAGATAAAACTGTTTCAAGGAAATAAGTGGTGTTTCCCATTTAATTACATTGCACTGGGTCAGAATGGCCGGTCACAAGATGGCCGTCACAATTGCCATTTGTTCAAATGTTTTACTATGGCCATGTCCTATCTAGAGTTTCATTAAAGATCTTTGACGTGCCCCTCCATTGCCTGCACCCCTCTCAAAAAGAGAAACCAAAACATACTTCCTTCCCCCTCGGCTAGGCCACGCCCCCTTGTATGACGAGTTGCCATCTGTAGCTATATGATCTGTAGCTATATGAGCTGTAGCTGTAGCTATATGATCTGTAACTATATGAGCTGTAGCTATATGATCTGTAACTATATGAGCTGTAGCTATATGATCTGTAACTATATGAGCTGTAGCTATATGATCTGTAGCTATATGAGCTGTAGCTATATGAGCTGTAGCTATATGAGCTGTAGCTGTAGCTATATGGTCTGTAACTATATGATCTGTAACTATATGAGCTGTAGCTATATGGTCTGTAACTATATGGTCTGGCGACCTCCCAAAATGATCTCTCAAACCCCCTGTCTATCAGCTGCACCTCAGAGCTGTTATTATGCCTGAAATTGTGTCACATGGCGGTCCCTTATGACTGGTTTTAAACACGTGTGATACCATCTCAGTCAAGAACACAGCTCTGAGGAAGTGTCATAAAACTAGTCATCAAACGTTTGCTTTTTTTCCCCTTTTTTGAGTCATAAAGATCCAGCTGTCTGGTTTATAAGCTAATCTCCTCTTTAGTGTTAATGCTCCCGGAAGTGTTTAAAATGTAAGAACTGTCTAAAATGTCAAATATTTCTACAATAGGACTAAAGTAGTAAGAAGCAGCAATTAAAGAAAACAAGCCCTGCAGAGGACTTTGAGAACTACTGCTCTATATACCTGTAATTTAGATCTTTTTCTTTTACAGTGAGAGTTGATGGGGGTCTCTTGATTGCAGAAAAACCAGCGGTGTCCCAGTTTGGAGCCGACTGAAGTATTTTTTTGTAACACTTAAAATGTGTCAAGAGCCCGTCCTGGTTTAGAGAGATGCACATGGCCTCAATATTACTACACTGGATATTTAAACGCGCTCTCGTATTCGCCCACTTCATTCAGAAGACAGGATAACCACTCTGCCACAGGAACACAGGCAGGACATCAGGGGAACCTCTGATACCGCAAGACGTTCTTAAAAGTGGCTTAATATATCAGTGCGGCTCTGAACAATGCATAAACAAAAAGGCATAAAATCATACAATGTCCTAAAGTGCTCCAGCTTCCCTGCTGAGTCGCATTAAAACATTTATCTTAATAATAACCTGAATAAAAGAAGCCCTGGCACTGGGTTACTGTCCGGGACATTACTGAATATAACTGACTCAGTGACTGGATTCTCCAGATTCTGAGCTTCAAAATGAGGCACAGCATGTCCATATTCACTGAGGATTAGTTGGTGAAAGTTGTGAGAGACAAAACTAGGGCTGGGCGATATGGACCAAAAGTCATATCCCGATATATTTTGGTTGAATATCGATATACTATCGATATATTTCCCGATACTTTTTCCACAAAGTGAGAGCTGTGAAATGATATGTTAAGTCAAAGCCAAAGCCAAATACGAGTAGTTTCATTGAAAACTCACTATAAAATGTAAACATAAACACTGTATAACAAAGCTCTGTAAGGTGCACATTTAAATAAAAAATGTCTTAATAAAAAATAGCCAATAAAATAAAATAGGTCAATCTTTATCTGAGGGCAGCATTTATATCTAAAGAGTTCACAAAATAAAGTGCTCAGTTTAAGATAACTTAAAAAAATCAGCTTGAGATTACCTGTTTCTTTTCGTTAACTTAATAACTTATCTGAATTTGAAATATCCCGATATACGTGATATGGTCTAATTCCATATCTCATTTAAAAATATGGGTTCAGTATAGGGCTGTGCTCAATATATCGTATCGGCAATGTATCGTTCTGGGGTTGACCTACGTGGCTATATGCGTATCGTATCGAGGCACCTATATTGTGATATGCTATATGTTTGTCTAACTAAAGTCTTTATTTACAACATCCATTGTAACTACTGCAGTAAAAGGCTTAAATTACACGCTGAGCTTTTTCAGCATAAAAAAAAACTCCAAACGGCACGCTGTACCACGGTTAGAGCTTGTGCCTCACAGCAAGACAGTCCCGGGTTCGATTCCCACCTGGACGGGGCCTTTCTATGTGAAGTTTGCATGTTCTCCCCGTTCTCCATGTTCTTCCCATACCTCTAAAACATGTACAATAGGTTCCCCTCTCTGGTCAGGACTCCCTTGAAAAAGAGATTCTTAATCTCAGTGGGACTTTCCTGGTTAAATAAAGGTCAAATATAATCAATAAATAAACAATAGTGTGCACCTATAGGTTCCTTTTGTCAATCAATCAATCAATCAATCTTTATTTATATAGCGCTTTTCATACATTTCATGTAACACAAAGTGCTTTACAGATTTAAAAACATTCTCTCACACCCACCTCCTCCCACAAATACAAACACATTGTCGCACTCACACTCTCCCCACCCACCTTCCCAGAGACACACCACACACTCAAGGTAAAACAATGGACACAATGGACATAAGGCTGAGGTAAGGCTGGGTACAGATAAACCAGGTAAGGAAACACCATCCAAGGAGCCGTCTGCATCGGGAGCAGCATCTCGGCTGCAGCCACAGGGCACCAACACAGGACGCCCGGAGGAGGCGCGGTAGAAACACCACACCTCCATCCAGACACCCACAGGACAGCACCCCAGCAGCCACAGCCAATCCCCGCTCCCGAGGCAGAGGGCTCCTCCAGAGGAAACTGGGAGACCATAAAAATGGTTAAAATAAGTAAAAAGTAAAGGTAAAAATAAGAATATAAGGACCACTAAAATAGGCCGAGAGGTAAAATACATAAAGAAAACATAAATAAATAAATAAATAAATAAATAAATATTAATAACAATTAAATAAATAGGCCTAGCAGTTAAAAGCTAAACTAAAAAGGTGGGTCTTAAGCCTGCTTTTAAAAACATGAACGTTCTCTGCGGTCCTGAGCTCCTCCGGCAGGTCGTTCCAGAGGTGAGGGCCATAATACTGGAAAGACGCCTCGCTGTGAGTCTTTCTGTTGACTTTAGGAATAACTAGCAGACCTCTGCCGGTGGAGCGAAGGGGCCGTGAAGGTTCATAAGGTAAAAGCAATTCTGAGAGATAAGAAGGACCAAGACCATTAAGACATTTAAAAACCATTAAAAGAACTTTAAAATCGATCCTGAAACACACGGGGAGCCAATGCAGCGACTCTAAAACCGGTGTAATGTGGTCCCGCCTCCTGGTCTTTGTCAGGACACGAGCTGCTGAATTTTGTAAAAGTTGTAAACCTGAGATACTCTTTTTGGGAAGACCAGAAAGCAGGGCATTACAGTAGTCGATACGACTGGTGATAAAAGCATGCATCAGCGTCTCCGTGTTGGCCCGAGAGAGAATGGGGCGGACTCTGGCTATGTTCTTTAGATGGTAAAAACCTATCTTTGTGATATTCTTAATGTGTGGAATAAAAGTCAGCTCAGAGTCAAAGATCACGCCCAGGTTCTTCACCTGTGAGGAAGGATTAAAAGACAATGACTGTAGTTTGGGTAAAAGTTTCTCTCTCTGGGCCTCAGGACCGATGACTAAAACTTCAGTTTTGTCCTGGTTAAGCTGGAGAAAGTTTTCTGTCATCCAGGATTCGATATCCAAAATGCAGTTAAAAAGTGCGTCCATTGGCCTGGTGTCATCAGGAGACATGGAGATGTATAACTGTGTATCATCAGCATAACTATGAAAGTTGACTCCATGTCTTCTGATGACACCACCAAGAGGGAGCATATACAGGTTAAATAGCACTGGGCCTAAAATCGAACCCTGGGGCACACCACATGTAATTTTATGGACCTTAGAGGAGCAGGTATCCACACTTACCATGAATGTCCTGTCTGTGAGGTAGGATGTAAACCATTTGTGGACAGCACCAGAGAGGCCAATGTGTTTTAAACGAGTTAAAAGAATAGTGTGGTCGACTGTATCAAAGGCAGCGCTCAGATCCAGTAGAACCAACACTGTCAACTTTTTAGAATCATAATTTAATCTAAAGTCGTTTAAAATCTTTAAAAGGGCCGTCTCGGTGCTGTGGTTTACCCTAAAGCCAGACTGGAATTTCTCAAGAACGTTATGTGCATTTATAAAATCACTAAGTTGGATAAAAACAAGTTTTTCTAAAATTTTGCTTAAAAATGGTAAGTTGGATACCGGTCTAAAATTGTTAAAATCATTAAAATCTAAATTGCTCTTCTTCAGTAGAGGCCTCACCACCGCCCCCTTAAAGGCAGCAGGGAAGACCCCAGTCTGAAGAGAGCAATTCATCATGTTTAAAAGCTCGTCTCTAAAATTGCCATAAAATGTTTTAAAAAACGGTGTTGGGACCGGGTCTAAAAGACATGTGGTGGGCCTCACTGAGGAGAAAACTTTATCAATCATCTCAGCATTAACCAATGCTGAGATGCTGTCTTAAAATCCGTAATATATTTTGTATTATGGACATTCTATGGCGACACACTTGAATCGTAAGACGCATCATATCGTGCTCTCTGTATCGGGATATGTATCATATCGTGAAGTTGTTGGCAATACCCAGCCCTGGTTCAGTATTCAGAGTTCGATACCTGATCCTGCATAAATTCTTGACCATTATTGGCCTCTATTGGTAGCGTTCAACAAGAGTTTAAAATTGAGGCGATGTAGGTAAGAATTCCATCATGGTAACTATGGTAACAATACGCCAATTTTTGTTTTTGTTTTGTTTTGATGGTTTTTGGCTAATGTTTCTGTCATTACAGGGACAATCCACATGAAGCAAAAACGATCACGATGTTATGCTTTTATTTTACTGTCAGCGCGTAGAAACCAAGGTCCAATTATTTTCTCATTAAAGTGTCCAAATGTGGCGACAATATGAAAAAACATTTGCGTGATGTTTGTCCAGATCAGCTGTTCAATGAATTTTATAACAACATTTGTACATTTTCTTTTTCGGAGATTTCCCTCAAATATGATTTCTCTACCATAAAGTTGTATTAGTCCCTGCCCTCCATCTGAGATAATCACTGCCGCCTCATTAATATGCTGTTGATGATGGAGCATGTGTGCAATGTGCATGACGTCATTAAAAGCATTGATCGGTGTTGTATCGTGCCACAAAATATCACACCCCTCGAGGATAAGAACCCCAGTCCCGCGTTAGTCACGGTCTCTGTCCCCGTTTAGTCCTTGCTTTTGGACCTTACCTTTAAAATGTCCTCTTCCGATCGTGACAAACCCAGAGGAGATGTAGTTGTGCATGTCTTGGCCTCCGGGGAGCAGGTTTTCCTTCCCATAATGCCCTGCGGTGACAGAGGAGCAGACGAAAGAAAGCGGAGTGAGCTTGGCAGAAAGATGAAGAGGCTGAGTCCGGGGCAGTTCTCTTTGAAGCACCAACCGGATCATGACAGTGTGAAAACATGTTTACCACAAAATATCAACAAAGTCAGTGTGGCAACACAAAAGAGACGGAAGAAACTCTTATACAAGTTTGTATAAATGAAGTGGATCAGAACAGCAGCAGTGAAACCTTCTATTACAAGGTTACAACATTTCAGCTCTATCACGTTGGAAAACCTAAGACTGGAGTTTTTAAACTTATTGTGGCAAACGTGAAGAATTGATCATGTTTCTGTCGACTTTAGGTCTTTTCGCACAGGATTAGAAGCAACAGTTTATTTGAAGACACAAGGCAATTTAAAGCGCTTCACAGTTACATGCAATTACAAGAA
The DNA here is from genome assembly GCA_007210695.1 of Neogobius melanostomus. Taxonomy (NCBI): domain Eukaryota; kingdom Metazoa; phylum Chordata; class Actinopteri; order Gobiiformes; family Gobiidae; genus Neogobius; species Neogobius melanostomus. The sequence continues at coordinate 816,739 of VHKM01000480.1, forward strand.
GGCAGATCAAATCAATCATACCGATAGTATAAGCATTCAGTTATTACATGAAAAGTAGGGATACACTGGACTTTTATGCACTAAATATCCTTGGGTATTAATGTAATGAACTCACATAAAGTGTTAGATCAGTTAAAGGAATAGGCCACTGAGATATGTTCTTACTTGAGCTTAGACGAGTTGATGCGTACCTGTCTGGTCTTTGTGCGTGCGCTCAGTCACGCAAATGTTGTTAGCATTTAGCCGCTACCAGCAAAGGTATAGCTCCAAACTGGAGTGAAGTTAGAAGCGACCAAACTCTTCCACGTTTCCCTTATTTAAATACGGTTACGTGAAACGTTAAACGATCCAAGTCTAGTTACACAAAATTAAACATGACGATTTTCTAAGCAGATAAAAAGGGGAACTATATTGTGAGGCGTAATAACACCTGGAGTACTTCAACATATTATTGCGCGGACGTCTAAGCTAAAGAAAGAACACATCTCAGTATGTAAAAACAGTGGCCTATTCGTTTAACAGCATTTCATGAACAACAATACAAACATTTAGCCGCTCCAGCAGTGGCTATTTTTTTTCTTAGGCGATCCGAATAATAATTAGCGTCAGCATTATCGTACTGTTGCTAGCCGCAGCATTTTGCACGGCGATTAAAAATATGTTTGCAGAAGTATCGATTCAGTATCAGATATATGTAGTCGATACCCGATTTTTTCCAGAATCAGCTCCGATATCTGATACCAGTATTGGATCGGCGCATACCTAGTTAAAAGGAAAGAGTGTAAGAGTGTCATATTCACAGCTAAAAATAACTGTTTTCAGACTGGATTTGAACATTGTCAGAGTTAAGACCTGTATCACAAATTCTTTAGCTGCATAAACCTAGCCTGGTGAGACCAAAATGATTCCCTTCTATATTTATTTATACAGCGGGGAATCAGTCTGGACTCCACGCCCTCGATGGCCATCCATCCATCCATTTTCTTCCACTTGTCTGTTGCCGGGTCGTAAATCACATTGCACCAGCCCCTATGGCTCCTCCTGCAGGTGGTGGGTCCACAGAAGGACGGCCTCATGGTTCTAACCGGGCCTGTTGGTCTCTCATAAGGGGCTTCTGAACCGCTCTTTGTCTGACCCGTCACCTATAGGACCTGTTTGCCCTGGGAGACCCTACCAGGGGCACGAAGCCCCCGACAACAGAGCTCCAGGATCATTCAGGCTCAAACCCCTCCACCACGTTAAGGTGGCGGTTCCAGGAGGGGAAGGGCAAGTTGCTAACGAACAAGTGTATATTATGTTTGACTCATTAAAATAAAAGGGAAGACTCTTGTGTATATAAATGTTAAAAAGTTTACTCCCTGCCCGGTAACAAAAAATAAAGAACTTTGGAAGAAGTTTAACACATCCCCAACAGCTCGCGTATCACCAGGATGCTGTGTCTCTACAGAAAGCGTCTAAATGAGGTGTATGGACTTTAAGAACTCCTCTTACACGGTGAAGTGGAGAGTGCTCTTCCTCCCTGCGTCGCTGCGGCAGAGTGGTTATCCTGTCTCCGCTCCATTCCCTCAGAGAGCGGGTGCTAAATGGCCTATTCTCCGGCGCATAATGGAACAAAACACCCATCTTCACAGAAACAAGCCGCGCTCCTCAAAGTCAGGACGTATACGGCCCTAATGAAACACCAAATGGGGTTTTTTTTTTCATATAAGAGCAAAGGAGAAAACACAAAAGCAATTTAAAACACAGACATTATGATAACGCCTGGCCTATTTTCCAATTCTTATGTTGAGTCAGTCCGAGTTTGACGGAGAAAAACTAGCTTTAAATGAGAAGCATGAAGAGAGTGATTGTAAACCTTTATTGATCATGGCGGTTTATGCGCAGATGAAGAATTGTCGCAGTTTTTTTGTATAAAATACTCCCTAAACAATGGGAAACAATTCTGTGTTTATTATGAGAATAAATGAAGCTCGATATGTTCGAAAATGTTGGCATTTTGGCGCATTTCTCTTTGGTCCTCATTGCTGCGATTACCGCCCCCTAGTGGCGAGGGGCGACTCCAGAAAGAGCTCAATAACATGGAATCTTTTACACCTGCCACAAACAACTTAAAACCCTGGCTCCAAATGATATTTATGTTTTGAAGAGCGCCTTAAAGAGCCTTTCCCCACCCACAAACAAAAGTCAAAAATTGCTGTGAAAGAGGTGGTCTCGGAGGCTTTGGGGGGAGACGTGGGGGTGGTGTCTGCTCTGTTGACAGTCTCAGACCAAGCCCCCCTGATCCAGAACTGACAGACTGCTGTGTCACGCCGGTATGCATTTTTTTTCTTCTTCTTGATGTGCCAACACTGGGAGCACAGAGGCAGAACTGATGACGTTCTCTGGATCCGTGACGTTTTGTGGATTATCAATGGGCCGACCGCAAAAATTCAAATGTAGTAGATACATGAAACCAGAGGAGGCGTTAACCATGTGGTTTTTAACACAAAGGTGGGATTTTTAACACATTTGCACAAAATGTTAAAATATTGACTGGGACATGTAGTTAAAGAGGGGTATTATGTAAAATCGACTTTTTCAAGCTTTATATCATGTTATTATGTCATTCCCTCATTAAACACATGCCTGGAGTGTTGCCTTGGCTCATTCACATATTTTTGAGTAATCAGTAAAAACTTAGACGGCAGCCATTTTAGGTGTAGCTATGCCTCAGTCCTCCTAGGAACGCCCCCACCTCCTGGAGATGCCTCTGGACCTTTTGTCACCAGCCAAGCCACCAACCACTGCTCCTCAGCTCAGCAGAGCCCCCTCCCCGCACAGTAGTGTTGTTTAGATGCCACAGCAGTGTGCTGAAGGGGGCGTGTTGGAAAGCTTCTTAAAGAGACAGAGGCCTATTTCAAGACGTTCAGTACAGCCATTTTGAGAGAGCAATTTTATTCAAGGCAGTTATTTTAATTTACTGCATATACAGACCAACAGAAGGTTACGTCATCATTGTAGTATGCTATAGACTGGTGCTATGTGATTGAAAAAAGCAGAATACCCCCTCTTTAATGCTGCGTTTACACATAACGACGACGAGTCACGAATGCCACGAATCCATATTCGTGGCCGAGGATCACGAATGTGATGATTCGGGGTAGAGGTTTCACGCACCGCCACAAATTGTTGCGACCTGTTACTACGCGTTACGATTAATGGCACGAATTATTACGCACGGTCACGAACATGCGTCCCGCAATGCTGCGGGCTGTGACGCTCTGTTGCGTGGTGTTGCGTGGTATTGCGAGGTATTGCGAGGTGTTGCGGTCTGTTACGGGTCATTGGGAATTGTCGAGTTCTGTCAGAAATCTGTCAAGAACCGGGCGAATGTGGACAAACCGCCTGCCGCACACACCGGGTTGGAGGCGGAGCAGAGGCGTCTTGGTCCGCCGTGCTCTCACCTGCCTCATTGGGCTCTTGCCAAATCGGGTTAAGCAAAAGCAAAGACCAGCTGAGCGTCGGGACTGTCCATATACTGTAGAATAGCAAACGTTTTTCACAGTCTATGAAAAACTGAACTTAGATCAAACCCAAACTAAGTCATATGCTCCTGTCAAACGCTGAATCTATCAAGACAAACTATAGCAATAAACACACGCGCTTTATGTCAAATGAGTCTGTGCAACAGCGGCACATTCAGCCTGACTTTACTCCACAGAATAAGCATAAAAACACTACACTCACTGCGCACTCGATCTTCTGGGGATCTGTCGTAGAACTCTTCACCTCTTTATCCATGACTCTCACTCATCTGGTTGATCATTAGCTCCATTTGGCAAAACTTCTTTTGCATAATCCAGAACAACAGGCCTGTCTCCACCTGCTGCGCCCATCACCGCTTGTTTTACATGTCAGAAGTTGTAAATAAGTCTTAACACTTATCCATGTTATAGCTGCTGTAACCACGCGTTGTTGTTTGGGTCAGAGCGTATGGGAGCGTGGGAGATGCATTCAGGGACAGTAAACAGTGCGGGAAAGGCGCACTTCTTACTGTCCCTTTTCTTATTTCCACAAACGCGCGGAAAATCGGGACAAATATATAACAGTCGGGTTCTCCAGCGGGGCGGCAATAGGGGGTGGCAGGGATTGGCTCCCAAACATTAGGAGGAACGACTACAGGAAGAAAAGCCCGCGTAACAACTTCAGCACCTGAGGAGCGGCAGGAGCAGGTGCTGTCCCGGGCCTGGAGCACGGACTGGCCGACTTTGTGGGACTTTTCTTTGGCATAGTGCATTAACTTTTCGGCGTAGCGTGTGTTTCTATCAATTCTGAGCGTGAAAACAGTGATTCTGCACTACGAATGCTTTACGAATGCTCTCACGCTGAATTACGAAGCGCCACTACGCATCACGAAAGGACACGCTCCGTTGCGAACTCCACGAACAGAGGGTGAATCGTGACATTCGTGGAAGATTTTTGACAGCCAAAAACTTTCTCCACGAACATCACGAATGTCACGAGCTGATGCGTTCTATTAAGAATCCCATCAAGATGCGTTAAGTCATGTCACGAACGTCACGAATGACGGAAAAATGCCATTCGTAACGCATCGTGCTTATGTGTAAACGCAGCATAACTCTATTCAACAACCACCAGGGACATGAGCTGTAAATTAGCACTAGCTATAAGCTCTTCATGCATCGCATTAACTGCAGACATTAATTGTAACTATGTTGACTGTATCGTCCCTGATAAATAAATAAATAAATAAATACATAAATAAATAAATAAATAAATTTACACCGTTTATCAGCAAAAAAAAAGTGGATCTGGTGTTTAATTATTTTTTATTTTTTTAGCTTGAGATTTTAATTTGAAACTTTTCCTATAGATTACTGACATTGAAGGCAATGTAAGTAAAAGTTTTAATTCTTCTCGGTAAAAATAAAGCGTTCTGGAATATATTTTTATTTTTTTAGTCTTGAAATGAACTAGGATCAACTGAAAAAAAAAAAGTATTGCTGGGTTGCAGGTGACATCACAGCGTTCTAAAGGCCTATAATATTATATAGAGGTAAAATTATTTTGTTTTTGAGGACATGTTTGGTCTTGTACAGAGAGATCATTGACTCAGTGACTGATATTAATGATCATTTTTGTAATCCATACATTTTCTTTTTAGATACGGCTTGTGTAAGTGTAATGCAGTGAATAGGGAAAACTGGCTCCTCCCCCCACTGGGTCCTGTGACATCATCACATTCTAGAACTTGCGACCCAGCAATATGTCATTTCTTTGGGTTCACTGCTCAATAAATCAGGCAAAGAATAAGATACAAAAGACAGGACAGTTTGGTCTCTGTAGGTGCAGAGCTGTTGACTTTTTTTGGGGGGTCTTCCACTTTTGTTCCATAACCCTCAAGATCTTTTAGGTAATTCAAAATAACTGTCTAACAGCGTCCCACCGCAGCAGCTTATGCAGCTCAGGAGCCCAAACACGCTCAAAATCAGAATGTTTTTTTGCCTTTGCCATCCGGACGTCATGACAGTGTAAATACCCGACAGAAAATGACACTGAATCCACACGTTTGCACAGTTTTGATCTTTTAAAGCAGGGGTGTCGAACTCGTTTTGGGTCGCGGGCCGCATATATTGTAAAAGGACTGTGGCCTAATAAATAATAACGGCTTACACTTACTGCGCTTTATCAGCCTGTGTCACACGTTTCTCAATTCTACATTGTGTTCATTATTCACTTACTACACACTCGATGGCAGTAATGGCTCGTTTCCACCAGCCCTACCCTACTCTACTCTACCTGGTTTGGTCCTACTCTACTAAGCCTGGTTGTGTTTCCATTACTCTGTAGAATCTGATACTGTATCCATGGTTACCAGGGCGTATCCAGGTATAGACCCTTTAATTGTTTGTAAACATTCCAGGCTTAGCTGGAGGCGGGAAGCTCGATTCCTATCTATTTCCATTGTAGCTGTTGTCATAGTAACGGTAAACAAATGTCCAACTGTTTTTGGAAATATCAGATAAACCTTATTTTATCGTCTCAAATGTCATTCCTCTTGTTCTTGCACCTTAAGCCACAACAGGTTCACATGTTTCAGTTGTAGTTTTACACTTAAAATCGCTAGTTTTAGTTTAATCTTATTTCTCTTGATCACTTCCTGCCTCCAGTTGATGTCACTGATGATGTAAGCAGTTAAAGGGTCTATATGGCTTTGCTTTTGGCTGTATCCATGGAAACAGCACCTGCTTGGCTTGGTTAGTACCAGGGCCTAGCAGGTACTAAAAATAGTACCAGTTAACTGTAAAAAGGCCTGGTGGAAACATTTAAAATGCAGGTAGAGTAGAGTAGGTGGAACCGAGCCATACATTACTATTGTAGCAGGGCGGCTGTGGCTGTAATATGTTGTAATATGTAATATGTTGTTAATACCCTGATCTCTTATCATGTCAGTGCCCTCTGCTGGACATCTGCGGAATCTTTTCCATTTTATAATTTAAGTTGCCCCCTAGTGGCTGGAGTAAGCATTATGGCTATTTTTTTAAATCCATAACTCCGCACAGGAATGGGCTAGAGACTAACTTTTCTTTTGGTACATACTCGAAAACTCATGCTCTACAAAGGGCTACATTAAATCATCTCAAATCATGTGTGTCATCATGTGGTCCTACACTTTTGATCAGCTGCAAAAACAGCCTGTATCAGTTTAATCAATGCTTTCAATAAAAGCTTTCCTCATTTTTGTTTTGTCTCACTGCCATTTCTTCTTGTTGCCTATTGCAGATCTACTCGGAACCTTGATAAGATCGAACCATGCAAAATGTGATTTTTGTCTTTTGATCAGGACTGTATGTTTGGAAGGTTAGGAATGACAATGTTGACAATGAAAGTGCTCATAAACTCCTCTCTGTGAAAGATTGGGATGCCTGAAATGCGTTAGAGATCGAGTTTGGACACAGGAGCAAACAATTCACATTTTTCAAAGAATGAAAGCAAACAAAGTGAGCCAAAAATCAGGCAGGGGGCCCTTCATTTCACACTTACTTCTGCAGATTAGGCCATTTATTTGTTTCTCGTGGAAAGTTTACCGGTCAGAAGATAAAACTGACCCTTTATATATTGTTATATCCTCGGCTTAATCTTAAATCTAATCTTAAAGTTTCCCAAAGCAGAGGGCACAGCATGGTTTGAAAAATGAAATGACAATGAAAAGGGACAGATCATTAAGATTTCGTCCGCTTTCTCAGAGGACGACTTTAGGATCCGTCTTCCCGCTCAAATCCATTTCCCCGAGTCACTTTTGACTGGTTCCGCCTCAGACTCCAGCGATCTCGAAGTCTTCCTGTGAAGTTTCGATGATTCAGTTGGAGCGCGGAGAGAGTGTGCGGATGCCGAGGTGACGGAGGTGTAAAAAAAAAAGCTAAAGCGGCAGAGGTTTGGGAGATGGAGCGATAATGTTCCCTGTAGGACACTTCAGTCAGAGATAGATTTGAGCTCAGAAAAGGTTGGGACACTTTGACAAAGCAAAGGAGTCTCGGGGTGGAATGACTTGCATTTACTGTAGAATATCGATTTTAGAGCGATTTAAGGAGAGACGCTGCAGGTGAATAGGGGGAAAAAAAATACAGATAGCAATTTGAAGCTTTTACTGTATCTAATATAAATAATATGGTAAATGGACTCAACTTATATAGCGCCTTTCTAAAGCCAAAGCGCTTTACAGTAAGGAACCAGTCACCCATTCACTCTCTCATTCAATATACACAGACACTGGAGGCAACTAGGGTGAAGTGTCTTGCCCAAGGATACAACGACAGTGTGTCCTTGACCTTCCGAACACGAGACGACCCGCTCTACCACCCGATATATGTGAGCAACATCCGGGAACTTTTACTGGGCAACGCCCCCTTTTGGGGGAATCGAGAGTTAAAAATTGCATTAGTGTGTATGTGAAAAAGGGACTATTTCTCATTCGGAGGATAAGATATTCCAAACCAGTGTCAGAACTACAGGACAATGTCTGTTCTTGATCACAGACACATTAAGTCACTGTCAGAAAATTTTTTGTGGACACTTATGAGTGAGTTTATCGATCACTAGCATCTGTTATGTCCATGTCAGGGCTCATTACTGAGGAAACAGCTCCCCCTGGTGGCCGTGTATTATGCACATTGTGTAACGTCTTTAATCGGTAATTATTCAAACTCATCAAACATGTTCAGCGTTAGGCCTAATTAATGATTCTCTCGGTTTTAAAACGCACATTAACGTTAGCATTAGCAGCTAGTAGGTTAGCTGCTGAATGAACCATGTACCATTTGCTCTCATAAGCTACAAAACTACATCGTAGGCTGTATGATTTTAATTTAATGATAATATAAAAACAACAGACTAAAAGCTGAAGCTGTTGTAGTTCCACAGGCAAATGTCACAGACAAGTCATGATCACAGTGGGTTTAGCAGCTCAGTTTTAAAACGTTAACCGTCTTCTCTGTGAATTATCTGAAGCAACAGGTCACTTCCATGGCTTCCTTTTCACGTTCGATAATTAAATGAAACAAAGAAAACGTTTTTTCATGTGTAAATTAAATGTTTTCAGACGATCTTTCCTCATTCATTCCAATGTACGGAGCTTCTGTTTCCCCCGAAAAGGGGCGTTAACCTTTTGGCGCCACTGATGAGACGTAGACGTTGCTCCATCTATATATGCAGGGACGGCTGGTATCAGTGGGCTAGGTGGGCTAAGCCCCTCCTATCGTTTTTTTGACGAGAGAAAGAAGAAAGAATAGTTGTATTTTTCATTTATTGTAGTTAATTTTATATCCTAACTAATCGCCTAATGTCATTACTGTGTATAATCATTGTAGTTTTATACATCTGATCACGATTATTTACCACAAGGGCTAGTTCTGATTAGTCCCGAGAACGCACATGAATATGACAGTGATTGACAGATGGCAGTGCCGCAGGTCCCGCCTCCAGCACATACACACACATACACTTGGCTCTGGGACTGAGCTGGATTTATATCATATCTCATATCATTTGGGTGAATGCACTGTTAGGTAATCTGCTGTTTCGTAGTCTGCTGTTTAAATCATGTTTTGGAGCTGTTTGACTGCCGTCTATAGAGTAAACGTTTGCCTTGTTACTGGTCCGATGCTCTGGGAGTTGTTGTTTGTAATGCTTGTTCCGTGGGTATTTGCTGATATGTGGTTACATGCTTCTTTTTAGTCTGACAAGTGGTGGTAAATGCGTTTAGTAGGTTTGATAGTAAAAATAAAAAAGCACGAACACCTTGTGCAACAGCCCCACCTAGAGTTTACATCACCAGCCGCCACTGGATATATGTGAGAAAAATGTTCATGTTTTCCTATATAAAAAAAATAATACATTTCATGCATTAAAATTGCCTATGTTTTCAGCGTTTTTGAATGAGCTGTTTATAAGTGGAAAACTCTGTAGAAACTCCTTGTTTTTAGGGTTCAAAGCTCATGAACTCAGGTTGGGAATTACGTAATAAAAAATCCCTCCAAAGAAACCATCAAAATATCACTGAGTCGTGACCGGAAAAGGACCAGCACCATCATGGTTTTTTTGGAGTTTCCCCAAACTGTCCCAATTTTGGGTAAAAATTAAGAGAAGTGTTGACAAAGTCTTAGGAATAAAAACTGCTTTAAATTTTGAGATTATGTTCTTAGGTATTATACAGATTGTATAAAAGGTTTTTGTAAATTGTATCTATGGAATATTACGTTGGTCGCTAGTAAGAAAGTGATTACAAGGAAATGGATGACCGACAAACTACCCACATTAGAAGACTGGATAGACCTTGTTAAAGAAATGGCCCAGATGGAAAGACTAACATTTGCATTGAGACTAGAATATGACAGATTTGAGGACTGCTGGAAACCATGGATGAACTTTCTGAACTCTCAAAAAGGAATAAAACCCTGACTGTTCTACTGCTACTCTGTTTGTGAAAAGTAAAAGCCGCGGAGACCACACAGAGTTAGATATTTTTGAAAAGAAAAATATCAATGTGAATAACTGTAAACTGTGACTGTATGTAAACACGACTTCTCCATTGCATAACCAAATAAAACTGTGAATAAAAACATATATATCGTTGAGTCCAAGACTGGAAAGTTTGCTATAACTAAGACATTGTTGTAAGTGTGGAATGAAAACCTAATTTTGAGAAGTTTTTGCTGCATATGTACATTCCTTCCGTCTTTAGCTGCTGCTGTTTCCCAGAAGAAGAAAAAAATACTATATCTATCAATAGCCGACAGTGTCATTGTGTTCTTGGGCAACACACTTCATCCCCTTTGCCTCCAGAGTCTGCGTACATTGGTGTATGAACGAGAGTGTGAATGGCTAACTGGTTCTTTGGGCCTGATGAAGGTAGAAAAGCTCTGTATAAGTTGAGACCATTTACCATCTTGCAATCAATCACCCACTTGTTTTGTGTTGCCCAATATCACGAGTTGCCTCAGGAGTTGCCTCACAGCTGCACCAAACATTAAAACGAAAATGAAACAGAACAATGTCATGTTCAGGCAAATGTAGTGTCCAGGCAAACATAATGTCCAACAGAGGAACTGAACTCCACACTCCAAACCCCAGTGGAAGAAAAGAGAAACCTCTGGGAGAACCACAGAAGGAGCCAGGCTATAGATAGACCCAGGGCTGATGGGAGTCCCTCTGCAGACAGGGCTGAAGAACGTCCAGTCCTTGTTGGAGCTTTAGTTCTTGTTGTTCAGTCCCTGTTGGACAATGGTTCCTCTGCAGCAGAGCATCTGAAACAGGGGCCACTCCCCACAGGGACATTTGGATCACCGATGTATACAAGTATATTCTCTGGCATTAAAACTAATATGATACGGGAGAAAACAAGCACAGAATCTCAACATTGGCCATTCTACTACTTCACAGTTCAACCTTTTTATTTGCGTTTGAGGACGATTAAAGTTAAACAGTTCCAAGCCTCCAAATCTGGGACTGAATGCTAAAATGATGGAAATGGTATCTGCAATATTCAAGATAAGAAACTCAATTATGTTTCTGAATGATAAGGCTCTAAACTGTGGGGAGATAAGAACAAAAATGACTCGTAAAAGTATTTCAGAATTGCTATATTTGACCTCATAAAGATATCGCAGCCAACACCAGGTGAAGCCAAGTCGAAGTTTCTTGAGTTAGCGTCTGTACTCTGTCGTCGAAGTGTCCTGAAGGCTTCGTCAGCAACACTAAGGCTTTCTTACAATAGCAACCTCTGTCTCTCTTGGTACAGCTGTATTTGTTTGCCTTTTTCTGCGAACTGCATTTGTGGTTTCTGTGTTCCACATTGTTTTACTGGATACTTTTGTGTGTCTTTGTCGTGTTTTTGTGGAGGTTCGGTTGTTTTTTTCCTGGATCCATAATGGTCCTGAAGAAACCCATTTGAGACCTACACATTTCACTGAAGAGGCACCAAGAGCCCCCACAGCTGCAGCACAGAGGAGCTAATGTTTGTTCACCGGAGAATAAAACAGATTCTCTCTCCCCTCACACCACTGCCATACTTGTACACAGCCTCGTCACCTCCCGTCTCGACTACTGTAATTCCCTGCTGTTTGGTCTCCCTCAAAAAACTCTCCATAAACTCCAACTGGTCCAAAATGCAGCCGCCCGCATCATCACACACACCCCCTCCATAAACCACATCACTCCTGTCCTTCAGCAGCTCCACTGGTTCCCCATCACCCACCGCATCCAATACAAAATCCTGCTTCTCACATTCAAAGCAATCCACAAGCTCGCCCCTCCATACCTGACTGACCTCCTCCATGTCTCCACACCTGCCCGCTCTCTCCGCTCCTCCCTCCTCTCTCCGGCTCACTGCCCCCCTCCCGCCCATCTCGTCACCAGCTCTGGAACACTCTCCCTCCTGACCTCCGTGACACCGACTCACTCCCACACTTCAAATCCATCCTCAAAACTCATCTGTTTAGACGAGCCTACTCACTGTGACCACAACTGTATCGTCCTTTTTATTCATGCTGTTTTAACATTGTATTTTAACTGTTTTTAATTGTTGATGTTAATTTACTTGTTGTTGTGAGGCGACCTTGAGTGTCTTGAAAGGCGCCTAAGAAATAAAATGCATTATTATTATTATTATTATTATTATTATCTACTAAGCTCTTCCCAGAAGATGGTGAAAGACTGTTGTGGAGCGGAGGGAGCTGCGCAGGAGGAAGAGGAAGGAGGAGGTGAAGGAGCTGACCAGTGCAGGGACAGGGATAAACCCAGGAGGCGCTGCACTGTTTCAGAGGCTCGGAGGAGACTGAAGGCAGCCAGGTTTCCTCTGGATGCTACGGTTTCCCCGACCTCCAAAAACATGCTGGTCAGGTCGACCCACAGTGGTGGCGCGGCTCAGTCGCAGTGACTCAGGACTAACACCTGAACACTATTTCGTTGTACATTGACAAATAAAACACTTACTTACTTACTTCTGCTCACAGGCGGACTACATACAGACTGTTGGGAGGGGTTCGCTTGCGAATAAAATATATTTTTTGCACTTAAAATTAAAAAAAAGCATTATATTTCAAGTAAATAAATCTTTTAAGTGCAGTAAAATGTTTTGTTCTTCATTTAACCTGTTAATCAGGGAGTTCGGGTTATGATCAGAGGTGGGTAGAGTTACTTTAAATTCATTTGACTCAAGAAGAAGCTACTCGAGTAACTGTGTGAGCGTAAAAGATTCATGTTTCAGTTGTGACATAAATTATGAGAAACAAAACTTGTAAAGATATGAAAATCCTAATATTTCCAAAGAAAATCCCTTAAAAACATATATTTGTGAAGTAAAAGGGGCACAAACACTATGTATTTAAGTTCAACATGAAGAGTAAATTCACTTCATTACAATGTTACTCAAGTGGAAGTAAAAAGCCCTGATTGAGATAACTATTCTGATGAGTACAGTTTCTTCAAAAGTTATTCAATACTTGAGCTTGAAAAATTGGAGAAAATATCTCTAACCCTAAACCTAACCCTAAGATGGCAGATGACAAAAATGCTCCACAGCCAGATTTCCTTCCTACCAACTCAACTCAAGGAGAAATATAGGTATTTTTTGCAGTAGAGTCAGTCAGCGTGTGAAAGTGCTGGTGAAGCCGGTTTATCTGTGGCACTGCCTCCTATGGCACAGATAATGTGGGTTAAGTCCTGGTTTAGTCCTGCTGCAGCGCGGAGTCGTAACAGTCGAATCTGGGGCGGCAGAGTAGGCCACGCTCCACAGGGGAAGGATCACTCAGGGAGGAAACCAAATCTGTTGGATCTGAAATACCCACGACCCGGGACCGGCCCGGCGTTCGGAGGAAGAGGAGAGAGTCTGATGAGAGGAGCGCAGGGCAGGAGCGTCTTCACAGAGAAGCTACATTCTCACAGCAACAAGGTCTTAGGGTTCAGTTATGAAACCATGTAGGTAGAGGTGGTAGAGTTTTCATTTTACTCTATGCATGATGTGGTTTTCATGGGGTCGTCAACTATAGTTAAGTTAGTTTTTATGTCAAAATCTAAATTTGATATAAAACGTACCTGTTCGAAGTCGCTTATGATGAGGTCAGTAGGTAAAGCTCTAGCCCACAGCCTAAAGCAAAGCTGCCTTAAAAGGAACACGGCTGTGGGAAGTTCAGTACACTGAGCGTTATCTTCTATTCTATTATCTTACTGCTGACTTTGTCTTAATTATGATACAATATTTGTTTTATCTGAAGTCTGTTCATCACTATTCACTAGGTGTCCCCTGTCCCACTCCTGAGCAGGTGGTTAGAGACGCTCTACTTCAAAGGTGTTTACCCACAGGTGAGAGTAGCTGTGATTAGAGGGGAGGAGCCGGGCCAACCCCAACTCCTCCTCGTGGTCTTTATCTACGCTGTGGGCTGAGCGCGACTTTAGTCCACTGACGAAGCCTTTTGGATGAGAGGCGAAACGTTTGGAGACTTCAACTACTGAGCACAGAAGATGACTCAAGCACCTTCATTGAAGACAGTTATCTAAAGCAAAAGTTTCTATTTGAAAATCATCTCCTAGGAACGCCCCCACCTCCTGGAGACGCCTCTGGACCTTTCGTCACCAGCCAAGCCACCAACCACTGCTCCTCAGCTCAGCAGAGCCCCCTCCCCGCACAGTAGTGTTGTTTAGATGCCACAGCAGTGTGCTGAAGGGGGCGTGTCGGAAAGCTTCTTAAAGAGACAGAGGCCTATTTCAAGACGTTCAGTACAGCCATTTTGAGAGAGCAATTTTATTCAAGGCAGTTATTTTAATTTACTGCATATACAGACCAACAGAAGGTTACGTCATCATTGTAGTATGCTATAGACTGGTGCTATGTGATTGAAAAAAGCATAATACCCCTCTTTAAAGTAAATGTTTGTTGGAGGCTCTTAGCGCTAATTCTGCTTTCTGATTGGATGAGACACAGACAGATATTCATGAAATTTACAATGTACAAAACAGTACAGACCCTAAGTATAAAAAACAAAGTAGGTTTTCATCAAAAATACAACAATTTCATGTCATTTTTGCTCTATTTGAGTCTGTGTGAACCAGAAAACGATGACTAAAATAGTTGTCGACTATTTCAATAATCGATTAGTTGTCGATTAATCGATTAGTTGTTTCAGCCCTACACATAATTCAAGTCATTTTCTTTAATTTTGTTTTGCAGGAGGAGCCATGGGGCTGGTGCAATGTGATTTGGGCAAGTGGAAGAAAATGAATGGCTGGATGGATATTATTGATAAAATAAAAAATCATAACAATAAAATATTACTTTATTATACCATGGTCTGGGTGAATACTCGATTCTGATTGGCTGGAAGGTGTCCGTTAAAAAGTGATAATGTACACCAGTTAAAAAAACAGGTAAATCACATTCTATATCACTCCACTGCAGCTGTTTCCATAGTAACGGTAAACAATTGAGATGGAACTAGTTTCAGGTAAAACTGATTAAAAAGTGAAATAACTCCTGCCCAGGACTTAAAAAAAATAAGTAAACAGGTCCCAATGAACAGTTTCAGTTTGCCGGACCGTGGTATAAGCGGGATAATGGACACCTCGTCGTGCATTATCCCTTACTTAATCTTAAAATTGAGAAAATAGTCAATTACATATTTTACTCGGAGAAAGACACTTTTAAGAAAGTGTCCTGGTATCGGTAAATATCGGATATGCATCTCTAGTTGAAATGTCTTGGCTACAAACCCTCCTGGGGGCTCCTCCTCCTTCTAAGTCACATCAAGTGTCCTCAAAGCAAAAGTAGCTCTCTGATAGTTTTGTTATGTAAAGGATAATTGGAGCACCTGCATCAATACAAACAGAACGGCTTCATCATCTGATCGTCAAACAAAAGGCCAGAGACGAGTGAGCAAAGAGAGGGCGGCTCTTTTACCTCGTTAATACTGAGACACAGAAAGTTCCAGCATCGAGCGCACTTGGAGGATGACCAGAACAAACAGCAGCTTCGTCTCCGGCCTCAAAGTTTACCACGGTCTGTGAACTATACAAACTATACTAACTATCCCTTAGACAATAACAGGCGTTCAGTGCGTGTTGGCCTTCAGTTTGGCATTTACTCCTGCTGATCTGGGACTCGCACAAACTGGGCTGGATTCAGGATCCTGGACAAAAGCCTGGATTTCGGGACAGTCTGGAACATTTAGTAATCTGAGGGTGGGCCCAAACCAGCAGACCCCAGAGACAAAGGAAAGCGGCAGTAAACAGACAAGAGGTCGGTCGTCAGAGAGGTCACGTTTCTCACCGTGGTTGGAGTGGACGGGCGTGTAGTGGTTCTTGGAGGTCCTCACGGGCGTCTCGTCTTTGGGCGAAGCGTCCACAGCCGCCATGTCCTCGTGGTCGTACTGAGAGATGCCCTGCTGCCTCATGATGTCGGCCAGCGCTCTGCAAAACACAACGCAAACTGTGAGTGAGGGAAACGGTTTAGTTTAGAAAAAAATGTGGCTCTCAGACCAGCTTTTGTTGGCCCTCAGGTTTCCTGCCGACAAACACACACGGCATTTTACCAAGCGATGCTCCGTAAACGATGGCTTGTTGCATGATATGGCTATGCTAGTGCCCCTGACCTTAAGTTGTGAGCACCAGCACTTCCTGTCCGTATTCATTCCCTATGGAGATTAGCTCAGACCCTCTCGAAAAAAGGTGGACAGTGAGTTCCTGGTAGAGGATCACTTAGTGCGTGTTAGAAACTTGATGTAGGATGTAAATAGTTCAGTGGCGCCTGTGTTTATAAAGGTCAGATAGTTTGTCTTGAAGCTAATCGCTAACATGGGTTATAACATTAAAACTATAGGCAAGAGTTTTGTCTTTATGCAGATTGGTAAACATTTGCGGCACTATTTCTATTTTTATAACGCATGAAATTAATCTTAGCCTTTAGCTTCAAGACAAACTCTCTCACAGTCTTGATAAACACAGGCGTCTCCTCCACTGAAATATTTACATCCTACAGGAAGTTGTAAGTCATCTACCAGGAACTCACTGTCCACTACAGAATCATTAAAAAATAAGCTCATGCGAGCGGGTTATAAGCTAATCTTAACCTCTTAAACCCCGCCTTAACCGAGCACATTTTCTCCAGTTCGGCTTTACACAAATGAAAATCTTCTCGACTGGAGTAAACGTGCTTGGTTCAGGTGGGGGATAAAATGTTAAAGGGGGGGTATTATCTAAAATCGACTTTTTCAAGCTTTATATCATGTTATTATGTCATTCCCTCATTAAACACATGCCTGGAGTGTTGCCTTGGCTCATTCACATATTTTTGAGTAATCAGTAAAAACTTAGACGGCAGCCATTTTAGGTGTAGCTATGCCTCAGTCCTCCTAGGAACGCCCCCACCTCCTGGAGACGCCTCTGGACCTTTCGTCACCAGCCAAGCCACCAACCACTGCTCCTCAGCTCAGCAGAGGCCCCTCCCCGCACAGTAGTGTTGTTTAGATGCCACAGCAGTGTGCTGAAGGGGGCGTGTCGGAAAGCTTCTTAAAGAGACAGAGGCCTATTTCAAGACGTTCAGTACAGCCATTTTGAGAGAGCAATTTTATTCAAGGCAGTTATTTTAATTTACTGCAGATACAGACCAACAGAAGGTTACGTCATCATTGTAGTATGCTATAGACTGGTGCTATGTGATTGAAAAAAGCATAATACCCCCTCTTTAATGGAAATTGCTATGGACAGGAAGTGCTAGCGCTCGCAACTTCAGGTCAGAGGAACTAGCGTAGCCCCAACATGCAACAAGCCAATTGGACAGCAGAAAACAAACGCAGTTATAAGATGCTGTATAACTTTCTGGGTTCATTTTGTCAGACACTAGGGTTAGAGACAGTGTTGATTTTGACAACTTATTTTAATTTAGTTTTAGTCTTTTGACGAAAATGTCATTCAATTTTAGTCGAGATTTAGTAAAAAAAATATCTTCAATTTTAGTCTAGTTTTAGTCGACTAAAATCGCAAGTCAATTTAGTCTTTAAAGATTTAAGACAAATTTAGTCGACTTTGCATTTATAATCATTATAATCATATCTCCCACATGCACAAAGCTCAGAGCTGCTCCTTTGGCAATGAATTTACATGATCTGAGGCTCTTTCAGACGGTCAGTAGAAGTTTGGATGATTTTAGTCTCTCCTTTTCATTTTTATTTAGTCTTATTTTAGTCGACTAAAATATCAGGACATTTTAGTCAGTTTTAGTCTCATGAAAAACTTTTAATTTAGTTTTAGTCCAATTTTAGTCGTCAGAAATATCACTTTGACTAAAATTCAGACTAAATATTTTAGTCGACGAAATTAACACTGTTTAGAGATGTTGATGTCTTTTAACCTTTACATGTTTCAGCCGCCATCTGCAGGCCGGTGATACTTCTGATGACGGCCTGCATCTATGGCGGTTGAAACATGTAAAGGTAAAAGGATTTCAACGTCTCTAACCCTAGTGTCTGACAAAATGAACCTCGAAAGTTATACTGTAACACAAGTAGACACAATGAAGGTTATAAGATGCTGCAGCTCCCCCAGAGCCGGTGAGTAAAATGTGCACTGAGAGGCTCATGCTTTATTCAGCATACAGTACTGGTTTGGAAATGCTTTTTTATGTGCTGGTTTTTCTTTCATTTCAAGACTGTAGATTCTCACCAAAGGCATTAATTTATGACTATTTTAAACATATACTGCGTTATTTCCCTGTTTTTGTTTCCTTCATAATCCCATGTGTTCATTCATAGTTTAATGTCTTCAAGGAGACATGTTTTGGTGACGTCTCCAGTGACGTTTGCTTAAGGGCAGGTCTGAATTAATAGCGTATTTTACAGTTGCCAAAAAATAGATCGTGACGCAACGCGGCAAAGCATCATGGGGTGTAGAGCGAGCCAAACAAGCGCTCATTTTGCATAGTCAGTCTTCGAAGGTTTTAATAAAGTCAGATTGAGGAACTCTTTTGTCCATCAGTCCATCCTGAAACTAAATGAGGTCATAAGTCATAAAATCAACGTGTGTTATGGCGAGCGGATGATTGTTTATAATGTCTCTGTGAATTGTCTTATATCTGTATGTCTTGTTTGTATTTTTATGGAGCTGCTGAACTGTAAAACAAATTTCAGATCCTCGTATCTGACAATAAAGCATCTATCTATCTATCTATCTATCTATCTATCTAGGTTTTCTGCAACAAAACACGTTGAAACGCCAAGGAACTAAACACTATAGGTGGCACGCACCTTCGGTTGGCTAGCAATCCGGCATTAAAGGGATAGTTCAGGATTTTTGACACAGGGCCTCGTTTCTTAGCGGTGCTAGGCTAGTGCATGTCTATGGTAACTAGTAGCCTGCATTAAAAACAGTCTGACCCAAGCACAGTGCACCTGAGGCAAATCACTTATAACACCAGACTACCCATATAAATGTCTGTGTTTCTTTTAAATATAACCATTTAGCATTTAAAAGAACGTATATTTGAGCAGCATCAGCTTCCTCGTTGTTAGCTATGCAGCAGCGGAGTGATCTGCTAGGTTACCGGATCTACAGTAGTTTGTTTACCTGCGGCCGGTGTTACTACACGTGGAATTCACAAAGGAGCTTTCTACAAATCAGATATGGCAACGTTTGGAGGACGACTTGATGATGTTGAAGAGGTTTTAAATGCAGGCTACTAGTTACCATAGACATGCACTAGCCTAGCACCACTAAACTCTTCAAATATAAGAACTGCATGAATTAAAATATATATACATCTCCAGAAATCAACAACACTCTGGATAACTAGGAAATGAGGCCCTATTGTAGAAATCCTGATATATCCCTTTAAGTTGAAAGAAAAAGAAGAATAAGCAACTATGAACTGCCACTGGGGCTCGTGAAAATCGGACTCTACAGTAGGTATTCAGAGGGAACATGTTTTATCCCATTTCCAAAGCCCAATAGGATCCGCAACAACATGACTGGGCCAAACAAAAATCGGACAAGTCAAAGCGGTGCCAATATTTATGTGGACGAGCGACTTTCAACGTGTGGGGCAGATAAAGGGGAGCACGTATATTTGCTCACTGCATTTTGTCGGTCAAAGTGGAGTAATCGAGGCAGCAACAACGGTGTAAATGAAAGGCCCCAGCTGAACGTCTCGACTAAACAACAGCATGCCCACACAAGGCCAAAAAGGCTTTTAACAGATCTAATCCACGGAGAAGGCTCATCATTACAAGATCCTCTGGCTCCACTAAGTAACAACAACATCGTGTATGGCAGCACGTCACCTGAATGTGAGTCAGCACCCAGATAAATGTTTGTCTAGCTTTGTGACGTCAACTGTAAACTTGGCATTTCCCGCGGGTTATGGACCTGAAATAAACAACTCATTTCTGTTTTCAAACCGTTTTAGGCCAATATTGCCTCTTGCAGTGTTTAAAGTGTTAAATAATATTGTAATAGATTATCACAAAATGTCATAAAGAAAAGCAGGCCAGCTCATTATGACTGCACAAGCTATGGAGATGATATCAGTAGAAAAAACAGCTTTTAGATTAGATAATAATGAATCAGACTATCTCGAAATATGGGATCCATTATATGAATTTATTTTGAGTGTTAAATAAATATGCATACAGTTTTTTTTTTTCTCCTTTTTGCTTGTGTGAATGGAATTGTCTTTGTCAAGATTGATATTATTTGTAAATATTCTATATTGTTAGCGGATGGTAGTAACGGATTATGTGAGCTTTGATAGTGAAAAGGTTTATTGTTGTCATTTCTATTGCATTTATTTATCTATGTATTTGCGAGTGCGCGTATGTTTAAGTGTACATGTGTATGTATGTTTGTATGTATATTGTATATATGTGTGTACGTGTGAATGTGTATGCGCATATACGTGTACAGATTGTTATTGTTTTTGTTTTAGTTTTTTCTACATTGATTTATTTATTGCTATGAATTTTGTTTTGTTATAGCTTTTTAATATATATGTCTTCTCTATAGCTTTGTAAATGTGTACGTATATATTGTAAATAGGCTGGGTGTTCGGTATTGTTTGTGTTACTTCTTTTTCTTTGTTCTTTTTTTTCAGTTTTTTTCTCTTTTTTTTCTTTCTTCTCTTTGTTGTTCTTTCCTTAATTGTTTATTTTTTTTTTCTTAAATGTATTAAAAAGAAAGCATAATGTGTCTCCTTTAACTACTTCTCTACACCCACATAAAACAGATACTTTATTATCCACCAGTACGCTTTTAACAAACTATTCATTGCACGTGTCTTCTTGTGCTGATGTTTGGTTATTTCCGCCAACGAAGAACAGACGATAATCACTCAGTTTGTTCACAAAGTTGAGCCTGATGAAGCTAAAAGGACGTCCTGGTTTGAGAAGTCCACAGGGAGCGGGGATTTGAACAGCGGCGTGTACAAAAGCCCGAGCTATTATTCAAAGAGATTATTATTCAAGTCCACTGCAGCGCACGAGTCTTGGTCTGGACTCCGCTCCCGCCTGGGTTTATCTTTATGGAGCACCGCGAGGCCGGGCTGATCGGGGACGCGTCGAAAGCAGGTCGTTTGCCTTAAAGAATGGTCTCGTCCCGGGGTTATTAATAAAACTCTGCCGCCTCAAAGTCACCGGGAGCCGCCGCGGTGACATTGACACACTTAAGGCGCCCGGTGCCTTTCCTTAAAGAAACTGGACCGGCGTAAACTCCTACAGCCTCCTGGAGACAGATACTAAGTCTAAATATGCAACGGCGTCCAAAATAACACAGGCTAGGTAGATTCAAAAAGTCTGTATTTACAAGATTTTGAGACAATTCTTCAGTCCACAAGGGAGTTAACCAGTTTAAATGAGGCTAAAGACAATAGCTACCAATAGTCTTTTCATGGTTTAGCACCAAAGTCCATCTCTGACAGAGTCGTATGAACCATCTCGGGCCCTGAGAACTTCAGGGAGGGGTCTCCTGGTGGTTCCCAGAGTCAATAATAAACACGGTGAGGCTGCGTTTCAGTTTCATGCAGCTAAAATCTGGAACAGTCTTCATGAGGATGTGAGACAGGCCTCAACTCTGACAATGTTCAAATCCAGGCTGAAAACAGCTCTTTTTACCCGTGCATATGAAAACTGAAAGTATTTTATCTGCACTCTTGCCTTTTACTGTAACTGATTAACTTTATGTTGATGTTTTATTGATTGATTTAATCTGTTTTCTTGTAATTTGATGCAACTGTGAAGCACTTTGAATTGCCTTGTGTATGAATTGTGCTCTACAAATAAACTTGCCTTGCCTAGTAACGGCGTCGATATAGGCCTGCACTTTACACTTTGCAAAGATGGTCATTATTCAGGTCAGTGGTTAGGGGTTTTTCACCAAGGTGCCGGTTCAGAGCTGATGCCGGTGCCGGTGCCGGTTCGGTGCCGTGCTGACGAGGTTTTCCATAGAAATAATAGAAACGCCTTTAGCTATCTGAGCCTGTTCCTACGAATGCGCACATTTTACGCCTTTGACTGTCATTGATTAAAGAGGGGGTATTATGCTTTTTTCAATCACATAGCACCAGTCTATAGCATACTACAATGATGACATAACCTTCTGTTGGTCTGTATATGCAGTAAATTAAAATAACTGCCTTGAATAAAATTGCTCTCTCAAAATGGCTGTACTGAACATCTTGAAATAGGCCTCTGTCTCTTTAAGAAGCTTTCCGACACGCCCCCTTCAGCACACTGCTGTGGCATCTAAACAACACTACTGTGCGGGGAGGGGGCTCTGCTGAGCTGAGGAGCAGTGGTTGGTGGCTTGGCTGGTGACGAAAGGTCCAGAGGCGTCTCCAGGAGGTGGGGGCGTTCCTAGGAGGACTGAGGCATAGCTACACCTAAAATGGCTGCCGTCTAAGTTTTTACTGATTACTCAAAAATATGTGAATGAGCCAAGGCAACACTCCAGGCATGTGTTTAATGAGGGAATGACATAATAACATGATATAAAGCTTGAAAAAGTCCATTTTACATAATAACCCCTCTTTAACTTTATGTTGATGTTTTATTGATTGATTTGATCTGTTTTCTTGTAATTTTATGCAACTCTGAAGCACTTTGAATTGCCTTGTGTATGAATTGTGCCCTACAAATAAACTTGCCTTGACATGTCTCATGTTTCATGGCATTTATATAATCTCTGTGGTTTCTCCATCATTCACAAATAAGATGATGATAGTGTGTGTATCCGACCCACAAAAAGCAGAAACTTTAGTGAATATGATGTAGCTCAGTCAGAGCCGGTTGCAAGTTAGTTAGGGCCCCCGCAGCCACAAGGGCCCCATACCTCAGTGAAATCACAGTGTTGTTTTGCCTGTTAATCGGCGCGTTGTTACGGCGACAGCGCCCACTCACTCTCCGCCTACTTTGCCACACATAACACCAACACGGAGCAGGCTGCTGAAGTGGATGCACAGGAGAGACCTTCCGGCTTCCCCCGTCACCCCCGCTCGGGTCCCTTCTCTCCCGCTCGGCTGTGTCCCGTCTCCCGGGCGCTGCTCACCTCATGTTTTCTAATGCGGTGCTTAAACGCTGAGACGGGGCTCAATCGGCCACTCTCTCATTTAAACTATCAAACGGCTCTCATGGGTGCGGCAGTTACTTTCAATAACTACAGTTCTCTCAATGTGCATGATCTACAACGAATTACCATCAGGCTCTCAGTGTACAGTATATAGAAAAAAAGTTTTTTTTTTTAAGATTTTTTTTTTTATTGTTTTATTTTTAATTTTTATAAATGTCATTATAATCTCTAATAAAAATCTATGCTATAGGCTTAGACTACTGGATACACAATATGATGATGCTTATTCCTGCGGCGCTGGGAGGGGAGGGTGGTGGTGCGGGGGGCGGGCACACGTTGCAGAAGCATGGCCAGGCAAATGTTTAACTTACAGTGGATAAATAAACAGTTTGGTTCCTGTTTGTGCGTAAAAAGTCGGCTTTTGCAAAGTCAGCGCGATGTTTATGAACAACGAGGAGGAGGAGGAGAGAGAGGTGCAGAGGCTCTGACCGGGCATTAAATAGATTATAATTCAAGTTAACTGCTCGGGCTCGGGTCGGGTCGGGCTCGATTTTGTGAGCCTAATACTGTAACTGATTAACTTTATGTTGATGTTTTATTGATTGATTTGATCTGTTTTCTTGTAATTCTATGCAACTGTGAAGCACTTTGAATTGCCTTGTGTATGAATTGTGCTCTACAAATACATTTGCCTTGCCTAATCTTACGCAGGATTCAGTTAGTTTTAAATCAGTGGTTCCCAAACTAAGGGTCAGACCCAAAGCTGAGAGAATGTGAATTTGCTGTTTTAAAAAGTTGGGAAAAATAGTGTAGTCCTGAATGTCAGTCTGACAGTGGCAAGTGGTTAGTGTTTCTCACACAGACGGGCAGGGCCTGAATTGAGGTCATTATGTTCCACTTCTACCCTGCACTACTGCACTGTGGAACTGTGTTTGACTGTAAATGGGTTTGCTCCTCATCGATTAGCTTTGGGATGCGAACTGTAGGGCCCCCTAGTGGCCTTGTGCTTAGGACCCCAGAAAGGCGAGCACCAACTCTGAGCTAAGAGGATACTTTTCTCTTATCTAAAAGGAAAATTGCAAAAATTCTAACCACATACAGCCACCGACTTACTACAAGGTCAAATACGCACAAATATGAACTTATTTTATCACATAAAAAGTTGCATGACCGCTGAACCAACAGAATAGGGCTCTACGGTTATACGTCACAAATCAAGCGGAGGTGAATACAACGCTCTCGCTTCTTTGAAAACAATGGGAGACGCTGATATTGGGTGGTTTGAGAGGATACGATAACCTGCCTATTGGGGCAAAAGTCTGATATAAACAGAAATTGGACTTAATTGATTTCGATGAATGTTTGTACAAACTGCCAAGAGGTTGCCTAGTACGCGTCGCTAATCCATCGTAACTTTGTGTTGGATTTCACGCATTTATGTTTCGCCTTTCGGGAAATAATCATGATCTAAGTTAAAGGAATAGGCCACCGTTTTTACATACTGAGATATGTTCTTACACTGTAAACCCGAACAGCCATACAAACTCATAATTGTTTTAGGCACCTGACTCATAAACAGACAATTCGTTGACTGAATATTAATCTTTTGAGTACAAAATGTGATTGATTGAGATTTAAGTTGAATAAAGATAATGTTAGAAACTTCATTTCAAAACATTTGCGTTTTTTGTCCATTCAACGTCATGACGTCACCAAACATTGTCTGCTTTTGACGCACTGAGTTTGAAAAAACAAGATGGCGGCCTGATGCGGAGAGGACCCGCTCTCGTCCAGAACAGAAATTTAAAACATTTAAACGTTTCTTTTGCTTATAATTGGCCACGCGATGTTTTTCTCCAGACTATAATAACGGTAAGGTTAAATTAGAGTCAAAGGAAGCCGTGTTCGGAGGGTCTGTGCTTTAGAACTAGCATAGCAAGTTTAAGGCTAACTTATCTCCACGGAAGGAGACACCGTCATCGTCACTGGTCTCCAAGCAGCAGCCCTTCTCATCTCGTGGTCTAATTTGGTAAGTAAATTCATTTAACATTATGTAACGTTAAAGCTGTGCTGTGAGGTTGTTTAACCCATCGGTAATGAACCGCTGTAAGGTCCCTGGCCCAGGCGAGCAGCGAAGGGAACGGAACGGCTAGCTAGATTCGTGCCCCGCGTTTCTCTTCATTGTAAAGAACCGCGGAGCACGAATACAGTTGCTGTGAGTTTCGTACACTCCGCGCCCAGCGGCAGGTTTAGCGGAGGTACCGACTCGGCTTCAGGTTTGAGCCGTGGCGGCTGCGGGTGACGGTGTGTTGAAACATGCGCCGAAACGGGGAGTCGGTCTGTCAGAACTGGGTCGTTGCGATATCTCTTCTTCTCATGACTAAGTGTAATGTAATAATAGTTGTATGAAAGTGCCTAAATGGTGCAGTGAATGACAGAGACTAGGAAGGAGGAGATGAGAGAAGCGGTCTGCAGGACGAGCTCATTGGTACAATGACAATCAGGTTATTCTGGGGGCAGCCAAATCTTCTAAAAATACAAAATTCTTGTCTGCAATGAGCCAAAACCAATTCTTCTGTTTAGTCCTGGTTTAGTCCAGGTTTAGACGTTTTTGTTTAGTCGTTAATTTAGTTTAATTTACAGTTAAAAAAAAAAAAAGAGCACTTTGAGGACATAGAAAATATGCTGTAAATTAACAATAATTAACAATGCATCAATAATTATTTCTATCATATTGAAATATTATGCCATCATATTGCCTTTGTGTGATTTTAGGTGAGAACAACAAATGACATGAAATGAGTTAGTGCTGTTCTTTTATATTGCATACTAATTTCCCCCATGTCTTGCAGATCAAGGAAGTGCTTGGTTTAACTTCAAAAAGCACGAAGCACAATATTTTAAACTAATGTACCACGATATCCATATCTGGCTGTGCTGTGGTGGTTGTCAACATTGGCATGAAAAAAGTAAAACCTGGCCAGTGAATCCACATTCATATGAACTCAAGACTGCAAGAGAATAGAGGTAGAGGATCTCCTAATGCAATGGCCGTGCAGATCGATCACAGGTAACAAATGTTCTTGTCCTTTCTGTTTGGTTATGTATCATACTTGTAATACATGTTCATGTATTTGTAGATACAGTCGGCTTCTCTCTGTTGCCCAGGCAAAAGTGCCCTTGGACCTGCTTTGGCCACACTGGGACAGGGAAATCCTGAACCTGAGAGAGGAGATGACCTGAAGAAATGAGGTACTATTTTGAAAAGGTAACTATTACCAGCTTACTTTGGCACTTCAAGCTATCAAAATACATCGCTCGTTACTTAAAGGATTGGCCACCGTTTTTACATACTGAGATATGTTCTTACCTTAGTTTAGACTAGTTGATGTGTACCTGTTTGGTCTTTGTGTGTGTGTGTGTGTGCTCAGTCACGCAAATGTTATCATTTAGCCTCTCCCAGCATAAGTATAGCGCCAAACTGGGGTAAAATTAGAAGCTACCAAGCTGTTAAATGTTTTCCATATTTAAATACAGTTACATGAAACATTACACGATCCAGGTCTAGTTACACAAAATTAAACATGTCGATTTTCTAAGCGGATAGCCTCACAATATAGTTCCCCGTTTTATCCGCTTATCTTTTTTGGTTCCTGGTCCATCTTCACTTCTTTCCTCCTCCTTAGGTAGACTATGCCTAGTAGATTTTGAAGTTTTGTAGGTTTAAGAAAAGTATACAGTATGTACATTGCACACCATGGAAAGCTTACAGATCTGTTGTTTTTCTTTATGATTCATATTTACTTTTTTGTCATTAGGAAGATGGCAAAAGGAAGCCTTTGCAGAGTTTGCATCTACCTGAAGGAGGACGATACAGATTACTTTGAATGCTGAAATGTAAGTATATTTGTGCTTTGTAAATATTTTGGTGGGGCTTCATACATCGACAAAATGAATTTTCCCTGAAAATTCACTGAAATATGAACTGTTTAACTGGCACAATAATCACATGCATTTCAGAGCATGTTTGTGGAGGTATAAAGGCTCACGATTAAGAGCTGGGTAATTTGGCCAAATATAATATACTAGTTATTTTATTTAAATTAAGCACTGCCTAAAACACAACACACAGCCTTTTGCAAAGTCATAGTGGATGTTTATAAAGCTTCTAAACTGGCCGCACTGCACACATGGAGTGGTGATAGTGTGAGTGACCTGAATTGAGCAGTTTTTTTTATATTGTTCAATGCACACATTAATCAAATGATTTATATTATAATTTAGTGTTCTACAGTGGGCTTTGAACTGTATTACCTAAATAATGGTAGCCCTTGTCATTTTTAAATTGCATGACCATTTTACAATTAACAATGGTGACAGTGCCACAGATGTTTGAGCAGGTCGTCTTGAAGGTCAGTGGTTTTAATCTTGCACATTGTGCAAGACACTTCACACATGTAAAGGGCTTTAGGCCAAATGTAGGAATAAAAGCACTCTATAAATATTGCCTTTTTTTTTTTATACCATTTAAAATGTACATAAAGAGCAGAGACACACAGTCTTAACATGCATAAGGAATGCCAGAAGATGAAAATAATCTGGGGGGGTCCAAACTCAAATTGGGAGCTAAATCTGGAGAATACATGTGTAGTGTATTTTAACCTAAGATAATGACAGAACAGTCAGGTCTTTGCATTGTATATGTTTTTTGCTGTCCTTTTCTCATCTGCTTGCCTTATTTAGTCCCTTATTTTCTTCACTTATTGCCTAATTTCTTGCCCCAGTATTAATTACACAATTTGTATTTTGCAGCAAAATGGTGAAACAAATGTGGCTGATCGTCCCGTTGCCCTTCTCATTGCTTCTCCTGATTTCTTCACACCTGGGAACATCTAAAGGCTTTTTCAACGCTATAATATCCAGTCTGGAGTGGTCAAGCAGGTTCTGGCCGACATCAGGACACGTGTGTTTGGTGTGGACAGCACCATCGGCTACAGACAGCGGTTTGTGGAGGTCGGTGAAGCTAGTTTTGGCCGATTGCATTCGTCAAACTGGCATCTGTCGCCGCACCAGGAGAGGTTTGATTGGCCTAGTGTTACTGGCTTGTCACTGAATAAGCTGCAAAATGGAAGGAGAGCTTTATTGTTGTTATTGAACTCACAAAATGTGTCTCCCTCGTTCTGATTTTGCCATACGTGCTACGCACTGTTTTATCAACTAGCTGGAAATGTATGAACTTCTCCGGGACTTTAAACTTTAAAATTAAAAAGGTGACTGGACTGAGAATCTAATTCATACGTCAGAGACGACCACCACAGAGCGTTTGAACGGGGACTGAGGCATTTTGTTTTCTATTTACAGCAAGACACACTACAAACATGCGCAGTTTGCGCACGTGCACTGTGCGGCGTTCTTGTTCTTGGGTTCATGTCGCTCCAGAGTAGATGTTGCTCTTAGCTGGTGAGACAGGGCAGACGAGAGGAAACCTCAGCTTTATAGGTAGTTGCTGAAGGGAGCATTGCAATGAGTGTGAGTGAATGTCCAACTATGTCTGAAGTGATTTTGTTGTTGCTTTGTGATTAATATAGAGATTATGCATGGCTATGTCTGCAATGTTATACTTTGAATTGTTCCTCAATTTGAGGTTCCAGTTATATTTCAATAGAAATGGATTATGCATAACTTCTATTGAGTACCTAAAGAAAGTCGTTACCCTGTTTAACTTCATCTTAAAGATTGTGGTCAGCCTAGATGACCACAGCTCTGAAACAATGTCTGCTCTCCTTGATAAATGAGCACTTTCCACTTGGTTATCATACCTTGTTTTCTGTTTCGATTAAAATTATGCCAACTGAAAACATTCACAACAGTTCTAAAGTTTTAAGGGTTTGAGTTATTACAGATTTTTGTTTGAGGGGTTCACTTAAAGCCACACTGCGTAGCATTTCATCCAATAAATAGAATAATATGCATTTATCTCATTACAGATATTGATATTGTTGAAAAATCTCAACAACAAAAAAACCCATTAATGGGAGCAGGGATGTCTCCAGCTTATCTCCGTGGTGATGTTCACAAAGCAGCCAAATATGAGTTTTGAATAGATTAGGTTCTCATCCAAATCCATTCTTTGATTACCGACTACATATTTGAAGCATTAACAGTGTCGAGTTGGTCATTAAGAGCATGTTTTGTATTGCTGACGACAGTGATCCAAAATGTTTCGCAGTGTGCCTTTTTAACAAGTTTATTAAGGTTATTTCATGCACTTTTCTCCTGATACAAATATTATACAGAGCGTTGATAGCTAATGCCGTATGCTTAAATTGCATTGT
Source organism: Neogobius melanostomus (assembly GCA_007210695.1). Lineage (NCBI taxonomy): Eukaryota > Metazoa > Chordata > Actinopteri > Gobiiformes > Gobiidae > Neogobius > Neogobius melanostomus. The sequence continues at coordinate 846,171 of VHKM01000480.1, forward strand.
TATGGTAGAAATGTTATGTAATGTAAGGCAGTACATTTTTAATAAATGTTATTGTATGTATTCTATGGCTTTGAATACATGTTTTTTGTATTTAATTATTGGTAGTATTTTTGTCTAAGTGGAGTCTGCTAAACTTATAAATTATAGGTGGAAATAGACATGCAAAAGTTAATATAATGAGTCTGCTAAACTTAAAAAAATTAGGTGGAAATGGGTGCAAAAAGGTATTATATTGAGTCTGCTAAACCTTTAAATTTTAGGTTGAAATAGTCAGGAAAAACTTAATGTAATGAGTGTGTTGAACTTTAAAATGTTAAGTTCAAATTGTCAAAAAAGTAATATGGATAAGTCTACTAAACTCAAAAAAGCTACGTTGGATGAGTGCACTGAACTTGTAGATATAGATTGGATATAACGTAAAAAATTTAATTCATTAACTCAAATTTTTGTCGTAATAAAGTTTCCACAAAAGTTTTGAGTTCAATGAACTTGTTCGGGTTTACAGTGTACCTGAGCTTAGAAGAGTTCATTTGTACCTGTCTGATCTGCACGTGTGCCTTCTGTAACGTAAACACAGCGCACATGGCGTTAGCATTTAGCCTCTCTCTTCTCCTCTATAGCTCCAAACGATATATTTCCCCTTTTTATCCGCTTAGAAAATCCACATTGTTTAATTTTGTGTAATTATACTTTATGGTGTAACACTTCACGTAACCATATTTAAATAGGGAAAACGTGGAATAGTTTGGTAGCTTCTATCTTCACCTCATTTGGAGCTATAGAGGAGAAGAGAGAGGCTAAATGCTAACGCCGTCTGTGCTGTGTTTACGTTACAGAAGGCACACGTGGAGACCAGACAGGTACAAATAAACTCGTCTAAGCTAAGGTAAGAACATATCTCAGTATGTAAAAACGGTGGCCCATTCCTTTAAACGTAATACTGACGAGAAAATGTTTTAGAAGCTTTTAGGCGACGTTCTGTCTAGTTTATTCGGCTTTAGATTTAGCTAAAGCATGACTTAGCTAACACATGTCATGACATTAAACATTTGACAATTTATTTTATGTTTAAAGCAAAGAATTTAGAATTTAGAGCCTGATGTGTCCGGCACAGTTAAACTTTAAAACATAAACCACACAATGTGTTTAGATCTGCAGACGTCGGTTCTAATCATAAAACTTACTCAGTTTACAAGATTGAAGCTGTAGTTCCGACAAAATGGAACATCCGACCACACAACAGCTTTTAGGCCGGATTTACTGAGAAAAACTAAATTTATTGAACACAATCTGTCACTCACAGGCAAAACGCTGTTTAATATCGGCATTGTTTTCACCTCCACATCTACAGTGCACTGAAAGTGCCCGGATGGTAGAAGAGCCCTATAGAGCAAAGAAAACAAGTTGATGTTTTCCCCCAGATCACTTATGTAACAGCAGGCGCGATCTTTGACGTGCTTCACTCTAAAAATAAACTTCGTCAAACACGCTTTTATTTTTTTAGCTTAAATGGATAACAGGCTACAGTACAACCAAATGTCTTCAACCTCTTCTCCAGAGTAAAACAATACAGTGAATATGTAATCGGGTTAATGCGTTATATTACTTCTTCTGCTGCTTGAGAACTACACTGTAAACCCAAAAGTTAATTGCATTCAAATGTTTTAGCTATAATCACTTATGGTAATTCATTTTCTTTGTAAAACTAAAATCATATAACTGTGGCAGACAGAACTCATTGGTAGAAGCTTAATGCATTTAACCTATATTGTTTTGCATGTGATGCATGTGAATAAATACATTTAACATAGTCCTTTCAATTTTAAGTTTATTCTAAAATATAGTTTGAGTGCAATTTTTATAAGAGAATGAGTTATAAAGAAAACACTCAAATAATAAAAGTAAATTATATTATTACTAATTTTGTTAAGTTTAAAGCACTTTAATTAGTTAATTATACATAAACAAATTAGTTTTGAAATATTGAATACTTAAACACATTAGTTGGCTATGAGTCCATATAGTAATTTCGTGACATTTTTACTTTTGAGTTTACTCTACTAAATCAATTATTTCTTTGTTTTGGGTCAATTACTCAAACCATTTGAAGGGAATCGGTTTCCTCAAACAATTTAAGTGTATTGAACTCCAGGTTTACAGTGTATTTACGTGGAATAGCCGAGTATAAATGGAGGCTCGTCTATTGGATTTAGCATGTTTAATTCCCCTTGCTGCCTAAGGAGGGCGCTCCAACCAAAACTATGAGCCGGCAGAAGTCTCTAATGGATCCACAGGTCAGCAGGTTCACGATAACACCCCATTGAGATATTTAGCTCAAATAATAGCAGCATTCGCGATTGGTTTCACGGCGACAAATGGCAACCTTGGTTCGATAAACTCTCGGCCTGGATCTCTGAGGCAACGAGAGTGAAGACGCCGAGGCTTTTTAAAGACGGTGTGAGCGGAATACTGAACCAACGCTGACCTTCAACAAACACCCAACAACAAACTGGAGTCAAGGTTTGTGATTTCAACAACTGCCCTCAATCGATCTGAAGCTGCGCACAACCAATTACCTCCTGCAGAGACAGAGATGAAGGCAGAGAATAGAAAATAGGAAAATAAATGAGTGCACAAGTTTATCAGCATCTTGTAATCACCTTTTTTGACGTTTCATGAAAAAGTGGCTTGGTACTGACATAGCACCTTCAGCCCATGTGTGAAACTGTGGGATCAGGTGTGAGGGACGTCCAAGAGGTGGGAAACTGAGGCCCAGGGGCCACTTGCGGCCCGTTTAGACTTTTAATCTGACGCCTTTTATGCAATTAAGCCTCGCTAACACTCATCAATTGGAATAACCAGATCTGAAATGACACCGAACAAAGAAAAAAAAAACGAACCGGCTCATGTTCAATTTAAAACTGTATTTTGGACACAATTCAAACAGCATGAACAAAAAACAGAACAGGTGGCACGTGACATCACAGCGAAAGAACCCACAGTTTAAAATGGAGGCGGAGCAGCTGAAGATTCCATGTTGCTGGAACTGACAAAAAGCTGATTTTTATGCCTTTGTTTTTGGTTCATATCTCAGTCATTACTGGAAAAATCCACATGAAACAAAAACTGTTTCAAAGTTCATCGTCTCCTCTGTCAGAACATATGAAAGTGGTGGGAATACCGTAAATTTCGGCCAATTAAGCGAACCCTACTAAAAGCTGCGCGAGCTAAATGCGGTCTTGTACACAGACAGGCCACACTCGAATACGAAGTGACACCTCATCCCGGAGAAAGGGGGTGCATACCTATGTTCCCCGGGTCCTATGTTCCCCGGGTGCGATTGTTTTTTTTCGTAGGTGAGTTGGTACTTCAACCAATCACAAGTCATGAGATTGAAATGTCATACGTACAGTATATCAAGCAGCTTAACCCTGACCCTGCCCTAGCCACTAACCTTAAGGATAGTGGGCTGGTGCCTAATCTTAGTCAATAGAAGTGGGGGAACATAGGTACCGGGGAACATAAAGGCGTAAAAAAGGCAGAAATGTCCAGTGTAGCCGACCTCAATGTGGAAGTGTAGAGGCCAACAGAACACAGCGCGCCGCATCACGGCACTTCAGAGGCTTTTCTCAAACGTGCGGGGCTTTAAACACGTGACTTAGATACATGTGTCATAAATAATAAGACACGTATGTCCGTGTTGCAGAGAGAGAGCAAACCTGGCTCTTGTTTGTAGGTTAATAGTGAGTTTGCGACAGACATGAGTTTAACATGCTTCCCCTGATGCCTGAGCCCTGACGATGGTTTCTCTGTCTCCGCGGCTTCTCTCGTCCAAACAAACAAAGTTCACGGCGCCCCCTGTCTGTCATGGCCAGACCCGCCTCTGTGCCTCTGCAGGAGGTTAAAAGCCTGGGTTTTCCTCCGCGGCGCCGCGTCTGGATTCAGCAGATTCGAGCTGTTGGCGTCGACATATTGGCCGCACCGTCATATCGGCCGCAGGGTTCAAAGCGTGGGGAAAAAGTATAGGATACAGGCCGGAAATTACAGTATTCGAAAACATGAGCATGATGTTGGTCAGTAGCAAAGACTTTCAGACATAAAAAAATAATATGTCAGTTTTGTGAATCCAATCACTAACAAATACTGATGAGGAAAAACATTTGTCAATTTTCGTTTTGGAGATTTCTTACAAAAACTGTCTTTCTCCCATAGAGTTGTATTGGCCCCTGCCCTCCACCTGACACTATGACATCATCACATTCTAAATCATGAACGTAACCTATTAGCTTAATAGCTTAATATTTCAGGCTGGGAATGAGATAGTATTAAAAAAATCCCCTTGGCAAAAACTTTAAAATATTGTTGAGGTAAAGCCTGTAAAGTGAGGCGTCTACAAAAGTGTAGATGTTGTTGCAAGAGTGGAATGAAAACCTCATTTGGTGAAAACGGCCCAAAAGTTGTATATTCCTCCCGTCTTTAGCCGCTGCTGTCTCCCACAAAGGAAATGACCATATTTGGAAAACAGCGTCATCTCGGTCGCCTTTCGTGTTACAAACGGGTACGAAATGTGTCAGTGTGAATGAATGCGTGTGTTGCAGTTACGACTTCACGCTGATGGACACGCGGAGGTCACTGGACGGAGGTGTTTGACGTCACAGACCGATGAACCATGAAACGGTGGGGCTTTTACAGACAAACAGCACCACAGGACGGCGACAGCATCAGTGAACACACTCGTCGATACTTCGGACTGTCCTCGGTGAAGGGCACGTCCTCACTTTAACAATGTTAGCGGAGTGGTTAGCCCTTTAATGAGGGGTGATTCCAAATGAATGTGACAGTGGAAGAGCGTCTGTCACAGTGTGCCCTTTGACCGAGATGAATCATGTTGATAAAAGTACTGATGTAATGAAGTCTGACCCAGGGCAGCAGTGGCCACAGTATTAGCTGTACCCCTGAGAATGGAGTGAAAGACTCTGATCCAGCTTTTTAACTTATAAAAGACAGTGGGCTTCATTCACGAACGTTCACAACACCTTCTTACGCTCACATTCTTATAATAATAATAATAATAATAATAATGCATTTGTTTTATATAGCGCTTTTCTGGACACTCTTCTCTCTTCTTAAAGGGGGGTATTATGTAAAATCGACTTTTTCAAGCTTTATACAGTATCATGTTATTATGTCATTCCCTCATTAAACACATGCCTGGAGTGTTGCCTTGGCTCATTCACATATTTTTTGAGTAATCAGTAAAAACTTAGACGGCAGCCATTTTAGGTGTAGCTATGCCTCAGTCCTCCTAGGAACGCCCCCACCTCCTGGAGACGCTTCTGGACCTTTCGTCACCAGCCAAGCCACCAACCACTGCTCCTCAGCTCAGCAGAGCCCCCTCCCCGCACAGTAGTGTTGTTTAGATGCCACAGCAGTGTGCTGAAGGGGGCGTGTCGGAAAGCTTCTTAAAGAGACAGAGGCCTATTTCAAGACGTTCAGTACAGCCATTTTGAGAGAGCAATTTTATTCAAGGCAGTTATTTTAATTTACTGCATATACAGACCAACAGAAGGTTACGTCATCATTGTAGTATGCTATAGACTGGTGCTATGTGATTGAAAAAAGCATAATACCCCCTCTTTAAAGCGTTCTTATGTTCTTAGCTGAAAGCGTTCCTCTCTAAGGGCAAATCCTAAGAACAGTCTGGAGGTCTCTTACGCACAAAAATTCTCCAGTTCTGTTCATGATCCTGCTCCAGAATGTAAATAAAATCATAAAGCATCATAAATGACAGAAATAAGTTGGTAATATAACTTGTAGCCTACTTTTATTAATGGCAAGTAATGTACCAATGTGTTACTGCTGAAACGTTTGAATGTCGCCGTTCACAAATATGTAGCATTAAATGCACTGCATAAACTTAATTTGATAAACACGACCGTGGGCCTCGATCCTTCGACCTCGTGTTCCCGAGGCGTGCGCTCTGCTCGGTGAGCTAAGCGGGCGGAGTGGGGTGCAGTCGCCACATCTATTTAAAGGACTGACCCGCGGGACGAGGAGGAAAACCCTTTCACGATTTACAGGTTACAGTATATCTATTTTTGTAATGAGAGCTAATGCACGTGCCCAAGTGGGTCCTTGAGCGTGTGGCGCCGATTGCTGAGATTTTTTTCTTTTGGGGTTTTGTTGGCTATTCGTGTTTGGTCATTCATTTCCTCCTTTACTTGGTGCCTTCTTAAAGAGGGTTCTCCCACTGTATCAGTGAAGTATGTTATTTCGTTTTGTTTTGTATATTACCTTGTCTGTCAGTAAGACATGTTTACGTTTGTGCTCCATACCATGTATATGGTGAAGAGCAAAATAATTAATGAAATGAAATGAATGAAAAAGTGTAGTCCATTTCCTGTGGAGGTCTGGAGCTCCACTGATCACGTGACTCTCCCGCACACTTTCTCACTCTTTTACTTGGCTTTGCAGCAATGTTTCGGTCACTCTGACCTTCATCAGACTTCTTGGTATTCTCTTACTCTTCCAGTATTCACTAAGTGTGGTACCGTGCATCAAAAGACGTGTTTCTTTTGTTTAAACTCTCCAGTTTAATCTTCTGGTCTTCTGTTGTCAAAGCATTGCTCATATCCGTGCTTTTCAGTTGGATTCTTTCAGCGTCCTCGGCTGAGAATTCAAAAGTATTTGCTTGATTTTGTGCCAAAGAGTTTATCTCTTGAAAAGAACTCATGGTGATGACTTGGTTCTCAGAAGAGTGCTCAGGGTCCAAGACTATGCAGGTAATACTTGATAAGTGGAAGCTCTGCACACCTGAGTAGGCAACAGGTGCGTAGAAGAATAGAATACTTCACTTGAAAAAAAGGCTCCCGCACACTGTCTCACTCTTTTACTTGGCTTTTATTGCAGCAAAGTTTCGGTCACTCTGACCTTCATCAGACTCTCCTCCATTGGCCACATTTAGACCCTCTTCCTCCTTAAGTTTGCAAACAGATCAAGCTCCTCCTGATTGGACCTGACAGGCTGGTTTAGAGGAAAAGCTCGTCTCATTGGTCAATTATTATTATTATTTACTTTACATCAAAATGCAAGACCAGGTTGTTGATTTTGCACGTGAAATTTGTAAAACATTTATACTTTAACAAGATAAAAAAAAATCGAAATTTGTCTGAAATTTAATCTGGAGATCCGTCTCTTTTTGGTGATGATCCATTGAAAATCCCATCAGTAACATGAAAAACATCTTTTCCTTTTCCATGAAACGTGCTTCTCTGCCTCGTCGTCCTGAACCCTCTGCTTTAAAACAATGTGGACTGAATGATCCATCATTTATGTCATGTACGGTTTGAAGTCTCACCCCCCCCGGTGCAGAAGTGCCTCTGTGTGATCTGTTATGCACTCTTACGCTCAGGACTCTCCAAACCCTATCTAAACTAATCAGTATGTTTTCATCATTATTGCCTCCACGCTGACCCAAAAAACAGCACGAGTTCATTCGACTTTCTGCCACGTTTCGCCATGAATAATAAATTAAATGTACGGCAGTCTTCATTCGGGAATCTTCTTCAAACACGCGTCTAATTTGATCCACAGTAACCGAGCGCTTGAGCTTGAGGCGAGGCAGTGAACTCCGGAGGTTGCGGGTTTACCCTCCTGACCCCACGTTTTCCACACGAGTGCCTTTGCCGTCGCCCCCAAACGACCACAACACGGAGCGATGCTAAATACTTGATACTAAAAGCCACGGAAACATAAAAAAGCGATGCGAGCGGGGCTTTTTCATTTTTTTGGGGGGGGGGGGAGTTTCACAAAACCCGCGCCACAGAACGACCGACCGCTAAAAACATCGACTGAGATGTTCAAACAGCTGAATCGGAGCGCTCTTACGGATGTGCACGGTGATAAAAAAGCAGAGTCTTTTGGGGGGAAATTGCAACATTGCTTTTCCGACTATGGGGTTTTCTTTAACTTCCATTTAAAATAATAGTAATGGTGTTGATATAGGCCTGCACTTTACACTTTGCAAAGATGGTCATTATTCGGGTCAGTGGTTAGGGGTTTTTCACCAAGGTGTCGGTTCAGAGCTGATGCCGGTGCCGTGCTGACGAGGTTTTACTACTGGACTACTGCAATGCCCTCCTCGCCGGGATCCCTGGTAAGAGCCTGCTGAAGCTCCAGCACATCCAGAACTGTGCAGCCAGGATCCTGACGAGGAGGCACAAGTATGACCACATCACCCCTGTCCTCCGGTCCCTTCATTGGCTGCCCATCCATTACAGAATCCACTATAACATCTGCCTCCTCACATACCAGTGTGTCCATGGAACAGCCCCGGCATACCTCACTGAGCTATTTACCCCACACACCACCACAAGGCCCTTACGGTCCACTTCCACCCACACTCTTCACCAGCCCGTGACCAAGCTCTCCACAATGGGAGATAGGGCCTTTAAGGCAGTTGCCCCTAGACTCTGGAATGCTCTGCCAGAGTCCCTGAGGGCTCCCCAGAGTGTTGAGGCCTTTAAAAAAGGCCTGAAAACACATTAATTTAAAAAGGCCTATTTTTGCTCTTGTGCTTGCTTTGTTTTACTATGTCATGTTCATTTTGTTTTTATCTGATTTTAATTTACCTGTTGTAGCACTTTGAGGTTTCTTTGAAATGTAAAGTGCAATATAAATAAAATGTATTATTATTATTATTATTAATAATGCCCTGACAAGAACCAGGACCACATTAGTCCAGTGCTCCGGTCTCTGCACTGGCTTCCTGTCACTCAGAGAATAGAATTTAAAACAGCTCTGCTTGTGTACAAGTCTTTTCATGGTTTAGCACCAAAGTCCATCTCTGACATGTTAGAGCCGTATGAACCATCTCGGGCCCTGAGAACTTCAGGGAGGGGTCTCCTGGTGGTTCCCAGAGTCAATAATAAACACGGTGAGGCTGCGTTTCAGTTTCATGCAGCTAAAACCTGGAACAGTCTTCATGAGGATGTGAGACAGGCCTCAACTCTGACAATGTTCAAATCCAGGCTGAAAACAGCTCTTTTTACCCGTGCATATGAAAACTGAAAGTATTTTATCTGCACTCTTGCCTTTTACTGTCATTGATTAACTTTTATGTTGATGTTTTATTGATTGATTTTATCTGTTTTCTTGTAATTTGATGCAACTGTGAAGCACTTTGAATTGCCTTGTGTATGAATTGTGCTCTACAAATAAACTTGCCTTGCCTAGTAACGGCGTCGATATAGGCCTGCACTTTACACTTTGCAAAGATGGTCATTATTCAGGTCAGTGGTTAGGGGTTTTTCACCAAGGTGCCGGTGCCGGTTCGGTGCCGTGCTGACGAGGTTTTCCATAGAAATAATAGAAACGCCTTTAGCTATCTGAGCCTGTTCCTACGAATGCGCACATTTTGTCAGCCTGTTTAAAGATGCACTACTATGCAACCTTTCAGTGACCCAGCAGATGCTTGGGTGGTTAGGTTAGGTTACTTTGTTTGTACCCGTAGGTAAATCTGTCTTGCAATTCTGAGAACTAGTCAACATTAAAACACATTATACAAAGATAAAACACCACATACATGTTTGAATATAAAACTTGTAAGTGCTCCAGACACTAACAGGATGTGCCTAAAGATACAACAGAAATGTAAGGCACTGGACAGTAACCAAGATAAGAAGCCGTGTCAGGGGTGCCTTTACTTTCCATCCCAACAGCCCGTAGGACGCTCCAGGATCAATATTTTTTTTAGGTTTTCACTGCTGATTGATCAGTTTCCATGGCTACATATACATTCCATTCTGATAACCTACCAGAAAGTCTAAAAAACTGAAATAAAATGTATCCTGAAGCATCATACAGTAGGAGCCACCAGGATGGAAAGTAAAGGCGCCGAGTGAACCACCCATACAGGCGCAGGGTCACTGAAGTCAAATACGCACTAATATGAACTGTTTATTTTACGTAAAAAGTTGCATTGTGCTCCTTTAAATTGAGCGTATTCTTATACAAATAAATAGGGAAGCCAGGTGCAATACTAAAGTATGGTGAGGTATGGTGTTTTGTTCTTTTCATGGCATTTATATAATTTCTGTGGTTTCTTTATCATTAACAAGATAATAATAAGATGATGTTTACTCAGTCAATCAATCAATCAATCAATCAATCAATCGTTTTGTATAGCCCAATGTCATAACAGGAGTTGCCACACAGGGCAGCACAAACATTACAACAATGAAACAAAACAATGTAATGTAAGTAAATGTAGAGTCCAGACAAACATAATGTCCGAACAACGGCCATTGGATTTGTATCTGACTCAACAAAAAGCAAAAACTTAATTGATTTGATTTAACGTTTAGCTCAGAGGTCATTTTTATGCTGCAATTTGTATCAGAAGTATCATCTCAAAAGGTCTGTAAATTCATTACTGATTTCTAACGAGGCTTTGTCCTACATGTGGTTGACAACAGCTGAAAACGTCCATGTTTACTTTGTAACCCTGGTTCTCTGAGTGGAGTGTTGGTTTGGAGAGATAGTTTAGAACATGATAGACAATGGCCCTCTATTTAAAGTTAAGGTAAACTTTATTGTCCCCGTAGGGAAATGTGTCCTCTGCATTTGACCCTTCGATGCTGTCTAAGAAACCAGTAAGGAGCAGTGGGCGACCGCAGTGCAGCGCCCGGACCCATCTCCAGCCTGCTGGTCAGAATCACCTGGGTGGAGGATGACCCTATTGTGCATGTTTTCGGTTGATGGGGGAGACGTTCTGTCTGCTTTATATATAAATGTTGATTGATTTGCCACACGGAGGCACACGTGACATTCAATGTTAGATTTCATGTCAACATTTCGATATGTGGCTATTGTTATGACCGACAGGGTTCAGTTTTCTTTCATTTAAATCTATTCTAAATGATCAAAATCATAAAAACTAGATTGTTTCCATATCTCCATGGCTTGTTTGTAAATGCAGACAAATCTTTAGCTCTCTGTTTAGCGGCATAAGGGAAGGGATAAGGGGAAGGGGTATAAAGAGACTTAAGGCTGGGCCTAACTCCGGTTTAGACACTATATTTGATCTTTGTTTTTTACATGTTTTGATCGATGTTTATTAGATGTCCTCTTGCATTGCATCACTTGTGAAACATTAATCAGACTTAATTAATCAGACAGTACTCAAGTGGATATCCTCACAAGTGGAGTAATTATTTGGATGGCCAATTTTTACTTCTGCTTAAGTAAAATAGCGTTGTTCTATTTGCATCTGCTGCGTCACTGTGCATTTGGACATTTGTCACTCTATTTCTCGTCGTGTCGTTGCTTGTTTGTCGATCAGTGATATTTGGGGAAAACCTGTGAGGCGACTTCTGCTGTAATACTGGGCTGTACAAAAACAATTTGATTAGCTCCGATGCTCTACCCGCCTCGGCCTGTGTAATGTGAAAAGTGCTGCACAACCAAAGTTTCCCCACAGCAACAGCAATAACGGCAATGCAATTGTTCTTTCCTTCTAGAAAATACGCAGATGCTTTTTTTTTTACGTTATATTTGAGTACGTTTCACCAAAACGGGAAGCAAGACACAAGGACATGTACAGTTCAGATGCAGAAAACCTTATCTCTGCATAAACCAAGTCTTCATCATGGCAAGGCAAGTTTATTTGTAGAGCACAATTCATACACAAGGCAATTCAAAGTGCTTCACAGTTGCAGAAAATTACAAGAAAACAGATCAAATCAATAGAAAATCAACATAAAATTAATCAATGACAGTAAAAGGCAAGAGTGCAGATAAAATACTTTCAGTTTTCATATGCACGGGTAAAAAGAGCTGTTTTCAGCCTGGATTTGAACATGGTCAGAGTTGAGGCCTGTCTCACATCCTCATGAAGACTGTTCCAGATTTTAGCTGCATGAAACTGAAACGCAGCCTCACCGTGTTTATTATTGACTCTGGGAACCACCAGGAGACCCCTCCCTGAAGTTCTCAGGGCCCGAGATGGTTCATACGGCTCTAACATGTCAGAGATGTACTTTGGTGCTAAACCATGAAAAGACTTGTACACAAGCAGAGCTGTTTTAAATTCTATTCTCTGAGTGACAGGAAGCCAGTGCAGAGACCGGAGCACTGGACTAATGTGGTCGTATTTCCTGGTTCTTGTCAGGACTCGAGCAGCAGCGTTCTGGATGTTCTGCAGCTGTCTAACAGCTCGTTTAGAAAGGCCAGTGAGCAGGCCGTTACAGTAGTCTAACCTGCTGGAGACAAATGCATGGATGAGTCTCTCTAAGTCTGGTTTTGACACTATTCCTCTGATCTTAGCAATGTTCTTCAGATGGTAAAAAGCTGATGATGTTATTGCTTTGATGTGGCTGTTTAAGTTCAGGTCTGAGTCCATGATTACTTCTAGATTTCTAACCTGAGTTTTTGGTTTTAGAGCGAGAGACTCAAGGTGACTGATAACACTTTGTCTTTGATCTCAATGATCTCAGTTTTGTCTGAGTTTAGTTGGAGAAAGTTGTTTTGCATCCACAAACTGATCTGTTCGATGCAGTGACAGAGAGTATCTACAGGCCCATGTTCACTGTCATCTGCGTAGTTGTGGTAAGACACAGTATTGCTGTTCATTAGCTCACCCAATGGAAGCATGTACAGGATGAATAAAAGGGGTCCCAAGATTGACCCTTGGGGGACTCCTGAGAGTAATCCTCTTCTCTTTGGTTGTTTCTCCTTACTGGAGAGGTCTGAGTCCATGATTACTCCTAGATTTCTAACCTGATTTTTGGTTTTAGAGCGAGAGACTCAAGGTGACTGATAACACTTTGTCTTTGTGTCTGTGGGCCAAAAACAATGATCTCAGTTTTGTCTGAGTTTAGTTGGAGAAAGTTGTTTTGCATCTACGGTATCTACATCATGTGCTCGAGCAGCGGAATATTTAAAATCAGTGGTGTTTGACTAAAAAAACGAACAGCCTGCTCTGCCGCTCAGCTTCCTCACTATCTCCCATACTGTATTTTTTTGCGGTTCATTGTCCACCGACGCGCCTGTCCTCAGCTGTCAGAGCAGAGAGAGCGGGTCCACCCTCCCGCAGACTTCACTTTTGGTTTGTCTGACTCGGGTCCCCGCTGCTTTGGAAATGTCATGGATTACTCAGCCCTGCTCGGCTCCGGGGGAACCACCGACGGAGAGTTTCACAAGACACAGCCCACGGAAAACTGCATCTGTGGGTTTCGCCGCGAAGATTTGGAGAGATTAAGGTTTATTGGAGACTGGATGAAGCGCTCCGGCTGTCTGCGCGAGAGGGTTGGACGTTTGCAGGGGGAAGGGCGGTGGATATATTGCGGAGGAGAGGGTCGGGGGGGAGCAGGGGATTCACACAATGCGTTTTAGGACTTTTATTGTCCGGCAAATGGTTATGTAGGAAGAAAAATGTGCAAAATAAAAGCTCCGAAACGTCCACAGTTTGAAAAAGCAATTTCAGCCCTTTCAATTCCCCTTGAAGCCATAACCGTTCGCTTCTTTATTGCAGCGGATTTCTGTACGAGCCGCAGGAACGGACCTGTCTATCGTCGACATTCTTCGCTGTGAGCCATTCTGCAGCGTGGAAATTGTGATGGTTCATCTCTATATGTTTAGTTCAGATGAAAAAGCCCCATTCAATTGCGTTTGTATGTCTTCGTCGACTTGTAATGTCAAGTAGAGCAATGGTTCTAAAACCTTTTTTTCTGACGATCCATTTATGTTATTGGTGATATCTCTCAGCCCACCTCCATCCCCTTTAAGTTAGGCCTATCGCCTTACCTATAAGTCACATGCGCTAATATTTACTTGGACCGCCTTTAGCTTTGTGTTCTTTAGCTGAGATACAGAGGAATCACTTAGGCTCAAACCAGACTTTAAAAGTGCATTGTACAACTTTTTAAAGCAGAAACCATTTTGATATTAGTGCGTATTTGACCTTTCCGTTTGGGTGGTTAACGTAGCGGCGTTACTTTCCATCATAATGGCCTCTAGGACGCTCCAGGATCAATTGTTTGTCTCCATGGTTATGTTCTGTATACATCCCATCCATTATTATACCACATAAAAAGTTGCATAATGCACCTTTAAAGAAATCCAACAAGAAATGTCAACAAGCTCAAAATATGTTGCGTATTTGTGGAAGCAGAAGCAGCTGTCACATATTTTATTTGAGAGTCGACTTCCCAATCCATTTCTATGGCAATAACAGTGTGTGTAAAACACGTAACACTATACGTTTGTTAAGTGATAATGTCATCACTCTATTTCCAGGTCCAACGGAACATTAGCCCTGTTCACTATGATGGGATTTTGCTGTAGAGCGACTACAGGCTCTTTTTAAACATCTGATCACACAGAAATATCACATTTACTCTGGATTTCCTCTATTAATGCTTTTGTGGCAATAATTATCTAATAATTTTTTCCCACAATTAGGCTTACCCCTCGAACTGCCACCTTAATGTGGTAGAGGGGTTTGAGCACCCGAATGATCCTGGGAGCTCTGTTGTCGGGGCTTGGTGCCCCTGGTAGGGTCTCCCAGGGCAAACAGGTCCTACAGTAGGTGACGGGTCAGACAAAGAGTGGTTCAGAAGCCCCTTATGAGAGACCAACAGGCCCGGTTAGAACCATGAGGCCGTCCTTCTGTGGACCCACCACCTGCAGGAGGAGCCATAGGGGCTGGTGCAATGTGATTTGGGCAACTCCAACGGCTGCCCCCACGACCCGGCAACGGACAAGTGGAAGAAAATGGATGGATGAATTAGGCTTATTTTAAATATAAAACTATCTAATTTTGCCTGGAGAAATTGTGACATAAATTATTCCAATTAAGTGTAAAATCGTTTGTTGTTATTTCATCAGAAGATTCAGATAAAGTTACGTTAATGTGTTTGTTCATGGAACTCTGACTATGCTCTCAGCAGTTTGGGCCCGGAAGTAGCTTATTATTGTGTGTGACTTACCAAACTTATGCTAGCTCTCGTTTTGATGGAGAACCACATAGGAATAAAAAAGAGAAGCGGCGTTCAATCTTAACATCTGCAGGCAGTTGGCAAATTGGCTAGTTCGGGCAACTTTTCAGCATTCGTCAGTGTTTCTTCCCCCCAAATCCATTAGCATTAGCTACCAATCACCGCAACTTATGAACAAACCAGATGTTCTCTATCGTGTCTCCACTTATGTTCTTGTTTGGTTTGGAGACACATCTCAGAGAACCAGATGTTACAAGCTTTAAAAACAAAAAGCAGAATTTTAAAATCAGTCCTAAAAGTCACAGTGAAGGTAAAAAAAAGGACCTTGGGACGATGTGTTGACGTCTGGGTGTGTTTGTTAAAAAAAAAAAAAAAAAAAAGTGATGCATTTTGCACCAATTGCAGGCAGCTAAGGGTTGACTGGGAAACACTGTCATTAAAGGGGGGGTATTATGTAAAATCGACGTTTTCAAGCTTTATATCATGTTATTATGTCATTCCCTCATTAAACACATGCCTGGAGTGTTGCCTTGGCTCATTCACATATTTTTGAGTAATCAGTAAAAACTTAGACGGCAGCCATTTTAGGTGTAGCTATGCCTCAGTCCTCCTAGGAACGCCCCCACCTCCTGGAGACGCCTCTGGACCTTTTGTCACCAGCCAAGCCACCAACCACTGCTCCTCAGCTCAGCAGAGCCCCCTCCCCGCACAGTAGTGTTGTTTAGATGCCACAGCAGTGTGCTGAAGGGGGCGTGTCGGAAAGCTTCTTAAAGAGACAGAGGCCTATTTCAAGACGTTCAGTACAGCCATTTTGAGAGAGCAATTTTATTCAAGGCAGTTATTTTAATTTACTGCATATACAGACCAACAGAAGGTTACGTCATCATTGTAGTATGCTATAGACTGGTGCTATGTGATTGAAAAAAGCATAATACCCCTCTTTAAGTGCAAAGTCTGGAACCTCCAAAGTCAGCACAGATGAACGGGGCATTCGCAGCAGCTTGTGGAGTTAGTATGGAGTATGCAGTTTTACGCAGCTAAAATCTGGAACAGACTCTCACAGAAGATGAGAGACAGACATGTTCAAATCCAGGATGAAAACTGTTTTATTATTTGTTTTCTTATGGACTCTTTTTCTTATCTGACTAATCTTCTTAATATTGTTTTTAACTAAACCTTTGTTGTATTTTTAACTAGTCACTCTTCCTTCCGTAATTCTTGAAATGTTCTCAGTCTAAAGTACACGTTGGTTAATCCGATATTTTTCCATACTTGTTTGTTCCAACAACAGCTGCATTTTTCCCTCACGACCAAACCGTATCTTTGCACATCAGGCGGCAGTCGTCTGGAACCCTCGCGATCGCTTTCTCACTTTTGTCAGAGAGAAGCGTCGCCCGAGGTCACTCACAGCAGTTTGTTGGAGCGGAAATTGTGTTCCTAAGTTTAATGAGCGATTTTAAGGCGTCTGCGCGAGAGCCAGGGGGCAGGAGGAGGGAGTGGACGCCTGTCAGGTGCAGACAGACGGGATTGATGCGGCGGGGAAGACGGACGGAGAGAGTATGATTGTTGTGTCCTCGGGTTCAGCCATCTTCCCCGTGAGAATGAGCGCGAGTTCTGTAGCGGTCTAAGAAACCGTGATTGTACAGCAGCCGTTTTTTGAAGCCTTTCAAACGTAATTGGAGCGAGTCTAAGTGACTCCCAAAGGATCAGAACAGGATACAGTGAGGTTTAAGCGGGTATATCATGCATAAATGAGGCTCTTTGAGTCCTCTGTATCAGAATTCTATGCTTTAAAGAGCAACTAAACACCAAATCAAGTTTGTTTTACTGATAAACTGTCTCAATGGGTGTCTCATAGTGTTGTCCGCTGGTCCCTGACATTATTCTGACATTATAGCGCAAACATGTGTCAAATCCTAACTTTGGCCTGAAAACGAATGGGTTGCGCCCCCTTCAGGGTAAACTCTGCTACTAAATTAGAATTTCCTGATTGGCTGGAGACGTGTCCACGGCCTCCACAGAACGTCATAAGCCGCACCAGCTCCACACATCGTCACCAGGTGCTGCCCATTGTCCTGCCCCTGTACCTGTGGTTTATAACCAAGTCCCTCCCACGTAATCAGTCTGCTGTGATTGTGCCAATGCAAATGTCGAGGTCAATCAAGGCCCACACACTCACCCCCCGCAGGTCACCCCCAAACTTCAGAGACCGCCTCTTTCGCGGCAATTTTTGACTTTTGTTTGTGGGTGGGGAAGGGCTTTGGCACGCCCGTTTAGGTACTCTTTAAATGAAAACTGGGCATGCTGGCAAATCAATGGCGCAGTGATGGACACATGTTGAGTGTGAAATGGGTCCAGTGATGGATTATGAGCTCGAAAAATGGGGAGGATAGTTTCAAGTTCCCTTCATGATGGACAAAATGCAGGGAATACAGATCGGAGCGCTTCAGCAGTAGAAGAAGAAACAACCAAAGTGAATGAATCAACCACTGTGTCTCCCACTGCTCCTGACAGGTCCTTTCCGTAGTCCCTCTGGGGGTAATACAAGTGTTAATGGGATGATTGGGGGGTCTTTCATCTCCCCCTGGTTTCTCTGGTCAGAAAACCACAATTGCAACTTGGCTGCCACCGGGTCGGAGTCACCAATACACACTAATGGAATCACTAAGAAGAAGCTAACAGGCTAACGGGCAAAGCTAACTGCGGGCTAGCGCCACTTAAACCACCACTTTGTCTTTTCTGTCAGTGTAGTATTTACTCTCACGGACAATTAATGAGTAAAAAACCGCAACATGCTACGACACCAGCAGTGGCGTTTATGGCCTCTAGGGCATGAGTTACTTAGTTCTGCTTTAAAGGGGGGTATTATGTTTATATCAACTTTTCAAGCTTTATATCATGTTATTATGTCATTCCCTCATTAAACACATGCCTGGAGTGTTGCCTTGGCTCATTCACATATTTTTGAGTAATCAGTAAAAACTTAGACGGCAGCCATTTTAGGTGTAGCTATGCCTCAGTCCTCCTAGGAATAGCTAGTATGCTATAGACTGGTGCTATGTGATTGAAAAAAGCATAATACCCCCTCTTTAAGTTTACCAATAAGTAAGTAAAAATCTCGTACCTGTGCACGTTCATCTCCTGCGGCGGTTTGGTGGCCTTATCGTAGGCCACTTTGGCCGCGATGCCGATGGTGATGATGAGCGCGACGATGCCGCAGGTGATGTAGACCGTGGTGTTGGTGCTGTCCTTCGCGGGGTCGTACGTGTCTCCGGTCGGCGCGGGCGACGGCGGCTGCGTCTTGATCCAGTCGGGCGTGTTGTAGTTGGTGCACACGCGCTGCTCCAGCCTCTTCCCGCGGTCGGCGCAGCAGAAGCGCAGGAAGCAGCTCCCGCAGCAGAAGCGGTGGTCCGTGTTGTTGCAGGCGAACTCCTTGTCGAACTGCCCGCTGACGTCATAGTAGCCAAGGCAGGTGTCGTGCTGCACCGTCGGGGCTTGGACTTGGGTGATTTTCTCCGGTGCGGCGAAGGGGAGTGTGGTGCCGTTGAGACCTTTCGCCTTGGCGTTCCTCCTGGGCGAGGACTGCGCTCTTTGCGGTTTCCTGTTATTGTTGTTGTTGCCTGTGGCGGCGGTTAGCATGAGCATCAGCAGCAGGGGAAGGAGAGATAGGTGAAAGGTCCGCATCCTGCCTCCCCGGCCCCCCGCGAAAGCTGCGATCCCTTAGGGGGGAGGTTATGGAGAGGGGGGCCCATGACAGCGGCTCCTCTCTGGGTCTGTGTGGACTCGGCGCAGGCGGAGACGAGGAACATCCTGGGACTGGGTTAAATCCTTGGACTTGGTTTAGATCCACTGAAGCCAGATTTAGTGTCCTCAAAACTCTCAGGCCGCCGTTTCTTTCTTGACGAAATCTGCAAAATGAGTCAGTATTTTAGATCAAAGCAGCTGAGATTCGAACAAGGTGAGTTGAGTCACATTTTGTAATGACACCAAATTATGTAATGAATGTTTAAAATGTTGTGCTGTGTAATAAAGCCACATTTAGAAATATACATGAATAAACGAATTAAAGTTTACTTTACAAACTAATTTAGTAAACCAACCATTTCAACTTGTCGTTGTCACTGTTCCCAAACACGTCAGGCTTAAAAAATAGTTTACCAAACCGCACATTCCTAACATCATCATACAGAGGCCAGAACAACAGAAAGTAAATGCATTTACATGTGGCCACTACACTACTACTTCTCAACTGGTGGGTCAGGGACCAAATAATGGTAGTGTGACCATTTTCAGCAGGTTGCCAGCCTTTCCCGCGGACCATTTCTGTATATTTAGGCACTGACAAAGTAGGATGACAATACCTGGCTGTTAAAATGACTAGTGTTGAGATGTTTTGATCCCAGGACTGGACTGGCCATCGTAAGCACCAGGAGCTTTCCTGGTGGGCCGACGTACTTTTGGGCCGGTCAGACCAGATGTCACAGCAGACATTAATTATCAAAATATTATTATTCATTTTTTCCACACGCAACAAAGGCTTATTTTGAATGTAAACATATCTTCATTTTGCCTGGATAAATGGTTAGCTACAGTATATTATTCTAATTAGGGGTAAATAATAATAATAATGCATTAGTTTTATACAGCGCTTTTCTGGACACTCAAAGACGCTTTACATTGCACTATTCATTCACTCCATACTCGGTGGTTTTAAACTACTATTGTAGCCACAGCTGCCCTGGGGTAGACTGACGGAAGTGAGACTGGCAATCTGCACCATCGGTCCCTCCGACCATCCACTCACTCACTACATTCGCCAGGCTTCCTAGTGTTCCCAAACGGTCTCCCATCCAAGTACCAACCAGGCCCTTCCTGCTCAGCTTCCAAGGTCTGACGGTATCGGGCATAACAAAGGCGGTTTGGCCACGATCTATGGAGCTCTCAGGAGTTTGGACCCGGAAGTAGCTTATTATTGTGTGTGATGTCACACTTAACAAACTTGTGCTAGCTCTTATTTTGGTGGAAAACCACATAGAAATAAAAAGAAGAAGCGGCGTTCAATTCTAACATCTGCAGACAGTTAGCTAGTTTGGGCAACTTTTTAGCATTTTTTTTTTCTCACAATTTCTACAGTGGATTGACAATGTTTTTTGCCTTTTCGGGACTTCTATTTTCACTCCACGCCTCTCTAACTCCGTGGTGAGTTTCGTTACCCAAATCTACAGTGTGATCATTTATTTGATTTTGTGAAGTTTATTTGTGTTGCTGTCGCGAGAGGAACCTCCTTAACGAAGCGCACATTTTAAGATTCTTTAATAATTTTACAAATGTTCCAGCAAGTTGTAAACGACAAGATTAAAATCGTGAGTGCTATAGGGCGTTAGCTTGAATTCGGCTCAGTGAACACATGCTGTATCTATCTGAACCAGACGCTGAATCAGTCTCTGCAAACGTCCTTTTGAGCTAGCAACGGTATGCTAATGCTAGCGTCTAATCCACACTCGGACAGAAACTAGGCTTGAAATGAAAAATATTATTGGCCCCCATTGAAGGTCAAGTGTTTGTAATTTAGTCTATGAGGTGCAGAAGTTGTTTTGTTGTGTATATTAATGTAACTTAAACGCCTGTGTCATGCAGCCAAGGACATTTAGAGCCAGTGATGTTTTTCCATTTTCAGCTTATGAATCAAAAACCCTTTGATATGTAATAACTCGAGGACTGTTAACTTTCATTCACAGCAGCCACATAAAGTCTCATGGTATGGGTTGGTGTTGGGTATAGGCAGTTACACAAACCCGAAGTATTGGTATCAGAAATCAAAAAGCTGGATCGATGCGTCACCACTGCTTTAGATGACTTTCACTGAGGGTGTCATCTTGTTTAGTGTAGTTTTCACGGTGGCCATTTTTTCATTGACATGTTTCGTAGGGTTGCCAACTTGAGAACAGAAAAATAAGGGACACTTTTGGGCGACCGGGGTGAAGGGTGACAACGACATCAATAGATGGGAGCAACACTGGAACTTTTACTGGGCAACGCCCCCTTTTGGGGGAATCGAGAGTTAAAAATTGCATTAGTGTGTATGTGAAAAAGGGACTATTTCTCGTTCGGAGGATAAAATATTCCAAACCAGTGATCAGAACTACAGGACAATGTCCGTTCTTGATTACAGACACATCAAGTCACTGTCAGAAGACGATTGGAAGATTTTTTATTTTTTGTGGACACTTATGAGTGAGTTTATTGATCACTAGCATCTGTTATGGCCATGTCAGAGCTCATTGGAAACAGCTCCCCCTGGTGGCCGTATATTAAGAGCTGTGTGTAACGTCTTTAACAGGTAATTATTCAAACTCATCAAACCTGTTCAGCATTTGGCTTAATTAATGGTTCTCTCAGTTTTAAAATGCACATTAACGTTAGCATTAGCAGCTAGTAGGTTAGCTGCTGAATGAACCATGTACCATTTGCTCTCATAAGCTACAGAACTACATCGTAGGCTGTATGATTTTAATTTAATGATGATATAAAAGCGACAGACTAAAAGCTGAAGCTGTTGTAGTGACATTATAAAGCATCCAGTGATAGAGTTCCACAGGCAAATGTCACAGACAAGTCATGATCACAGTGGGTTTAGCAGCTCAGTTTTAAAACGTTAACCGTCTTCTCTGTGAATTATCTGAAACAACAGGTCACTTCCACGTTCGATAATTAAATAAAACAAAGAAAACATGTTTTCATGAGTAAATTAAAAGTTTTCAGACGATCTTTCCTCATTCATTCCAATGTACGGAGCTTCTGTTTTACCCCGAAAAGGGGCGTTAACCTTTTGGCGCCACTGATGTGACGTAAACGTTGCTCCATCTATAGACGACTTTAGAGCTTGTGATTTGTAATTACAGATTATTTTTTCATTTGCTGTAACCAGATTTTTAACATATATGCATTCAAACAATGTTGGAACTTTTATTTAATTACTTATGTTATATATTATATATTCTACCGATTTCTTTCTGTAAGGTTAGATATTGCATGCTTATTAGCAGTTGTTAAAGTGGACTTTGGGAGGTGGTGGAACTCTAATCTAGAAGACTCAGAATGCTACATTAGGTCAATATATGAAAGGCTGTGTGTAGATTACATGTAACAGAAGGTGTTTTATATTACTTTTAATTTATTTAATTTAGAAATAGGTTTTAAACCATTTTACAAAATAACTAATCTTTATTTGTGCTCCTGTTTGAAATACTCTAAGAAAGTTAGAGCAACAGCCAGCCCTCCCCAGGAAATTGTACAGTGATGAAAACAGAACTGTCTACATTATGATTACTTTCCTAAAAAAAAGAAAAGAAAAGCAACACTGCTTTTTATGACTGCAATTAGACTACTTTTATTATGTATTCTATTTATGTATTGTTTTTTATGTACTGTTAAAATCCTGCGTTAGTGTTTCCCAGTGGGGCCCCAGTCCCTCTGCTGTCCGTGTCAGCTCCGCCCCTGTTCCTCCTCCGTCTGTAGCTGCTCATCGCGCTATGAGCTGAAGAGGAGGAGACACTCCAGACAACACTAAAGACTCAAACTTTAACCAGGATTCCAGACGTTTTGGTTGATTTTAAACTGGACAGATTCAGAGGATCAGATCAGAGGAAAGACTGTGTGGAAAAGGTCGACATCGTGCTGTAGCCGCACCCCGTAACCCCGCGCCACTCCGCACTGTTATATCGCCTTTTATCTTGATTGTGCTTCCTAAATTAATCTCTAAAACCGAAAATATGAGGCCGATTGATGTGGAATAAAAAGTGGGGTAAAGCTTGGGAACAGTAGACTTCGTTCATGGGTTAGTTTATGTCCGTAAAGTTGATGATTTCATGATAAATGCTGTTATATTGAGTTGCATTAAACCCATGTGCATGATGAGCGGACTGAGCTGCTGCTGATAGTAAGTAAGTAAGTAAGTAAGTAATCTTTATTTGTATAGCACCTTTCACAGACAAAGGCCACAAAGTGCTTCACAACACAGTTAAAAATCAGAAATTACATACAATATAATAAAGGGTCAAAACAACACAGAAATCACAGCAGCCCAAAAGTGTCTTAAGGTTGCTTTTAAAAGTATCAACAGAGTCAATAGAGCGCAAAGAGGGCGGAAGATCGTTCCAAAGCCTAGAAGAAGAAGAAGAACTTTATTTATATAGCGCCTTTCACAGACATGGTCACAAAGCGCTTTACATGAGAGCATTTTTACATTATTCCACACTTGGTGATGGTAAGCTACATTTGTAGCTTCAGTTCCCGCTGGGGGAGAGTGACAGAAGCGCTGTCGCGACTGCACACATCTGCACACATCTGCGCCAACGGTCCCTCTGACCACCATCACCACACATCATTCATCCTGTGCATGTTTTTAGAGGTGTGAAGCGAGAGCACTAACCTCTGTGCTACCGTGCCGCCTAAGAGCAACAGCCTGGAAGGATCGGTCACCTCTGGTACGAAAACAAGTGCGTGGAACCTTTAGCAGATTTTGATCCACAGACGTCAGAGCCAAAATTTAAAACTTGATCTTATTATTCTCCAGTTTCTCTCTGAAGAGTGGACTTTTGTCCAGCGCAGATTTAGTGAGTGACGGGGATGGATCTGTTATATTATGATGGGGAGAAAGGGAGGATCCTCGAAATATGGGACAAAAGCCGTCCCTTATTGATTAAATACGGGACGCACCTTTATTTTTAAAAATACAGGACGATTCCGTATTTCAAGGGACGGTTGGCAACCCTAATGTTCCGTGACCGTTCTGGATACAGACTAAACACTAAACAATGTTTTTTATTAAACGAGTATTTTAGCAACATTTTGAAAATAACACTCTACGAAATACTGAATAATCTATGTTTAGTTTCTCACATTTTGGCAGGATCCTCGAGTTAGGGGGTACGAGCATAAATTAATGCCTCAAGGGGGTACGTGGGACAAATAAAGGTTGAGTTATCCAGATTAATCTACTGTTGTGGGGTTTCTGCAGTTGGTCAGGTCTAGGTTCAGCAACACTATGAGCCCAAAGAATGAGATCAGCTGACGACCTGAACATCCCGAATGACCAGGTTATTCCATCAATGGATTTCTTCTCTCGTTGGTCACACTCTCCCAATCAGGCAGCAATTACATCATGTCCTCTGCAAAGAACAAACCGTGATCTCGACACTTAACAAACTGCGCCTGTGTTGGCTCATTTTCTCGCATTCATTCGCCAAGGGACATTTTCAATATACATCAAGTAAATACTAATTAGAAATGCACTCTTTTGATCTGACAGTCTCTTTAAAAGGTTACCGCTACTGATTTGGACTATGCTTTTAGTTTAGTGGATATACTGTGCTCAATTGTGGCTTATAACTTCGCCTGTGGGCGTCTCAGCAGCAATCTTTAATGTTTTACCATTGAAATGAATTTATGCACGGAAAACAGACGTAAAGAGTAAAAATGGCTGTTTTACGGATCCAGTACACCGTTTGGACAGCACAGGGAATTACCTACGAAAAAACAAGGCACAAGCCACTATAGTTTTAGCTTGAAGGGATGCCAAAAAATAGATGGGAGTAGAACGCGCTTGCTATTACAGAATTGCGCAACAGAATCCAGGAAAAAATATAGATCAGAGAGGTTTTGGAAGCGGAAGAAGCAATTCAATTAATTACATTTCAATTTAACTTTATTATGGACTCGTGGTCCAGTAACCTCTTACAGAAGAGCTAAGTAAGTTCACCTTAATAAATCCTTTCCATAGTCCCTCTGGGGGTAATACAAGTGTTAATGGGATGATTGAGGGGTCTTTCATCTCCCCCGGTGTCTCTGGTCAGAAAACCACAATTACGGCTTTCCTGCCTCCGGGTCCGAGTCACCAATACACACTAATGGAATCACGAAGAAGAAGCTAACAGGCTAAGGGACAAAGCTAACTGCGGGCTAGCGCCACTTAAACAGTATTTACAGCCAAGTTTGAGACATTGAAAAAAAAATATCTCCATTGTGTAATTGGATGTACAATATAAACGTAAATCCAAAGTAAAAAAAACACAACATGCTACGACACCTGCAGTGGCGCTTATGGCCTCTAGGGGCAAGAGTTACTTAGTTCTGCTTTAACTCCCACCTGAACAGAGCACATTTTCTACAGTTTGGCTTTACCCAAATCGAAAAGCGAAAAAACGATGCACAAAAGCCACAAAAGAGGGAAAAAAATAAATCAACGAAAGAGCGACAAAATTCGTTGGAGAAAAACAACGTCAAAAGTGATGACAACGCGGCAGCAAAGCGCGGAAAAAGCCGTTTGGATCATTTTTGTAGGTCTCAGCTTTCAAATGCGGCCTTACTCTGGCCTATAGGGGTTAACTACAGTCAAGAAGTTTTCCAGTTCGGGTAAAGCTGAACTGGAGAAACCTTAACCGAGCGCATTTTCTCCAGTTTTACCCACGAGCTCACAGCCTATAGGCCAGTGTAACGCCTCATAGTCGCTTTTGTTGTGGTTGTCAAGTTTCCGTTGCTTTTTTGTAGCATTTTGGCCACATGTTGTTATTTACTGTAATGTAACTGTGATCAAGCTACAAAAATGTGACCAAACCATGTCAAAAAAAGCAACAAAAACGTGATGAAAACACAAACAAAAGGACGGAAATGTGACAATCATAACGAGGAGGAAGCTTAGATGAGTTTTGTAGGTCTGAGCTTTCAAATGAGGAGTTAACCCGGCCTATGGGCTGTAAACTCCTGTCGAGAAGCTTTTAGGTTTGGGTAAAGCCGAACTGCATAAAATGCACTCAGTTAAGGCGGGGGTTACGAGGTTAAAACATGAGATAAATGGACTAGACAATCAATTACAATGGCATTTTAAAAAGATACTGTATTTTCCGAACTATAAGTCGCACTTTTTTCCCCTGGGGGTGCGACTTATATATAAAAATATATAATTTCACATGTTTGTTATTTTCACACTGACAGCCGCTAGAGGGCGCTCTAGGCTTGTGTACCAGTATCTGCTAAGACTGAACACAAATACCCCCAAAAAGAAAATCATATTCGGCAGATTACGAGCTGCAAGTAGTGAAATATGCAGCCGAAAACGGGAATAAAGCAGCAGAAAGTTTGGAGTGAGTGAGAAACTTGTGAGGGACCAGCGAAAAGCGGAGGTTACTCTTACCGCAATGAAGAAAACCAAAAAAAGCTAATCGCGGGCTAAAAAATCGATGGCCACAGCTACAGGAACGAGTTTGCAAATGGGTGCTTGAACAACGTGCTGCCAGGAGAGGCTTGTCAACGGTGCATCAGGGTGGCTGGTGCGACTTATAGTCTGGAAAATACAATAATCATGCCTATGTCTCCACAAGCCAGACTGATAACGTGTCGCACTGCATTTTACATTATATTGGCAGGGCGGGCCGCCCCGCCTTCAGCAACCCCCGCCCTCTCAGGATGACAGCCTTTTATTATGCAGCGCTAATCACCGATCGTTAAAACGAGCGTCTTTACCAAATCCGTTCCGCTAATCCATTCCGTTTTTTGTTTTACGAGTTACTACGCCTGTTCAATCCAGTCCGAGTCCGTGTTTTTTACGGATCCAGTCCATGTTTTATGCCAAGTGACTCGGGCCATGCGGTCGTGAGCCAGAAAAGATTGGTGAAACGGGGGCAGAGACAGGAGCTGCTACAGAGCGAGTAAGTTTAACTAGAGCGATTACATGATAATAAAATTAACATTAAGTCCCTTTGGCACTTTGTAAATAAGAAAATCCAACCCAAACTAAATGCGACACTTGAGTTTAGCCTAAACTGTTTAGGTGAAGCTGTTAGCGTCTGTTTCACATGAAGTCACTGAAGTTAGCTCTGTTGGATTTTGTAGAAAGTCCTGTGAACTCTATTAGCCTTACATGCTGATTTTGGCTCCTCTTGTTTTATACAGAACACAGACCTATTACATGTGTCCAATTAGATCATAAACTGTGGGACTCACTGATAAATATTAAACATGAATATGAGGAAAATCCAAACACCCATGGGAAAATTAAACTATGGTATCCTACATTCGGCTAATCTAATAATAGAATAATATTACATTCTCAAACTTTCTCAAACTTAGTATTGTTTCCTACATCATCAAAATGCTTTACAGTGACTTAAACTGAATTAATTATGTATCATATAGAAATTCAAACAATAAAGTGTTACAAATAATAACATTTGCTAAAAACACTTTACCCGGCAACGTGCACGGACAGGACATGTGTAACCATACCCCCCTGCCAAACCAGTAAACCTAGGGGAAACACTGTGTGAGGGTCACTATTATTTCATTTTCAGACATCTGTCTATGCATAAAATCCTACATCAAAGTTCATAGTAAGGTATTTCTTTGGCACTTGATCATCTTGGCTTGAACGAAGCAAAGCAAGGGAAAGTTACGGCTAAAAAGTCAAAAAACTCATCTATTTTGGATGAGAAAAGTAAAATGTCTATTGAAAATTCCATGCCAGCGACACACAATCCAAATGTCTCAAAGCTCTTACGACGTTCCAGCCACTGCAGTCTCTCAGTGTCGGCTGTAGTGACGTGACATTTACGACAACTCTTGAAAAGCTTCCGTTCGAATTGGATCTCATGTTTGAAAAGAGACAGATCTTTTTCAGTCTGTCTTTGACGCACTTTTAGCAGTAGCAGAGACCACCGTAGCCTCTTTCCGTCGTTGTGGCACAAAGTTTCCTTCGCATGACACACATTTCAAAGGTTAAAATGAATTCCGCTTTAATCATGAGTCACTGTAATCAAAATGCCAAACCTCTGAACCAATTAAGTATCCAAATTTTTTTTTTTTTACAGAGCCATAAATCCCATCACTGGTTGGTTTAGACACAGATTTGCTTATACTTCATTGAATAAGGTGCTATTTACAGAAACCCTCCTCACCAAAGCCTTGGGAATGACTCTGGGGCATTTTCTCCGGAGAACAGAAAATGTTAAGTGAGGTGCAGCAAGCAACGCCTCGGCAACATTTCGGACACTCACGGCTGCCATTTCGAGTTTTAGGCTTTTCTGAATAGACATTACTTTTTAGCCCCTGGGCTTGTCCTCTTCTTTTCTACCGAACGCTTTGCCTGAAGTCTTTCTTTGACACGTTCAGAATCTGGTAACTCCACAATGAGTCATAAAGGGCAGAAATGAAAGGAACATTGGCACAAATCATCTATTACAAGTCCCATTTTACATTAAACCATTTTAAGGCAAGACACGGCAGGTGAATAGGACGTTTTGAATTGATGAACATAAGGGGGAAGAAAGTATTGCAAGTTTGCGTTCAATGTCACCACAAATTGACGAGATTCGTGGCAAGAAATTCAGAATAATTGCCACAGCCATGACGGTTTATTTTGTTGACGTGTCCGATACAAAGACTTTGTAAGAGGGGATTTTGGATGGTCTCAATCAGATTCACTGAAAAAAACGAGTACATTTTCAAATTCCGCCTCCTTTTTTTTGGAGTCCGATTCAAGCAGGGAAGTGCACATGGAAAAATCCTTCTGAAAACTTGAACACGTACTGTAATGCAAGGAGCGACACAAATGACGATATAAGAAAGGTTTTGAGAAAATGACCTTCGGATTTGCAATTTCCCTTAAATCTTAAGGCAATGAGTGCTACAATTAAACACCTTTATGTGAATATAAGGCAGCTTCTTCGTTTCCAGGTGAAAGTACGAGAGCAGAATGGACTAAAAATGTTGAAGTTTTGCCTGCAGTGTCTCCCATTACAAAGCGTCACAAAATCGCATCTAAACTCGTGTGATCTTTAACAGGTCAAGCAAACCCATATCTCCACAGAGTGAACTAGGTGTCCTCCCTCGGTGTCGCTCTTTATTTGACTAACTTGGCGTTGGGATCGGCTCATCTTTGCGCACCACGGACAGCGCTCGGCTCCGGTTCCTCTGCGCTTCATAACCCACTCCTTTTCACTTTTTGTTTCAGCAGCAGCCTCGCGCGTCCACGAAAGAGTCTAAACTATACGCGCGAAACTGTTTTACGAACGAAACTGGCTTTTACGCACCGTCTGTGTCATGAACCGCGCGGTGACTTACCTCGGGAGCGGTCAGCGCGCGTCCCCGTCAGTGTAAAGAGTTGTTTCCCCCCGTGTGATTCAGGAGGAGCGGCGGGGCTTCGGGTTCACTGTGGCGGCCGGAGAGGACGTCTGCCACGGCCACGACTGTCCGCGCTGAACGGCACTGCGCCCCCCTCTCTCTCCCTCTCTCTCTGTTTCTCTCTCTCGCGCGCGCTTTAGTTCCGCCTCTTCGCTGCGTCATCAGTTACCAGACGTGGCAGAACAAGTAAGAGTAGGCCGTCCCTAATTACATTTTCTCAAAAGTCGGGGACCAGATTGTAATATTGAGAAATTGCCCCTAAAACTTTACTCTCTTGCAACAACATCTGCACTTTAGCTCCTACAGACTCAAAACTTCCCTGTCTTGGACTTAGAGGTTGTTGTTTTTTAAATGCCTGATTTATTTAGCTTTGAATCACACACAAAAAAGATGAAATTTGAATGTTTACTTATTTTTTTTACACTTACAAAAGGCTTATTCAAAAGACCCAAAATCCCCTCTGAAAAAATCTTGTCACTAATATAGACAAAATAATAAAGGCACACTGTGTAACATAGAGGAGCTGCTCACAGCAAAGACACAGGTTTATTTGTTCATATTTTATATTATATTAAATTTATATTAGATATAGAGAACCATCAAATCCACTATTTATTAAATGTAAGTTACTAAAATTTGAGGATATAATATCCTTCAGGTTTTGTATAAAGGAAATAAAACAATATTGCCAGTGAACATCCAAGAAAGGTTTGAGAAAAGAGAAAGTCACTATAATCTGAAAGGAACAGACATACTGTATTAAAAAACAACAAAAAACAGGTTCAATTCTAAAGCAATGGAACAAACTGTTACAGCTACAGGAATTAGTTTATGGAATAAACTTCAGAAAGAAGTGAACAAGTCAGAGTCTCTCCTGGAGTTCAAAAAACACATACAAACTACAATGTTAAAGAAGTATGAAGTACTTGGACATGAATAATGTGGGATATTTGATGTTACATATTGTAAATAACTGAATATAGAATGCAAAAATATCTGTAAATACTGTAAATATATAAGACTGTAAATATAGGTATGTATATATATACATATCTTTTTAAAAGACAACATGTAAAGTGTGAAGTAACAAAAAGGGGCAGATATGATAAGACTTGTTCTTCTCTGCTCTGTTTCATTCATACTGTATTGGCTTGGCGGTTTTGTTGTCATTGTATGATGTCACTTTTGAATGAAATAAATAAATAAAAATAAAAAATATTTTAAACGTATATTTCAACAATAAAAATGTGTGTAATAAAAATAAATGCTTGTATGTTATTTGGTTTCCTGGGTAAAATGTTACACGGTGTGGCTTTAAAATACATTTACATCAGTGCGGGACACCACGCTCTGGTCAGCTCGTCCACCTCCTCCCTCAGTTCACTCCACTCCCGTCGTCTCCTCTCGCTCCTGCTCATCTTCATCTTTGTCCTCCTCCTCCTCCACTGGCACCGATGCTGTTCTTCACCTGAGGGTCACCTGTGGAACTCCGCCTTACAGGTGAGCCGGGTTTGAATATAAAAACACAACAGTCTCTCACCATCTTCTAGATACCTCCTCGTTTTCCCCTTTTCTGTTTCCTGTCACGCCTCCACTGTGCTGCAGATGTTTGGGGCTCTTGGTGCCTCGATTAGGTCTCAAATATCGCTGAAAAACCTGTAGCTCATCAGTTCCAACTCTGGTGGAGAGGGAGAGGATAGCGCTTTAAAGCAACTGCACTGCATGCACAATTATTACTCAAGCAATTTCCTATCATATTGTTATTATCATCCACATTTTCAACTCCAATCTGTGTACAACTGAAAGTCTGTCGGATTGCCTCCCAGGTGATGGCCATGAGAGGAAATGTGGCCAAAGCAGATCCACACACGGAATCAGGTACAGAATCATACAGTTTCTTTCCCTCGCACAAAGTGGGAAGAATAAGACAGCTGTCAGTCGCTGAAAAGTCACAAACTGTTCAATGTTTGTCAAACGGAGGCACCGCTTTTGAAAAATATTGGGACGGGACCACAGAACCATCAAACAAGGTCACGAGAAGCAAGTTTACAGAAGAAAAAAAAAGAAATAAACATAAAGTTACTATCACAGACGGAAGAAAAATCAAGCGTGGAGCCACCAGAAATCCATTACCATTGTTTTTTAAAGCAGCTGTAACCCCCGGCTCACATTGAATCCTGAACATACTAGGCTTTAATGATTATATATAAAACTGTGTTGATGTAATCTGTGCTTTAAGGTTCATTTGAATTGGGTGGACATTTTATTACTACATTGTTATTGTCTTTACTGTTGGAGCCACTGGGGGGCAGTGTGTTAAAATGAGGAGTCAGATTGCGCAGAGGAAGTGCCGACAAGAACATTCCAAGAGCACTGATTGGTTCGAGAAGGACACGCCTACTTCATCGTGTACTTTTGTGATGCTCGGGGGAGGGTCTCTCTCTCTCCCTCCTCGCTGGACAACCAAGATGTAGAGCTCCGCAGATTGTAATTCAGGGAATAAAACAATGATTTTGATTTTAATAGAACGAGCCTCCGTCTTCTGTTCATAGTAAAGAATACGCCGACACGGAGCAATTGGAGCAGTTTGAAGGGGCGGGCCTAACGCGCACAGATCGTCAGTGAAATAAACCAAATAGCAATTAGCGGACGCGATGACAGCTGCAGTCCAACTCACAAAATATGAACGGAATATAAACTCACGAGAACACGGAGGCAAAATCCTCGACTACTTCATCCATGATTAGTTTTGGCTAATGTTAATGTTAATTGAACTAACAACATAGCAGCGCAGCGAGTGACGTGACCTTGTCAATTCTCTGTGACGGTCGTGATTGGTTCGGCCTTAGCCGCCAATCAGCAACTTGTTTACCGTGTATGTCCAGACCCACCTTCTGTCACGCAGAAAAGAAGTGGGTGTGGTTTATCAGGCTAATGTTCCCCGGGTGCGATTTCATTATTCGTAGGAGAGTTGGTACATCAACCAATCACAAGTCATGAGAGTGAAACGTCATACATACAGTATATCAATCAGCTTTAGCCTTGACTCTGCCCTATAGCCTCTAACCTTAAGGATATTGGGCTGGTGCCTAATCTTAACACATCGATGTTCCACTTCTATTGACTGGGGAACATAGGTACCGGTTCAGTAGTCAATATGAGCTTAACCGACCTGAAGTGTCCAGAAGTACAAGGTTTCAGAGCTTAGAGACATTTCCCATGTCGTGAGAGAAGTGTCAAACAAGACACATACAGTGAGCTGCAATGGACCTGCTTTGGCTACACTTCGTCTCATGACTCGTACGGCCATCACCTGGGACATTCACCAGTCGGTTTTAAACAGTCTGGAGTTTGGACAAAATCCTTCACCTGCGTAATAAGTATTTGCGCATGGCCTACGCTTTACTTGAGCACAGTGCATGGCTCACAGCTTTGGTCACGGAGTACACACCGTAGCTCAATACTCCACACCTCTGGATACCTCTTAATCAATCTCCACACGCCTAACGCACACTGCCCGGAGGCGCTGCTCGATAAGGCGGCGAGGTGGAAAGCAAACAGTGATGATGATGATGCGTGCAGGAGCCTAAGGGAGTTCCTAACGCGGGAAAGCGTCAATTTGTTTCGGTTTTGAATGAATGTGTAGGCTCTCTTGTTTTGAGTTATTAAGGACGTTTCCCCATTACGTAGGCTTCTCCTGCTTTAAACGCTTTGTGCAAATAGCTCAAAACGAAAGGCCAGGATAAAACTGGCAACGCGTCATAAAGGGGGCGTGGCCTAGCCGAGGGGGAAGAAAACTTCTAAATGTTTCACCATTTTATGGCGGACTATAAACATATTTATCACACACTAATACAGTAAAGCCAAAATCGGGTCCATGTGGGTGTTTTTGCACCGCAGATTGTTCAGTAGAAGCAAAAAAACGGCACTCGTTGCTAACGTTAGCATATGCAGCATGAAGATAACATAGCTCCTCGTTAGCATTGTAAGTATTTATGGGCTGTTGAACCACTTTGCTCCTCTCCGTGTCTCTTTATCTTTATTTAGTAGGAAAACATTTCTCATAATTCAGCATTTGTTAATGTAACTGTGGAGAAATGGGAGAAAGTTCTGCTTTTTTCTCATCTTGATAAAGGGTTGTTTTATGACCATCATGCTTTGTGAGCCCCTCCTGGAACCGCCACCTTAACCTGGTGGAGGGTTTGAGCCTGAAAGATCCTGGAGCTCTGTTGTCGGGGGCTTCGTGCCCCTGGTAGGGTCTCCCAGGGCAAACAGGTCCTAGGTGACGGGTCAGACAAAGAGCGGTTCAGAAGCCCCTTATGAGAGACCAACAGGCCCGGTTAGAACCATGAGGCCGTCCTTCTGGAGGAGCCATAGGGCTGGTGCAATGTGATTTGGGCAGCTCCAACAGCTGCCCCCACGACCCGGCAACGGACAAGTGGAAGAAAATGGATGGATGGATGTTTTGTGACTGTACTGTATATCTAGTGTAATTTTGTGAAGCACTTAGGTGTACTGTGTGCGTGTGGCGTGGCTCAAGCACCCACAAACATCTTTGGAAAACGTTTTTATTTAGATCAAGTGTTGATGCTGTTGGACTGCAAGAAAGTTACTTTGTGGGTTCAGCTCAAATAAATGATACAAATGTGAACAAAAAAAAACAAAAAACATTCTTGTTATTTATAGTTCTAGACAACAAGAATTGTGGTACAGGTATGTATCTATCTATCTATCTATCTATCTATCTATCTATCTATCTATCTATCTATCTATCTATCCATCCATGTATGTACCTCCCTCTATCCTGTCTACAGCAGCACCTCTGCTCTGCTCACTGACATTAATATGAAATGGTAATTGATTCTGCGCGTGTTAGCCGCGTGCGCCCGGCTCCTTTGGGAGACAGGAAGTGGGGCAGCACATGTTCAGTCGCGGGCTGCTCTCAGGTGACCTCCGCGCATTCATAAACATCCCTTTCTTACTGAATGGAGCCCTATTCATTCCTAAGTGAGCGGAAACATCTAATAACTTTCATTTTATGTCCGTAACCTCTATAGTGTTTAAAGGTCGGTTCTGTAACGATTTTT
This sequence comes from Neogobius melanostomus, assembly GCA_007210695.1. Classification (NCBI taxonomy): domain Eukaryota; kingdom Metazoa; phylum Chordata; class Actinopteri; order Gobiiformes; family Gobiidae; genus Neogobius; species Neogobius melanostomus. The sequence goes on from VHKM01000480.1 coordinate 880,429, forward strand.
ATCCTATTGGTTCAAAAATAATCCATCTGGACTTACGTTTGTAGACACATGCCAACAGTTCACTCTCTACCTGGAGAGCAATCTCTTCACAGTATTTTGTGAATGGTGAACTTCGCTGGGGAAAAGACCGGTCTAATCTTGGATAAGTTGCTTAAAAATTACAAGACAATTTATTCTGATTTTGCGTAGGTTTGGGCTTTCTTGACATAAGAGCCAAAGGAACAAACATTAATTTGCTTAGAATAGGAGAAAATAATGTATTTTTTTGTTTATCAGCTCAATTGTAAGTCTTAAAGGAACAGGCCACAGTTTTTCCACACTGAGATATGTTCTTACCTGAGCTTAGACGAGTTGATGCATACCTGTCTGGTCTTTGTGCCCATGGAAGAGCGTGGTAGCTTCCACCTTCACCCCGTTTGGAGCTATCGGAATATACTGCGAGAGGCCAAATGCTAACAACATCTTTGGTCATTTTGCGTGACTGAGGGCACACAGTTCTTCCGTACTGTGATATGTTCTTACCTGAGCTTAGACGAGTTTATACGTACCTGTCCAGTCTTTGTGCCTGTGGAAGAGCTTGGTTGCTTCACCCCGGTTTGGAGCTACAGGAATATGCTGGGAGAGGCTAATAACAAATGCTAACAACATCTTTGGTCTTTTTGCGTGACTGAGGGCACGCACAAAGACCTGACAGGTGCGTATCAACCCGTCTAAGCTCAGGTAAGAACATATCTCAGTATGAAATAACAGTGGCCTGTTCCTTTAAACTGGGCTTACACTGTGCGACTTTAGACAAGATTTTGTGCGATCAAAATTCGTGCCAAAATCTTTGAGCCTCTCCTTGTGGTGCAGTCACGAGCTGCGATTAGCGGCTCACGACGAACGTACGAGTGAAAATCGCACGGTCGCGAGGTTTTCAAACCTTTCAAACCAGCGGAAAGCAGTCTGAACACTGGGAAACACAGCTGCAGGCGGCAGGAGGAGCGGAGACGCAGAGCGGGCACAGCGTGGACAGAGCGTGCTAGAGGTGAGCGAGGCCTAAACACGCTGATAACGTCTTCCTGAATATAAAAAAGTTCACTGGCTATCAGCTAATTTAAGCTAGGCTACTCATGTGTTGCTGAAGTTAGCCTTGCCAAAGTTATTTAAGTGATGCAGACACGCTGTTTGAGAGGACGATACAACAGAGCTGGTATCCATAGTAACGCGTGTCATGTCACTGTACAGTGTGAGCACTTGCATCGTGGGGTCGTACACTCAAATAGCACAGTGTAAGCCCAGCTTTAGAGTTTTATAGGAAATGCTTCTTATCTATCAGTGTAAGCAGCAGAGCACCGAGACACCGTTTGCGAGAAAACCACACATGCAGAATCCTTTTGAAACGTGAGGATGAGCCGGGAAATAGGTGTTGACTAAAGGAGGCCCACATAGAAGCTCTAGTCGCTCTCCGCTGTTTCTGTTCCATAGAAGTGGCTCACAGGGTTAAAAAGGTTGCCGCCCCCGTCGCACTCTCTCCAGACGGTCACGGAGGCACAGGCTCCTGCCCCGCTGATGCCTCCTCTGTCAGCCGCCGCCCCGGCATGAGCAGTTGTTGATGGTGGAAGTGAACGGCCCGCTCTGATTCGCTGCGTGGTTTGGTTTCGCTGCGTTGTTTCCTCAGATTCGGAGACGTTTGGGGGAAACAGCCGTGACTAAAGCTTTCGAAAACAACTGCACTCTCTGTCACTCAGACAAACAAGCGGCAGCACAACAAATCCGCGCTCCACCGCCTCCGGAAGTCTCCATCTCTGCCGTGCAGGTCTGAAAGAGCAAACTGACTTATGAGAGAGATTTCTACAATGTCATAATGTTGTTCCCACGTTTGAACATGTTTGAGTAAACCTGAGATGTAATACAGTATTTGCTATCGAGGAGTCAAAATGTGTCCTGTATTGAGGCCCTACACCTGATTTTGTCTACAAAGAAAGAAAGAGGGACTCATGTTAGCAACTGTACTTACTTCAAAGTTCAGACGCATTTGCATGTTCATTAAAATAAAGCCTCATTTATGCTCTATGTTCAAAACGGATACAGATGGACCTTCTGTCCATGTCATGCTAGAATCTGTCCGTGCTATAGATCAGGTAAGAACATATCACAGTACGGAAGAACTGTGTGCCCTCAGTCACGCAAAATGACCAAAGATGGTGTTAGCATTTGGCCTCTCCCAGTATATTCCTATGGCTCCAAACGGGTTGAAGGTGGAAGCTACCACGCTCTTCCACGGGCACAAAGACCAGACAGGTACGCATCAACTCGTCTAAGCTCAGGTAAGAACATATCTCAGTATGGAAAAACGGTGGCCTGTTCCTTTAAGACTTACAATTGAGCAGATAAACAAAAAAAATATTTTCTCCTATTCTAAGCAAATTAATTTTAAGCAGCTCATCCAAGATAAGTTCACACATTCCACACCGGCGTCCACTTCGGCATCCGCACAGTAAAGTGAAGATATCACTGCGCGGATGCCGAATTACTCCTGGTATTATTACGCCTTACAATATAGTTCCGCTTAGAAAATCCACATTGTTTAATTTTGTGTAACTATACTTTATAGTGTAACACTTCACGTAACCATATTTAAATAGGGAAACGTGGAAGAGTTTGGTAGCTTCTATCTTCACCTCGTTTGGAGCTATAGAGGAGAAGAGAGAGGCTAAATGCTAACGCCGTCTGTGCTGTGTTTACGTTACGGAAAGCACACGTGAAGACCAGACAGGTACAAATGAACTCATCAAAGCTCAGGTAAGAACATATCTCAGTATGTAAAAACGGTGGCCTGTTCCTTGAATAATAGAGATCAGCAGGTCCCATTCAGCCCCATTCATAGTAATGATCCCGAGTGGCCTGTGAAATTAAAGGAACAGGCCACAGTTTTTCCATACTGAGATATGTTCTTACCTGAGCTTAGACGAGTTGATACGTACCTGTCTGGTCTTTGTGCGTGCGCTCAGTCACGCAAAAAGACCAAAGATGTTGTTAGCATTTGGCCTCTCCCAATGTATTCCTATGGCTTCAAACAGGGTGAAGTTAAAAGCTACAGTACCAAGCTCTTCCACGGGCACAAAGACCAGACAGTTACGTATCACCTCATCTAAGCTCAGATAAGAACATATCTCAGTCTGGAAAACTGTGGCCTGTTCCTTTAACACGGCTGCTCAATCTCCTCCTGTTCCTTAAATCGCCAAATCGCACTGGCTATGAGCCTCCACTCCTACTTTACTGATGCACATAAACCAGCGTGGTTAAAAATACCACACTTAGCCCAGCGTTGTCACATGGGTCATCGCAATTTTAGAAAGAAAACATAACCTGTTTGGAGTCAGGCTTTTATGCAGCGCTAGGGAGGTGTAAATTTTACCAATTGTCTTTTGGAGTCGCCCCAGGGGTGGTACTGTATTACAGCAATCAGTTTTCGCACAGATTGTCTCTTGAGGTTTTCTCCATGACCCTTAACAAGATTACCATGACTCCAATGCCACTATTTTATTAGCCACATTTATTACTAAGCTTATTTATCAGCGTTACCTTTTCAGGAGTACACCTTCCGCAGTCGTAGTCGAGACCAGAATAGTAGAGAAAGACCAATGAATACTGAGACCTCGCCCCATTCTCTCCTTCCTCCTCTGCGGGTTTAGTTTAGCTCAATTTATGTTTGAGTTTTGCTAATCCCTGCGTAATCTGGAGTGGCCTGAAGCGCTGCTCTGGTAGTGCAGGACAAATGCGGGGAACGGCACGGACAGACAGGTACAGAAGCCTATGTTTCAAATCGTGCTCATGGAGTGCGTTTACAGGGGCTTGAAATTCCCGGTTATTATCGGGAGTTTTTAATATTCTGGTTTTGTCTTTGATCTTATAAACGCAGTTTCCCGATTTGAGAAACACAAATATTCTGGCTGGGATTTTTCGTCAGTAACCGGGATATAACTTCATGTAAACGCTATTTTCCGGTTTTAAGAAACTTCCAATTTCTTCCACATGCACAGTTAATCGTAAACAAACATGGCGGCGACGGCGAGTCCGAAGAGCTCCTGTTTCTGGAGTCAAGAGGAGACAGAGTTTTATATTTTAACCGTGAAAGAATATTAGTGAATATTTAAAGAGGGGTATTATGCTTTTTTCAATCACATAGCACCAGTCTATAGCATACTACAATGATGACGTAACCTTCTGTTGGTCTGTATATGCAGTAAATTAAAATAACTGCCTTGAATAAAATTGCTCTCTCAAAATGGCTGTACTGAACGTCTTGAAATAGGCCTCTGTCTCTTTAAGAAGCTTTCCGACACGCCCCCTTCAGCACACTGCTGTGGCATCTAAACAACACTACTGTGCGGGGAGGGGGCTCTGCTGAGCTGAGGAGCAGTGGTTGGTGGCTTGGCTGGTGACGAAAGGTCCAGAGGCGTCTCCAGGAGGTGGGGGCGTTCCTAGGAGGACTGAGGCATAGCTACACCTAAAATGGCTGCCGTCTAAGTTTTTACTGATTACTCAAAAATATGTGAATGAGCCAAGGCAACACTCCAGGCATGTGTTTAATGAGGGAATGACATAATAACATGATATAAAGCTTGAAAAAGTCGATTTTACATAATACTCCCCCTTTAAGATGGAAAGAAGCGTCGTAATGTGGATTTATGCAAAACTGTCGGCGACCGTTTCAAGGCGGCTGGTTTTCCTCCAGACTCAGAGAGGAGTCGACCACAACACAGAGCCGGATTAAGTTTTTCCTCCACTAACTATCGGTGAACTCCATCAGCTCCACTCTCTCACACCGGCCCCGGCTTTAACCTTCTCCCAGAGCTCCCTGGTCCACATCGGACGGGGAAAGGTCAGGAATTATCCTCAATCTGCCGTCACTGTCGCAGCTCAGGATGTCGAGGACGAGCAACACATTGAGCCCAAAGTGACTCAAAAGAACAAGCCCCGCAATAAGCCACACATTTATGCTTTTCATATTTTCACCGTATTGTGCTCAAAAATGTAATGTATGCGCCTGCGCGGACAGAGCTTAAAGCAGTACTAAGTAACTCTTGCCCTAGAGGCCATAAGCGCAACTGCAGGTGTCTTAGCAAGTTACGATTTTTTAACTTATTAAATGTCTTGGAGAGTAAATACTACGCTGACAGAAAAGGTGAAGGGAGAGAGGGGTGTTGTACATCCAATTATACAATGGAAAAAAAAAATCACTCAAACTTGGCTGTAAATACTGTTTAAAGTGGCGCTAGCCCGCAGTTAGCCTGTTAGCTTCTTCTCCGTGATTCTATTAGTGTGTATTGGTTGCTCCGCCCCGGTGGCAGTCAAGTTGCAAGCATGGTTTTCTGGCCAGAGACACCAGGGGGAGATGAAAGACCCCCCAATCATCCCATTAACACTTGTATTACCCCCAGAGGGACTACGGAGAGGATTTATTAAGGTAAACACGTTACTTAGTACTGCTTTAAATTGGAAAAGCCGAGTTTCCTTATTTGATCATGTAAACAAGGAATTTGAGTTTCCCCATTTCTCAGTGTCATATAAACACCATATCCCGAAAACTGCCATAACCGGAATATAGCGAATAACCGGGAATGTCGAGCCCTTGTAAACGCACTCATGGCTGGATGCTCTGAGAGAACCTCCGTACACATCGCGGTGATGAGTGGACGTGCTCATGTTTGTGCAGGGAACACGCGTGTGGAGGCTCAAAGCACCGTGCACCCCGCGCTGTACCCGCTATTGTCCTGTTGTTACTTTATTATCAAGAACATGCAAGTATAAAGCACCGGAGTCCTCATGATCTAATGAAGCCAATTTAAACGCATACATGCAGGAGCGTAGAAAGAGGATGTACGACGTTCACAAGGTCGTTGATTCTTTACTCCTCTGAGGAAAAGTCCATCTCCAAATTCACGTTGTCTGTATGTCCATGGCGCGGCTAACAATCAGTATCCTGTAGTAAACTTTCGCTGCTCCACTTTGCGTCCTTGTGTTTATATTTATGAAGCCAGCTCTAATATTTTCCTCCATAATCACATTATTGTCATCTTTTTTGCTCATTAGCTGTGCAGGGAGCCCACGAGCTCCTTCAGAGGCCACGGGTCATGTCACCGCTACAGGCCTAATGCTGCTGAATAAACATGTGCGCTGCGATTCCTGATTTAATTTTGATTTACCCGTTATTTTTCTGTTATATTTTAGGATTCCGAAATACGTTTCTTAAAATTCCAAACCTTTTCCATGACTGAACACATTTCAAACTCTCCCAGGGCCTAGACTTTTCCAGGGTTTCCATTGGGCCTTGCACTCCGTCAATCGCTTTGTTTACCCAGACCGTGTGGGCGTCATAGCAACGGAGCAGTGCATGAGCTAACCGCTGGGAGGCGCTACTGCACACAACAGGATGAAGCAGAACAAAAGTTGATCTAAACAATTTGCAAACGAACCGTCACTCCTTTACTTCATTTTCTTGTCTCTTGCATCCCAGGTGGCCCCACATTGTTTGCTTTTCTTCTCCCGTTTTGCATTTTCTGACTCACTTCCATCGCCCCCTAGTGGTAGCTTTCAATAACACACGCTGGCCATTCATCAGTCAAATCAATCAATGGTTTTGTATAGCCTAAAGTCACAGCAGGAGTTGCCTCACAGGGCTGCACAAAACATTAAAGAGGGGGTATTATGCTTTTTTCAATCACATAGCACCAGTCTATAGCATACTACAATGATGACGTAACCTTCTGTTGGTCTGTATATGCAGTAAATTAAAATAACTGCCTTGAATAAAATTGCTCTCTCAAAATGGCTGTACTGAACGTCTTGAAATAGGCCTCTGTCTCTTTAAGAAGCTTTCCGACACGCCCCCTTCAGCACACTGCTGTGGCATCTAAACAACACTACTGTGTGGGGAGGGGGCTCTGCTGAGCTGAGGAGGAGTGGTTGGTGGCTTGGCTGGTGACGAAAGGTCCAGAGGCGTCTCCAGGAGGTGGGGGCGTTCCTAGGAGGACTGAGGCATAGCTACACCTAAAATGGCTGCTGTCTAAGTTTTTACTGATTACTCAAAAATATGTGAATGAGCCAAGGCAACACTCCAGGCATGTGTTTAATGAGGGAATGACATAATAACATGATATAAAGCTTGAAAAAGTCGATTTTACATAATACCCCCCCTTTAAGGCGATAATACAGTAAATAAGACAAGGTAAAGTTCAGGCAAATATAAACATAAAGTCCAAATAAGTGTCGAGCCGCGTGGGTGTCCCCCATCCTTAGACTCTCCAGCACGCCGAGGAAAAACTCAAAAACCCAGGGGGAGAAAAGAGGAACCTCGGGGAGAACCACAGAAGGAGAGATCCACTCCCATGGACGGACAGGCTATACAGACCCGGGGCCGATGGGAGTCGCTCAGGCCATTACAAACGTGTGGAAGCACAAATGCACTTACATACAAATGTGTACTTTAATTCCTTGAACTCATCTCACCTTCTCTGTCGCTCCGTCTTGAGGATATCCTTATGATGTTGCTGCTTTTCGGAGCTTCTTAAACTCGACTGTGTTAATCCCAGAGAGAGAGAGAGAGAGAGAGGCCTCATGGGTATTTGGGCTCTGGGCGAAAACACAGGGATCGAATCTGACTCCGAGCGCCGCATGTTTTTACTCACGACCCGGAACGTATTAAAGATAACCTGAAATATTTACATGCACTGCCTGACTAAAAAAAAGTCTGCACCTGAATGAAGCGTACTCGCAGCAACACTATGAGCCTAAAGAATGAGCTCGGCCGCTACAGAGTCCAGACTTTATCCTGAAGATTTTAATCTTTTTTGTGCTGTCCACGGATACCTGACCCCGGACAGCACCGCGTGTTCAAACGCTGGAAGGGAAGTTTAGATTTTTTCTTCGTCAACACTACGCTATCAGCTAATAAAAACATACCAGAATATAGATGACCAGGATTCAGAAGATTAAATCACGTAAATGTATTCCCTAACAATTCATCTAATACATAGTTCTGCTTCCCCCTTTCCCTAACAGAAAGTCTGCCAGTCCTCCGTTCCCATGGGAGATACTGACTCCAAAACAGGGAAAGTCAGAGTATACTTCACATTTTCCCATCATGCATTATTCCTGAGCCCAAGACCACGTGTCGTTGTTTCCATTGGTACCCGAGCCGTCATGTGACGTTTGGCTCCGCCCTTCGCCGCCATTTTACATTGTCCTGTTTTTGTTTGGGCAGCCGGTTTAGCTCGGACACCCCTCAGACCAGTAACTTTCCACTGTAACAAAGAGCTAAAAAACACTTGTACAAACTTCTGGTTAAAATTGCTAAATAGCCAAAAAGGCAAAACATCACATAAAAATATTATAACTTCAATCCCCACTGAGCATCTTTGGGATGTGCTGGGGAAGGCTTTGAGTTGGCCTGTCACGATAACAGAATTTGAAGTTCGATTTATTGAGCCATGAAAATATTCCGATAAACGATTATTGAAGAAGGTCTTTGTTTGTACTCCAGTTTCCCCTACCACTAAAACTTATTCATTAGGGTGTGTATGTGTATGTGAGAGTGAGTGGTTGATGGTGCAGGTCGGAGGGCTGATGGCACAGATTTTCCTTTCCTTTCCTTGTTGCAACTAAACATTAGAGCGTGTGACCTTCTTTTGTAGCAACTTTTTGGTGCAGGGGTTTTACACAACTTCAACAAATGCAATTAACCATGTCTTGTTATTAGGGCTGCAACTAAGCATTATTCTGGTAAGTGATTGGATTTTTAAACATTTTTTATGATTACTCAATTGATCGCTTTGCTATGAAAGTTGTATGAACATTTTATTTTTCCCAAACTTTTTCCCACATAAAGTTAACCTCTTACCCCTCGCCTTAACAGAGTGCATTTTCTCCTCATCAGCTTTACCCACATCTAAAAGCTTCTCAACTGGACCTACAAAACTGATCTAAACGGATCTTTTTCCTCAGTGTTGCCATCTGTTTTTAAAATGATTTTTTTCATTGCTTTTTGTCACTTTTTTTGTCGCATGTTTGACACTTTTTCATGGCGTTTTTGTCTGTTTTTCATCTCATTTTGTCAATTTTTTTGTTGGAATTTTGTCCATTTTTCATCGCGAATGAAAAGCGATAGAAAAAGTGGCAAAAATGTGACAAAACAGCAACAAGAAAGTGATTTTTTAAAAAGCGATGGGAAAAAAATGTGACAGCAACACGGTAAGTGTCCATTTAGATCCATTTTGTTGGTCTTAGCTTTCAAGTGTGTATGTTAACATCACATAAACAGTTCAGAAAACGATAGCATAAAGAACATACCAAACTATCGATCTCACTCCAAATCAATCGCTTTGGCAACTACCTGGGCATGGAGATGTAACTGCACCGTTGGCAAGCCTCTCCCAGCAGCATACAGTATTTTCAAGCTTTCATCTGCGAACTTCCTAAAGCTGTGGCTATCTAGCTTTTAGCCCGTGATTAGCTTACTTAGCTTTACTTCATTGCAGTAACCTCCGCTCGCTCGCTCACTCCAAATGTTCTTTCTGCTGCTCGATTAGCCTGCAGTGCCCTCTAGTGGCGTGTGAAAGTATATATATATATATATTAAAAATCACATATAAGTCGCCTCGGACCCCTCCTGGAACCGCCACCTTAACGTGGTGGAGGGGTTTGAGCCTGAATGATCCTGGAGCTCTGTTGTCGGGGGCTTCGTGCCCCTGGTAGGGTCTCCCATGGCAAACAGGTCCTAGGTGACGGGTCAGACAAAGAGCGGTTCAGAAGCCCCTTATGAGAGACCAACAGGCCCGGTTAGAACCATGAGGCTGTCCTTCTGTGGACCCACCACCTGCAGGAGGAGCCATAGGGGCTGGTGCAGCTCCAACAGCTGCCCCCACGACCCGGCAACGGACAAGTGGAAGAAAATGGATGGATGGATGGAAGTTGCTTCGGAGTATAAGATGCACCCCCCGCCAAAGTATGAAAAAAGTGCGACTTGTAGTCCGGAAAATACGGTAGGTTTGGATGAGGTCGGCCGAACTGGAGAAAAGGTGGGGGTCAAGTGGTTAAAGTGACGCCACATGAGGACGTGCTGATGGAATAAAGAGGCTCTTAGTGCTGGATGAGACACATTACATTCCCGAGCTTTAAAACCTACAAGTAGTTTTTCATCAAAATGACTAAAATTTCATGTCATTTTTCCTCTATTTGAGTCTGTGTTTACCAGAAAACTATTCAATAATCGATTAGCTGTCGATTAATTAGTTGTTCCATCCCTTATTTTTTTAAAGGAATGTCCCGTCACAATATTCAGGACAAATTATTATTCTCTTTCTCGTACTGTGCAGCTCAAATCAGGAGTCTAACCCAGCACCTCGTCACTGACAGGAGACGCACAATAACGGCTGTGACAGAGACAGGACACATCCATACTTCAGACATCTCAGACTGTGAAACGCTCTGAGCCGCGGAGTCTGACCCACTTCGCACTCAGATGGCACAGGCGCTCGCACTCACAGCGGGGCGTCCCAAATCCTGACAGAACTCACGGCGCTGGGCAACTCTTCGCTCCACACGCGCAATCCTCACAAAAAAAAAACAACACAAAAAACAGACAGATTCTTCCCAACAGCGACGTCTGCAGACTGTGGTCCATCACCCGGCCTCGCGGGGAGAGGGTCCCGGGTTCGACTCCTCATTACGGACCTGGTTCGTGTAAAAACGGCAGCAGAGAACACACACGTTCATGGAGGAACAGGGAAATCAGCCCCTTTGTTGTAGTAGCTGACGCTGCTCTGGAATCACTCTCAGACATTTTCTCCAGTCTGGCTGCACCTAAATCTAAAAGCTTCTTGAAAAAAGTGCCAAAACAGCGACAAAAACGAGACAATAATATGACAAAAACACAAACAAAAAAGCGATGAAAAGGAGACAAAAAAAGCCTTAAAAGACCAACAAAAATGTGACAAAAAAAGCGTTGAAAAAGTGAAAAAAATGTGACAAAGCGCAACAAAAAAGTGCCAGAGGAGTGATGATGAAAAGAGTTTTTTTTTACAGTGACGGCAACAACGTGGGGGAAAAAGAAGCGTTTAAATCAGTTAATTTCAAATGAGGCGTTACACTGGCCTATAGTCGCCAGTCCAGAAGCTTTTAGATTTGGGTAAAGCCGATGCGCTCGGTTAAGGCGGTGGTTAAGAGGTTAAATACTACAGTTGATGCCTAACTGTTCGGGAATTTTGCACAACAGACTTAGAAACGCCCTGTTAATTCTGCCCCAGAAATAATAACAGATTTAAAACACACAGGTCAGACATTGAATTTATTCTCATATTTCGAATCCGGGAGGTGAGTGGAGGCCTCCGCTCACTCTCAACAATACAAAGATTTCATACAGGCTTTATGGAAAAAATAGGCACGCCTCCTTTTCCTTCAAGACACACAGTCAGGGTGGGGGGCTTTAACCCCTTTCCTGCACCCACAGGAAACAAAGGGAGGCTGCAATCTCCTGAGTCATTTCCTCTGTGGAGGTTGTTTATTGCCGTTTTATGACCCAACTGAGATGACCAAAACAGGTAATCGTTCACTCTGAAGGCATCTGGTTTTCACACTTCAGCGCCCAAAATCTTCCCTTTGCGGGGGTTTAGTGGCCTTTAACCAAACAGACCAATCACCTGGGTCAAGCTTTGACTGTCTACAAAAAACAGATTTAACAGTCAAACTACTTTCATGTTAACATCAAATACAGAATGTCTTAACACTAACGCATAACAAATAGTACTTCACATACTTCACTTGTTCATTAAGTAGTAATTAAGTGAGTCGCACTTATCTAATGAATTGTTCATAATTAATTAAGTGTTAAAGGTGTGAGAGAGGATTTTGCTACCGATGATGACTCCAACGGCTATTTGTGAATTTTTGAATAGTGCGCATGCGTAAGAGCCCCCACCTTCGCACGAGCTTCTTACGTTGGAAACGCCTCCGCCAGTTCACCCGTGTGTGTGCTGCGCAAGTGTATTTGTTTACTATTTGTTTACGAGTATTCACTGCTGCAGCTACGACTTCCTTCTGCCTTTAAAATGTCGGACTCCTCCATGGTAAATACCCTTTTACTATAAAACTTGTGTTCCTTTTATTTATTTATTTTAAAGACAAAAAAACGATCTACAAATGATGTAAAATGCTTGTATGAATGCTGCATTGTCTTGCTACGTAGTTGCAGCATTTATATTATGCTACAAGTTAGCTTTACAGATGCAAGACATTGATTCATCCTTCTGTCTGTATTAGTCGTTTGGTCAGTACATAAACTTCAGTATATAAATTGATATTGAATGTTTTTTTTTTTTCGTTGTTAGAGCTTTGAAGGGTTCTGACATCGAATATAAGCCACCCACATCACATGCAAGATGGGCATAGGGCAGGCGTGGAAGAGAACCTCTGAGCACCGGGTGTCACTGGGGCAGCAGGAGACCTCCAGCCAGAGGACGAGACTCTTTACTAAATGATTTTTTCGAATGAATGACAACATAACAAAAGTTCTGGATCTCCAGCAACAAAGGACTGACAATGACCGGGTGTTTGAAAGATTTGCGACCATTACCCAGACCCACATGGCAATTACGTTAGATTCATTCCTTTCAGACTGTAGATATATATTTTTAAACTCTGCATTATTTTGGCAAGTGTGCAATAAAAACATTCTTTACATATGTGTCTTGCTACTTTAAAAGTTCAGTCATCACAAGGAAGTTTATAAGTTACTCAATTTCATATTAGAATATTCAAAACAACCTTTCACATTTCACCATTAGTAATCACAATCAGAATGATATCAGGTTGTAACTTGTATCACCATTGTCAGTGTGTCTTCAAAATGTAGAACATGTATTTTGTACCATAGTACAACATGGAAATGTAAACACAACCATGAAATGAAGACAAAAACAAAGAATGAAATAAAAAGTGTGACCTCAGTATATTTTATGGACCACTTTGTCTTGGTAATAATATATAAGCATAAATTATGAACGCAAACTTAGAACACAACTGTTTATTCAGTGTTTTGAGTTTCTAATATTTTCATTTGACATTACTGTACAGCTATAATTTTGATGAGTCTGATGGCAGAAGCTGGTTCCCCGTCTATTCTGACAGTTGTCCTGTTTGAAAGAAAAAACAACAATTTATGATTTCCAAGGATTGTTTTCTTCAATACATCATTCTAATTACAATATTGCTGTTATATCATAGTGTCTACCCAGTCAAAAGAAATGTAATGATAGAATATACTAGTCATCTGCATAATACCGACTTACTCAGTCCTCTGCTGACCTGTTGCTGCTCTAGCTCTTGTATTGTTGGGGTTGGTCCACCAGCTAGAGTCCCAAGCTTTCTACGGTCATCAGGTCTGAAAGGGTTTTTGCCATTCCTCCCTTAGATAAATCCTTGTGCGAAGTGTGATCGCCTGCTGGTCCGATATGTTTTTGTAGTCCTTTTGGAACTTTGTACAATCGCCACAGCTTTGTTCTCTTGCTGTAGAGTCTGCCTTTTCTGGAGTGGGAGGGGAGAGAGGGGTAGAAAGAACAAATAGAGCGCATAATGCTTTATACGTGCATTTTTTCTTATAAGAATGTGGTCTAAGATTTGTGTGATACTAAAAGGGAGTTCTATATGATACATCAATATGTGATCATCAAAAGACTCCAAATCTGCTGTGGACCTGAATGAAACATTTTTGAAATATGTAATGCAAATGTAGATGTTCACTGTGAAATGGCATTGACAAGTTATGTAACACATACCTCAAAGACAGGTATTTTGTTATGATCTTCAGTCAGCGTGAATCCAGCACTAATTCACATAGTTGCTTGTGTGCTACAGAGCCCTTTGGAATCAACGACTTGTCATTGTCCTTCAGGGGGCCATGATGACAGGAACCCAGGAACCACTCATGCACACTGGTGATGGGGTGTAAAACTCCATGCCATAGGTCCTGAAAGAATAGCAATCATAACATTATGGTCATTACTTCATGTAAGTAATAAAGTTGATTGGCTTCATTTGGAGTTATCATGCAGCCTCCGTACGCGTCTGCATTTCTACAGCAATACCTGAAATGATTGGGTATATCTCAGTTCCAGATCAGTAGTGTGGCACACTGCTTTTCACGCCCAGCCTTATTAGACAGATAAAGACATATTTACAACACATACTACAAATACATTTAAAACACAAACAGCAACTTCATTACAAAAATACGTACTGCAGCTATCCTTTTACTAAGGTTTTTAGCCCCATGCCAGATGTCAAGGGAGTGCTTTATGCCCATGTTTTTTTATTCACCCATTTCTATAAAAACAAATTTGATGATGGGCCAAATAGTGTACATAAATAAACATGTTCTCTGAAAAACACTTACGAAACAGTGCTGATATCTGTCTGTGTAGCATTTAAAAGACTGTTGAAGGCTTGTTCATGAACGTCTTCCATTTGCTCGTTTCTGGAAGTGGAGGGACTAGAACATAGAAACAGCAATGAAATACACATTGTGTCAATAATAGGAATAAATGTACTAAAATGTACACCAAGACACACATATTTGACCAAAAATGTATGCAGTTTAAGTGTATTACCCAGCATCCTCTTGCTGCTGAGAATGTAGCTCTTCATTACTGCTGCTACTGCCTAATTTCTCGACACCTTTGACAGAGAAATCAGCATCTCTGCAATCACAAAATACTGATTACTCCAAATTCCATTACCATTACATATAACAACAATTTGTGGACGCTACAACAGTACAGTTGTGGTTTGAAATTAAAAAATGTACAGATGTTAAAAATAACTAATAGTAACACGGTCCAACAAGTCACGGAAAGGGAACAAACATGGTGTGTTTACATTTTGGAATATTACTGTTTCTATTCCATAACCACCAATGTGCATCTAAAGAAATCATACACATTTACAAAACACCAACCTGTCTGTGAGTGACTCCTGCATTATACTGGATACAGGAGGCTGGGGTCTCACCCATAGACCATGAGTTAATGGTGTGGACATAATATTGTCATAGCTGTAAACACAATTACATTCGATTTAAACATACATGCATGAAAATATGATATAGCATACTCCATTGAGTATGTATTTGGAAAGATTAACAAATCATTTGCTATGAAATTAGCCTACACAAGCCTGGCACATTAGCATTCTCACGGTCAGAATGACGTTACATTAAAAAAAGCCGACTATTCTCCTTTTTTTTTAGCCACACACACACACACGCACGCACGCACGCACGTCAAATAAGCCGTGGCACAGCTGTATCTTACCAGTAAACAAGCGAGGGACGTTTGCGTTTGTTGTATATGGAGCAGGGAAAGACCATTTTGGTAAAGGGGCGACTACTAGCTTAGCGGCTACAAAAAGGCTAACCGGAGAAAAAGTTCTTCCGCAACAGTGACAGCAATTTAAATGCTGATAATTTCACCAAACATCACCGATCTACCGTGCACTTGAACCAAAATGCGAAAAGTGAATGAGAAAGATTAAGAAGCCTACAACTCGAGGTTTTACGACGAGCTCATTGTTTACACAATGGAGGGACATGATCGCTCGTCATCAACAGTTGTGCCACGGTCATTGCTTTTTCCCAACAAAACCATAGGTCTTAGCTGCACTCAGGACTAGAGGCTAGAAGTATTATGTCCACAGATTAAAAAAAAAAGTGCTGAAGCTTGTGCGTCTCTTGTACAACTAGCCGCATATAGCTAAAATACATCAGAATACAGCTAGAATACACGTACAACTTTAAATGTTTTCAACTTTACATGTTTCCTAAATAACAAAGTACAGTACTTACTCCACAATTAAACATGACGTACCTGTCCAGCAGAAGTTTCGCGACCAAAGCATCCGTTTTAAGATTATTTAGCGCATGCCAGCGCTCAAAAGAATCTCCTACACAGATAGTTGTTCGCTCCGCTTTCTCTGACTTTCTCTCCTCCGTTCAATCACCTCAGACATAGGCTTTCTTTTTCGGTTAGGTTTTTCAGGGTTCTTTTCTGCCATTTCTTCAAAAGTTCCCAAGACCACAACGACAGAACTAGCTCGTCGCTTCCTTCGTCTTTGTCTTGCGGGGTAATGGCGGACTGCTTACGCTTGGAGCCTAGGTAAATTACGTATCGGGGGCGCTTACGCAAAATGTTTGATTGACAGACTAGTAGCCAATCGACTTAAGAGCAATGTTCAAGTCGATTGGCTAATGTTTTACAGGCCCCACCACGGCCACAGTTTATGGATATTAATTTTTTTTTTTTGGGAACCATAATTACAAGAGTGCCACCGATCAATGAAGTCATTTTGGTTGAATGTGGCAACTTAGTTTCTGGGAAAAATCCTCTCTAATGCCTTTAACTCATCATTTATTAAGGCTAAATAAGGTATTGTGATTATAAAGTGTTACCCCTAATTTTTGCTCATTTTTATTACTACCCCAATTATTCCCCATTTGTTCACACATTTCTCGACATCAGGAAATGAACCTGATATTGTAAATGTGCAGATCTTGTACACTGGTTCAAGATGACAAATATTTTGGTATACAGTATGTATCGAGAAAAAAAAAGTATTGTTCGGGTATTGGAAACCAAGTATCTTTACAGGTATTGGAAAAAAATACCGGTACCCAGCCCTACATGTCAGATTAATTACAGTAGCGCTTAAAGACAGTTTTCTTTGTTGAGGTGTCACGTTCAACACCGTTCATTCAGTTGTTCTTGTTAATTAATGTGATGGAGTGTGATATGATGGAGTTTTTAAAGCGGATGGTCGCACAGAGGGGGATCCTAATCCTCCTCCCAGATTACAGCAGCTCGTGCTGACTGTTGAGCTCATGAGAAGGATCGGCTTTGATTTCACGAGCCGGTGGCGTTGTTTCAATAAACCTCTGCAAAGTCAAAAGATCCTTGTGCTGCTTCCATTCCTCACCAAGATCTTGTATTGGTGATGGGAGAGTGTGACCTTTGTGCAAAGCCTTCTCCAGCACATCCCAAAGGTTCTCAATGGGGTTAAGACATAGAATAGACAACTCCTCCTCACTCCTCCCCGTTTACCATAATGACCACGTTCGAGGGGGAATTCATGGCGGATTTACAGACTCCTCCTCCCCAGCTCTGACGAAGCATGTTCCTAATAAGGGCATAAGGGCGGGATCTTCACTGTAGACTCGGCCCCTGCGTGACATGTAGCTCGCGCAGCTCCAATGCTAACAGTCCGACCCTCATTAGTACGAGATTTCAAACATTTTTCTTTCGAAAACCAGCCTGGTTTCTTTAATTGTGACTAACCCAGCGTTATCTCAGGAGGAATATGTAGCCATAGAAAGTGTTGAAAAAATAGAAACCAGGCGTTAAAGTTGTTTTTAACGTGTCTAAAGTCCAATGCTTTTCAATGGGGGCCTAGCGGCGATATGGAGGTACTACAGCAATGGCGGAGCAATGGCGGCCTCCAGTGTTGCGGTCATAAAGCAGAGCAGCTAGCGGCCATTGGGTCTGGGCGGCACGATGGTGCAGCAGTTAGAGCTTGGGATTCACAGTTATAAGGTCCCAGGTTCTCCCTGTGTCTGTGTATGTTTCCTCCAGTTTGGAAGGGTCCACTATAAACATGTACAATAGAGAGTGTGAGTGAGTGGTTGGTGGTGGTGAGTATGGAGACAATGAATAATTACTACAGTGAGTCTGTGGTGGCCAAGGTGTGAAAAAGATGTCTCCTACTCCCAGAACCACTTTCACAATGTGAGCCTGATGAATCCTGACACTCTCATCTTGGAATATGCCTGTGGCAATGAAGAAATCCGTCCATTTTCTTCTGCATTAACCCGGGGCCGGGTCGCGGAGGCAGCACTCTCTGCCCAGACTTCCCGATCCACGCACACCTCCTCCAGCTGTTCTGGGGGGACCCCGAGGCGACACCAGGCCAGCTCGGAGACATAGTCCCACCAGCGTGTCCTGGGCCTTCCACGAGGCCTCCTCCCGGTAAATCGAGAGCTTTGCCCCCTGACTCAGCTCAGCTCCTCTCTCCACAACAGTCCGATACAGCGACCGCATCACTGCTGACGCTGCACCGATCCGTCTATCGATCTCATGCTCCATCCGTCCCTCACTGAGAACAAGACCCCGAGATACTTGAACTCCTCCACTTGAGGCAAGGACTCCCCACCGACCTGAAGAGGGGAAGCACCTTTTTCCGGTGGAGAACCATGGCCTCGGAAGAATTCCATTGATGGAATGACCTGGTCATTCAGGATGTTCAGGTCATCAGCTGATCTCATTCTTTGGGCTCATAGTGTTGCTGAACCTAGATCTGACCAACTACAGCAACAACCGATCAGGACAGTTAGTCACTAGCCTGGCCAGCCAGAATACACACTTCATAGTCTTTACAAATCAGAGAAAAGCCCAACATGACGCAAACGGCATGTGGTCCGAAGAACGGAGACAAATGTGAACGATCTGTCGTTTTTGCCACAATAACTTAAGGATACAGTGAGTCATGAGCAACTGTTCAGATTTTAAACGTTGGAGAAATTAACATGAATGTGCAAAGGCTGTTTCAAGCCATGTACAAGCCATGTGTGGGCCAAATCGGATTGCATATCATTATACCGGTATAATATTGTTGCAATTTTATTATATTGTTGTGGACACAACATAATTTGCATGCGTAGTCCAGCTGAAGTCAGGACCAGGCGCTGACGGAGATCGCACAGGGGCAGATGCTTCAAAAGTCAAATGAAATGAAGGATGTAAATTGCTTGAGTAGATCATATTGGCGAGGAAATTAGCATGTCACAAAAAATTAATATGTAATAAAATATGTGCAAGGCTGTGTGAGGCACTCTAAATTAGAGATTTTTATTGACGACGCATTTCGACTAAAATATATTTGAGTATTTGACTCGGTGTACAGTAAAGGCTGGGATTTTTAAGTCATTTGTCCATTGTCAATTACATTGTCAATTATATCGTTATGGGGATATTTATTTTTGATATCATGATATAGATTTACTATGCAGGTACATTCTTGTTAAGGACATTTAAGAAAATGTTTTATAAGTGGTTTATTCGGGTCCTGTGACAACGTGGTCTGGTCTAACGCACCCACGGCCGGAGGATCCATGGATCCGAACAGAGGAGAAGAGAGAGGCTAAATGCTAACGCCGTCTGTGCTGTGTTTACGTTATGGAAGGCACACGTGAAGACCAGACAGGTACAAATGAACTCGTCTAAGCTAAGGTGAGAACATATCTCAGTATGTAAAAACAGTGGCCTATTCCTTTAAAGGAGCTATATAATGTGAAATCGACTTTTTTGAGTTTTTAGCCATGTTGTTATGCTATTTCCTTATCAAAAACACCCCCAGAGCGGTTTTTGGCTTCATTCACGCAGTTCTAAGTAATCCTCCTGAATCCTGCTCTCCGAGCCGCTGCTCCGCCCTCTCCTGGAAAACGACTGGAAAGGAACTCTCCGACACGTCTGTGCTGTCCCGGGAGAGTAAACAAACGCACCCCTGGAGGATCCGAGCAGAAGTCATGTTTGTGAAGACTGAGCTCTTTCTAACCTACTCTGGACACGCCTGTTCTTTTTCTTACCCGACGATAATGTCACGGATGCGCGTTTGGCTACGAGAGGAACAGGACTATTCAACCTTCCTAAAGAAGAGTGCACTCGCCAGAAGTTGGAATTTCTTTTTCGGGATTCAGCGACTTTATCAACCAACCTGATGGATGCTTGGTGAACCTTGGCCAGAGTCAAAGTGGATTAACTTTTATAACCAACGCGATCCCATAACCCGATGGGGAGGCCAGGCTGAGCGGTGAGTCAATCAAAACGCGTGTGTGTTAGCGTGTGTGTTAGCGTGTGTGTTAGCATGTGTGTTAGCGTGTGTGTTAGCGTGTGTGTTAGCATGTGTGTTAGCGTGTGTGTTAGCGTGTGTGTTAGCAGCGTGTGTGTTAGCGTGTGTGTTAGCGTGTGTGTTAGCGTGTGTGTTAGCCATTTATGAAACTGCTTTGCACATGTCAACTCCTTATAACTGCATTATGTGAAGTAACTTCACTTTTTGCAGCGATATTTATATTTATAATACTGCAAATGTGGAATGAGCGGAGAGAGGGGCGGAGTTAACTGAATCGAAGCGTCTTGTCTTCCGGGTAGGGAAAATACCCCCCAAAAATACTTATTATTATTTCTCTCAAAAATGAGTACTCCATAGTGATAGAGGTACAATATATCATATAAATGCCTGTACTTTACTTTGGAATGGCTAAAATAGCATGATACAGGTCCTTTAAAAGCAGGAGTGGACGGCTGGCCAGGTAAGTTAGTTACATCCAGGTGGTGACTTTATTTTGGTCAGGCAGTGTGTGTAAAAATGTGGAACTAATTCACTGTATTCCACTCTTAATCTTCCTTGTTTGTGCCGGAACTGTCCAGGTTCCAAGGATCCTCAAAGCTTAATTGCTCAAACCACCAATCTGTAACATATCGAGCCAACTTTATACACTTTTCCACCGCTCTCGTCCGTCCCCTACACTTTCTCATTTATGCAAATCCCTCTATAGAAAACAGGCAGCGTTTTGCATAGAAAACGTCTCCAGTCGACTGCGCCGGACTGTTAATAAGCCCATCTGCAAACAAGCATTTATTATTCCATCGCTGTCTCCTCCAATAAGACAAACAACACGACGCGTATAACAAACGGCGGCGCGCGGTTCTGTGCACGCCGCGGCGATCCGTCCGCGTCAGATCCGCGACTAACGGCAAAATCTTATCTTGTCCGGCGCGCGGCGATGAAGGCGAGCGCTGGGGTTCTTTTTTTTGGCAAATATGGATTGATCACGCGGCGCTATCATTCCTCCCGGCGCAGTCTGCAGTCATAAGCATAAACGCGCAGGTGAAGTATGGACCCGGGTTTTACAGATACGCCGAGAAAACGTCGCGTTATCACATTTGCGGGGAGACAGCGGGTGAAGGATGGCGCCGGTTTATCGAGACCGACGGGAGGGCGAGGAGAAGAGGATGTTGGAGTCAGTGAGTGCGCGAATGTTTGCAGGAGCAGAAGAAGAAGAAACTGGGGGGGAAAAAATCATTCCCTTTGTGATACAAGCGCCAAATTTGCACTAAACACTCTGGGTCCGACTATCGCAAACAGTTGGACAAAATATACTTTCAACAGTTATTTCAAAGTTTATTTGTATAGGGCACAATTCCCCCAAACCGCTTCAAATTGCTTAAAAATGATACAATTACAAGAAGGCACAAATATAATCAATAATAAATTACAGTACAAGTGAAGAGTGCAGATAATTAATTCATTTAATCAAGCAATGGAGCCAACGTCAAGGCCGGGGGGACAGCAGTGGCACACAGTTATGGCAAAGGCAAAGGCACATTTATTTATACAGCACATTTCATGCACAAGGGAACTCAATGTGCCTCACAGCAACACCGAAAACATGCAAACACAATGAACACAATTAAACAACACAATAATAATGCATCGGTTTTATATAGCGCTTTTCTGGACACTCAAAGACGCTTTACATTGCACTATTCATTCACTCCATACTTGGTGGTGGTAAGCTACTATTGTAGCCACAGCTGCCCTGGCGTAGACTGATGGAAGTGAGGCAATCAGTCTGCACCATCGGCCCCTCTGACCACCACCAACCTCTCACTCACTCACTACATTCGCTAGGCTTCCTGGTGTTACTAAACGGTCTCCCATCCAAGTACCGACCAGGCCCTTCCCTGCTTAGCTTCGGGATCGGGCAGAGCAAAGGCGGTATGGCCAATAAAACAAATCAATTGATACAACTAATAAAAATATATAAAAATACATACATACAATATCTATGTATTAAAATGTGTTAAAATACAGTCAATTGCCATAGGTAGCAGTAAATAGACATGTCTTCAGCCTGGACATAGTCAGAGAGAGTTGAAGCCTGTCTCACGTCCTCACTGAAGCTGTTCCAGACCTTTGCTGCATGAACCTGAAACGCAGCCTCACCATGTTCAGTCGTGACTCTGGGAACCACCAGGAGACCCCTCCCTGAGGATCTCAGGGCCCGAGGTTGTTACATACGGCTCTAACATGTCAGCTATACTTTGGTGCCCGACCATGAAGGGACTTATAAGCAGAGCTGTTTTAAAGTCTATTCTCTGAGCGACAGGAAGCCAGTGCAGAGACCGGAGCACTGGACTAATGTGGTCGTATTTCCTGCTTCTGGTTTGGACTCGAGCAGCAGCGTTCTGGATGTTCTGCAGTTCTAACATCTCGTTTAGAAAGGCCAGTGAGCAGCCGTTACAGTAGTCTAACCTGCTAGAGACAAATGCATGGATGAGTCTCTCTAAGTCTGGTTTTGACAAAATGTTTTTATTTTAGCAATGTTTTCTAGATGGTAATAGGCCGCTGATGTAATGGACTTAATATGACTGTTAAAATTCAGGTCTGAGGCCATGATACCCCTAGATTTCTAACTTGATCTTTAGGTTCTAGTGAAAGCGCTTCAAGATGACCAATGACAACCTCTGTGTTTTTGTGGGCCAAAGACCAAAGTCAAATTCAAAATACTCAAATTTATATTTCCAAATGTAAAAAGCTTGTGCTGATGACATCGTATGTGTCTTGTCCAATATCTTAATTGCTTGTTTATACAGAGGTGACTGGCTTCAGAGTGGAAACTGATGTTTGTGATCAGGCTGTGATGGAAAAAGACAAAGAAAGAAGAAAAAAACATTGTGTATACAATAAAGCAGCATGATGTGACAATCTCGTCTGATAAAACCAAAACAGTTCAGGTTTGATGTGACTCTTCTGCAAACATAGTTTACTTGACTTTGAAACTTCAGGTGTTTATCCAAGATTAGACCTGAGCCTTTTGTTTCATTAACCTCCTGAATGGGTTCATGGTCTAAATCCAAAGTGCTGTCAGGAGAACTCTTGTTGACAGAGAAACACAGAGAAGGTTTTGTCTTTACATTTAACTTGCCGTCCCCGCGTTCAGAGGGTTAGGGTCAGGGGTTAGTGTCATAATTAGGATTAAAGACGGTAAATGTGATGTAAGTTGTGCTTCACTCACACAGATCTTACACATAGTTTTAGAAACTAGAGGTTCTTGGCTTTCAAATGAGGTATCACACTGACATACAGGCTGTAAGCTCAATACGCTTTGATATTTGGATGTGCATAATTGGAGAAAATAAGATGGCAGATAAGGGGTTGAAGTTTAATGGGACAGTTGAAGCATCTGTGGTGTGTGAACAGCTGCCCAGTCAGTGCAGATGTTTTTGCTGACACAACTGTTTCGTCTGTATAAAGTGTCATATTCACTGCTAATTAGAAACAGCTTTCATCCTGGATTTGAACTTTGTCAGAGTTGAAGCCTGCTTCACATCTTCGGGAAGTCTGTTCCAGACTTTAGCAACGTTAAACTGAACCTCACTGTGTTTAATCCTGTCTCTGGGACCAGCAGGAGGCAGAGGGTTCATATGGCTCTAACCTGTCAGAGATGTCCATGAAAAGACTCAAGCAGAGCTGTTTTAAACTCTATTCTCTGAGCAACAGGAGGCAGTGCAGAGACCTGAGCACTGGACTAATGTGGTCATATTTCCTGGTTCTTGTCTGGACTTGAGCAGCAGCGCTCTGGTCTGACCTGCTGCAGACAAACCCATGGATCAGTCTAAGTCTGGTTTAGACACAATACTTTTGATCTTGGCAAAGTTAATTAAAAAACGAAAAACGCTGCTGATGTCATTGATATAGAAGTTCAGGCTGAGTCCATTATTGCTCCTAGATTTAGAAAACTAATCTTTAGATTTCACGGTGAGTGATCAAAGTTTTGCCACAGACAATGACTTCAGCTTTGTTTGATTTTTGTTTTTAAATCTTTTAATGTTTGAGAACTTTCAAACACAATTATGATCTCATTACAGGATAATCTGTAACCATGTTCATGATTGTGCGACGTTTTATTGGATTCTGGCGCCACACGGGACCATGAATGAACTGAAGGTTGGGAATTTGTCAAAGACAGAGGCAAACTTTAGCAAAAAAAAGCAAATATTGGTTTTAAAAAGACACCAAAGCATCATCATCATCAGGGTCTATATATACACGGGCTGTAACATTAGAAACAAACTTTTATACTGGTGCTGATTATGAGTTCTTTTGGAGTCTTTTTTTCCAAACAGAAAGCCCAGAAACACATTCATGCCTAATCTGGCGCTTGCGTCACCAAAAAAACAGTTTGGCCAAAAAACTTCTCCACCACCGTAGCAACAGAAGCAGAAATCTCAAAGTGCAAGAGACAGATTGTCACGGTTTTCTAATTATTACTCATTTTGGCAGGAAAATGTGGTGACGTTTCACACCATTGAAGTGGCGTTTTTTAAAAAGAAAAGGTGAAAAAGCAAGAAACTGTTATATTGTTACATTGTAGTGTCCTTGGGCAAAACACTTTGGCTGTAAATGTGGTCATGAATAGGCGGTGACTGTGGCACAGATTAACAGCGATGTTTCCATCAGTCTTGGGTTGGGGCCTTTTTCATTGTGGGCTGTGGGGTCAGTGCAGTGATTCAACTCAGAGACACTCCTACATTTAGACCCTTAGAACTTACCTAATTGACTTTTCACCGAGCCCCGCCCCCCTTAGTTACTGTTGCTACGCCTGACAAACAAATGCTAAAACACGACCAGTGCAACA
Organism: Neogobius melanostomus; assembly: GCA_007210695.1. Taxonomy (NCBI): domain Eukaryota; kingdom Metazoa; phylum Chordata; class Actinopteri; order Gobiiformes; family Gobiidae; genus Neogobius; species Neogobius melanostomus. Next base: position 905,210 of record VHKM01000480.1, read on the forward strand.
GATTGCCATGCATGTCAGTGACCTTTTCTGGAGCAATACCGTCGCGATATCCTCCAGATCGAGGCAAAAGGGGTCACAGTCTGCAGTGGAGGGAGATATTCAAGATATTAAACTATCCAACGCAGGATAAAGGACTATTGGCACTAAAGCTACAGACAAGTCTCTTCCTGATCTCTTCCTTAAATGCAACAGCACAGCCTTGTGGACCAGTCGTGCTCTTGCACTGCCCGGTAAGCACCCTCTTATTTTTTTAGTATTTCTAAAAATAGGAACATTTCATGCCACAATGACAATCAGCTACAGCCAGTTATCAGGACCGAGACAAAATACACAGTACTTTTATCATAAAGGGAGACAAAAACACGTGAGACTTTAGGCTTGTAAAAGTTCACCGCCGCAGTTAAAGTTACAGCTCCAGAGCCAGTTTGTGTAACATTATGTGACTGTCAGTAGCTACGATGTTAGCATGCTAAGGTGTTAGCCTAGCGGCCCTAGCCTTACCTTAGAGCAGACATTTGCTTGTTTATTTTGGAGACATTTAGCTGGCCGTACGTAGGCCGTCCACATTGTTTGATCCATTGTAGGCAGTGCTCAGGTTGTGTTTTCGCTTTGGGAAGGGGAATAACTGGACTCTCCCAGACACACTCTTGTGGTCCCTAGTCTCTGATGTACATCCTCCATAGGCAGATCGCTTCACCATTTTGCTTCTTCTTTGTCTGGTGGGTTTTTGGTGGTTAGCAGTAAAAAAAAAAGTGCATCTGCTCAGTGCTCATTGCTGGTATGTCCCATTGTTTTGCATTGGAGGCCTGCAGCATGTCAGACCTAGCTTCATAGTAACGGTTGCTAGGGTGTCTGATTGGACAATTACCATTTTGGGGCGTGGTTTTGCGAAAGGTCAATTGTGTAGAATCATTACAGTTCCAGCAAGACACCCAAGGACTGACAGATATTAGTTTGAGGGCAGCATTTGGCAATTGCACCCACCAAGAGATTGTGAGCATTGAGCTGGGGGTCCCAAGAGTAAATAATACACTTATAGAGAAAAACAAAACAAAAACTAATAACTGACTATCTGGTGCTGCTTGGTCAGGTCTATAGTTAAGGTGTAATTTAATGGGGGAAATGTGTCCTCTGCATTTTACCCATCCTTTAATGGGGCGGCCTGTAAAGCCTGGTTCATGTGGGGAGATTTTAAAATTGTCGGCAGATTTCTCAAACCTGAGAGACCTCACACATGGCGGTTAAAAAAATCACAGGTCTCACAGCTTTGGTCGTACAGTGTGTGAAAAAACGCATCACACACAAACCCCTTTCACTCACGGACATCCCCAGGTCAGACGGCAAATGTGGCCAAACCTCTCCGGATCAAACGTGACTTCAGAGTAAACAAACATGGCGGATGAAGAGGCAGTGGCCATAGTTGTTGATGTTGACTGTTGGTGCGCCATGACAACTGTTTTGATTTTGGATTCCCCTCTGTGCTTCCTTGCCGCCTCGTCACCGTTGCTTTCTGATTGGCTACATGTCGCGGCTCGTTTGTCCTCGGGGCTCACCTCACACCAGGGGAAATCGGGACAAAACAATCCAACATGTTGATTATCTCCGGTTTGAGCGCGGCTCGGTCCCAACGTCCTTCAGAGCAGACGAGAGCCGTCTTAACACCCCTCACACGGCAGAAATATCTGATAAGATTATCTTTAGAGCCATTATGATAATCGTAGCGGCGGAATGATTAGGCAGAGTTTAACCCCGGTTCTCCCTTTCCGTCAATCTTAAGGACGCTCCGATTATCGTGAGATAATGTGTGTGACGTGTTGATTTTGCTCGTACAGTGTGTGGCTGCACCACACACTGTACGAGCAAAACTGTTATACCCATGACTTTTTATCACCATGTGTCGGGTCTCCTTTGAAAAATCTGCCAACAATTTTAAAATCTTCACGTGTAAACCAGGCGCAAGGAGCAGTGGGCAACCACGGTGCAGGATTTGCCTATCATACATGTTTTTAGTGGTAGGGGAAACCGGAGTACCCAGAGGAAACCTACCCAGACATGAGAACATGCAAACTCCACACAGAAAGGCCCCGTCCGGCCGGTGATCAAACCCGGGACCTTCTAGCTGTGAAGCACGAGCGCTAACCGCTGTGCCACTGTACTGCCTTTGTTCAGCAACATAAGGCTCTTTTCCACATGCAGGCGCGTGTCAGCCGAATGGTTCTTTCACCCGCTCTGTCGAGCTTTTCCATAACAAAGGCCAGGGCCAAACCGGTCTGACCAGGTACAGGTTTTGGGACCGACCGCTGGCAACGAGAGAGTGGACAGCCCTCACTATCGACACGCAGGTCGTACGGATTTAATATTTCACAACATCATACCGCTGTGCTAAAAGGGGATTTTGCCGATTATAGCATTTAGCCGCTGTTAGCGCAGCTTTAGCTGGTGTTAGCATAACATTTGCATGTAGCTTACCTTCATAGTTCGTAGTTTAGCAGTTTATTTTCTGTTTTAATACAGCTTGGTTCCTCTGAATGATTCCATAACTCCCACCAGAAGGCAGCATTTGTTCTCATCGCGGCTTACTAAACTTTTAATAACGATCTGTACAGCGGGCTCCTCTGTGGGGGCGCCGCCCACAACAACTGCGGGTGTGTGTGTGTAGTGGAAACAGAAAGGTCTGCGGGGTAGAGTCGATGGCGTGCGCGGTCGGGCCGCGCTATGTGGAACGACGGCTATTATGGGCCAGATCTTGTGCCTGGTGCGCGGGGGGCGCAGGCTTCTGGCAATTTAGATTTTCCGAGTGGGGGAGCTATGTGAGTGGACGGGTGGGCGTCGCAAGAGGAGGTGACTGCTCTGATGGGAGCACCGCTGACATTCATTTCCTTGTTTACATCGCGCTGCCTTGTGTTCTTCCTTAAGCCTTAGGCTCTCACAAGTTAAAACTTTATTAACCCATTGTGAGCTAAACAATGTTCATGGAGAGAGAGAGAGAGAGAGAGAGAGAGAGAGAGAGCTACAGGTTTATTGATTGATTTTATCTGTTTTCTTGTAATTTTCTGCAACTGTGAAGCACTTTGAATTGACTTGTGTATGAATTGTGCTCTACAAATAAACTTGCCTTGCCTTACAGCCGTTCGCTGTAGTGTGGATCCGCCCTCGCTTGTTCATAAACGTGAAACAAAACAAATGCACATGTTCACCCCCCACTCCCCCGCATCCCTCTCCCTCCCACTTCCCGGCCGTGGAGTCGATCTGGTTGGAGGAAAAGTGTGTCTCCACCCCACGTACTTCCCACTTAAATGCGCTAGGCCTGGAATGTTACGCTATAGTCTGCACTTTGAGACACAAGATCGGGCCCAATATGCCAGGATTCAGGGGCTCACATTGTGAAAGAGTGGTTCAGGGAGCATGAGATGGATCTGCCGCCAATCTTTGGGATGTGCTGGAGAAGGCTTTGCGCAGTGGTCACTCTCTCCCATCATCAATAAAATATCTTGGTGAGAAATGAATACAACACTGGATCTTCTGACGTTGCAGAAGCTTGTTCATAGATTGTTTTTTACAGTGGGGGTCCGGGTGGCCTCTTTGGGTGAGGCTGTGACTGTGAAACCTCTGACCTCAGGCCCAGTGGAACAAAATGTGTCAGACGCAGAGAAGTGTCTGCCACAGTCTTATGACGCAAGCTGGACTAAAAAAACCTGAACAGACCCAGGCCACCGGCTCGAACAACCCCTTTATGAAGTAGGAGCAGACAAAAAGCCCACACAAACCTTTAAGTGGAATTGCTTCAGAAATCAGTCTTTGTTCGAGCGATTTAATGAGCTTTCCATTTGAAATGAATCTGACCTTTCTCAAATAAGTCCGCGCTGATATATTCCAATGTAATCAGCACGAAGTCTAAGAGCAAGTGGCAGAGTGGTTATCCCGCCTCTCAGGAGGGGATGGTGTGTTCCACTCCTGACCTCTTTGAGCAGTGTTCACTTTGCAACATATTTCATTTCAGTTTCAGCACTTCTTTGGCAGTGAGTTTAGATTATGTGAGGCTCTGAAAGTTCTTTCCTTTCACTTTTATTGAGTTTTTATGAGGCGATGGAAATATCTACAGTGAGGAAAAAAAGTATTTAGTCAGCCACCAATTGTGCAAGTTCTCCCACTTAAAAAGATGAGAGAGGCCTGTAATTTTCATCATAGGTAAACCTCAACTATGAGAGACAAAATGAGAAAATAAATCCAGAAAATCACATTGTCTGATTTTTAATGAATGTATTTGCAAATTATGGTGGAAAATGACAAAAGTTCATGTCAATACTTTGTTATATACTCTTTGTTGGCAATGACAGAGGTCAAACGTTTTCTGTAAGTCTTCACAAGGTTTTCACACACTGTTGCTGGTATTTTGGCCCATTCCTCCATGCAGATCTCCTCTAGAGCAGTGATGTTTTGGGGCAGGTGCTGGGCAACACAGACTTTCAGCTCCCACCAAAGATTTTGTATAGGGTTGAGATCTGGAGACTGGCTAGGCCACTCCAGGACCTTGAAATGCTTCTTACGAAGCCACTCCTTCGTTGCCTGGGGTGTGTGTTTGGGATCATTGTCATGCTGAAAGACCCAGCCACGTTTCATGTTCAATGCCCTTGCTGATGGAAGGAGGTTTTCACTCAAAATCTCACGATACATGGCCCCATTCATTCTTTCCTTTACACGGATCAGTCGTCCTGGTCCCTTTGCAGAAAATCAGCCCCAAAGCCTGATGTTTCCGCCCCCATGCTTCACAGTAGGTATGGTGTTCTTTCTTTCTCCTCCAAACACGACGGGTTGAGTTTTAACCAAAAAGTTCCATTTTTGTTTGATCTGACCATATGACATTCTCCCAGTCCTCTTCTGGATCATCCAGATGATCTCTAGCAAACTTCAGATGGGCCGGGACATGTCCTGGCTTAAGCAGGGGGACACGTCTGGCACTGCAGGAATTGAGTCCCTGGCAGCGTAGTGTGTTAGTGACGGTAGCCTTTGTTACTTTGGTCCCAGCTCTCTGCAGGTCATTCACTAGGTCCCCCGTGTGGTTCTGGGATTTTTGCTCACCGTTCTTGTGATCATTTTGACCCCACGGGGTGAGATCTTGTGTGGAGCCCCAGATCGAGGGAGATTATCAGTGGTCTTGTATGTCTTCCATTTTCTAATAATTGCTTCCACAGTTGATTTCTTCACACCAAGCTGCTTACCAATTGCAGATTCAGTCCTCCCAGCCTGGTGCAGGTCTACAATTTAGTTTCTGGTGTCTTTCAACAGCTCTTTGGTCTTGACCATAGTGGAGTTTGGAGTGTGACTGTTTGAGGTTGTGGACAGGTGTCTTTTATACTGATAACAAGTTCAAACAGGGGCCTTTAATACAGGTAACGAGTGGAGGACGAGATCTATCTATCTCAGTGTTTTTCAACCACTGTGCCGGGGCCCACTAGTGTGCCGTGAGATATTGTCTGGTGTGCCTTGGGAAATTATCCAATTTCACCTAGTGGGTCTAAAAAATATTTTTTGAAAACAAATTAATTATTATCCACAAATAAAGTGCCATTGTCGAGTGTCTGTGCTGTCTAATGATCAGGATCAGGATCCATATCAGGAAGATCATTTCTTTGACACAAGAGAATAAGGTATGCATGGATGCGACAGGTGGCGGTGACAGAGGCATTGTGGCCAGCGAGACTATACAGTGTTTCAAGACGTTTTGATGAGAATTACTTTTTATTGTGAATATAGGCTACAGTTACTTTTTTTTTCTGCTGGTTGTGTGCCTCGTGATTTTTTCAATGAAAAAAGTGTGCCTTGGCTCAAAAAAGGTTGAAAAACACTGATCTATCTATCTATCTATCTATCTATTCAAAAACTGAACAAGCAATTTTGGTCATTTTTATGCATAAACCGCCTTTTAACACTTTATAATAACTACACCTTATTTAGCCTTAATAAATGATGAATTAACAATTCAATTCATCATGAACAATTCATTAGTTAAGTGTGACTAACACTTAATTACTGCTTAACTACTACAGTTAATGCCTCAGTCATAATCAGTAGTTCTTCACATATTGACTAATCACTGTCAGTAGTTATTAAGTGTTAGTCACACTTAATCATGAATTGTTAATGATTAATTAAGTGTTAACCCATCATTTATTAAGGCTAAATAAGGTGCAGTTATTATAGATTGTTACCAATGTATATGAAAACATAAAATAACAGAAAACTTGCTTTGGATTTGATATCTCTAAAGAACAGTTTTCCCCTTTTCACATGCGGCGTCTCACCGTAACACTGTCTCTGAACGAGCTGCCGTGTCTCGACTTCAAACTCCAAACTGTTGGTAAAGTTCTGGCGCAGCGTGAGCAGAACCTCGTATCTGTTTTGTCCAGAACACATTGTAAAGGCTGTGGACAAACAGAGCCCTTTTGCGCGCCGCTGGCACGGATTACCCGCCACACTCACACACACACAGAGCAGGGACGGCCCGGAGCTGCCCTCGCCACGCCAGCCCGCTCCAGGTGCGCCGCGCCGTAAGCCGATTATCCACAGGGGGCGTTCATTTTCTTTTTTTGGCAGGACTCCAAATGTACTGCGATGATATCAGCGAGTACTTTTTTAAAATTCAGAGCTGACTTTGTGGAAGCAGCAGCCAAATGTGTCCCCTGTATGGGGTTAGAGGGGACACTTCCTGCACTGAGGCTTTGAAAAGAGATACTGGTTTGAAATGGAGATACTGGTTTGAGTATTGATACCACAAGACTGAAAAAGTGAATGGTTCTCTTTTGTAACAAGTGAATTTCTCCATTGTGAGATCAATCAAACGAGATGTCAAGAAATGTAATGGAAACACATCTCTAGACTTTTCTAGAGATAACAAAATATCCCTGGTTACATGACACCGGTTACATCAATATGAAGAACTCACAACATGAAGTGATTATTACAGCCTGTGGATTAAAACACAGCTGTTATTCTTGAACGGCATTTAAAAAAACAAAACTACAAGCACTGAGACCTTCAACAGTGGCCAATATTGTTTTATTCATTTAGCGTGTCCTAAAATCTGACAGACACCGGGACGCATAACGGCGCCGGGGCCGACCCCAATCATTGTTTCTGTCCAAAAATATCTGAAACTCCCCAAAACCTGCGGACACACCGCGCGGCTGGAATTTTGACTAAAAGATCACACAGAACACAGATCCTGTGTGCTCCTGCGATGATGAGAAACCGCCCATTTCTTCCTCAAACTGAAAAAGCAGCTCTCAGAGCCTTGGATTTGAGATTTTACCATTCAAAATAGTGATTTTGAAACAACCAATGTTTCGCTGCAAGGCTTAAAAAGCCACACAATTAAACAGCGGACCTGTCAACCCTGGCCACTGCCTTGATTAGTTACCGCTACTGCTAGCTGCGGTATTTTTTGTGGTGATCAGAATTACATTTGTGTGTAAAACTAGCTCAGCGATTGAATTCCCAGGTTACTCTATGAACAATATGTAGCACTATGCAGATGTCAATGTCACTGGCTCACCACAAGGAAGAAGGTTTGTCCCCACTGTGTTGCCGAACAGAGGATTTGTATTTTCTACTTTGAATTCTGTAAGTAATATTTGACCAGTAGAATATCTGTCTTTTTATTCAAGTGACGAAATCAAGTACTGACCACATCTGGTCAGGTTTGAGCAAATATGATAAATTCCATCCATAGGCAGGTTGATGTTACTTACAAAAGTATATAATATTTGTGCAAATTCATACAAAGTGAAGCCATCAGACCTAGTTTAGGCCTTAGTGTAAGTCCTACTTTTGTCACTCTTCAGCGTTTGAAGGGTTTAAGTAGTTCATGAATGGTTTATGAATGCAGTTTTGGCCTGAGGGGAATTCAAGTCCAAGTTGAGCTGATATTTTATTTGCATTTAATGATAATAATCTGATCATTTGGGTCACGATAAATTGGTTTACTCTTATTCTGTCCTCATTCACTCAGACGACAATGGACGGGGCCCGAGGCAGTTTTCAAACATTAAAACCCACTTACCGTCATGTGTTGTTATTGTTGAGGGAGCTGGCTGAACACATCAATATTTAACATGTGCGACACCGAGAGGGTCCCAGAGGGGGCGCTGTCACTATGGCCGCGGGCCTTTTCCTTTATTCAGACGCCCCATCACTCCGCGTGGCTTTAATACAAAATGTACTGTTTAAAGTCTCCATAATATGCCTTTGTAACGCATTTGCAATGTCGTTTGGGCAGCGATGGATGGCGACCCGAGCATCTGTATAATTCAAAACTCAAATTGCCTGCGGTCAGCATATTTGCCTGTTTATAATATGATGAACTGCAAAAATCACCATCTTGATTGGAGGCGAGATGGCAGGCTAAACTGCAGACACCGAATATATAGTACAAACACATCGCAAAGACTAAAGTCACCCTTAACAATGCTAAAGTCTCCAGACTTGTCATTATCATAACATGTTATTGTTATTGAACAATATTAATCTCTTGCGATCCTCAATCTCCCCATGTGACCCGCTCCAATACTGACATGTTTGGTATCCACGTGTAGCACGAAAGGCTGTGACCGAGAGGACGCTGTAATCCAAATATGGTCATTTCCTTTCTGGGCGATAGCAGCGGCTAAAGACGGGACGAGAAATATACACAGACCTTACAAAGCTTTAGGCCTGTTTTCTCCACATCTCAGCTTTAGTAGCTCCACAGAGTCCACACTTTACAGGCTTGTACTTAATAATATTCTTAAGTTGTTTTTACTAAGGGAGTTAATTCCTGCCTGATTGTTTTGTAGCTTTACCCACAAAAAACAAGGCAGTACTAAGTAACTCATGCCCCTAGAGGCCATAAGCGCCACTGCAGGTGTCGTAGCATGTTGCGTTTTTTTACTCATTAATTGTCCGTGAGAGTAAATACTACGCTGACAGAAAAGACAAAGGGACAGAGGGATATTGTACATCCAATTACACAATGGAAATCATTTTTTTCACTCAAACTTGGCTGTAAATACTGTTAAAGTGGCGCTAGCCCGCAGTTAGCTTTGCCCGTTTGCCTGTTAGCTTCTTCTTCATGATCCCATTAGTGTGTATTGGTGACTCCGGCCTGGTGGCAGGAAAGTTGCAATTGTGGCCAGAGACACCAGGGGGAGATGAAAGACTAGTGTTAATGGGATGATTGGGGGGAATCATCCCATTAACACTTGTATTACCCCAGAGGAACTACGGAAAAGATGACTTAAAGAGGGGGTATTATGTTTTTTTCAATCACATAGCACCAGTCTATAGCATACTACAATGATGACGTAACCTTCTGTTGGTCTGTATATGCAGTAAATTAAAATAACTGCCTTGAATAAAATTGCTCTCTCAAAATGGCTGTACTGAACGTCTTGAAATAGGCCTCTGTCTCTTTAAGAAGCTTTCCGACACGCCCCCTTCAGCACACTGCTGTGGCATCTAAACAACACTACTGTGCGGGGAGGGGCCTCTGCTGAGCTGAGGAGCAGTGGTTGGTGGCTTGGCTGGTGACGAAAGGTCCAGAGGCGTCTCCAGGAGGTGGGGGCATTCCTAGGAGGACTGAGGCATAGCTACACCTAAAATGGCTGCCGTCTAAGTTTTTACTGATTACTCAAAAATATGTGAATGAGCCAAGGCAACACTCCAGGCATGTGTTTAATGAGGGAATGACATAATAACATGATATAAAGCTTGAAAAAGTCCATTTGATTTTTTTCACATATAACTAGCTTATAAATCCAAAATGCCCTCTGAAAAATTATGTGATAAAAACTAATATTTCAAGAAAAAATAAAACCATACATTTAAACATGGCATCATTTCGATTTAGATTGTTGAAATTATACAGGTGAAAAATTAGAATATTGTTAAAAAGTGCATTCACTTCTGTTATTCAACTTAAACTGTGAAACTAATATATGATAGAGTACATGATCATTGCATGCACAGTGAGATATGTATAGCCTTTATTTGTTATAATTTTGATTATTATGGCTCAGCTTGTAAAATAAACCCAATTTAAAAATCTCATAAAATTAGAATTATTTTGAAAATGGACTGTAAGCCATGATAACAAATAAAGGCATATGTCACTTTGCATGTCATGAGTCTATATCATATATTAGTTTCATAGTTTAAGTTGAATAACAGAAATAAATGAGCTTTTGAACGATATTCTAATTTTCAGAGTTTCACCTGGAGGCTCTATGCACACGAGTGACATGTGACTTCTGAGTGCGATCTCCGGACGCCGCGGTCCTTCTTCTCTCACTATTTCCCATGTAGGATTAAAGATGCCTTTCACAAATCAACGGATAGTTCAAGAAAACAACACGGACAATGAGATACTAGAGAGGACTTTTATCTCAGACCTAATAGCATCACAAAACAACACAGATTATTTATTGAACAAAAGAATCTAAGAAGGTTCAAAATCTTGGTGCTATTTACATTTTTATTTAGTGCTAGCAGTTAGCTTTAAGACAAAAACACTGTGATGAGCTGGAAGTTTCCTCCAGTGAAGTCTTTGCTTCTGACGCATTGTTTTTAAATAGTGACTGTTCATCAGTAACTCACTGCCTGCCATGTAATCTGAGCTATTTATCTGTTTAGACAAGACTACTAACTCAGAGAAATAATAGCGAGCATGTAGCCCATTGGCAATTATAGCACTTTTTATGCATAAAATGACCTGCAATACTAGTAATACTACTTTGACTTTTCAAGGTTCACTGTGGGGAATTTAATTTTTAATCTCTGGTCATTCGGACGGCGTTACAGAGGGGAATACTGTGTGGACATTCGGACGTGGAATAGCCCAAGATTTATCCCCGTTTTTTTCTTGTACTTACTTTAGTTTTCTTATTATTTGTTGTTGGAGCAGCTCCTTGGAGAACATCCAGGTCCATTAACAGTCCACACAGAAAATGAAGTCACAGACACTGGGCCCGAAGCCATTAAAGATAGGCCTGTAATTAGGAGCGTTCTCACCGAGGCAGGCGCTCGGAGCCGGGCCTGGAATCAGAAAAAGGAAGTTGTTTAATTCACAACGAAATAATTGCGTTATTTCAATTCGGAGACAAAGACGCCGCTTACCTTCCATTTGAATTATATCAGATTCGGAGGGAAATGAAGCTGCTGCTTTCGGAGCTCATTCATGGTCGAACAAGCACAGGAATTAATGATATTCGATTTGTAAATGTCTAAAGGGCAAAGAAATAGACGTGATGCTGTGAACCGACAAATGTGTGGTTACGCTGGAGATTAAGCTGCTGCGTTCTAAAGCGATACAACTGCACTGGCGAACAAAAGAAGTCGCCACAAACACGCTTTAGCTGTGGCGTCGTTTCAATAAGCGTTTGGAGCAGATCTGGCCCAGTGTATTTGTTCATTGAAATGGCATTAAAAACCATTAAACCGGACTTTTTGATGCCAGGAAAAAGCCCAAACTGCAGATGAAGTAAAACAAAGTCCGGACTTTCACTGTAAACAATTTGCAAACTGTAACTCCACTCACGTAGTCTACAGACTGGACTGCAGGTGCCGTTGTTTTTATGTTGGCCTAACAAAGAGAAGACCCGGGGACCGATCTGGTGAACACAAATATGCCATTAGAACAGCAAACTTAAAGGGGGGTATTATGTAAAATCGACTTTTTCAAGCTTTATATCATGTTATTATGTCATTCCCTCATTAAACACATGCCTGGAGTGTCGCCTTGGCTCATTCACATATTTTTGAGTAATCAGTAAAAACTTAGACGGCAGCCATTTTAGGTGTAGCTATGCGTCAGTCCTCCTAGGAACGCCCCCACCTCCTGGAGACGCCTCTGGACCTTTCGTCACCAGCCAAGCCACCAACCACTGCTCCTCAGCTCAGCAGAGCCCCCTCCCCGCACAGTGTTGTTGTTTAGATGCCACAGCAGTGTGCTGAAGGGGGCGTGTCGGAAAGCTTCTTAAAGAGACAGAGGCCTATTTCAAGACGTTCGGTACAGCCATTTTGAGAGAGCAATTTTATTCAAGGCAGTTATTTTAATTTACTGCATATACAGACCAACAGAAGGTTACGTCATCATTGTAGTATGCTATAGACTGGTGCTATGTGATTGAAAAAAGCATAATACCCCCTCTTTAACTGTATGCCCTGAAGAAGGTCGAACGCAACCAAAACACGTCGGCATGTCCATTCAATAAAGGACTTTTACTAGGAATCGGAGTGCCTCGGACTTTTTTCTCTTTTTGCCTATACTTATGTTTATCACCTGACCTCCTTCACTGACAATTGTAGCCACTGAAGCGATCACTATGTTCCCTCAAAAAAAAAAAGTCTGGGTTTTGTTTGTGTGTCTAGGAAAGTCCCTCAGAAAGTTCAGAATCTCTTTTTCATTTGAGTAGTGGCACTGTTTTTACCCACTTACTACTAAAGTTGTTGTTTTTTTGTGAATGTGCAAACACTTGTGTAATTAATCTCTTAAATATTCATGTTTCATTTGGTTAAATGTCACGTTTGTTCTTTGCATCTCATTCTTTGCTCTGTTTTTCTTTTGTGCTGAAAGGTGGAATCAGCGTTAAATTAGACCTGTCAGAGTCAGGCCGAGCTCGCTGCGTCAAACTGACAAAATAAACGCACTTTTATTCATAATCTGACACTGAGACGCCCTGGGGCTGTCTGCCTGTGCTGTGGCTGCGCTAAAGGCAGGGAAACAGCTTGTGTCCGAAAGTCATAACTGAGCTTCTGCTAAAGATGCATGAAGCAAAGAGGAGCTCCACATGAAAGAGTCAAACTGGCTTTAAATTAGCGGCTGGAGGAGCGCTTGAATAAATGTTTCAAAGGTAATAACCAAATGCAGTGATGAACAGGTGCTTGCATTATACAGTATGTCTCTAACATTCTGATTCCACTACATGCATGTTTGCTCCAGATCGCCTCCGAATCATAATCAACGCCTACTGTGCAGTCAGTCCTGGCTCTTCTCTGTCGGCTGCAGATCGGAGCTCGAGACAAGTTTGTGAAATAAACTGCTTATCGAAGAATAAATAAGCCGGCACAGTTTTTCCGCGCAAGAGAATCTGGGCAGAGAAAAGTTACTTGTATGAGTGCGATAAAGTGCGGAATGTAGGTCTTTCAGAGAGGGAGGACGTGGAATTGCTCTCATTCAAAACAAACAAAGAAACAATATCGTTCGATCTATCGTTCAGTAGATTCTCTGAGCCGACAGGACACCGTGGACGGGATGGAGATATTTTAAATAGACCAGGGCCCTCCCGATCACAGCCAGTGTACTGTCGAAACAAGCTGACTGGTGTTCCTGTGCATGCACTTAACTATCAGGACAGTTTAAACATGTTCATAATCAAATTAGGTTAGGATTAGGATTAGCCTTAAAGCTGTACTAAGTAACTCGTGCCCCTAGAGGCCATAAGCGCCACTGCAGGTGTCGTAGCATGTTGCGTTTTTTTTACTCATTAATTGTCCGTGAAAGTAAATACTACGCTGACAGAAAAGACAAAGGGACAGAGGGATATTGTACATCCAATTACACAATGGAGATCATTTTTTTCCCTCAAACTTGGCTGTAAATACTGTTTAAGTGGCGCTAGCCCGCAGTTAGCTTTGCCCATTAGCCTGTTAGCTTCTTCTTCGTGATTCCATTAATGTGTATTGGTGTCTCCGACCCGGAAGCAGGAAAATTTATTAAATACAGTAAAAATGTCAAATTTCACTAATTTTCTTCAAAATGAAACCCTGATGTCACAGATTGAGTGATTTTATGCCGTATTTCAGTGAGATTTAAAAATGGAAGTTTTCAGGGTAAAATCCATTGGAAATGCCTTATTTCCATTATATTCAATAGGAAAAAATACAATGATTTTATTCATGTGCCAACAATGGGAATGAGGTCCAATCTGATGAAATTCAGTAAACATTTTCAAATTCATTCTTTTTCTTCCAAATGAAATGCTGACATTGTAAAAAGTGAAGTTTTAAACAGCTCTGGAAGAGCAAAGAAAAACATGTGTTTATAATGGAAGTCAATGGGGCTGTTTCAGTCGCTGCCATTTTCAAATAAAGAATCGTCCACTACAGAAAAACTACAAATGCTTCAAATCAATTTTTGTCTCATCTTTGACACAAACAAGGCCCTAAAATCCACCAAAGCCTCAGCTCTGTACTGTTTATTATTCTAAAGATAATGAGGTTTTTATGTTGTTTTGTAACACACACTTCAAAGTTTTTGTTTTGAAACTGGCAAACAAAGTGTTAAAAACCCAAAATAAAAACATGTTTGGTAGTTTTGAGAAGGTGAGAAGTGATTCTTCAAATGTGTGAACAAAGTTTGAAAAAAGATGAAAGTATGTGTTTTTTATAGCAGTTTGAAAAGCGTGTACATTTTTGTACACTAGGGTAACGAACGTATAGGAAATGCAGATCTCCAATATAAAAGACATGAGAGAAAAACAAACACTGGATTCGGAAAATTTGGCTCGAAAGAACATTTTCTGCCAAAACCCACGTCTCAAGCTGCAACACAGACACAATGGTCAGGAAATGAAAAAAAAAAAATCTTGCAAAATGTACAAAAATGTACATAGGATAACATAAGGGTTACATCTTGCAAAAGTATGCAATACAAAGTTTAAACACAGTTACCCGCCATTTTCTACGAGAAACTAGCACTGAGCACATGCACAGTGATATATTCAGGACCACTCGACAAAGGCAGCTCCTCTCGATGGAACACCGGCCTCTCTCACCAACTTGTCCAGCTGTTTACCGTTTGTGTCTGTCAAGTTGCTGCCCCAACAGACTGCCCCGTGGGAAAAGCCAAAGGCGACTATTGCCCGATAAAACATAAAGAGCAGCTCCTCACAAATGTCCTCAGCCTCCGGTGCAGAATGAGGCATTGATCCAGGAGCACCCTGCGTTCCTGTTCTGACTGGACCGCACTATCCTCCGAGCCTTTCGGTTTGTGAGTGAGTGCCCCGATTGTAAAAGGAGGACGCCCGCTTTAACAGGTGGGGCATTTATCGCTGCGGCGCAACAAAAACACTAATGAAGGACTGAACCAGGGCCCGGCCGTGGAGCCGATCTGTGCCTGCAGGTCCCGGTGGATCTGGAAACACCTCCTCAGTCTCTCCACGAACTGCAATTAAAATCTCCCAGAGTTTGGTCAGAGCTGCAGTTTCTCCTCAGAATCAGCAGGTTTTTATCACGACGCCATCGAAGCGCTGTCGGTGAGATTAAAGACCTCGGGGACCGGGACAGGGGGGCGGACAGAGCGTGACTCTGAACCAGGACTAAACAGAGACTAAACCAAAGCCACGCGGGAAATCGGGCTGTGAAATTGTCAAACGAGAAAACAGGAAAAAAACTTAATTGCTTCTCTATCTGCAAATATAAGACAACATGAAATAGGGCATTATTCAAACACTCATAAATAATTTACTTTTTTACACTTTTTATTTCTTACCACAAAATTAACATGTAAAGTTTGTGAACCTAATCTCCAACAAGAAAGAACAAGATTCACCTTTTGTGAATTCTCTATTTGCAATCATTCAATCATTCAATGGTTTTGTATAGCCCAATATCACAACAGAAGTTGCCTCATATAGGGCCGCACCGAACATTAAAGGGATATTTCAGGATTTTTGACATTGGGCCTCATTTCCTAGTTATCCAGAGTGTTGTTGATGTCTGGAGATATTTTGTTCTTAAATTCATGCAGTTCTTATATTTGAAGAGTCTAGTGGCGCTAGGCTAGGGCAAGGCTAAAGCATTTCTATGGTATCAGTTAGCCTGCATTAAAAACAGTCTGACCCACTCCACAGTGCACCTGAGGTAAATCACTTATAACACCAGACTAACCATATAAATGTCTGTGTTAATAGAATATTTTTTGAAATATAACTGACCTTGTATCACATGAATTACCGCATTTTGAGGGACTATTTTCTCGCAGATCACTCCGCCGCTGCGTTAGCTTACAGCCACGAAGCTGATGCTGCTCAAAGTTATTTTAAATGCAAAATGGTTAAAATTATTCTATCGACACAGACATTTACATGGTTAGTCTGGTTATGAAAGCACATGGATGCACATGGCTGGCACTTCTCAGAACCGAATCAGAACCGTCCGTAAAGTTTCCTCATCCTGTTTGTCAATATGTAGCTATTGTAAAACGCGCTGGACATGGCTGGGGGCATTAGCGCACGGGATGCGCGGGTCTCCGCAGCCATGCCCGCGGATCGGGTCATAAAATTCTCCTTTGATGGCGGGTCTGGTTGTGGCGGGTCGAACAATCCCGGCCTGCCGCGGCGCATCCACTGTATTCAGCCACGTCTCATTCTACCATCTTTACAGCAGGTGTTTGACGTCAATATGCGGCGGATTTTCATAGAATAAGCAGCGTTTTGTTGCTTGTGATCCAGAGAACGCTTTTGTGGAGCCTATTTTCCACAGCATGTGCGTCTGTGCACGAGTTTGCGTTACCTAACATCCAAAGCTTGCAGAGTCTGCCCTCAAAGTGCTCATGGCCTTCCCAATACTGTATAACTGTGAAGGTGAAATTCCCCTCTTTAGAGCCAGACATTTAGAAACTGATGTGTGATAAGCAGCACCACACGTCTCAACATTCACGTTGAATGAATGTAAAATGTAAAATCCACAGATCTATTAGTTTTGTAATGTAGAGTTTTTGTTTCATGTGTAAAATCACAGTAGTTTCAGTGATATTGGACATTTAGGGGAACATTTTTCCCCCAGCATCTTTTCAGCATTTTATTGTTACCATAGTTACAACTATAGACTTCCTAAACCCACAGCCTTAGTTTTAAACTATTGGCTCTTTAGAATGACAGGGACCTATAGGCTGTTACAGCAGTTTTTTCCTCCCACATGTTTGTTGTTCATATTAAGCTGCAGCTCATTTCACATTTACTTTTTCAAATGAAATGAAATTCATATAAGAATTTAACATAAGAATTGCATTTGTGTTTGAATAATTAGTTTTTGCCTTGAAACAGTTGCATATCAAACATAAATGTAGCTTATCCTTCCTATATTGTTGTTTTTTGGGGGGTGTTGGAGTGGGATTCTGTTAGGTGGTCCTCAGAAAAAAATTGGAAGATAAAGTGGTCCTTGGGCTGAAAAAGTTTGAGAAACACTGCGCTAATATTATCCAGGGAGATGATCTGCTGAGATAAAGACTCTCTCAGTTTTTGAGGGCCGAGTATAATAACCTGGCTTTTATCAGGGTTAAGAAGGAGGTAATTCACAGTCATCCAGGTCTTAATGGGTTTTACGCAGGAACTAAACGTATCTAATTATCCGTCTGACCTGGATTCATTGATAAGTACAGCTGTGTGCCGTCTGCGTGAACATTTATATTGTGATTTCGGATTATGTTACTTAATGGAAGCATGTAAATAAATAACATATTATATAGAAAGTTTAAGGACAAAATGCCGACAAATGTCACCGTAATCAGAATCCAGAATGCCATACAGTACGTGCTACTTTTGGAAAGAGATAATGATGATAATACTTTCTGAGGTGAGACAAAACTGCAACTTGATTATAGTTACTCTTCATGTCCACTACCAGTGTGCTGAATATCCTCCATTTTTATTGTAGAGAAAATTTAAGTTGAATAAACAGTATGTCAATGGTGACCTGTACAATGAATAAACATTGCCAGACCAAATTAAAAAGAAAGTGTCCACCTGGATGTAACTGCTCTGATCTGAAGTTGCTGCAGTTGGTCAGGTCTAGGTTCAGTAACACTATGTGACAAAAAAATACATTTACTCTACAACAACAAAAAGTCAGGTACTGCAGCTTTAAAGCCTTATAAGAAATGGTAAATGGACTCAACTTATATAGTGCTTTTTTTTAAACCTTTATCAGGCCCAAAGTGCTTTACAGTAAGGAACCAGTCACCCATCCACTCTCTCATTCATACACCAATGTACGCAGACACTGGAGGCAAGGTGGGTGAAGGGTCTTGCCCAAGGACACAACAGTGTGCATTTGCGGGAGCTGGGATTCGAACCCACGAGACGACCCGCTCTACCAACTGCGCCACCGTTGCCCCGAAATAAAAAAGTAATTAGAAATCATTAAATCAGATCCAAACTGGCATTAAATCTATACGTCTTATTATTTTTCATTAGGAGACGAAACCTACTACTTTTACTGCATATTATGTCACAGACACAAAAACAATATGGTCTAAAACAAATTCAGCTGCACAATATTTTGCTCAAAAATTGCGTCCGATATAGTTTTGAATATCCCAAATCCCCCTCATCCCCTTGTTCGCATGAATGATTACAAATCTTGCACTAAAAAGCATGAACTTTGACTTGGAGCTACCTGTAGAAACCCTATTACAAGATGACAATGCCAGGATTCATTACCTCACATTGTGAAAGAGTGGATCAGGAAGCATGCGATGTATCGGTCGCAACAGAGTCCAGATCTTAAAGCGATATTTCAGGATTTTTGACATTGGGCCTCATTTCCTAGTTATCCAGAGTGTTGTTGATGTCTGGAGATATTTTTTTCTTAAATTCATGCAGTTCTTATATTTGAAGAGTCTAGTGGCGCTAGGCTAGGGCAAGGCTAAAGCATTTCTATGGTATCAGTTAGCCTGCATTAAAAACAGTCTGACCCACTCCACAGTGCACCTGAGGTAAATCACTTATAACACCAGACTAACCATATAAATGTCTGTGTTAATAGAATCATTTTAACCATTTTGCATTTAAAATAACTTTGAGCAGCATCCGCTTCGTGGCTATAAGCTAACGCAGCGGCGGAGTGATCTGCGAGAAAATAGTCCCTCAAAATGCGATAATTCATGTGATACAAGGTCAGTTATATTTCAAAAATGATTCTATTAACACAGACATTTATATGGTTAGTGTGGTGTTATAAGTGATTTACCTCAGGTGCACTGTGGAGTGGGTCAGACTGTTTTTAATGCAGGCTAACTGATACCATAGAAATGCTTTAGCCTTGCCCTAGCCTAGCGCCACTAGACTCTTCAAATATAAGAACTGCATGAATTTAAGAAAAAAATATCTCCAGACATCAACAACACTCTGGATAACTAGGAAATGAGGCCCAATGTCAAAAATCCTGAAATATCCCTTTAACCCCATTGAGAATCTTTGGGATGTGCTGGAGAAGGCGTTGCGCAGTGGTCACACTCTCCTATCATCAATACAAGAGCTTGGTGGAATAAATAACTCTGGATCTTTTGCCATTGCATAAACTTATTGAAACATTGAGAATACTGCTGTAATCAAAGCTAAAGGTGGTCCAGCAAAATATTAGAGTGTGTGACCTTTTGTTTTTTCATTTGGTCGAGCAGTGTAATAAACAGATAAATAATGATGAAACAAAGTTCTCAGACAGAGCTCTGTGATGTAAATAATCAGTGCTACACGCCTGGATGCACCTATCCTGTAAACAACAACAACAATCGCTCAGCTTGAATATCCTCAAGTTTCCCACAGTGAAGATGCATGATATTAAGTACACAAATAGTGCACATATGGGAAATTATCACGTTTAGAAAGTTTTGTGTCACATCTAAAGGTTTTATTGTAATCCCTTTCCAAACATAGCACACGTGACCTTTTGGATTCGGATCCAGCGAGATGAACAAACGTGATTGCAGGGTGTTTTGCAGGGTGTTTTGTCTTTCAACAACAAAAAAGCCGCTGCTGACTTGTTTGTTCTACACGCCTCGTCGTTTCTGCGTTAGAAGCCGAACACGTGTCGATTTAAACGGCTTTGTGGAACCAACGCGGTCCAAACGAAGCATTAAAATGTGCCGAGAAAACACCGCACGCTGTTACTGCCGCTGATAAACAAGCGTGTGACATTTGGAGGAAAACAAGCAGAGAGTGTGGCATTAATCAGACTGGTTTCTTAATTCACATTCAAACAAACAGGCTCCAGCGCAGGCTCCGAGGAGGACCTGGTTTAGACCCAGTTCGCTCACACCTCCTACTCTACGCTATGTCTACACTAATATCCTTAATGCACAGCTCATCTTTATATATGTTACACTTTGTTTGTTAATCCAATATCGATCTAAAACAGCTGAACTAAGATATTGAGTAGTTTCACTTCCTGGTTTCCAAGTGATCCGCCCCTCCTCTTTGCTGTTTCAATGAAGAGAAGAAAAAAGTAAGGTAAATAACAGGCTATGGCGAGTGCTTTTACTCCACAATGAGAGGATTAATGCTACTGGGATTTTTCTCACTTGAAAATTACAACTTATGACCTCAGAGTGTAGCTGAATAACCCTGTATGTGAACATGTATGTGTTAGATTTATTGTTCAGGATCGTTATGGCGTTCTTTTCACAGTTTCATAATTCTTTTCTCCACTTTTAATAAGATGCTTCAGAAGAACCTTATATGAACGTTTCTCCACACTACATGTATTTCAAAACATGCTAAATAACATTATACATCGAAGGCTGGGACCAAGAGTAACCTTCATGTCACTGATGAAGTGTTTTTGGTAAAGTTTATCATTAGCTGCGCATCACCACTGGGGGGCGCCATCGCTGTCTTTATCTCGTATCTGAACTCGGAGCACTCGGATCATCTCTAAGTTTACATGTTGTATTTACCAGTTTGAGTGGCTCCAAGGTGAAGAAAGCATTTCCTGGATATGTAGGACTTTATAAAAACATTTCTACCGGACGAACTCAACTGTATTCAATACCCATCTACATTAAAGTGATGTAAGACTAGTTTTCAATTGTTTAGTCATTTTATTGCAGCTGTGGTTTTGACGAAAATTGTTCAAACCAGTGAAAGGTCAGCGACAAGGTGACGAGGAGTGTCCAGCATCGTTACAGGAGTTGGGTTCCGGAGCCCAAGCTTTGCGTGAAGGTGAGCCCGACCATATCTAGGCAGTACCTCTCCACCTCCCGCACAAGCTCAGGCTCCTTCCCCCGACACCCAGGAGCTGTGTCTGTGGACCGGGCCATCGAGGCACCTGCCCTCGACTGCTGCCGAGTCCTCTCTGCACCCGACCCCTTTCTATACAAGGAACTGAACTGCTCTTAGTCTGGCCCGTCACCCAGGACCTGTTTGCCATGGGAGACCCTACCAGGAGCATAATGCCCCAGACAACAGAGCTCCTAGGATCATTCAGGCGCTCAAACAACCCCACCACGATAAGGTGGCAGTTCCCGGGATGAACTCGGAGCTTCTGACACTAGAGGCTCTCCCACAGTGGTTCAGTGAAGCCGTCTGAGACCCCAAGATCACAACGAACTCCACACATGTTAATCTAACGTGGATATACTTTAGGTATATACGAGAGATCTGTGTGAAGTTTGGATACAAGAAGGGATCCAGAAAACAGCATCACTTTGCCGAGGATCTTAAAGCCTCTGTGTATAAAGGTGGAAGAATAATACAAAGGAGAGTACAAATACAATGACATGATGCACAAAAAGATGTACAATGAAAAATAACTAAATGTAAAATGAAAATATACAACAGATATGGATTGATGGTCGCCGTTGAGAAGACATCAGATAACATGATGACGACGACGACGATGATGGCGACAATACAAAAATAACAATGTAACAATAATAACAACAACTAGAAATGATGCACTGGCATCAAAGCCATTGGACGTAAACACGTATAACACAGAAACAGAATAATCCACATAAAAGTGGAAAAAACAAAAGATAAACACAATAAAATGGCCGTAAGTGCCATAAGAAATGAATGATGCAAACCTGCAATAAGAAAATGTGCTTCTGGTGAAATCCTGTAGATAAACTCGAAGCTGTCGGTCGGTCTTGATGATGAAAATGCTTCATCTGACACTAGAGGCTCTCCCACAGTGGTTCAGTGAAGCCGTCTGAGACCCCAAGATCACAACTAACTCCACACACATGTTAATCTAACGTGGATATACTTTAGGCATATACGAGAGATCTGTGTGAAGTTTGGATACATGAAGGGATCCAGAAAATGGTGTCACTTTGCCGGGGAATTTAAGCCTCTGTGTATAAAGGTGGAAGAATAATACAAAGGAGAGTACAAATACAATGACATGATACACAAAAACATATACAATGAAAAATAACTAAATGTAAAATGAAAATATACATCAGATATGGATTGATGGACGCAGTTGAGAAGACATCAGATAACATGATGATGATGATGATGATGATGATGATGATGATGACGACAATATAAAAATAACAATGTAACAATAATAACAACAACTAGAAATGATGCACTGGCATCAAAGCCATTGGACGTAAACACATATAACACAGAAACAGAATAATCCACATAAAAGTGGAAAAAACTAAAGATAAACACAATAAAATGGCCGTAAGTGCCATAAGAAATGAATGTTGCAAACCTGCAATAAGAAAATGTGCTTCTGGTGAAATCCTGTAGATAAACTTGAAGCTGTCGGTCGGTCTTGATGAAAATGCTTCATCTGACACTAGAGGCTCTCCCACAGTGGTTCAGTGAAGCCGTCTGAGACCCCAAGATCACAACTAACTCCACACATGTTAATCTAACGTGGATATACTTTAGGTATATACGAGAGATCTGTGTGAAGTTTGGATACATGAAGGGATCCAGAAAACAGCATCACTTTGCCGGGGATCTTACAGCCTCTGTGTAAGACTATAAAGGTTAAATACAAATACAAATGTGAGTAGTTACATGAGTCAAATAAAGATATAACATATAAAAAAGAAACAAAGACAGAAAAGAACAGACAGAAAAGAACAGTGGCCACATCTGAGTGAAGAGGCTCTCCCACAGTGGTTCAGTGAAACCTTCTGACCCAAAGATGATCTGATCCTGACTCCTTTCTCTCTCAGCTCTGGGACAGATTTCTACTCACATTAGGACTTGCTTTGATAAGGACCAGTGATGAAGATGGTGGAAGGATTCTGGTCCTCAGTTCACTAAGACTATCGACCCTTCACTCAGACCTCTGTGAACTGGGCTGAAGTGAGAGACCTCTGTGAGAGACGCTGGGACTCCCAGGGCTCTGCAAACACGCCTCGCCCCAAACAGTCTCTACACTGAGGAGCACGACGCAGGCCTCCTCTAAGATCTCCATCTGTCTCCTCCCACATGCTCACAGCACGGGCTGGGGGTGCTGCAGCACAGAGCTGTGACGGCCGCCTTGGCTTCCCATTGTAGTGAAGGCTGTACGACAATCCTCCAGATTCTCAAAGGGCTCAGAGCGCTGAGTGGACCTGCATCCCTCCACCACGGCCTGAGAAAGACTCACAGTCAAGAGGCTTTGAAGAGACATCGATGGGAAGTCATGGCAGATACTTGTGTGCGCTCCAGCCTCCGAACCACAGCAAGACCAGACTCCACTCCCATCGCTCCTGCAGACTATGGTGAGGGCCACAGAGCAGACCCTCCAGGGCCCTGAATGCCCACCTGTGCAGTTACCATCAACCGAGGGAAGACCTGGGTAATGAAGGCTCAGCCGCTGGCCACGCGAGCACTGCCTTCCCCAGGGTTCCCTCAGAGTTCCCCCGCCTGCACCGCCGGCCCGTAGGAGGTGGGCAGAGAGGGACCATGGAGGGTCTGCTCTGTGGCCCTCACCATAGTCTGCAGGAGCGATGGGAGTGGAGTCTGGTCTCGCTGTGGTTCGGAGGCTGGAGCGCACACAAGTAGCTGCCATGACTTCCCATCGATGTCTCTTCAAAGCCTCTTGACTGTGAGTCTTTCTCAGGCCGTGGTGGAGGGATGCAGGTCCACTCAGCGCTCTGAGCCCTTTGAGAATCTGGAGGATTGTCGTACAGCCTTCACTACAACAGGGAGCCAGGGCGGCCGTCACAGCTCTGTGCTGCTGCACCTCCAGCCCGTGCTGTGAGCACGTGGGAGGAGGCAGATGGAGATCTTAGAGGAGGCCTGCATCGTGCTCCTCAGTGTAGAGACTGTTTGGGGCGAGGCTTGTTTGCAGAGCCCTGGGAGTCCCAGCGTCTCTCCCCGAGGTATCTCACTTCAGCCCAGTTCACAGAGGTCTGAGTGAAGGGTCGATAGTCTTAGTGAACTGAGGACCAGAATCCATCCACCATCTTCATCACTGGTCCTTATCAAAGCAAGTCCTAATGTGAGTAGAAATCTATCCCAGAGCTGAGAGAGGAGTCTCAAACTTTCTCAGGATCCAGAAAACGGTGTCACTTTGCCAGGGGAACTTTCCAGCCTTCAACATAAGACATGGCTTGAAGTAAAAGAGTAGAAACACGCTGTAGTTCATCACAGTCGGTATCTGTGAAAGATTGTCAAGGAAAACATGAATAAAAATGTATTAAAGAAGCAAAGTACAAGAGAAAATATAATCTGTGGCTGGTCAGAGCAAACCACTGACCCAAATGAGCTGTCGATCTCACAGACTTCCAAAGGTGAACCAGGATATATGATGTCATTCTAAATATCACAGCAACAGAACTGATGATGTCACTGCAACCGGCCAATCAGAGGTCAGTATCATTTTTTAGTATTTAGAATGCATATTGTTGCCATGGAGATTAGTCTGCCTAAATAGAGTTTGGTTATTGGTTGTTTTCAGGTTCTTAGAATGTGATGATGTCACAGGACCCAGTGGGGGGAGGAGCCAGTTTTTCCTATTAACTTGCATTACATTTTCACAAGTCGTCTCTAAAAAGAAAATTAAAAAATGATCATTAATATCAGTCACTGGGTTCATGATCTCTCTGTACAAGACCAAACATTTCCTCAAAAACAAAATAATGTTACCTTATATAATATTATAGGCCTTTAGAACGCTGTGATGTCACCTGAAACCCAGCAATATGGGGGGTTATTGAAACAAATTTAACCCAATAGAACCCTCTGTTTACCACCAACTAATGAATATATACCTCTAGTTACAAATGTATATCAAAATACGCATCGGTATATATATGAGACAAATTCCTATCTTTGGCAATATATCTACCGGTATACTGGTAGCGTCACATTATCACCCAACCCTACTTATTATTAGAATGCGACAGGAATCACATACATCTTTTTAGTCGTAAATCAAACCTAAGCTCTACACAGTGGCATGCTGGGAAATCAGGAAAGTCAGAATGGTTGGTCTACAGCAGTGGTTCGAAACCTTTTTTGTCTCTCATACCCCTTGAGTCCTTAATCTCTACTCGCAGTTCCCCCTAAACTCTACGGTGCAGCCATTTATTTGGAAAACGATCCGCTACACTTTAGTATTTAGTTGTGTATTATGAAATTCAAACCTTTTACTGCAAATCATTGAAAAGAAGTTTTGTTTTAAAGAGGGGGTATTAGTCTATAGCATACTACAATGATGATGTAACCTTCTGTTGGTCTGTATATGCAGTACATTAAAATAACTGCCTTGAATAAAATTGCTCTCTCAAAATGGCTGTACTGAACGTCTTGAAATAGGCCTCTGTCTCTTTAAGAAGCTTTCCGACACGCCCCCTTCAGCACACTGCTGTGGCATCTAAACAACACTACTGTGCGGGGAGGGGGCTCTGCTGAGCTGAGGAGCAGTGGTTGGTGGCTTGGCTGGTGACAAAAGGTCCAGAGGCGTCTCCAGGAGGTGGGGGCGTTCCTAGGAGGACTGAGGCATAGCTACACCTAAAATGGCTGCCGTCTAAGTTTTTACTGATTACTCAAAAATATGTGAATGAGCCAAGGCAACACTCCAGGCATGTGTTTAATGAGGGAATGACATAATAACATGATATAAAGCTTGAAAAAGTCCATTTTACATAATACCCCCCCTTCAAAATAATATCAACATACTATTCAGTTTAACCTTCTGTTTAGATCTGAAATATTTCCAAGTGTCCCCTGGGGTCCCTGTAACCCTGGTTGGGAAACTCACAGTAGTGTAAAGTGCTTGGTGCGAAAAAGTATTGCATTATGTTTGGAAAACTCACCGAAGAACCAATTAATCCGCACTTGATTTTCCACCACTTGTCCAGTCGAAATGTTCACTCAGAGCCCAATTTAGCCCAAATCAAAGCGGCATTGATCCGACCCGAGCTGGCTCAGTGACATCCGGGCCCGTCTGACCCGCCCCGACGCCGGCCCGCTGCCCTCCGTGTCTCGTTGTCAGAGGCCGAACAAAGCGCTCGTCGGCTCCCATTAGCCGGAGTTTCCCCGCGCTGACGACACCCGCTGGGAGAGCCCTGTCGGACGGAGAGAAATAGGGCCCTAATTAGAGGAGGAGAGCGTCGGAGCGGTGCGACGCGCTGGACATAAAGTTTGACTCAAATATAAAACGGTTTCGCTGCACAGGCACTTCAGTGTTTATGGAGCCCGGGAGGATCCGTGTGTGGCTGCTGCCTGTCCTCGCGCTGTCTTCACTTCTTCAGCCGTTATAACGTTGTTCCCTCGGGAGAAACAGACCTGCAGTTTTGTTTCACTCGTGCTTCTGTGCCTAGTCCAGTCTGTCTTCTTCTCAAGAGCTAGAAAAAAGAGAGGTTATTACACTTTTTTTCCCAGGTTTTTGGTCATATTTTTAAAAACAGTTAAAGCAGAATTAAGTAACTCTTGCCCCTAGAGGCCATAAGCGCCACTGCAGCTGTCGTAGCATGTTGCGTTTTTTTAACTTATTAAATGTCTTGGAGAGTAAATACTACGCTGACAGAAAAGACAAAGGGAGAGAGGGGTGTTGTACATCTTTTTCATTTTTTCACTCAAACTTGGCTGTAAATACTGTTTAAGTGGCGCTAGTTAGCTTTGCCCGTTAGCCTGTTAGCTTCTTCTTTGTGATTCCATTAGTGTGTATTGGTGACTCCAGCCCGGTGGCAGTCAAGTTGCAATTGTGCTTTTCCGGCCAGAGACACCGGGGGAGATGAAAGACCCTCCAATCATCCCATTAACACTTGTATTACCCCCACAGGGCCTACAGAAAGGATTTATTAAGGTAAACAAGTTACTTAGTACTGTTTTAATATCCCATTGTCAATCTCTTTAACCTCTTACCTCCCGCCTTAACCAAGTGCATTTTCTTTTTCAGTAACTAAGGAATATAACATATTACTTACACACAATATGGTAATTTATTAGTCATTACAATTCAAGTAACTCGAGTTATCAAGTGCATTTAAATGTATGAACGAAGAAACGCCAAACTCAGCCCAATTAAAATGCAGCACCTAATATAAGCTAAAAAAGCTAAATACCCTTGTATTGTTAAACTTATCAATGTGAGCACAAAAAAAAGGTTCACGAAATCAATTATAGGTTTATAGGTTTTATAAGTTTGACATAAAACTAACATAAATGAATAGTGTGGTAAACTTAAACTTTGACACACACAAAAAATAATAATCTATGTGCAGATATATTGTACCTGTGTTATGTATATTTGTATAAAACCAGTGGAAATGTGTGTGTATATGTGTGTGTGCATGTATATGTGTATATATACACGTATGTACAGTATATATATGTGTGATAGTTGCATAACATACATGATGTGCAAAATTGACACTAATAACCTAAATGAAGCAGTAGACCTGTAACAATAATTAATAATAACAGCTTACTGTCAAAACAAAAAAAAGAAAATAAATAGTTAGAAAAAAAAATGCAGCACCAAATCAAGTTGGAAATTGGTGAATAAGATCTGCAGTCTGTAGTGAATGTTGTCAAAACAAAACTCAAGAAAATGGATGGTCAAATGCAGAGGACAAATTTCCCTACGGGGACAATAAAGTATACAAACAAACAAATAAACAAAATGGGGAACGCGAAGGAAAAGGAAATCTTTGACTGCACTTTTGCTTGGTGGCTTTATTACTATTTTCAGTTTATATTTTGCCAAAAGTAACTCAAAGTAGTGTAACTTAGCTACATTTTTAAACAGTAATATGTAATACAAACATCCATCCATCTTCTTCCACTTGTCCGTTGCCGGGTCGTGGGAGCAGCTGCACCAGCCCCTATGGCTCCTCCTGCAGGTGGTGGGTCCACAGAAGGACGGCCTCATGGTTCTAACCGGGCCTGTTGGTCTCTCATAAGGGGCTTCTGAACCGCTCTTTGTCTGGCCCGTCACCTAGGACCTGTTTGCCCTGGGAGACCCTACCAGGGGCACCAAGCCCCCGACAACAGAGCTCCCAGGATCATTCAGGTGCTCAAACCCCTCCACCACGTTAAGGTGGCGGTTCAAAGAGGGGAATACAAACATATTACATTTTTAAAACTGTAACTACTAATATAGAGTATAACTGACACTGAAAATCACTGATTGTTAAGACTTTAGCTTCTTTATCGAATACAAAATAAAATGAATATTAATGCTATAGTGCAAGTTGGCACAATGAACATTACTATAAGCAGCACATAACATAAAAACCACTAAACCATAAAAATGTTATAAGTAAGCTAAAGCTAAACAAGCAGAGCACCTGCATTAATAAAGTACTACCCTGCACCCGCCTGTTTGCAGAAAATAAAGTAACGGCTCGTGATTTACAGGTTTTATCTATTGAATCATTTTGTAATTAGAGCCTGGGTGCCCGAAGGTTTGAGTGGGTGCTCGAGTCCCGCAGCACCCACGGGATCTGCGCCAATGAATCAGGCAGGAATTAGATATCCCTCTGAAATCCTCCTGAAAAAGAAAACTGTGTCCAATAGGAAGTGTCTCCAAAGAGATTCATCAAGTATAAAAGCTGTGGTTTTAAGCTCCTCAACAAACTGGTTCTGAGATGAGAAATGAGATGTTGCTGCAAGAGTGGAATGAAAACAGAACTTGTCACGTCTGCATATGTATATTTCTGCTTTGTTTTCAGCCGCTGATGTCTCCCAGAAAGGAAATGACCATATCTGGATTCCAGCGTTATCACGGTCGCCTTTTGTGCTACACGTAGATACCAAACATGTCAGTATTCATGAATAAATGAGCGCGGGAAAGACGTGGGAGTCATAATATAAGCATTGTAAGGGGTGAAAATGTATGTTTTGTCCTGCCGTGTCTTGTAATAAACCATGCATGATATTTTGGTTTAAAGGAGCTATATCATGCAAAATCGACTTTTTGGAGTTTTTAGCCATGTTGTTATGCTATTTCCTTATCAAAAACACGCAGTTCTAAGTAATCCTCCTGAATCCTGCTCTCTGAGCAGCTGCTCCGCCCTCTCCTGGTAAACCACTGAGCTGTTCAGTTGTGTCGTCACAAAGGAACGGAAGTGCTCTACGTCTGTAATGTAATGCCTTACGGCCTGATTTGTATTTATAAAACAGCTTTTTCATTATTTTTGTTGTAAGAGAGAAATAAAAAACATAAAAAAGGAACTCTCCGACGCGTCTGTGCTGTCCCGGGAGAGTAAACAAACGCACCCCTGGAGGATCCGAACAGAAGTCATGTTTGTGAAGACTGAGCTCTTTCTAACCTCTGGACACGCCTGTTCTTTTTTCTTACCCAACGATAATGTCACGGATGCGCGTTTGGCTCCGAGAGGAACAGGACTATTCAACCTTCCTAAAGAAGAGTGCACTCGCCAGAAGTTGGAATTTATTTCCGGTTTTCAGCGACTTTATCAACCAACCTGATGGATGCTTGGTGAACCTTGGCCGAAATCAAAGTGGATTCACTTTTATAACCAACGCGATCCCATAACGTAAACACCCGATGATGAGGAAGCCAGGCTGAGCGGTGAGTCAATCAAAACACGTGTTAGCATGTGTGTTAGCGTGTGTGTTAGCGTGTGTGTTAGCGTGTGTGTTAACGTGTGTGTTAGCGCGTGTGTTAGCGCGTGTGTTAGCGTGTGTGTTAGCGTGTGTGTTAGCGTGTGTGTTAGCGCGTGTGTTAGCGCGTGTGTTAGCGTGTGTGTTAGCGTGTGTGTTAGCGTGTGTGTTAACGTGTGTGTTAGCGCGTGTGTTAGCGCGTGTGTTAGCGTGTGTGTTAGCGTGTGTGTTAGCATGTGTGTTAGCGTGTGTGTTAGCGTGTGTGTTAGCCATTTATGAAACTGTGTTGCACATGTCAACTCCTTATAACTGCATTATGTGAAGTAACTTCACTTTTTGCAGCGATATTTATATTTATAAAACTGCAAATGTGGAATGAGCGGAGAGAGGGGCGGAGTTAACTGAATCGAAGTGTCTTGTCTTCCGGGTAGGGAAAATACTCCCAGAAAATACTTATATTTCTCTCAAAAATGAGTACTCCATAGTGATAGAGGTACAATATATCATATAAATGCCTATACTTTACTTTGGAATGGCTAAATAGCATGATACAGATCTTTTAACACATTCTTTCGGGTAGCCCAGCATTGATATTTTTGTTTGAAGTATAACAGCCCTGTGAGGATTCATTGACTCTGAAACACTCTGAGTTTGCCCAGAGCTCCCTCCTCAGGCAGCAGTGGGAATGATTTAGTAAAAGTAAACTTTGATCAAACAGCGCTGCAGTGAACCGGCTCCGAGCGCAGAACTGCTCCGTCTTTTTCCTCTAGCAGTTTCCGTGCGGCTCCTCTGCCCCATTTACGCTGGAGCGGAGGTTTTTCACACCTCTCCTCCTCGGCGGTGAAGGGCAGCGGTTCAGCTCGGAGCGCAGCGGATTTGGGGCTGGTCCGCCGAGAGTCACACCTCGGCCTCGGACAACACGCCATTCCTCAAGCCCAGACGGGGTCAAACTCAGCCCTGTTGTTGGCCAGTGTGCATCATGTATGCACTGTGCCACATACAGAAGCGGTCAGTAACACAGTCAATGTACTTAAAGGCACACTGCGTAACATTTATGCTCCTAATGACCAGACACAGAACATGCTATCACTGCAGTGGGTAATCAAAGAATGGATTTGGATGAGGATCTAACCGACTTAAATCTCAAATTCAGCTGACTTTAATCAACATCTCCATGGAGACGGGCTGGAGACGTCCCCACTCCCGGTAGAGTAACAGTCATGTCTTAGGAGAGCTGAGCCGCTCACAGCAAAAGCACATCTTTGTAAAGTTATGAGGTATTTTTTAATGATGAAAATATCTGTCATAAAAGAAATGCTTTAAATGTAGTTTATTGGGTAAAATTCTACGCAATGTGGCTTTAAGTACTGCGCTTAAGTAGAGTTTTTGAGGAGCTGTACTTTACTCATGTAGTATTTGTGTGAGAACTTATTACCTTTACTCCACAACTAATACTTTCTACTCCACTACATTTCTAAAAAGGCTCCAGAGAAATGTAGTTTTAATTAAAACTAAATTAATGATATGTGGTAGGCGCAGTAAGAAATTAAATGTACAATTACAAATAAATGGATCAGTTATTGAAATTGTGAAAAAAAAAAAATTCTTTGAGTAATAATTGATGATGAAATTCGATGGAAAGGTCATATAGAACATATGGGAATAAAATATCAAGAAAGATTTCTACAATGCAGAAGTCAAAGTACCTTTTAGATCATAAATCATTTTGTATTGTTCACTGGTATTACCTTATCTAAGCTATTGTGCTGAAATTTGGGGAAATAATTACGAATGTTCACTGATTTCATTAACTCGTCTTCAAAAAAGAGCCATGAGAATTATCAACAAATCCGATTATCTAGATCAGTGATTCCCAAACATTTTGCGCCCAAGGCACACCAAAGGACAAGTAAAAATCTGAAGGCACACCTATTGTGCAAAATAGCCTTTATATTGCGTTCTCTTTTTTTTTTTCTTAAAGAATTGTTTTTAGGTATAGAGTTTGCCTCTGTATTATTAAATGAGTGCATACAAAGTACTGATATAGTAAATTAAAAAAATAATTATGTTTGTGTAGTTGTATATTGCAATAATAATGTATGGTTGTCACCAATGGTTTCACTAGGGATAATTTCTCTCCTTCATATTGACGGGCAGGTTTATAAAAAAATCCGTCATGGGCTATTTTTATCCTTCATGAATTAATCTCACATTATAAGCAATTTTTAAAGACATTTACATAGCCTATATAGGCTGCATATTGTGTATGTTAGGAAAAATGTGAGATCGCTGGATAAATGGAGTTTAACTAAACATTTGAACAATCATGGAACACGAACTTTGCTGCAGAACTGTGTATGAACTCGTGCGTAAAATTCTCATTGGCTTATTCAGAGCGTCATCTGCTCCTCATATCAGGGCTCATATTACACTAATACAAATGTAAAGTGGAGCTTATTATTTGCACTTTCTCTTTTAACGTTAATGTTTAAGAAACAGCGGACAATATTTACCAGTTCGCATCACTGCACAGAAACACACACGCGGGAGGGAAAGAGAGAGAGAGGGGAGAGAAATGGATGAGCTCGTCCTGAGATTTACGGGAGTTAAAGTTAAAGAGCGGCTCCAGATGAGAAGGATATTATTAGCCTTTAACCGCGTTTGGATCGTGGTTTTCTTCCCCGTGTTGTTGTTAGCGCCCAGAAAGTTAGCTACTGTAGCTAGGCAGTGACACAAGTGAAACAGTGAAGCTGCGTTTAGAGAGAGAGAGAGAGAGAGCCCCGCGCGCTCTGAAAAAAAGCAGCCCTGCGTTTTTATTTTAATCACGGCTTGATTTTCAATCTGTCAAAATGACGGACGGCCTTTGAAATGTTCCGTCAAAGCTTAAAATATTCCGTAAATGACGGAGAATTTTCGATTAATGTAACCTTTGGTTGTCACAAAATCCCACGGCACACCAGGACTTGCCTCACGGCACACCAGTGTGCCGCGGCACACCGTTTGGGAACCACTGATAGATCATACCAACATACTGTTCTTGGAATCAAAAGTCATTAACTTTGCTGACCTTGTAGATTATCAAACAGCCCAAATAATGTTTAGAGTACAGCAGAATACTTTACCAAACAATATACTAAAACTTTTTCTCACACAACAAAATGTGTACAGCCTCAGGATGATGACCATACAATACAACAATTCAAATCAACTATGAAAAGTTTTTGTGTTTCCATTACCGGTGCCAAATTATGTAATGATTTAAGCTCAGATCTAAAACAATGCTCAAGTCTGAATCGGCTCAAGAAGAAATATAGAGAACTTTTTTTTAAATATGAGACAACAGAATTTAAAGATTCTAAGTGATTCGTCTCATGTGTGTGCCGCCTTTTTCATTTTTCAAAAATAAATAGTTTATCTTGTTATTATTACTATTTATTTATTCTCTTTTGAGTTTTGAGAAACTCTATATAAGAACAGGAAATGTATGTTATTGACTGTGGTTGGAACAGGGGGTGGGGTTAAATAAGTTTAACTTCTCCTCACTCCTTTTTGGACATGTGCATTTGTATATTTTGGCTTTTTTCAAGAGAACTGACACGTTTGCTTTTGTCTTTTCGATTTGTAACAGCCTCTATGTCTAAAATCTTGTAAAGGTGCGTTGTGTTGCTCACATGTTCAAAATAATAATAATAATTAAAGCCGCAAGCGGCATTTAGAGGCCCTCGAGGGTCTCGTTTGGCCGGTTGACGCCGGTGGCCGCACGCCGCCCCAATAACCGGGAGGCGCTACCGCGCCCTACCTGCCACACTAGGTCGAGATTATAAAAGAGCAAAGGCAAGAAATGGCGCCTTCGGCGCCAGATCACTGGATTTTTCCCAAAATGGCCGACCTCCTGTTGGTTGCCTAGCAACCATGTAATGTACTTTTTTATTCGGACAGTCATGACGCACGCGTGTACCAATTTTGGTTTGGCTGCGCCAAAGTTGACACCGGGTGGTTGCCATGGCAACACGATAGGAAAAGAGGCGTGGCCATGATTGACTTTTTTTATCGGGATCACGTGACGCACGTCTGTGCCAAATTTCTTTTGTCTACGACAAAGTTTGATCTTATTCTTCATTCATTTTATTTGGTGCTCTGCAGGGGGCGCTATCGCGCCCATTTTCAAATGTCCTAAATCACAACATCCGGAGTTGACGACTCGACCAACGATTCAAGTTACGCTCAAATCGGCTTCAGTTTGTGCGAGTTATGAGTCTTTAAACACGGCGGCGAGTCCTGAAAACGGACGCCGAATTCATGGCGTTGCCATGACAACACCGTTAATCCTATTAGAAAGTTTTTAATAACTTTTGATGTCCCACTTGTGTAGATGATCTGGAGCGAACGGGGAGTCGCTGCGTTCAACGCCCTAGGACGAGTTCGTTCAAATGGGAGAGCATGAAATGGCGCCTTCGGCGCCAGATTACTACATTTTCCCAAAATGGCCGACCTCCTGTTGGTTGCCTAGCAACCATGTAATGTACTTTTTGTTCGGACTGTCATGACGCACGCGTGTACCAATTTTGGTTTGGCTGCGCCAAAGTTGACATCGGGTCGTTGCCATGGCAACACGGTTGGGAAAGGGGCGTGGCCTCAATGACTTTTTTGTTCGGGTTCACGTGACGGATGTCTGTGCCAAATTTCTTTTGTCTACGACAAAGTTAAAAAATTTTCCTCATTCATTTTTATTTGGTGCTCTGCAGGGGCGCTATCGCGCCCATTTTCAAATTTCCTATATCACAACATCCGGGGTCGACGACTCGACCAACGATTCAAGTTTCGCTCAAATCGGCCACAGTATGTGGGAGTTATGACTGTTTGAACGCGGCGGCGAGCGCTAAAAATGGACGCCGAATTCATGGCGTTGCCATGACAACACCGTTAATCCTATTAGAAAGTTTTTAATAACTTTGATGTCCCACTTGTGTAGATGATCTGGAGCGAACGGGGAGTCGCTGCGATCAACGGCCTAGGACGAGTTCGTTCAAATGCGAGGGCACGAAATGGCGCCTTCGGCGCCAGATCGCTCTTCTGGCCAATATGGCCGCCCTCCTGATGGTTGCCTAGCAACCGCATAATATCTTTTTTTGTTTGGCTTCACGTGACCAATCACTGTGCCGAATTTTGTTCGTCTACGACGAACTAAAATTTTCGGGGATTTCGGGATTTTGAGGGGTCTGGCCATAGGGCGCAATGTTAACGTGGTTTTTCCAGGGGCGCTGACGCGCCATTTTTTTGAATTTTTACATTTTGGAGATGTGAAGTTTTTTTTTTCACCTAATTGAATTTTGGGCAAAAATTCAGGACTTTTCATCAGTGGGAAGTTGCCGAAACTGGCTTTTTAGGGGGAGAGGAAAAATAATAATAATAATAAGAAAAACCCGTACAATAACAATATAGCGCCGCCTTCGGCGGCGCATATTTATATATTCGGAAAGGTCTCACGTCCAGTAATCCAACCGTGGGGTTTATAATCAAGTACGAGCGCGTTGCGCTCGTCTTTTACCTGTTCTTTTTCAATATTTCCCAATGGGTTTTTTTTTGGTATTTTTGTGCGAGCAGAAGCAAATATGCCGCTTTCGCGGCAAAGACCTATGTTATCGGATAGGCCTCGATGCCCTGAGTCACTCTAGCAGTGTTTTGAGTGCTGGTGAGTGGCCATGGTCGATGACGAGCGCGTTGCGCTCGTCATCGACTGCTTTCTTGTCCATGTTGCGCCTTGCCTGTGGTTTTCACTTTTTTTTATTCGAGCAGCAACAAATGTGCCGCTTTCGCGGCACACGCTTATATCACCGGACAGGTCGGGGTGCCGGGAGTGTCGTTATTACTGTGTAATGCATGGGGAGCGCTCCGCGCTCTGTTTCTTGAGCGCTCCGCGCTCTTTTTGGGACGTGCACTACGCGCACGTCTTTCGTCAGTGCGCTCCGCGCACTGTCTGTACAATAACAACAGGCCCGGACCCTGCCAGGCTCTCGGGCCTAATAATTAAAAAAGAGTACTCTATGAACCAAAATCGAACTTTTTGGCAACAATGCAAAACGTTATGTTTGGCGTAAAAGCAACACAGCTCTCACTGTGAACACACCATCCCCACTGTCAAACATGGTGGTGGCAGCATCATGGTTTGGGCCTGCTTTTCTTCAGCAGGGACAGGAAAGATGGTTAAAATTGATGGGAAGATGGATGGAGCCAAATACAGGACCATTCTGGAAGAAAACCTGATGGAGTCTGCAAAAGACCTGACACTGGGACGGAGATTTGTCTTCCAACAAGACAATGATCCAAAACATAAAGCAAAATCTACAATGGAGTGGTTCACAAATAAACATATCCAGGTGTTAGAATGGCCAAGTCAAAGTCCAGACCTGAATCCAATCGAGAATCTGTGGAAAGAACTGAAAACTGCTGTTCACAAACGCTGTCCATCCAACTTCACTGAGCTCGAGCTGTTTTGCAAAGAGGAATGGGCAAATATTTCAGTCTCTCAATGTGCAAAACTGATAGAGACATACCCCAAGCGACTTACAGCAGTAATCGCAGCAAAAGGTGGCGCTACAAAGTATTAACTTAAGGGCTGAATAATTTTGCACGCCCAATTTTTCAGTTTTTTATTTGTTAAAAATGTTTGAAATATCCAATAAATTTCGTTCCACTTCATGATTGTGTCCCACTTGTTGTTGATTCTTCACAAAAAATTACAGTTTTATATCTTTATGTTTGAAGCCTGAAATGTGGCAAAAGGTCGAAAAGTTCAAGGGGGCCGAATACTTTCGCAAGGCACTGTACAGTAAGCCGCCGGTGTCTACGTTGTTACCAAGCGCAGTTGAAGCGCCGTCAGCGCACTGGAAATACAGGACTTTTCTCTCTGTGCGCCGTCAAATTTTCAAGAGAACGGTGGCCTACAGGTACATTTATTTTGATAAAAGGGAGTTAACTTAACATTAACATTAACATTTTTTTTACCTGAGCTTAGACGAGTTGACGCGTACCTGTCTGGTCTTTCTGCGTGCGCTCAGTCACGCAAAAAGACCAAAGATGTTGTTAGCATTTAGCCTCTCGTCCTCTTCTCTATGGGGCCAAACGGGGGTGAAGTTAGAAGTGACCAAGCTCTTCCATGTTTCCCCTATTTAAATACGTTACGTGAGCAGTTACACGATCCAACTATAGTCACACAAAATTAAACATGTCAATTTTCTAAGAGGATTAAAAGGGGGACTATATTATGAGGCGTAATAATTCCTCAGGAGCACTTCGACGCCCGCACAGTAGAGTGAAGATATTGCTTAGCCTTACAAACCGCTTAGAATATTTAAATAGGGGGAACGTGGAAGAGCTTGTTCGCTTCTAACTTCAGGCCCGTTTGGCCCCATAGAGGAGAGGAGGAGAGGCTAAACGCTAACAACATCTTTGGTCTTTTTGCGTGATTGAGCGCACGCGTAAAGACCAGACAGGTACGCATCAACTCGTCTAAGCTCAGGTAAGAACATATCTCAGTCTGGGAAAACGGTGGCCTGTTCCTTTAAGAACTTAAACGTTTATAAATGTGGACTTATAAAACGTTTTCCCGGTGTCGAAGCCGCCCTGAGCGTGCCAGAGGTGGGTCCGCAGTGAATCGCTTAAGGCTGACTTTTGATGAATTTCGCCCACGCTGTGCTTTGTCCTTTCATAATATTTCAACGATGAGAATCAACCGCTTTTATTTTGTGCCCAAAGCCACGTTACAGGCGCGGGAGGGCATCCTGCTGCCCGATGAGCAGTAAACACCGCGGACAGAACTAGAGGAAGACAATGATACGGTTTGCACCTGTCCGAGTTATTGTGCAGATGAGTGGGGCACGTCTGAGAGGAACGACTTGGAGCTGTTATTGGGTCTTTCTCACGTTGGAGTTCTTTCATCAAAAATAGTCAAGTGTTTTTGGACCCACTTGTATTAAAGCTCAGGTGTAGCGCTCTATCTATTCATTTCATTTCATTTTTTATTCATTTGAGCAGAAAAGTATTTCAAACATTTTTACAGAAGAAAACAAAACAAGACTATTGTGCTCAAAAGGCGTAGGAAGAAGTTCAAACAACTTATAATAAACCTGCCCCGTATCTCTCTTTCAAGTAACATCACATAAACTTTCAGCTACATTCATGCAAGAAACCGATGCACGAGTCTGTGCTTACAGTATGTTTTAATATAAATAGTTAATGATCGTACAAAAATAAATAAAGGATTTATCATTTACAGTCGTAATAAAACCTTATGGTACTTAAGACTTGTACCAAGCATAGACATATCAATAAATGGTAAATGGTCTCAACTTATATAGCGCTTTTCCACCTATGTTAGGCACTCAAAGCGCTTTACAGCAAGGATCCACTCACCCATTCATACTCTCATTCATACACCAATGTACGCAGACACTGGAGGCAAGGTGGGTGAAGTGTCTTGCCCAAGGACACAACGACAGCGTGCACCTTCAGGAGGCAGGATTTGAACCCCCGACCTTCCGACCTTCCGATCGAGACGACCCGCTCTACCATCTGCGCCACTGTCGCCCCAGCAATAGACCGTCATTCCTCACTCCTCCCCGTTTACCACAATGACCACGTTCGAGGGGAAATCATGGCGGATTTACAGACTCCTCCTCCCCAGCTCTGACGAAGCATGTTCCTAATAAGGGCATAAGGGCGGGATCTTCACTGTAGACTCGGCCCTTGCGTGACGTGTAGCTCGCGCAGCTCCAATGCTAACAGTCCGACCCTCATTAAGTAGGAGATTTCTAAAATGTATCCTACCATAACCAGCCCGGTGCCTCTGATTGTGTCTAACCCAGCGTAATCACAGGAGGAATATCTAGCTCTAGACAGTTCCAAAAAATTAGGCACCGGGCATTAAAGTTGTTTTTAACGTGTCTAAAGTGCAAGGGATTCCAATGGGGGACTAGCGGCTATATGGCGGTACTACAGCAATGGCGGACCATCACATCTCTCTTTCTTTCTGATCATACAAAAATATACTTATACACACTTTAATATCGCTCAGCCCTGCTATACCAAATATATCCATATGTACAAGCTCTGTATAACCATGTAGATATAGAAACTATCTGCCTATAGTCATACACTTAAGATTGACAGGAAAAAATAAATACAAATGACATGTATAAATCCGTACAGTATACATACCTATGTGTAATCCATGAACATTTAACATTGGAAACATGTGTTTTTGTCCATAGTCTTGAAAAACTTGAACAAACAAGCTGACCTCACTTTAAGGTCACACAAAATTCATTTGAAACGCACTAAAACTTACTGATGTCAATGTTCAGTGATACATTAGGGTCTTAACTTTCTTTATAATACTTTGATATTCCTATCCAGGCAACCAGTTCGCTTCACTTGAGACCGGTTCATTTCGGGAGGGCAACCCCCGCAAGTTTGCGAGTCATTATGGGAGTGGTCAAGGACATTATGCATGAATAAATGTGGACTTAAAAGCGTTCATTGAAATAAGTTCAGTTATTTTCCAGTCTTTTTGCAGCATGTAGAAGGAGCAGAGAGAACAAAAGCTCTTCTTTGCAGTTCTGTGCGGGGAAATGGAACAGAGAGCAACAAATGATCATTTGAACGCAAACAGTAAGCAACACTCCTCCAGGAGATTAAGTTACAGATGAAGGAGGGCAGTAGACCAAGCGTGGCCTTATAAATAAAAGTTTACCAATGACAAAGAAGGCCGTCCCACTGGAGAATACAGTTCACCAGGCCCTACAGTTTGTAATGAACCTCAGAGAAGCATGATATACAGCAGTGGTAGACAAGTTTGTTTGGTGGAGGGCCGATTTTCTTCATCGTCAAAAGACCAAGGGCCGGACCCTCCAACTGTAGTCCGAAGTAAACCATCACTACCTACAAATGCAGTGTTGTACATGATATATGGCCTAAATGGGTGTTCTGCTAATACATTTTAAAGGAATTGACAGAGTTCGTCACATCTCTAGAGTACTTTAACAAGCATTTGATCTTTGATATGTGTAATTATGTTCCCCAAAATCATCTCAAGGTCCAGAGTTTCTATAATGGAGGGCCAGTTTTGGCCCCCGGGCCTGACGTTGCCTGCCCCTGATATACAGTGTCATTCTTATGTAGACTTTGAGCAGAGGCATTCATGTACAACAGGTCTCCATAGGCTGAAAGAGATGAAAATGTTGCAGTGACAAGGCGCTTTTTTGCTTCAAAAGAAAAACACAATTTATTTCGAGAGAAAAAGCTCAGTTTGTTTTTTCACAAGATTATCTATATGGGGCTAGAGAGAAGGCGATCCGAGGAACTCTGACTGAAAAATCCTTTATTCTTATCGGGACCTCACTTTATGAGAATTGATAAGAATAAAGGATTTGTATTTAAGTCAGTGTGCCTCGGATCGCCTTCTTCTTCTCTAGCTTCAATGTTTGTACCCGGATCCTTGAAGAACACCTGCGTTAAAGTGTATGATCCAAAGACGCGCTCGCTGCTTACTACTTTCTTTAATCATTGTCTATATGTGGCTTGAAAGTCAGGGAGTCATCAAGCCCTTTAAGAGTGGACACTAAGGGGATAGTTAGGAACCTGCTTAGTGTTTGAAAACAACATTAGTTTGGTCTTTTTAGCATTGAGGACCAGTTTTAGCTGCAGAAGTGTGTGTGGACAGTGATGCCAGTAACTAATTACTTAGTAACAGATTACTGTAATCAGATTACTTTTTTCAGTACTAGTAATCTAACGCGTTACTATTTCCAAACAAGTAATAAGATTTAAGTTACTTTTCCAAATCACTGTGAGTTACTATTTAGTTATTTCCTTTGGAAAAAATACATTTCTTTTTGCATCTCGGCGAATGATGTAACATAATGTGACAAGTCAGGTTTCAGCCACTAACAATGGTTGAGGAGAGGGATGTAAATATGTCACTTTTCTGAGTCTGCACAAGCTTTGTTGATGTTACTGTTAAACAGAACTAAGTAACTCGTGCCCCTAGAGGCCATAAGCGCCACTGCAGGTGTCGTAGCATGCTGCGTTTTTTACTCATTAATTGTCCGTGAGAGTAAATACTACGCTGACAGAAAAGACAAAGGGACAGAGGGATATTGTACATCCAATTACACAATGGAGAGATTTTTTTCACTCAAACTTGGCTGTAAATACTGTTTAAGTGGCGCTAGCCCACAGTTAGCTTTGCCCATTAGCGTGTTAGCTTCTTTTTCGTGATGTGTATTGGTGACTCCAGGGGGAGATGAAAGACCCTCCAATCATCCCATTAACACTTGTATTACCCTCAGAGGAACTAAGGAAAGGATTTATTCAGGTAAACACGTTACTTAGTTCTGCTTTAAAATGCACTTCCAATAAATTGAGTGTTGGTAAAAGAGTTTGTCATTAGTGTGCTGTGACAGTGGAGATGTTGTCGGCTGTTTACTGCACACCGGGCAGTGTGTTTCTTATTTAAACTGATTTGTACTTTGATAACATGACTATTTTCTGCTACTACTTCAGTGCTTCACTTTTTAAGCCAGCATTATGCGCTTGCAGGGCTCGAAATTGCGACCATTTTGGTCGCATATGCTCCCAAAATTATGCCTTTGCGATCTAAAAATAGAATCACTTGCATGTTTGCGACTGCAAACAAATGCTCCGGTCCACCTTAAAAGAAAACCTTCTCGTGCTACCTTAAAAACGCTTGTGTCATTGTTTTCACAAATGCTGCCTGTCAGCAACAGCAAACGTTTGAGAGCATATCTGACCAGTACGATCTGTCCTCTCTTTTGGCTCAGGGCCGCTGTCATTCCTCCCAGTCACACGCGCTGGGCCGACCTGTACCAGCCCAGCCCGTGTTCTCTGCGTGTGCCTGTGCAACGCTCTCATTCCTCTGCCTGCTTTCATTTAATAAGCCAATGTATTTACGCAACTGTAGTCTCTTTATGAGAAAACGAGGAATATATATGTCATTCATAAACTCATTGGGACTGGGGACTATCTCTAAAATGACGCTCGAATCGATGTCGGGCGGAGAAGCAGCTCAAACTTCAATCCAACCCGCTCGCCCCCTCGTGCAGCGCTGAAAGCGAATCATCGCCGCTCTCGCAAAATACAAAACGTAAAGTCAACGCAATGTTTAACACGTCTTCTAAGGTTCTGGCAAAGGAGTTTGCCGCGTGTAGCGCGATCTATGGAGCTTTCTCCTGCAGCACAGAGTGAGGAGAGTGTAGATGCAGAGAGAGGAGATGATGAAGTGCGGTGAAGCAGGGGCGGAGCAAGTCGGGGGTTGGGGGCGATCTGGTGTCCCATTTATAATGTTAAAATTTAGCCTAATGAGTTTTGTTGCCTGGCCTGCCAAACGACATGTCTTTTCATAGATATTTCAAAGACATATAGTCTGGGAGCGTGATCTCAATAATTTCCCGGTGGGCGTGACTGACTGACAACATCAACCAATTAGAGCAACGCTAGATACGTCGCAGTAACAAGCGGCAGAAAGCCTTTCCAAAAACGTCCTTTTTACGAGGAACGCTTCGAACGCTGTTTCTTGCTCCGGTTTTAGGGATTTCATATTTTCCAAATGATTTAAAACAGACGAAAGAGCCGAAGAAAACAGTGTATCGGCCGCCATCTTTAATGTTTTGGAAGAGGTGGTGACAGGTGACGGCTTCCGTCTCTTGGTGCGTGATTGGACCGATGTGGGTCAAATCGTGAAATGATTGGCTGCGAGCAGCCGCCCTTCTTTTGAACAGAAAGGAGGAGTGTCTGGCAGGCCAGGCAATGAGTTTTGTAGATTGGTGAATCATTGCAAACAGCTAAAATAATACTTCTAAAATGCAACAGAAGGCTGGAAGTGGCGTGTGATATGCTTAAATGTCCTTCATCCCTGTTAAAAGCGTCCCTGTTTTTTTTGTGGTTCCGCTCCTACATTTTTTACTGTGCTCCTAAATTTCAGAATTAGGAGCATAAGCGCTACCAAGAAAAAAAGTTTATTTCGAGCCCTGGCTTGTCTTCTTCAATAAATTAAAAAAAATCACCCAGTAGTCGTTTGAACTTTGATGTTTCCGAAGATTTGGAAAGAATATCGTTTGATTACTGCGTTCGCGAAAGTCCCCAATTGAGAGATCAATGCTTGTTTGTCAAACTCGCCCACTCATTCTGCGTAAGTCGTAAGTTGTAAAAGTTCCTTGTTTCCTTCGAACGCACCATTAGTCCGTACAGGCCCGGTTAGATAACATGACATCAGATGCAGAGAGAGAGAGAGCGATCGAGCACGCCTCGCTGAACACAGAGACAGCGGTCCGTAATTGGACACATCACAGACACATCACACGCACTTTGTTTTTTCGCCCAAATGTGACTAAAAACAACATTCTCCCGCGCCACAGTCTCCCAAACCTCAGACGCGGGCCGTGGTCGGTGGTGAAATGGCCACGAATGCAAAATGATGATAGAACATAAGCAGACAGAGGGAGATGGTGGAGCTGGTGCAATTTTGAGCACAGAGAGAGACCGGATCAAAATCAGGGGTAATCAGAGGCGCTGTCAGACTCCAGAGACGAAATAATGAAAATGAAACTGAAGCTCTCGTCTGACAGATCTGTTAAATCTGTCTTTTTTTCAGCTTTTATTCTTTTGTCAAAAACTCACAGGGAGTTCCATTTGCGCGTGCTTAATTCTGTTTGGAGATATTGCCTGTTTTTCATTTCGGCAACTGCAATTGAAACCTGCAAATGTCCCGGTGTTCGCTCTCAAAGCTGCGCTCCCCGTTTCCTCCCATGTTCAAGCCATGAAAGTCTATCTTTTTGCTTCCTGTGGCTCATCTTCATAACTTAAAATGATACGTGTGTGTTCCTACTATGACCTCTAGTTAAAGTTAGAGTTTCGGCAGTGCTTCCCCATCTTCAGTTTTCAAGGTAAAGGATCCAAGAACTATAATGAAGGATCTGGAAAGGCTTTGAGATGATATAATGGTGTTTAATGAGGTTAAAGCAGTACTAAGTAACATGTTTACCTTAATGAATCCTTTCCGTAGTCCCTCTGGGGGTAATACAAGTGTTAATGGGATGATTGGAGGGTCTTTCATCTCCCCCTGGTGTCTCTGGCCAGAAGACCATGCTTGCAACTTGACTGCCACCGGGGCGGAGCAAGCAATACACACTAATAGAATCACGGAGAAGAAGCTAACAGGCTAACGGGCAAAGCTAACTGCGGGCTAGCACCACTTAAACGGTATTTACAGCCAAGTTTGAGTGAAAACAATTATTTCCATTGTTTAACTGGATGTACAGCACCCCTCTGTCCCTTTTCTGTCAGCGTAGTATTTACTCACCAAGACATTTAATACGTAAAAAAATCGTAACTTGCTACGACACCTGCAGTTGCGCTTATGGCCTCCAGGGGCAAGAGTTACTTAGTACTGCTTTAAGGAATACTTGCCCGTAGGGTTGGCAAGTTTGGGTCTACATTGTCAAAACACCAGTTGGCAGCACTGCCGCTGCCAACTGCTCCCTACGGGTCGTCCAAATGCGTCAAGGGTTGGGTCAAATGCAGAGGACAAATATCAGAATCAGAATATTTTTTATTGCCATTGTTTGAGAACAGGT
This sequence comes from Neogobius melanostomus, assembly GCA_007210695.1. Lineage (NCBI taxonomy): Eukaryota > Metazoa > Chordata > Actinopteri > Gobiiformes > Gobiidae > Neogobius > Neogobius melanostomus. Next base: position 949,647 of record VHKM01000480.1, read on the forward strand.
TCACAAACTAGGATAACATAAAACACATAGCACAGAATTTAGATAAAAATAAGCTTAAAAAATAAACTTTAATATCGTTGTAGAGTTGATGTATAATGACAAATAAAACACCTTACCTTACCTTTTCTTTGGTAGCGCCACACACAGGCCTGGCAGATGCATCGCGGCTTTATCACAGACGTTAGTCAATCCATGTGGACGCACACATTTACTGTACTGAGCTGACTCCGTATTTACAGAGAAGGTTTCTGAAATATAAGCCCTTTGTCTTTGTGTGGATACAGCGTAAGAGTGTTCCATCCATCCATCCATCCACCGTCTTCCACTTGTCCATTGCCTTGTCGTGGGGCAACCGTTGGAGCTGCCCAAATCACATCACCAGCCCCTATGGCTCCTCCTGCTGGTGGTGGATCCACGGAAGGACGGCCTCACGATTCTAACCTGTTGGTCTCTCATAAGGGGCTTCTGAACCGCCCTTTGTCTGTTTATGTTTTCTGTGGACATTTTGTGCCATAAGAATGAGATCAGCTGACGACCAGGTTATTCCATCAATGTGTTTCTTCTTCCCAGATGGCACGGGCCAGATCTCAACACCATTGATTATTTGGGATGTGCTGGAGAAAGCTTTGCGCAGTGGTCACACTCCCCCGTCATTAATACAAGATCTTGGAGAATAATGAATGCAACAGTGGATCTTTGGACATTAGAGAGAAAGGGACTACAATCAAATATTGAACCTGGGTGATTTAGGAAGATTTGTGTACTCCTTGAAGGAAGACACCTTCACTTTAGTGGCTGTTGTCGTCACATCCGGTGAGTACATTCTGTGTTGAAACGCTCGTTGTGGGCAAGCCAAGCTTTTAGCTCTCTCTGTGTTACTATTGTTAATCCACGTATTAAACGTAGCTTTAGAGTCCACTCTAGCTTATTGTAGATCTAATTTGGCCCATTATCTCCACGGAGACTTTTTTCCTCCGCTTGAACCAACACTTCTGCGTGGATTAAATCCCTTCTCTCTCTTCTCCGTAGCGCGTTAGCTCTCTGGCTAGCTTAGCCATGGCTACCCCGTCTACTTCTGCCTCTTTCGCGCTGTCCTGCTCAGTTTGCCGTATGTCGAGTCAGAACCCTGCCTCCTTCACAGATGATAGGAGTAGTTGCGTTAAGTGTAGTGTAGTGGTAGCTTTGGAGGCCAGGGTGTCCGAGTTAGAGGAGCGGCTGTCCGGAGATGTAGTGAAGGCTAGTGTTAGCTACAGTCAGATAGTGGCAGGGACCGCAGTCCGCTCCAACAGCGCTAGAGAGGTTAGTCAGGCTGAGGCTAGCCCCGCAGCGGGTCTCGTGCAGCCGGGACAAGACCAGGACGGATTGTGACTGTTCGGGGAGGGGGAAGTGCTAAGCGCACACCCGTAGCGCACCAAACTCTTCACGTCCAGAACAGGTTTTCTCCCCTCAGCGCCACACCGGCTGAACCTGATACTCTGGTGATTGGAAGCTCCATAGTTAGGGACGTGAAGATCCCAACAGCTTTGGTTAGGTGTTATCCGGGGGCCAGAGTTGGTGACATCGAAGGTAACCTTAGGCGCTTAAAGCAGGGAGGGAGGCGGTTCCGTCGGATCGTGATCCACGCGGGTGGTAACGATGTCCGGCGGAGACAGTCAGAGGTTCTCAAATTGCAAGTAGGCGCGGTGTGTGAATTGGCTAAAACGATGTCAGATACCGTAATATACTCTGGTCCTCTGCCCAATTTGGTCAATGATGAAATGTATAGCAGACATTTATCATTTAACTGCTGGTTGTCTAGATGGTGCAAGCAAAATGACGTTGGATATGTCAATAATTGGAGCGCCTTTTGGGGAAAGCCCAAGCTCATGCGCAGGGATGGCATACATCCAAATTTGGATGGTGCATCCCTTTTATCTACAAATATGGCCGATAGTCTTAGTCGCGGCCCAAATTGACGGTCCAGATATGAGCCCCGGGCGCAGAGCAGTCGTGTAGAACACTCCTCTGTAACCACCGACCCTGCTCCCGGATTGTCACAAATCAAGTGTGTAGATTCTCCAGAACAAATAAAGACTGTGTCTGTCCCCGTAAACCAAAAACTAAAATATCAAAAGCTCACATAATAAACGCTGGTGTGCGACCAAATAACTTAACACAAATACCAGAACAAATAAAGACCGTGTCAGTCCCCCGTATACCAAGCACTAAAACATTAAAAGCTCACATAACAAACGCTGGCGTGCGACCAAATAACTTAATACAAATACCCAAGAGTAAACTTAACATTAAACAAAACAATAAACAAAGTGCTAAGCACATAACGTGTGGGTTGTTGAATATTAGATCAATCTCATCAAAATCCTTTTTAGTAAATGACTTAATTTGCGATAACAACTTTGACCTTCTCGCCCTGACTGAAACATGGCTTCAGCAGGATGACTATGTTAGGCTTAATGAATCTACCCCTCCCAGTTATGTTAATTTTCAGGCTGCTAGAACCACAGGCCGAGGTGGTGGGGTTGCAGTGATATCACACTCTAATCTTGTTCTAAATCCCAAAAATAACCTAAAGTTTAATTCGTTTGAAAGTCTAACACTGTCTCTTACCTGTCCCAAATGGAAAAAACAAAAAGCTTTACTACTTGCTATTATTTATCGACCTCCTGGACCCTATTCAAACTTCTTAGCAGAGTTCTCTGAGTTTTTAGCTAGTATAGTGTTGGATTGGAATAAAATTATAATAGTAGGTGATTTTAACATTCATGTTGATAATAATAGTGATTGTCTGAGCAAGGCATTTAGTGCCCTACTAGATGGGGTTGGCTTTACACAAAATGTGAATCAACCTACTCACTGTCATAAACACACTCTTGATCTGGTTTTAACATATGGGATTGAAATTAGCGACCTAAACATTCTCCCTCAGAATCCCGCGCTTTCTGACCATTTTCTAATTACATTCAAGTTCCTAATCGAAGATTATACTAATCCACAGGATAAAATTCAATTAAAACGTACACTATCTGAAAAAGCTGTGTTAAAATTTAAAGAAATGATCCAGCCAGTCTTTAATATCATGTCTATAGAGAATAGCTCGCTTATTGATTTAAATGAAAGTGATCAGTTTGTCGTTATGCGCACACTAAAAACAGCCCTTGATGTTGCGGCCCCACTGAAACAGAAAGTTGTTCGGCCTAGGTGCGTCACTCCCTGGTATAACGCAGAAACACGCGCGCTTAAGCAAAAGACTCGCAAATTAGAACGGTTATGGCGCAAGTCTAGCACTGAGCAATCTCTTAGATCTTGGAGAAATAGCCTACTCGCCTATAAGCAAGCCATGAGGAAAGCAAAAACGAATTACTACTCTTCATTAATTGAAGTAAATAAAAATAACCCTAGGTTTCTTTTTAACACGGTAGCCCGGCTAACAAACAGTCACAGTGCAGTAGTGCCTTCCATTCCTGATACCCTTAGCTGCGATGACTTCCTTAAATTCTTTAATGATAAAATCACAACCATTAGAAATAAAATAAATAATAAGCTTCCCTTATCTTATTCTAATCTAAATCCAGCTGTAGAATCATTGTCTCCTTCTGAAGTCTTAGACAGGTTCATAACTGTAGATGAGGCTGAGGTATTATCAATCATTATGTCTTCAAAACCGTCAACTTGTCTTCTAGATCCAATCCCAATTAAACTCCTCAAAGAAATTACTCCTGAAATCTCAGATACCATATTGAAAATAATTAACTCGTCTTTAGAAAATGGGTATGTGCCCAAGTCCTTTAAATATGCTGTTATCAAACCACTTTTGAAAAAACCCAATCTCGATCCTGATATTTTAGCAAACTATAGGCCCATATCTAATTTGCCTTTCATTTCTAAAGTCCTTGAAAAAGTTGTGGCTAAGCAGCTTTGCAGCCACCTACAGGACAATAGTTTATTTGAAAAATTTCAGTCAGGATACAGAACTTATCATAGCACAGAGACCGCCTTAGTCAAAGTTACCAACGACCTGTTATTAGCAGCTGACGCCGGATTAGCTTCAATCCTAGTTCTGTTAGACCTTAGTGCCGCCTTTGACACAATCGACCACAATATTCTCCTGCAGAGGTTAGAAACTGACGTACGCATTAGGGGAACAGCCCTCTCTTGGTTTAAATCTTACTTATCTGATAGGCACCAATTTGTTAATGTAAACCAACAGTCCTCACCGTGTTCCAAAGTGTGCTATGGGGTGCCACAGGGCTCAGTTCTCGGGCCAATTTTATTTATATTATACATGCTTCCATTAGGTAACATAATCCGAAATCACAATATAAATTTCCACTGCTACGCGGACGACACACAGCTGTACTTATCAATGAAACCAGGTCAGACAGATAAATTAGATACGCTTAGTTCCTGCGTAAAAGCCATTAACACCTGGATGACTGTAAATTACCTCCTCCTTAACCCTGATAAAACCGAGGTTATTATATTAGGTCCTCAAAAACTGAGAGAGTCTCTATCTCAGCAGATCATCTCCCTGGATAATGTTAGCGTATCAACGAGCTCTACAGTAAAAAACCTTGGAGTTCTGTTTGACCAAGACCTCTCTTTTAAAACACATATAAACCAGGCTTGTAAAATTGCGTTCTTTCACCTGCGCAACATTGCTAAAATACGAAATATCCTACCTAAGAGTGATGCAGAAAAACTTATCCATGCCTTTGTTTCATCAAGGCTGGACTACTGTAACTCCCTGCTAGCAGCGCGTCCTAAAAGTTCCCTAAAAAGTTTTCAATTAGTTCAAAATGCAGCTGCAAGATTGTTAACGCGTACAAAAAGAAGAGAACACATTACACCTGTGCTAAAGTCTCTCCATTGGCTTCCTGTAGAATTTAGAATCAAATTTAAAATCCTGCTCCTCACATTTAAAGCCATAAAAGGTATGGCTCCGCTTTATCTCCAAGACGCTATCGTTCCATATCAGCCAACCAGAGCACTCCGCTCTCAAAACTCAGGGCTACTAGCGATTCCTCGGGTCTCCAAAATCACTGTAGGTGGAAGAGCCTTTAGCTACCAAGCTCCGGTTTTATGGAATAAACTTCCAGCTCACGTTAAAGAAGCAGACACAGTCCCTACATTTAAGACTAGGCTCAAAACGTACCTCTTTGAATTAGCTTATGATCAGGTCAGTTAGGTAAAGCACTAACCCTCAGCCTGAAGTAAAGCTGCCCTAGGAGAAACACTGCTGTGGGAAGTACGGTACACTGAGCGCTATCCTCTTCTTCTTCTTACTGCAAACTTGTCTTATTATGATACAATATTTATCTTATCTGTAGTCTGTTCATTACTATTCACATGGTGTCTCCTGTCCCACTCCCCCTTGGGAGTGTCTGTCTAGATCGAATGGAGGAACCCGGCTGAACGGAGGGACCCTGCCCACTGGATTGACAACGGGGACTGGATGGTCTCGATCCTGGCCCTTCTGCTGAGGGGATCCCATCGGCCTGGGTCTCTATAGCCTGTCCGTCCATGGGAGTGGATCTTTCCAGCCTGTGGTTCTCCCCGAGGTTTCTCGTTTCTCCCACCGGGTTTTTGAGTTTTTCCTTGCCGTGCTGGAGAGTCTAAGGACAGGGGACACCCGCGCCGCTCGTCGCCACTGCTGACGCTCATTTGGACATTATGTTTGCCTGGATACTTGATTTAAATATTGTAATCTGTAAAGCACTTTGTGATGCCTTCGGTATGAAAAGCGCTTTATAAATAAAGTTTGATTGATTGATTGATTGAAATATGAGAGCTTGTGACTTTTCTTTTTCAGATCAGAACAGTGTCAGGCAGTTTATTAGCAAGGCAATTTTAACCCTGCGATGATCAGGTGAAGGTCTATCTGTTCCCCCAGAGAGCTACTTTTACTTAATAAAAACGATAGAGAGCTCCTGTGAGGATCGTTGAGTAAGTATGGGCTGAACACACAGCTCGTTTAGTTTGTTCTTCATGAGGGATTTGTTTAGAAAAGGATGTTTAGTACACATGGGGCCCTTGGTAACGGTGGGATTACGGTGGAGTGTTTGCAGAGTGTATTTTAACTATAACTTTCGCAGCAGATGGAGCAGCATATGTTCACCTTCTCCATGAAACACTTAACCTTGGACTCTGCGCTGACGACTCCCAACGGAAAAGTCTGGTTAACACTCATATAACCAAGGGAGGACTAGCACTTTCTCTGCATTCACAGATAGAGGTTCTCCAGGTGATGGTGTTGGATGTTGTTTACAGGAAAAGGAAAACCACCGATATTCAAGTAACTATTTATACCCATAGGTAGGACGGGTTTGCATTTGAGAGTTGGCTTAGATACAAGTGCAATGATTGTGCATTAAGGACAAAAAGTCAAAAAGACAACATACACAACAAAAAATAAGGTGCAGTTACATTTAATTCATCAATAACTGCACTTGGATTAAAGCTTTTTTTTAAACCACTTAGTTTTACATCTTGGGACTATAAACCTTTGCCCACATGGAAGAAAATCTGTGTTTAAAGGTTGCAATGCATTAACTAAGGTACATTCAGACCAAATGTGTATGAAATATCAAAGTCGCGTCAAAATCCTCTAGTTTGAAGCCAGTGCATTTTAATCCAGACGCCTCTAATGCGCGTCAGCACCTAGTGCGTTCAGAAGCTTCTGTCTGGACTGCTCTTTTGGGGTAACTTGTCCCTCTTTCCTCACTGTGTTAATGGTAATGAGTGAAATAGACAGACACTCGTCATCTGCACTGTTCCTCGGTGTCTTGTCAGAGTTATGTGACTCAGAGTTGAGCTGGTGCTCACAGCGACAGGTGCCTGATTGCTCCTCCCAGACATGGATGATATGACTATTTAATGCTAACATAATCCATAATATTGTGTTCATTAAAAGCATTTAATTCATAACAACAAGGAACAAATGATCACATTAAAAGATTGGCAGTGATGGGTATTTGTAATTATTGAAGAAAATGTTAGAGTTTTCTTTCCTTGCCTTGGGATTAGTAAAATATTGTGATGTTATTATTGCTGATTGTATAGTCACTGGAACAGGACAAAATAACTATATGTCATATTTTCTTGATTATGCTTAGTAAATGAATGTATGAAATTCTTCAGTACACAAGGGGGTCGGTGCAAACAAGCTTAAGCTTCTGCCTACTCCTTTTGAGCATCATATCCACGCTATTTATTTAATTATTTACTTATTTTCCTACGACAGTATCTCTTTGGCTTTGTTTACTGTACTAAACTCTGTATATATGTAGAACTTTGTGGAACTCAGATGCTCAAATAAAAAAGATGAATTGAATTGAATTGAATTTTAAGTCTTTGGTTAAAACTGATCTAAAACGCAAAGAGAAGTTTGATTTTCATGTAAATATACTAGTGTATACTAATGTTTACTAATGTTTTAATCGAGTCAATTCAAGTCTGTAATTAATTAATCGCATTTTTATCGAAAACCAAAAACAATCATTTTTTGCACCTAAATTATTCAGTAACTAGATTATTTAGCATCTGTTATTCAAGTAACAGATGCAAAGAGCATTTGTAGCTAATTAGCTTTCAAGAGTTTTAGGAACTCTGATCACTCATGTAACTTGTAGAGTACATTAAACCAGGGGTCCTCAACCAAATCCGGCCCGCAAAATGAGTCAATCCGGCCCCTGACTTGTAGAGCACAGATCCTTGAGTATGTCAAAAACAAAAAAGATTTTTTGTTTTCAACGTGTGAAGACTTGATTACTTTTTGCAAACCACTACAGCTAAACAAATATGCGCCTGGAATCAAGTGTTGATGTGGATATAGTCGTGGGATAACTGTGCCAGGCGAGTAATCTCTGCTTCACACTGAGTCCTGCTGCCTTTTGGTCTGGGTCATACAATTCTATGTTATAGCCAACCTGGCCCGGCCCCCCATCACAGTCAGGAACGATAATGTGGCCCCCAGAGAAAACAGTTTGAGGACCCCTGTATTAAACAGTAATAATAATGCCACATTTAAAGAAAAGCAAAAAATAAATAAAGCAAAAGGGCCATAAAATAGCGCCTGTAAGTGTTTAATCAATCGAGTGTCTTCGTCCATCGCTGTTGTGAGTGGATGTGCGTCACATCTGCAGGCGTACCAGAAACATGTAAATACAAAGGTTCCGGCTCGGGATTTACAGCTTGGGGGGAAAAATCGGGGGAAATGTGAATAATTGCGTTAAAATCTTTGTAATTAATTAATCGAAATGAACATGGTTGTCGCCTGCCTCAGGAGGTGCTCCAGGCATGAGGAGGCCTCGTGGAAGGCCCAGGACACGCTGGTGGGACTATGTCTCCGAGCTGGCCTGGTGTCGCCTCCAGAACAGCTGGAGGAGGTGTGTGTGGATCGGGAAGTCTGGGCATCTCTGCTGAGACTGCTGCCTCCGCGACCCGGCCCCGGATAAAGCAGAAGAAAATGGATGGATGGATGGCTCTTGTTTGTTGCATCATCTCATGTTTTTCGGCGATGTAAAACCTGCCTATTCAGGGCAATACCGCCCTCCGACAACCACCAACCACTCACTACATTCGCCCAGGCTTCCTGATGTTCCCAAACCGTCTCCCATCCAAGTACCGACCAGGCCCTTCCTGCTTAGCTTCCGAGTTCTGACGGGATCGGGCAGAGCAAAGGCGGTATGGCCACAAAGATGGCGCGTGCAGCGACTGATCCACTGTTTTCTTCTGCTCTTTCGTCTGTTTTAAATCAGAAACAGCGTTGTACATGCCATCCCTTCCATGTTTAACGTTTAATGAAAAGGCTTCCTGCAGCGTGTTCCTGCGTCATATCTGACGTTTCTCTAATTGGTTCATCCGTCAGTCAGTTACGCCCACCTGAGATCACGCTCGCTCCCAGACTACATATCTTTGAGCAATGAGTAAGAGTAAGTTCTTTGTCATTTGTCAACGAAATTGTGTTCAGGTGTTAGTCCTGAGCCGCTGCCACTGTGGGCCAACCTGACCAGCATGTTTTTGGAGGTCGGGGAAACTGTAGCACGTGGAGGAAACCTTCAGTCTCCTCTGATCCTCTGAAAAAGCATCTTCGAAAGAGCTTGTACAGTAGTTTGGCTGGCCAGGCAAGAAACGCCATAGTTTGACCTTGGACTCTATTGGATTTTTCACACATCTTGCGAATCCATCTCACAGCGCAACGTTCCTCCCTTACAATAATATAACACAAAAAAGTTGACTGTGCATGTGATAGATTGTTGAAAGCTGAAACAAGAGGCTTGGAGGAAAACCAGAGAGGAGATGTATTGCCGCCGTGAAAGAGGAAGCTGGTCGGCGTAAGAACACTGGATCAGACGGAGAAGAGGATGATTGATATTTAAATTTACCAGGTCAGCAGCTCGGTGAACAGCGGCTGACCAAGCGAGCTCCTTCCTGAATTTCTCCCGAGCGCATCATCCGTTCATTTGCCGAAAAGGCGTAGAGCGTGTGACAGTTTTTCAGCGGCAGCCATGTTTGTCAGGGCAGATCGGAGCACGGCTAATTGGAAACATGAATAAGTAATAACCGCGGGTGACTGATGGAATTGGCTTCCAGTTTTTCTAATGACGAAAATCCTGTGGGGCATTATTATAGCGTTAGTTCAATTAAATGCAGAGCGCAATCAAGGCAGGCGACAACGCGAATGACAACGAGGTTTTCCAGGTACTCATTTAGGCTGCTTTGAACCTGATTTGTCTGTCATTTGTAGACGTGCAGATCTTACAGCTCGATCCAGGCTCAAGTGTAGAGGACAAAGAAGACCACACACGTCAGTGACACATTAACAAGATTTAAAGAAAACTTATGGCTGGAATTGGATTGGAATTGACACAAACTGTGGTGTGTTTTTGAAGGGAAGTTTGTGGGATATTTGTGGAGCAGACATGGCAAGGCAAGTTTATTTGTAGAGCACAATTCATACACGAGGCAATTCAAAGCTTCACAGTTGCATAAAATTACAAGAAAACAGATAAAATCAATCAATAAAACATCAACATAAAGTTAATCAGTTACAGCAAAAGGCAAGAGTGCAGATAAAATACTTTCAGTTTTCATATGCACGGGTAAAAAGAGCTGTTTTCAGCCTGGATTTGAACATTGTCAGAGTTGAGGCCTGTCTCACATCCTCATGAAGACTGTTCCAGATTGTAGCTGCATGAAACTGAAACGCAGCCTCACCGTGTTTATTATTGACTCTGGGAACCACCAGCAGTGGGGATGAAGGCCTTGCGGTAGCGCTCCTTCTTGCACTGAGGGTGTCTCAGTCTTCCACTGAAAGAGCTGCTCAGCTCCTCTACAGTCCCGTGCAGTGGGTGGGAGGTGTTGTCCATGATGGAGGTGAGCTTGGCTAATACCCTCCTGTCCCTCACTTCCTCTACAAAGTCCAGGGGGCAGCCCAGGAAGGAGCTGCCCCTCCTGACCAGCTTGTTCAGTCTGTTCTTGTCCCGCTCTGTGCTGCCCGGGGCCCAGCACACGGCAGTGTAGTGGAGAGCAGAGGCCTGCTCACTCTGAAGGACCTCAGTCTCCTCAGAAGGTGGAGGCGAGGAGGTGGCCCTTCTTGTACAGGGTGTTGGTGTTGTGGGACCAGTCCAGTTTATTGTTGAGGTGCACACCCAGGTACTTGAAACTGTCCACCTCCTCAATGTCCTCCCCCTGGATGTTTAGCGGTGTTTGGGGTAGTGGCTTCTTCCTGAAGTCGATCCCGCTGTGTGTGTCGTGCAGTACGTCAGCGGGAAAGAATTCAGTGGGAAACCGTAGCTTCTAAAATTCTTCTGGATAACCTTCCGTGTCCTTTTATAATTGTGGTAATCTTGACATCCCTCCTCTCCTCTTACAGTTTACAGTTTAGGACTAAAATGGATAATAAACCTCTGCTAAATGTATATATTGGACACATAAGCAGTACATCGTTGTGATGAGGAGTTTCTGGTCAACTACAGTTCAGATCTAATCATCTGTCGTGTTGACAGCACTTCCTTTCCGATCATCCCTTTGGTCTTTGTAGTTCAGGCGGCCAAGCCAGGAGGTGAAAAGCAACTTCACACATTTTCAATATTAACTAGCAAGATCAAATGCCCTCAAATCATTGTAACTAATATGTTACAAAATAAAACCATACATTTAAACCTGGCTGTGTTCTTAATATTTTGTCATCAATAATATAGGCCATTTTGGAGGTGAAAATGCCTTAGAAAACAATGACAAAATAACTTGCAATACATTATTTCTATGATTCCAGTCTGCAGCAAAATGTATTCATTATTTTCCATATTCATCTGCTGTGTCTCGCCTTAAAAGATGCTTCATTCAGCCTTTAAAATTACGTTTGGACATTTTTGCCCTTATAACATCAGACACGACCAGAACAAGTTTGGTGAAAGTGTTGAAACTACAAAACTTGAAGGATTACTGTGTGTGATGTATATTTCAGTGTGAGATGAAACACTGTAACACGGGGAAAAGCTCCAGAAATTGTGCGGCTCCTTAAACCTCGCCAACCCCCGCTCTTCACAGCTCCGCGTGGAAGCAGTGTTTGCCGAAGGATGAACCGCAGCTGCACCAGACTGAGGCGCGTCTGACCGAAAAGCTCCTCTCCCCCCAGGCGTCTCCTGACCCACAACCCTAAAACATGGAGACAACATTCTCACAGAACATGCAGAGTGCTCGCCTTAAGTTGGAAAGTCCCACTGAGGTTCAGAATGTCCTGGCCCCAGAGAGAGGAAGCTGGTGTTGGTTTAAAGTCATTATTTTTTTTGCTGTGACGCCAATCTTAGCCACTCGACACATGACTGATGCAGCGTGTCCTGGTTATACATTCCATTGTCACAAACATTTATGTCTGAAGATAAATCAAATTAAATCTGAACTGTTTTCGTTTTATCAGAGAAGAGTTACCACACCTTGCTGCTTTATTGTATTCACATCTGTCATATTGCATCACAGCACGGTCACAAACCTCAGCTTTCACTTTGAAGTGATGTTCATGACTGACCGGCTCTCTAAGGTGAACGGTTCAAACCGGATGCCGATTTTACCCAGAATTTTCCCCCAAACGAACACAACAATCAGCCCAACAATGGAGCAGGCAACACAAGTGAAAGCTTTTTGCACTAAAGTGAAAGCTAAAAGCCCTAAAAATCATTTGTCAGACATTTACAGCTTATTTCTATTAGTTGTCTTTGTGAGCGGATCCCAAAGACTCGGCTCCCAGTAAAGAGCCGTAAATCCCATGATGACTCTGAAGCCACATCTCCCAGTGATGAAGCTCAGGATGAAAATGAAGGACAACTGATTGACAGCAGCATGTTGTTTGTAATTGCAATCATTGCTCAAGAAGATAAGAGTAAAAAGTCCCGGAGAACACATGTTTATGTAAAAAAAATAAAACAATAAAAACAGCCAGGATAACAAAAATCGACTTCCACTGCTCAGACTAAATGAACACATTAGAGGAAACAGAAAACTGTAGTGTCAACAGAGTCAGTGTTTAAGCAGCTCCAGACGTTAGCATTCTGCCGCGGTTAGCATTCTGCCATGGTTAGCATTCTGCCACGGTTAGCATTTAGCGTAAACACATAGGCGCCGTAAAGGGGTGGAAGGTTAGGATGATTCTCAGGGCCCAGAGTTGACAAAGGCCCATGAACATCAGGACACTTTTCAGCAGACAGACCCATGTATGAAGAGGCAGACTCAGTTTTTTTGATGAATAAAACATGTATTTATTTTATACCCCTCTCCATTAATAATGATTCCTGCATACTGTGTTTGGTAGAATAGAGCTCCTCGCACAAGGCTTCGGCCTCTGTCACTGCTCATTCACAGCCATATCACGTCAGAAGTCAGACAGGGCCTGGCAGGCTTCAAACACAAGGTTTGATTGCATCTTTATCATGTCTTCGAGTGTTGAGACGCCAAAGCATTCTCTCCTCACGCTTCTCATTCCCAGGAAGAGAGGCACAGCTCCGAGCTCACGCCAGGCCCCACAGCCAGGCCACTCAAACTGTACTTCAGTCAAACTGTGACAAAAGCTAAATAAAACATAAGACCAAGTGTCAAGACTCCTGACTAAAGCTTCAGGCTATTGTGTTGACTGTAGCCAGTGTCCGCACAGACCAGTGTGTGGCTGGAGTTAAGAGCAGGGGCGGAGCACAGGCAGCAGAGGGCTGGGGGTCTGGGCCCCCACTCACTCAGATTGATAATGTCAGCGTACTCGGTTATGGAGGAAAAGAAGACGGCGGCTCGATCGATTAAAATCAATCAAAGTTTTATTCCCTGCACAATACAATTCTAAACACAAGTTATCTGAGCACTAAATCAGTCCCTAGTAGCATGCAACACGGTGGCTTACTCGGGGCTGTCCGGACGCGCCGAAATCCTTAGCGCTTGAACAATATATAGAAACAGTTAATAAATATGCACGACAGGGGCGTAGACCCAGGGAGCGCCTCTGGAATGTCCTTCTCGTCACTTCCTCATCTCAATCTGACTCCATATATGGTATTGTCTTCAGACTGCTGCCAAGACTCCACGTCAGCACAGCACATCCCTTTCCACAGTCGAACAATAGAACAAAAAATGCCGCGGCAGCGTGTGCTTGCGAAGGCCTAAACCACCCAGTTTCATCTGAAACTCAAGGCACATGATTAATACATCAACACAGTTATATATGAGCTCAATAAAGCCTAGTATGATAAAAATACAGTATGTACAGTATATAAATATTTCCACATTGTATAAAAATATTTCCACAATAAGCAGCACTTTTGTCAAAATTAAAATTGTTTTTTGTGTGCTGAAATATTATACTTGTTCATCTTTAATAAGCAACGGCAGCTTTAATTGCATTAACAAAATGAAGCCCTATGGTAGAATTTTATGAAAATTAAAATCCACAACTTGAACCATACTAATCTGCTGGGGCACCTCTAAAAGGCACCAAATGCAGTCTGTTCAGTAGGGATGGGCGATACCAGTAATTTTGGATTCGATCCAATACCAAGTAATACCTGGAGGAAAAGAGTCGATATCGATCCGATATATTCTAGCTTACATGAACAACAAAAAGGGCCATTTAACAAGGCAGGTGTTTTATAGCAAGTGCAAAATAAAAAATAAATTCGCAATTTTCTAAGTATATGTGTAAGGGTCCAAAATGTGATATGTATGGAAACAAATACACAAATGACTCTGCTGCTAATCCACTTTTGCATATGTGACTTATTTTGCACTTGAGCAAACACTTGGTAAATGACTCCCATAATCATGATTATACACTCACCATGGAGCTGCCTTCACCAGATCAATGGTCTATTTTCACTTGTTACAAATGACATGCCATGTTTAATCCAAACTAGGCTTCCTACCAGTCAGTTAACAAATCTAGCTGGACACTTTACATGCACAGAACATTTGACTGTTTAGTTTAGTTGAGCAATTTACAAAAAATGCAAGGTTACCTCATTGCACTATAATAAAAATTCAAAAGGAGTAGGCAAGAAGCAAGAAAGCTTATTAGTGCCTACTCCCCATTCAAAGTAAATACTTTCAAAACATAATTGGAAGTCCTTTCAAAAGAAAAGGCCTATCATAACACTGAGAATATACATTACTGAAACGCATGTGTCCGGCTGCAGGTAAATAATAACGGTAATAATAAGGGTGATACAGGCAGCACTGTCTCCTAGCTGTTACGCTAAAATAGCTGCAGTAATTGTTCTCGCAGATACAGCACATGCAGGGGAAATGGGGGCGGGGCAAACGCCGGTGCTACTGAAGGGCAGAAGGCAGCAGGAGGAAAAGCTGTTTTTGCGCACAGAAATATAGTATTCTATCAGAAAATACATACATATTAGTTTAAATGAAAGGATCGATATTTGAGCTTGAGGATCGATACTTTAAAAAGAGCCGTCTGGATCGAAATATCGATATTTTGGTATCGATCCGCCCATCCCTACTGTTCAGTTAAAGAAAAAAAGAGAACCACCACCCACCCCTTACTGTATGTGCGTACATTTAAATTAAGGTACAAATATGATGTTCAATGGGTTTAGTAAAAACAAATGTGGGGGGCCTAGAATTTTTTTCTGCCATAGGGCCCAGAATATCTAACAGCGCCCCCGCATGTGGCTCATATCTATGAACCCAATGTGGAAAACTACAGCTCAGCTCTTACTGTCACATGTTGTATCTGAGGCTTGATGTTTGGGGAGAGTTTCAGGGGTTTCTTTTCTCTTACAGAGGTTAGTACGACCGGTAGCTCAGCAGCTGTAGCTAATGTCCACACATGTTCTCCTGGGCATGGCTTGGTGTTTTATCCAAATCTAAAAGCTCCTCGACTGGAGCTTTCAGCCTATAGGCCAGTGTAACGCTGCTTTTCCCTCACTGAATGAAAGTGAATTACAGATGTCCATGTGTCCAGCCGTGTGGTTCTACTTCCACAGAACTCTCTTCCCTTTCAGCTCGGTTTCCTTCATTAAAGCGAGGCCTGACCCCTGGACCCCGCGGACAAAGACGGCCGCCTCGTCGTGGCCCTGTTGCCGCGGAAACGTCCATGCCCCCGACGGGTGCGTGTCACGGCCGTGAGCGAGGCGTCGATATGTTCTGACCTTCAGCCGCACGCTCGTCATCAGCGCCGCTCCACGATTCAACGCCCGTTTGATCCGCGGGCGACACCTGAGAACGGTTTCATCACAGCGGGAAAAATGCACGGGTTTCCACACAGTTTTGTTGGCCATTATTTATTCTTTTTTCAGAGGCGGGTAGAGCAGCAATAACATCTACTCAAGTTTAGATTAACTTCCCAACCTCCGCCTTAACCGAGGGCATTTCCTCCAGTTCGGCTTTACCCATGTGTGTCGTCACATTTTCATCACATTTTTATTGCTCTTTTGTTGTATTATCAGCCTCATTTTTGTCTAATTTTAGTCGCTGCTTTGACACGTTTTTCAAGAAGCTTTTAGTTACTTTAAAATAAGTGATTCAAATAGTTAAAAATAACAGGTAAAATATGAGAAAATGAAGTGTGTGACTTGATTTACTCATTGGGAAGAGGAACCAAACCTTTTACTTCAGTCATTTACTAAACCATAATATAACTTGAGTACAGTTGTCATTTTGAGACAATATTTTTGTCTCAAAAAAGGCCTGTCACTCTATCGACTTATCGTCCAATAAATGACAAACTATTCAATAATTATCATCAGTACATTTATTTACATTTAATCCTATTTCTTAAAGCAGAGCTAAGTAACTCATGCCCATAGAGGCCATAAGCGCCACTGCAGGTGTCGTAGCATGTTGCGTTTTTTTACTCATTAATTGTCCGTGAGAGTAAATACTACGCTGACAGAAAAGACAAAGGGAGAGAGGGATATTGTACATCCAATTACACAATGGAGATCATTTTTTCACTCAAACTTGGCTGTAAATACTGTTTAAGTGGTGCTAGCCCGCTGTCAGCTTTGCCCTTTAGCCTGTTAGCTTCTTCCTCGTGATTCTATTTGTGTGTATTGGTGCTGCGGGTCAGAGCAGGGAAGTTGCAAGTGTGGTTTTCTGACCAGAGACACCAGGGGGAGATGAAAGACCCCCCAATCATCCCATTAACACTTGTATTACCCCCAGAGGGATTACGGAAAGGATTTATTAAGGTAAACACGTTAACTTAGTACTGCTTTAATTGTTTTCATGTTAGCTTGTGTGTTATTAAGGATATGTTAATACGTACTTTTAGAACCAGGGATTTCTGATACTTAAAACATTGTGACATCACGTTTACTGTGGTATTTTCCTGCCTCCATATATCGAACTTGTTATACGGCTACATTTTGTTAACAACTCCATGGAGACGAGCCTGTTCACGCCTCCATCACATGCAATGGCAACACATCTCAATTGTTTGGGGGGTGTCTTTCCCAGAGGACCACCTTTGCCCTGAAGGTAAACCCGCCCTGAGCACGGCTTTACATGTGTGTTGTATCGCGGGGGTCCGTGCTGCTGCTCGACCAGGCGTGGACATGTGATTACACGGACACACCTCCAGCTGATTGTTTATCGATTGTTGAACGACGCTCTTCCAGGCTACACCGCGCTGAAGCAGTCGCACTCATCTGATATCTGCGACTGCGATTTGTGTTAACCTAAGACGTGTCCAGGAGCGCTCACATTTGGGATGAGACTAAAATACGATCCACATACTTTGCTTTTTTTGCCATTTCAAACCGAGATTTCGATTTCGGACTCTTTCGGCCTTAAAAAGCGGGTCGCTCCGTTCTGCAGCTTTTAACATTCTTGTCGTGAAAACATTACACGTCCTGTCTCTAAACTGATGCTTTGAAGCCGCTCATGGAGACGCTTGGACTTTGTGTTTTTGATGATGTGTTGTGGTTAATGGCGCGTGATAACAGTCTTTACAGCAGCGTTCTCTCCGGCTCCAAAATCGATCCAAAAGGCAGATAATGTAAGATAAAAGGTGGCCCTGAAGCTGCATAAATTTCAGTTTCCTTGTGAAGTTTTCTCTGAGAGGAGAGGGGCCAGTGCTCAAAGTGTTACTGCGGCAGAGTGGTTACCCTGTCCATAGGATTAAATACTTAGGAGTAGCATTCTATTATGTATACGTACGGTTTCCATGCAGGCCACTCAGGGACGCGTTCAAGGATCTGTAGCCGCTTCACTGTAGTGTTTTCTACAAGTTTTAACCATGAGGTCAAGTTTTATGGCCATTAATGCACTTGTGTGGTGTCAAAGCCAGGTTAAAATCATTATATAGACTTTTTAAAAATTATACTTTAGATAATAATTAGCATATAAAGGTGTCCTCTAAGCAAAACGATTAGTGGTTCTCAAACGTTTCACACAAAGTGCCACCAGGCAGATCAAGGTCACATCAGGACTTTTGTTAGATAATTTAGTGCAATGTAAAATAATCTATCTATCTATCTATCTATCTATCTATCTATCTATCTATATGTCTATCTATCTATCTATATGTCTATCTATCTATCTATCTATCTATAGGTCTAAAAAGGATCTAAAACAACAATCTCGATTTAATATGCGTAAAATGTGAATTGATGTAAAAAATAAAAGAAGCGATGTCAAAGCCACCCTCAGCTACTCCATTATGCCCGACCGGAATAGCTTTATTCTCACATTGCATCGTTAGAAACAGCGAGCTCCACACCTCCCCCGCCTCACCCCCAACACACGCCACACCATGTAAACACATACACGTGTAGGCATCGAAGCAGCAGACGCGGCTAAAGTTAGCAGCTACGAGATTAGCGTTAGCGGCTAACGCAGAGTTTAGCATTTTGACAGAAGTTTACCAAAGATCGTAAACTGACAAACATCTGACCAACCTGCTCTGGTTCTGCTGAAATCCTCATCAAATGTCCGTTTGTCAAATAATCCAATATCTACAGGAGCTGTCATGTCTTTTTCCGTTCGAGGTTGTGGGGGAAAAACAGCACTGTAAAATGTGTTCTAAATGGTAGTATTATGTTCAGACTGCAAAAAAATAGAATAAAAGTTTGGTAAAATAAATATAAGTCTCAAAATGTTTGCTTTGCTACACATCTTATTTATGCTGAAACCATGTAAATTTACAAGCACTCATATCAAAATGATTATAGTTCATTTTCATGTCTTGTAATTTTTTGTAATGTAAAGTTCTCTTACTGAGACAGTTGCAGTTTGTTAGATGTTAAAACAAAAGAAACATTGGTATGAATGAGTCATATTCCTTTTCTTAAAAAAAGGTTTAAAAAAATCGGAAAAAATCAAAATCGGGAACTTAACATCGGAAATCGAATCGAATTGGGGCTTGAGTGAATCGTTACATCCCTACTATTTATTTATTGGTTTATTTGGTCGGGACACTGAATGTTAATGAACATACATGGGTCTCATGTATGTAAACAAGCCAGTCATTCATCCTGGTCTATTGTACATGTTTTTAATGGTAGGGGAAACCGGAGTACCCGGAGGAAACCTACACAGACACGAGAACATGCAAACTCCACACAGAAAGGCCCCTTCTAGCTGTGAAGCACGAGCGCTAACTTACCTTACCTTAGAAATGCCTTTAGCTATCTGAGCCTGTCCTTTTCATAGCATTTCTATCATTTCTGTGGTTTCTTTATCATTAACATCTTATTAGATGATGTTCAGTGGCAATTAGATGTGTATCCAACCCCACGAAAAGCAGAAACGTGACTGAATTTGAGTTTGCATTTAGCTCAGAGGACACTTTTAGACGATAATTTGTATGTAAAGTATAATCTCAAAAGGTCTGTACATTCAGCTTTGACCTAAATGAAAATGAAAGTTCATCATTTGCGATGATTGATGGCTAATGCTAATCGCTACAGGAAAAAATTCATTGAGCAAACGAACAGAAGCTGAAAAGTGTCCTGGACTTGCTACCTTCCTGCACAGGTAAAGATGAAACGCCGCTTCTCCTTTGAATCACTGGGTTCTCGGAACGTCCGTCCATTTACTTTAAAAATCAGCGTGACTTCCTTGCCTGCGGTACTTGCTCTACCCTCTCCGTCTGTTGTGCTTGTATCATATTGTATTGGGACAAAAGTCTCATCAGTCTCACAGTAAAGGTTTATTATTAGACTTCTATTTTCCAAACTCCTGGCGCTCACCTCGTCTTTCCGCCTGATTAAAGACAACGCTCATCTGAATATTAATATTCACCACGCTGCGTGCTGCGACTGACAACTGCTCCAGATCGCTCAAATCGCCTTCACTATTAATCAGCATGTGCCGACTAAAAGCACAGGACTTGCTGTTTCTTCCCAACACTGAGGGCTTTATCTGTACCTGCATTGTTTCAGGAGAAAGAACGTAAAGATTGGGGCTGCTATAATGGCTACATCGATCACTGAAGTTTTAAAAGTTGTGCAAACCTTTTTTTTTTGTAGCAGTAAACACAATGTAGTTCCGATTTTGCCTCCGGCCTCCCCATAGACTCGGTGGAAGTTGGACAATCATTTAAAATGGAGCTTATCTTCCTCTGTTTCAATCTTTAAAACCATCTCTCTTTGAACTGATGCAACCTGGACCTCGGCAGAATCCGGCTGGAGACACTTCACTGAGCATTCCTGAGTTCTTGTGAGCGCGGAAAGTTTCGACAGATTGATTTTGGAATCGGCTGCAAAAAGCCGTGTGTCGAGTTTGTGTGTAAAGGAATGTGTGATGTGTGTTTGGTCTTAGGATTTAATCTTTTACAAGCTTAATGTGGACATACCGGGATTGATTGTTGGCTTATGGATCTCATTGTAGGTACTTCAACAGTGATATTTCGTAAAATTTGAAATATTTGGACCCCATGGCATTTTAATGCTGTTTAGGGGGAAATGTATTTTTAACATGTGCAATTTTCTAAGACTTTGTATGTTGACATCAGTCTGCCCAGGGACTGCAGGTGGAAATTAGCACAAGTGCTACAACCTGGTACAATGCATCTCTCCTTTCTGAGGTTAATGTATATTGTACACTGTCCCTGTTCAAATAAATAAATAAACTAAACTAATGGCTGTGGTGTTTTGTACTTTCCTGAGAGCAGGGGTAATTGAACATGCTAAACTCCTTTTTATACGCAACGGCAAGCTAACAAATACATGGCACCATGATAAATGCAGTTTGAGTGCAGAACAGGTCCAGTCAGAGATGGTTTAACTTTATGGCTTTAAAGTGATAGTCTGTGAGTTTGCAAAGTGAGGAGAGAGAGATAGATTTGAAAGTAAACGATCAAGCTCCTCCCCTCCCTCCTGATTGGACCTGACCTGCCGGTTCACTGGAAAGCTCGTCTTATTGGTCAAAGTGAATCCCAGAGATTCTGATTAGTGTGTGAAATCAGCAAAGGGAGGACTTTAGAAACAATATCATTATTTAATATTACTTCTGTTATGTCAAATTATATACTGAGGTGGTCAATTAAGGTCAGCACACACTACACGACTTTTACGGTCTTAAACGATTTTATAAAGAATGGGGGTCCACACTACACGACTGGCTTTAGTGCGATTATAGAACATCTGGGGGTTCACACTTAAGGACTGAGAATCGTAAGAGCGAACACACTACAAGAGCCTGTCAAACAGCTGATGTTTTATAACACATCTGTTCTCTCTACAGCTTCATTTCTCCTCCGGCTTCAAAAACTGACACCAGATCAGAAATTATATATTTATATAGGTCTCTGTTTGTGAGCGTGGGAAACATGTGCGTCTCCCGATTGGTCAACAGTGTCATGTGATTACTGTCACAACACCACAGTTAAATGCTGCTGCTGCTGCTGCTGCTACGAAGCCTTCAACTTGGCTATAGTTCTGTCAAAATGGAGATAAACGTCGGCGACACGAAGATGTGGGACGTATTTCTTTCGATTTAATAAAAAAAGGAGAAGGACCATCAGCCGTCAGACGGAGGAGACAGCGGAGAGAAGCTAACGGAGAAAAGTAGCTGGAAAGTCCATCTCCAAACTCAGTCAGCGCCGCTAAACTCTGTTAGCGGTTGAAATGTAGCTGGAAAAGGTGATTCTCGTGAACCTTTGTTGATATAAAGTTGTGTGTGGGGCTGTGGCCATGAAATGAATTGTTTGTGCTGTTTTGACAGAGAAATGAAAAAGGAGGCGCTGCGGTGTTTTTCTGTCTTTATTTCACTCATTGGCCGCTGCTTTCTGTGTGTTTGCTTTGGGGACGGTAAAATCACTCACGTTTCTCCTCAAACATGTTTCGTTTTCTACGACTGGAGTCTAGTCGCGTCTTTCTGCTGCTCACACTACATGAGTCGAACGCCAGTCCAGTCGTGACCCCCCCCACTACGAGACACGACTCTGTGCAGCTGCCTTAAGCTGCATTCAGACCGAACGCGATGGAGGAGTCAAGGGCGAGTAATTTACATGTTATCCCTATGCCAGGGTGTGCTAAGGAGCGAATGAAAGGCCGGCGGTGCGATGGATGAGAGTAGAGCGCGGCGATGAGGCGAGTAGAACGACTAGAACGGAACGAATGTGGCGGAAGGGGCGTTTGGCTTCTTGAGCGAAGCGGTAAAGCGATTCTGCAATTTCGCCTCCACCGCCCTCCTCGCTCGAGTTGAAAAATCTGAACTTTTTGGTCAATTCGCGGCGCGTTGACCAATCAGAAGACGAGCCGTTTTGTGACGTGAGCACAACATGCTGGTCACAGAGCGGCCAGGGAGCGGGAGGATGAGGAGAGAAGACCCGAGACGGGGATTTGATCTACGGGATCCGCTCTGTGTGAACCACGCCACAGCACTCACATCCCCGACCTCTCCTACTTAATAAAGACACAAATGTAACCCCAAAATACCCAGATTCTGATAGAGGAAAGTGCGATTGGTGACTGGGACACCACTGCATTTATTAATGTCTGTAAACCAGATAAAACTCAAAGACTGGGATTATAATACCATTGCCTTATTTAGTGACATGGCTGGATGTGTTCACGTTGAAACTACAGACACGATAAAGCTGTATTGGGCAGAGAGAGCTAATCAGAGGCTGTCAGTGCTTATGAGATGGGACTGAGGGCTGCTTTTTTACTGTAATCTCCCCCAGGGAGAGCTCACAGACACCAGGGCAGCGGTTAGCCATCCCGGGCTGCCTTCGAGGCTCAGAGCGGGGCAGTGTGTGACTGAGTGTCCGCTAAAGGCAGGAGGGGGAACGGGGAGATACGAGCGCCAAATGTCCGCCGCGTGGGCTCGGCATGTAGCCGGTACGAGACGCTTCAGTGTCCGGGAAAGTGGCGCCACATACCCGGAGAAGCCAGGACGCCTGCACCGGAGCTGGAGGCTGTAGAGCGGGGAGTGTGTGGCTGAGTATCCGCTGAAGGCAGCGGGATGACACAACGCCAATGGTAGGAGACGGATCAGTCAAAGTCTTATATCAGCTACACAACTTTTCTAGTGCTAGATCAACGAGCATTAAACAATAATCTGAACAAAATAAGCGAGAGCAGCCTGTTCAGAACCTGGCCCTGAGTGTAGAGGAAAGAAATAAGTTGGTCACTGAACTGCGCAGGCGCAGTAGATATCCCTGAAGCTATGGAGGCGAATTTACTCGGGCGACAGGAGCGAGTAATCGCCGCGATAGAAGCGAGTGACACACAAATATTCAAGCAATAAACGCCTGGCGTTTGATGCAATTTTTTCGCCTCCATCGCGTTCGGTCTGAATGCAGCATTAGACTAGACACGACTCCAGAAGACTCGGCACGACTGAGAATTAGAGCGAATTCCTTTATACACAATCTATAAATGTGTAAAACATTTAAACTTACAGACTATCACTTTATAGGTGATAAATGTAAGGTGCAAAATGTAGTGTCCTGAAGTGAGCAAAACAATTTGACTCTGAACACCTCAAAAAACCTTTGAGTTGGTCTTTGATTAAAAGTAAACCTGTACCTGTTTTTGTAAATGGTGCGGTGGTTGAAGATTGTACATTTCTTGGTGTGACCTTGTCAAACGATCTAAATTGGAGTTCAAATATCAGTGCTGTTGTGAAAAAGTCTGGCCAGCGGCTTTTCTTCCTGCGTAAATTGAAAGAATTTACTCTTAATAAGCAGATTCTTTTACATTTCTACCACTGTGGTATAGAAACCCTTCTTACTTCTGCGATCCCGGTGTGGTTTGGAAACGCTACTGTGAAAGAAAAGAAAGCTTTAAATGGTGTTGTCCGCTCTGTAGGACCATCGGTGTGGAACTTTCTGTCCTTGAAGACATTTACAAACAAAGACTTATGTCTCGGGCATTAGCCGTCATTAAGGACCCGCTGCATCCTGAAGGGACCTGTTTGAACTTCTCCCTTCTGGGAGGCGCTATCGTGTTATCAAATGTGATAAATGCCGCCATAGTAAAAGCTTCTTTCCACAAGCTGTGATGTCTTTGAATGGTACACTTTGATCAGGCTTCATTACCATTACTTTCTACCTTTAATTGCGTTTCACAATTTTTAATTCTTAAGGCGAGACACGGCAGGTGAAAGTATTGATTTTTCACGCAGTGGTCGAAGTGGAGATTTTTATCTATTTTCCTCCCTTTACATCTTAGTTTTCATGTCAGAGTATAACAATGACAAAACTCACCCCGCATGATGCTTATTTTATGATGATTTGTCCGCTTGCGAGGTGGCGGTAACCCGGAAGTAGCTGCTGCGGCGCGTCGAAAGACCGCTCTAATGCGGGTATTCATTCACAAATATTGACAGACTTTACATCCACATGTGCTGCGAAGGGATCCTCCGTGATGACGCTATCGCCCAAATATGGTATTTTTCCTTCTGGGAGACGCCTGGTGCGGAAGAGCCAAAAGAAAGTTCCGCGCATGCGCACTCGCTACAAAACTTCAGAGCTCGTTTTCTCTGAATGAGAGAAGGCCCCACTCGGGCAGCGGGTGAGCCCTTATAGTCGCTCATACAGACTCCAAACTTTACAGTCTTGGACTTAACAATATTATGAAGGTTTTTTCAGAGGGATTTTTTAATATCTAATTCCTAGCCTGATTTATTCAGCTTTGAACCCAAAAAACAGGCGGAATTTGAGTTTTTACAGATTTTTTCACTTATGATTAGTTAATTGAAAAACTAAACAATATATCCAAAATCCCCTCTGAAAAAATCTTAGTGACTAATATGTCAATAAAATGAAACCATACATTTTAATCTGGCTCAATCCATTATTTTTATTTCGTTGCCCAAAATATAGGCAATTTTGGCCATTTTCATGTACAAAATGTCTTATTTTTATATGAAAACATAAAATGACAGAAAAAATGCAATACATTTTTTTCTCATATTTATATCAGTGATGTTCAGCAAAAGTTTCAAATTGATATCTCTACATTTATTTTTTCCCCTATTCACCTGCAGTGTCTCGCCTTAAGCTGTTTTGTAACTTTTAACTTATTTAACTATGTGGCTTGTTTGTTTTTAAAGGGGTTATTATGTATAATCGACTTTTTCAAGCTTTATATCATGTTATTATGTCATTCCCTCATTAAACACATGCCTGGAGTGTTGCCTTGGCTCATTCACATATTTTTGAGTAATCAGTAAAACTTAGACGGCAGCCATTTTAGGTGTAGCTATGCCTCAGTCCTCCTAGGAACGCCCCCACCTCCTGGAGACGCCTCTGGACCTTTCGTCACCAGCCAAGCCACCAACCACTGCTCCTCAGCTCAGCAGAGCCCCCTCCCCGCACAGTAGTGTTGTTTAGATGCCACAGCAGTGTGCTGAAGGGGGCGTGTCGGAAAGCTTCTTACACCGGGATTCCACATCTCGCGTCACCGCCCCGCTCCAGCCCGCCGCGGGCCGCCTCCGAAGGATTCCGAAATCAAACGCCCACTGCACACGTCTTGCTCCGTCTGGGCTCCACTCCGCCCAACCGCGGAGCTGAGGAGAGCATGCGCGAGACGTACGAGATAACGCGATAAAATGTGTGTACAAAAATGCACGTAGGACAGAGTTAACAGTGTGTAAATCAGGGGTCTCGAACTCATTTGGACTGGGGGCCACAAATGCAAACCCAGTGTTGGTCGGGGGCCGCAATAGACGAAGCCTTTTTATTAAGTCAATTATGATTTAGCAACTTTTTATTGTTTGCTGTAATATACCTTAAAATAGACTGTACATGAACTATCATTTTTAAGCTTACAGAGGTTTCCAATGGGCCAAACATTTGCTGAGCTTCTAAATTAGAAATTAATACAGACTTAGACAATTTGTGTTTTTGTAATTAATCTCATTTTGGTTCAGGTAAATTGGTTCAGGGCATCAGTGAATGATCTTTCAGGAGTCAGGTCCAGTTTCTGTCTGTTGGCCTATTTAGAAAGAAATGCAAAATGTACAACAAATGTCATTTTAATTTAGTGTAGAAAGGCCCAACCAGGGACTGGAGCTGATAATGAGCACTAGCAATAAGCTTCACCTCATGTAAATAATGTAGAGTCAGTGGCCTCATGCCTTTTGTGACCTACAGTTAGATAATGGATGGTGCTTATATTTTTTTACTATCAATGTTGTAATTATTTGCAGTATTTTTATACATTTCCATATTCTCTATTTTTAATGTAACTATGGATCATGTGTTCACGTGTCCTTAAGATTAAATTAATTGACATGATGTGCTTCTTGTGTGAGCACACAATGTTGCTCTGAGAGAGAGATGGAGAGAAAAGGCTCCTCACTTTACTGTTGTGATAGCCTGGTTTTTACCCTCGTACTCATTTCGTTTCGTACATGTAGGGAAATTATAATTGACCGGAGTTTACGGATGGCTAAGGCCAGGCTACTGTTGTGACGCTTTTAAACACTAATTACGATGTGTTCACTTTGCAAAGTCATAAAGGTAACGATGGTAAAGGTGCTTATTGTCATGCTGCAGTGCTGTAACTTTTCCAGCACATGTTAGCTGAACAACTAAAGTTTCTCCCTCGCGTTCTGACCGTCTCGCACCTGTTTCAGAAGCTCCTCTCACAGTCCGCTGCTGTTAGTCCGTTTCTGTGTTGAAAACAGTTGATAAATCATCTGCAAAAGCGCCGCATCTCCCTTCCCGTCTGATGTTGTGGTCATTCTCGCGTCCGCAGTGGCATTGGCGCTACCGCGCGGTGCCTCATGGGAAATGTAGTTCTAACGTGTTTAATGCAATTTACCGGCGGGCCGCATGTAATATAAATAAGAAATCATCTCGCGGGCCGCAAAAAATTATCTTGCGGGCCGCATTTGGCCCCCGGGCCGCATGTCTGAGACTCCTGGTGTAAATAGTTTATTCGGTATTATTACAGGCTCAATGCAATTATATTTATTTATCAAAGAAAGTGACTCATTGCTGTATTTTAAAAATATATTGTAATGTAATTTTGTGATTTACAAGTAGTGTACGATTTAAAAATATTATATATAGCACAGCTTTAATGTAAATATACATATAAAAATACTTTATATGTTCGAAACGTTCTGTATTTATATTTCTACATTTTATTTTGAAAATCCGGATGTTGTTTCCGTTCTCCTTCCTGTCTTCTGGTGCGTTCAGAACTGTTGAGCTTGATACGGACGGAGCTGACGGGGCGCAGACGTAGCTGAAAATAGAGTTGGTCCGTATTTATATCATGCCGAGGCGGAGCGGCGACGTTGGCCCTCGGAGCGGAGTGGACGATGTGGAATGTTTCTGAACGTTCAAAATAGCAACGTGTTTGCTGCGGCGGTCGGGGCGGAGTGGAACGGAGCGAGCACGGGGAATGTGGAATCTGGGGGTAAAAGAGACAGAGGCCTATTTCAAGACGTTCAGTACAGCCATTTTGAGAGAGCAATTTTATTCAAGGCAGTTATTTTAATTTACTGCATATACAGACCAACAGAAGGTTACGTCATCATTGTAGTATGCTATAGACTGGTGCTATGTGATTGAAAAAAGCATAATACCTCCTCTTTAAGACTGTCTTTTTATGTTTTATGAATGAATGTTTGACAGTGCACTTTGAGCTACTTGCACCTTTTTTTCCAATGTGATTTTATACTGCAACTGGCAAATAAACTGAATCTGAAATAAAGGCCGCAGCAGCAAGAGGCAATAAAGAGCTTCAGCTCATGAACTGGAGTTACTTGGATCACGGTCCTCAGCCTTGATCGCACTTAAGCCCTAAACTGTGCTACTTTTATGAATGTGTTCATGTAAATGATCAAATATGTTGTGCTGTAATGTAATGTGAGATTGTGAAAGCGTTCCTGTGGTACGTATGTTTATGTGGGCGCCAAAATGAATGGTTAAAAGTAAGTAAGTGCTTTATTTGTCATTGTACAAGCATACAATGAAATAGTGTTCAGGTGTTAGTCCTGAGCCGCTGTGACTGAGCCGCGCCACCACTGTGGGCCAACCTGACCAGCATGCTTCTGGAGGTCGAGGAAACCGGAGCACCCGGAGGAAACCCGGTGCAGCGCCTCCTGGGTTTGTCCCTGTTTCAGAGCGTGGTGTCCTGTACTGGTCAGCTCCACCTCCTCCTTCCTCTTCCTCCTGCGCAGCTCCCTCCACTCCACAACAGTCTTTCACCATCTTCTTGTTTGTCCCTTTTGTTTCCTGTAGCTCCTCTTGTGACGTCTCCTCTGTGCTGCAGGTGTGGGGGCTCCCGGTGCCTCTTCAGTGTCTCAGAAGAAGAAATGTGTCGGTCTCAAATGGGTTTAGCTGATAAGCTGCTGTCCATCCATCCATCCATTTTCTTCCACTTGGTCGTGGGGGCAGCTGTTGGAGCTGCACCAGCCCCTATGGCTCCTCCTGCAGGTGGTGGGTCCACAGAAGGACGGCCTCATGGTTCTAACCGGGCCTGTTGGTCTCTCATAAGGGGCTTCTTTGTCTGACCCGTCACCTAGGACGTGTTTGCCATGGGAGACCCTACCAGGGGCACGAAGCCCCCGACAACAGAGCTCCAGGATCATTCAGGCTCAAACCCCTCCACCACGTTAAGGTGGCGGTTCCAGGATGAAAGCTGCTGTTTACGTTAAAAAAGCTGCTTCTTCAGGACCTTTATGGACTCTTTGCAGTAAAAAAAAAAAAAAAACACGGAAAAGACGTACAAAAGTATCCAGTAAAACAATGTAGAACACCTAAACCACAAATGCAGCTCGCAGAATAATGCAGCTGCACCGAGACATAGGAAGGTTGCTCAAAAAAGGTTTAAAAAAAAGATGATTTGGTACGATATATGGAAAATATGTAAAAGTATTTTGCAGCCTAATTTCTGTCTGCACAAATCTCCCTTGTTGCAGGTTCCATTGATTTAAATGTCTTTTAAAACAAATGTCTGGTAATAACACAAATGTAGTTTACTTTATTTGAACAATGAAAGGTTGGCCTCATGACATCAACCATTCATGAGTGCGGATCGTTCCTTTATATATTTGAAAAGCTTAAAAAAAAATCACTTGAGCAGAATAAACGGCCCCTTGATGGAAGAGTAGCTTCAATATTTCAGGTTCGTGGGCTTGTCCGGCGGGTTTGCAGCGCTTTAGGAAATCTTTACATCATCCTTCTGCATTGATCTAACATTCACAGACGGATGAAAAAGTGGAAACGCATCGAAACAGTTCTGTCCGATTGTGTCGAAACGGTTCAGGCTGATAACTCTTTCCCATAAATCAACAAACTCCCAACAAGTGTGTTACTGCGGCCGTCTCCCGCCTCTCAATGAGGGGGTCGTAGGTCAGACCTCACTCCCATTAAAAGTTGCCTCGAGGCCGGTCGGTCGCGAAACTCTCCGCAACGCTTAGCCCTGTGTCGTTTGGCCCGTGTTTGCGGACCATTTAAAAGTAGCACGTTTGATAAGCGGCCATTGTGTTTTCTCCACACACAGAGAGAGCGCCGAGCTGTTTTAATCTGTCTGGGTCAACAGCGGCTGCAGATTCACAGATATCCTCCATCACAGCTGAAGGAAACACGCCGCCTCTCATTTCAGATAATCATCGGCTCTTTGTCCAAACAGAGAAGCCGCTTTCTCCCCTTTAAACCCCCCGGAGTTTGTTAAAAGTCCTTTTTACACTTTATTAAGGTTTGTAAACTTCTCTTGTTGACGCTGTTGTCAAAAAAGTGCTCACATAGGGCTGGATTACTACACCACACGAATCACAAAACAACATTAAAACAGTTATTAAAGGGGGGTATTATGTAAAATCAACTTTTTCAAGCTTTATATCATGTTATTATGTCATTCCCTCATTAAACACATGCCTGGAGTGTTGCCTTGGCTCATTCACATATTTTTGAGTAATCAGTAAAAACTTAGACGGCAGCCATTTTAGGTGTAGCTATGCCTCAGTCCTCCTAGGAACGCCCCCACCTCCTGGAGACGCCTCTGGACCGTTTGTCACCAGCCAAGCCACCAACCACTGCTCCTCAGCTCAGCAGAGCCCCCTCCCCGCACAGTAGTGTTGTTTAGATGCCACAGCAGTGTGCTGAAGGGGGCGTGTCGGAAAGCTTCTTAAAGAGACAGAGGCCTATTTCAAGACGTTCAGTACAGCCATTTTGAGAGAGCAATTTTATTCAAGGCAGTTATTTTAATTTACTGCATATACAGACCAACAGAAGGTTACGTCATCATTGTAGTATGCTATAGACTGGTGCTATGTGATTGAAAATAGCATAATACCCCCTCTTTAAGGGTGTCCTCACAGTTGTCAGTCGGAGCATAACGTCCCTATTCAACTTATTCTGGAAAGTTCTGTGGGCGCCGCCATGAATTATACTCGTATTACATAGGACTGCAGACATCAAAGAGAAAACTATTTACTACGTGGACTCAAAGTCTTATTCAGGCCACGCAGAGAAACAGTGCGGTGTTGAGCTGTCGGTGCAAATGAACATCGGACATTTTACACAAATCAATCTACTGTGCATTATGTTTTAGCGAGAAACATTTTCCCTCATTCTCCGCTGAACGGACTCCGTGCTCTTCAGGAAGTGTCATTACAAAGAAGTGACAAAAAAAACAACAACAAAATGTGGCAACAAAGTGTCAAAAACATGACAAAAATATTACAAAAAAGCAACAACAAAAAACAGACAAAAATGTAACAAAAAAATTACAAATAAGCGACTGAAATGCAACAAAAAACGTGACAAACAACGAAAAAGAGTCAAAAATATGAGTGCCGACAACACGGCATCAACAGAAGGAAAAATCTTATATCAGTTTTGTAGGTCTTAGCTTTCAAATCAGGCATTACACTGGCACATTGGCTTATTTTGTTTATTTGGTTGGGACAGTGCATGTTAATGAACAAGCCACTCCGGATTGTAGCCTTGGGCTAATTCTCATCCGTCGTCCCCCATGCACAAATGCACTCTCATTCATACTGGGCTATTGTACATGTTTTTAATGGTAGGGGAAACCAGAGTACCCGGAGGAAACCTACGCAGACACGGAGAGAACATGTAAACTCCACACAGAAAGGCCCCGTCCAGGTGGGAATCGAACCCGGGACCTTCTAGCTGTGAAGCACGAGCTCTAACTTACCTTACCTTATAAATCACAGAAATGCCTTTAGCTATCTGAGCCTGTCCTTTTCAGAGCATTTCTATAATTTCTGTGGTTTCTTTATCATTAACATCTTATTAGATGATGTTCAGTCATTAGATGTGTATCCAACCCCACAAAAAGCAGAAACGTGACTGAATTTGAGTTTGCATTTAGCTCAGAGGACACTTTTAGACGATAATTTATATGTAAAGTATAATCTCAAAAGGTCGCTAACGAGCGCTAACCGCTGTGCTAAAAATGTCTTCACTGTTGTCCATCGTAAGCTCCTCCAGTGCAGAAGCTCTTAGATTTGGGTAAATCCGAACTGGAGAAAATGCTCTCGGTTCAAGTGGGGGGGGGAAGAGGTTAATAGTAATTTCCACCCGGGATGCCTAAACTCATACTGAACATGCCAGAACATAACTGACATCTCAGCAGTCTGACTCAGACTCAGATCTGATGCACCGTTTCAGAGGATCCGAGGAGACTTAAAGGAATAGGCCACCGTTTTTACATACTGAGATATGTTCTTACCTTAGCTTAGACAAGTTCATTTGTACCTGTTTGGTCTTCACGTGTGCTTTCAGTCACGTAAACACAGCACAGACGGCGTTAGCATTTAGCCTCTCTCTTCTCCTCTATAGCTCCAAACGAGGTGAAGATAGAAGCTACCAAGCTCTTCCACGTTTTCCCTATTTAAATATGGTTACATGAAGTGTTAAAGTATAATTACACAAAATTAAACAATGTGGATTTTCTAAGCGGATAAAAAGGGGAACTATATTGTAAACCATATTTAAATAGGGAAAACGTGGAAGAGTTTGGTAGCTTCTATCTTCACCTCGTTTGGAGCTATAGAGGAGAAGAGAGAGGCTAAATGCTAACGCCGTCTGTGCTGTGTTTACGTTATGGAAGGCACGTGTGAAGACCAGACAGGTACAGATGAACTCGTCTAAGCTAAGGTAAGAACATATCTCAGTATGTAAAAGCGGTGGCCTGTTCCTTTAATGCAGCATTCCTCCAGGTGCTGCGGTTTCCCCGGCCTCCAAAAACACGCTGGTCAGGTTGGCCCACAGTGGCAGCGCGGCTCAGTCACAGCGGCTCAGGACTACAATTTAGTTGTATGCTTGTACAATGACAAATAAAGCACCTACTTGATTCCTGGACCTTACTATATAGGAGATGGTTTTTGACTTTTTGTTGGGGTTTAACTCAGACTTTAGGGTTCACTGTCGCCCTCTGCTCCTGACAGTTATCAATCCGGCGTCTGCACGAACCACGAACCAAACACGTGTCTTGTTTATCAGTGCGGCGAGGCGGGAGCGTGAAGTGAAGTTTCCCCTGATTGTTTCACAGAAGGCGCCATTATTATTCAGATATTCAGACGAACCTCAGCTCGTTGACAACGCTCCTGTTCGCTGTCAGGCGCCGCATAAATAAACCCCACACTCAAAAACACCGTCGCAATTACAATCAAAACGAAAAAATGGGAAATTATACAGAAAAAATTAACCCGACGTTTGATTTTTAATGTGACGTGTGACTCGCAAATGTCCATTTTTAGTGGTTCTGTCAAAAGGGCGCGCAGTGTGGGATTTAATGTCTCCTTTTTATTTGAGGAGATTTCACTTTTTAAAATATTCTCAACAAAGAACTTCAGGTTTAAAAGTCAGGTTTGACTTTTGGTGTGATTTTACTGATGTTGAAATGGCTGCAGAATACAAAATAACAATCCCAGAAGGCTTTATTTTGAAAAACGCTTTTATTTGGAAAGGTTTTGGTAGAAACAAGTCAACAAAATCTGTCCGTAATTCATTGCTTAACATTTGCAAACACTCATGTCATTATTTCCCCTCCAAAGTTAGAATTAATACCAGTTTGAACACAAATATTTTTAAAGAGGGGGTATTATGCTTTTTTCAATCACATAGCACCAGTCTATAGCATACTACAATGATGACGTAACCTTCTGTTGGTCTGTATATGCAGTAAATTAAAATAACTGCCTTGAATAAAATTGCTCTCTCAAAATGGCTGTACTGAACGTCTTGAAATAGGCCTCTGTCTCTTTAAGAAGCTTTCCGACACGCCCCCTTCAGCACACTGCTGTGGCATCTAAACAACACTACTGTGCGGGGAGGGGGCTCTGCTGAGCTGAGGAGCAGTGGTTGGTGGCTTGGCTGGTGGCGAAAGGTCCAGAGGCGTCTCCAGGAGGTGGGGGCGTTCCTAGGAGGACTGAGGCATAGCTACACCTAAAATGGCTGCCGTCTAAGTTTTTACTGATTACTCAAAAATATGTGAATGAGCCAAGGCAACACTCCAGGCATGTGTTTAATGAGGGAATGACATAATAACATGATATAAAGCTTGAAAAAGTCGATTTTACATAATACCCCCTCTTTAATGACATACAACTCATTTCACAACTTGCTTTTTTCATGAACTTTCTGAAGCTTTAGTGTTTTATCGAGACTAAGGTTTGTAAAATAACAGAGAAAATGCAGATCCTGGCCAGAGCAAAAGGGCCACACAGACTCATGTTTGTTTGGATCGCCTTTAGCTCTGATTACTGGGTCCAGGTTGGAGGGGTGGGGCAAGAGTTGGTTCGCTGATGGACATCTCTATTGGAGGGTCTTCGTTCATTTCGGGGCACATGTGCATGGTCTTGATGTACTGCAGGTGGCGCCGCGCGTGCATCTGGTTCTGGCGGATGTAGAACAAGAGGAAGAGGATGAGCGCCAGGAACCACACGCCCATCGTCAGCAGCATCACCACGTCCACCTGCCAACGTCGTCGATACACAATATTAGTGATGGGATCTTTTGGCTCCATCATTTAAATATGGGTTCCAGACTGTCATGTGATCATTTGAGTTGGGGCAGGGGCCGACACAATTTTGGAAAGAAATCTCCAAACAGAGAGTGTCCAAATTTTTCCCTGATCATTATTTGGAAGTGGTTGGATTCACAAACCTGCCACATTCGTCTGATGGCTGAACGTCCTTTCATCTGACCAACATCAAACACATCATTCACACCTTTATGAGACAGTCATGTGACCTTTGTTCATATGTGCTGAGAGATAAGACGTTGAATTTGGTGACAGTATTTAACATTAACCACAAACCAAGTTGGAAATTCAGCATTTTGACGATTGCCATTATAGACTGTAAGGGCCTATCACACAAGCTCTCTTACGCAGTAATAAGAGCTGGGTCGCTTCTAACTTCACCCCCGTTTGGGTCAATAGAGGAGAGGACGAGAGGCTAAATGCTAACAACATCTTTGGTCTTTTGCGTGACTGAGCGCACGCACAAAGACCAGACAGGTACGCATCAACTCGTCTAAGCTCAGGTAAGAACATATCTCAGTATGGAAAAACTGTGGCCTGTTCCTTTAAAACAAGCTTTGATATCTTACTGACAAGCCAAATTGTCTTGTTAAGATAAATATAAAGACAAGATCTCTGAGACCGTTCACCGTTACATCTCTCTATCTCTCTCTATCTCCTTGCTACCCGACAGGTCTCAGAGACGTTGCGGAGACGTCACAGAAACGTCTCACGGTGTTGACATAACTGTTTGACACTTTTCCTCTGAAATCAAATCTGTTGGTTTTCACCACGACTTGCTTTATCTCAAGGGAACATCACAGAGACATCTCCGTGACCAGCGGCCACTTGAGTCGCCAACAGGTCCAACTAGTTTCCAGGCTGATGAGAAACGTCCCTTTAGCTACATCAGTTTTAGATCATAATAATAATAATAATAATAATAATAATGCATCGGTTTTATGTAGCGGACACTCAAAGACGCTTTACATTGCACTATTCATTCACTCCATACTTGGTGGTGATAAGCTACTATTGTAGCCACAGCTGCCCTGGGGTAGACTGACGGAAGCGAGGCAACCAGTCTGCGCCATCGGCCCCTCCGACCACTACTAACCACTCACTCACTCTCTACATTCGCTAGGCTTCCTGGTGTTACCAAACGGTCTCCCATCCAAGTACTAACCAGGCCCTTCCTGCTTAGCTTCCAAGGCCTGACGGGACTGGGCAGAGCAAAGGCGGTACGAACGGTGTTCATTTTAGGACATCCTCAGACTCAGGTGTCAGATTCTGAAAAACCTTCGTCATCCTCAGACAAAACTGCTTCAAACCAAACGGCCCCAAACGGCAGGATACGTCATCAGAATGCGACTAGCCTACTGTGATATAATTCAATGGTGTAATCACAGTAGGCTAGTCGCATTCTGATGACGTATCCTGCCGTCAGGATCAGGTCCTGATCAAAAACTAAACTAACATATTACGAATCGGAAGCTAACTTCAGCTTCGTCCGTGACGCGTGATATTTTTCAGATAATTCTGATAACTTTTAATTTGAGACTTTTTCGTCTGACTCCACTTTTTCTGACAGCGGTTTTCCTGAGACCCGACTAATTTGTATCTGCTGCCTGATACCTTACTCTGATAACTTTTCGTCTGACTCTGTTTTTTCCGAGACCTGACTCCTTTGAGATGTTTTTCTGAGGCCGTTTGGTTTGAAGCAGTTTCGTCTGAGGATGACGGATTTTTTTCGGAATCTGACACCTGAGTCTGAGGATGTCCTAAAATGAACACCGTAGGTACGGCCACCATTATAGGCTGTTTACGATGTTGTGACGTCATGTGAACGTGACCCAATATGACCAGTGCTTAATATGATTAACTGACTGATTGAAGTCTATTTTTAAATGAAATGAAAACAGGATCATTCAGTAAAAGAAACAACAGAAGTTACTATTTGAAAAGGAGTACTTGAAATCAAAACTCACAGAAACATCCACGTCAACACCAGATCAATTATAGCTATAATAAATATAATATAATCCTTAACAATGACAGAAAGTATATTAATATCAGTAAGATCATCTGTGAGTGTGGCAGTACCTGACGCCGCACCAACGCACACAAGTCCCAGTCCTCGACCAGAACCAGCACCGGAGCCCCCACCGCCCCTGCACACAGGAGTACACGGGAGTACACGGGTATGTAGTAATGTCACAGCAGAAGCAGTATCAATAGTATTAGTAATAGTATTAGTACCCAGGTTGGGGATGTCGGAGCTTTGACATATGACGTCTTTCAGAGACAGAGGGTCCAGCTTCAGCTCTGGGAGCGCCTCCTGCGGGAGCACAACCACAGATTCCATCAGGAAACTCTAGAGAGGACGTTGTCATGGTAACCTGATGGTCATGTCCAGCTCTGGCGGCCATGTTGTGATTGCCCATTCTACTCAACATTGAAATCACAGGCTTTCTGAGCCTCTTCCCCCTGCGGCAAACGGCACCTGGACCTGTTTGAATTGAGCGTTCTCTCCCCATACAAATGAATGGTGAAGCCAGTCCCTATATTAAAGAATGGTGAGGGATGATATGTCCATTTATAACATTTCTGTGTTTTTCTTTCATTAAGATGTTGCTTAGTGAGCATTTGGATGTGTATCCGACACACAGAAAACTGAAAATTAAAGGAATATGATTTAGCATTTAGCTCAGAGGACACTTTTATACGCTACACTGGGGAAAATGCCCATCTTAAAATAAGTGAAAAAATCTGTCAATGGAACTAGCATGTTTTTAAATTATTATTATTATCTTGGTGAAGAGTCTTAATTATTCTGTCTTTGTTCTTGAAATTACATTTAAAAAAAGGCTCATTTACAAATATTAACTGCTTGTTATAAGTGTTAATAACTCAGAAATTAAGTCTCTGAAGCTCAAAGTGCATGTATTTCATCTCAAATCTAGCCTTTCATTTATAACTTATCCCCATTTCAAGTATATTTAGTCTATAAGCATTCATTCTCGTAAATTAGGACCACGTTTTTACTTAAAATATTATATATTTTTAGTCTACAAAAAATTTAAGATGGTCTCAAAGGAACAGCCCATGTTTTTTCCATACTAAGATATATTCTTACCTGAGCTTAGATGAGTTGATGCGCTCAGTCACGCAAAAAGACCAAAGATGTTGTTAGCATTTAGCCTCTCCTCCTCTCCTCTATGGGGCCAAACGGGGGTGAAGTTAGAAGCGACCGAGCTCTTCCACGTTTTCCCTATTTAAATACGGTTACATGAGAAGTTACACAGTCCAAGTCTAGTTACACAAAATTAAACATGTCAATTTTCTAAGTGGATAAAAAGAGGAACTATATTGTGAGGCGTAATAAGAACTTGGTCGCTTCTAACATCTTTGGTCTTTTTGACTGAGCGCACGCGTAAAGACCAGACAGGTGCGTATCAACTCGTCTAAGCTCAGAACTGTTCCTTTAAAACAAGCTTTTATATCTTACTGACGAGCCAAATTGTCTTGTTAAGATAAATATTTGATTTGATTTATTTGAGCTATTATTTACAGTGCATTATTATTTACAATATTTAAATCATTACATTTACATTATCACAAAAAAAAAACAAGAAAAATAAAAATAAATAATAACTCAATAGGAGTAGGCCGAACCAAGAAAGCTTATAAGTGCCTACCTCAATTTCAAAATATAATACAATAGAAATAGAAAAGTTTGTGATTTTATTTACTTAGTTTTATAATTTTCTCTTATTTTTTTATCATTGCTTATATTACCATTCTGGTCACCGTTCTATTGATTTACTTATTGTTTAAGTAGTCATAGTGTTTTAGATATACATACACACATACAGTATACATATATATACATACACATACATTACTAGTGCACATATGTATTATACATATATTATCATCACCATAATAACAATGACAATAGTATCATTCTCATATATATAATCTTCAAATTTATCATGTTTCTCATTTCTATCAGACCTGCTTCCACTGTAATAATAGTTGGTTAAGATTGTTCTGTCAGTGTTTTTTGATTGTTTTTGATCCTATACTGAGTGGTGCTTTAAAAAGACAATATAAAGACACGATCTATGTTTTTGTGCATTGGTGATTTCTAACAAGCCTTTCTAACAACCTAAATGTGTTTGATGGTTGACAACAGCTGAAAACATAATGAATTGTTGCGATGTTTGATAGTTAAATTAAATGATGTCCAGACAAAGACAGAGGCCAGATGAATTTACCACAAAACACACAATTCTGTTTACTATTAGTCATGGAAATGTAGGCCCCTCCTTTCACATTACTTTCATTAGAGTACATGATGGCCGCCGGTTGGACTGTTATAACAGACCTGCGGTTTCAGTCGTCCCCATGTGCCGCTGTCTGTGTTCTGCAGAAGAAGGGGTGGCGGTGGTACCTGAGTACGGCAGTCACAGTGCCAGGGGTTGTGGCTGAGGTTGGTTCGGGCACGGAGTCCATTCAGCGCCCCCAGCTCCAGCGCCGACAGCTGATTGGACGAGAGATCCAGGACACGCAGAGATCCAGCCAACCCCCGAAAACAGCCGGGCTCCAGGAACGAGATCTGAACCAGAGTCAGTGTTAAAGCAGTACTAAGTAACGTGTTTACCTTAATAAATCCTTCCCGTAGTCCCTCTGGGGGTAATACAAGTGTTAATGGGATGATTGGGGTCTTTCATCTCCCCTGGTGTCTCTGGCCAGGAAACCATGCTTGCAACTTGACTGCCACCGGGTCGGAGCAACCAATACACACTAATGGAATCACGAAGAAGAAGCTAACAGGCTAACGGGCAAAGCTAACTGCGGGCTAGCGCCACTTAAACAGTATTTACAGCCAAGTTTGAGTGAAAAAAATATTCCCATTGTATAACTGGATGTACAACACCCCTCTCTCCCTTCACCTTTTCTGTCAGCGTAGTATTTACTCTCCAAGACATTTAATAAGTTAAAAAAGTCGTAACTTGCTAAGACACCTGCAGTTGCGCTTATGGCCTCTAGGGGCAAGAGTTACTTAGTACTGCTTTAATATCGTCGACTAAAACATTTCATAGTAACGTTTTGCAGACTGGAAGGAGACTAAAACTACATTAAAAGTAGTTCATGAGACTAAAACTATGACTAAAATGTTTGTGGACAAATAAAAAGTGTGTAAAAATGAAGAGAAGGGACTAAACACCTCTGAACCTCCAGTGTCACAGTTTGAAAGAGCCTTTAAATTCACTGCCAAAGGAACAGGTGCTTTGTCCACGTGGAAGAAGAAACATGAAGCAGAGATTAAATATATTTGAGGACAGTAATGTGAATGTTAAATAGAAACCAGAGAGATGTTTGTTAGGAATTAAGCTTGGTCCAATGGTGCAACAAGTGGTATAGTGTTCAGCTCTCAAGATGCAAATGTACATAAGACGCCAAAGGCAAGGGCATCTCAGTAAACACGTCCTTGCCCGTTGTTATCTATAGAAGTAGAACCAATGATGTAATCGGTGCCGCTGTTTCCTTCACGCTCATTATGTGCAAGTTCTTCGAGGGGCATCACATGACCTTTGGCATAAAGCGAGTCGAAATCAAATGAGAACAAACGGAAAGAAGAGTAGTCGAGGCTTCACGCACATACATACAGACATACACAATTTATAAATTCATTGACAAAGTGTGCAGTTGTGCAAGATTTCACTCATAGTTAGTGGTGAAACAACTGCTATTTCTAAAATCATAATGAAAAATGACAGTACCGAAATGACCCTGATCAAAAGTTTACATACCCCAGTTT
Organism: Neogobius melanostomus; assembly: GCA_007210695.1. NCBI lineage: Eukaryota > Metazoa > Chordata > Actinopteri > Gobiiformes > Gobiidae > Neogobius > Neogobius melanostomus. The sequence goes on from VHKM01000480.1 coordinate 989,373, forward strand.
TTAATAGTATTTCCCCCTTTAACATCAGTGACAGCTTGGAGTCTTTTGTGGTCGTTGTGGAGAAGGTTCTGTGTATAATCTTCCTGGCTCTTACTGGAAAAAAGCCTCCAGTTCTTGTAAATTCCTGGGCTGTTTTGCATGAACAACATGTTTGACGATATTGAGGTCAGGAGACTGAGATGACGCTAACGGGACCTTCACTTTATTCTGGCATCAGCGAACCAGTTCCATATTACACAGTAGGTGTGGTGCACTTTTTTGGTGTTAACAAGGCCAATGATGAAAGACCTATCGGGGAAAACTGGGTAATGTAAACCTTTGCTCAGGGTAATGTTGGTACTTTTATTTTTTATTATGATTAACAAAATAGTTCTCAAACCTTTCTGGCTGCGACTCCCAAAATGACCACTCAAGCATTTTGGACCCCCACTTTAAAAGGGTTTTGGTAATTATAATGATAGCACGCAGCAAATCTGTTGCAACAGTGGCGCAACAGAGCGGGTCTCATGATCGGAAGGTCGGGGGTTCGAATCCCGCCTCCAGAACGTGTGTACACTGTCGTCGTGTCCTTGGGCAAGCGTCTTTGAGTGTCCAAAAAAGCGCTATACAAGTTTGATGTATTATTATTATTAAAGCTGGGGTACCTGATTTTTCCTGTTCAAACAGTGACATTTTTTTGTTTTGGCCCAAACTTGTTTCTAGCTCTCACAGTCCCTCCTGTGTATTCAAATTGTTCAAAGAATGTAATTACATGCACATTTCACACCCATATACAGCATTGAGTGGTGACAAAGTGAAGCAGGGGCGGGGCCACCCCCAAGATAAATTACTAAAACTAAATTACATTTTCGTCCAAAGACTGACACTGAATTAAAATATTTTGTCAAAATGAGCCCGAGGCCAGAATCAAAGGATTAGTTCCAGACCCTGGTGTCTGACCTTGTTGTGGGACAGGTCGAGCGTCTCCAGGCGGTTCAGGTGGAGGAAGGAGCTCGGAGGAATGGACACGAGGAGATTTCGATCCAAGAACAGACGGACCGTGTGGACCGGGAGACCGACCGGGACCTGCACCAGAAAACACACAGAACATCCTGGGTGACTTCAGAGGCGCAGCAGTATGAGGGGAGACCGGGGCTGGTCGTCACACTTTTCTTTCTAGAGTCATCACCAGAACGTCCCACAAGACATACACTTACATTAAGACATCTGCTCCTTTTGTGTGTGGGGTTGGTTGTGCCTGTTGCTAATAATGTTTGTTTTTGTTTGTTAATATTAAAGGTGCATTATGCAACTTGTTATGTGGAAAAAAGTAGATATCTGTGTATATTTATTTGACCTTAGTGACCCAGCAGCTGCATGAGTTTCGATGAAAGCTCCAGGATCAATGTTTGGAAGGTTTTCACTGCAGCCGGAGCCTCTCACCAGAAAACCTACAAAACAGTTGATCCAGGAGCGTTGTAGAGACGACGGTGATGAAAAGTAAACGCACCATGCTGACCTCATGAGTCACTACAAGGTCAAATACGCACTAATATCAACTTTTCTGCATAAAATGTTGTGTAATGCACCTTTAACCTCTTAAGCCCCGCCCTAACTCTGCAGTTCAGCTTTATCCAAATCCACAAGGTCACAACCTATAGGCCAGTGTAACGCCTCATTTGAGCTAAGACCTAAAGGACTTTGGTCTGCCAAGTGTCATTGTAAATTGCTATATAAATAAACTTTGATTGAAAACTCATCTAAATTGATCTTTTTGTCACATTCTTGTCACTTTTTCATTGCTTTTGTGTCAAGTTTTTGTCGCTCTTTTGTTGCCTTTTTCATCTCGTTTCAGTTTTGTCACAAGGAGCTTTTATTTGGGTAAAGCCAAACTGGAGAAAATGTACTTGATTCAGGTGGGGGTTAAGACGTTAATGTAGAAAATAACTTACTAACATGAAATTCATTTGAAAATACTCACTAACCAAAACCTGATACTCTCACTCATTTTGACTTACATATTTTTTTTGCAAGATACTATGAAGAGGTGGATAATGTAGGAATTTTCAGTCATGCAATTTTCTTAGATTTGTGTACTTTTCTCCACAAAGAATAGAATATTAGAATAATAGAATAATATATTAAGAATTCATGACAACATTTTTGTACATGCAAATGAACACGTAAGCTTTCTTGCTTCAGTTTAGCATCTGTATTATGAGCATTTTGTAAGTTATAAACATAAACTGCTCAAATAAACCGCACTTAACGAGAGTAGTAGATGTAGTTGTAGCTTTTTGCCAGACACTGGATTGAAAAAACACTGAAAATGTCAGTGTATTTTTTTTTTTTTTTTTGAGTGAATGAAAACTTAGAATAAGGATGTTAAAGGAATAGGCCTCCGTTTTCCCATACTGAGATATGCTCTTACCTGAGCTTAGACGAGTTGATACGTACCTGTCTGGTCTTTACGCGTGCGCTCAGTCACTTAAAAAGACCAAAGATGTTGTTAGCATTTGGCCTCTCCTCCTCTCCTCTATGGGGCCAAATGGGGTGAAGTTAGAAGCGACCAAGGCTTGGTCGCTTCTAACTTCACCCCGTTTGGCCCCATAGAGGAGCGGAGGAGAAGCTAAATGCTAACTGAGCGCACGCGTAAAGACCAGACAGGTACGTATCAACTCGTCTAAGCTCAGGTAAGAACATATCTCAGTATGGGAAAAACAGTGGCCCGTTCCTTTAAGCTTGATGATGTTCTGTAACAATATCCAGTCACAGCGCCCCCTAGTGCGGCTCGTGACGCCCAGCCCGACCAGCCCCCTTCCCTCATAAAGCAGTTTTGGTGTATATATAACGGTCCTGACCTGGGTGAGGGCGCGGCCGCTGCACCTCAGGGTGAATCCGGCCAGAGACTCCGAGCTCTGGCAAACTCGCACCGACACCACGTAGGACGAACCCACTGCCGCCGCGCCGGAGCAGCACAGGAGAAGAAGAAGTAACCGGAGGACCGAGGCCGCCATGAGCCCAGACTGAACACGGACTGAACAAGGACTAGACCATGGCTAAATCAATAACTGTAAATCCGAGTGAATTGAAGGAAGAAAATCTGAATAAATAAAAAAAATACCAAAAATGTATTGAAGTCAAATAGTGGAAAAAATAGACATAAAATAAAGCAGTAAAATAAAATAGTGATATGTGTATAGAAAGTTCAGGGATAATATGAATAAAAGACGTTTTTGAATCAAATATTTGCGTAGAATCCCAACAGAAGAGCCGGATACGTTCTTAACTGATGAGTGAAAAAGTTAAATATGAGGATGTGAGGACGCGGCGCAGAGAGCAGAGATTAAAGCGTGGATTAAAATCTCAGATCAAGAGGCTTATTGTCCCAAACGCAGATTAGACGGATCCGGCGGGTCTTAAAAACGGGATTTGGACTAAAATAATCCTTGTGTTTGTTTCTGTGGACATTAGACACATGTGTCGTCTGTGCAGTCGTAATGTCGCTCACTCAGAGTCTGGCCAATAGGAGGAGACGGTTTTGCAGCGAACGGAAGTCACCACATTCATTCATAACAGTCAAGTGTGTATTTGTGGTTCCCAACCTTAAAGAGACTATACATACGTTTAACCACAAATAAATGTATACAAATTTAAAATGTCATTTCATTAAATTTTGTATTTTTTATTTATTTCATTCATTTAAAAACAAATGCAACAGCATTTAACATGAATGAAAAGGAGCAGAAAGAAGTAAAAACTTATAATGTCTGCCCCCCATCAACACAAAATCATTTACAGTTCCAGTTCATTTAACTTTTAAGCTGTCTCACGCAGCCGTCTTTTTTTCTTTTTTTGTCCAAGACATCAAAACACAAAAATACATAAATAAAGTTGATCTGCTACACAGTGTCATATTTCTGTAACATTGATAGTTTAACAAACTTCTTAAACACGTAAATGGACTTAGAAGTTTTAATTTTACAATCAAGACTGTTTCACAGAGCGACACCATTGATTGATATACATCTTTCCTTTACAGCCGATTGAAACCTGGGTTTTGTAAAAACCTCAGTACCTTTTAGATCATATCTACTTTTTCTCTTAGTGAATCTGTTTTGCAAATTGTTTGGTCAATTTTCCAGATGAGCTTTATACATGGCTTTTAGAAGGTTAAACTGAAATGTCTTCCTCATACATGCTCCAGCAATGCCCTGGTGAGTAGAATGAGCCCTGGCCTTTTCACCGTGATTGCCTCTATATGCCTGTAAAGTCACTTAAATAGTTTATGTTCGGGTCGAACAAGCAAACAGTGTAATGCGTAATGCGTAATGCGTAATGCGCGTTCACGCTCAGCTGTAGCGTTAGCTGTAGCGTTAGCTGTAGCGTTAGCTGTAGCGTTAGCTGTATCTCCTCTACACTGACGCTGCCGAGCGAGTGGTAACTTCAGAAGGATGGATTTAGCGGAGAATAAGAGGAGACCGGCCTCAAGCACCATCGAAACTCCAGCCCAGACCCCAAATAACAAAAAGAAACGAAGAGTTTATTCGAGTGTGACAAAAAAGGCTAAAGTGGAGTCTGATCGGCGTAGGCAAAGAACCAGAGTAAACATCGGAAAATGTTGAGAGAATCTCTCAAAAGACCCGCAGCTTATTTTTGCTTGAAAGGTAAGAAATTCTGACTAAATACGTGGGGGAAAAGTGTTGATGCTTCAAAACAACGGTGTCCGACTGTCCGTGCATGTTGTACAAACTTCACTGAAACAAGCCATAAAATAATCATATTTGGAAGTTACCAAAATAGTTGATCTAATAGTTTTATACCTACAGAGAAGTTGTGTAGTATTAGTAGCAGACTAGTAGTGTCAGTAATAACAGTAATTGTGCTGTACCTACAAAACATTTGAGTAGTAACAGTGGTAATGGTGCTGTATTTACAATGGCAAAAATAATGCTGCTAATGTTAGCTTTTCTTGGCCGCAAAATAAGCATGACTGTTCACGGATTTATAAGCAGTGAAACGACTACATAAAGTGAACATGTGCCGTTTACAATATAGTTCACGAGTTAGCTACGCTAACTTTGGGCCCAGGGAATTGAAGAGACTATTTTGGCTTTTCCTAGTAGCATTTCTACCAGTGGAAATATTTTATTATTTCAATTAGGCCTGCGTTTATGCAAACAAAGTATACGAGTATTTTTTTTACTCCTTCAAACATCATTCATTCGTTTATCTGTATTATTTGACTCCTTCATTAGATTCACTTTGCTGCATTTGCTCAAGTATCGCATCTTGGAAAATATTCACTCAAACTGAGTTGGTCTAAATATCTTACAAAGCAGTAACGTTTCTTACCTCAGTTGAAGTCACGCCTGCATATCTGTAAATGGACCAGGACGGGACTGTTATTTCTGCTGCTCGTAAAGCCCGAGCGCCTCATGCACGAGCTTATCATCGAGGCTGCAGTTACGTATTTGGCCTGAGGGGGCAATTGCGAGCACAAAACTGCCAAACTCCACACAGCCCCTTTAAAAACAAGTCATTTGATTAATCAGATAAATCACTTTTGATGAATTGCTTTTCAACTTAATGTAATTATTATATTCATTACTATTCCGACATAAAATGCTCTAATTCAAAGTGTTTGCTCCAGGGATCCAGGATTTATGTTTTTTAATGACACCAGCCGGAGAACTCATCTGATCTAAGACGTGATCGACGTAAATCATCTAAAATTGCAATGGGACTGATTTTTACGCTTGTGCTGCCAATCCACTCGTGGATAGAATGACAGTTGTGATTCCCTCCTTCTTGGAGAGGCAAAGTCTTTCTTTAACCTGTTACCTGCCACTTTAGGGTTAGGGTTAGCAATTATGTATACAAATCTCAAAGCGTATAGACTGGAGAGTTTACAGCCTATATGCCAGTGGGACACCTCATTTGAAAGCCAAGACCTTCCAGTTTCTTAAAATGTGTGTGAGATCTGTGTGAGTGAAACACTTACATCACATGTGTCGTTCCTATTCCTGATCCTAACCCTAATCCCTGACCCTAATCCTGGCAGGTAACAGGGTAATAAGACCAGTGTCATATTCTGACCACAAGAGCTAATAAGAAGCTTATGTGGATAGAAGCGAATATTGTCCTAAGATCAACCAAAGCCAGTCCAGTTGACGATCTAAGCTTCCCGATGATAGAGTAACATGAGGACAAACATACCTACTGTTGGAAACTGGAGACAAACAAGCCAGTGAATAATACAGTGAGTAAATTAATCGTTGTAAGTAAATAAATGATACAGAAAAAACACATCAGAAATAGTTACTTTAGCTAATAACAAACAAAATATAAATACTCATTTAAACCTGGAATAAAGGTAGTTAGCAAAGTGTCTATCCAGTATAAAAAGTCTTGAAAGGTGAGTGCATCAGGTGCTCTCCTAGGATCAGGTATATATGGATATAAAGGATAAAGTAAAGTAGGGGTGGGCGATATGACAAAAATAGAATATCACGATTTTTGAATTATAAACTCCCGATTTCTATTTTATCACGATTTTTTAATAGTAACTAAAATAACTTAAATTACACACTGAAGAAGAAAAAGATTGAATGAATATACTAATTTATTCAACTTTGTGATAATCAACAAAGCAAAAATAGACTTAGAACTACAGCAAACTAACTCTATACATTAAAACACAATAAAACTCCAGACAATAAAAGTAAAATAGTAACACTAAGTTTGGTAAAGGCTTGTTGTTCGTGTCTGTTGCTGTTTGGCATCTTTTCTGGGACGTCTCTCTCATGACGTCGAGCTGCTGTGATATGACGCTCTGTCACTGTCTGACCCTTTCACAATAAGAGTCTTACTAAAGCGATAACACTGTGTCTTTTATTGTGTAAAAGGCAAACCGGAAGCAGATAGTTACCATAAGTTATTACTTGACCAAGTAATTCACCAAAGTTGGAGAAGTCTTTTCAAAGACATGGATAAACAGCGCATTTGTGAACACAGGATTTAAAGTAAACAAATGAGAAGGATCTGACAGAACTGTAAGGACGAAGGACACACTCGCTTCTTCGCACATGTGTCGCCAGGTAAATAAATAAACACACGCTGAGCAGAGCAGCAGCGTTACGGGGGAAAGACACTGACATAAATACCTCTGAAATAGAGACAGAACGCTGGGTTAAAAGCTCCAGATTGAGGAGCCTGGTCGTGTATGCGACTGTAGAGGAGCGGCTCGCTGTAGAGGAGCGGCTCGCTGTAGAGGAGTGGCTCGCTGTAGAGGAGTGGCTCGCTGTAGAGGAGTGGCTCGCTGTAGAGGAGCGGCTCGCTGCCAAATGCTCACATTAGCGTCCGACATTGCGTAGCAGAAAGTGCGGGGCTTGGGTTTACTTCACTGACGGTGAAAAGAGTCAACTGTGCAGAAGAGCTTAGAACCGTGATAAAACCATCCCAGAAAAAAGGCAGATCGTCAGCTCTGGAGATCGTAAGACGGTCTAATATTGTCATATCGCCCAGGCCTAAAGTAAAGGATCCGAGGCAGTAAAAGTCCTTTATTTCATTTATGAAAAGCCCTTCATTGGCTCGACCTTCTTATGCTCCCTCGTACTCTTTTCAGGACCACAGGAGATCGCTCCCGGCTGTTGTGACAAGACTCTGGAATGATCTTTCGCCTCGTTGACTTTCTTAAGAGCAAACTGTTTCAGAAAGCGTGTTAATTCCAGTGGATTAAGCGTTGCTTCATAACCGTTGCGTTTTGTGCTTGTAACTACATTCCATCCATTTTCTTCCCGCTTTATCCAGGTAATTTTGTGAAGCTCTTTGTGACTTCTCTGTCTATGAAAAGTGCTTTTAAAATAAACTTTACTTACTTACCTATCGACACGCCAACGTGTTTCAAACAAAGGTGGTCTTCAGGGAAACATCAGCTCTCAAGAAACACTCAGGGCCAGATCTTGTGCCTGGCTCAGTCCGTGCGCAACTCTAAACGCAACGTACACGCGCGATCTTGGATGTGGCGCAGGTTTTGCGCTAAAGGCTGCGCCACCAGGGAGAGGGCGTTATTTAAGAAAAAGAGGCCGACTGAGGCCTGGTTCATTACAAGCAGCACTCGAGGCGCTGCTCTTCTGTGGCAACCTTCACATCATGTTCCTCTTTACATCGCGCTGCCTTGTAATCTTCCTTTGGAATCCATGTCAAATTGAAAACAAAAGCGGAATGACCTTGAAAAGTCTGCTTGAGCATAGCACGGGCTTACTTTAGTACAGTAGATCAACGCGCACACCCCTAACCCCAAAACAACAACAACAGTTTCCCATAAATAAACCACACACTCAAGTACCACAACAACACGTCTAATCTGTGTTTTAAGGTGACGTTTACATGGTGTGTCAGTGTTTGCCTCCTGATGAATGAAGAGCATCAGCGCTGGTCGTTGTAATGAGCCTCATGTTTCCTTTTTACATTGTTGCTCCTTGTGTGGGTACAGCTCAGTCCAAAAGAAAGAAGCGCATTTCACAAACGGGGCACATAACAAACTTTTTTACCAATTCAGCCGCTCCAAGAATCCTGCAGCTGTAGCTCAAATGTTCCAATAAGATACAATTTTCTTGCAACTGCTGCATAACTCTGGAACTCCTCCTCAGCCAATATGACAGATTCTGATCATTTAAATCCTTTCATTCCCCTCCCGCTCATCTTGGCACGCAGAGGAGGGACAGTTTTATTTCTTTCATCTTTATTAAACATTGCGCGCTGCATGTGCATGTTATTAAGCGTTTACAGGACAAACTACACCCCCTCCACAGCCCACCGCCTTCCACTGTAATGGTCTGGGGAAACCATGGGGAGGGGGCGGCACCACAACATCACAATGCGAGTCTGTCCACCCCTGTCCTGCCCACTTTTTGCGCCAGGTATGACGCTGAAGATTGCAAGGAGCGCCACCCGTCTGCGCAGCCGTCTGCTCTACAGCCTGCGCCATGAACCACACTGGACCTCAGGGTGTGCAGACTGGACAGGAAATGTGCAAACCATTACCGTATTTTCCAGACTATAAGACGCACCAGCCAAAAAATGCATAATGAAGAAGAAAAAAACATAGGTAAGTCGCTCCGGAGTATAAGACGCACTAGTCAAACATTGCCTAATGAAAAAAACAACCGGCTAAATAGGCGTACGCGGTATGCTAACGTAACACATGGTTAGCTACATGAAGCATAAACAACTAACTAAACAGGTGTCTGGTTTGTTAACGTCACATAAACAGTTCAGATAACTATAGCATAAAAAACATACCAAACTCTCCATCTCACTCCAAATCACTAAATCCATTTAAATCTTCATCCTCTGTGTCACTTCCAATGGCCGCTAGCTGCTCTGCTTTATGACCGCAACACTGGAGGCCGCCATTGCTCCGCCATTGCTGTAGTACCTCCATATAGCCGCTAGGCCCCATTGAAAAGCATTGGACTTTAGACACGTTAAAAACAACTTTATGCTTCGTCAGAGCTGGGGAGGAGGAGTCTGTAAATCCGCCATGATTTCCCCCTCGAACGTGGTCATTATGGTAAACGGGGAGGAGTGAGGAGGAGTTGTCTATTCTTTTTAACGGGCTATGGTCACTTCTGAACAATCGCCTGGACACGGAGGCGTAACTTCACCGTCGACAAGCCTCTCCCAACAGCAGGTTGTTTAAGCTCCCATTTGTAAACTCGTTCCTCTAGCTCTAGCTTTTAGCCCGTGATTAGCTTTTGTTTGTTTACATCATTGTAGTAACCTCCGCTTCACTGCAAACTTTCTTTCTGCTGCTCGATTAGCCTGCAGTGCCCTCTAGTGGCATGTGAAATTATATATAATTTGTGCCTTAGAGCAAATACAAGAGGATTAAAAAAAAACACCTTCAAAGGGAATCCTTTTGGATTTATACCCTCAAAGCCATGGAGTCCCCAGGCCTCAATGGAGAATTAGATTTGTCAGTATGTTTGTAAAATGTATGGGTCTAATCTTGTACAAATAATTATGTACAAATAATTATTCACATTTCTCTATTAAGAATGTACAAAACAGTGTTTTATATTATACATTGTACATATTTTTAATGTTTTGTATTCTATGTACCAGGTGACAAAGAACACACCCACCTTTGACCAACCCACTTGAGACATGTGACCAATGCTGTAAGAGCTGTACAGAGGCATCTCAAGCTTGCCTAGAGCCGAAACGCATTGGCTATGATTTTATCTCATCTAGCCATGTATTAATAAAGGCTTTTTAATATTTCTACTTTTGGAGTGCCTCAGTTTATTTGAATTTTTTTAATGTGAAATTATATATTTGGATAAAAAAAAGGGGGAAAAAACACACATTAGTCGCTCCGGAGTATAAGACACACCCCCAGCCAAAGTACGAAAAAAAAGTGAGATTTATAGTCCGGAAAATACGGTAAATAGTAAATGGAGGTACCTTATATACAATGACTGTCCAAAACTTTAAGGGGGCAAAAAGTATAAACCGTAAAAAAATTAAAATAAACAGTCTATAATAAAAATGCCGTCCCTTATGTGCCAATCTAGTATGTTTCTCGCGGTAGAAGTTTTATTTTTAATACCACACCTGTTGTTCAGTATGATGAAGACCTCTGGGTATCCGGTCCATGACATAATAAAGGACTTGTTTTCATAGAGTCTATAGCGGCTTGGGCATTTTTTTTCTTTTGACTGCTTCTACCTCACACAGTAAGCCGTCCTACCAGCAAGTCAACAGCCTGCTATTTCTCTGTGATATAGGTTTATCCGTGTGCCATTGATGGAAGGGTCAAGGTACAAGTGTTCGTAAGATGTTGAAACCTTTCTCCTGAACAGACCGAGTACACATGCAGTAATTTATGTAGTCATTTGTGAAGTAATCTTCTCTTATATGAGCTCTGCGCCTGTGCCTCGTCTGTGCCTCTGACCCACTTTCATTCAGCCGTCATTATATCACATTAAACTTTCATCTCGTCTGTGTCTAATTTCAGCGACACACGACTGATCACTGTCCTCCCGAGACCAGCGCCAAGACCGCAGATCTGCCCCCGCGCCGCGTAGCAACAGCCGACCCGGGATCAGCCAGTCGCACGCGGACTTCTCCCCGATAATCCAGACTGGGATCCTGTCGCAGCAGGAAACAAAAGTAAAGTTTGAACATGTCTCTAAAGTCTGGAGTGTGGCGTCCACTTAACATTTAAAAAGTGCAATGTTTTACACCTTAAACTTTTCTTTCTCCTTTTTGACATGGAAGAGCAGACAACTTCATCATGTAGTGAACAGTAATGTAAACAAATGGCAGAATACTCGAGAATTTAACCTCTTCACCCCCACCTGAACCGAGCACATTTCCTCCCGTTTGGCTTTACCCAAATCTAAAAGCTTCTCGAAAAAAGAGGATGAAAACACACGAGGATGAAAACACAACAGTAAAGTGACGTAAAAGCCACAAAAAATGTGACAGAAATAGTGGCTAAAACGCAACCAAAAAGAGCCACAAAAATGTCATGAAAAACGGACGAAAACGAGACGAAAAAGCGTCAAAAAGGGAATGAAATAGGGTGATGAAAAAGTGACTAAAACAAGATAAAAACACAACAAGAAAAGCCACAAAGAAGCAATGAAGACAAAAGGGTGTCAGTAAAGCAACAATAATACAACAAAAAGGGTAACACTTTATAATAATGGCACATGAGTTCCTGTGTGATTCTCATGAATTAATGCATGATTTTCATAATATATTCATGCATTACTAAATCATGACGTCTCAGGAACAAACATGATTACAGGTTGGTTCATTAATGACTTCATGCCTGAATTAAACATCTAACTACTGTCATGAAAATCTTCATAATTCATCATGATCATGAGGATCACATAACAATACCATGAATTCACTAAAACGGCAATGAAATGACATCAACCAATCATGATCATGAGGATCATGCATGAACATCATGACTCATATGGTGGAAATCTACTTGCAAATTATGTCCCCTCAACTAAAGTGGTGAATTACCCTAAACTTTTTAAACTGTTAAAGACTGGCTTAGTCCTGAGGAAGAAGCAAGGATTTCTGGATTGTTTCCTCAATTGGAATTTGTGTGTGGAAAAAACAATTTTAAAACGTTTATTACAAATTATTACAAGTACAGCATAACCAAGTAAGAGCTCCAGAGCTGGTCTTTAACAGGTTAAAAAGTTTAGGATAATGCAGCACTTTAGTTAAGGGGACATAATCATAATGAAATCATGATGTATTAAGGATTAGCAAATGAGAAGTTCATGATTGCTGTAAATGTTATCCTATAAAGTTATACTTTGTGTTCTTGTCCATCATTTTCAAGTAGATTTCCACCATACAGTATGTGTCATGATGTTCATGCATAATCCTCATGATCATGATTGGTTGATTATTTGAATTTGTGGTATTCTTATGTGATCCTCATGATCATGATGAATTATTAACATTTTCATGTACATTCATGACAGTAGTTAGATGTTTAATTCAGGCATGAAGTCATTAATGAACCAACATGTAATCATGTTTGTTCCTGAGACATCATGATGCATGAATGTATCATGAAAATCATGCATTAATTCATGTACCATTATTATAAAGTGTTACCCAAAAAGGGAGACAAAATTAAAAAAACTATGAAAAACATAAAAAGTTCAGATCAGTTTTGCAGGTCTTAGCTTTCAAATGAGCCGTTACACTGGCCAAGAAGCTTTTGATTTGGGTACAACCGAAATAATACACTTGGTTAATGTGGGGGGTAAGAGGTTAATGGAATACATGATTTATTTCTGTAGGAAACTGATCATTTATATTTTGTATGTTCAGCCAGAAACTTAAATACTTTAAAGAATGAACTCAAGTGTCAAGTGTATTTAAAGGTTCAATAGGATAAACGTTTTTCTAGCATTTACTGAGTTAAAGTTTTATTAAATCTTTCTGAAGAACAGGAGCAGGTTGGCCACTGATAAACAAAATGGCATCATCTGCGGCAGTGTTTATCTGCAGTTTGTCCCGGGACGTCCTGCGTTAAAAGGCGCTGCATTCTTCACAGAGCGGCATCGAGTTCGCACACCGGCAGTTTCCCGTTCACTCTCCGGCTGCGAGTCTGTCCGCACATAAATCACTGCATGAGGAGGAGAGGGAACCGGTTAACGCTCGCGAACTGCACCAAGAGAATACACAGCCGTTATCATAATAGGGATTCAGATCACGTCACAACACCGGGCACACTGTAGCTGTGGGGAAAGGGCTGCTGCTCATCCGCTGAAACTGCTGTTTGGTTGGTGTACGCGAGATAAATGAGCGAGAGTATCGTTGACACTGCTGGAACTGTTCAGCAGAGTGGATATCTGTCCTCTTCCTCACTCCATCCAAAGACATATAAAGGAGACCAGGGCTGGTTGTCACATCACTTATTATAGTAACTCCAGGGTCCTGTATTAAAGGTGCACTGTGCAACTTTTTATGTTAAAAAAAAAGTTGATATTAATACTTGGGCTACAACTCATTATTAAGTGAAAAGATAATTATTTGCAATTAATTTAATTAATTGTTATTAATCGCATTATATGTTTTGACCAAACACACTCCTGTATCTGAGCCACACATGACCTGAAAGACAAAGCACTATACGGCATCTCTGGAATCGCCCATATATGGTCATGTTTGAAAACAGTTAAGGGGGAAAACAATTTGGAGAAAATCTAAACTTTCTCTATTTATTCAAAAAATACTTTAACAAATGCTGAATTATGAATCTAGTTTTATACTAAATAAAGATACAAAGATATGGGGAGGAGCAAAGTGGTTCAACAGCCCATAAATACATAAATAACAGAGAATGCTAACATGATGCTACATATTAGCAACGTGCTAATTCTAACGCTAGCTAGCACTAGCTACTACTGCCGTTTTTTCGCTTCTACTGAACAATCTGCTGTGAATAAACATCCACATGTGCCCGATTTAGACTTGACTTTATTTATATGTGATTAAAAAGTTTATGTTTTGCTGAAAATTCTATGGCGGGAACTGTGGTAACTGATGAACTACAGATTTTTTTGTCTTAATTTTTTGTGAATATCTCAGTCATTACTGGGAGAATCCACATGAAACCGAAACTGTCTCAAAGTTCATCATCTTCTTTGTCAGCACATATAAACTATGTCTAATTATTTCTTCATAAAGGCGTCCAAAAGTGGAATTGCTGGGTTGCGGGTTCTAGAATGTGATGATGTCACAGGACCAAGTGGGGGAGGAGCCAGTTTTTCCTATTATAGACTTTCACAAGTCATATCTAAAAAGAAAATTGATTAATTATAAAAATGATCATTAATATCAGTCACTGGGTCCATGATCTCTCTGTACAAAACAAAAAATGTCCTCAAAAACAAAATTATTTTACCTCTATGATGTTATAAGCCAACCCCCGTGAACTGCTACCTTAACGTGGTGGGGTTGTTTGAGTGCCCGAATGATCCTTGGAGCTATGTTGTCTGGGGCTTCATGCCCCTGGTAGGGTCTCCCATGGCAAACAGGTCTTAGGTGACGGGTCAGACTAAGAGCAGTTCAGAAGACTCATATGGACGTACAACATTCAAGGACCGTGACGTCGCCCGGTATGGCGCAGCCGGGGCCCCACCCTGGAGCCAGGCCTGGGGTTGGGGCTCGAATGCGAGCGCCTGGTGGTCGGGCCTTTGCCCACGGGGCCCGGCCGGGCACAGCCCGAAGGGATGACGTGGGCCCGCCCTCCTGTGGACTCACCACCCGCAGAGGGATCCGTAGGGGTCGGGTGCAGAGAGGACTAGGTGGTAGTCAAAGGCGGGTGCCTCGACGACCTGGTCCGCGTGCGCAGCTTCTGGCGTTCGGGACATGGAACGTCACTTCGCTGGGGGGGAAGGAGCCTGAGCTTGTGCGGGAGGTTGAGAGATACCGGCTAGATATAGTCGGGCTCACCTCCACGCACAGCCTGGGTTCCGGATCCCAACTCCTGGAGAGAGGCTGGACTCTCCATTTTTCTGGAGTTGCCCGCGGGGAGAGACGGCGGGCTGGGGTGGGTTTGCTCATAGCCCCCAGCTCAGCCGCCACGTGTTGGAGTTTACCCCGGTGAACGAGAGGGTTGCGTCCCTACGCCTTCGGGTTGGGGACAGGTCTCTCACCGTTGTCTCGGCCTACGGGCCCAACATCGGTGCAGAGTACCCGGCCTTCTTGGAGTCCCTGGGAGGGGTACTAGATAGTGCTCCGACTGGGGACTCCATTGTTCTACTGGGGGACTTCAACGCCCACGTGGGTAACGACAGTGAGACCTGGACGGGGGTGATGGGGAAGAACGGCCTCCCCGATCTGAACCCGAGTGGTGTTCTGTTATTGGACTTCTGTGCTAGTTACAGTTTGTCCATAACGAACACCATGTTCGAGCACAAGGGTGTCCATAAGTGCACGTGGCACCAGGATACCCTAGGCAGGAGGTCGATGATCGACTTTGTAGTTGTGTCATCTGATCTCCGGCCGCGTGTCTCGGACACTCGGGTGAAGAGAGGGGCTGAGCTGTCAACCGATCACCACCTGGTGGTGAGCTGGATCCGCTGGCAGGGGGGGAGGAAGCCGGTCAGACCTGGCAGGCCCAAACGTGTTGTGAGGGTCTGTTGGGAACGTTTGGTGGATCCTTCTGTCAGTAGGGTCTTCAACTCCCACCTCCGGAAGAGCTTCACCCAGATTCCGAGGGAGGTTGGAGACATGGAGTCCGAGTGGACCATGTTCTCCTCCTCCATTGTCGATGCGGCTGCTCGTAGTTGTGGCCGTAAGGTCTCTGGTGCCTGTCGCGGCGGCAATCCCGAACCCGGTGGTGGCGCCCGGAAGTAAGAGATGCCGTCAAGCTGAAGAAAGAGTCCTACCTGGCCTTGTTGGCTTGTGGGACTCCGGAGGCAGCTGAGAGGTACCGGCAGGCCAAGCGTGCTGCAGCTCGTGCTGTCACAGAGGCAAAAACTCGGGTCTGGGAGGAGTTCGGAGAAGCCATGGAGGAGGACTATCGGTCGGCCTCGAAGAGATTCTGGCAAACCATCCGGCGCCTCAGGAGGGGGAAGCAGTGCTTCACCAACACTGTTTACAGTGCGGGCGGGGAGCTGTTGACCTCGACTGGGGATGTGGTCGGGCGGTGGAAGGAGTACTTCGAGGATCTCCTCAATCCCACTGTCACGTCTTCCGATGAGGAGGCAGAGGCTGGGGACTCGGAGGGGGGTTCGTCCATCACCCAGGCTGAAGTCACTGAGGTGGTTAGAAAGCTCCTCGGTGGCAAGGCCCCGGGGGTGGATGAGATTCGTCCCGAGTACCTTAAGTCTCTGGATGTTGTAGGGCTGTCTTGGTTGACACGTCTCTGCGGCGTCGCGTGGCGGTTGGGGACAGTGCCTCTGGATTGGCAGACCGGGGTGGTGGTCCCTCTCTTTAAGAAGGGGGATCGGAGGGTGTGCTCCAATTACAGGGGGATCACACTTCTCAGCCTCCCGGGTAAGGTCTACTCCAGGGTGCTGGAGAGGAGGATCCGGCCGATAGTCGAACCTCGGATTCAGGAGGAACAATGCGGTTTTCGTCCCGGTCGTGGCACACTGGACCAGCTCTATACCCTACATCGGGTGTTCGAGGGTTCGTGGGAGTTCGCCCAACCAGTCCACATGTGCTTTGTGGATTTGGAGAAAGCGTTCGACCGTGTCCCTCGTGGTGCCCTGTGGGGGGTGCTCCGGGAGTATGGGGTGCGGGGCCCTCTGCTAAGGGCTGTCCGTTCCCTGTATGACCGCAGCAGGAGCTTGGTTCGCATTGCCGGCAGTAAGTCAGACTTGTTTCCGGTGCGTGTTGGTCTCCGCCAGGGCTGCCCTATGTCACCGGTTCTGTTCATTATCTTTATGGACAGAATTTCTAGGCGCAGCCAGGGGCCGGAGGGTGTCCGGTTTGGGAACCTCAGGATCTCATCTCTGCTGTTTGCAGATGATGTTGTTCTGTTGGCTTCATCAAATCAGGACCTCCAGCGCGCACTGGGGCGGTTTGCAGCCGAGTGTGAAGCGGCCGGGATGAGGATCAGCACCTCCAAATCTGAGGCCATGGTTCTCCACCGGAAAAAGGTGGCTTCCCCGCTTCAGGTCGGTGGGGAGTCCTTACCTCAAGTGGAGGAGTTCAAGTATCTCGGGGTCTTGTTCACGAGTGAGGGACGGATGGAGCGTGAGATCGATAGACGGATCGGTGCAGCGTCAGCAGTGATGCGGTCGCTGTATCGGACTGTTGTGGTGAAGAGAGAGCTGAGTCAGGGGGCAAAGCTCTCGATTTACCGATCGATCTACGTTCCCACCCTCACCTATGGTCATGAGATCTGGGTAATGACCGAAAGGACAAGATCGCGAATACAAGCGGCCGAAATGAGTTTCCTTCGCAGGGTGGCTGGGCGCACCCTCCGAGATCGGGTGAGGAGCTCAGTTACCCGGGAGGAGCTCGGGGTAGAGTCGCTACTCCTTCACGTCGAAAGGAGCCAGCTGAGGTGGCTAGGGCATCTGTTCCGGATGCCTCCTGGTCGCCTCCCTCGGGAGGTGTTCCAGGCATGTCCTATTGGGAGGAGGCCTCGTGGAAGGCCCAGGACACGCTGGTGGGACTATGTCTCCGAGCTGGCCTGGTGTCGCCTCGGGGTCCCCCCAGAACAGCTGGAGGAGGTGTGCGTGGATCGGGAAGTCTGGGCATCTCTGCTGAGACTGCTGCCTCCGCGACCCGGCCCCGGATAAAGCGGAAGAAAATGGATGGATGGATGGATGGATGGATGTTATAAGCCTTTAGAACGCTGTGATGTCACCTGAAACCCAGCAATATTCAAAAACATGAGCGTGATGTCGGTCGGTAGAAAGGACTTTCAGCCATAAAAATAATGTGGCAGGTTTGTGAATCCAATCACTGTATAATATTGATGAGGAAAGAAACATTTGACAGTTTTAGTTTTGGAGATTTCTTACAAAAACTCCCATATTTCTCCCATAGAGTTGTATTGGCCCCTGCCCTCCACCTGACATTATGACATCATCACATTCTAAAACGTGAACGCAACCTATTAATTACTGTACATATGGTAAGCCAGGTGTCTCTAACCTTTTTACATGATGAGCTACATTTATGTAACAAAAGCGACAGAGAGCTTCTAATTCATCAGTTATGCTATTTCAATGAAAATGACTTTAATTTTACTCTTTCACTCCAAAGTCTGGAGTGTGGCGCCAGTAGGACGCTCCAGGAGCTTTATTTTTAAAGGTTTTCACTGCTGATTGAACTGTATCCATGATTACATATACCTTCCAGTCCAAAAATCGAATGGGATAAAAAGCAAAAGTGCCACTGAGTCACTGAAAGGTCACATCCGCACAAATATGAACTCATTTTTTACATTAAAAGTTGCTGAGGATGCAACTTTAATTTAGCTTTTGTAGATGCCATAATGGGGGCGTTAGGTGAATTCCTACATTTTACACTTCATTATAAAGTATTTATATTTTGTCTATATTTTTTCTCAAAAGAACAATAATAATGCACAACACCAAATCCCCATTAACAATAATAGGACAACCAACCCCATACATTGTGACGACCTGCCCCGCACATGGAACACATTGTCACAGTCGATTTTCCTGTTTTCGATGCTCAATGAATATTTATTCCTGGATGGAGGAAAAAAAGGGAACTACTTTAAGTCCAGGCTTTAAGCTTTCATTTAAGGTAAGTGTGATTCTGGTGAGATGTCATGTTGATGAACAGTGGATTCTAGAAAAGAAAAGTGTGACAACCAGCCCCGGTCTCCCCTACAGGTGAACAAGAGCAAAGAAAAGGCCTCGTAAAAGAATGTGAGAGTGAAGGGTTGGCCCGTGGCGCCGTGCTGCCCCCTGCTGTCAGGCTCCTGGCACTGCAGCAGTGTCAGTGGCATAAATTGACTCAAGTACTGTATTAAAGTAGAGCTTTTGAGGATCTGTACTTCACTTCAGTAGTATTTTTTTTTGAGAACTTTTACACCACTATTTGAAAGATAAATATACTTTCCACTCTACTACGTTTTGACGAAGGCTCCCAAAGTAAAATGTAAATTAGTCCATGTGTTTAAAGCCTAATAATGCACACACTTATGAACAGTAGGTGGCGCTGTGCAGCTAACTCTATTATAGCTGGCAGGTAACAGGTTAACCTCTTACCCCCGCCTTAACCAAGTGCATTATCTCCAGGTCGGCTTTACCAAAATCTAAAAAACGTCTTGACTGGTCATGTCTGACGCCTCATTTGAAAGCTAAGACCTACAAAACTGATTTAAACAGATGTTTTTCCGTGCGTTGTTGCCACTTTTATGTTGAGATTTTATCACTTTTTTGTCACTTTTGGACATTTCGTCGCCTTTTCATGCTCGTTTTTTGCCTCGTTTGGGTAATACCAAAATGTACTTGGTTCAGGTGGGGGTTAAGAGGTTAAAACCTGTCATGTGCAAAAACATAGCCTGAAAAGTAAACAACAGAGCCGTGGAAGACAATACAACATACATACTCCAGTGTCCAAATGTTTATCTGAACCATAGCAGTATACATTGTTTATAAAATGTTATAGCAGATGAAAAAAATTGTCCACGGGTTTGGCTGCTAATACTGGATTGCGTTACCCTGGCAACGCAATGCTACTCTGCTCTTTTACAACAGCTGCTGCTCTAAAGCTAAACTCTGCGATTTTAACTAAATGTGAACACTACACGTGCTACAGGTAAGTAAACTTGTAGTTGTTAAACAGATTTTCAAGATTTTGTTTTGATAATGGCGCCATTTATCATGATGATGAAGAAGCTAACATCTCTCAGAGCTAGTAGCTAATCGTCAGTTAGCTAGCGTTAGCTTGACAGGAGAGTAACTGACATTTGTTTCTTGATTTAAGCACATTTTAGGATTTAAGGAGTACATGGATTTACTTTAACTAGAAATCGGTAACACTTTACATGATGACCCAGTAACTGCCAAGTAATTACCTAGCAATTACAGTAGTAACTACTAGTAATAAATATCAATAAAAGTGGTAGTTCTTGGATAATTAAAGTAGCAGTTAATAGTAATTCATTACAATAACTGTTAGGTAATTGCCTAACCCTAACCCTACACTTTAATTGATATTTATTACTAGTAATTACTAGACAATTACTTAGCAGTTATTGGGCATTACTATTAACTACTACATTTATTACCCAAGAACAAACACTTTTATTTATATTAATTACTAGGGCGGCACGGTAGTACAGCGGTTAGCACTCGTGCTTCACAGCTAGAAGGTCCGGGTTCGATTCCCACCAGGGACGGGGCCTTTCTGTGTGGAGTTTGCATGTTCTCCCCGTGTCTGCGTGGGTTTCCTCCGGGTACCCCGGTTTCCCCTACCACTCAAAACATGTACAATAGGCCAGGATGAATGTGAGTGTGTTTGAGAGTGCCCATGGTAGACGACGGATGAAAATTAGCCCAAGGCTACAATCCGGTGTGGCTTGTTTACATGCATGAGACCCATGTATGTTCATTAACATGCACTGTCCCGACCAAAATAAACCAATAAATAAAAATAGTAATTACTACTGTACTTATTAGGCAATTACCTAGCAGTTATTGGAATGAGTTACTAACTACTACTTTAACTATCCAAGAACTACTACTTTGATTGATATTACTAGTAGTTACTACTGTAATTGCTACTGTAATTACTAGGTAATTAACTAGCAGTTACCGGGTCGTCATGTAAAGTGTTACCGATGTGGGTACCAGCAGTAACTCAGCAGCTAACGGAGCTGTTCTATGGCTTTTTTTCTCCACTTTTTATACTGTTTTTAGCTAATTTTAGTCTATGGAAAATGTATGCTAACAGCTGCAAATATGGCAGATCTCCATGGTAACTGTGGATTTTCCCGAACTCTATAAAAAAGCTTTGGAATGACTCAGTTAGCGGCTGAGTACATCGAACTCACTGTAGTGTCAAAGTGTTTCAATGTGAACAATAACTTTGTACAATAGTATTTTACCTTTTAAAACCTCCATTGGTTTATTATTGCTGCTTAGGAATATGACATCACGATCCTGAAGTCTATTGATGGGCCACTGTAGCGTCCAAATGCTGTTATAATGAAACCTCCTGTAGGCTTTTATACATTTAAAATATACATTTTTTTATCATTATGGACTGTGCCAGAAATCCCAGAACAAGATATTCGGGAATATAAAGCTTCAAGTTTAAAATATAAAATCAAAGAATGGCAAATTGTGTATCTGCTGGCGCTACTTTAAGATATGTTACCCCTTTGTAGATTGGGGACCATTGTTACAGTATAATGACAAATAAAGCACCTTAACCTTATCCTTTGTTTGCATCAGCCGTAGGAAAATAAGATACCAAGGCTCTGAAATGTAAATCTAATCAGTTCAATTCTCATTGTTTTCTCTGGTTAGGTCAGACCCATTTGTGACTCTGTGAACATGTCTAAAGGCCAAATGTTCAGAGCGTTGGTGAACGAGCGGCTGGCAGTAGCTGCTAAAGATATATTTGCGCTGTATAAAAGAATGGTCGCAGAGAATGAGGAGGAACTACGTAAATCTGAAGAGGAGAACCACAGAAAACAGCAGCTCCTGGACCAGGCCCTGAGTCCAAGAGTTCTGCTGCACAGAGTCGGTCCTGGTCCTGGTCTGAACCAAGACATTACTCCATTGATTAAAGAGGAGCCAGAGGAGCCAGAGGAGCCAGAGGAGCCAGAGGAGCCAGAAGAGCCAGAGGAGCAGGGCGCCACACAGCAGCAAGAGCAGCTGCCAGTGTAGGTTCAACCACTTTCAAACCGTTTCACAAAAAATTGACTTAATATTTGTAATCAAATCATTTTTCAGGTCTGTCCCTGAGTCCAGTGCACATGTCAGCTCAGAGCTGCATCTCCACCACGAGGGAATCCCTGAGAATTGTGTTGACACTGACAGTTATGAAGACTGGACACGTCCACTCAGCTGGTCAGAAGCAGATATGGAGACAGAGTCTGATAGAGACGAGAACAACCAAGTCCAGATCAGGGGCAGAAGTACCAGACGCTCTGCCCGAAACAGGCCTGCACCCGACACCAGCGCCACTGTCCACACAGCAAGGCCTGACGGAGGAGAAACAAAGAAGCACCAGTGCTCTGTTTGTGGAAAAAGATTTGGATACAAATGTCATTTGCAAATACATACAAGAACACACACTGGAGAAAAACAATTCAGCTGTTCACTCTGTGACAAAACATTTGCTCAGAAACATAATCGAGATACACATCGCAGAACACACACAGGCATGAAACCTTACAGCTGCACAGTTTGTGACAAAGCTTTTGCACATTCCTGTACTTTAAAGATACACTGCAGAACACACACAGGCATGAAACCTTACAGCTGCACAGTTTGTGACAAAGCTTTTGCACATTCCTGTACTTTAAAGATACACTGCAGAACACACACAAGCAAGAAACCTTACAGCTGCTCAGTTTATGACAAAGCCTTTGGAAACCCCTCTACTTTAAAGATACACCGCAGAACACATACAGGTGAGAAACCTTACAGCTGCGCAGTTTGTGACAAAGCATTTGCTCAAAAACACCATCGAGAAATACATCGCAGAACACACACAGGCATGAAACCTTACAGCTGCTCAGATTGTGACAAAGCATTTGCAGACTCCTCTAATTTAAAGATACATCGCAGAACACACACAAGAGATAAACCTTACAGCTGCGCAGATTGTGACAAAGCATTTGCACGTTCCTCTAATTTAAAGAGACATCACAGAACACACACAGGTGAGAAACCTTACAGCTGCGCAGATTGTGACAAAGCATTTGCAAACTCCTCTCATTTAAAGAGACATCGCAGAACACACACAGGTGAGAAACCTTACAGCTGTGCAGTTTGTGACAAAGCATTTGCACGTTCCTCTACTTTAAAGGTACACCGCAGAACACACACAGCAGAAAGACCTTAGCTGTGCAGTTTGTGAGAAATCATTCAAGAGAAAATATGATTTCAGAAGACACATGAGAACCATTGATATTTGAAGTGTATTTCAGTATGTAACATTTTGAATAATTGACAACATTTCAAGGGTACCCTAATTTATGTTTATACTGTAAGTTTACAGTGTCATTGTGTTAAATGTAGATTTTGATTTATTGCATGATTGTTCACCATTTATGCACAAGGTTTACAACATAAATGTGTAAATATGTTATGCCTGATGAAAGCAACAACTCAACTGACTAAAACTTAAATGTTAATCTTATCGTATCTTTGGTAAATACTGCTTATAAATCACCGTAAATATGTTCTCTTTGTTCAAATCACAAATCTTTGCATACTTCCAAGCAAATTTGTCAGCGTTGCAGACCAAAGGAAAAAATAATCTTTAGATTTTTGACAGTGTTTGATTTAATTGTTTTGCTTTTAAATTGTAAATAAAACCTTCTAAAGACCCCATCTCTGCTGCTCAGGCATTAACACTTCAATGTCTACACAAGGAGACAACCCTCTACTTTAAACAAACAAACAAAGCACATTTAATCAAAAGTAAATATTGATTCTTGAGGAAATTATTCTTTTTGATACAGACAATAAATCGACATTAAAAAAAGGAGAAAACTTTGTGTTATAATGGAATAAACAAAACTGAAAATTACGTCACCCTTGGGCCTAATAATAATTATTAAATATAAATATCTAAGGACCAAACTGCAGTAACCAAGGGCTTAAAGGGACTGGATGTAAGTTGGTCATTTTTATACTCACTACTGCCACCTCAGGTCTTAGATGTAACTGCAGCTTCTATATTACGCTCGTGCATGACGGCAATTCGAACCCGAAGTAACACCTTTATGAGTGACAGTGCAGTTGTGGTGAACAGGTCTGGGCTCATTCTACACATTAGGACATGGCTGGAACATGTAGGGGGAGGAAAATACATCATTTTAACATTTTTAAACTCTGTATAGTCCCTTTAAAGAAAACTGCATCCCCTGAGAATAAAATGTTAGGATGTTTAGGATGCCTTTGAATTCATCATTCGACAATAATGGGCTTTTCTTCTCAACTGTACAGTAAAGAAACTGAACCAGGTCGGCTACTTGAAAAGTAGATCTTGGGTCAGAAAAGTTTGGGCACCCCTGACCTAAAACAACACATGCATCTTCACCACACTGAGCAGAGGTGGGTAGAGTAGCCAAAACATATACTCAAGTAAGACTGAGTAACGTTATTTTTCAATCATTTTGGAGACTTGGAGGAAAATGTACTTGAGAATTGTGAGTCTAACAGCTCATCACGCTCATGTTTTCAAATATTGTCTCTACTTTTGGACGCCTTCATGAGAAAATAATTAGACCATAGTTCATATGAGCTGGAAGAGAGGACTTTGAATTTTGTGACAGTTTTATGTTTTATGTGAATCGGCCAAGGAACTGCAGAGAAAGTAGCAAAATGACGCTCAGGGGACGGACGCCCAGAGGCGTAGCTTGCCATAAGGCAAGGCAGGCAGCTGCCTGGGGCCCCCAACTGTGAAAGGCCCCATGCACCAACCCGTTTTTCAGATACCTGCAGTAAACGCTTGATATACTATACAGCCTTCCTAGTGATTTTGGTGATGCAGTTACATCATGTCTCCACCAATGCTCTGTGGCGCTGTTTATCCCCATCCTGCTGCATGCTTTAGTGAGTCATGGATCCCTAATGTTAACTTTTAATGAGCAGTGGACAGACTTTTTTACTCATGGGTCCACCAGATTATATTTCTAATAGTGAAACCAGTTTATTGTAACTCTATTCATGACCTAAAGAACCTCATCCTTCTGTTCTGAGGAAAACTTCTGCAGAGAACTGCATTATGGGAGTTTTCAGGTGACCCGCTCCTGCCCAAATGACATCCTCTCTTCCAGTGCACAGTACACGATCGGCCACTAGAGGGCGCCCAACCGACATTCTTGCTTGGGGCCCCTTGGTACCCTTGCTACGCCACTGCGGACGCCGAAAAGGCCACGCCATTGCTACAAAG
Organism: Neogobius melanostomus; assembly: GCA_007210695.1. Taxonomy (NCBI): domain Eukaryota; kingdom Metazoa; phylum Chordata; class Actinopteri; order Gobiiformes; family Gobiidae; genus Neogobius; species Neogobius melanostomus. The sequence continues at coordinate 1,014,486 of VHKM01000480.1, forward strand.
AGCAATGTCAAGAAAACAAACGGGCTGTGACTAATTAAGCAGCACTACTTCATTTAACACTTAATAAAGTAATAAATGTTTCCGTTAAGGATCAATAAACATATTCTGATTGTGTTTCAGCTCAATTCCCGAGTCTCTAAATAGTTTTACAATTTCCTTTAGTCTTTAATGGTGCGTCCACACCAAGCGCCTCTTGGGCGTCAAAGACGCGTCTCAAGTCCGTAGTTGGACGCTTGTGCTTACTGAAGTCAGACGCTTGTCACAAATGTCACAGAGCGTCAAGACGCCCTGGCCGCGCGTCAGCTCAGAGTCTGTTAGTAGCCATCTTGGAAACAGCTCGTGCCTGAAAACTACAGTTGTTCTGAGGCTAACTACTGTAGTCTCCCTCTTTGCTCCTGCCATGTCCTATGGATCTTTAACTATTCCCCCATGGTCTACGCAGGATCTCCCCAGTATTTAAGCTCATATCCAGCCCATACGGTTGAAGGGACATTGGTGGCAAGTGGCTATAGGCTAGGTTAGCCCGGTTAGCTTTTTGCGATTGCGTACAGCTAATTGTTGATAAAAAAAAAGTGTGCAATAAACCACAAATGCGTCAAGCCCATCTCAGTGTGTGACCATCATAAAGGCTGTTCTGTGTAGTTAAGGGCTTTATTGATGTGATTAGTGCATAATACTTGTTTTCAAGGGGGTCAATGCGAGCTATCTGTTTGGGCTAGCATAGCAATAATTATAAAACAGATTGACTACGGCCCGTTGTAGATAAATTGTGAGCAATAAACTTAAAAATCAACAAGCCTGGCTCAGTGTGTGATCATTGTTACACGGTTGCTTTATGTAGATGGGGCTTAATAGACTTTATTCGTGCATATTTCTCGTTTTCACATCGATTGGAGATTTAGCTTGTACTGTAGCATTAGCTTTGGGAATGCTCTGTGCATCATCAAGACCCAAACACATTCCCAGCGCAGATCCAGCCACTCAAATACGTTTTCTTGTCGCCGCTTTTAATCCTGGGTGTTTAGGTAAATGAAACACTGATGTATGTCTTTGTAAAAGTCCCAGAGCTGCTGTAGCCCCGGTTCACAACAGGATAATCCTCCGTGACTTGTTTACATCTGCGGGCCGGCAGAGGATCTGCCCCAGACCGACGGTGGCCCAGCTACAGCTTACGTCACTGTTGGAGAAAGCTCCTGATTGGTCGACGCTCGCGAATTTCTCTAAAAAGTTCAATATTTCCCAACTCTAGCGTCGGCCGCCCCGGAGGCGCGTCACGCGCCGCGGGGCCTCTTGAGGCGCGTCCTCAATGTATTTTAAATGTAAACCTGACGCTTTGGAGGCGCCGGAGGCGCTTGGTGTGGACGCACCATAAGGGGCACTTAAAACATGTACAGTGCCTTGCGAAAGTACTAATACACCTTGAACTTTTGCACATTTTGTCATGTTTACAACCCTAAACATAAAGATTTTATTTTGAATTTTTTACTGAAAGTTCACACACAAGTAACAGACAACTGTGAAGTTAAAGCAAAATGATACATGATTCTGTTATTTTACAAAAAATAGAAAACCGAAAAGTGGGGCGTGCATAAGTATTCATACAGCATGACTTAATACTTTGTGGAACCCCCTTTTGCTGCAATAACAGCAGCAAGTCTTCTGGGGTTTGACTCTACAAGGTTTGCACATGTAGAGACTGACATTTTAGCCCATTCCTCTTTACAAGTTACCTGTGCATATCCAGGGATTGTTCCAAAAACGAGACTGCGTTTATAATTTCAGAAAGGAAGAAATGTTTCAAAAAAACATATGTGAGAACGAGTGCAAAGCAGCATTGTCTTTCTTTTGTTGGGATTAATGTGTGGAGTGAGTTGGACCAAGAGCTAAAAGACTGTAAAACCTTAATTCAATTTAAAATTATTTTGAAGAAATCAATTATTAAAAAAATACATTGAGAATGGATGCTAAGGATGCAAACTTAAGATGATAGATTTTTTTCTTTCTTCTTTGTGACGATCTAAAAACAAAAATTGTATAACTGCTTGCATAAGACATTGGCAGCTTTACTGTTTATGTTTTGTAAATACTCTGGGATAGGCGCAATAAGCTTTAGCTTCTGCCTATTCCATTTCAGACTTTATGTTTATTTATCATCTGTTTGTCATCTGTTGAATGTTTGAATGTCTGAATAAAATAATCTGAATCTGAATCAAAACAACTCAAGCTCTGTCAAATTAGGAGAGTGTTTGTGAACAGCAGTTTTCAGGTCTTTCCACAGATTTTCAATAGGATTTAGGTCAGGACTTTGACTGGGCCATTCTAACACATTAATATGTTTGTTTTTAAACCATTCCATTGTAGATTTAGCTTTGTGTTTAGGGTCATTGTCCTGCTGGAAGGTGAATCTCCGCCCCAGCCTCAATTCTCTTGCTGACTCCAGCAGGTTTTCCTCCAAAATGTCCCTGTCTTTGGCTCCATCCATCTTCCCAACTATTCTTACAATCTTCCCAGTCCCCGCTGAGGAAAAGCAGCCCCATAGCATGATGTTCCCCCCACCATATTTGACACTGGGGATGGTGCACTCAGGACGATGAGCAGTGTTAGGTTTGCTCCATACATAACATTTTGCATTTGGGCCAAAAAGTTAAATTTTTGTCTCATGGGACCAAAGCACCTTCTTCCACATGGTAGCTGTGTCCTCCATATGACTTCTAGCAAACTTCAAACGGGATTTCTTATGGCCTCCTTTCAATAATGGCTTTCTTCTTGCCACTCGTCCATGAAGGCCAGATTTGTGTAGAGTACGACTTATAGTTGCTCCTCCAGAGTTATCTTGGGGCACTTGGTTACATTTCTGACCAGTGCTCTCCTTGTTCGGTCTGTTAGTTTAGGTGGACGCCCGTGTCTTGGTAAGTTCGCAGTGGTGCTATACTCTTTCCATTTCCGAATGATGGATTGAACAGTGCTCCATGAGATGTTCAAATCTTGGGAAATCTTTGTATAACTTATCGCTGCTTGCAAGGCACTGTATGTGTTATAAAATCCTGGTATAAGACCTTAATGGTATAAATGTGTATAAACCGGTGGAAACTGCTGTTTCTCGTGGGATGGATTGGTTTGTGATCGTCATTGACACTTTGCCTCGATCCACAGGGAAACACATGTCATGATTAGTGATGGCTTTACCGTTTTAATGACCTCTGCTGTGGGAAAATCCTCCGGAGATGTGCCGACTTATGTCACGTCAGGGCAGGATTACATATCTTTAAAAACAAGCGTCGTGTCCCGTGTCTCGGTGGATTTAAAACATCATTTTGTCCCACTTTTACGGTGCCCTTGTCCCGCGCATCCACATGTTCTTTTAAATGAATGTATAGACTGATATTGTCACACTCTGCTCTTCTTTTTAGCCGTGCACATGACAACTGAAAGTGTTTCATCTGCACTCTTTGCTTTTACTGTATTTAATTAATTTTTATCTTGATGTTTTATTGATTGATTTCATCTGCCTTCTTGTCATCTTATGTGACTGTGAAGCACTTTGAATTACCCAAATGTCCTCTAGTAAACTTGCCTTGTGTTTTTATGGACGTCATGGTCTTTATATATAAATCAAATCTCTGTAATGACTTGTTAATGTGAATGTTTCTCACTGTGAAAAGAGATCTTTTTCTTTCTGTTTTTCATTCCATTTTTCCTTTATCTCAAACTGACTGTGGTGAGCAGAGTAAAGCTCTACTCAGCGGAGGCGGCACTCGCACTAATTAGGACTCAACTGGGCACAGAGGCTGGAACAGGTTACATTCACGACTTTCGAAAATGTCACCATTTCAGTTCGAGCAGAGGCCGATACAACTCAATGGGAGAGACACCGATTTGGAAAGAAATCTCCAACCAGGAAATACACTAATGTTCATCCTGATAGATGTCTGTGTAAGTTCTCAGTCGTACAGGAGTTGTCCATCTTCAAAGAAGGTACTTGAGTCATCTTCTGTACTTGGTAGTTGAGGTCTCCAAACGTTTCGCCTCTCATCCAAAAGGCTTCGTCAGTGAACAAGTTTACGCTAAGCACCCAGCGTAGATAAAGACCAGTTGGGAGGAGTTGGGATTGACCCGGCTCCTCCCCTCCCCTCATCCTGATAGAGTTATTTGAAAGTGATTGGATTCATTCGTCTTACGGCTGAAAGTCCTTTCATGCATTCAGAGTCAATAAGTTCATGATGAGAGACTGTCAAGGAATTTGTGAAGTTATCATATGTATTGCATTGGTATTGTTGCTAAATGAATTTGTGTTGGTTGACATGATTTCTTTATCCCATGATCCCACTGAAGCTTGACTCTGTGTTTGGCGGCCACATTCCAGAGGTCTCCTGCCTGTTGTAGAGTCATAAAAGCCAAAGGGAAGATTTTGACCACTGAAGCGTGAAAACCAGATGGCCTCCAGAGTCAGCGATTATCCATTTGATTATCTCAGTTTGCTCTGTATCCTGTGCGGGCAGGAAGAGAGGGGTTAAAGGTTATGACTTCCTCTTAACTCGCTGACCGAGTGGAAAGATACAGAAGGTTCCACCACAAGCCCCCACCCAGACGGAAAGTTACTGGGGAAATGGGAGTGGCTATATTTTCCATATAGTCTGTAAGATTTTTGTATTGTGTGTGTCTTGAGCTGAGGCTGGCATGGTGGCCAGATGGCTTCAGCCTCATGCACCCGGTATCGATAAGAATAAACCTCAATGTTTGACCTTGTGTTTAAATCTGTTTAATTTCTGGGAAGTTAACAGGGCGTCTTTAAAACTGCTGTGCAAAAATTTCCTAACAGAGATGCAGTATCTACAGAGATATTAACCATAAAACCAAGGCGAAAATTCATAGTTTCTGCATCAGAATTCTTTGCTGCCCCAACTGGTCATCTAAAGTGTGGGGCTCATGTTGCTTTCTGACTGGTTAAAGGATAATCTTAAAAGCAAAAATCTTTACCAAACATATACAATCATAAACAACTCCATCGCTCACTTCCGGCAGCTCCACAGTCGGACCAACTACCTGATCCTCTCTCTGGCCGCTGCTCACTGTTTTACAAAACGGTTGGGAAACAGTAATGATCGCACGTGCATATTTAATTACATAACTTGGCGAGTCATTTAAAAAGTGTTTGTAATTTAGGTTATGAAATGTAAAGAATAACTGAACTAATATAACTAATGTAAAGCACAAGTTGTAATAATCAGTTTAATGTTGTGAGTGGTTTAAGTGATCAAATAGCTTGTGTCGTGTAGCCATGAGCATTATAGAAAACCCCTTCATATGTAACATCTCATTTGTGGGTTGTGTTCATAAATAAAACATACGTGTTTTCTGAACACTGTGCAAATGTTTCAGGAGAAGAAATACAGCCCGCACGCTCCAGGTGTAAGTACAGGTAACAAGTAAGTAATTACACATGTAAGTATAGGTACAACGTGTAACAAGGGGGAACAATGTGTAACAAGGAAGTAGAAAGTGTAACAAGGGGGAACAATGTGTAACAAGGAAGTAGAAAGTGTAACAAGGTGGAACAATGTGTAACAAGGAAGTACAATGTGTAACAACGTGTAACTACGTGTCAAGGTGTAGTAAAGGTATTCAAAGAGCAATTAATGGTGCTGAGCTACTGTATCACATGGTTGTGGCAAAATGGAATGTGGTATTATTAATAGTGCATTCATTTTAATGTTGCAGGACAACAGTATTACTGTTGTGAAAGTGAAGACATGACTCCAAGCATTTCTATTGATTGTTTATTTTTTATAGTGAGACACCGTTGCCTGTAACAAGCATTGAAATGAATGCACTATTAATAATACCACATTCCCTTTTGCCACAACTATGTGATAGCTCAGCACCATTAATTGCTCTTTGAATACCTTTACTACACCTTGACACGTTGTTACACATTGTACTGCCTTGTTACACATTGTTCCCCCTTGTTACACTTTCTACCGCCTTGTTACACATTGTTCCCCTGTTACACTTTCTACTTCCTTGTTACACATTGTTCCCCCTGTTACACTTTCTACTTCCTTGTTACACATTGTACTGCCTTGTTACACATTGTTCCCCCTTGTTACACTTTCTACTTCCTTGTTACACATTGTTCCCCCTGTTACACTTTCTACTGCCTTGTTACACATTGTTCCCCCTTGTTACACTTTCTACTTCCTTGTTACACATTGTTCCCCCTGTTACACTTTCTACCGCCTTGTTACACATTGTTCCCCCTTGTTACACTTTCTACTTCCTTGTTACACATTGTTCCCCCTGTTACACTTTCTACTGCCTTGTTACACATTGTTCCCCTTGTTACACTTTCTACTTCCATGTTACACATTGTTCCCCTGTTACACTTTCTACCGCCTTGTTACACATTGTTCCCCCTTGTTACACTTTCTACTTCCTTGTTACACATTGTTCCCCTTTGTTGCACTTTGTACTTCCTTGTTACACATTGTTCCCCTTTGTTACACTTTCTACTGCCTTGTTACACATTGTTCCCCCTTGTTACACGTTGTAAGAGTACCTGTACTTACATGTGTAATTACTTTCTTGTTACCCGTACTTACACCTGGAACTTGCACCTGGTAACTTATTCTAAAGCGTTACCAAAAGCTGAAGACAAGTTCGAGGAATGAGTTTCATAACGGATGGATGTAAAGTTTGTTTGTAAAGTCGAAGCATTTGAAGACCTTTTTCTGGTTAGTGTTTGCCTCATTAATAATCCACAGAGAGAATGTGTGCGAGTTTATTCTCAATGCCCAATGTAATTATATGGAACGGCATTAACAAATAAAAAGAACTCTTTCATAAATGCCCATTCGTTGCCAAAATATCTAAAATGGCATTCACTCGTCATGATTGTTTTAAGCCATTTTCGTCTGTAAAATGTCCAATATTTAAAAACCTAAAATAACACTCAGTAATGCTGTTTCCTTATTTTCCTCCTCATCCCTGGATATTTTGCTCCACATTGTGAAATCTTGTGATAAAAGTCTGTGTGTGAATGACCTCGTCGAAGTCCTTCAGAGGAAGCAGGTCTGACATATAGGTTTTTGGGTCCTGGAGCTAAAACGGGCCGACTTGGAACAAAAGATTACGAAGTTTGTATCAAGGTCCACTGTGACTAAAAGTAATAGTTAAACATAGAAACAGAAATGTCACTATGGATCTGACACCTGGCCTATGTAGGGCACAATGAAACAAGTGAGCAGATTGATGCAGAGTGCTCAAACTTTTCATGCAGTTGCAATCCCCAAGATGACTATGCCAGCCATTTTAAAGGTGCGTCCAGCAGGAGGAGGGGACTGTTCAGTGAATTTTCGATCGTCTACCTTTAGACAGGATTGCTTCTCTGTGAAAACTGTAGGGATGTGGAACTTGTTGCTGTCAGAGAATGAAATTAAATAGCTATTTATCAGACTGGGTCACGCTGTAAAGTCGTACTATCTGTGGGTCAAGGCTATGACAGAGATAAAACTACTGTACAGCTTGAACCACGGATATTAAAGAGGGGGTATTATGCTTTTTCAATCACATAGCACCAGTCTATAGCATACTACAACGATGACGTAACCTTCTGTTGGTCTGTATATGCAGTAAATTAAAATAACTGCCTTGAATAAAATTGCTCTCTCAAAATGGCTGTACTGAACGTCTTGAAATAGGCCTCTGTCTCTTTAAGAAGCTTTCTGACACGCCCCCTTCAGCACACTGCTGTGGCATCTAAACAACACTACTGTGCGGGGAGGGGGCTCTGCTGAGCTGAGGAGCAGTGGTTGGTGGCTTGGTCCAGAGGCGTCTCCAGGAGGTGGGGGCGTTCCTAGGAGGACTGAGGCATAGCTACACCTAAAATGGCTGCCGTCTAAGTTTTTACTGATTACTCAAAATATGTGAATGAGCCAAGGCAACACTCCAGGCATGTGTTTAATGAGGGAATGACATAATAACATGATATAAAGCTTGAAAAAGTCGATTTTACATAATACCTCCCCTTTAAGTTTATCAGTTTAAACTTAACGTGAAGAAGTGGTTGAAAGACGGTCAGATTCGTGATCATTAGCACACAGCTGGTTAATCGGGGTATTGTTAAAAATATAAGAAGGTACAATAAAAATAATAAAAACTGTAGATATTTGTAATTGCAAGTGTAAATACTGTAAATATTGCATCTGAATGTTTGTTGAGATGATCCTTTTGCCGGTGCTTTATCTGTATGACATAATTGTGAATGGACTCTACGTGAGAATGCTCATTCGCTACTTGCGCAATACCATAATGCATTGCGCCTCGGGGGGTCGCTAATGTAAACAATATGGCTTTGCGAGCTGTCATCGAAGAGACTAATATTAATCTTCCAAATACATTAAAAAAATATCAAACTCCACAAAACCAAAGCTTAAAAATATCTGTACCTTTTATCTATTGATTTTTGAAAAGTCGATCGGGAACAAAGCTCTCGTTAACCTCGTGTGCAGTGCGTTGTAGTTCCGGATTCTGTTTTCGATTGTTGAAGCAATTATGAGCACAGCTGTTTTTCATCATTGTTTGGCTGTAGCTTCACTCGCACTCAAAGGCCTCCAGCTCGTAGCTACCTCCCAAGGTGTAGAGCATTATGGGTCATGTGCAAGTATTGGCCACTGTATAAACCTGCTGTCACTTTGCCTCTGCCCAGGGACTGCAGATGAAAAATGAAGCCTAGGCGTTAATTCAACTAATTTCAGACTAATTTCAGCATCACCTACCTCCAGCCAATGATCACACTCGAGAGGGCCACACCTCCACCTCAGTCATCAGCGTAAGAACCGCACCTCCGTAGCAGCCAATCATCGCCCTCAGTCCTGCTTTTAAGCCTCCAGCAATCATGGTTTGTTCGCTTCCCAGCTGTGCTGCGACCCACCTCCACCCCGTCTCCACCTCTTCTGCCCACTGCTGCATCCTTCATGGGTCTCCTATACCACCACCAGTGTCCAGGCTCTGGGGAAGACATCCCTAACTCCAAGCTGTTCATCCATACTGACTTACATCGATGTCTACCGCCGGGTCTGATCGCCAAAACTAATATACATGTCAGTAAATCTTCCTAATCGCTGCTTTTGTCTGTTTGAGTCTATCCAGGTTGAATTAGCTTGTAGCTATCTCTGGTCTGTGCAACACATTTGTTGTGCAATGTCCCTGTCAAATAAATAAATAAATAAGTTCAGTTAACTGTATCGGTTTATTTGATAGCGACCATGTACAAAATACATTCATCTTAATGAAAACAGGCTTTGTACCAGATTTTCCATCTGCAGTCCCTGGGCAGGTTTAACATTTCAAATGTATCCGATGGTTTGTTTTCAGGAAACCATCACAGACTAAAATTTAGACAAAATACAAAAAAAAATCCATATGCTACGACATTACATTTGAACAATTTACCCGGGCTGATGCTGACACAGCTGGTTATCCGGACTGTTCCGACTGTCTGGGAGTTGATTTTATTGTTTAACGGGTTTATATGAAAAGGCGACTGGTTAAAGGAAGAGGATCTTTTCACTCAGCAGTGGAGTTGGATGTTCGGGTCGTTTGTTCAGAGTAAAGTTTTATGAATTCTTTCATTGGGGATGGAGTATTATTAACAATTTTGACGAGGGCTAGTGATGTATGGGGGGCGACGGCGGCGCAGTTGGTAGAGCGGGTCGTCTCATGAACGGAAGGTCGAGGGTTTGAATCTCACCTCCCGAAGATGCGCACTGTCGTTGTGTCCTTGGGCAAGACACTTCACCCTACTTGCCTCCCATGTCTGCGTATACACTGTAAATTCTGATTACAGTCGTAACATGAAATAAAGTGTTATAATTACTAGGAGACCTAAAATTTTCAGCATTTACCCTCTATTCCATGTAAGAAGTACATTATCAAGAGAAAATTGTGATTAATTGCTTTTCCATTTTACTGCAGCATGTTTCCGTTCCAGTGACATGGTTTTGCAAGTATTTACAAACTCTACATGATGCCAGTAATAATTATTTGTAGTCCTGTTGTACTCACGCTCATTCTAAAGTATCCATTATAAGATTCTGTCCCATTTACAAGAATGTGCCAGTTTTGAATAAAATAGGCTTAACATTGGCTTTACTTGCTTTTCTCTTTATCGAGTACATGGTTTTAGTAACTCTCACTAACCTCCCCAGTGTTCTCTACTGAGCCCCTGTAACCGGAACTTGACTGTCTAGTAACCGTAACTGACAAAACTAAGCTACAACTTATGTTGCCCGAGATTGGTTCAGGTCATATGTCACATGTGCAGAATCAGCCAATCAGATTGCTCTGAACTGTTTTGAATTCAAAAGAGAAGTGTTCAACAGCCCTCAGTGTATCATCGAGCAGAAACAGCAGAAAACAGGACCTTTCCTGTTTTATTTCTCATTAATCAACTTAAGGTGAGTGTGTCTTTGGATATATTTGTGATTGCTTTAAGAGTTTGATGTATTGTTACTATTTTCAATATTTTTTTATATTTGAAAAGTACAACAAAGCTCTTGCTCTACCTTATAACACATTTGTTATTTAATTTGGTGACCGCACAGTGGTATGTCAAACATTTGTTGTACAAATTACTATAATACTCATCATTTCAAATGTTCAATCAGGTGCAGCACGCTTCAAAAACAACATATTCTATTTTTCAGTTTGCACTCACCATTTAACAACTCACTATATTAAATGAATGTATCTAATACTATTGGTTATGATTAAAGTTTTGTTTTCCCAGACAGTGACTGCTGTAAAGATTTAGAGACTGACTCAGCATCAATGCTGAAGGTAAGACTGCACTGATCAGTTTTTTAAACAACATGTCCTTTAGTAAAATAATGTTTTAAATGGTTTGTGTGTGTCCAGTGTCAGACTGAGGAGTCCAGCTGTGGAAAGACCTGATGAGACGTAGCTGAACACACTGAGGTGAGACAGGACTCAGATGTACAGAACTGGTTTAGTCTATGATATAATTTACCCTATACTATCATAAAACTCTGAGGACGTCCGTAATCTTTACTTTTTACGTAATTGTAATCCTGTGTGGATTTGGCTATGGGGATGGCTAGCGTGACGTCACGACATCACTTCCGTGTCCAAGCCGCTGAATCTAATGTAAACACAATGGCAGTAGCTAAGGAACCGGTCACTTTTTTTACGGTGACATCGTATTTTTCGGACACCCCAAAGTCCGTGAAAAAGGGTTTGAACTCCTACAACTCCAACAGAGTTGTAAATGTTAGTGTGCTGGCAGGTGGAAGTCTGAAAGGGAAAGTACAGGCTTCAATGAAAAGTAAAGTTTACGAGGTTGAGGTGAGGTCCTGACTCTGAGTGACTCGTCATCTGGCACAAAATTCTATGACATTGACTATTGTTGCGTTATATAAGCATAAAACAAATTTTTAATCAATCATTAAGCTGTCGCCCTTTACCATAAAAAGATTGTACATTTGTCACGGTTCAAACGTTACAAGTTTTTAGTAGCTACCGTTAGCTCGCTAACATAAGGCTGTCGGCCACCAAGCTAACTTTACTGTACAAGTGTAACGTTAACTATTGTACTTAGCTATGTTAGAATAAGTACCTACGGTTTGTTGACAACTTAAAACTCTGGAAAAGTATTACTCGCCCAATACAGATTAGACATTACCTAACTAGTTGTTGGCTCCACCTAGTGCAACACAAAGATAAGAAAAACCTTTATTGATCTCACAATTCTCAGCTCTCAAGAAAACACTCAGGGTGTGCAGAATAGACAGGAAACGTGCGAACAATTAAATAGTAAATATAGGAGGTATCTTATACAGTGACTACCAGACTTCAGGGGGCAAAAAGTATAAACAATAAAAAAATAAACATACTATAATAAAAAAAAGTTAGCAGTGCAGGCTTACAGTCAGAGTGCACTACAAAGCTTTGCCTCTTAGCATTGTTAAGAGTATTTTGTGAGGGTTAGCAAAGTTGATTTCACTCAGGTACACGTTGAGGGACAGGAAGTGAAGGCAAGTTCTTGCTCTTGTGCCATCGGGAGGTCCAAGTGCCACCATGTTGCAGCCCTCCTCATTTGGGCTGAGAAGAACTTCACCCGCACGGATGTCGAGTGTATGTGGAAGAGGCCCACGACACCCAAAACAGAGGAAATCACGGCCAAGAAAGTGTCTGTGATTGCACCTTCCACATCACAAGGTTAGTTCTTCGAGTAACTTGGAAATATGTGTCATGCTTTCTGTTTTGTTATCATTGGAAAAACAATGACCATATGTTTTCTTTCCATACTAAAATCTAAGCCTGGGTTAGATAGCAGTTACCATCATACCCTTTATGCTATTTTTTCAGCTGGAATTAAACGCCCTGTCACCCCGGAGGACATAGAATGGGCATCGTCATCTCTGGCACAGCTTGACCGTTTTACAGGTCTGGGTTGGATATTAGCTCCAGAACCTCCTGCACTGCCTCAGGTTTGACTTGTGTTTTGTGTTTTGTTGTTTCATGTCCTGCTTTATCAGAAACTTCACATGTACACAACATTAAATCAGTTACAAAGATTGACGATATCCCTAGTAAGATGGTAAATTTAGTTTGACATATCCACAGATTTAAACCATTGCAAATCAGACATAAACCTGTTCAGACTTTAATTTTAACTTTATTTATACCGCGCATTTCGTACACAAGGCAACTCAATATATGTATGTCTGTGAACAATGTTGACATGAAGGGATCTAATTGTTGTTATTCTGATTCAATGATATTTGTTGGGACAGACTTTTGACCCCTGCCATCACATCAAAACTTTTGATGGGATATTGGCCAACTCCGGGTATTGTGAGGACAAAGCTCAACATCTCCTTTCATCCCTTGCTGTGAGCCCACAACAAAAGGAAGCCATCGAGAGAGCCACAGTTGGGCAAACTAAGAATGACTTATGGTAATAATGCATACAAGGATCGATTGATTTCATGTGTACTAAAAGTGACTAGCTCTTTCTTGAATTGTTTTTTAAGTGCTGTGAGGTTAACTGTTGTGTGTTTCTTTATAACAGGATGGCATATCGCAAGAAGAGTTACAGCCAGCAACTTTGGTCTTGTGTTGGCGGCAGTGAAGAGGAACTCTTACCCTCCTTCATTATTCAAAACGCTGCTTGGTCATTACAACTTCAAGCAAGGAGCTCATGTAAGTGATGGACACAAAGTTCTTTTAACCCTTGGGTACTGTAATAAAACATATCCTTTAGTCCCTAGACTAAATGAACTAGATGTTTTTTCAGCTGTAATGGTTGTGGCTTTTAAACAGCCGAATTTGCCCACAGTGTATTTTAGACCGTTTACATTTTTTATTTTTATCACATATTCAAAATGTATGTACAATTAAGTTTCTTCACCAAAAATGTTTTTATTCTCAAATACAGTGAAGGTTATTGTCAATTAGTTCTACATATCACCCTTTTGTGGCAGAAAAAACCCACATAGAGACCCAAGGGTAATTTTTAAATCAAACAAGTGTAAACAAAATTTGTACTAGAAGGGTTGGGCTGATATTTCTTTCCTTCTCTCCCTTTATAAAGCACCTTGTGATGCCATTGTGTATGAAATTCCCTTTCAACCCCAGGCTTGTGATTGGGGAATCGTTCATGAGCCAAAGGCTAAAGAAGAGTACATGAAGCGCACTGGTGTGACCATCCAGGAGAGCGGAGTGTTTCTCTCTGACAGTGGCCTGTTTGGTGGCTCTCCAGATGGGACAGTATCTGCTGACTGCATCATTGAGGTGAAATGTCCTTATGCAGCCAGAAAGAAGACCATAATTCAGGCAGCAGAGGCAAAGGACTTTTATCTCAAACTGGATGAAGTTACTGGCCTACTGAAAATGAAGCCGACTCACAACTACTGGCATCAAATTCAGGGCAACCTGTACCTGACAGGAGCTGGCACATGTCACCTGGTGGTATGGACTCCGCTGGATGTTGTAATTCTGTTCATCCATAAAGATCCAGCTTGGGCAAACAACATTAGTGTTTTAGAAATATTTTATAAGGACATTTTCCTGCCCCATATTCTCTCCGATATTAAATGATTAACCCTGCATTTGTTTACATGTTCTAAATAGGGATGTCAGGATTCAAATTTTTGAGTCACGAATATTATGAGGAAAAATGTTGCGATTTCTTTACAATTATTCATGAATAGCGAAATTTAGAAGAAAGAATTTCTCAACCTTTACAGTTCTGTGTAAATGTTCACAAAGAGGACATTTTACGTATATATTTATTTAAGGGTTGTTTTAATTGATAGCCTATTGAAGGTTCAGCCTTTATTTTTTATCTTCATGCTTTTGTCATTATATAAAAAAGTAATATAATAAAAAGTAAACTTATAAATAGGCAGTAGAATATCATTATTATTATTATTATTATTAGCAATACCTATACCTACCTAGCTAGCTATAAGAAAGCAGATTTATGTGGATGTTTTTGAAAGATCTATGTCTTTCCATGTGCTTACACTGTTCATGTCCATTTTTACGTGACAAACGCGGCTGCACATGATCCTTTTTTTTTTTAACTCTTCCTTTGGCAGCTATGAAAATAAGATTTGCACATTTGACTTATGAACCTGCCGTTGACTTCATGCGTTTGAGCGGATTTAACGCTGAGACGATTTACCTTGGGCCCTAAAACTATTACGATTAACCTACTGTGAGCTTTTATAACCGCGGTTATTGTAAAATCAGTTAATCTTGACATTCCTAGTTCTAAAGCAGGATTTTCAGTTTGAATGTTGTAGCCTCTCCCAATTTGTATATATCAATATCTGTGCATTTGTACCAGTTAAACTGATGTTTGTGTGTTTTGTTGTTTTATTTATTCTAAAAAGAAAAAGAAAAGCAGTAACATGCAGTTCAAATAAATTGAGTGGGAGCAACATAATCAGTGTGAAGACTTTTTATTGTCTTGTTCAGCTTCAGTTGCATCCAGGCTGTCAAATGGATATCTAAGTACTTCTCAAAATTATTCATTCAGCTTATGGAGGATCAAACACAGTTGTGTTGATAATATGTATAACATAAACCTTTAAAAAAATATAACATTTGAGTTTAGGAAAATTGATTAGCAAGTAAAAAACAACATTGATACAGTTCATATGGAATACAGTTAAAGAAAAATTCAATGCTGATGATGGCATTGTGGCAAACAGTGAGAGGAAATTCATGCTATTTCACGGAGAATGGGTGTCTGTAAATTTGTGAGAGAAACACACACTTTCAGTATCTTGTTTGCATGCTTTTTATACTGGTACGGAATGTATGACAAAATGTGAAATGTTTTCAGGCGCTGAATGGAACGCTCCACATGAACTCTTGCACTGGCAATAAGTCTGTTGTGGTTGATTTCCTCCATTGTGAACTGTCCGTTGACAAGGAATGTTGGGATGTTCAGTGAAACACCTGCAGGTAAAATGTCACGAATAGTGAAGCCCTTGTCAGCCATCACCATGTCACCTGCTTCTAGTTGTTGAAGTACTCCGCAGTCTGCCGTTATTGCTTTGTCCGATGTGCTTCCACCATACAGGTCACTGGCGAAGGTAATGAATCCATTAGGTGCCACACCAATCAGAGCCTTAAGCGTGGTACCTCCTTTGTAATGACTGTACAGATGACTTTGGGTGTCCAGACTTTCTGTGTTGGACACAGCTACTTCAGTACAGTCGAGCACAATCCGACAATTGGGAAATGGCTGGAAGCAATGTGGCAGGGAGGTTTGGTTCTTGAATCTGGAAGGAATTTTGTTTTCCATCATGCCGACATACAAAATGTCATACAGGGCACTGGAGATGGTGATAAAGATGTTGGTGACTGTGGCCCGGCAGCAGTTAAACCTCACAGAAAGGTCAACAAGACCACAATTCAGTCGAAGTTTCATCAAAGTCAAGAGCAGCTGATCGATTAAGGGCATTTTTTGGACGTTCCAATCAAAGTGATACTGGAGATCAAATTTGGAAAGAAGGGTCTCCAAAATAAGACTGTGGCAGCATCTGGCAAGCCAGTGTAATAGTTGACTATGTCTGGGTGGGAGGATATTTGACTAAATGAAAATGTTTGTTTTTGTTTCTCCAATTCTTTCTTCAGTTTGTCATTTTCTTTTCTGAGCATCTCATTCTCAATTTCGAGCACCAAAACACTTGAACTACTTGGGGTCTTCTGAGCAGTGCCAAGGTGACTTGGGCCTGGTTCAGCTCCTCCTTCGTCCTCTACAGTCGCCAGGAGCATTTTCTTTTGCCGTTTGGTCGGCTGGCTGATGTGAGGAAAGCCTTTCCCTCATTCCAGGCAAACCGTGTGGGCCCCGCTGCTTTGCCATGTGGAAAATGCCATCCACAGACCCTTGAGTTGTAGTTAGCGGTGAAATCTTTACGCCTGGATAAAAGAAAGAACATTACATAAAGAACTCTGTGGCGATAAACAAAAAGAAGTAGGTTCTGCCAGTGCAGAACCCTTATCCCTCTCACCCCCGTTCCACAAAAGCAACACAATTTGGCAACTGTATATACATAAATAGTGACTTTTATATTGTTAATGGCTTCATTCTCAAAAATGTAAATGTAAATACTGACTTTATTCTTGTAAATTGTCACGTAAATCTAAAAAAAGGACTTGTAAACGACTTAATCTTGTAAAATATTACGTATATCTCGTAATTAATCTCGTTCATTCTCGTAAAATGTTTGTTTTTGTAAATGAGTTTAATATCTCACAATATGACTTTTCATAAATAACTAGCTAGTTGATTCTCATAAATAACGACTTTAAACTCAGTCACATTAAACTAGTAAATGGCAATTTTATTCTCGTAAATAATTACTTTAATCTCGATTATTTTATGTGGCCCCACTCCATCGTAACAGCAACAGGTAACGTTATCTCGGCTAACGTTTAGCGCAAATACTGGCGCTAGCCCGCACTTAAATGTATTTTTCATGGTTAGATATCCAGCTTACCGTATCAGTTTAAGCCATCTCCTCTTCTCGTTTTCGTCCAAAGGAAAGCGGTAGTAACTTATCGTTTTATTGATATCATTTCTGTTGTTACAACTTGGGACACAGCACTGCACCATTCTAGCCCAATTCGGTTTGGACACGGAAGTGACGTATTCGGCTACGATGACGTAGGCACTAGCCATCCCCTACTGATTGTATTTCTTTGTTTTACAGAAATCTGTACTATTGTGAAAACTTTGAGACCAACTTTGCATCCAGGCAGTAGGTAAGACGGCACTAATCGTTATATTTGGACAAATTGGCCTTAAGTTGGATGTGAAATAACATTTGTGAATGGTTTTGTGTGTGTCCAGTGTCAGATTGAAGACTGCAGCTGTGGAAGGATCTGCTGAGACTGGAGCTGAACACACTGAGGTGAGACAGAGTCAGAGCTGAGATGTTTGGATGAGACAAAGCAACATTTAATCTGTAGGTTTTGGTTTAGTCTTGCCATAGGGACTCATGACTAAAGTATTGTTGTTCTTTATATGTCTTACAGAAATCTGACCACACTGATGAAGACTTTGAGGAGTGAGCTTTTACAGTGATTTACAAAGATCCCCTTGCTCCTGCTGTGAGTCTGCAGAACCTGCTGCATGTACAGAGTCAGTGGAACCTTCTGAGACACTTCAGCTCCTCGGCTTCATCGGCTCAGTACAAACTAATCCACCTGTTTGGACTGATGTAAACTATAACTGCAGGAATGGAAATGTTCTATCATTAATTGCACCTTAAAATGTAAGTGTTTTACACTGTTCAATGTTAAATAAATTGACTTTATAACTATACTTTTTCTTTTACTTTTTTACAACATTTATTTCTTGTACTAAAAATGTACAACTTCATTAATGGGAATAAGAAATAAAACATAAAGGGAACAGGAATATTCCAGTAACCATTACTAAGAATAATAGTACAGGTTAAGACCATATTTAAGTAACAAAAGTTATCAGTACTAGGAATTCCCAGTTGCCTATACTAACATGTCTAGAAATCAGAACTTGTGTCATAAGTAATGAACACTGTGAAATCCCTCTTAATCATACTAGCGTTACTAGTAATAATTTGCTTAACATTGGGCTTAATAATTATGCATCGGGTTTACAACTTATTCCAAGTAAGCGCAATGAGTTGGAACTTACAGTGTACACTGGTGTATGAATGAGAGAGTGAATGGGTGACTGGTTCCTTACTGTAAAGCGCTTTGGGCCTGATAAAAGTAGAAAAGCACTATATATATATTTATAAGGCAAGGCAAGGCAAGGCAAGTTTATTTGTAGAGCACAATTCATACACAAGGCAATTCAAAGTGCTTCACAGTTGCATAAAATTACAAGAAAACAGATAAAATCAATCAATAAAACATCAACATAAAGTTAATCAATGACAGTAAAAGGCAAGAGTGCAGATAAAATACTTTCAGTTTTCATATGCACGGGTAAAAAGAGCCGTTTTCAGCCTGGATTTGAACATTGTCAGAGTTGAGGCCTGTCTCACATCCTCATGAAGACTGTTCCAGATTTTAGCTGCATGAAACTGAAACGCAGCCTCACCGTGTTTATTATTGACTCTGGGAACCACCAGGAGACCCCTCCCTGAAGTTCTCAGGGCCCGAGATGGTTCATACGGCTCTAACATGTCAGAGATGGACTTTGGTGCTAAACCATGAAAAGACTTGTAACAAGCAGAGCTGTTTTAAATTCTATTCTCTGAGTGACAGGAAGCCAGTGCAGAGACCGGAGCACTGGACTAATGTGGTCGTATTTCCTGGTTCTTGTCAGGACTCGAGCAGCAGCGTTCTGGATGTTCTGCAGCTGTCTAACAGCTCGTTTAGAAAGGCCAGTGAGCAGGCCGTTACAGTAGTCTAACCTGCTGGAGACAAATGCATGGATGAGTCTCTCTAAGTCTGGTTTTGACACTATTCCTCTGATCTTAGCAATGTTTTCAGATGGTAAAAAGCTGATGATGTTATTGCTTTGATGTGGCTGTTTAAGTTCAGGTCTGAGTCCATGATTACTCCTAGATTTCTAACCTGATTTTTTGGTTTCAGAGCGAGAGACTCAAGGTGACTCATAACACTTTGTCTTTGTGTCTGTGGGCCAAAGACAATGATCTCAGTTTTGTCTGAGTTTAGTTGGAGAAAGTTGTTTTGCATCCACAAACTGATCTGTTCGATGCAGTGACAGAGAGTATCTACAGGCCCATGTTCACCTGCCGTCAGCGACACGTAGATCTGAGTGTCATCTGCGTAGTTGTGGTACGACACATTGTTGCTGTTTATTAGCTGACCCAGTGGAAGCATGTACAGGTTGAATAAGAGGGGTCCCAAGATTGACCCCTGTCAAGTTGAGTCCATTTGTCGTGATAACGAAGGGCTTTTCTGTCAAGCACCTTGCGCTGGAAAAAAGCTGGTTTAGAATTAACTTGTAGAACATCATGTCATAATTTTAGTTGTTTCTTTTGTTTAGTACAACTCAATGAGAGAGAGACAGTTTTGGAAATAAATCTCCTGAGAGGAAATGCTCATATCATTATTTGGAAGTGATTGGATTCACAAACCTGCCACATTCACCTTATGGCTGAAAGTCCCTTCACCTCATTTTGAATATTGATCTTTTGTGACAGTTTTTGTTTCATATGGATAGGTCCAGCTGTGGCAGAGATATTACTCATAAACCAAGTCCAAAATTCAGCATTTTCACAGTTACCATAGTTACCACAATAGATCGCACCGACTCATGTGAAAGCAGAGGAGGGACTGTGACTGTGGGAGTGTCTCTCAAAAGAGCTCCCTCCTCCGCCCACTGTCAGCTGTGGCCTATTTTTACACGGGGGCCGCGTTTGTCCCTTCAGTTCAGGACCAGACGGGGACTAAACCAGGACTAAACTTAGGACTTCAGGGACCTGACGGGCAACTAACCCGGGACTAGACTTGGGTTAAACACTGCGAGTTAAGGACCGCAGGAACTGAATCAGGACTTCAGGACTTTAGACCAGACCGGGATTGAGACCGGGACTGAGGTAAGTCGGGATCTCTGCTTTGCTTTGACAGTTCAGGCTTGTCCATTCAAAGTCAGAGATATGAATCGTAAACCCAGTAAATAGAATTAAAAAAAAAACAAGCATTTATTTAATGCAGATACTTTTATAGTATAAAAAAACCCCAAACAAATCACCTCGCCTCAGACCTGACTGTAGCTCCATTTTCTCATTTGTCCTAGGAGCTATAAAGTCGTTTTGTCCGAGTTCCAGTTGTCAAGTCGAACATTTTACTGACAGTAAAAGAAATAAGAATCATTTAAGCCGCGATGCTGGTAAAATCCAACATAATATGGCATTAACTTAGTTGTTTGATAAACCCGAACAGTGTGGTTATATTTACGATCTCATAAATAATGTTACACATCAGTAGGAAAGCGTTAGCATTAGCCCGTGAGGGATGGGTGCCATGCCATTGGTCCGACGTCTCATTATTCCGAATATTTCCCATTGAGCAGAGGTGCCATTAGCCCGACATCTCTAACCCAGTTGTGTTGTAGATTAGAGAGCCATATACAACCACTGGCCCGAACCTTAAAGGAACAGGCCACAGTTTTTTCCATACTGAGATATGTTCTTACCTGAGCTTAGATGAGTTGATACGTACCTGTCTGGTCTTTGTGTGTGCGCTCAGTCACCAAAGATGTTGTTAGCATTTGGCCTCTCCTAGTATATTCCTATGGCTCCAAATGGGGGTGAAGTTGGAAACGACCAGCTCTTCCACGGGCACAAAGACCAGACAGGTACGAATCAACTCGTCTAAGCTCAGGTAAGAACATATCTCAGTATGGAAAAACGGTGGCCTGTTCCTTTAAAGTGCATATGACACATTAGATACAATTTTTGCTAAAACACAGTTAACACAATTATATTTAAGATTTTGCTAAAGATTATACCCAGTTTTCTTTAGTTTGACAGACAGATTTTTGTGATGTTTATAGTTTCACTTCCCTATTGAACACCGACAGGAAGTGACATCGAAGAAGGTAAACAATTTTAAACTGTTGCCGTGCAACCATGTTAAGTCAATGGGAAATGAATGAGTCAAACTGCTATGGAATGTTTCCTTCTTTTATGTCACTTCCTGTCAGCAGCTTAAAAAATCAAATCAAAATAACTTTTCTGCCAAAAAAAGTTGATAACTATGCAACTGATGTAATCCATCTAAATAAGTCATATTTTAAAGAGCATTAAAACCTGTCATATGCATTTTAAGGTCAGTGGACTCTTGCTTAAACCTAATTTTATTTCTGAATCCCTACTCAATGGGACATTTTCGGAATGATGAGACGTCGGGCTAATGGGTTGTTAGCAACATTAGCATCGCAGAGCAAACAGTCCATTTTATAACCACCGAGGCTCAACTCCTGTGCAACAGCTGAGTGACAGACAGCGAGTGGGCTAAGGAGGACAACTAAAGTATTAAGAACACAAGAAATCTAAAAGTATTTGAGTCGGTTGTTTTTATTTACTGCTAACACCATGCGCCGCCATATTGTTTTCCCCAACTCTGGGCTTATGTGGATCCCAGTGAGAAATCCAACATGGGGGGGCATTCCAGTTGAGATTTCCCACTCGGAGGTCGGAAATTCTGAGTTCCGAGTACAAATGGAACGCACCATGAACATATTTATGACACACCAATAAAGTCAGGCCAAAATCGGGCCCCTATGGATGTTTTTTCACAGCAAATTGTTCAGTAGAAGCGAAAAAACCGGCACTTGTTGCTAACGTTAGCATATGTAGCATGAAGCTAACGTAGCTTCCCGGTTAGCATTGTCCGTGTTTTAAGTATTTATGGGCTGTTGAACCACTTTGCTCCTCTCCATGTCTCTGTATCTTTATTTAGTAGAAAACATATAGTCATGATTCCGCATTTGTTAAAGTAATGGTGGAGGAATGGGAGAAAGTTCTGTTTTTTTCTCTTCTTTGTTTCCCTCCTGCTGCTTCATGACCATAGGCTATGTTGGCAATTCCAAAGATACCGTCTGTAGAGAGCAGCAAAGATTATGTCAAAATATGGCATTAACAGTGAGCGATATCAGAAATGTCAGCAGGAGATGGTAGAAAACTTAATCCCACCATAATATCACCATTTCTGGGGACTTAGCTCCGACTAAATTGACCGAAAAACTGCATGGAAATGTGAGACACGGGTCTTATTTTAGCAGCAAGGAGCCAAATCGGCAAACATAATCATCATAATCACGTCTCCTTGTCATTTGTTGGTTTATTAAAACGGCAAAGAGATGATGATAATCGTGGTGACGCATGCAGGACAGTCAGCGCCACACTGGAGGGTAACAGACAGCTTTCCATGGACTTACAGAGAGAAGAAACTCATCAATATGTACCTCTAAAAGTAATACAACTAAACCAAGTCGCCTTCAGGTCAGCAGGTCTGGATCTTCTATTTAATTCCTTCACGTAATAAATCAGGGTCTGCAGGAGGAACTGTGAGAGCTAGAAACGAATCGGCGCAGCAGCTAATACTTTATAAAGCCCTCTTTCATTGTTAGGTCATGCATTTGAAAGTGAACGCACCGCTACCGTTCAGACTCAGCTGTCGAGGGCCGTGTGACATTCAAAGACCTCAGCGGTGTTTGTTTTGAAGCTCCTCTCTAAAAATACGGCTTCCGACAGCTGCAGGGACAAAGCGCACAAAGCGCACACACACACACACACACACACACACACACACACACACACACACACACACACACGGAACTTGTGGAATAAGAAAATATTTTTCCGTTTTCTATTATTTAAAGCAGTACTAAGTAACTTGTTTACCTTAATAAATCCTCTCTGTAGTCCCTCTGGGGTAATACAAGTGTTAATGGGATGATTGGAGGGTCTTTCATCTTCCCCTGGTGTGTCTGGCCAGAAAACCATGCTTGCAACTTGACTGCTACTGGGGCGGAGCAACCAATACACACTAATAGAATCACGAAGAAGAAGCTAACAGGCTAACGAGCAAAGCTAACTGCGGGATAGCGCCACTTAAACAGTATTTACAGCCAAGTTTGAGTGAAAAAAAATATTCCCATTGTATAACTGGATGTACAACATCCCTCTCTCCCTTCACCTTTTCTGTCAGCGTAGTATTTACTCTCCAAGACATTTAATAAGTTAAAAAATCGTAACTTGCTAAGACACCTGCAGTTACAAAGTACCGCTTTTAAGGCATTTTAATATGTAAAAATTACAATATAAAGGCAATATAAATAAATACTGCTTCAGACTTGCTGTTTGCTCAGCGCATGCGCAGTCAGATAAATGAGTGTTGTAGGTCTTAGCTTTCAAATGAGGCGTTACTCTGGCCTACAGGCTGTAAGGCTGAACTGGAGAAAAATGCACTTGGTTACAAAAGCTTCATGTCGACCTTAAATATAAGTCGGTTGCATTTTGTTCCCTGTTTTCTTCAGAAATAGATATTTTTCATATATTTCAATGGTATTTTCTTAAGTTTTGTTTCCATATTTTAGATCACAACTGAAACATGAATCAGAATTTACTCACATACTCAGTAGCATTGTAATTGTTTACTTTTACTTGAGTATTTATTTGGGTTTCTACTTACTACTACTACTTTACTTTGACTTAAAGTTAGTAAAATTATTTCAAAGTAACGTTACTCTTAGTTGAGTAAATATTTTGGCTACTCTACCCGCCGGCTGGAGCTGCTACTTTGCATATAATTCTATGAAGGAACGTTCAATCAAAAGAGATTGTTGTGCAGAGTGCGGGATTTATTTGTTTGATGAGGAAAAGAACAAGTTTAGAAACCAATGTGGTGATGTCCTTTTCTCACATGGGGCAGAAGTTCATGAGAAATATCCAAAACGAAAATAGGCTAAGTTTGCAAGATCTATTATCGCTCTACCAGAACTACAGAATCTACATTTTACTTTCCGCCATCTCGTTAAACACCACAGCAAAGGTACCTGTGATAGTTTGAGTAATTAATTCCTTCAAAAATATTGTGTGACCCTTTGTGAATGTTTGGAAATGAACAGTCTTTCTTAAATCATATTGTTGTTTGTGTTTTCGTTGCAGAATTTGTGAACAAAACACACAGTTAGTTACAAAAGTAAAGATGGAGCCCAATAAAACAGAGGCGGACAGCAACTCGGTAAAAAGATCACGGTCGATCATCGTCATCAATCCATTTTCCATCGATTCAAAATGATTTCCATTGACTGAACATAGAAACATAGACGGTGGGATCTCACGTCTATGGTGCTTCATCAGAGTGACTTTAGCTCAAACACTGACTTGTATTTTTGTCCCGTTATTGCATGTCTATTGACAAAACGGCCTGTTCCACTGATTTGGTGCATCTACAGCGGTTAAGACGACTCCGGCCTCACGCTGAGAAGGTCCTGGGTTTGATTCATGGACATCATGGTCGTCCTGTGTGGAGTTTGCATGTTATTCCTGTGCGTTGGATTTCCTCTGGATGCTCCTCCGGTTTCAAAAACGCGTGTGAAAGAGGGTCAGCGCTAACCCTCTGACTGGTCTGTGCTATATCTGTGGGGGCGTCAAACTTGGATGAGGATCTCGATGATGACAGAAAAGCACTTACAGGCTCAATTTCTATCAATGTTCAATTCAGCATTTTCCGTATTTTCCCTCAGAATTGGTAGGAAATCGATGTAACCTATTTGTCGATTTACCCCGAGGGATGATGGACCCGTCCCCAGGCGAAACAGTTGGACAGAATATATATTCAAGAAGAAAAGAATTCAAGAAGAGAAGCCCCTTCTTCTCCCAAACAGACCTTTGTTCACTCCAGCAAAAAAGTTCTACAGAGGGATGCAAAACATTTAGACAAGCCTCATGCATATTGGAGTTTAAAATAGAACTTTTGGCCGGAATGTCCATTTGGAGAAGAACGCTTTAATTCTGCAAGGACTATAAGGAGTTTAAAAATGTTAAAACTATGTATTTTCCTCTCCCTTCATGTTCCAGCCATGTCCTAATGTGTAGAATGAGCCCGGACCTTTTCAACACAACTGCCTCTCAAGTCCTGCACTGTCGCTCAAAAACGTCTTAATTCAGGGCCGAAGTGCCGTCATGCACGAGCTTAAAGGAATAGGCCACCGTTTTTACATACTGAGATATGTTCTTACCTTAGCTTAGACGAATTCATTTGTACCTGTCTGGTCTTCACGTGTGCCTTCCATAACGTAAACACAGCACAGACGGCGTTAGCATTTAGCCTCTCTCTTCTCCTCTATAGCTCCAAACGAGGTGAAGATAGAAGCTACCAAACTCTTCCACGTTTTCCCTATTTAAATATGGTTACGTGAAGTGTTACACTATAAAGTATAATTACACAAAATTAAACAATGTGGATTTTCTAAGTGGATAAAAAGGGGAACTATATTGTAAGGCGTAATAATACCAGGAGTAATTCGACATCTGTGCAGTAATATCTTCACTTTACTGTGCGGACGCCGAAGTATTCCTGGTATTATTACGCCTTACAATATAGTTCCCCTTTTTATCCGCTTAGAAAATCCACATTGTTTAATTTTGTGTAATTATACTTTATAGTGTAACACTTCACGTAACCATATTTAAATAGGGAAAACGTGGAAGAGTTCTATCTTCACCTCGTTTGGAGCTATAGAGGAGAAGAGAGAGGCTAAATGCTAACGCCGTCTGTGCTGTGTTTACGTTACGGAAGGCACACGTGAAGACCAGACAGGTACAAATGAACTCGTCTAAGTTAAGGTAAGAACATATCTCAGTATGTAAAAACGGTGGCCTATTCCTTTAATATAGAAACTGCAGTTACACGTAAGACCTGAGGTGGCAGTAGTGAGTATAAAAATGACCAACTTGCATCCAGTCCCTTAAAGATAAAAGAAGAACTCCAACGTATAATCAACAAATCATCTAAAATCACTGGCCACACACTCCCATCCATAGAGACACAGTATCAGAGATGCGTCACAAAGCGAGTGTTGAAAATCACTCACATGCCCTCTGGGAGGCGCTACAGGTCATTGAAAGCCAAGAACAGTGTTTTCCCCACTGTCATACAGACACTAAACAAATGCCTATAGTAACTGTACCTAAATCTATTGTCTGTAATGTTGCATTGAGCATGATGTGCTGTACGGAAAACAAATTCACCAACTCTTTTGTGTGGCCATTAATAAATGATTATGATTCTGATGAAAAAGAAAAATGTATTGGATCTTTCATCTGCAACCTTATGCCTTACACTTCAAAGCCCTAGAGGTATTGACTCGACACAAACATTGTTCTGAGATATACTATGAAATACCGAGGCAAATGTGTCCTGTTCTCCTGCAGGTGGGAGCCCCAGGGATGGAGTGGCTCTGGGGACCACGGTTCTGCTGGTGCCCGTTGTGGTGGTGTTCACGGCGGGTTTCTTCTACCTCTACGGCCTGGTCCTGAGCCTGGTCTCCAAAACGTCCGTGAGGAACAAGGTGGTGCTGCTCACGGACGCGCTCACGGGGCTCGGCAAAGGTAACGTCTAATCAAGCCTTGGAGCCAAAATGATAGAGCATCGATAAGCACTGATGCCGTGTGTGCAGAGTGTGCGGGCGTGTTCCACCGCGGAGGCGCACGACTGGTGCTCTGCGGCCGAGACTGGGACCAACTGGAGGAACTGTCCGAGGAGCTGAGCCGCAACTCGGACCCAGCTATGGTGAGGCGCCATTTTATACCTCTCTAACTGGACGATGCCTCTGTAACATCTTTCCATCTCCGTAACATGTTTTCAGGCCGTGATGGGTTTGAGACCTTGAGAAGGGTTTAAGAGATTTATCAATGTAGGAGTGAACTAGGACATAAAGTTCGTTGGTGCAGAGAATGCAAAGGAGTAGATCTTCGTCCTAATCTGGATGTTATCGGTGCCCACCCCTCAGACTTACCCGGTGAAGCTGATCTTGCTGGACTTTGGGGACATGGACAGCCTCCCTGAAGCCGTGGAGGAGGTTCTGGAGTGTTACGGCTGTCTGGACATCCTCATCATCAACAGCAGCCTCAAGGTTCACGTTTGCTCCTTTACTTAATACGTATTAAACGTCTCTGACAATCTCGATCAGTAGAGAAACGATTTGTATTGTCCTTGTAATAAAGGTGAAGGCTCCGGCTCACAGCGTGTCTCTGGAGATGGACAAACTGCTCATGGACAACAATTACTTCGGGCCTGTCACTTTGACCAAAGGTACGTCTTCGAAGGCGCAGCAATGCATGTTTACTTCAGCAAACACATTGTGCTCAGTGTCACGTGGTTCCCAAAATGTCTTGTCCAACGTACCCATTGAGGCATTATTTTACACTCCGAGTAACCCCTAACTCGAGGATCCTGCCAAAAACCTTAACAAAGTGAGCAAATAAACACAGATTATTCAGTGTTTAGTAGAATGTTATGCCCAAATACGCTAAAATACTCTCAAAGTCAAACAGCTGGAGGCAGGACACTAGTCACAACTGGGAGAGTTGGGACGTTTCCGGTTGGGCCGTGGCATTTTTGGTCTTTCAGAAACAAAAAGTTCAATAAATAACAGACTCCCACAGTTGGAATATTATAGGTCTATAGTGTTTAAATGGTCTGCAGCAGGAGTGTGGAGAAAGTAGTCCAATCTAACAGATTCACACAACGATAAGCTGTCCCACAAAGTACAAAGGTGCCTTGAGTAGCTAAACGATGGATAAATAAGTTTCATTTTACATGTATAATACTGTTTTTGAAGGTGTACCAGGCTCAAATTAAAGGTATATTTCAGGATTTTTGAGTGTTGGTGATGTCTGGAGATGTTTGTTTTTTTTATTCATGCAGTTCTTATATTTGAAGAGCTTAGTGGCGCTAAGCTAGTCTTAGGCTAGTGCATGTCTATGGTATCAGCTAGCCTGCATTAAAAACAGTCTGACCCACTCCACAGTGCACCTGAGGTAAATCACTTATGACGTCAGACTAACCATATAAATGTCTGTGTTAATAGAATAATTTTAACCATTTTGCATTTAAAATAACTTATATTTGAGCAGCATCAGCTTCGTGGCTGTAAGCTAACGCAGCGGCGGAGTGATCTGCGAGAAAATAGTCCCTCAAAATGCGGTAATTCATGTGATACAAGGTCAGTTATATTTCAAAAACTATTCCATCGACACAGGCATTCATATTGGTAGTCTGGCTTTATAAGTGATTTACCTCAGGTGCACTGTGGAGTGGGTCAGACTGTTTTTAATGCAGGCTAACTGATACCATAGAAATGTGTTAGCCTAGCATTAGCCTAGCGCCACTAGACTCTTCAAATATAAGAACTGCATGAATTTAAGAAAAAAATATCTCCAGACATCAACAACACTCTGGATAACTAGGAAATGAGGCCCAATGTCAAAAATCCTGAAATCCCTTTAAGCGTGTGTCAGCCCCTTGTGAAAAGAGAAAGTGTTGTCTTGCAAATGTCTCTCAATCTCTGACAGAAAATGAATCAACTCTTCTAGTGACCTGAACTTGCAAAAGAACGTAGCCGAAGTGGGAGTTTTTGAGAATACTTACGTTTGCACACATTATTTCCAACAGCGCTGCTTCCAACCATGATCTCTCGTCGGACTGGACACATCCTGCTCATCAACAGCATCCAGGCCAAGCTCACCGTGCCGTTCCGCTCCAACTGTGAGTCTCAAAAATAAGTTTAAAAATAATGTCAAAAGTAGAGTAAATAAAGTGTGTGGACGCCTCTGTTTGCAGACGCGGCGTCCAAACATGCGGTGCAGGCGTTCTTCGAGTGCCTGCGAGCCGAGGTGGAGGAGTTCGGGATCACCGTGAGCATCATCAACCACACCTTCATCAGCAGCATCGCCACCGCAGAGCCGCAGCGCCCCCTCTGGTCATGTAAGTGCACTACTGTAGGACTGTTCGGGTAAAACCAAGAGAGAGGTGTAGAAAAGGAAAAGCTTGCCGGTGATGTCAGGATATTTGATTGGTGGTGGTCAGAAAGAGTGCACATTGCATTCCTGCCTTTGTGTTAGAAATTGGTGGGAAAACCTGGTGGGCAGCAGATAAAGAAATACAATAATACGACATTCTATAGTGTCATGTCATAAATTGTGTTGGCGCAGGGGCTGATACAACACAACAGGAAAGACACCAGAAATCTACAAAAGTTTCCCCTGATCATTATTTGGAAGTGACTGGATTCACAAACTCGTCTTGCAAAGTCCTTGCATCTGACTGACATCAAGCAAATCATTTTGAATATTGTCTCCACTTGTGGACGCCTTTATGAGACAGTCATGTGACCTTAGTTCAAATGTGCTGAGAGAGAAGATGTTGAACTTTGTGACAGTTTTTGTTTCATGCGGATAGGTCCAGTCATTAAAGAGATGCTGACCATAAACCAAGTCGGAAATTCAGCATTTTGATTGTTACCATAGTTACACCAATAGAATTGTTTGCTGCACCAACTCAGATTTAAATTATAGGCTGTTTAGCATGTTGTAACGTCATGCGAACACCTTGCTCTGGTGGTCAATTCAAGGTTTAGCTTGCCAGGACAGTTGCATGACTTTGGAACTGATGACCCCGGTTCACACCATCATCATTTTATTTTTACAAGAGACTGCCACACGCTCTGTCTGTCTTTATGAGCTAAAGACATTTCAGACCTATTTCTTCCTCTGAAACACTGGAGGGGCACCAAGAGGCCCCCACACCTGCAGCACAGTGGAGGCGTCACAAGAGACGCCACAGGAAACAAAAAGGGACAGACGAGGAGGTATCCGGGTAAGACTTGCAAATAAGCCACACAAGCCTTCTAACCACTTCTAATGATCGTTCCCTAGAGAACAAGACGGATTATATTTGTCTGCTACACTCTTCCTAGAAGATGGTGAAAGACTATTGTAGAGCGGAGGGTGCGCACGGTGGAAGGAGGAGAAGCTGACCAGTGAGGGACACCACGCTCTGAAAGAGGAACAAACCCAGGAGGCGGTGCACCGTTTCCGAGGAGCACTGTAGGCAGTGCTCTGGTTTCCCTGACCTCCAAAGGCATTGACCAGCATGTTTTTGGAGGTCAGAGAAACCGGAGCACTGCTGGTCAGGTTGGCCCACAATGGCTGCGCGCTCAGTCGCAGCGGCTTAGGACTAAAGGCCTGTTCATACTCCACAAGACGCGAGAACTTTCTTCTCGCACCCAGAGCTGCGAGAACAAAATGACGTCATTTTGTTCTCGCAGCTCCTGTTCGGCAACTCTTGCTGACACTTCGGTTCAGCAGAACTTTGTTCGGCAGGGCTGCGAGAACTCTCGCTGTGATTGGCTGGATGTTTAGTGGGCGGGGTTAATTTGGCAGAACCGGGAAGCGAGAATCCAATACGGTACTTCTCAACACCGGTGTGGATAACGGGAGACAACATGGATAAGTTTGAAGCACCGCTCGCGGCAGTAAAACACTTCGCTGAAGGATTACAAGGACACGCAAATGGCAAACAATTCCTGGCGAGAAACACGCGGACGTTTTGGGCAAGGACGAAGAAGAGCAAAGCAGAAGAGCCTGGCGCTACCTGCGTGAAAGAAGCGAGTGATAAAAAAAAAAGTGGTCAGTCTCGTGGACAGAGGGATACCAAGCTTGTAAACCTTAGAGCCTTCATCAAACACCAGGAAACGTCAACCAACATGTTTAATGGAATGGATGGATGGATTTGGATGGACAACGCTTGTACTGAGAGGCTACACAGACGTCAAACAACATGATTTTACTGAATGAAACGGAGGTAAGCTTTTAACGTTAACGTTAACTAACGTAATATATCAGCGGGAGATATGTGCTAAACATAAAGCCAATCTTCAAAATGTTTGCAATACCGTGACTGATACATTTTATAATAGTTTGAACTCAAATGGTTCGTTTTATTTCTGTAATTGCTTGATTGTTTTGGCTGCTGAAAAAGGGGGCGTAGCAGTTCGGCAGCAACACGTCTTGTGGAGTATGAAATGTCAGAGCCCAGACGAACTTTGTTCTTGTTCTTTTTGCCTCAAGAACAAGAACAAAGTTCTCGCGTCTTGTGGAGTATGAACAGGCCTTAACCCAACACCTGAAGGCAAATAAAGCATTTACTTACTTCTTACTTACTTACATCATTAAAGACCCATCTTCAGAAGACTTTGTCCTTAATTATGCAAATTCTTACACATGTGGGTCAAGACCAAGCTCGGGGCATCGCTCTGACAACAATCTGGCCCTGGTCTTAGTAGCAAATACCGGAGTGAGGAGCTCTTAGAGAAGACTCAAAGTCGCTGAACATAATTGTAACGTCTTCATGCCCCAATGATGCAGCTCAAATCACAAATCTCAAAGCAGCATTTTAGACGTGAGAAATGGAAGGTGTGGCGCGTGACAGACCATGAAATAAGTTTCTCACAGCTCTCTCTGCCTTTACAGCCACTGGGAAACCTCCCGACACGCCCGATCAGCCAGCATGACATCATAAACGTGTCTCGCACACGGCTTGAAATCGCTTTTGACACTGCAAACTGCACAGCCGCCATGGTCACAGTCCGCAAATGTAAAGGCTTTGAAATGAAAAAAAGGTGTTGGGTCTGACTTTCAGAGGGTGTGAAATACTGGTGGCTCAATGTTTTGTGCTGACACGTCTATACAGAAGTCTGTAAAGTTACAGCTATGGAACTACATGGGACATCACGACAGTAAACTTAAAGAGGGGGTATTATGCTTTTTTCAATCACATAGCACCAGTCTATAGCATACTACAATGATGACGTAACCTTCTGTTGGTCTGTATATGCAGTAAATTAAAATAACTGCCTTGAATAAAATTGCTCTCTCAAAATGGCTGTACTGAACGTCTTGAAATAGGCCTCTGTCTCTTTAAGAAGCTTTCCGACACGCCCCCTTCAGCACACTGCTGTGGCATCTAAACAACACTACTGTGCGGGGAGGGGGCTCTGCTGAGCTGAGGAGCAGTGGTTGGTGGCTTGGCTGGTGACGAAAGGTCCAGAGGCGTCTCCAGGAGGTGGGGGCGTTCCTAGGAGGACTGAGGCATAGCTACACCTAAAATGGCTGCCGTCTAAGTTTTTACTGATTACTCAAAATATGTGAATGAGCCAAGGCAACACTCCAGGCATGTGTTTAATGAGGGAATGACATAATAACATGATATAACGCTTGAAAAAGTCGATTTTACATAATACCCCCCCTTTAAAATGAACCAATTCTACAATAAAAGTACAGCTCCGTCTCCGGCTCATTGGTATAAACTTGTACTGCGCTGTTTTGTCTCCGCAGGGCTGTACTCTAAGAAGCCACTAGGGGTCTCTGTGGACGAGGCGGCGACGGAGATCGTGAAGACGCTGAACAACAGAAAAAGAGAGGTCCTGATCGCGCCGTCCCTCCCAAAATGGCCGTCTACGCGAGGTCCTTGTTCCCCAACACTTTCTTCGCCGTGATGGCGGCCGGAGTGAGAGACGCAGCCGCCGCAGAGAACCTGAAATAAAAGGGAAAATAAAAAAATTCAACCAAAGATGTTATGAACGGAAAGTGTAATGGATTTGTTAAGGAAAATATCTCACACAAGGGGACACCAGACGAGGTAAAGAGGAGGAGATGGAGAGGCTGATTGTTCTGCTGCTGAAGTGGAGATAAGGGAATGGAAGGTTATAGCTGAAATGGGAGTTGATGGAGAGAATGTCTGAGGCATTTGGTTGGGAAAAAGGCAGGGATTTGGCAGAAATGGGTGTAATGTTACTTTAAAATAATTTCCCTCGAGAAAAGGTAGTGACCCAAATAATGACTTACATAAAAGTAAAAAAAGAAAAAATCTATGTAAATATAGAACTTATCATTGATTTGCCGTTTGAGAGTAAAAGTCTGATGTTTAGTGTGGATCAGTGGTGGAAGGAGTACTCAATGTTCTTTCTTGAGCAAATGTACAGATACAAGAGCAACAAATTTACTGAAGTAAAAGCAAAAGTATCCAATTCAATTCTACTTAAGTAAAAAAAAAGTACTGTAGAAGTAAAAAGTAAAAGTATTTGACAACTTTTTTAAAGTATTGTTTTCAAACCAGGATCAAACCATGACTAAATCAGGACTAAAGCAGGTCTAAACTAGGAATAAACTGAGTCTAAACTAGGAATAAACTGGATCTAAACAAGGTCTAAACCGGGACTAAACCAGATCTGGCCCTAAAAGAGTCAGTGTGAAAATATGTTTTACCTTAACTCCAAATCAAAAATGTAGTGGAGTAGAAGTAAAAGTAAAAAGTAGTCATCCTAAAATGTATTTACTTGTACTTTGTACTTTCCACCGCTGGTGTGGATTTAATTGGACGGGACTCAACATAAAATAAAGTGAGAATGTTTTTTATTTACAAAGAATACAAAGAACAACTTAACATGAATAAAAATGATTTTTTTGTAAATGTGTTACATGAAGCTTTTGTCACTTAAACAAGTTGTGTTTAGTGGAAAGAGTAACAAATGTTTCTTCAAATAATACTGCATTACTCAAGTAGCTAAAGTACTGTGTAATTAAACTGCAGGAAGTTAAGTGAATGTAACTACCCGCCTCTGAGACTGACTGACGTGTGACAGGGAGAGATAACAGAAAGTGAAGAGAGAAAGTTGAATTGGTTGAATTACAGTTTTTTTAAGTATTGATAAAATATTTGTTAAATAAGACTTTGATCTTGCTGATTTTACAGATATTGTAGGATTATACAGATATTGGTAAATAAAGATGGATGTTTCATTTCTGCAGTTGTGTGTAAACTGAACTCTGTGGTGGACTCTGTGGACAGTGAAACTGTTGTTTCACTGTCATAGTAAAAACATGATTCACGTTTTACAAACTCGGTTTGTTTCCCCACATTAGGAAAAACAGCCCGACCCAGTCACACTGTGTGGGGGTGGGAAGCAGAGGCATAGACCACTTTTATCACGGAGCGCAAACACCTGAATAAATATCTTCTATTTGTGTCATTGAACTCAATTTATACGGCAACAGAAACAGAACAGAGAGATACATAATATACATAATCTGGATAGACTTTGGTACCACTCCAATTAAGCACATGTCAACATATCAATAACAGACAGGTGCCCTGTAGTAAGTATAAAAACGCCCCTATTGAGTCTGTTACGTCCGCTGATATTATAGGCTATAATGAGAAAGAGAGACTGGACTCAATTTAGTGAAAAATACATATATCAATAGGCTGTACATAGGATAGTTTATTTGCACCATAGTAGTGCTTTGAATATAAAGAAAAAAGACATATGTTTTATATAGGACTCAAGTGTATTGATATTGTCATAATCATAAAAAATAGTTATCATTATTATCTTTTTTCTATCGTTTTATTTATTTCAATCACGTTTTCTCACTGGGGTCTTCCAACAGGTCAAAGTCTAGCAGGTCATTTCTCGTGTTAGTGCGCCCTCTAGTGGCGACCGTCTGTGCCTCCAGCCACACGCGCTGTGTGTCCTGTCGTTTCAAACTGCAACAAATCTTCATTAAAAATGTCTTTTAAATACTCTCCGGCCTCGCACGCTTCAGGCCGGGTTTGAAGACGGGTCCCGCGGCCTTCTGTTCGCGAAACTCCGGGGAAGTCGGCAGTTTGGTGGTGCGACACGACCGGGAAAACCAGCGCTTCACTGTGACTCCTGACAGCGGCGAGGGTGAGCGGCTCAGCCCGGGACAGCGCTCTGAGGCCGGGGAGAGTCTGTAGGAAACACTGGGGTCTGGCCGCGGCCTGTCATGGACTTCGCCTTACTGTATGTGAATTAACTGGGCAATAACATTATTCTTAAGAACAAATACTTCGTTTAATAATATTTTTAAAGGCCTACAACTTCATTTGTGCTAGTAGACTTTGTTTTTATTTTTAAAATATTGGCCTTTATGACTCTTTTATTTCAGGGTAATGTCCGCAGGGCAGTGATTAAATAATTAGATAAATTGTGCCAAAATGAATGTCCATAGTGTCATTAAATAGCATTAAATTGGAATCAAGCTTTTATTAAAATGTCTAAATAATGACATTAACTGAATATTTTTATTACATAAGTTCGTCACATTGAACAGCTGTTTTGGCTGAAATTATATAATTTTTTTTAAAGTGAAAAAAACGTGTCCTTTGTATTCAATTCGCTTCTGAATGTTTTATTTATTTGATTTTATTGTTTTATTTGTGGCATTTCATTACTGTATTTGGAAACTAAAAAGATTTCAATCTGACTTGCTGCTTCCCGAATAAACCCTCTGTTTTATTAATTATTTTACATACTGTTATGTTGGCATACTGTCCACTTAGTCCTGGTTTAGTTTTGGTTTCGTCCGTTGTTTCACTGTTGCATAAATGCCATCAAGTGTCTCTTTGTCCTCGTGTCCAGGGGAGGACGCGGTGCTGTCCTACAAATTCACTGGGACGTCTGAGGTGGAGCTGGTGTCCACGTTTGTCCCGAGGCCTGCAGAGGGCGAGGGCTGGCTGCGCTGCTCTCAAAGGTAACAACCAAATACCAAAAAAACACACTCGATTTGAGGCATTTTTACCTTGTGTTGTTACAAAGTCAGTACTGTTAAGTCTGACGCCTGGGCTTTGCCTGTCCGAGGTGGAGGTCATTACAAGGTTAAAATGTGCGTGTGAAACAGAAAAAATAACCTACACATATTGCACCGGAGCCTTATTTATTTTGATCTTGTGACGATGGAAGGGGCTTAAGGGAAAACGGATTGTTAACCTCAGCTCATGGACACAAATTAGAGAACAAGGGGCAAATGCCTGCATATTGTATTTTAATGCTACAAATAACAATTAAATAACCTGAACATTGATAATTGATATAGATAAGTGTTAGAGAAATGATTTTGAAACTACTGTTTTGGAAACTACAGAGTCACGACTGATTTTTCCAAATGTCTCGTCTATAATCCTGCATATGATGCTTCTAAATTGTAAAATGTGTCGGTAATGAGCTGTGACAGCAGGGGCTGCTTTATTAGGGCAGAGTTATCAAAACAATCTTCTATAGCAGGCCGAAATGACAAGCAAAAGTCTGCAACATGAAATATGCGATGTTTCTCTGTTCCCCTGAAGCCTGACTGTGCTCTTTCCAAAAAACAGGAAGTCGCAATCACTTTCGGTTCTCAAGATATGGGCTTACCGATATCGGAAAATACGCAAATATCGGGCTGATATATATCGGCCGGCTGAGGTCGACCTCTAATATTGATCCATCTCAATGTTTTCATATTAAAAACACATACGTCTCACTGATTGATGAATACAGACAAGACCTTTTATATGTTTTATACTTTTCTTCAGTATCACACAAAAATGTTCCATTGTCTCACTCAAACTAGAAGCTGTTTCTGCCTAAACGTTTGGTATACAGTGGTCCCTCGGGGTTACGTTAAAAAAATAACCCGCAATAGGTGAAATCCGCAAAGTAATCAGCATTATTATACATGTTTTAAGGCTGTAAAACCCCTCACCACACACTTTATTCACTTTTCTCACTAGTTCACACGGGTTCTCCCTTATGCCTGGTGTTCATTGTGCGATTTGTCGTATAAGAGTTTTAGATTCACATTACAGACGTGGGGATGGAAACATCGTGAGCTGCTTTCATCTCCGCTTGTTCAAACTAAGAGACAATCAAAGTTTTATCGTAGCAGTTTCAGGCGTCAGAAGGCGAGTGTTTAGTTCAGGCGAGCGCCAAATGCTATCGGGGTTTATTTACGCGGAAAAGTGCTGAGAAGGTCCTGTAACACGGAGTCGGACCCGCTCATGCCCGGCCTGTGTTGCTTGTGACTCTGGCTGATGTGTTGACACTGACAGAGCGAGGGACCACCATAAACCTAACGATTAAAAAGTCCAGTAACGATTTTTGAGATTGCGATTTCGATTACATTTTGAAAACTGCTCGACTTCTCGCACACACCTCTTTCCCTCATCCTCTGTCTCCTCAGGCGGCCCTGGACTTCGTGTTGGAGGAGCAGCTGAAGGCGCGCGTCTCCTGTTGGTACATCAACAGATACCTCGAAGAGAACCCCCTGCAGAGCTACAGGGACCGCATCATCGCATGACCTCAGACCGCAGAGTCACATGACCTCAGACCGCAGAGTCACATGACCTCAGACCGCATCATCGCATGACCTCAGACCCGCAGAGCCACATGACCTCAGACCGCATCATCGCATGACCTCAGACCGCAGATCACATGACCTCAGACCGCAGAGTCACATGACCTCAGACCGCAGAGTCACATGACCTCAGACCGCAGAGTCACATGACCTCAGACCGCAGAGTCACATGACCTCAGGACCGCAGAGTCACATGACCTCAGACCGCAGAGTCACATGACCTCAGGACCGCAGATCACATGACCTCAGACCGCAGAGTCACATGACCTCAGGACCGCAGAGTCACATGACCTCAGACCGCAGAGTCACATGACCTCAGACCGCAGATCACATGACCTCAGACCGCATCATCGCATGACCTCAGACCGCATCATCGCATGACCTCAGACCGCAATCACATGACCTCAGACCGCAGATCACATGACCTCAGACCGCAGAGTCACATGACCTCAGGACCGCAGAGTCACATGACCTCAGACCGCAGAGTCACATGACCTCAGGACCGCAGAGTCACATGACTTCAGGACCGCAAGTCTCAGGACCGCAGAGTCACATGACCTCAGGACCGCAGAGTCACATGACCTCAGACCGCAGAGTCACATGACCTCAGACCGCAGAGTCACATGACCTCAGACCGCAGAGTCACATGACCTCAGACCGCAGAGTCACATGACCTCAGACCGCAGAGTCACATGACCTCAGACCGCAGAGTCACATGACCTCAGACCGCAGAGTCACATGACCCCTGGCCCCAAACTCTACCTTAGGCACCTGTCCAGGAGAGTTTTAAAGTTGTATTTGGAGATTATTAATTCAACACTGGACTTGTTGAACTGAACTTGAATCATGTTAATTATTGCTTGGTTTAAATGAGCTGTTTAATTCTTCCACACTGGAACATAATATATAATGTATTTTGTCAATTGTATTGAACATGAAAGCATTAAAACAATATCATCTGGTACATGCATTGGTTTATTCAAATATCACACACATTTAAACATTAAAAAAAGACTCTAAATGATCAACTTAAAGGCCCTATACCTGATTTGTTTCTAGTAATGGAAGTAAATGTGTTTTGTCTGGTAGTATATCGTAAACTCAGGCATTCCTGAGGAAAAACGCAGTGCATCTTATTATAAAGCATTTGGATGTAGCAATTATAGAAAGTTATGAACATTTGTTTGGACAAAATGAGGTATAGGGCCTTTAATTAGGATGATCTGAAAATTGTATTTCCCCATCGATTTTTGTGAATGTGTGCAGGGCTGGATTTAAGTAAAATGGGCCCCAGGGCTAAGGTTTTTTCAGGGCCCCCCATATACTGTACTGTCGGATTTCTCTCTCTCTACAATGAATTTGTGTTTTATTTGAACATGCAGAAGTAACTTCTTAGTTTAAAAATGACAAATTTGAAAAAATGTGAGGTCCAGGGTCCTCACGGAAACAACCTTTGTTACTGCCAGACTGGTGGGGGACACATTTAAAAGGGGGTCTGGGGGTCCTTCCCCAGAGATTTTTTTATTTTAATGGTGCATTTTGGTGCATTCTCATGTATTTTAACAGACCAATAGGTACATATTTTTTCCCAGTTTCAACTGGACTCAGACCTTGTTTAGAACTAGTTTAGATCTGGTTTAGTCTTGGTTTAGTCCTGGTTTAGTCTCGGGTACAAAGTCATCTGATAAAGCCTTACATGTGAGGGAGTCTGCAAAGAGAGAGGAACTAGTTTGACAACCCGAACTAAGTATGCATTTTTCTCTTTATGTCCATGGGCCCTTCAACCTGCTGGGCCCCTGGGCTTAGCCCTGTAAGCCCCTGCATAAATCCGGCCTTGGATGTGTGCTGCTAAAGGAGAAACCCTTTGCAGCACACATCCACAAAATCTTTCATGGTTTCATTTTCTGAATAAAAAATAAATAAATTAGTATTCTTGTATCAGTTATGTAGCGTCCCACCATAAATAATATCCCAAAAGGCTGTGTTATTATTAAGTGCCATAGTCTTTCATATTATTTATCAAACCACAATCATTTAGTTTGGTCATCTGAAAACCTAGCCCCAGGTTTGTTCTGAACAGTTTCTCGTAATGGCCGCCGCCTTTCAAGAACAAAAACCAGAGGAGACTCACGACAGGTCACGTTCCTCCTCGTCGTCTCGTGCTGTTGGCGTATCTGTGTCAGTCAGCGAGAATAAGCGAGGAGATAACGCTCAGTTCAGTTGCATACAGCAGCTTTGAGAATCCAATAAAAGCACTATGCAGTTGCTTAGGCGACAGTGGCTCAGTTCTTTAGCGCGTTTGTCCATAGTTCCAGAGGTCGGTGGTTTAAACGGTGGTGTGAGTGGTTATACTGAATGAATAATGAGCAGTGTGGCGCTTTGAGAAGCTTGTCAAGCCATTGTTATTGTTATTATCGTTATTATTAAAACTGTTATAGCCCTTCTGACTCCACAAAGAAGACCCAGAAGGTCCAGGAGTCGAACTTTGGGCGTTCTGTTCGTTTAGTCTAACTTCCTCAGTGTTTCTCAGCAGTACTCCTCCGACTGCCCCTCCGGCTCCAGCTGCAGTTCATACGCGTTGCCTGTCGGGGCTTGAGTCCGTTGAGGCGGGGGTCTAAGGGGGCCTCGTGGTCCCGGGACAGCTCCGGGGTCATGTACGCGTCCCACATGTGCTGGGGCAGGTCCAGCCCGAGGTCCAGAAGCTTCTGTTTGACCAGGAGGGACTTGGCGATGTTTCTCCGCTTGTACTTGAACTCCACGATGGTTTTGGTGTAGCGGTTGAGCGCGGTGACGGCGGACGCCATGCAGGTCCCGAACGAGCTCCAGGCCAGACTGAGGAGAGAGAGACTGCGGTTAGACCGGGACGGAACCAGGGCTGTGTCCGAGCGTCCACCCTCGCCCCTCATATGCTGCTCTAATTCTGTTTGTGATTCGGACACGCAGCTCACAACTTTCTTCTCGCCGCAGATCATGTGACTCTGGCACTTGGATAGTTATCTGCCACGTGGAGAAAGAAGCGAGCTGCGTGTACAAATAGAATGAGTGCATTACATCAGTGCACCAATGTTTTTGTCTTACCCCTTGAGTCTTTCATTTTTACTCAAAGAACCGCACACACCGCTGAACATCCGGGGGGAGGACATTGAGGAGGTGGACAGTTTCCAGTACCTGGGTGTTCACCTCAACAATAAACTGGACTGGTCCCACAACACCAACGCCCTGTACAAGAAGGACCACCTCCTCGCCTCCACCTTCTGAGGAGACTGAGGTCCTTCGGAGTGAGCAGGCCTCTGTGGAAGCCTCTGCTCTCCACTACGCTGCCGTGTGCTGGGCCCCGGGCAGCACAGAGCGGGACAAGGACAGACTGAACAACCTGGTCAGGAGGGCCAGCTCTGTCCCGGGCTGCCCCCTGGGGGACAGGAGGTTATTAGCCAAGCTCACCTCCATCATGGACAACACCTCCCACCCACTGCACGGGACTGTAGAGCAGTGGTTCCCAACCTTTTTTGTCTCACGTACCCCTTGAGTCGTTAATTTATACTCTGAGTACCCGTACCTTGAGGATCTTGCCAATATTATTAGAAAGTGACAAACTAAACTAAGATTATACAGTGTTTAACAGTGATTTGTGTTCAACATGAAGCTAAAATACTCTCAAAATCAAACCTTGTACTGAATGACATAATTAAAACACATTTTCCTTTGAAATTCACATTGAAATTCTACACAGTTTCACCTTCTTTTTTCATTTTAAATAATTCCAAGTACCCCTGCTAAGTGCTCACGTACCCCTGGTTGGGAAACACTGCTGTAGAGGAGCTGAGCAGCTCTTTCAGTGGCAGACTGAGACACCATCAGTGCAAGACTGAGCGCTACAGCAAGGCCTTCATCCCCACTGCTGTCAGACTGTACAAGACTGTAAAGTAACATGTGCAATAACAACCCCTTTGCAAAACTACGTGCAATAGTCTCTGTACCAGCGTCACTTATTGACAGCCTGCACTAGGACTGTAAATTTGCACCTCGATATTCTACTTTTTATAGTTTTTTTTATAGTTTTTTTTTTTACTATTTAACTGTTTGCACATTTCCTGTCTATTTTGAGTGATCTTATTGAATTGCGAATGTAACAAGTGAATTTCTCCGTTGTGCGATCAATAAAGGATTATCTTATCTAAACTCTAAGGTGCAATTACTTAGAAAGTGATCGCTAAACTCAGATTTGTTGGTATTTAGTTGTGTATCGTGTTAAAAATAACCCAAAAACAATCAAATTATCATTGAAAAGAAGTTTTCTTTTAAAATGATTTTGAAATACTGTTCAGTTTCATCTTATTTGTACTTCTTCTTAGATCTGAAATATTTCCAAGTACCCTCTGCTCAGGGCTACACATACCCCCTGGGCTCACACTACCCCTGGTTGGGAAACACTGCACTACAGCTTATAAAACTCCTGTAATATGGATTTCTGCAATAAAGCCTGACTAAATCCAAGTGGCACGGTCATATTTAGTTTTATTTCACATGTATTTGAATCATTACCTTTATTTAACCCATTAAGATGAAGAATCTCTTTCTCAGTGGGAGTTGTTGCCCCACGGACACGGGGAAAACATGCAAAACTCCACACGTAAAAGCCCCTACTCTTCAGTGATGCATTGTGGGGTTTTTGAGCGCCCTACTTTATCCTCTGTCTGGACATTCGGACTTCTGGACAAAATGGCGTGACCTCTGTAGTGCACTGGACGTTCGGACACAGCCTTGGGAGCAGTGTGGGACTTACACGTAGGACCAGCTGTAGTCCCAGGTCTTGGGTCTCCAGTCCTCGGGCCCATGACCACAGCCAGCTGGTAAACTGTGGTAAACATCATGTGAGCCACCATCCCGCACAGGCCTGGACACACACACATACACACAACACATTAACACAATAGGGTTTCCACGAGGCATTGGATTTGAACTTAAATCAACATTGCTTGGAACATAATGACGTCACTCTATTTTTTACTGCATATGTTTATGGAAAATACAAAAATGATGCTACATAACACATTCCTTTGGATGAAACTGTACCACTGCTCAAAGGTTTCCAGTTGTGGCCCGATTTGCTTTGATTCTTTCATTCCTGTTTGTAAATGTTCATAAATCAATTACGTGCATAAGTTTGTGTTTGGGGCATTAAAATTAAGAATTTCCATCTGTGATATTTTTCATTTTGTTTTGTTTTTTCAGCAGGAAAGGTGGAATTGGAGACATCAGACTGGCTAAGGGCCACATGGAAGCTCGGGACACTTCGAGAGCAGGTGCTTCACACATCTTTTTCAGACAACAGGTGTGTTGGAGATGTCGTGCATAACTCTAGTTAAACTAGAAGAAAAGACTCACCCGCGCACGGTCCATCTTACAAAAAGTGACATTTATTTACAGGTGCAACGTTTTGGCAACTAGGCCTTTTTTAGGCCATTTTTTGTGCGGGAGATTATTTTCTCCAAAGTTAAAGGATGATTCAAAAGCTAAACTCTTTAAAGGGATATTTCAGGATTTTTGACATTGGGCCTCATTTCCTAGTTATCCAGAGTGTTGTTGATGTCTGGAGATATTTTTTTTCTTAAATTCATGCAGTTCTTATATATGAAGAGTCTAGTGGCGCTAGGCTAGGGCAAGGCTAAAGCATTTCTATGGTATCAGTTAGCCTGCATTAAAAACAGTCTGACCCACTCCACAGTGCACCTGAGGTAAATCACTTATAACACCAGACTAACCATATAAATGTCTGTGTTAATAGAATCATTTTAACCATTTTGCATTTAAAATAACTTATTATACAGCCCTTCACAATGCAAGTAGAACGCTCCATTGATTTGAATGTGATTTCCCAACGTTCTACCGGTCATTATTTTTTGATAATAGACCTCTGAAAAAAATAATAACCGCTGCCAATGGCAACGGAGTTCGTGCTTGTAATACAGGTCTTTCATATCACTCCGCGAGTAGTAGTAGCGGACACTGTCTCTGTCCCCGTCCCTGCGAGAGAAGTTGGGGGAATCGCTCGTGAAGTTAACGGGAGTCCGACGTTCAACTTACCCAGAGATTCACCACCATTCCTCCTCTCCAACTGCACCTTAAACTAAGTAGCTAGGCTAGCAATAAGTAGCTAGCCGTGTTGCTAAGTGCGATGATGTATAGAACGCCGGTCATTATCGGGAAAATAAGTACCGACAGGGCGAACTTGTTTCGCCCTGAAGGTGACCTGCGTTCTATACATCATCCCTTACTTATATTTGAGCAGCATCAGCTTCGTGGCTGTAAGCTAACGCAGCGGCGGAGTGACAAGGTTAGTTATATTTCAAAAATGATTCTATTAACACAGACATTTATATGGTTAGTCTGGTGTTATAAGTGATTTACCTCAGGTGCACTGTGGAGTGGGTCAGACTGTTTTTAATGCAGGCTAACTGATACCATAGAAATGCTTTAGCCTTGCCCTAGCCTAGCGCCACTAAACTCTTCAAATATGTTTTATTCAAATTTATGAAAAAAATATCTCCAGACATCAACAACACTCTGGATAACTAGGAAATGAGGCCCTATGTCAAAAATCCCGAAATATCCCTTTAAACTCTTTAAGTCTTTAAAGGAACAGGCCACCGTTTTTCCACACTGAGATAATGTTCTTACCTGAGCTTAGACGAGTTGATACGTACCTGTCTGGTCTTTGTGCGTGTGCTCAGTCACGCAAAAAGACCAAAGATGTTGTTAGCATTTGGCCTCTCCCAGCATATTCCTATAGCTCCAAACGGTGTGAAGTTAGAAGTGACCAAGCTCTTCCACGGGCACAAAGACCAGACAGGTACGTATCAACTCGTCTAAGCTCAGGGAAGAACATATCTCAGTATGGAAAAACGCTGGTCTGTTCCTTTAAAGGGACTATACCTCATTTTGAACCTTTTTAGTCAAAATGTGACGAAATGAGTGTTTTTACCATCACAGCCGTCCTTTGGTGTCAATATGTGATGAAAAAGGTAAACCCCTTTTCATCACATATTGACAAATCATAATATGGCGCAAATGTCACGCATCAGGCTGTGCCAAGTATGATATTATTTGGATGAAAAACCAGGGACTAGTTCGTTACTTTGCCCTATGTTCCTTTGTTTATGATTTGCTACCTTGTAAATATTAAATGTAATGTTACTATTTTTATTTTGGGGTGGGCGCTTATAAGCCTTTGGCTTCAGCCCACTCCCTTTGAGCAGGTTAACTGCTCAAACAAATAAATAAACTAAACTAAACTAAAACATAAGTTGAGTCCAGCCGGTTTCCCAATTGCAAGTCAAGATGGCCGACTCCCTGTGCATCCAGGCGTGGCGCTCCGATTGAGTTTTTGGTTTGTCCTGATGTGCCCTTTCACTGTACATGAGGGTTTGGGCCTACACCCAAAAACACGCATTTTCATATGAATGGGGGTCAATTTTGAGGGGGCGCTGTGGAGCTATTTTGTTTT
Organism: Neogobius melanostomus; assembly: GCA_007210695.1. Taxonomy (NCBI): domain Eukaryota; kingdom Metazoa; phylum Chordata; class Actinopteri; order Gobiiformes; family Gobiidae; genus Neogobius; species Neogobius melanostomus. The sequence continues at coordinate 1,059,258 of VHKM01000480.1, forward strand.
GGGCGGGCCAATTCGTGTTTTTCCATAAACTTTCACACCACCCCAATGGCTCCGCCAAATTTGGTGAGTTTTCGGCGACGTTAAGCGGGTCAAAAGTACGTTCGTTTCCGGAGAAAAAAATAATAATAAGAAACCACACAAAAACAATAGTCCCTTGCCAGGACTGCGTCCGGCTCGGGCCGCATAAGGTATAGCTCCTTTAAACTAGGCGCATACGAAATACAGTAGATGCATTGAGCTGCCCTGATAACCTTGTGTCTTAAAAAGCTTTCAACTTACAACAATCACATCCTTTATGAAACTTGAATGAAAAAAAAATATAATCTTAGTTCATTTGTACTGACAGAGGAGAGAGATATTAACGATAAACTCTACCATAAAACCCTGGGCCTTTGCTCCTCCTGAGCTCTTTTATTTTAAATGTTCATGTGAAGACTCGTGCTCCCAGGTGAGGGACACCAGCTCGTTCGACTGTCTCCCTCCGCGGTGATGCCTGGCGGTGGCGGAGAAGTGGCCCCTGCCTGACGCTTGCTCATGCCCAGCCCGAGCTGCTCTTCCTGGGATTATCTCGGAGGAACAGGGGGGTGGGGCTCCTCCTGACACGGCCCAAAAACCACCGCTCCAATCGGATTAATCCACAGACACAAATCCCCCAGCGCAGCCTCCTGGACAGAGCTGCAACCGCTGCCCCGTCAACCTGCACTCTGTCAACCAGGACAAGCACTCTGCCACTGTCACACACCCAACCACCCCACAACCCGTGTACCTGAGGCGGCCGTGCAGAGGGCGGCGAAGGCACTGAGCTTGAGTTTGTTGATGAGGCTGAAACAGGGACACTGCTCCAGAGTCATGAGGAGGCCCCCAGCGAAGAGCAGGGACAGGTACAGCGACTCGGCCACGACGCACAGCCACAGCACACCTGAGAGAGGGGGAGGTGCAGGGGGAAGGAAAGGAAAGAGAGAAGGGAGAGGTTTCAACTCAAATTTGACTTCAATATTAGGAGGGGCTCGAGCATAGCCTGTAGAAAAGCGATGGACGAAGTGAGGTGCATAGCGTTCAGCGTGAGCTAACTGAAGCTCGTTCATGCTAGCAATTTGGCTGGGTTTTTGGAGCCAGTTCCTACATTTAGAATAGGGTGAAAATAAATTGTTACGCATGTCAAGACAAATACATGGAGAATAAGAAGAAGTCCATTACAGCAAGAAACTTCCAGAACCTGCCCTCATTTTCTATTAGGTTTCAACAACTAAGAACGATGCTACGTCCAAGTTTCTCACAGTCTGTGCGCGGGAGAATGAGTCTAGCTACTGTGTCAGCGCGCCATGGAGCTGGGCTCACTGGGAGCAGGCCCCAGGGGAGACCTACAGCAGCATTAGGCCTGGGGCAGCATAGATCCTCTGATCCCCTTGATGGTTCTGACAAAATGATTGAGCACAACATCGATCTAAAGACCTGTGTAATTACCAATGGCCGCTGGTTGCTCTGCTTTATGACCGCGACACTAAGGGCCGACATTGTCCGCCATTGCTACAGTTCCTCCATATGTGGGCGGCAAAACAAGCTAGTTTTCCATTAGAAAGCATTGCACTTTCCACAGTTTCAAGCAACTGTAAAGCCTGGTTTCTAATTTTTTGGAACTTTCTACAGCTAGATATTGCTCCTGTGATAACGCTGTGTTAATTACAATTAAAGAGGGGTATTATGCGTTTTTCAATCACATAGCACCAGTCTATAGCATACTACACTGATGACGTAACCTTCTGTTGGTCTGTATATGCAGTAAATTAAAATAACTGCCTTGAATAAAATTGCTCTCTCAAAATGGCTGTACTGAACGTCTTGAAATAGGCCTCTGTCTCTTTAAGAAGCTTTCCGACACGCCCCCTTCAGCACACTGCTGTGGCATCTAAACAACACTACTGTGCGGGGAGGGGGCTCTGCTGAGCTGAGGAGCAGTGGTTGGTGGCTTGGCTGGTGACGAAAGGTCCAGAGGCGTCTCCAGGAGGTGGGGGCGTTCCTAGGAGGACTGAGGCATAGCTACACCTAAAATGGCTGCCGTCTAAGTTTTTACTGATTACTCAAAAATATGTGAATGAGCCAAGGCAACACTCCAGGCATGTGTTTAATGAGGGAATGACATAATAACATGATGTAAAGCTTGAAAAAGTTGATTTTACATAATACCCCCCCTTTAAAGAAACCAATTTTTAGAAATCTTGTATACTAATGAGGGCTGGACTTTGATTGACAGGCCCTTAGCATTAGACCTAATGGCGCAGGCGTGGCTACGATCGAACTACGTGCCTCGCGAGAGCCGAGTCTACAGTGAAAACCCCGCCCTTATGCCCTTTTTAGGAACATGCTCCGTGACAGCACAGTAGGAGGAGTCTACAAATCTGCCATGATTTTCCCCTCAAAATATGGCAAACAGGGAGGAGTGAGGAGACGGAGTCTATTAATATTATGTCTATGGTAATTACTATTAAATACTGTAAATTTGGTCAATACCTTTAAAGATGTTCCAGGGAGAGGACCCCCAGACGCCCTGTGCGTATTTATAGAAACCAGTCTTGCAGTTAGGGACTTTGTGGGGAAACTTTTAACTAGGAATAAAATCGTTCCGCCTCTGAACAAACATACCTATGTACTCCTGACCTACGGAACAGGCAGGAGGGACTGTCCCAGTGTGGACTTAGACCACTGCAGGGTCCACTTAAAGCATGAACTGTCTGTAATATTAGAACGATCCTTAGTGGTGTCAATAAACAAAACACTAAAAGGACAATAAAGACCCAAATACACGACTAAATAAGATGAACCAGACTTAAGTTTTGTGTGAATAACATTAGTCCAGTCATGTCACTCTGGAATGGCTCTATCAGTTTTGAGCATGCTAACTTAGATGTTTGTTGTTAGCCCCGGTTCAACAAAATGGGGGCTCGTCCGGGACGGAAACAGAGCTTTTATAAACGAGTGTTGGAGTGGGCATCCAAGGAAACCCATTCTAAGATGAAAATGACATAGAGGCAGGTCAAGCGCAAAGGTTTGATTCCTGGACCAGGTGGAGCCTTTGTACAATAGGTTCCCCTCTCCCCCAATCAATACATTCTGAAATCTCAATGGGACTTCTCTGGACCCCTATAATTATTTAAATACATTGTTTATATCATTTGTCAGAAGCGTGAACTGACCTCGTCCCTGTTCAGGAGCGATCTCTGAGAAATCCCGACATTCGAACCCTGTGGAGACAAAAGCAGGGTGTTACAACAGAAATATCCAGTTACTTACTTGGTTACTATTATTAAATCACAATCATCACAGCTGCACTCAGACTGTAAACTAGACCGTAACTTCCTCTCTACTCTGATAACTTTGAACTTCAGAATGTCCCTAAGTGCGTGCAGCTGCTTCTCTCAGATTGGCCAATTATGGATTTTCATTTTAAGAATTAACTGCAGTGTTCAATTCATACTGTGCCAAACTGACTCATTTGTGCTAATTCGATCTTCTCTAGCATTAGTAAAACGCTTCGCCTGCACCTGCTGATGTCATAAGGTGGGGGCTCTGCTGTGTTTTTAACGTTCAGACATCTTCACTGGACTCATTTTGCTCATTTCAGCCTCCACAACAAATAATTTTCAGGACAGGCAGCTCTTCCTTTTAGCTTGTTTTATTCAGAAACAAGTGACAAATGACTTTTCCCTGTTTTCCTTCAATCTGTTTTAAAGCCCCACTGTGGAAAATTCCAGGTAGGCGAAATGTGCTCCTAATGATCAGGAAGATACTGACAATGCTCTTTTGCCCATAAATATGAAAGAACAGAAATGAATATTCTCTAGGAAAGGGTCGTAACCCAGTGAAAACGCTCACACGACCCACTTTTGCGTCCCGTCCCAGTTGAGAACCACTGATTTAGAGCTTATGCACTTACATCACTTTCATTTCTAAACAGAACCACAGCATTCTGGACTAAGTTTCGAAAACAAACGCATATATAAGTGCATTTCAAAACTCTGACACTCATTTGGTCCCGGTTTCCATGGTGTGACATCATCTGCATACCCTCCACAGGCCTCTTAATCCTCACCGTTCATGTCTGCGGCCTGTTCGCAGGAGAAAAAGATCCCCGTGTGAAACTTCCTCATCAGAAACTTTTCCTCGCCGGTCTCGAAGATGTACTGGACGAGGCGCGAGTCGTTGACGTTGGAGCTGTTGAATCGGATGCAGTACCACTGCTTGACCTTCGGGGCCGGTCCCGTGCAGAACGGCTTGGCCACCTTTCGGGTCCCCTCGCACCAGTAGCTCGTGGTGACAGCCGACATCGCCAAAGCCAAGGCCAACAAGTTGAGCGCTAGCGCCACAGAAGCCCGACGCCCGCGCTCTAGCCTCATGTTCCAGCCCCAAACGGATCCCGACACACGGCGCTAATCCTGGCTTTTGATCCGCAAATCTTAATCTTAATCATAATCTGCCGCTGCGTTCGGGGCTCCTTGGGTCAGTGAAAGGAAGGCATCCCCGGTCGCTGGTAGCTTCCTCCTCTCCGCGCTTGTCCCTCCATGGCGACTCGCGGTCAATGTCACCGTCCTACTCTGGCTTCAGAAGTCTAAACTCCCCCCAAATCCTTCTGCGCTCGCTCCTCCCCTCTCTCAAATCTTCCTTCTGCAATATCATCCATTTCAAATAGCAAATTATGTGCCGGGCTTCCTGTGCGGCGCACCAGTACCAAAGATTAGGCGGGCCTGTAGATTAAAATCCAATTATACGCTGCGTCTTTACATAGCCAGATTTCAGCACGAATGGACGGACAGTGTTGAAATCCCCCATATGTCCATAATCTCATGCTAAAGATTATACTCTGGACTGCCATATTTCAGCCACTGGAGCACCATCCATGTCACTTGATTTCCAGACTGTGTGGAAGCTTTCTGTGTGTTTGCATTTGGTTTTGTGAGTTCTCCAGTTTCCCTCTTCAAACGAAATAATGTAAACTAGTTTTGTGGTTTGCGCTTGAGCTTCAGAAATCTTAAAGTGACATATTATGCTAAATCAATTTCCTCAATCAAAAACAAACCTGGAGTAGTATTTTTAGCTTTATTCACACAGTTTTGAAACTTTAGATGAACCTGGAAGTGTCCTTAAACCATGATAAACCATTGGTAAACCCTGACGGAGACCGCACTGGTCGAAACCCACTGACGTCCTGCTAAAGAATAAATAACTTTTATTCAATCAATGTGCCTCAGATCACTTTGCCTATCTTTGAATATTTTTCATCAGGACATAATTTTATATTCATTTATTATACGGCCCTTCACAATGCAAGTAGAACGCTCCATTGATTTAAATGTGATTTCCCAACGTTCTACCGGTCATTATTTTTTGATAGAAGACCTCTGAAAAAATAATGACCGCTGCCAATGGCAACGGAGTTTGTGCTTGTAACACTTTCATATCACTCCGCGAGTAGTAGTAGCGGACAGGCGGACACTATCTCTGTCCCCGTCCCTGCGAGAGAAGTTGGGGAATCGCTCGTGAAGTTAACGGGAGTCCGACTTTCAACTTACCCAGAGATTCACCACCATTCCTCCTCTCCAACTGCACCTTCAACTAAGTAGCTAGGCTAGCAATAAGTAGCTAGCTGTGCTGCTACTAGCCTCGCCACACTGCCTGGAATCAACAAACGTTGCCAAGCAACGCGCAAACTTTTGGGAACTATTTGCCGCGGAAATCATTAAATAAACCTTTCTGCCTTCATAAAAGTGCATGAAGTTTATTTGTGTGTGTACAGTTAGCAAACAGTCGTATAATAAGCGGGATAATGTATAGAACGCCGGTCATTATCGGGAAAATAAGTACCGACAGGGCGAAACAAGACCAGTTCGCCCTGTCGGTACTTATTTTCCCGATAATGACCGGCGTTCTATACATTATCCCTTACCTAAAAATCAACCATTGATGGAGTTCCATGAAACCAAACCCATTCTAAGTCAAGTTCTAACTAAATAAAAATCAAACCAAAGATCATTTGTGTTAAGCTAGTGGCGCTAATTTGCCTTTTGTTATGCATCAAGCTAGCATAAGTAGTTAGCTTCAAGACAAAAACAAACCTTTATGAACGCAGAGGTCTTCTTTGGTGAAATGTTTACTCACACATGAGTTTTTAGTGAGTTAGTTTGGAATTTATTTGAGTGATTATTTACATTATTACATTAACATTGTAGCAGTGCAGAAAATAAAGTAACAAAAAATGTAACAAAAACTCAAAAGGAGTAGGCCGAAGCAAGAATGCTTATAAGTGCTACCCCCATATTCAAAATGAATTTACATTCCGGTTACAGTGACACATCATCTCAATCTACAATATAACACTTCACATTACAAATTCCTGGATTACACAATTACAATTATCCACATTGTCTTTACATATAGCAGCTTTGCTAAAGAAAAACATTCATGTTTAACAAAAAGAAAATCACGTACAGTAATGATTACAAGACTTCCAAAGTAAGAAGACAACACGAAGATAGAAATGTATTCAGTTTACCAATATGTATAAGCATTTATTTTATTTTATTTTTACTTACAATTTGTACTTTCTTTACTTTTTCTCTTTCCCATTCGCTTAAAAACCATAACCAATCATTACTTAAACACCAGTCACCATTCTATTAATTGAACATTGACTTAGTTATTATTAAGTATTACGTAATCAACATGACCCATTATTATTGACATTCCCATTTCCACCGTAAAACATTAGTTGTGATTGTTTTATTGTTTAGTCTAGTATATTTTCCACCATAAACATTTTAGATTCCGTATTGATTCTACATTTAGGAAAAATGAAACATAAGGCCTGGATGACAATTAGTACCAGTTTCTCATAAATGTAGAATATTAGTTTAGGCTGTAAAACAGAAAAACAAGAAGGAACATTTGAACATGGATGACAGTATGTGGATCTTTGCTAACGTCAACAGATTCCAGGGAGTTGTTCCAAAAGAAATGTTTGCAAAATCCGATTACTGAGTTTGAATTATTGTCTTGTATGTCGTGGTTGGATGTAATCGCGTGGCGTTGTTTGCCGGCATTAACCCCGGGCAGCTCGGCCTCTGGGGAACAGGACTTGGGCCTCACATCTGCCACTGCTCATCCTGCTGCCTGCCATGCCCCGCACAGCCGTACTGTAGGTATACTGTGGATCGGAGGCTTACGCAATGATAATAATGCAATCAGCGTTTTTGGGGATTTACCAAAACAAAGACTTACAGTACCTGCGCTTGTCATCTGCTGCCTCCCAATCTGGACGCACAACAGGTAAACGGTTACAACATGCTCATATATAGTTCACATTGTCTCTTTCAGAGCAGTGGGTCTCAAAGTGGGTCGCAAGCCTTTCGTAGTGAAAATTTCATGTCATATTTTTCCATTAAAATGACTCAAGTAGTGTTAAATAAATGGTCACATTTATATAGCGCCTTTCTACCTGCTTTAGGCACTCAAAGCACTTTACATCAAGGAACCAGTCAGCCATTCACACTCATTCATACACCAGTGTACGCAGACACTGGAGGCGAGGTGGGGGGTTCAAATCCCAGCTCACGCAAATGCAGACTGTCGTTGTGTCCTTGGGCGAGACACTTCACCCTGCTTGCCTCCAGTGTCTGTGTACATTGGTGTATGAATGAGAGTGTGAATGGGTGACTGGTTCCTTACTGTAAAGCGCTTTGGGCCTGATAAAGGTAGAAAAGCGCTATATAAGTCCATTTACCAAGGTGAGTGAAGTGTCTTGCCCAAGGACACAACGGCAGTGTGCACCTGCGGGATTCGAACCGCCGATCCTCAGATTACAAGACCACCATCTCTCTCTGCACCACCATCTCCCCATTACTTCAGCTTTAAAGTGCATATGACACATTAGATACAATTTTTGCTTAAACACAGTTAACACGATTATATTTAAGATCTTGCTAAAGATTATACCCAGTTTTCTTTAGTTTGACCATTTTTGTGATGTTTATGTTTTCACTTCCTTATTGGACACCGACAGGAAGTGACATCGAAGAAGGTAAACAATTTTAAACTGTTGCCGTGCAAACATGTTAAGTCAATACGTTTGTTAAGTGGTGATGTCACAGCTCTACTTCCGGGTCGGCAGATGTGCGAGAAACTACAAAAAATTTTAATACCACAATTAAATATTTCTGAAACTCAACAGAGAGTTACTGAACCTACTTATTTATCAGGCCCATTAGCCAAAAGTGCTGCACCTACTGCTATAAAAGTAATATTTACCAAAATCGCTACATCCGGGTTAGCGGAGAAAAATGCTAACGGCACAGCAGCTACGCTAAACCCGGAAGTAGCGACTTTAGTAAATAATATTTTTTTAGCAGTAGGTGCGGCATTTTGGCTAATGAGTCTGAGAATAAGTAGCTTCAGTAACTCTCTGTTGAGTTTCAGAAATATTGATGGTTGTTTTTAAGAGGTTTTTATGGTTTTCTAGCATTTTTTCCTGTCCTAGGATCCGGAAGTGGAAGTCGTGACGTCACACTTAACAAACGTATGGGAAATGAATGAGTCAAACTGCTATGGAATGTTTCCTTCTTTTATGTCACTTCCTGTCAGCAGCTTAAAAATTCAAATACAAATAACTTTTCTGCCCAACATTTCTTCATTAAAATTGCTGCTTCACTGAAAAAATTGATAACTATGCAACTGATGTAATCCATCTAAATAAGTCATATTTTCAAGAGCATTAAAATCTGTCACATCCACTTTAAAGGTTTATTCAAAGCTTCAAGGAACAAAACTCTCGAAAATTGTCGTATTGTACAGATTCAAAATGCAAAGTGTCCGTAGAATAGATTGCGTTCACGTGACATCAGTTGGTGCAGCTACAAATTCTATTGCGGTAACTACGGTAACTCCAAAATGCTGATGTTTTCGGCTTGGTTTATGGTTAATATCTCTGTAATTCATGGTACTCTCCACATGAAACAAAAACTGCCTCAAAGTTCGATCTTCTCTCTCAGCACATATGAAAAATGTCAAACTTTAAAGGTATCAAAACATTGGTGTGATATCAGTCACTTGGCTGGACTTTCAGCCACCTGTCCTACACCTGAGTGACACCTTTTACTGCACAGATGTTGAGTAACCAAGGCAAAACTCTGGTCTAATCAAATAGGAAACTGAGACATATGAGATCATAATCAAAAGAAAAGTCTATTAGTTGATACAGCTGGAAAAAGACAAGACATTATTATTAAGTTCCAACATTTATTGTGTTAATGTAACTTTTTGTGCCTTTTATGAATTCCGGGGATTTATTTTGTGTATAATTGGTGGTGTCCCCCAAGGCTCTACTTTAGGTCCATTAAAATTCATAATTGCATTCTACTGCACGGTAACACAACGGTTAGTGCACGTGCTTCACAGCTAGAAGGTCCCGGGTTCGATTCCCACCTGGACGGGGCCTTTCTGTGTGGAGTTTGCATCATCAGCTTTTTACCATCTGAAAAACATTGCTAAGATCAGAGGAATAGTGTCAAAACCAGACTTAGAGAGACTCATCCATGCATTTGTCTCCAGCAGGTTAGACTACTGTAACGGCTGCTCACTGGCCTTTCTAAACGAGCTGTTAGAGCTGCAGAACATCCAGAACGCTGCTGCTCGAGTCCTGACAAGAACCAGGAAATACCACCACATTAGTCCAGTGCTCCGGTCTCTGCACTGGCTCCCTGTCACTCAGAGAACAGAATTTAAAACAGCTCTGCTTGTGTACAAGTCTTTTCATGGTTTAGCACCAAAGTCCATCTCTGACATGTTAGAGCCGTATGAACCATCTCGGGCCCTGAGAACTTCAGGGAGGGGTCTCCTGGTGGTTCCCAGAGTCAATAATAAACACGGTGAGGCTGCGTTTCAGTTTCATGCAGCTAAAATCTGGAACAGTCTTCATGAGGATGTGAGACTGGCCTCAACTCTGACAATGTTCAAATCCAGGCTGAAAACAGCTCTTTTACCCGTGCATATGAAAACTGAAAGTATTTTATCTGCACTCTTGCCTTTTACTGTAATTGATTAACTTTATGTTGATGTTTTATTGATTGATTTGATCTGTTTTCTTGTAATTTATGCAACTGTGAAGCACTTTGAATTGCCTTGTGTATGAATTGTGCTCTACAAATAAACTTGCCTTGCCTTGCCTTTGCATGTTCTCCTCGTGTCTGTGTAGGTTTCCTCCGGGTACTCTGGTTTCCCCTACCACTAAATAACATGTACAATAGGCCAGGATGAATGATGTGAGTGAATGTATGGAGGTGGTCAGAGGGACCGTTGGCGCAGATGTGTGCAGTCGCGACAGCGCTTCTGTCAGTCTCCCCAGGGGAAACTGTAGCTACTAATGTAGTTTACCACCACCGAGTATGGAGTGAATGTACAATGCTCTCATGTAAAGCGCTTTGTGACCATGTCTGTGAAAGGCGTTATATAAATAAAGATCTTCTTCTTCTACTCTATTATAACTGCTTTGATTAAGCAGTCTGCAGATGGTCTTACATAATTAAAATGGCTGCGCTAAGTCTTCCCCAGATGTTGAAGTTTCAGGGTTAGCACCTGTTGCGGCTAATCCTCACGCGGTTTCATTGCTCGCTGACGTGTCTATCCTCTTATCCCCGCAGCAACTCAATAGCATTAGCCACCGATCGCCATAATCTCATTGGCACAGTGCAGGGCAGAGGTGTTCCCCCATCTCCAAACCATATACACAAAAAGTACTTATATCTATTTTTCCTTGAGCAATGGGGAACACCAAGAGCAGCGCGCTTTCCAAGGAGCTTCTGGAGGAGTTGAAATTGAACACAAAATACTCCGAGGCCGAGCTGAGCACTTGGTACCAGTCGTTTTTGAAGGAATGTCCCGGGGGGAAGATCAGCAAGGAGCAGTTTGAGGGGATCTACGCCAGTTTCTTCCCGGACGCGGACCCCTCGGCGTACGCACGGCACGTCTTCCGCAGTTTTGACACGAACGCGGACGGGACGCTGGACTTTAAGGAGTACATCGTGGCTTTGCATCTGACGTCGGGGGGAAAGACTCTGCAGAAACTGGAGTGGGCCTTCGCTTTGTACGACGTGGACGGGAACGGGACGATCAGCAAGAACGAGATACAGGAGATCGTCAGGGTAAGTTCAATCAATTGCTTTATCTATCCACAAAGGAGCCTTTATAAGGTAGAGAGTAGCAGTGTATAACAATAGGACATAAAGCTAGTTGATATTGTTTCAGACACATGCACTGTGCACTACAACACTTTCGAATGTCTACACAGATGCAAAGGTTGTTCACTGGTGGAACTTTGTTTAATACCGCTGTTGATATTTATTGTTAAATCAAAAATCTACGATTTTGTTGGGCTGATTACAGGTCCAATTGCAATACATTTCTCAGCACATACATATTAAAGAACCTCTAATGTCCCATTTCCCATGTGCTTTGTTTCCATGGATTTATGTCGTCCTTGCAGTTCACTGCTGGATCCAAAACTGTACTTTATAGCAAAGGGGCAAGGGAATCTTATTTGTATAGTGCTTTTCAGATGACACAAGTCACCCAAAGCATTTGACAAAAGGGGAGGGTACCTGTGTAGTCACAGTTTGTCCCCTGGGCCAGACTGACACAAGGGCAGCTTCACACATCTGCAGCAACAGACCCTCCGACCTCCACCAATCATTCACTCACACAGTCTTTTTCATTTTTTTCTTTTACAACAAAGAAACCTCTTTTAAGGTCACAAAAATACATTGTATAATATCAGTCCTACATTAAACGTGAGTCTGAACACACATCGCCGTCAGCAAAATGGCGATGAGTTATGTTACAATTTTCTTGGAACCTTTTGATTTTCAATAATATCACAATTGTGGTACACATATAGCTTTTTATGATTGTCCACACTTCACGTGCTTGGTAGAGTCTGTCAGTCTGTCAGAGCATGGCAGAAGTTGACCAGTAGAAGGAGTGTGTGTGGAAAATTAGATGACGCATGCCTGTGTTTAGATCTGCATTAAACAGACCATAAAGACATCTCGACAGATTGGTGGAAGAGGAGGTTATTCGTGTAGCCGCTTTCATGGACAGGCCACATACACACAAGGGACATTTTTTATTCACTCCATTCACTGTTGGTGAGCTATGTGCATACATGTGCATGGCTACTCAAATCTGCGCTAATGGACGCTTCAACCTCAAACCAACCACTCAGCCAGGCTCCGAGTATTCCCTCACATTTCCAATCCAGGGACTGGATCTGACGTAGACATTCACATGGCGATATGGCACATGGGCAGATGGAAGGTCATGCATTTTACATCATCAGTTTGCTCACCTGTGAGTTGATGTTTATTTTTCAGTCAATTTTCAACATGATTCCGACGGAGGACCAAAAGAATCTGCCCGAGGATGAGAACACTCCAGAGAAGAGAGCAGAGAAGATCTGGACCTACTTTGGGAAAAAGGACAATGGTACTTTACACTTTAACCTTCTGATGCTACATTTAGTTACCCTGCTTTAACTCTTGTTCTCATCTTGAGACTCTCTCCGTTCATACAGGCAGTGGTGTTTAGGCCTTTCATTTCTTCTTGTTATTTTTGCCTCTTTCAACCTCTGGCTTTTGCAACGAAGGAGCACACCTCGAACACTTGTTTTCTTTGTGCTTTTGTCTCAGATAAGATCTCCGAGGGCGAGTTCATTCAGGGAGTCATGGACAACAAAGAAATCCTTCGCCTGATTCAATACGACGAGCCGCAGAAGATCAAGGACAAACTTAAAGAGAAGAAGCACTGATGGAGAGTGACTCAGGGGCTGCACTACATTAATATCGTGTCCAGTTTTATAAATGTTGTATTTTGTTATGTCTTGTATTATTATTTTTTAAATGACACACTACTCTCAATAGAGAGCAACCCCACATCTGTGTGGTGGAAATAGAACAGCCACGATGGGAACATACTGTTCCTCGCCCACTGCTAGTGACTGACGCAACCCTGATAACTTGTTTTAACTTTAAAAAAAGTCTATACATTGTTAAGGTATAGAATCCACAGCACAGGTCATCCCTGAAATCTGACTGGCCTCTCCAGGTCCCACCCCTCTGACATGAGCTGAGGCAGCAGAGTGGGGGTAGCATCCCATAAGTACCATATCCTGGCACACAAATAGTTAAATGTACACTGGCTTTAAAAACAACCTTGACCTCGGCCCATAGGCTGATCTTCATGAGCCTCACCTTGAATGAAAATGATCTATGAAGCAAGAGGTTTGCATTTTCAGCGTTTGCAAAGCACCTCCCTGAGAGGGAGCACTGTAGAAGATTTAGTTTGCAGTTTAATAAAAGCTTACGTTACTGTAAAACTAAACATTAGCAAATATGGGGAAAATGCCATGAATAAGCAGAAACCTAAGCATCTAGTTTTCACAATGCTGAAATTTGAGGGTTAAATTCTCACCTTCGAACAAACCATATTGATCTGGTCTCTCAGTGTTGACAGACTGGACCAGATTCTCTGTACAGAAGTATCAGGAGATTTCCTTCTGATTTACAAACGTTCACATTAATATTCTTAAACTTTTTAGACTGTTCCTACCCCCTGCCTCTCAAAGGCTGGTATTGTCTGACTCATTAGGGTGAGAGGCCAGAGCTCCTTTATCTGAATTAAAACAATCCGCTCGATCCTCTTATGCTTGAAGGTCAGTGAACACCATACTGTCTTCAAACTAATGCTCTGTGTGGCAATATGCATCTTAATTCCAAATAAAGAGAATAAACAACACCACCATAGTTAATTTACTTTAACCACGCTGTAATGTTGTGTTTATGGTAATACTTTCTGCTGAGTGTTTTATTCACGCGTTTGTGAAAGTTCTCCATTTTGATTACGTTGCTGCTTCACAACTCACAAGTTACAACCCAGAACTTTTATGTACATAAAGTACTTGAAACCAACTTAGTTCAAATGCTTTTCTAAAAAGTATTGTTTATTTGCCTTCAGAATTAAAGCAGCGTTTTGTAGTTGTAATGTATGACTATTACAAATGTGATTAATGGAAGATATATATTTTTACATGTATATTAATATTAATAAATTGGTAATGCTCAGAAGTCCTTTGATTATTATTTGTTCTTTTACGTGACATACCTCCGGAGCTGGGATCAAACCGGCAACCAGCGTATCTGTAGCAAAAACTCTAACCACTGAGCCACTTGCAAACTAAGTAAACAGCAACAGATTAAAATGGAATACAAAGTTAATACAGTAATGTAAGTAAAACAATAATTAGACTTGTCCCTAGAACTTGTTGGGCTCCACCAGGGCTGCCCTTTGTCCCCGCTTCTGTTTATTACTTTTATGGGCAGACTTTCTAGTTAGAGACCTGGTAGGAGGTTTCTGTTTTGGATGCCTTCTTTATGTCTTCTTGGGGAGGTGTTCGAGGTGTGTCCCACTGCATGACGCTCCGGGGAAGACCCAGGACACACCGGAGGGACATGTCTCTCTGTGGCCTTGGAACGCCTCGGGAATGGTTATTGAAATACATATGATATTAAGCAGTAAGTCCTTGGAAGGTCAAATATACGTGTTGTGAAAACTTCGAAGTGCAAGGCAAAGAAAAGCCACTGGCAACTTATACATTGTTTTATTTGTATTTATTCTTTGTATTACTATTTTAAATGGATGAGTACAATGGCCTTTATTTAATTCTGACCTCCTATTTTAAGACAGCACCCTCATTATGTAATAGTGGTTGAGTAATTGTTTCGTTCCTCCTCTGACCTATATCTGGCAGATACATGACTCTGAATTAAAGTATCTTGTTGCAGATTACTGTTTCATCTAATATGCTGTTGTTTTTTAAGGTCCATCTGTGTGTCCAAACATGCCCTGCACCTGATTAACCTGCACCTTCAAAAGAGCTTTACCGACTCACAGACTCTGCATTTTTAAGCTTTAGTGTCTTATTGTATTGGGCATTGTCTTGTCTGTTATCTAGAACAGTAATCTAGAGCAGTGGTTTTAGATTAAGATTTATAGCAATGAGGGAAAAGTGGGTGAAATGTTGGCATCTGTCAAACAAAATAAGTCCACGTTAAATCTTTAGCTTGAAATCTAAGAGACAGAACAGTACAATGTGAAAGATGTTAAAGGACAATAAGAAAATGTCACAGCCGGAGGTTGATGTCATGAAGTGCCCATCATTTGTTACTGCAGAGCTATAGCCATTACACTATGGCGCAGTTGAGCACCAATAACTGAATACTCTTATGTGGGTCACAGCCTGTCATGATAGATTAGACTTAAATATAAATCACCATATTATTATTATAATAATTTCCCCCATTATTATTATTATTATTATTATTATTATTATTAGGGAAAAAGATAACGTCATCCACCTTAATTTAAAAGTTTCATTCATCTCATTCATCGTAGTAAAGCTTAAATCGTTTACTGGACTGGGTTTGGTTGAGTTGAGGACGTTTCGCTTCAATTCACCGATGCTTCTTCTTAGCTCTTATGGCCAGAATGTTACATTCTAAGAAGAATAGCCTGATTACTATGGCAACAACACATCATCAGTAGCCAGTAGGATAAAACTATACTAGACGGTCTAAACCCAGCTCACGTTCCGTATTAGTGGGAGAACAAACCAACGCTTGGTGAATTCTCCCAATGATAGGAAGAGCCGACATCAAACGATCAAAAAGTGGCGTTGCGATGGATGAATGTGAATTTCTGGCCACAGGAGCTAAGAAGAAGCTTCTGTCAATAGGGCTGTTACTTTTGGGTCCCAACTGTTGACAGTTCCATAGACAAACACAGTAAAAAAAAAAACTTTATCTGAATCTTCTGCTGAGACAACAGACAAAAGGCCAAAAACTGTTTTACACCAGTTCAAGATATTTTTATGTTTTGTATTTAAAATAAGCCTTCATTGTGCGTGGACAAAATAATTTGAAGACAATGGAGATGATTGTGGACTTCAGGAACGTCACAGCCCCACCGACCCCCCCTCAACCTGACAGACTCTCCCACCCCCATCTCCATCGGGGACTCCTTCTGTTTCCTGATGGCCACCACCATCACCCAGGACCATCAGCTCAATCGCAAGTATGAAATAAAAGAAATCATAGTCTTCCTTTTAAACAGTTTATTTTTGGACGTTGCATTCCACGGAAACAGAAGTCAAAGGAACACGGGCAGAACCTTTCCACCGCACGGTCAGACGCTCACCACGACATCGACAAAACACCGAAAAACTCTACAACGGATCCATCAAAGAAAGACGCTACAGACGGGGCTTTACAGCAAGGGTTCTCAAAGCGACAACTGCGGACCTGCGGGATGCCAAACCTCGGTCAGTCCTGCTTTCGGTTCTCCGTCATTTGAGAACCTCTGCTTTAAATGACACACACAGACTTGAGACAAGAGACAAAATGCGACAGACAGGACTCAGCAGAGAGCGCCCCCTCTGGTCTTCTGGTGAATTGCAGTTTAAATTAACTCACCCCTTGACTTTTCCATGAAACAAAGGCACACACTGACAACCACTCTGCCACAGGGAGGACATGCGAAGGCAACGGAATATGGAGTTCACCAAAGGAGCCACAGGGGGCGCCGTCTGCTGAGCTCCAATGAACATGCAGGTTTTGTGCAACATGGACCATCACAGAAGAGCTTTCTTCAGGGCTGCTCCCAACATGTTTACATAGATTTATTGTTTCTGATTTGTGCTAATTGTTTTATATATATATGTAAACTGGAGACATGTGCTTTCATGGTTTTGCACGCATTCAAAAAAAGTTGAATGTTTGCTTTTTACGATAAACTGAGGGACAAAAGAGATAAAGGACTTTTAACAATGTTCTAATGAAATGGGTAATTCCTTGTGTAATTCCATGAGCTTTGGATCTGTGGTTGAGTACCTTTTGAAAATCCCATTTCGATCTGTGCTTCGTTCATTGTGCTCACGTAACCTGGTGGATTTATAGTAGGCTTACAGAAAACATAGCTGCCACTGTCGCAAACCTGGACAAGCAGAACGAGTTGGGTCAAGTGCTAAAGCGAGGGTTTATTGTGCTCAATAAAAGTGTTTTATTTTAGCCTGGCTTAGCGCCTACCTTACTATAGAGAGTTTCACTGGTACTGCTCCATAGAAGAATGGATTTTTTTTAAGGGCAGTTATGAATTCTAAATCTCAAATCAGCCATATCAGACCATTTCAAGAGGAGAACCGCATTATTGACTGGGAGTATGTCAATGCATGCAGCAAGTAACAAGTATTGCAGCTGGATCAGAGAAGCCATCTAGATGCACCTCATGCATCAACAACATCTATGAACCAGGACGATATACACCTTATAAGCATTAGTCAGTAGAGGGCACAAGCTCTCTCTGCTGACAAATCCAAGTAAGCAGCCTAAGATGTGTCACTTCACCAACACTATCAGAAGTATAGTCATTGAAACCAGTAAAGCAGTACTTCCCAACCTTTGTTTTTTCTTGCGGAACCCTTGTCCCTTTAGTGGTACTATGTGTATTCCCTCCCTGTAGTTGCAGTTTATTTAGAAAGCAGTCCCTTAAAAGGACTATTTGTAAGTAAAAAGACTATTTTGTCTTCAAAATGTACTAAAAACAATACTCCAAAATCAACACATTTTACTGCACAAAGTGTAGCTTTTCCTTTCAAAATAATGTTCAGTTTCACTTTCATTTAAATCTTAAATGAAAGTAATCCGTGCTCGAGTACCCCAAGGTATCCCTGGAGTGGTTCCCTGGTTGTAGACGAAGCCTGTTTTGAACGGTTGAGATGCAGCAAAGCCAGCGACTGAATTGGTCAATCAAAAACGGATCACAACATGCTTCTGTTTTTGAAAGAGAGTTGCTTCAAGGGTATAAGTGTTGGCAAGTGATCAACAACTGTTTCCGCTCGAACAGGTCACACTCACATTTCGACTGGTTCACTCTGCACCTGATGGTTCTGTCCTTGAAATCAAAGCTCTATGAAGCAGTACCAGACAGTTTGTAGTCTAGACTTCATGGAGTAAGTCAAGCAGTGTGTGAGGCTGTATGTGTATAATAATCTAAATCTTACTCATAAACACTAGTCATAAATCTGACAGCAAGAAAGAGACAAATATCAAAAGTCTTCAGCCATCCAATGAACTGTTCATAGCACCTCATTCATTTGTATTTGTCCAGATGCTGCATTTCTTTTTTCTTGTTGGGAGCAGCCCTGTATACACCGTGACACAATAGTCTCTCATCGTGAAAACGTTTTTGGTGACATTTTTCTTTTCATTTTTTTTTTTACACCTCCATAAAGTTACTCTGTTTTACATTTACCAAAAATAAGGAACAGCACTGTACAGGCCCCACAGAAACATGTCCAAAAGTCCACGCGGCTGTCCACGACATTCAGGACGGAGCGGTAGGCACTGAGAGGTCTTTCTCTGGACTCCAGTCTAAGCTCGCCTGGACAGACCCTCCTCCGAGACCCGGGAGCTCTGCCATTGAGTGTGATTTCAAGTAGATGGAAGATTGACAGGTGGAATGACCAATCAAAGAAAGGAGGGGCATAAGCAGCATTGACCAAGACAAACATGGCGCCGCGGTAACAGCTTTGTTGACGCATTTAAGGTGGAGACGTTTGTTTCTCTGATTGGTCAGTCACCGGAACTTGGAGTGAAAGGATGAAGTTCCGTTGTCTAATCTTCTGGAAAAGTGAGCATGTCTTGAATGGCCAGGCTGGACGGGCAACGAATGGAAACACGATAGGAAAGAAAGTATTAAGGCCAACGCACACGGCAGGTCATACAGACGGTATGCACATGTGATCTTTTCTTTCTGAATAGGACCTTGAGTGATCTGTACAGAGTGTCACATCAAATAACACATAGACTTGCCACTGCTCTGTTGTTTTTCTCTTGCCATGATGGAATCCTATCTGCATACCCTCTACAGACAGTTTACCTGCAGCGCGTGATGGGCAAAATAAAGCCTCATGAACCAATGCGGCTCTATACTGCCATCTGTTGATGATTTGAATATTACAATTTTGATTAGTTAATGTTTATCCCGTGCCCAAGTTAAAGCAGAACTAAGTAACTCATGGCCCTAGAGGCCATAAGCGCCACTGCAGGTGTCGTAGCATGTTGCTGTTTTTACTCATTAATTGTCCGTGAGAGTAAATACTACGCTGACAAAAAAGACAAAGGGAGAGAGGGATATTGTACATCCAATTACACAATGGAGATAATTTTTTTCACTCAAACTTGAATGTAAACACTGTTTAAGTGGCACTAGTTAGCTTTGCCCGTTAGCCTGTTAGCTTCTTCTTCGTGATTCCATTAGTGTGTATTGGGGCATCCCATTAACACTTGTATTACCCCCAGAGGAACTACGAAAAGGATTTATTAAGGTAAACAAGTTACTTAGTACTGCTTTAAAATATAGTGTGTGCAAGCGTTTGGAGATTTTGAGAACATAGTTTCAAAGTTTTAGGCTTCAGTCACATGATCTCCTGGTTCATGAAACACAAAGCTTCATTTGGCCCGCCCTCTAACGGCAGCCTCTGAAGCATTAGTTCAGACGATGTGTCTCTGCTTCTGCTGAGCCTCTCGTTCCTACAGCGCCCCCTGTCTGTCACAGACCAAAGAACTGGCACTGTAGGAGTGTATAAAAGTAAAACCGATTCAGCTGATTCGCACGATAGGCTACCTCGTGTGCGTCGGCCTTCAGGGACTGGCTGACCAGGCTCTTCCTGGACGAGGGTTTACTCTGGAAAAAAATCTACATCTACAGGAGATAAAATGCTTACCGTATTTTCCAGGCTATAAGTCGCATTTTTTCATAGTTTGGCTGCGGATGCGTCTTATACTCCGGAGCAACTAATATGTGATTTTTCGTTCTTTTTTTAAATTCAAATGTATAAAGTTATAAATATATATATATATATATAACTTCACATGCCGCTAGAGCAGGGCTCCAGACTAACTTTTTTCATGACCGTCCCGAAAACCATTTGGCATCGTCCCGAATTTTAATATCTATTTTTTTATACATTATTTTTATTTTTTAATTATACATTTATTTTAAATGTATTTTCATTATCGTTTTAAACAATATATTGTGTTTATAAATGAGTCATTTAGGAATAATGCAATTTATTGGTAAAACATTTCTTCTGAAACAATAAATACAAATGTGTATAAAATGGCTTAATTTATAAGTGGATTAATTGTAACGTGACAAATTAAGTAACGCTTTACTATAGTTTTAAATATTCTTTGTCTGCTCTCAAAAGTAAAACTTCTTTATAAGGTTTTAGTTTTATCATCCTCGAGCTCAGCTGTGATTGACAACCGTCTCCATGGAGACTCAAGGCGAAAGGGGCGGAGTTAAATGCTTGCAGCAGCTCAGAGCGGCTCAGCGTGAGAGACGGGCAGAGAGGCAGACCAGGGCAAACTTTGTTTTAGTGAAGAAAACTCCATCGCGCACAACGAAAACACAACGCACGGCCTTTGTAAAGCAGCAGAGATCGTCAGAAAGTCTCTGGGTTCCGCTGGTGTCATTTTCGAAAACAGTCGCTACAGAGCGTCTGAAACGCTGCTAAATCGGCAGCACGGCGCTCGTCAGGCAGACATGGAGCGGCGGATACGGTTTTACAGTTTAGCCATTTTCCACATCGTCTGTTTTTAAAAGCAGGAATTAATTGAATTAATTAGATTTATCGCCCAGCCCTACATAAATGTATATTCTGTAAAAAAAAAATGGTTAAAGGCCTTTCGTCCCGAGACCGTCCCGGTGAGGATTTGATCTCGTCCCGTGCATTTTTTTCCGTCCCCGTGACTACGTTAGTCTCGAGCCCTGCGCTAGAGGGCCCTGCAGGCAAATCAAGCAGCAGACAGAATGTTTGGAGTGAGCGAGAAACTCTGAGGGACTCTCACTCTTACTCTCACCGCAATAAACAAAACAAATAAAGCTACTCAGGAACGAGGAACGAGTTCGCAAATGAGAGCTTGAAAAACGTGCTGCCGGGAGAGGCTTGTCAACGGAGCAGTTACGCCTCCGTGTCCAGGTCGTTGCCAAGGCGATTGTTCGGAAGTGACACCGAGGATGAAGATTTCAATGGATTTAGTGATTTGGAGTGAGATGGAGAGTTTGGTATGTTCTTTACGCTATAGTTATCTGAACAGTTTATGTGATGTTAACAAACCAGACACCTATTTAATTCATTGTTTATGCTTCATGTAGCTAACCATCAATGTGTGACGTTAGCATACCGTACGCCTATTGAGCCTGTTGCTTTTTTCTTCTTGATTGCCTAGTGCGACTTATACTCCGGATCGACTTGTTTGTGTGAACTCTCTTACAGGATTTCTCCATTGTAGAAAAAGTTCTCAAGAAGTATTAGGTTGTTTGTCCGGTGAAGAAACAACCCAAAATAGATGACAACTTGAAAACCTTTGCTACATTATTGAGGTGTTACAACTTTTTTCTTCTTATTCCCCTGATAAATAACTAAACATAAGATTAATGTTCTTGATTCCAGACTCATTGACTCGTGTAGATTTTCCTTCTTTTGCAGAGTAGATCTTATATTTTTTTTAACTACTCCATGATTCCACAAAGGGCACGCGGGTAAAGCAGAGGTGAGGACATGCAGGAACCACCGACTATCAAAAATACCCAACGCCCGCTCCGTAAACAAAATAAAAATCTGCCACCGACTGAAAGAGAGAGGACTGCGGTCGTCGTCGTACGGCGGCAAAACGCTGCGAAAACAACACCTGCAGGAGCTAAAGATATCGAGGTCATAATGTCTTCCTATTTTAAATCCTCACTGCGGAACATTTCACCCAATACATTGAATACAATGCAGTAATTTCATCATTTTATCTCTAAAGAAATTCACATGTCTTTACTCTCCTCAGACTCGTAACTTTGCCTGAAGCGGGACATTAATCGTTTCCGTGGAGATGTAGCTGCTTTGTTTTGCTAACAGGAAGACAAGCATGAGGTTTACGTACGTCAAGTCCTCTTCCAAATGCTTTTTAAATTTATTTTTTGATAAAACATTGGGTTTTAGTTGCTCTTGTGACGTAGCAACCATTGAAATAAAAAGTAGAAACGATGTTCGATCCCGACAGTTAGCAAGCTGGCTACTCCAAGAAAAGTCTGTTAGCCTGCTCATGCCGTTAGCATCCACCAAACATCGCAAATTATGAAAGCTCCAGATGTTTTCAGCTGTTGCCAACCATCGACTACATTTCGGTGAGGTCAAACCCCCGTTAGAAATCATTAACAATTGAACGGACCTTTTCAGATTTTAGGTAAGAAATAGCTACATGCTAAATCATATTCCTTTTACGTTTCTGCTTTTTGTGGGCTCGGATACACATCAAACGGCCACTAAACATCATCTTATAATATGTTAATGATGGAAATTATATAAATGCCATGAAACGGGCATATCATGCCTCCCATGCTTTAATATAGGGCCAGGCTTCACCATTCATTTGTATGGGGATGGCTAACACGCATTAGTAGGAACAGGCCCAGATAGCTGAAGGCTTTTCTCTGATTTCTATGGCAGCGACGTGTACGCTAGAATGTTCCGCAGTGTAGCTTTTGGATTTTGGATTCTACTGATACAAAACTCCTAATGTCTAGTTAGTGAGCGGTGTAATGACAGTTTTAGAGTTAATTAAATTGAAGTCAGTAATACACTAATTGTGAAGTACCGTCTGGCCCACTTAATCAGTGCCCGGACCCGTCTCCTGTGCTTTATCCCGGCCAAAGCACATGCTGAGTTTCTGCTTCACACCTAAGACAATGGCCAAAGACGTGTCCTGGCTCAAAGGCCTTCCTGTGGCCCCTCCCATCTGGGTGCTGGGACGGCCTCTCATGTGTAACTATATAACCAGGGGAGAGACTTCGGCTCCCCAGAGCTAACCATGAGTTTACCTGTGTGTTGGCCCTCCGCACGTGTGTTAAATTAAACTTACACTTTTGATAAGACAAATAGTTTCAAGTTTTCCTTTATAGTGGTGAGAAATTGCCACGACAGCGGTAATTAAAGAATGGATATGGACGAGGACTCAACCTATTAAAATCTCATGTTTGGCTGAATTTTCCATGGAAACGTGCTGGAGACGTCCCGCTCCCAGAAAGTAAAGTAGTAGGAGAGGCAAAGACATGTTTGATCATATTTTTAGGTATTTTTCGAAAAAATAAATATCCATAATACAGTAAATGCTTGCATATTATTCTACTAATTGAAAGAAATGTTATGCAGTTTGGCTTCAAGATACCTCTAAAAGGTAAAAGAGACTTTCCAATCATCATACGGCTGAAAGAGTGATCGTAATTGCAACCAAACCTCAATTAGAATGGGGGCCGTTTGCAAATATGGGCCAGAAAAGCCAGTTTGTTTTGGTAATGAAATGTCCTCCACTTTGAGATAAATCCCTTTGTTTCCATAAAACCTGCTAATTTTAGTTTAGCGGATCATATCTCTCTAATGTTAAAACTCTTTACACGATGAGCACTTTGAACTAAATCCATTTCTAATCGTCATTTGAAAAAAATACAAGATAGATATTTTAATTGTCAGCCTCTAATGAAAGCACAACTCCTTTTAACTCCTGCAGGAAGGATTGTTTTTCTACAGCGTGGCATCATCCATGAAGCGCGGGTGCGAGGAACATGCTGGTGCTCCGGGACAGTCCTGCAGGGGCAGCAGCGGGCTCGTCCTTCTCTCTCTCTCTCTCTCTCTCTCTGATGGGGGGTGAGGTTAGCGGTTTGGGAGGAGGGGGAGGGGTTAAATGTCCAGGTCGACCGGCCGCACCTCCCCCGTCTTGTTCTCTCTCACCCACAGCTCCCTGTCCTTCCCCGGGTCCACGCTCTGCAGCAGCTGGTCCACGGGCTCCACAGTCTGAGGGGAGAGAGGGGGATTTCAGATCTTTGGGCCAGATGGCTCTCTTCACATAGAAACTTTCACCAGCGTTTTAACAGTGAGGTGTTGAATTAATGCACTGATTCACTGTTTCTCCATAGATTTACTATATGGGAAGTGGGATATTCAAAGCCTATTATCTCGCAATGCATTTTTCTCACATTGTGACGACATCTGCACTTAAAGACACCACATTTTCCACACTTGTACATGTACATTTCAAAGGATTTTTCAATATACAACCTTCAGAGCTGTGAAACCCCCCCCCCCCAAAAAAAACAGGCAAAATTATATATTTTTCAGTAATAAGTCAAGTTTCAAAAAGTTACACACTAACTAATTCAAGCCTTCTATCTATTGTTTTATACCAATCAGCACCAAAGCTGGTACTATTATGCATGATGCCAGTAAAGTATTGAGATAGACGGTTTTCCGATACGATACTGGCTTCACAAGAGGCCCCTATATCCTCAGTACGTACGCTCTGGTTGAACATGTCGGTCTCGTGTCTCAGGGTGGTGTACTGTCTGAGGTGGGTCTGAATGAACTCGATCCTCTCCACCTCCATCTTCTCCAGCTCCTGAGCACACAACACACACAGGCATTATTCCGGCTCCCGTGGGTGGAAGAGAAACACCGGTGTCTCAGAGTTTACCATGCTGGACGTGACCATCTCCTCGAACCATTTGCACTGGGTTTGGTTGTAGAAGTCCAGGGAGCGCATCAGGTCGTCCCCTGGATAAAAACACAGAGGAAAACCTTCTGTCATTGTTTCAACACAACGATGTCGCGACAGTTTCAGTCAAAAACGCTTTGAACTTCCTTTGTAAATAGATTTGTTTCCGTAAAATCTCTTTTACAGTCTGTGAATGTAGAAGGAAACTTCACACTAAAGGAAATTCTTAGTCAGGATCATCGAATATCGTGAAAAAGTTCTTTTATTTCTGTAATTCAGCTTAAAATGTGAAACTAATATATGATATAGACTCATGACATGCAAAGTGACATATCTCAAGCCTTTGTTTGTTATAGTCTCTTCATGGTCAGGCACCAAAGTACGTCTCTGACATGTTAGAGCCGTATGAACCACCTCGGGCCCTGAGATCCTCAGGGAGGGGTCTCCTGGTGGTTCCCAGAGTCATCACCAAACACGGTGAGGCTGCGTTTCAGTTCCACGCAGCAAAAGTCTGGAACAGTCTCCATGAGGATGTGAGACAGGCCTCAACTCTGATAATGTTTAAGTCCAGGCTGAAAGGACACCTTTTTACTGCTGCCTATGGCAATTCATTGTAATTTAATGAATTTTAATATATATATATATATACATATACATATTTTTAAAGTAATTTTTAATGTAATTGTTTTTAATGTAATTTTATTGTGTTTTTAATGCTTTTTATTGCATTTTTTATTGTGTTTGGGTGTATGGTGTTGCTGTGAGGCACATTGAGTTGTACATGTACATGAAATGTGCCATACAAATAAACTTGCCTTGCCTATAATTTTGATGATTATGGCGAACAGTCTAGCTCACCACCAGCACCAGACATATTCAGATTTTTGGAATCAATACATGAAAACTTCATTACCGTCATAACTCAAGTAAAATTAAACATTAAAAGTTTAGTTTTATTCCATCTTTTTTTTAAGCCCCTTTAAAAATTCAATAGAGCAGATCTAAAGGAATACCCTGTGTGTTATACAAGGGGCAGCTAATCAATTGTAATGTTTTTTAATGCCAACATACTGTTTTTAATGCCACAAAAGCTTAAAATCTGTGCATATTTCACGTCCTCAGATTTGCAAACATACAGAGGTATGAGGAAATTTTGATATTTAAAAGCCAATTAAACACAAAGTGCAACTTTTGACCAAATAATGTGGACAATTTCAGCCAAAGGTGAAGCTCAATGTGTGACTAGTTTTATATTTTTGACAAACTTAGTAGAAAAAGTAGCACAGCGATGCCATTATTTTCCAACAAGGTTTCATGAAATGCAAGTTTAATCCAATTTAATGCTTGTAATGACAGTCAAGGCATTCATTTTGGCACATATGATATAATGAGAATGCTTTTTAATGCCCCGTGGAAACCCTGATCTAAAAACTAAACTGGGTGATCTATAATAAAGCAGGAGAGAGCAGCTGAAGCTGGACGTCACTCATTAAACACAACTAGGTTTAGTGGAAACTGCCCAAGCGACTCCTGTAATACCACTATTCGCCTGCAGAGGGCGGCCTCACTCCACTCTTTCACGTCTGCTCGTTCTCCGACTGCATGTTCTGTTTCAGCTGGTAAATGACAACTTTTCTACATAAACATTACAATATTTAGGAATTTCAAACATGCTCTGAAATTCATCCACATACTGACTGGTGTATATTATAAAACATATGGTGATTAAGAAGGAGATTAGATTTAAAAATACGAAATATAAACCCATCCTTTGTATCTGCCTGATCCGTACCTGCCTGAGTGGATTTCCTGCGCGCCTTCTTGATGTCTTCTTCGTGTTTGTGGGCTTTGACGTCCAGCTGATGCGTCTTCACTTCCAGGTCTTTCTGACGATCAGCCAGAGCTTTACGGGCCTAAACACAGGGAAACAAACGGACATTAGGTCAAGGTCTGTAACGAGGTCAACTGTACTTAAATAGAGTGTTTGAGGATTGTTACTTCACTTGAGTAGTAGTTGTGCGGAGAACTACATTTCTATGTACAAAGGCTCCAGCCTCCAAAGTAAAAAGTAAATTTGTCCATGTGTTTTGTTCAATTTAAAAGCCTAATAATGTGCACTCCAGAACAGTAGGTGGCGCTGTGTAGATGTAGTGTTAAATGTTACTGGCTCAAAACGAGGAGGAAAGTTTGTCCCTGTCTTGTTGCTGTACAGAGGGTGAATTCGAGGCACATTTGGGTACATCCGAAACGAGCAGATTGGTAAGAGGTCTAACGCCAAACCGGATGTGCGTCAGCGTCCGCCATGATAAGAAGCGTCCGAATTGGGCTGTCAGTTAGGAAGGAGTTAGGGAAAGTAGCCTGTATGCTAACTATCATAGCCACTTTAGCATAGGTCCCTATGATGACCTCTGATGCTAACTCACCGGCGATTAGGAGCTATATGCCATCCCATAAGCCACCGCGCCATCAATCCCCCCACCCCCTTCGCCTACACCCTCGAGTGATTCATGCGCAACCATTGTTGATTGACAGGCGCACATTTAATTAAAAAAATTATAATAATAATAAGATTCTGCACAAGCCAAACTTTATAAAAGTGACAAAATACATGTTGTCGTCACCACAGCACAGTCACATGTCAGTGTTTTAAAGAGCTGTCTCAGTAAATGCCTTAAATGAAGGCAGTTTGTGCTTTTGCTTTCATTTAGTAGAAACTTACGCCACATGGCTAATTTGCATACTGCAGCTTTATGAAACAGCTGTTGAGATAACATAACGCTAAAGGGAAATGTGATGGCTCATTTGGATTTTCTTTTTTTTTCGCCCTAAATGTCTTTATTTGGACACTATGTTGTTGCATACGTAACACAGTAGGTGGCGGCATGCGCTTTTGTTTGGCCTGCAGTCCGCCAATAACCTTCAAGAAGAAGAAAAACAGCTGTTTGTGATGTCACTTCCCCTCCCCCTGGGTAAGGATGGTCTGATTGGGAAAATAGCTCTGAAGCTCTAGTTCACTAACTGCGTAGGGATCTAACAGTCGACCCCATGAAAGGTTAAGGATCAGGAGCTCGGGTTAGGACATAGAGGCTATAATGTGATGGTTTCAGACGCAGCCTTTGTGTTTTTGAAGCTGCAAAGTTATTTTTCTCAACACTTATTTAAACTGATTTGTACTTTCCACTTAACTATAGCGATGGGAACCTCTGGGTACCTCACGATTCGATACGCGATACATGGCTCACGATAACGATTATCTCACGATACGCCGATACTGCGATAATCGATATATTGCACAAAAATAACCTGTGATACATCACGATAAGAAAAAACATGCTACTTTAAACCTGTATTTTAACATACTACATATTATTCATCATTTACATTTCTTTTCATGTGCTTTGTACCACTTTTATAAATGATCCCTGACTTACTCACTGAAAATGGGTCATAGATCTGTCAGTGACTTCATTTACAATTAAATAAACAGAAACCACAGTCCTATTTAAAAAGTCCCAACCCCAAATTAATCTTCTTTATTATTATAAAAATTATCATTAAAAATAATGTATTTATGTGACAGTGTTTGGTCCAAGTGCTTAAAACTGTAGCGCTGCCCCCTGCTGGTCTGACTGAATTCTTGATTATTGGCCTCTATTCACTGTGAAAACAGTGGAGCACTGCTGCCTCATTAATATGCATGACGTTACTCATTAATATACATGGCGTCATCAAAAGTATCGATATCGGAATAAAAAGTATCGTTATCGTATTGTTCCACAAAATATCGCGATATATCGGAAAATCGATATATTGTCACACTCCTACTTAACTAATTTCACACCGAGTTGCCTCGTGTACGAAATGCCTTGCCTTTCCACAGCAAGTACTTTCTAAAAACATGATCGAGCAACCTTCACTTGTATTGGAGTAATACTTGACTCGCAGTATCTGTACTTTTACTTTTACTATTGAATTGATTGCACATTTCCTGTCTTTTTTTGCATGTTTCTTGAGAGCTGCATTAACAAGTGAATTTCTCCATTGTGATATCAATAAAGGATTATCTTATCTTATTATAAGTAATTAAATCAAAGTACATTGCCTGGTCCAGCACCTCACAGTCTCCCCTCCTGGGACGTGAAATGTTCCGGTACCTTCTCGACTCCGGCGTACTTGGAGGCCAGCTGCTTCCTCAGGTCGGCGATGTGATGGTCGTACTTCTTCAGATCCTTCTTGAAGTGCTCTCCTCTGAACGCCAGCAGGGGCTTCTCCACTTCACTGTGCAGCTGCGACAACACACGCTACGGTTACAACCAGAGCACGAGGCTGCAAGGGCAAAGCGGCGGGAGCTGACCTTGTTGGAGAACTTGAGATGGACCTCCGCTTCGTCGTGCAGACTCTTCTTCAGCTGCGTCCAGGCCTCGCCCAGAGTCCTGCCGATACAACGTAGACACAAACACACCGCTCAAAGCTGTATCCGAGACGAGTTTAACTTCAGCTGGTTTGAGTTTGTTTATCTCCAGGTGTCGATCGATTAAGGGTTTTAAACTATTTCTTATTTACTTTTTCGGTTTGCGACAAGTTAACTTAACATACAAACTTTCAAGGGGAAACAAAAATCTAATTTTCACAATAAGGTGTTTCATTATTGCACTGATTCACCATTTCTCCATGGAATTATATGGGAAAATGTAAATTCAAGTGCCTTGTCTTGTACTCATTACTTGTAGCAATATTTTTAAGGTTTGCTCAGAAGGATTTTTCAATATCTGATTTATTGAGCCTTGAACCCGAAAAAAACAAGGCAAAATTCATTTTTCTACAGATTTTTATTTTTAACTAATAAGCAGCGTATTCAAAATCTAAACAAGATATCCTAAATCCCCTCTCAAAAAATCTTTGTAACCATTCTGTCCACAAAACGTAACCATAAATTCAAACATGGCATTTCAGGATTTTTGACATTGAGCCTCATTTCCTAGTTATCCAGAGTGTTGTTGATGTCTGTAGATATTTTTGTCTTAAATTCATGCAGTTCTTATATTTGAAGAGTCTAGTGGCGCTAGGCTAGGGCAAGGCTAAAGCATTTCTATGGTATCAGTTAGCCTGCATTAAAAACAGTCTGACCCACTCCACAGTGCACCTGAGGTAAATCACTTATAACACCAGACTAACCATATAAATGTCTGTGTCGATGGAATAATTTTAACCATTTTGCATTTAAAATGACTTATATTTGAGCAGCATCAGCTTCGTGGCTGTAAGCTAACACTGCGGCGGAGTGATCTGCGAGAAAATAGTCCCTCAAAACGCGGTAATTCATGTGATACAAGGTCAGTTATATTTCAAAAATTATTCTATTAACACAGACATTTATATGGTTAGTCTGGTGTTATAAGTGATTTACCTCAGGTGCACTGTGGAGTGGGTCAGACTGTTTTTAATGCAGGCTAACTGATACCATAGAAATGCTTTAGCCTTGCCCTAGCCTAGCGCCACTAGACTCTTCAAATATAAGAACTGCATGAATTTAAGAAAAAAATATCTCCAGACATCAACAACACTCTGGATAACTAGGAAATGAGGCCCAATGTCAAAATCCTGTAATATCCCTTTAATACATTATTAATATGTGGTCGTCAAAAATATTGGCAATTTAGGCCATTTTCAAATAAAAAAGGCCTCATTTTTACACGAAAACAATACATGTAAGTTAACTTGCAATACAATATTTACTCATATTTGTGTCAGAAATCCCCTCCTGGAGCCTCCACCTTAACGTGGTGGAGGGGTTTGAGCGTCCGAATGATCCTGGGAGCTCTGTTGTCGGGGGCTTCGTGCCCCTGGTAGGGTCTCCCATGGCAAACAGGTCCTAGGTGACGGGTCAGACAAAGAGCGGTTCAGAAGCCCCTTATGAGAGACCAACAGGCCCGGTTAGAACCATGAGGCCGTCCTTCTGTGGACCCACCACCTGCAGGAGGAGCCATAGGGGCAGGTGCAATGTGATTTGGGCAACTCCAACAGCTGCCCCCACGACCCGGTAACGGACAAGTGGAAGAAAATGGATGGATGGATGGATGTGTCAGAAATCGACAGTAAAAGTTTCAAATTGATATCCCCCGCCCACTGCTCCTTACCCAGCGAAGGATGGGTCAAATTTAGAGGACACATTTCATTGTACAGTTGTTGTATAATGACAAATAAAGCACCTTAACCTCTAAATTTAACACGTTTTGCCGTATTCACCTTCAGCCTCTCGCCTTGACAGGACATAAATGTTTGTGAAGGACTGAGGCTGGTCCCCTTTGTTAAATGCTAATGCGATGCTAATGTGTTGTCACAGCCGTCTGACTCAGCAGCAGAGCATGACAAAGACGTGCCAATTGATTGATGCTGTAAACAACTTCAGGAGATTGGTTGTTGTCAGTCTTGTCTCCAGAGTCTTATCTAAGAGCGCCGCCACAAGAGCTAAGAAGAAACTTCAGCGAATAGAAGTGAAACGTCCTCAGCTCAACCAAACTCAGTCCAGTTGAAAATTCGAGGTTCACTATGACACATATTGTGGCATAAAGCTATCCTCCAGCCCATGTTGTGCTTTGTGCACTTTTCTGTACCATTACAAGAATGTCATGTAGACCAGTGTATAGTGACAACCCTTCCAATGGTAAAATTACTCAAAACAATATACATGCATTGTTTAAATTCAGTATTTCTGTGGTATCTGGGAATTTAGAGAAACCCAAATGTAGAAAATCCATAATGTGCACCCGGGATAATGGCTCTAACACGATTGGAATCATGTTTCAGACTTTCACTGTAAAATTTAATCCAATCTAAAAACGTGGATTCACCGGAGCCTCAAAATAAGCTTCCTACTTTCAGAACAGGATAAAATCGTGGCTAAACCGGGACTCACCCTTCCTCCTGCGCGGCCAGAGGGCTGAAGGACAGCTTGGACAGGTTCTTGGCGTATTCCTCTTCGATCTTTATCCTGCAAAACGAAAAGGAACGTTTTTAACACCCATCTCTACCCTTTTTCTGTCTACCTCTAGTGTCTAGTAGTGGGGATGTTCTCCACATTATAAAAGTTAATCTATTTAATATTCATCAGCCTTCACTCGTTTGTCTGTGTCAAAGTGTTGCCATAGCGACTCAGAGGCTGCAGTGTACAGAGAGGAGATGGATAGGGCAACCAAAGACCCGGGGGGACAGTTCATAGAAGCACAATGGATAGATGGCACCGATTAGTCTGGGATATGGCAATAGGCCGACATCCTAGAATGTCATGTCATAATTTCCATTAGAGCAGAGGCCGAGACGACGCGGTTTTGGAAAGAAATCTCCACACAGAAAATCTCCAAATGTTTTACCTGATCATTATTTGGAACTGACAGGATTCACAAACCTGCCACATTCATCTTATGGCTCAAAGTCCTTTCATCTGACCAACATCGAGCACATCATTCTGAATATAGGTTGTGTTCACGTGACATCAAAGCGTTCTAAAGAGCCCATAGCTTAAAATTGAGGCGGAGCAACTGAAAATTCCATGGCGGTAACTATGGTACCTGTTACCGCCATGGAACTGACAAAATGCAGATTTGTATGGCTTTGTTTTTGGCTCATATCTCAGGCATTACATGAAACAAAAACTGTCTCAAAGTTTATTGTCTCCTCTTCCAGCACATATGAACAAATGTCCAATTATTTGCTCCGAAAGGCGTCAGAAAGTGGTGACAATATTCGAAAACATGAGCGACGAGCGTGATGTTGTCCAGTAGAAAGGACTTTCAGATATAAAAATAATACGGCGGGTTTGTGAATCCAATCACTGTCAAATACTGATGAGGAAAAATATATGTTTCTCCCAGAGAGTTGTACTGTCCTCCACCTGACACTATGACATCATCACATTCTAAATCGTAATCGCAACTGTCGGCGTGTTCATTATTGGATGGAAAAGAAGACGGAGGCTCGATCGATTAAAATCAATCATAGTTTTATTCCCTCATAATACAATTCTAAAACACAAGTTATCTGAGCTCTGTCCCTAGAAAACATGTTGGGAGGCCAGCGGCTCCAGCCGAAGAGAGAGAGCACTTCCTGTGTTCGAGCAATACGTTTGTTAAGTGGTGACATCACAGCTCTACTTCCGGGTCGGCAGATGTGCGAGAAACTACAAAAACTCTTTAATACCACAATCAATATTTCTGAAATTCAACAGAGAGTTACTGAACATACTTAATCATTAGGCCCATTAGCCAAAAATGCTGTACCTACTGCTATAAAAGTAATATTTACCAAAATCGGTACTTCCGGGTTAGCGGAGAAAAATGCTAACGGCGCAGCAGCTACGCTAAACCCGGAAGTACCGACTTTAGTAAATATTACTTTTTAGCAGTAGGTGCGGAATTTTTGGCTAATGAGTCTGAGAAATAAGTAGGTTCAGTAACTCTCTGTTGAGTTTCAGAAATATTGATGGTTGTTTTTAAGAGTTTTTTAATGTTTTTTTTATCTGACCATATATTGTATTGTATGCATCTCTTCAGTTCAGCTCCCTGCCCCCGTGACTTCCACGGCAAGAACAAAGAGCAATAAAACAACGCCCAGTTGTAAAGTCAGGCGTCAAACCCCAGTTTCAAATGAACCTTAAAGCACAGGTTACATCAACACAGTTTTATACATAATCACTAAAGCCTAGTATGATAAAAAATATATATAGAAATACTTCCACATTGTATAACAATATTTCCACACAACCTATTGCCTCCACTTTTGGACACCTTTATGAGACAGTCGTTTGACGATGTGCTGAGAGAGACGATGTTGAACTGTGTGACAGTTTTTGTTTCATGTGGATAGGTCCGGCCGTTAGAGATATTAACCATAAACCTAGTCCAAAATCCAGTTACCATAGTTACCGTGATCCCTAGCCGAGGGGGACAGAGGCTTGTTAAAGGAATCACAGTTTTTCAACGTTTTCTGGCAAAATGTAAGCATATTTAACACACGCAAATAAAGTCTAGTCGAAATCAAGTCCATGTGAATGTCTCGTCTCAATCTGGTGACAAGAATTAGACAGATCAGTAGAAGTGATAAATCCGGCGCTCAAAGCTAGTGCCTAGCATGAAGCTAACGTTAGAATTATAGCTCTCATTCTCCGTTATTTATGTATTTCTGGGCTGCTGAACCACTTTGTTCCTCTCCATGTCTCTGTATCTTTACTTTTGTATCTGTACTTTTAGAGTAATTGGTGAAAGAGTAGCCTGCCCCCCATGTTAGAATAAAATATAGAATTCAGGACTGTGATGTCATATCGCTATGCACCATGGGATTTGCAGCACAAATAAACTAATGGAGATTTTAAAAGGTAAAATACTGGAGTTATTGTTCACATTAAAACACTTGGACACCACAGTGTGTTAGACGTATTTACCAGTAGTGACTCCATGGCTTTTTTCTTCACTTTTTATACTGTTTTTAGCTAATGTTAGTCTGTGGATAAATGTATGTTAATAGCCACAAACATGGCGGATCTCCATGGTAACAGTGGACTTTCCCAAACTCTATTGTTTAAACTTGAGGCAGTGAGCAGCTGAAAATAACATAATGGTAACTGTCAAAATGCTGATTTATTTATTTTCTTGTCTTTCATCACAACCTATTCTTAGCGGCATGAGCTCAATTTTAGACCAGCTCTTTAAAATGTTGTGACGTTTAGGAAAGCCCAAGGCCTTGAGAGTGAGGGGTATAAACCTTACGACCTTCCGTCACCCAAACACCCGCTCCACCCTGCCCCCAGACACTAATGACACAAATCAACCAAAATATAAGGAACAATCATGGCTCTTGCAGTGTCCATTCCTGTTTCAGTCCCGGTTTACCTCTCGTGGATGAACTCGGCCATCTCCTTCTGTAGTGTTTTTCCTTTGAGCTGTTTTTGGATCAGGACTTCGATGCCGGGGATACAGGCGCCGCCCTGAGGGTCCTTCTTATCCGCCTAAAGACCGGACAGACACACAACATTCAGAATACAGTATGTAGAGCTCAGAGTGTATCGCCAAATTATTATCGCAATTTCAGGTGAAGCAACTTTCATGACGATACATCACAAAACCACTGACATCTTCCATCTTTTCAATATAAATGACTTCTGCGTCTGTTATGCACTTGTCATCTTTGATTTAGCACAATGTACAGTTAATAATCTGCTTCTCCTGCACGGCTAAAGAAAGATGTGAATTGTAATGCGTTCGATATGAGAGATCTTCTCATAAAACTGCCTCGATCGATCTTTATATGCGCTCTGTTCTTTTATAGACACATAATCTAATACAAACGTTTAGTGGCTAATTCTAGCATCGATCACCGGCTCAGGTTTCGGCAGCAGGGAGCCGGATAATCGGCAGAGATGGGACGTTTCACAGTGGGACGCCACAATAGACTCATTATAAGCCTATGTACCCTTTTGATTGATTGATTGGATTTATTTGAGTGATTTTTACAACAACATTATTACAGTGCAGAAAACAAAGCAACAAAAACACTCAAAAGGAGTAGGCTGAAGCAAGAAAGCTTACCCCCATATTCAAAATAAATTTACATTCCGGATACAGTAATACAACATCTCATGTTTACATACAATACAACACTTTACATTACAAATTCCTGAATTACTTATCTTTATTTACAATTTGTACTTTTTTACTTTTCTTATTCCTCGTTCCCGTTCACATAATAACCATTTCCAATCATTACTTATAAACACCAGTCACCATTCTATTAATTGACTCTTAATTTAGCTATAATAAGAATTACATAGTCAACACGACCCATTATTATTGTAATTCCCATTCCCACTGTAAAATATTGGTTGTGATTATTTTATTATTTTTGTTGTTTGCCTTGTTTAGTGAGGTGCCTTTAAAAAGCCAGGGTGTAATATGGCCAGTTGGTAGAGGGCAGTAGCCCCCCACCAGCAAGCCCTCACCCTGCTGCCCTAACTAGTTGTTGTTGAGAGGCAGTTCTGAGCCCTATACTGGGTGGTGCATTAAAAGACAAGATTTATGACTTGTCTTTTTGTTTGATTGTTTGATTTAGGGCTGCAACTAACGATTATTTTGGTAATCAATGAATCTGCAGATTATTATTAAGATGAATCGATTAATTGGAAATTGTATATTTCAAACTTTTTACCACATAAAGTTAAAGTGATGCCGCTTAAGGACTTGTCGATGGAGTAAACTTAAAGCAGGGTTTATACAGGCAGAAGCAAGTCGAATTAAATGCTTTTTAATGCCATCTTTAACGCCCAAATACTACATTTTAAAGCCACAAATGCAGAAAAAAATTAGTGCATATTGCAAACATTTCATTAAACAGAGAAAAAAATGTCATACTCTGCGAATACATTTAATGCCATTTGAATCTAATGTTATGCTTTTTAATTTAAGGCACAGTTATGACTTTTAGTGCCCTGCGGAAACCTTGTAAAATGACTGTTTTTACGAGTAATGCTTTAAAAAATCCCTTGAGCTGAACTTGGTTTGCTCGAGGCTTCACATGATGAACACAAGCACAAGTTTCTGTGAACAGGCCATTCCTCATTTGAAAGCTAAGAACCTCCAGAGTTCAGCCACTGAGCTGTAACGACTGGAGGCTGCACTGGCACTGACTGGGACTTTATCGGGGCCCGGAGCCGGGGCTGAGGAAGTTTATTTCCAAACTGGATTAAACGAAAGGATCTGGCAACAATAAGAGTGGAGCTCAGTGCTTTCTGACTGGATAATTCTCCAGAGACACAGAAAAGCGCTATATAAAACCGATGCATTATTATTATTATCATATTAATGAAGTTTACAATGCACAAAACACTACTAACCCTAACTTTCCATGTTAAATACTACATTTTCATCTCATGTTTGGTCTTTTTGAGTCTGTGTTTACCGGAAAACTATTAATTAATTGCTCAATCAAGCTCCATTTGATTTTGTTTTTTCTTTTTGTGTGTGTAATTCTGTTAAACATTAATCAGAATCAG
Organism: Neogobius melanostomus; assembly: GCA_007210695.1. NCBI lineage: Eukaryota > Metazoa > Chordata > Actinopteri > Gobiiformes > Gobiidae > Neogobius > Neogobius melanostomus. Next base: position 1,095,987 of record VHKM01000480.1, read on the forward strand.
AAAGAACCTTCATAGTGCACACTGGTCTTGAACACCCCTCTGAGTTAGTTCAAGTTGGAAGTGTTGAATCTAGTGGCTTCACACAACAGACGTGCCCATGTGAGTTTAAAAAAAATAATAAATAAAGCCAGGCGAGGCCGGAAAAAGGTGTAAAAAAAAAAGTGGATAAATGAGATATGTTGATGCATAACTCAGTCGGCTGTCTGTGGAGATGTGTCAGGCCCAGATTATGCAAAAGAGAAAATGTCATCAGGCAAATGCAATTTCAAAGCATATTGTCTGAAGGCAAGCGACTATTCAGGTGAGCTAAACCTCAGGCAATAAAAAGGGCTGGTCCAAACTATAAAAGTGGCTATCTGGCTTGTACAGAACAACATATTTATATTATTTAAAGGGGGGGTATTATGTAAAATCGACTTTTCAAGCTTTATATCATGTTATTATGTCATTCCCTCATTAAACACATGCCTGGAGTGTTGCCTTGGCTCATTCACATATGTTTGAGTAATCAGTAAAAACTTAGACGGCAGCCATTTTAGGTGTAGCTATGCCTCAGTCCTCCTAGGAACGCCCCCACCTCCTGGAGACGCCTCTGGACCTTTTGTCACCAGCCAAGCCACCAACCACTGCTCCCCAGCTCAGCAGAGCCCCCTCCCCGCACAGTAGTGTTGTTTAGATGCCACAGCAGTGTGCTGAAGGGGGCGTGTCGGAAAGCTTCTTAAAGAGACAGAGGCCTATTTCAAGACGTTCAGTACAGCCATTTTGAGAGAGCAATTTTATTCAAGGCAGTTATTTTAATTTACTGCATATACAGACCAACAGAAGGTTACGTCATCATTGTAGTATGCTATAGACTGGTGCTATGTGATTGAAAAAAGCATAATACCCCCTCTTTAAGCAGCTAAACGAGCATCATTAGCTGCTAACAAAGCTTCTTGGCAAAACGTCCACACGCGTCGATACTGACCCAGAAGTAGTCGCAGTAGCTCCAGTCGTTGGGTTTGAGCAGCTGCTGTTCGGGGCCTTCTCCGGGAAGAGGGAACGTCACACAGTTCACCTGCAGCACACAAAGAAACAAATATATTTCAAATAACATCAGCAGAATCAGCTGTAAACCTTCTGCCTCATTGCTAGAAGTTCAATCCCTGGATCAATCCCCCTAGTCGACCCCAGGGCAAAAAATACACGACCAAAGCATGAACATTGTTTAAAAGTATAAAAGATAATAAAGCAGTAGAATGTTACTTGGACGCGTTGTGGTTTTAACGGAATAGGCCACCGTTTTTACATACGGAGATGTTCTTACCTATAGCTTAGACGAGTTGATGCGTAACTGTCTGGTCTTTGTGGGTGCGCTCAGTCACGCAAATGTTGTTAGCATTTAGCCTCTCCTAGCAAAGGTATAGCTCCAAACTCGGGTGACGTTTGAAGCGACCAAGCTGTTCCACGTTTTCCCTATTTAAATACAGTTACGTGAGCCTTTACACGATCCAAGTCTAGTTACACAAAATTAAACATGTCGATTTTCTCAGCGGCTAAAAAAGGGAACTATATTGTGAAGTGTAATAACACCTGGAGTACTTGGACGTCGGCGCAGTAATATCGTCAAAACGTGGAACAGCTTGGTCGCTTCTAACTTCACCCCAGTTTGGAGCTATACCTTTGCTGGGAGAGGCTGAACGCTAAGAACATTTGCGTGACTAAGCACACGCACAAAGACCAGACAGTTACGCATCAACTCGTCTAAGTTCAGGTAAGAACATGTCTCAGTATGGAAAACGGTGGCCTGTTCCTTTAAGTTTATATGAATCGGGCTTTAGATTTTGAAGGTGTGAGTGACTTGATTTTAGGCTCATTTAGCTTTCTGTCCGTCTCCTGCGTGAGTCTGTCCATGTGCTCCGTCAGTCGCTTTGTTTACCCAGAGTCATAGCAACAGAGTGGTACATGAAAACTGGGACACGATTCAGGATTACGCCGCAGGGGTTCCAAATCTTGACTGTCCTTCCCCGTGGCGAATGGTAAAACTGTTAAAATCTCATGACGTGCAACAATACGCATTGAGGAGATGCTAGAATTGAGATTTGTAATTGGTTTACACTTGGTAATTGATGTTCACGTTCACAAAAACATTCATTTTCAAGTGAAGTGTGTTATTTTGGAGACTGTATTGGGGACAACTGGGACTGAGTAAAACTGGGACAAATCAAGGGTTTTGGAGAAATCTATTGGGACGTGGGACAAAGGACTCAAAACTGGGCCTGTCTTGGATAAACTGGGACATCTGGTCACCCTATAACATGAGCTAACCGCTGGGGACACGACTGTACACAGCTCAACAGGTGAAGCCGTGAAAAAACATCACGGGTGGCGCCATATTGTTTTGGTCCCAGTTCTTCATAGGGCTGGGCGATATGGCCAAAAAAAAAACTCAGTTTGGACGATTACGATTTTAATAGATTTTTATTGGAAATAAACTTAAAAAGGTCTCCTAATCTTTCATACGAAGAAAACTGCTCAGAGTCCTGCTCATTAATATTTCATAATATGGCCTACAGTTAGGCCCATTAAGATAAGATAAGCCTTTATTTAAAATGGTTATTTCTTAAATAGTCCTTGTCTGCTCTCAAAAGTAAAACTTCTTAATAAGCCATGGAGTTTTCAAAGGTGTTTTAGTTTTATCCTCATGCCTCTGCTGTGATTGACAACCGTCTCCGTGGAGACTCAAGGGGAAAGGGGCGGAGTTAAAAGGGTGCTCCGCTCAAAGCAGAGTGAGAGAAAAAGGCACAGGAGCAGACCCAGGGAAAGTCTGTTTTAGCGGAGGAAAACTCCACCACACACTTTTAAAACACTCTTCCCTTTGGGAAGCAGCTGAGATCATCAGAAAGTCTCTGGCTTCTCCGTTGGTGTCATTTCGCTACAGAGCGTCTGAAACGCTGCTAGATTGGCCGCACGTGAGGCGGACATGGAGCGGCGGACACGATTTTACGATTTAGCCATTTTCCACATCGTCTGTTTTTAAAAGCATGAATTAAATGAATTAATTCGATTTATCGCCCAGCCCTAGTTCTTCATCTCCCGTTTGGGTACATTTTCCAGCGCCCTCTGATGGTAACTTTTGATAACGCACGATGGACATTATAATGTTTCTACGTATGAAATGGGAGCATAAATGAAGCTTTAACATTTAACAGGTTTCTCAAAGCACCACAGGAGGCCATTATTCTTTCACGGCACAAATACCTGCGTCACATCGGTGAGACTGCAGGAAGCCGGGGTAATGTCAGCCTCGTTCCCGTTTCTCTCTGGGTTTTATTCGGGACCTAAAGGTCGAGTGAATAAACATGAGGCGCCCGAGGACACTCTTCACCTAAACACGCCGGACGCCATCTTGGACCGGACCATGCAGCTGTTCAGGCCCTCGCAGCTGTCCGGGAACTGCACGTACACCGCACTAAAGCCCTCACCGCTGTGTGACCGAGGAATGACTTAACCATTTTCCTGGTTTTAAGGAACCTCCAGAGGCTGCACTGGCACTACTTTGGGCTTGATGGGGACGTGTGGCTCTGGGCTTGTGGAAGTAGGAGAAAGAGTCCCTTTACGTTCATTGTTTTAATCATAGAACCTGGCAACGTGTTTACTTCAGACGTAGAACCGTAAAAGTGAATGATAATGTCCAAGATTTTTGTTCATTTATTTGAGCTGGAACCACCAAGTTACTTTCTTTAGTGTCGTCACAGGAGATATTTTTCATTTTTATTTTTCTGTAACAGTTTTCGGTACCTGACTTTTTCGATACCAGGAGCACTTTAACCATTTCCCAGTACTGTAGGCTACACTACCGTTCAAACGTTTGGGGTCACTTAAAATGTCCTTATTTTTTGGAAGAAAAGCTTTTTTTCAATGAGGATAACATTAAATTAATCAGAAATACAGTGTAGACATTGTTAATGTTGGGAATGCCTATTCTAGCTGGAAACTGGTGATTTTTAATGGAATACCTACATAGGTGTAAGAGGTCCAGTGTTCTCATGGTACATTGTGTTAGCTAATCATGTTAGAGGGTAATTGATGATTAGAAAACCCTTGTGTAATTATGCTAGCACTGCTGAAAACTGTTGTGCTGATCAGAGAAGCTACAGAACTGGCCTGGGTGACCCCAAACCTTTGAGCGGAAGTGTAACTTTAAACATAATATCAGGAGCATTTAATCAAGGATCGATTAGTGATGATTAATGACGACATCAATCATGTGTTCAGATGATGTAATAATCCAGCTGTTCAGAACATACTGTGCACCTCTTTATGAAGAACGTACTGTGCACCTCTTTATGAAGAACGTACTGTGCACCTCTTTATGTTGCTCCGCTGTGGTGCAGATGTAAAAAGGCGTCTCTGCAAAAAAGCTGCTTTTCATTTCCTCTTAAAAAAGCCAAGGAACACTAGTGCCAGTCAGCCGTTTCGTCAGGCTCGTGTTTGCACTTTTGATTCTCTCATGAGAAATCTAATGTGTGGAGGTGGGGTAAATTGAGCCATTTTTTGCTTTGGTAGTTATTGTGTACACACAGTAGAATATAAGAGTATAATTTGTACATTCATTTTGGGATGTTTTCTATTTCTCTTCAAAAATGTTCTGGAATATACATTTTTTAAAGACTTTAAAAAAAAAATTATAAAGTGGTGTTGTGGCTCACGTTACTCCAGGAGCAGGTTAAGTTGAACCAGATGTAAGGGTGAAATTTACACTTAAAATCATACCATCTTTTTTTACATTTTAATAAGAACTGTTATGCAGAAGAAATATTAAAATATGCCATTTTTGCCCTAAACCCTCCCAAGTAATGTAAGTGTGATATTTAAGTTCAATGTTCTTGTCTCTACCAAACCCAGAACCACAAAAAAAACAATAGAATTGTAAATTGCAATTTTCTTTAGTTTGTTATTCACTGTTTCTTACCCCGACCCCGGGTCAAATTACCCAATTTTTTCTTCTTTGAAATAAAAGTAGATAGTTGTGTTTATTGTAAAGGAAATCTTCCAAAACTATGTATCTGCATTTATAGCAAACAAACTTACCAACATCAGATAAAAGTCAGTATCTGCAAACATTTGGTTTTTGTAACAATCGCTTTTGTGATCAGGCCAAAAAAGCTGTGTAAAACAATCTGTCTGGCAAGTTCAAATCTATAATCGAACATGAAATAAAACATTTCTATTTCCAAAATATAATGAACTTCCCCAGTGGCTCGACTTGACCCTCTCCTTTCTACAGATGTGTGTGCTGTTTAAATCTGAGCACTTTCTTTTCTGGACACTAGTGAATCCAAATGTCAGTGTTTTGTTTGTCTGTGTGCACCTCATGGACCTCGAGGCTGTCCATAAAGACGATGACGCGTTTTGCCATGAAACAAATATGGTGCCAAGTTTTTCCTGTTCCATACATGAACGTGTCCTTTCTTTAATGTCATGAATATGGATAAATGTGCTACACGTCCGAGCTCAGGTGACGCTCCACAGATTCTGCAGCAGCGTTTATAACCGCGGCCACTCGAGTGGAAACTCACACTTCGCACTGCGGCTCTCATGTAGCATCAGCCTGAGCTCCTCCGGCTCTGCTCTGAAGCTGCACAACCGACCGCACACGGATCTGTCGTTTCAGCTGCAAACATGCTCTGAAATGCATTTGAAGACGAGACGCTGCAGCCGAACATGGGGAAGAAATAGAGATATCAGTTTGAAATAATGACTTTCTTTCTTTGATTTTGTTGACACATTAGTTACAACTTATTATTTTTATCTTCAGTCTAGTTTCTATTGAAAAATCGAAATCTGTCAATTTATTCTTTCGTTTTTTGGGGGGTTTAAAGCTCAATGAACCAGACAAAGAATTACTAATCAACAAATCCATCCATTTGTTAATTTCAAGACAGTAAAATGTGTTGGGAAGATGGTTTACAATGTGAGAAAATGGCCTCACACTTCCCCATATCATTCCATGAAGGAGCGTTCATTCAAGTAAATAATAAAAGAGAAGTAAAGCAGCTGAGCAAAATCCAATACTGAGAATAAAAACAGTTCGATACCATGGCGATGGATCGCATGCTATGGCAATATACCAAGCAGCATGCAAACTAGAAAACTGCACCAATAGTTTGTTGACATGTGTGGCAAATGTCCATCAGCACAAACATTTAAATTCAATAGAAGATTGAAGAATATGTTGACAATATTATTTGAAACAATGTGCACAGTGTCCCCACGTGATCTCTTCCTGGACCATAAGCTCGCCGCTGTACTTCCTGTCCCCTGTCTTTTACATTCACGATTAGCAGAGTCCAAAACAAATAAAGGGATAGTTCAGGATTGAGTAAAGGACGACGAGTTACTGACGGACAGTCACTGCAGCGTGTTACAAACACCATGTTCGCTGTGAATCCTGCCCCAAAGGAAACGCCAGTGGTCGTAAGGGCGGAGCTAAAGGCTAATGTTAAATAATGATAATATAACATGTAAACAACTCAATAAAATGTAAACTACTAACAGGCTGATTCTTTTGTGCGCAGGCTCATTCAAAACTTTGCACTTAAATGTTTATTTTATGTTAGCCATTAGCCTCAAGACAAAAACAGCGTTATGAACATGGAGGTTTCCTCCAGTGAAGTCTCACGTAATGTTTTTAACCTGCTCCAGTCACTTCCAAACTTTTACTCTCTGTCCTTTACCAAATCTTGAGCTGCATTTGAGTGGGACCCTGCTAGTTGTGAATGTAAAAGAGAGGGAACAGGAAGGACAGCGCTGATGTTACTGTACAGGCAGAAATCACATGGGGGCACTGTGCATATGGCCAATACTTTTTTGAAACAACACAGAGCTCTTTACAATAACGACAGGAAGTCTATTTAAACCAGGATGGCAAGTAGCACTGAGTCTGTGTCTCACATTTTAAAAAGAAGCTTGAGTCTGTCATGAAGGGGACGCTTATGTTTGGTGGTACGACTTTGATGACCACGGCTTTTAGGGAACCTGGGTTACTGTGTCCCACAATGATGCCAGTGCTTTGCCATGGCATCATTGATGTTTAGTGTACAGAGCGTATTTGTGTTCAGCTATGCGTTCTTTTCTCTTTCGTTCTGCCCACGTAGAAACAGTCATGTCACATGACATTTAAAAATGACTGCCCTGACAAAGACTGTGCCACGAGTCTAAACGTGTCGGCGTTCAAATAAAAACCCGCACGCAGCAGGATCTGTGCGCCTGGGACTTCATTCAGTTATTTTGCAGAATAATTCTCTGCCCACTCGGGATCCTGAACAGCATCAGATCGCTTACTGAGTTTGGATGTGGCGAGTGCGAGATGTTTGTAATAAAAAAGATGATCGTGTAGATTGCACACAATAAGGTGAAAGCATACGCTCAGGGACATGTCTCCCGAACGCTGAAAATGATTTTGTTTTGTTTTTTGCCCTTAAAAGGAACAGGCCACCGTTTTTCCACACTGAGATATGTTCTTACCTGAGCTTAGACGAGTTGATGAGTACCTGTCTGGTCTTTGTGCGTGCGCTCAGTCACGCAAAATGACCAAAGATGTTGTTAGCATTTGGCCTCTCCCAGTATATTCCTATGGCTCCAAACTGGGGTGAAGTTGGAAGCGACCGCGCTCTTCCACGGGCACAAAGACCAGACAGGTGCGTATCAACTCGTCTAAGCTCAGGTAAGAACATATCTCAGTGTGGAAAAACGGTGGCCTGTTCCTTTAATATCTCGTCCCCTGAATCCAAAATAATGTGGATAAGAAAATAAATAAATCTTTAATCTGATAGTAATGATGGATAGAAAAACTGCAATTAGATATTCATCTGAAATCGTGCAGCCCTTCCCTGCTCCCGTTTCCTCCATGACCCGAATCTTGTGCTCTTAAACAGTGAGTAATGCCTCCTGTGTTACATAAGCACATTATGTTCAGGTCAAATAATGATACAACGATCTGCTATTTCAACCAGGGCTGGAGCAACAGAGGCTGAACGAGGCCTGAGCCCAGACCGAAGAAAAGACTAAACCAGGACAGAATGTGGACTAAAGCAGAGGTTCCCAAAAGACACTGAGGTGCATTCAAGACAATATTTTGTGACGTTGTAATTAATATGTTTCTGGTAGAGACAGTGTATATTTAGTGAAAATTAAGCCAAATAACAAAATAGTGTATTAAAATAAACATTAATGAACCAGATAATTGTTAATTGTTTTGATCGTAAAGAGTGAGAAAGCCTGCATTTTAGTTTTGACCTGCATGAATGATAGAACATAGTTAAAGGGTCTGTACCTGACATATTTACTTACAGACTTTACTCTTTACTCTTGTGTTTTTTGTTGGTGTGTTCCACTCAGGTTTTGGACCCTGCCACACTTCTAAGATGATCAAGGTGACAAATGACATCAGGCTTATTATAGATGGAGGCAAGGTCACGGTTTTAGTTCTGCTGGTTAAACACCTGGGTGGGAATCTCTGGAAAGGCTCGAGTGGTTCAGATCCTACCTTGAGGACCAAACACACGATGTCGAGATCGGTACTATACATACTATGTGGAGCCCTGGGTTCCCAAGGGGTTGATTCTGGGGCCCCTCTTGTTCAATCTGTACCTGCTTCCATTAGGTCAATCAATATGCAGCAACAACGTGTTCTATCACAATTACGTAGACGAGCTTCAGATATATTCCGGACACTAGAATGATGGTCCATATTAAAGGAAAAGACACACATAAAAGCAATACATGTATCTCCTGTATAGGCTCATATACAAGAAGAACATCGCACGGAGCTTAGTCCAGGGTTAGGTCAATGCAGTGATGACACTGTTCATCGAGTTCGAAAACCTGCACATGCACCTGTACATGAGACTTCACAGAACAGCAGGGCAGTTTGGCACATCTGCATTTGCAAACATGTGGCTTGCACTGCTCCATCGTGAGACCCTCAGTAACATCCGCATGACATCATTATATGCTACAGTTAGGTTTTGCATATGTGTCACTGACAGCGGGTGAACATGGGCCATTGTACCAAACAGATTAGTGTGTGGATGCAAAACAACCTGCTCCAGTTAAATACAGATCAAACTGAGATCATTATCTTTGGCCCACAAAGACACAGAGACGTTGTCATTGGTCACCTTGAGTTAGAAATCTAGGGGTAATCCTGGACTCAGACCTGAATTTTAACTGTCATATTAAGTCCATTACATCAGCGGCCTGTTACCATTTAAAAAAAACATTGCTAAAATAAAAAACATGAGTCTAAACCAGACTTGGAGAAACTAATTCATGCATTTGTCTCCAGTCGGTTAGACTAACGGCTGCTCAATGGCCTCTGTAAACGAGCTGTTAGACAACTGCAGAACATCCAGAACGCTGCTGCTCGAGTCCTGACCAGAACCAGGAAATACGACAGAGGCAGCATGTTCCTTGTACATATCATTTTCGTTTATTTCTATGATTTACGTTTGTACTTTAGTTGACAAACGTTTCAGTTCATTTCACAGCGTTAATAACATTTAGCTTTCAGCTGGTTCACAGTTCACGTTTGTTTGTTTTTCTATTAGCTTTTCAGTTTATGCCAAACAAAGGAGGGCGGAAACAAGACAGCAGCGCAGTTCCACCTAAACGTAAATAAAGGTTAGCTGAGGAGCAGTTATGTAAGATAAAGGCTAACCACCAGGCAAGGTCGCACGCCCACATCTAGCCCTTCTCGGCTGGCTCGGTGCTTCAATAGCCCCCAGTTTCGGCACAGAAGGGCCCCAGCAGACCCCGAGCCACCATGCACTGAGAGTGAGCAATGGACGCCATGGAGTGGCCCGCGTTGAGGCTCTCAACCACCCGCGAAAATAAAACCTATATATTAGTGGCCACACCAAAACCTAAGGAAGGAATAAATGAATGATAGCTACCTGGACCCGTAGGACACACAGCACAACCTCTGGGCCCAGCACAGCCAGGCAAGAACACGCCAGTGAGGAGACACAGGAAGTGCGTGTGAACCAGGGTGGCTTTTATACTATTTAAACGCTAGCGCCATCTGCTGTTTTGATATTTAAAATGCATATATTTAATGAAGTTATTTAAAATACAGTTGGTAAAAACGGGTAATGCCACATTAGTCCAGTGCTCCGGTCTCTGCACTGGCTTTATGTCCCTCAAAGAATGGACTTCAAAACAGCTCTGCTTGTCTACAAGTCTCTTCATGGTCGGGCACCAAAGTATAGCTGACATGTTACATGTTACGTATGATCCACCTCGTGCCTTGAGAACCTCAGGAAGTCTTTTTGCTGTACCCAGAGTCATGACTAAACACGGTGAGGCTGCGTTCGTTTCATGCAGCAAAGGTCTTGAACAGTTTCCGTGACGACGTGAGACAGGCCTCAACTCTGACTATGTTTAAGTCCAGGCTGAAAGCATGTCCTGCTGCCTATGGCAATTTAACATATTCATACAGTATATGTAGATTTGTTTTAATGTAATTGTATGAATTGATTTGTTTTAACTGCTTTTTATTGTATTTTCATTGTATTTTTATGTGTTTGGTGTTGTGGTGAGACACTTTGAGTTGTCTTTGCCTTGTCTTGCCTAGAAGTGAAATTAGTTTTGCTGCATTGACTATGCAGTGGTTTGTGGAAAGACAGTTGTTCATATTATACTAGTTTGTGTCAGCATTACTGTGATACTGACTCTGAAAGTAGTGACAAAGCTAATACGCATCCCTGTGAAGAAATGTTGGGAATGGGTTTGGACATAAACTGTTTAACCTCTTAACCCCCGCCTTTACCAAGTGTATTTTCTCCACTTCAGCTTTACTCAAATCTACAAAACTCATCTCAACAGATAATTTCTCTTGCGTTGTTGCCGTATTGTCGGCACTTTTTGGACTTTTTTTTCACTACTTTTTTAATTTGTTTTTGTCACATTTTCGCCACATTATCATCGCTTTTTGTCATTTTTCTGTTGCTCTTTTGTGGCTTTTTTGTTGCGTTATTGTCACACATTTTTGTCACTTTTTCATCACTTTTTTGTGGCTTTTTCATGTTTATTTTGTTGCGTTATTATATTTGGTCACTTTTCTGTTACTCTTTTGTGACTTTATTGTCACACATTTTTGACAATTTTTCATTGCCTTTTCGTCATGTTTTTGTCACCCTTTTGTAGCATTTTTGACACTTTTTTCTAATAAGCTTTGACATTTGGGTAAAGCCAAACTTTAGAAAATGTGCTTGGTTCAGGTGGGGGTTAAGAGGTTAAACTTTTGCTTCCTCTTTTATTGTTCTAAATCCCCCAAAACTCAGTCCTGTAACTGGATTAAGTGTGCGAGCTTTCAGTGACCTCGTGATGTGTGTTTATCTTGACTGATTGAATTGTTTTGCTCCTGAAGTTATTATTCCCACATACGTTTTATATCATGTGAGGCCACGAGTGACTTTGGGGAGTCGCTGCTCAAAAAGTCTGGACTATGACCAGACGTCGCAGCTGAACGACCTCCTGACTGAGAGGCGGGAGTCCGGCGAACCACTCTGCCTCTCCTTATGGCTTAGATAATAACTGTAAAGAAGACGGTGCGGAGGGAAAAATCAATTCTCATCACTGTCCATAAAACCAGCGTCTGTCTCCGCACGATTCGACGCTGCAAAGTAAGTGGCTCTTAACGGCTTTTACTCCCAGTGATGCCCTACACGAGGGCACTGTGTGGAACAGATACGGCGGAACGTTTACATCAGATGCCCTCCCGTCTAAAATATACAGTTTTCAGGTTTTTTTTTAACGTCATGTGAATTTATTTTGCTCACGGTCAGAACCATGCAGGTGTTCAGATGTCTCCGTCCGCACCTGCCGTCGCTAACGAACGCGTGTTAATGAGCCGGTGACAGTCGCCACGGCAACAGGTCACACGTCGCCACGGTAACCGCAACTTCCAGGTGTCGCCGAGCGCGTGAAGGTGACGCAAAGGTCGTTTTTGTTTTCATTACCTAAAGAAGGTGTTTGGGTGAGTCCTGAGGCTGATAACGATGTGGGAGTGAGTGGTGGTGGTGTTGATGCGGGGTTGCCGTCGGTGATGCGTTTCCATGGCGACCGGAGGGACGGGATGGACCGGGGGTGGGGGGGCGTGTGAAACGTGAGGAGCAGGAGAGCCGGGAAACAAAAACACACACAGAGCAGGCGGCTGACGTCACGGAGTCTGCCACAAACCAAACCACATGACTCAAAACTGAGCTATATAAACCAGGTCCCACACAGGCCCAGAGGCGAGGACTAAACACCAGCGCCAAAAGCAAAGCTGGAATAGGACTGAACAAGGCGAGACACAGCAGGTGAACAAGAAAAATACACATTCAGTTGGAGCAGAGGCCGATACGACTCAATGGGACAGACACAGTTTTGGAAAGAAATGTCCAAATGTTTCCCTGCTCATTATTTGGAAGTAACTGGATCCACAAACCTACCACATTCATCTTACGGCTAAAAGTCCTTTCATCTGACCAACTTCAAGCTCATCATTTAGAATATTGTCTCTACGTTTGGACACGTGTTAGCTCATAGAGAGAAAAGAACTTAGTGTTTATGTTTCATGTGGATACGTCCAGCCATTACAGAGAAGTAAACCAAGTCCAAAATTCATATTGTTACCACAACAGAATTCTTATCTGCAACTACAAAACATGATAATTTATATCATTCAGTTTTGTTGATATTGAGGTCCGTTTTGTAAAAGGGAATCCCCAGAAGCGCAATGCTTAGGGTGACCAGACGTCCCAGTTTACCCGGGACAGTCCCAGTTTTGAGTCCTCTGTCCCATGTCCCCACACATTCCTCCAAAACCATTCATTTGCCCCAGTTTTACACAGGATCTGTCCCAAGTGTCCCAGTTTTTGGCCAATATGATCCACAAAGTAACAAACGTTGCATGAAAATTCATGTCTTTGGGCCATGCAAATGTCCATTACAAAGTAGAAACCAATACAAAAATCAAGTCTATCATGTTAATGCTGATTGGTGCATGGTGTAGTAACAAGCGAATTTACCATTTAGCGTGGGAAAAAAAGTCAATAAATGGCTCCCTGGTTGACCGTGCAACTAAAGCCCAAATAGTGTCCCAGTTTTTTAATCAGAAAATCTGGTCACCCTAGCAATGCTTATGGACAGGGACCCACAATTAAAATACAACCAAAGTGCAGAAGCAAAAGAAAGATGCAGAATTACAAAGGAAAAAACAGAAATTACAAAAATTCTTAAAAAATACTTAAAAATATTTTTAAATATGTAAAAAGAATGTAAGTCTTTTATAGAACTATCAATCTCATTCCAGATCTCTACAGGCCATGCTAAAGCTGGTACGGTTATGACGATGATTTTTCCCTCTTAATAAAGGTTTCCTTCTAGTGTTATGTTTATGAGATCACTGGAATGAGTTAACAGAGTCTAGAATGTAATTTATGTACCACGTTATACATAATACAAGCATTGTGAAATCTGTTGCACTCAGTGAGCTTCAGAAGCTTGGAAACATAAAAAAAGAGGATCTGAGGGAGAGTTAAAGTTTGCCCATGATATAACACATATAACTTTCTTCTGAAGAATCTCCAGTTTTTCAAGATAACTAGGATACGTGTTACACCATATGACATTGCAGCAATTTGTATGTGGTTCAAACAGGCTGTTTACAGTGTTGTGACGTCACGGTGACATGTTTTGTACATAAAAATCATCAAAATTGACAATAGCTTGAGGGAGAAAAAGTGTAAAAAATTGGACAAAACCAGGTTTAACATTCTTCCATTCATGAAGACAGGTGCTGAATACAAGCAGGAAAATAGCAAGGTTTTTCTCCACGCGTTTAACCTAATTTAACATTCAACATTTCATACATTCTTATCAGATAATATTTCTAAGATGTAAACGTGATAATGTGTCCTTAATCGCAATTGATTATGCGGTTTGCCCTTGTGCACACTTCTCGTGAGCAAACGCTTAATAAATGTTCCCCAAAGCGTATTTTTACATGTTAGATATACACAGTTATTCAGAGGGAATTTGGTGTCTTTATTTTGTCTTTTATTATGATTAAAATCCCAATAAATCAGGCCAGGAACTTGTTACTGAAATATCCCTTCTAAAAGATGTCAAAATATTGCACAAGACTGAAAATGTGGCGTCTGTTGGAGCTACTTTATATGGAGATGTCGTCCAGAGAGAGCGACAAAAATACAGTTTGAGAAAACGGCCTTTGAAGGTACAACTCCCCACATGACTCCACGGAGGGAAGTTGATCTGCGTTTCCAGGTGAGAGCACGAACTGGCCCAAAGCCTTAAAATAGAAAAACCCGAGTGTTGTGATTTTTCTAAAGAAGGTCTTTCCCGTCCACACCGTTAAATTCAACACCACTGTCTTTCTCTACGTGTTTCTCTCTCTCTCTCTCTCTCTCTCTCCCCTCCGTGGCGGCCATTACTCCCGTCTCCATGGAAACTGGAGCTGCTGCATCGCTACGTCTCCCCACGATTTGTTTTGTGTCTAGTGCACCTATGTTTGGGTCAGGACGCTCTCCTCTCAGCAAAACGGCGTCAGGTTCCATTCAAGGATCAATGTTACTGCACAGATTGAGACAGACTAACACAGGTTTACGATACAATTATAGATTTGGACTAAACAAAGAGTAGGAAAGGACTAGGAAGGTATGAAGTCATGGTTTACGCTCAAGTCTCGTGTTTTATACAAAAAACAAGGGCCTTATTCAACAAAATATGGTACATTTCTACTTACTTATGCATTTAAAATGGTCTGAATAATTAATACAGTGGGATATTATGAACATATTAATCATTTCTTCTCCTCCTGGAACCGCCACCTTAACGTGGTGGAGGGGTTTGAGCCTGAATGATCCTGGGAGCTCTGTTGTCGGGGGCTTCGTGCCCCTGGTAGGGTCTCCCATGGCAAACAGGTCCTAGGTGACGGGTCAGACAAAGAGCGGTTCAGAAGCCCCTTATGAGAGACCAACAGGCCCGGTTAGAACCATGAGGCCGTCCTTCTGTGGACCCACCACCTGCAGGAGGAGCCATAGGGGCTGGTGCAGCTCCAACAGCTGCCCCCACGACCCGGCAACGGAAAAGAGGAAGAAAATGGATGGATGGATAATTTCTTATCCTAATATATGGTGCATTCCAGGCAACTGGTAACCGGTATCTTTCCCACTTGAAAATTACGACTTACGACCTCAGCGCGTTCCAGGTAATTAAACTATCTTACAAAACGGCTAATGCTACAACAGTTAGCTCATACGATGCTAACGTTTTATGAAAGTTTCTCCAAACCAGATATAATTAAAAACATGCGACATAATAACGTTATGAAAGCTGTGACCAAAAGTAACGTTCACGTCACTGATGCAGTGGTTTTGTTACAGTTTTAACATTAGCTGCGAGCCTCCACTGGGGGCCGCCATTACTGTCTTCATCTCGTACACAAACTCGTAGCAGTCTTGAGGTTTCCGAGTTTACAAGTTGTAATTACCAGTTCGAGCAGCGTTCCAAGGCATATTTCCATGTGAGAGGTGGGAAAGTTACCAGTTGCCTGGAACGCACCATTAGCATCTTTGGAATTGTCCATATATGGTCATGATTCTTCACCATTACTTTCACAAATGCTGAATTATGAATATACTGTATGTTTTCTACTAAATAAAGATACAGAGACATAGAGACGAGCAAAGTGGTTCAACAGCCCATAAATACATTAAAAAAATGAACAATGCTAACAGGAATCTACGTTAGCTTCATGCTACATATGCTAACGTTAGCAACAAGTGCAGTTTTCCGCTTCTACAGAACAATTTGCTGTAAAAAAAAAAAAAAAAGACATCCATATGGGCCCGATTTTGGCTTGACTTTATTGGTGTGTGATAAATATGTCTATAGTCAGAAAACGGCTAAAAAGAGTGAAAAAGGGTGATTCCCATGAGAGGTTTTCTTCCCCCTGTCTGTTTATCTATATCCATATTTGTGATGTGTTTATTTTTCGGGCTCAATTTTAGCGAAAAAAGGCTATATTTTGTTCAATATATTTTAGACTTTTTCTAATAATGTGAGCGGAGAAATAGCGGGGGCGGCAGGGAGCAGAGATTTTTCAGTGGAATTAACAGATAAAACAAGTATTTTTAGTCCTGTCAAACACCTGTCGCTACCATGGCATTTCAACAACACCATATGCCTTCGAACCGGTCCTGTATAAAATTCAATCTAAACCAGAATGAAACCAGAGATAAACCAAGGTCTAAACGAGAACAAAGCTGTGAAATTGTTTTAGGACGAGCCACATTTGACAAACATGCAGCACTTAACCATCTCTCAGTCCACCTCCACAGTTTTATGTAACCTGTCACAATAAACCAGGGCTAAACCAGGTCTTAAAAAGGAGTAAAACCAGGCCCCAGCCAGGACTATATCGTGAGAAATGCAGTCCAAAATCATCCCTGTCTCTTATGTAACGCGTGCGGAGACTTCACCTGACACTAGAGCCCAGAATAACAAATGGACCTGGAGCCACAGCCGGTGTCCAGGGAGCAAACGCCAGAGCAGAGGCAGGAGGCAGGAGGCACTTCTAATTTACATGGATTTTTATCAATCGAGTCTCCTGGAAGTGCTCCTCTGTTTTCTTAATCCTTCACCTGCAAATTATGCTCACTACACCTCAATCCTCCCAGGTGGGGGTCTCATGCAGTGCCCAAAGTGCGGACCGCGGGCCAACTGCGGCCTTGAGAGCGATTCTTGTTGGCCCTCAGGGTTCTTGCAAAGTTGCCAGAGATTTGACTATTTACTGTAAGTTTGATATTTCTATCTTTAGATCGATTATGGCTCCAGGTTTTTGCAATGCTGCCAACAATTATAGTTGTATGTGTTAGGCCTATTTACTATGTATTGTATTTATGAGATGGATGGATGTGTAGCTGGGAAGCTGCAAATGAATTACCCCTTGGTTATGAATAAAGTTTTCTGAATCTGAATCTAGAAAACCTAAAAAAAAACATTCTGGTGTGAGATGTAGCAGGAATAAAGTTTAGACACCACCGTTATAGGGTCGACCACTGCAGCATTGCTTCCGCCAACACCTTACAAAAGATTTAAGAAAGAACCCCGTGAACTAGGGCTGGGTATCGTCAACAACTTACAAAACAATATGTATCCCGTACCGTGAGACAAGTGTATTGTGATAGGGTGTCCATAATACAAGATATATTTTTACACTAATAAAGAGTTTATCTTAAAACTAAACAAGATCCAAAATCACCTCCTTGTAACTAATGTATCAAAAATAAACCCATACATTTAAACCTGGCTCTATTCATAATTCAGATTTTGTCACCGAAAATGTGGGCGATTTTAAAGGTGCATTAAGCAACTTTTTATGTAGAAAAAATCAATTGTTTGGAAGGTTTTTACTGCTGACGGAGCCTCTCGCCAGAAAACCTGCAAAACAACTGATCCTGGAGCGCTGTAGAGACCACCGTGATGGAAAGTAAAGGCGCCATGCTGACCACTCATGCAGCCGCCTACACTGTCAACACTTCCCTTCAAGGCCAAGCCACGGAGCTAAACCTGATAAGGACTGAGCTCTCTGGGTCATATTTTCTGTATGTGCTTTGCCTTAACTTATCCTGATTGTAATTTCGCATATCTTCTTTTGTAAGGCGCATTGAGTTGCCTTGTGTACGAAATGCGCGGTATAAATAAAGTTGCCTTGCTTTGCCGCCGGGTCACTACAAGGTCAAATACCATAGATATAATAATTAGAGATAGATTAATACCTATTCAGCCCCATTCATAGAAAAGGTCCCGAGTCCTGTGTGACCCTTAATGGCCGCTCAGACTCCTCCTACGAAGCCTGTTCCTTAAAAGGGCAAAAAGGCGGGAAGCGGGGTGGGCGGAGCCTCCACAGAGCCAGTCAATGCACTGAAAATGCTTCCTCTTTTTCAGGCTGTTAAACAAAAACCAGCGTGATAAAAAATATATCACCTACCCCAGCGTTGTCACATGGGTCATAGCATTTTTTAGGAAAAGAAAAACTCTTTGGAGCCAGGCTTTTAAGCCGATCTTGGGAGGTCGGAAGTCTCATTAGAATCAATGCTCCCAAGTGTCTCTTGGAGGCCCCCCTGGCCACAAGGGGGTGGTATTACAGCAATGTCAGCTCCCCGCCATGAGGACCATAGAGAAGCACGTTCCACGCCCATTGTCAAATACACACAAATATAAACTCTTTTTCTTACATACAAAGTTTCATAATGCCCCATTAAGAACTCCTCCTGCTGTAATGGGCTTAACTAGAGTTAGACGCTTTCTAAATGCTTTCCAAACAATTCCACTTTGCAAGAGATAGGCAGACAAAGCCTTTTATGATGAGAGTCCAAGTGTCAACAAGTCAAAAAATGCATAATCATTATTTAATATTGACAAATAATCAGATTTGCAGGATACGTTTCATCTTAGGGAGTCCATAATCAGAGGGAGGATGGATTATATGACGGCGGTTTGGCTAATTTGCAATGACAAGGATCAAATTGCTTTTTTTGTTTCTGGACGGTGCCAGCTCTAAATCACATGTGACAGTGGACTCCAAACAATACAGCACCATGACATGATCTTCATACTATTTCCCGCTTATTAATGAAAATGAGGCCTATGAAGGACTTGTTGTACTTGCTCCACAAAGCTTTTGGAAGCATGTCAAAAATCCAATATGAAAATGTTTAAAGTTTAATTCAAGCCATGGCCATTTTTAGCCCATCGCTCGCACTATAAGCACTATGATGTCTAAATGATTGATGCCAGGCTACCGATGTCATCTGAAGCTCACAATTCAGCCCATTATTCTTGTGTCGGCGCAGCACCACCTCACTGTCCTGTCAAAAAACTTGATTAAATCTCACATACAATATAGCGCCTTTGTCGATCCATGCCTAAATGTACTATTGATGTCCAAGTAATTCGATATACGGGATGTGAAGCTCACTAGTCATGTCAATAAGAGCGCAAGTCAAACATCTGTATAAAATCGTGACTTTGTGACCTAATATTTTGTTTGTGCATGGACTTAGATCACCCTGAAGCTTACAATTCATTAAATTATAAAGAATGAGAGGAGATGTTTTTTATACATCGCCAAAAACCCGGCAATAGGGCTGGGCGATATGGACCAAAAGTCATATCCCGATATATTTAGGTTGAATATCGATATACGATAGGGCTGGGCGATATATCGATATTTAAGATATATCGATATATTTTTTAATAAGATATGGAATTAGACCATATCGCATATATCGGGATATTTCAAATTCAGATAAGTTATTAAGTTAACAAAAAGAAACCGGTAATCTCAAGCTGATTTTTAAAAAGGTTTATCTTAAACTGAGCACTTTATTTTGTTATCTCTTTATATATAAAGAAAAAGATTGACCTATTTTTATTTTATAGGCTATTTTTATCCAAGACATTATTTTATTTAAATGTGCACCTCACAGAGCTTTGTTATACTGTGTTTAAGTTTACATTTTATAGTGAGTTTTCAATAAAACTACTCGTATTTGGCTTTGACTATGACTTAACATTTTATTTCACAGCTCTCACTTTGCGGAAAAATATCGGGATATATATCGTATATCGATATTCAACCTAAATATATCAGGATATGACTTTTGGTCCATATCGCCCAGCCCTAATATACAATATATATATTCCGATATTTTTTCTGCAAAGTGAGAGCTGTGAAATAAAATGTTAAGTCATAGTCAAAGCCAAATACGAGTAGTTTTGTTGAAAACTCACTTTTAAAATATACACATAAACAAAGCTGTGTAAGGTGCACATTTAAATAAAAAAAATATCTTAAAAAAAAATAGCCTATACAATAAAACAGGTCACTCTTTTCTGAGGGCAGCATTTATATATAAAGAGTAATTTTATTGAAAACTCACTATGAATGTAAACATAAACACTGTATAACAAAGCTCCGTAAGGTGCACATATAAAGAAAAAAAACATCTTAATAAAAATAGCCTATACAATAAAATAGGGCAGCATTTATATATAAAGAGATAACAAAATAAAGTGCTCAGTTTAAGATAAACTTTTTTTTAAATCAGCTTGATTGACCTGTTTCTTTTGTTAACTTAATAGCTTATCTGAATTTGAAATATCCCGATATACGTGATATGGTCTAATTCCATATCTCATTTAAAAATATATCGATATATCTTAAATATCGATATATCGCCCAGCCCTTACCCGGCATTACTTTAGGTTACAGCCTCCAAGTTCCATGTGTAGGCGCAGGAAACAATGTAATTACACATGCAAGTACAGGTATAACTGTATATGATGTGTAACGAAAGTGTGAAGTGTTTAGGCCGTCATATAGATGCGTCGGCTTTATAAAGGGCATAATAGTTTCATAAATTGGTTGAAAATGACCATCTAACTACGCAAAAGCACTGTACCTAATGAGTAACTCTACATGGCTGTAATCTAAGTTCACCTTTATAACTCCTCGTATGCCACTTTATTCATCATCATTAAATCTGAAAATACTTGCACTTAAATGTGTGATTACTTTCTAGTTACATGGAACATCCATAGGCTGTAATCTAAAGTGTTAGCAAACTCTTATGAATCTGTATTGTAAAAGCCAAGCAATGTCATTTCAGTCCATCCCTAGAACTGTACAATAGCAATAATGTCTAAATGATTGGCTCACACTAGTGTATGTAGGAGCAATCGCACAAATATATCTCCGTCTGTGTGTCAAAAACGATATCACATTTCATCCCAGGCATGAGGATTTTTAGCCGATCCCTTAAATCCCTAAAAAAATAACAATGAAAATGATTTGTATTGGGAAATCCACGCTCTGTGAAGCTGCACGATTCACTCCGAAGAGCCACCATGTTTTTTTTTCCAACAATTGATACAAAAATGAATACAATTTGATTCACGGCATTGCAATTTCATGCCCGTCCCCTTGCACCGTAAGCACCGATAACAAAAAGGTCTAAATGATTAGTTATACTACGCTTTCTGAAGCTCACGATTCCTTCCAGTAGCACAGGAGCAGTTCCACCATGTTTTTTTGTGTGTGTACATGTGAAAAACCTATATGAATGTGAGATTTAATTCAAGACATTGCACGTTTTGAGCTAAAAGCTTGTTTAGATGTGACGATTCATTCGACTAAAGCAATCTGTAAACCCTTTAACGGCATTTCAGCAACAGTTACGTCAATTATTGGTTGTGTTTGCGTTCTGAAGCTATTGAATGTCAATGACCTGAAGAGAAGTGTCTTGAATGTGCATGTGAGGTCCCCGGCGCCTGATTGACAGCGCAGAGGCAGAGAGGCGGTCCCTGGGTCGTGCGCGGTGGAGCAGACAGGTGCGTTCCTTACCGTCGCCTTGGTCTCTTTGACTTCCTTCACCGTTTGGCGCCTGGCGGGAGACACCGATCCCGGGGGCTGCGGAGTGAGGCAAGACGGGTCGTCAAAGCTCTCCTCTGTGTCAAAACTGGCCTCCATCATCATTACTGAGAAACACTGTGGACACTGCGAGTAGTACAGATACTAGTACGAGCTGCTGCTGGAGGAGGAGATGGTGCTACTACTACTGCTGCTGCTGCTGCTGCTGCTGCGGAGTCTGGAGCGAGAGAGACGCTATGAGCGAGAGATGAGGAGGCACTGATGGAGAGAGAGAGAGAGGGAGGGAGGGAGGGAGGGGAGAGAGACAAAGGGATGGAAGAGGAAGGGGGAGATAGTCAAGGCGGGAGAGAGAGGGAGAGCGATTAAAAGGAGAGAGAAAGGAGAGGGGGAGAGAGAGAAAGAAAGAAGACAGAGAGAGAGAAAGGAGAGAGAGAAGGAGAGAGAAAGGAGAGAGAGAAAGAAAGGAGACAAAGGAGAGAGAGAAATGAGAGAGAGAGAGAGAGAGTAAGGAGAGAGAAAGGAGAGAGAGGGAAGGGAGAGAGAGAGAGAGAGAAAGGAGAGAGAGAGAGAGAAAGGAGAGAGAGAAAGGAGAGAGAGAGAGAGAGAAAGGAGAGAGAGGGAAGGGAGAGAGAGAGAGAGAGAAAGGAGAGAGAGAGAGAGAAAGGAGAGAGAGAAAGGAGAGAGAGAGAGAGAGAAAGGAGAGAGAGAGAAGGAGAGAGGGAGAGAGAAAGAAAGAAAGAAGAGAAAGGAAAGAGAGAAAGGAGAGGGGGAGAGAGAGAAAGAAGACAGAGAGAGAGAAAGGATAGAGAGAAAGGAGAGAGAGAAAGGAGAGAGAGAGAGAGAGAAAGGAGAGAGAGAGAAGGAGAGAGGGAGAGAGAAAGGAGAGAGAGAGAGAGAGAGAGTAAGGAGAGAGAAAGGAGAGAGAGGGAAGGAGAGAGAGAGAGAGAAAGGAGAGAGAGAGAGAGAGAAAGGAGAGAGAGAAAGGAGAGAGAGGGAGAGAGAAAGGAGAGAGAGAGAAGGAGAGAGGGAGAGAGAAAGAAAGAAAGAAGAGAAAGGAAAGAGAGAAAGGAGAGGGGAGAGAGAGAAAGAAGACAGAGAGAGAGAAAGGAGAGAGAGAAGGAGAGAGAGAGAGAGAGAGTAAGGAGAGAGAGAGAGAGAGAGAAAGAAGGAGAGAGAGAGAAGGAGAGAGGGAGAGAGAGAGAGAGAGAGAGAAAGAAGGAGAGAGAGAGAGAGAGAGTAAGGAGAGAGAGAGAGAGAGAGAGAGAGAGAGAAAGAAGGAGAGAGAGAGAAGGAGAGAGAGAGAGAGAAGGAGAGAGGGAGAGAGAGAGAGAGAGAGAGAAAGAAGGAGAGAGAGAGAAGGAGAGAGGGAGAGAGAGAGAGAGAGAAAGGAGAAAGAGAGAGAGAGAAAGGAGAGAGAGAGAAGGAGAGAGAGAGAAAGAAGGAGAGAGAGAAAGAGAAAGGAGAGAGAGAGAAGGAGAGAGAGAGGAGAGTGAGGGAAACAAAAAGAGGGAGTGATAGTGAAGAAGTAGAGAAAGAGAGAGAGATGGAGAGAAAGAGAGAGAGTGAAAGGAGAGAGAGAGACTTGAGAGAGAGAAAGGGAAGAGAGAGAAACAAAAGAGGGAGTGATAGTGAAGAAGTAGAGAAAGAGTGCGATGGAGAGATGCAGAGAAAGAGAGAAAGGGAGAGAGGGAGAGAGAGAGAGAGAAGGAGAGAGGGAGGTAGGGAGGGGAATATTTACAGCATCACACCTGTACAAGGCTTGAACATAGAGATCCCCCGGGGCATGTTTCCTGTGCTCATAATATTATTACTCTATCTGAACTAGATCTTAAATGAACAGGTTGGATCGGCAATGTTGTTTATTTCCACTATTCTCACCGGATGTTTTGGCGAAAGGTGGGCAAACATCTGCTTCATCCAGCTGTGTAGCGACGTTTATTTAAATCACTGACCTTTTACAGCGCAGGGGAAGCAATGCTCTGTTTGTGAATATTGTTTGGGCCCACATAGAGGTATTATTATTCTGGAAAGGTTAGATCCAGTTCAGGAGAAATAGTGGATAGAGTGTGGAGAGACTAAACCAGGACTAACCAAGTCTAAACCGGGGCTAGAACACTGTGTCCTCTAAAAAAAACAAAAAACAAATCTACTTCATACACAAAGTCTCAGTGGCGATAGTGTCATGTTTCGGCCGCAGAATATCCACAGCTCATGCCACGGACGATCTTTTCAAATATACAGAAAAGAAAGAGAAAGGAGAGAGAGTGAGAGAGAAGAGAGAGAGAAAGAGAGAGAGTGGAGAGAAGAGAGAAATGTAAACAGTACATGGGGGAGGGAGGTGTGGCGTGATGTGCCTCTGGTGCAGCTCCTGTCACTGTCAGAGTGAGGCTGCTGCGTCTAATGCATTGGAAACATATTTAACCCCACACATTATAGGATAATATTTAGCATCTTATAGGGATATTTCAGGATTTTTGACATTGGGCCTCATTTCCTAGTTATTTTGAGTGTTGTTGATGTCTGGAGATATTTTTTTCTTAAATTCATGCAGTTCTTATATTTGAAGAGTCTAGTGGCGCTAGGCTAGGGCAAGGCTAAAGCATTTCTATGGTATCAGTTAGCCTGCATTAAAAACAGTCTGACCCACTCCACAGTGCACCTGAGGCAAATCACTTATAACACCAGACTAACCATATAAATGTCTGTGTCGATAGAATAATTTTAACCATTTCGCATTTAAAATAACTTATATTTGAGCAGCATCAGCTTCGTGGCTGTAAGCTAACGCAGCGGCGGAGTGATCTGCGAGAAAATAGTCCCTCAAAATGCGGTAATTCATGTGATACAAGGTCAGTTATATTTCAAAAATTATTCTATTAACACAGACATTTATATGATTAGTCTGGTGTTATAAGTGATTTACCTCAGGTGCACTGTGGAGTGGGTCAGACTGTTTTTAATGCAGGCTAACCGATACCATAGAAATGCTTTAGCCTTGCCCTAGCCTAGCGCCACTAGACTCTTCAAATACAAGAACTGCATGAATTTAAGAAAAAAATATCTCCAGACATCAACACTCTGGATAACTAGGAAATGAGGCCCTATGTCAAAAATCCTGAAATATCCCTTTAATATTTAACACTGTACCCAAGTTTTCAATTTTTTATTTTCTTTTCCAATCTAAAATAAAAACTTCTTTTCGCCCTGTTATACAGTATTTTGTGTGTTCGCAGTCGTTTGTGGTGAACAAAAAGGCCAGAGGACAAGAAGCAAGACATTGGAAAAAAAACTTATTATATTTTACTAAACCTTTTTGACTCGATATGTTCCATCCGAGAGTCAAAACAAGATTATAACTAAAACTAGAATTTTGCACATTTATACTTTATTTAGTTTTTGTCTGAGTTTGCAAAAGAAACTCAGACAGATCAAGACCAGTGAATTTGCAATCATGTGCGGCTTCTCGCGATATGGCTACTGCGTCATCTAATATTGCGATGCCATACTTTGGGAGATTTATTGTACGCCATGATGGTAAACCCGAGATCCCTGGCTAAAGCTCGGACAGATTGCCCCCGCGGCGTTTGGAGGATGAGTCAAAGAGAGGGAAGAAGAGTCACCGTTTCCAAGCCAAAAATCTGCCTCAACCGAGCTGCCCGTGTGTGACGTGTTTACACATCGTATGGCCTCTTGAGGGGTCGTCGTCGAGGCCGTTGTTGTGGATAACGATTTGTGCGAAGTGCAGCATTGTTGAGTGAAACAATGTCAGAAATCAGCAGGTCCCTGGGCTCCCGCCACGACCCACCTGCTCACGCATTATTTATGAGGACAGTGACCTGAAAGGGACTAAACCATAGGCAGTGTTTATGCAGGTGTTTCGAATTTAAGGCTTTTTAACATCCTTATATAGTGTTTTTAATTCCACAAATGCAACAAATCAGTGCATTTTAAGATTTGAAACATTTCACCTCAGGGTAAATTGGTATTTATTTATTTTTTAAAGCAGTACTAAGTAACTCTTGCCCCTAGAGGCCATAAGCGCCACTGCAGGTGTCGTAGCATGTTGCGTTTTTTTACTCATTAATTGTCCGTGAGAGTAAATACTACGCTGACAGAAAAGACAAAGGGACAGAGGGATATTGTTCATCCAGTTACACAATGGAGATAATTTTTTTCACTCAAACGTGGCTGTAAATACTGTTTAAGTGGCGCTAGCCCACAGTTAGCTTTGCCCGTTAGCCTGTTAGCTTTAATGAACAGAAATCTACTGAATTGTTAATAGTATTATCTTTGTACGACGCATGTTTGTATTGTCCTTGGCTTGTGTTTTCAAGTGTCGATGAGCCAAAGTATAAAGGATATACACTTTTATTGTCCCCGTAGGGAAATTTGGAGAAAAGATGAATTTCTACCTTTAACAAAGCTCTATTCTATTTAATCTATTCCATATCATTCTGTACAACAGTATTGTACTGAAAGTATAGCAAAATGTGTAATTGAATCCAATGTCCCCTCCTGGAACCGCCACCTTAACGTGGTGGAGGGGTTTGAGCCTGAATGATCTTGGGAGCTCTGTTGTCGGGGTCTTGGTGCCCCTGGTAGGGTCTCCCATGGCAAACAGGTCCTAGGTGACGGGTCAGACAAAGAGCGGTTCAGAAGCCCCTTATGAGAGACCAACAGGCCCGGTTAGAACCATGAGGCCGTCCTTCTGTGGACCCACCACCTGCAGGAGGAGCCATAGGGGCTGGTGCTATGTGATTTGGGCAGCTTCAACAGCTAAATGGTAAATGGTCTCAACTTACATCGCGCTTTTCCACCTTCATTAGGCACTCAAAGCGCTTTACAGCAAGGATCCACTCACCCATTCCCACTCTCATTCATACACCAATGTACGCAGACACCGGAGGCAAGCTGGGTGAAGTGTCTTGCCCAAGGACACAACAACAGTGTGCACCTTCAGGAGGCGGGATTCGAACCCCTGACCTTCCAATCATGAGACGACCCGCTCTACCATCTGCGCCACCGCTGTCCCCACGACCCGGCAACGGACAAGTGGAAGAAAATGGATGGATGGATGAATCCAATTTGGATTTTTTTTTTTTTTTTAATTCTCATTTCCTCTAAAGCAGTGGTTTCCAAAGTAAATGGTAAATTTACAAAGCGCTTTTCTACTTTAATTAGGCTCAAAGCGCTTTACATCAAGAACCAGTCACCCATTCACTCTCTCTCATACACCAGTGTCAGACACTGGAGGCACAGTGGGTGAAGTGTCTTGCCCAAGGACACAACGACAGCATGCACCTGTGCGATTCGAACTTTAACAATACTTGGTTCTACAATATTTGTCATCTACAACAATAATGTGAATGTATTCCATAAAAAAACTATTTATTTTAAACTTGTATTATTTATGTATTAATGCCGTCGCCGGACTCAACAGGCATCAACACTTGGTCTCTAAAGATTTTTTTTTTCCCCCAATACCTGCTTTCGATACTTTTATTTTTCTGATACCAGTAGTTCCTAAACTTTTTTTTTCCAGTACCATAATGGTATCGTTTAACAGCACCCAGCTCTACTAAAGACACTATACATTTCTGAATTGAAGCCACATATCATAGTAAATGTAAATACAGCTTACTAAACCAGATTTGAAAACTTTTCTTTTTGCTTGACATCATCAATATTACGCATTACTTTATATCAATGGTCCAGGATCATTCGCTTGGTCATTGTGGAGGTCCCGGCTTGAAACGTTTGGGAACCCCTGGCCTAAGGGGTTAAAAAATCTTGCAATGTAATCATTTTCAAAGGACTTCGGTCATGGAAGGCTTCTGAAAGACATTTAATGATACGCTTAGCTTCAAAGCAACTCTGATAAATCTGTTCACTGACGATGGGAATTCCCTCTAACTGCACCAAACCAGGCCTCGTCCCTGCCCGTTTTTCCCTGCGCTGTAACACCTCGGTTTTGAGGAGCTCCCGAAATATATTTGTCTGTTTCGCTGAATTTTTCAGTGGCGCTAAACTAAAGCTGCGGCTGATTGGCCTCCTCTGAGGGAAACGATGAAAACAGCTGAGAGAGAAACAAGCTGTTCAGCGGCAGCCGTGGGAGGAGAAGCAGAGAGGGGGGGGGGGGGGCGTTCAAGGCAAACGGTAGATCAGAGACACGGGAGAGAGAGAGAGAGAGAGGGGGAGGGAGGGGTGAGAGAGAGGGAGGGGAGAGAGGAACTGCAGAGAGAGGGAGTCATGGTGTTGTTGTTGTCGCTGCTCCGTCGTGTGGCGTGATTCAAAAAGGACCAGCTGACACTCAAACTGCTCCAACGCATCGTTCCCACTCTCACTTTTGTTGCTCTCCTCGTCCCAATCATCTAATAATAACACATTTTACACTTCTCAACATATTCAGACACAAAAGGTACAAGAGCTGCACAATACATGACACATCGTCCATAAAGAAGCAACAATACACAAGAGTTCTGCCATTTCAATGAGATTTACACAATGGGGACTTCAGAATATGCGAAAGATCAGTTTTAATCATGTTTTGCCTGATTTAGTCCAATGTTAGTCTTGTTTTGGTCTAGATATAGTATATTTTTGTTCAAGTGTTGGTTTGACAAATTTATGAGCATGTACAGGTAAAACTCATTTATTTTCAATTGTCAGGTTTTAGGACGGTTTCCTCTTAACATATAAACTCTGAAATCTCCACTTCTTGATAGAGCTGGGCGATTTCCCCCAAAAAATCTGATTTTCAGCTGCGCTAAACATCTGCGATTGTTTTAAATAAAAAACTTGATTTACAATTCGATTCCCCCCCCCCCCATTTAAAACAAAATAACTGCAAACTGTAA
This sequence comes from Neogobius melanostomus, assembly GCA_007210695.1. NCBI lineage: Eukaryota > Metazoa > Chordata > Actinopteri > Gobiiformes > Gobiidae > Neogobius > Neogobius melanostomus. Next base: position 1,124,331 of record VHKM01000480.1, read on the forward strand.
ATATATTTTAAATATATATATATTTATTGTATTTAATTAAAGTGCATCATCATAAACAAAATTGCAAAGGCAAACCCTTTCTCTAACTGAAAAGTCACTGTGCAACAAAGCACACATCCAAATTATTGATACTGTATTTGGATTAAGCTAATAAAACAACAAACAATCTGTAGGTGGGCTCTGTTCTTCTTAGCACATTTGTACAGCAGGACCTTCTTCCTCTGAGCAGAGGGCTAAAAAATATATATAATAATTCAAAAAATTGTTAAAAAAACTGTAAAAAAAATATGAATCGATTTGACCTACCAACCCGATTTTGAAATCAAATAGATGTTTTTCCCAGCCCCACTTCTTGAATAGCTCCTACAGACTCCAAACTATCCGGTCTTGGACTTTACAAAAATGTGTACGTTTTTTGTTCAGAAGGACTTTTATTTATTTATTTTTATCATTCATAGTTTTTAATCTTTTTTTTTTACATACTACATATTACTCATGATTTACATTTGTTTTCATGTGCACTGTACCCCTTTTTCGGATCTCTAACTTTCACACTGAAAATGGGCCTATTGATCTGGCAGTGACATTTCTTCATTTACATTTAAAGAAGAACTAAGTAACTTGTTTACCTTAATAAACCCTCTCCGTAGTCCCTCTTGTTTGTTTGTTTGGAATTTTATTTGAGTGATTATTTACATTATTTACATTAACATTGTAGCAGTGGGGGTAATACAAGTGTTAATGGGATGATTGGGGGGTGTTTCATCGCCCCCCTGGTGTCTCTGGCCAGAAAACCACAATTGCAACTTCGCTGCCTATGGGTTGGAGTCACCAATACACACTAATGGAATCACGAAGAAGAAGCTAACAGGCTAACGGACAAAGCTAACTGCGGGCTAGCGCCACTTAAACAGTATTTACAGCCAAGTTTGAGTGAAAAAAATGATTTCCATTGTGTAACTGGATGAACAATATCCCTCTGTCCCTTTGTCTTTTCTGTCAGCGTAGTATTTACTCTCACGGACAATTAATGAGTAAAATAACACAACATGCTACGACACCTGCAGTGGCGCTTATGGCCTCTAGGGGCATGAGTTACTTAGTTCTGATTTAAATAGAAACTACAGTCCTATTTCAAAAGGAATAAATCAACCATAAATGAATCTTTATAATTATGAAAACTATCATTTCAGTCCTTCAATTCAGAAGGACTTTTAAATATTGGATTCCAGCCTATTTTTTTATTTTATTTTGCTTTGAACAACAAAAAACAAGGAGAAATTTGAATTTTTTTAGATTTTCCCCCCACGAATAAATAGCTTCCTCTTAATTAAAAAATAAATCCATGCACTTAACACTGGCGTCAATGAAATCACCATTTTGGCCATTTTCATACGTACAAAATCTCAAATCTGACCTTAGGAGGGAACATGGCCGTCGTCTTGGTCCCAGCGCTCGCTCCGGTCCCCTCTTCAGTCCCGGTCCGGTCCCTCTTCGAGCGGTGGATCTTCCCATTTGCAGTGTCCCGTCTCACTGGTCCATATGTCGCCCCTCTGTCCCGCTCTGGGGGAGGATCATGTGACCAGCTCTGGCCCTGGTTCAGAGACACAGGAGCAGGTCTGGGTCCACGCTCGGCCCGGGCTCGGATCAGTCTGTGCTTTTAAGGGGAGACAGTGCGGGGAGAAAATACTCTTTGATATTCAGATTTTGGCCCAGTTTGTTCCTTTAACAAGTAAACTTTCACTTGAAAACAATTCGTTGCCTAATTTTCTAGAACATAACTGCACTTTTGACCTGAGACGCCATTTCTCCATTAGGAAATTATAACTTCCAAGGCCTGTTTTATTATGTTGGTGACTTTTGTCCTTAAAGTGACAGTCTGTAAGTTTAAAGGTTTTACAAATTCAACAGTTTGTGTATAATTGACGCGTGGATCTGCAATTTGATTTAACACAAACATTGAATTGTTATATCTTTCTTAAAGGGATACTTCGGGATTTTTGACATTGGGCCTCATTTCCTAGTTATCCAGAGTGTTGTTGATGTCTGGAGATATTTTTTCTTAAATTTATGCAGTTCTTATATTTGAAGAGTCTAGTGGTGCTAGGCTAGGGCAAGGCTAAAGCATTTCTATGGTATCAGTTAGCCTGCATTAAAAACAGTCTGACCCACTCCACTGTGCACCTGAGGTAAATCACTTATAACACCAGACTAACCATATAAATGTCTGTGTTAATAGAATAATTTTAACCATTTTGCATTTAAAATAACTTATATTTGAGCAGCATCAGCTTCGTGGCTGTAAGCTAACGCAGCGGCGGAGTGATCTGCGAGAAAATAGTCCCTCAAAATGCAGTAATTCATGTGATGCAAGGTCGGTTACACTTCAAAAATTACTCTATTAACACAGACATTTATATGGTTAGTCTGACGTTATAAGTGATTTACCTCTTGCCTGGCTCTGCCATACTATTTCCCTGTCCATTCCACGCAGGGAAGTTAGTCTAGTTACGGAGCAATTGGACCAGTTTGAACGGGCGGGCCTAACGCGCACAGATTGTCAGTGAAATAAACCAATTAGCAATTAGCGGACGTGACGACAGCTGTAGTCCAATTCACAAAATATGAACTGAGTATAAACTCACGAGCACGCGGAGGCAAAATCCTCGACTACTTCATGCATGATTAGTTTTGGCTAATGTTAATGTTGTTAATTGAACTAACAACATAGTGACGTAACCTTGTCAATTCTCTGTGACGGTCGTGATTGGTTCGGCTAGGCCTTAGCCGACAATCAGCAACTTGTTTACCGTGTGTGTCCAGACCCACCTTCTTTCATGCAGAAAAGAAGTGGGTGTGGTTTATCAGGCTAATTTACCTCAGGTGCACTGTGGAGTGGGTCAGACTGTTTTTAATGCAGGCTAACTGATACCATAGAAATGCTTTAGCCTAGCATTAGCCTAGCGCCACTAGACTCTTCAAATATAAGAACTGCATGAATTTAAGAAAAAAAATATCTCCAGACATCAACAACACTCTGGATAATAGTAGAGCGGTTAAGCATAAAAATTGTGCACTTTGTGAAGAAAGCATAACATTTCTACCAGTGTTACTACATATCATAGGCATTAATTTCAGATGTGGAGGTAAGCTGGATTTGACCTCTGAGGGCAGCCATCTTGGATTTTTCAAAATGGCCGCCGTAAAACTTATTTTTCTAAATTCTTTGCTTCTAATTGACCTATAGTTTTGATCTCAGTGTCAAAACCTACATTTTAAGAGGCAAGGAATCTAGTGGAATCAAATTCAATAAGCTAAACCTGACCACAATGCTGTTTTACTCTTTAATTAACAATTTTACTGATTTCAACTTAGCATCATGGCACACTTTAATGCCATGAAATACAATTATGAACAGATAAATGTCAAACAGATGTGTATTTAAAATTTACTTAAAACACGGAACAGAAGAGGGAATAGTATAATAAATATACTAAGTATAATAAGTATAATAAATAATCAACAGTCTCCGGAGCAGAAGCACAATGCAGTGCACTTAAGTGCTGCCTTTGTGCACTTGCAGCGTGTGGTGCATCCCTTCTTGCAGCTACAGTGGATTAGCTCTTGACAGGATTTTGCTGCTTTTGGTAGAGTGGTCCACAGAGGCTGCCACCCAGATGTGTCCTTGGTCCAGCCCCAGTCCGATGGATTCAGCAGCTCAGGTTCTGAAATTAATGACTGGTTCCAGATGTTGGCCTGGTAGCAGGCACGCTTGATGTGCTGCTTTAGAGCTACCTGGGTAGGTGGAATGTTCTCCAGAGCTCTGCCCTTTTGTGCAAAGAGCTGTTTCCTGGCATCATTGACTTTCATGATATCAATGGTTCGATCATACATGAGCACCACAAACCTTTCAAGCAGTGACATGGACTCTTCACTTACCTCAGGTGGCATCTCTTGGAGTTCAGTGAATGCAGCAGTCACCTCTGGGAAAGCCTTCCATGTTTCCCATGCAGTCGTCTTTCCTCTGCCAGAAAATGCTGACACGGTATCACAACCCGAGAGCATGAAAAGATGGAAAGACTGGAGCACCATCTTGGATCCATCTTGGATCCATCGTGGAAACCAGCTCATGGACGGCTATGCACCGAAGACTGGACCCAGTACCAAGAGTAATCCACAACTCTTCAGGATTGATTTTGTCAAATAATGCTACAGCCACCACTAGAACATCAGTGTCAACTGTGCGAATGGCCACCTTCTTGCGTCCTTTTAGAACAGCATCTGCCACATGTAGAGGTAGACGTGTGTCAGCCTCCTCTTGTGAACAAGGGGCAAGGTTGGTCAGGTCCAACTCGGCTGGAGAGCAGAGAACATCACTTCCATGTGTGGCATACAGTTCCTTGCCATATTCTTGTGGACGACGAGTGGTTTCTTGTGAAAGGAAAGCAAACAATTCTGTTTTGTTCCCATCCAAAGGAAATCCTGCCAGTTCTTTGGCATCACAGTAGAGGAAGTGACTCTTTTTCTGGTGCCCTTTCCTCTTTTCTCTCTTGTTTCTTTCAGACTGTCAAGTAGGTATGTCACAGGTTTAAATGGCAATGGGAGCCTACGTGTTGGTGCAATCAATGAAACGAGGCGGTTAAAAGGATAAAATACAATTTATTAAAAAGGCCTGTTAAAAGTCATAATAAAACATTAAAAAGGAGAGTAAAAAGACTAAAAGGAAGGGTGTGCTTTAAGGTGATATCGTTCCGGTGTTCCAGGAAGGGGGTCTGGCCGGCTCCGGGAGCTGTACCCCAGGTCCAGGGGTCCGCCTCGGGGCACGTGAGCTGGGGGAGCCTGCCGCCGCTGCTCAACCCCGCCGTGCCTGTCCGGGGGACTTCCCTCACCCCGAACGCTCCCTCGCCGCCTTCACGCATCCCGTCCGGTTGCATCGTCGAGTCTCGTCCTGTCCGGCGCCCTCCTCCGCCAGCCAGCCCTGGCTCACTTGTGCTGAGCCCCGGCCTCTCCTTAGCGTCCTCAGCGTCTCCGCCCGTAGCGGGCCGTGTGCGTCCGTGCGTCCGTCCATCCGTCCGTCCGTCCGTGCGTGCGTGCGTGCGTCCTTCTCCGCCGCCACCCGGCGGCCCATGGTGGCCCGTGGCCCTCCGCACCACCTCTGCGTCTGTCCTTTTTCCCTCTCGTGCCTCAGTCTCTTTCCTCTTAAACACCTTGTCCCAGGTGTGCCCAGTTGAGACAATCAACCCCTGGGCGGGGCTACCAGGGGCATGAGCTTGGGTGGTTAAAAGTTAAAACATGCATAAAAACAGCCTTAAGAACATGCACCATAAAACACACTAAAAACAACTTAAAACCAGTCCGCCCGTGCCCGTGACAGGTATACATCCCAAACAAGGTCGATGCGGTCAGTTTTCCTGAGTTGATTGGAGATATATGATGCAAACACTGTCTGCATACTCCTGAAAGGTTTTTGATGTTCCTGGACTCAGCATCTGAACTACAGCTGCACCGTCAAGAACTGTTGCATCAACTAGAGGTACACTTCTGTTTTCAGGCAAGTTTGATTCTAGACAGGGTAGCAAATCTGCTTTCACCCCAAGCCGCAATTTGCCTCCTGTTGACAGAGCTGGTGGGGCTGCATGGTTCTCATGAGAGAAGAATTGGTCCAAATCCCCATCTCGTGTTTGACAAGAAATGTACAGCCTTGAGAATAGACCACAGTCACTCTTAAGTGCAGCAAGCTGTTCCTTTTTTTTTGAGTGGGCCTTGACTGGTGGCCGGCTGAACAAGGGCAGCTTGTTCTTGGGCAGTATTTCTGTGAAAGCTTTTGTGCACAGTTCAAGCCTTTCATTGACAAACTTCTTGTACAGCTCCTCACCAAGTGATTCAACCTTTCTCACAGTTTCTGCCACTGCATTATCCATAACATCCCTAGTGTCAATGACTAGCAAATCCTGACTGCCTTCTAGGAATGGATTGCCCATCTCTGCCAGCACAGTCACAAGAGATCTGACTTCCTTTTGAAAAGCTTCTTCAAACCAGGATGCTGATCATGGTGAAGATCTCCAGTGTCCTTTGCCCTGTTGAGCGGTCTTCTTGCCTGTTCCTCAAATTCTGTAATGATCCTGGCAATCTCAGGCCCTGCCACCATCCAGGGTCTGAGTGCTCCGGGGTTGCCTGTTAGCCCGATTGCTCCACCAGATCCTTTGACCATGGCATTGTTTTGTTCATGGCACTGGTCAATAGCCAAGGCAGAGAACTTGTTTCTGGTTTTGTGTACCACAAAGTTTCCAGACTGGAATTCTGCCAGGACATCTGGGTGCTTCTTGCTGAGGGTCATCATGTCACGGATGTGTACAGAAAGCCATCTGGAATAATTTGTGTGATCTAAAGCAATCATCCAAGGCATGATTTGTGTCAGAGATTCCACATAGACCTGAAAGTTTCCTTCACGAATGGATTTGATGTACTGCAGCAGGAGAAGCTCCAGTGACAGGGTCTTGAGCCAGTAGTCGAAGTGCACACTTTCTCTGCGCTGAGAACAACGGGGAAAGTCACGTGGGCTACGTCTATCTTTATCAACAGTCTATGGATAATCGATTCCAAGTATCCAAGTATCCGATACTGAACCAATATTTTCATCAACGTAATTTTTAGTGAATATGGACATGTTTAATATAGTTCTTAATCTGCAGAATTCAGTCATGTAATTAGTTTTACACTGTGTAATAGCACAATAGATCGCCGCGAAAAAATACTGCAGTAAGCAGCAGCATGCTAATGCTAGCTTCAATCAGTCAAGGCAGCGACAGAAACTGACTGAGTCGCACCTAAAGTAGTGAAATAGGCTAGTATTGGCCACTAGTGTTTGCATTTTAGTTTGAGAAATACTGTTACAGAATCACTGATATAACATATTTATAATGCATTTAAGCAAAAATCTGGATCGGTGCATCACTAATTTAATAACACATACCATTAGCTTGTCCTCCTTGAAGCTCGCTAGCATATGGGGGCGGGCTCCCTGTACTGTACATTTAAATGTTTTTGCCTCTCTTATTTATAGTAAGCAATTATGCAAATTTGATCAGTGGGATTATATTTCTCCAGTGAGATAATGTCAGTTTTGGAGAAAAAAGCAATGAAAATAGTACAAATGTTTTGTACTATTATTATATGTAATAATATATATACTGTATGCTTATATATATATATATATATATATATATATATATATATATATACGCATGTATATATATATATATATATACACATGTATATAATACCCTTGTAATTACCTGAACTGCTAAACATGTGTTTTGGACCATCCCATTTGCAGCCATGTGGTTTACTCAGGTACACGTTTCCATAGCAACATGGGCAAATTCAACACTCACCATGTGGCACAGCATATTTTTGATACAGGACAATGCAAAATAATATAGCCACATGTGTTAGAAATATTAAATGCATAGAAATGCACAATTTTACACACTTTGAATATGATTTTGTTAGATACAGGCATAAAAAAAATCAGCATTTCGGCATTTTGAGGTCAATGACCTCTCACGGTCATCAAAGGTCAAATACAGCTTACCTCCACATCTAAAAATAAACCTTATGGTATGGGCTAACTGTGATACAACTTTCATGCTTTCTTCATAAAAACGCACAATTGTGCATTTTTATGAAGCTTAACCGCTCTACTATAACTAGGAAATGAGGCCCTATGTCAAAAATCCTGAAATATCCCTTTAAGTCTCTGGCATTCATGGCCGTTCGCTTTCCAGCCGTGCTGTGACCCACCTCCACCCCATCGACACCTCTTCAATCTACGGCTCTCTCTGCTGCATCCTCCCTTACCACCACCAGTGTCCAGGCTCCGGGGGAAGACATCTCCAACTCTAACCTGCCCGTCCATTCTAAACTGAATTCATATATCTGAGGTGCCGGAAAATATACATATGTCAATGAATTTTTCTAATCATGCTTTTGTTTTAGTCTATCCAGGACAAGTTGAGTTAAACCTAGCCCTATCCATTCTTCAGATAGAGTAGATTTCAGATGTTTTTACGCATAAAAGGCCTTGAAAGAACACTTGCGATACTATTATCTCATATTTGTGTCAGTAATCGACAGCAAACGTTTCAAATGGATTATTCTAAATGTACTTATTTTTTGAGTAGTTTCTTCATGCATAGCTGCCCTGGGTCAGACCGAGTGTGAGTGAGTGCGAGTGTAGCTGCCCATCTGTGCCCAGGACGTCTCCAAAACTACGCCGGCAGAGGGCTGGACGCCGCCCCCACTGCTCAAGTCACTTATGTAGATTTTCCGGTGCAGAAAATGAACGTTGACAGTAAAGCGCATAAGCTTCAGTCTGAGTCGCGTTAGGGCAGATTAAACTGAGGCTGATCCGCTCCGAGCTGCGGAGTTCACGCTGCTTTTATGTCGGTGTTCACATGTAAAAAGAGAGAAGCGAGAAAGAGACCCTTCTTAAAGTCACAAGTTCAAATCCCAGCTCTGACGGTTCATCGTTTATCCCACGCAAAGTCTGATAGGGAAGTCACATCAAGGCATTAGGAAATACATTTATTTTAATCATCTTTAGTCCAAACAACAACAAAGGCACAACAAAAAAGCAATAATTTACTTTATTTACAGATAAAGTTTGAAGATATTCACAACAACCTTTTTCATAATGAAGTTCTATTGTCTTTTTGGTTTGTCGTCTCATCCCAGCCCCCAACAATGTCCTGCTAAAGTGGCTTGTCTTAGTTTTCAGGGAACATATTATGCAGAATTGATTTTTGTGAGCTCTTAAGTTGGTCATGATGGTTTTCCTGTGTAGTTGGAGTCAGTGCTTAGTTTCTAAATTAGTCGTTTCAGGAACACTTTAGGACTGATGTGATGGGTTCGGGGAACAAGCCATTAAACACCATTATATCATCTCAAATCTTTACCAGATCCGCCAAAATAGTTCTCGGATCTTTCACTCTGAAAAACTCAAAGATGGATGAACGTGTTTCCCCCAAACAGGAGATCAAGCTAAGCACTGGTTAGGGCAGGGGTTTGCGAACCTTTCGGGCCGTGACCCGCCTACATCACCAGACCAACAAACTCAGGACCCGCCCACTGTAAAATATTATAGTATTTATAATAGACTCAGGTGCACAACATTTATAATCTGGTTTAATCAGATTTGTTCTGATAGGTTTTGATATGTGGCTTGATTTCACTCAAATCTACTGCTTTCAATCAAAAATACATCAAATTCAAATTGTGTTCTGTGATCTGGAAATTTCCTTTTGCACCTATCTAAGGTCCCGGGGAGCATTACCCAGGAAGAGCACAGAAATGCTCTCACACCGCTGTCTCAAGAAAAGAAACACATGCAGAGCTGCTGATGGTCAAGGCGAGATCAGCGATGACCGTCCTTTGGAGCAAAAGGCTCTTTGTGCTTCGTAAAAGCAGAAAAGTACGCAGTTTAAGTCAAACCTGGTGCAGCCTCAAGATATAAGACACAGCTGCTTCAACAGAGCCAGCAACGGTGAGTAAGACTACAGCAAAATGTTTACATCTGGGTAGAGGCTAGAACAGGGATCTCCAAACAGATGCTCCGGAGCTACCGGTAGCTCTCCAGCTCTTTCTAGGTCGCCTGCAAAACACTTTCTACATACGCATTGTAGATGCATTTTATTTTTGTTCTTAACATGCTGAACACAATCTGCAAACATTTGGGTCAACATAAAGTACAAAACTCAAGTGATTTTCTTGAAAACATCATCATGGCCACTAATCCACCTGGGTGAACTCCCCCAAAGTCTTGTTTTACACAAGTGTCTTTGAAGCACTGTAGCTCTCCGAGTAAAAAAGTTGAAAATCACTGGGCTTGAAGTTCCAGAAAGTACTTCTCAGGTTATAAATACACTAAGCCTGACTGTGACACGTTACATATCACTTTAACAACACGTTTGTTGATGACAGATGTTTTTTGACTTAATTTAATACATACATGTTACAGATTAATCTCAAAATGTTCAGAACGAAAAGAAATGCATCTAAAATGTGACTTATCAAGTACATGTAGAAATGTAGAAAGCCTTTGGTAAGGTCCCAAACCCTCTTTTTGCTTTTCAAAGCTCATTATATCAAGCTACAAATTAGATATTAAAAAAACCTTCAAAATATTTGTAAGCACAAGACTGGAAAGTTGGGAGCCTGTACTGAAGTGGAGATGGAGCGAAAACAAATTTGCAAAAATGAGCCCCAAGGTTTTGTCACGTCTACTAAACCAACTAAAACTCCTGCCGTGTCTCGCCTTTGGGTTTTTTTCCACACGCACACATAGTTTAGCAGGGGACAGTGGAACATGTCCCCCTCTCGGATGCGAGCAGGATCCTGTGTCCATTACGTAGTATTTTCATAAGACACATAAAAAAAAAAGAAATCCAGAAATGTTACACCTGCCACTGTGTCCAGCAGGTGTCAGTGTTTGCTGCTGTACTTCCTCATGTGCGACGCGATGGAGCTGCTGATCTCGGGGCTCCTCTTGTTCTGACCGTAATACTCCACGAACTCTCCGTCCGGCCCCACCAGGTACATGATGATGGTGTGGTCCACCTGCAGCGACAGATAAACCAGGCTTGATCGAGCTGTATGTACGGCCACAGCGGCTCAGGACACAAAACACACAATAATGTTCAGTATGAGGAGAAGCACATTAACCTCTTAACCAAGTGCATTTTCTCCAGTTCAGCTTTACCCAAATGTAAAAGGATACAGCCTACAGGCCAGTATAACTGTAATCTGAAAGCTAAGACCTTCAAAAGTCATCTTAATGGATCTTTTCCCTCAGGTTGTGACTTTTTTGTCACGATTTCGTCAAGTTTTTCCCATATTTTCATCGCTTTTTGATACTTTGGTAACACTTTATTTTACAGTACCCTCAATACATTGTATCTACCGTATTTTCCGGACTATAGTCACACTTTTTTTCATACTTGTACTCCAGAGCAACCAATATGTGATTTATTTTTTTATTTTTTTATTCAAATACAGTGGGATGCAAAAAGTATGTGAACACTTTGGAATTTCTCACATTGCTGCTTAAATTGGTCATAAAATCTGGTCTGATCTTCATCAAAATCATAAGAATGAACAAAAAGTGTCTGCTTAAACTAATACCACCCAAACAATTACATGTTATCATATTTTAAAGGCCACAACATGTAAACATTCACAGGACAGGGAGGAAAAAGTAAATGAACCCAGGAATCTCGCTGAACTGCAACAATTTTGTAAAGATTCATCCTGATTGTTGTGAGCGTCTGACCTGCAACTACAGAAAAGCAGTTATTGCCGTTAAAGAAGGATCAGCAGCTATTTAATACAAGGGTTCACTTACTTATTCCATGCATGTTGTGAATGTCTCACATTTTTCTGCAAAATATTGTGATAAACTTGTGAATTAATTTTTCTATTGATGATAGCACGTTGTTCAGGCCCTGAGGCAACAAAACAGCCCCATTAGGCCGTGAGACGGAGGGTCAATCGGTACCATTTTGAGGGATTAAACCACATGGTGATTTTTGTGTAGATATATGACCCTGTGTTTGGAAAATGTGTGATAGCATTAGATTCAAGGTAGTTTTTGGATATGGTGGATGATTTTCAAATATCACAAGAAAAAGGGTTAAGTGAACTCTGACTTGGTGGCATTTTACAATAATGTCTGTCTAATGCCCGAGATTTGCCATATATGTTGCTTTATTAAAGAAGTATTAATGAAACAGAGTTTTCTTAAAGGGTTCCAACCCGACATTATGTGCCTTTGGGAACAAGTAAGCGGTAGGGTCCATGCATACATTAAATCATAGCGTTGTCAGAAGATAAATAATTTTTAGACTGGTCTTGAGAAAGTTTTGGATCATGAGCAAAAGCATTTATTTACAACAAATTTAACAGGAATTAAATGAACCTTTTAAGGTAAATGGCAAATGGTCTCAACTTATACAGCGCTTTTCTACCTTCCTCAGGCCCAAAGCGTTTTACAGCAAGGAACTAGTCACCATTCACTCTCTCATTCATACACCAATGTACACAGACACTGTAGGCAAGGAGAGTGAAGTGTCTTGTCCAAGGACACAGCAACAGTGTTCTTCAGGGGCTGGGATTCGAACCCCTGACCTTCCGATCATGAGACAACCCACTCTAATAGCTATGCCATTGTTTTACACAAAGAATGCAATTCATGCTACTTAACCTATTACAAAAGGTACATTTTCACCCACTGTACTTATTTACTCTTTGATTTGTGGTTATACATCTGTCACATCTAGTATAGGAATGACTCCTCATGTCCACTTCATCATCACTTTCATCAGTTTCTAAAACATGTTTGATTCTGAATATCTGGCTCATATCCGTGCACTTGAGTCCATTTGCATTTGTAGTGGACGAAGTGTCTTGGACAGTTGTAGGCCAATAAATCTAACTGAGCTTCATGTGCTGGTTGGCTATCCATCCACTGAACTACCAGCTGGTCAACTCATCTCACAGACTCGATCTTCAATCCATGACCACCATGGCTAGGCGCTTGAGGGTCCCTTTCCAAGCCTCTCCTCCATAATACAGCCTGGTAGTTAGCTCTTTGGGCATGCTTCACTAAGCAGTCTCGGCATGGTGGAAGCTGATGGCTTTCTATCTCACCCCTCATAGCACAAAAGTGTTTATTTTTTGTACAAAGGTGCCCAAATTGTGTCATGGAAAGCAAGGGACATGACCAAAACATTTGTGTCCTCCGAGCAGATAACAACAGCATTATACCCCTCTTCAACTGCATGGGTGGCATGGAAAAGAATACGACCATCAGCTTCTTCTTGTTGGCACTGGAGACTTGGGAATAACTCACTGCCCTGAGCTGTGATTCTAAAGCACTCATCACCGACAGTTGCAAAAGAGTTTTCTCTATGAGCAGTTCCCTGCATTTGGACTTACTTCACTCCTTCACTCAGAATAAGATTAGGTCCGGCTGCTCTGTCCACACGGTCTCAGTGCCATTGAAAAACTTGGCAACATCTCTAAAGGTAACTTCAACACCTTTTATAACATGAAGACAGATATCGAGCGTTGTTCACATCGTCATAGGTGAAACACCATGGTAGGAGTAGGAGAATATGTCAAAGTCCAAATTCTTTCACATGAGGATTGTTAGAAGACCAAGGACTACATCCTCCACAAATTCCACATATGCTATCCAGCAAGCTGAGAGTTCTCCATTGTTATGGCGGAGGTCTAGAACACCTCCAGATACAAGTGGACTGTTCAAAACTGAATGTCAAACAACTGGCCAAAGCAACCGCCTGCGCTAAAAAGGAGTTGACCTCATACATTTTTTTCAAAATTGCTAGTCTGGTCTCAAACTGATTAGTGAATTCTGACCAGTCTCATCATGGCTTCATAAATGCACTTGTGTACTCTGCATGGTAATAGTGTTTCCCATGCATCACCCCACTTATGGGTCCCTCAGCAACTATGCCAGCTTCAATGCAAACATCCCTCAGCCCACATCCTGAAATCTCCCAAGAATAGACAATGCATTGCAGATAGTATGAATTGTCAATCAATCCATGGTTTTGTATAGCCCAATATCACAACAGGAGTTGCCTCACAGGGCTGCACTAAACATTAAGGCAATTAAACAAAACAGTAAATAAGACAATGTAAAGTCCAGGCAAGTGAAGTATCCAGGCAAACATAAACATGATGTCCAATTAAATGTCAGCAGCAGGTGATGAGGAGCAGCGTGAGTGTCCCCTGTCCATAGACTCTCCAGCACGGCGAGGAAAAACTTAAAAACCCAGGGGGAGAAAAGAGAAACCACAGAAGGAGAGATCCAGACTATAGAGACCCAGGGCCGAAGGAGTCCCTCAGCAGAGGAGCCAAGATCACAGCAGACGTCCCACAGACCCCAGAATTGTTCTTTTTGCATCCAAGCAGACTCTAGGACAACTACCACTGAATCCAGATGCAACTCTTCACAAATGAGGTCAGAACGCTTAAAGATCTCATACACAGTTTTTCAGCAGCTGGCACATTTATTGTGGTAAGGTGCTACTACACCCTCTCAGATTTCTACTTTGTCATAGATTATTTTATCACGGATCTCTAAAGGATTATCTTATTTTATGTTGAAACCAGTCCAGCTTGGGACAATTTGATGTTCAGCTTGTGGCTGCCTCATAAGGATCCACACCATGTTTTGCACTGAGGAAGTCTGCCTCGACTCTTTCATCTCTTGGGCATGGTCATTCCATTCCATGAGTGGATGTGGTCCAACATGTGCTCCAGCCACATAAGCATCTAAAGTAGTATGTTCAGCCTCAATTGAAATCTACTGTAGCTTTTCAACTCATGGAAGTTCAGCACTGGGCAGGTGAGGACCCCATACACCTTTGCCTATACTGCTATGCCATTAACCATGTGTGATGTGTCCTTTCCAGTAATTGTCTCCTCTAGTCGATCACTATCTGCTGCCCCATGCTGGATTGGTGAAGATATGTGCCTTAATGGATGCTGGAATCACTGCCTTTGGATTAAGTCCTGCTGCTAGTATTTGCAAGCACAAGGCAAAATCGTATAGAATAACATGAAAAAATCCAAATTAGAAAAACATGGGATCAGATAATATCATATCATGTCACCATACACTATGCTCAGTTGAACGATTTTCACGATTTTCAACATAACGTTTCTCAGCCCCCCAGCGACCTAGAAAGGTGGTTGACACATCATATTAAAGCCCGGACATTGCTCTTTTCAATGCAATGATATACAACCATTCACCTAATCGATCTGGTAGAGTTAACTTTTTTTAAGATTACACAGCAAATTATAATGATGGACAGGCCGTTACCTACTCAGTTTCTCTGAAAAGCCAATGAATGTTGGTTCTGTTATTGATGGTCTGCAAGATCCTGCATTTTGCAAAAGAAGAGAACAACCACTTGGATTATAGAGGCATTTTTATCTCTAGTAGTAACTGAACACCGTATATTGAGATGGGATGATAAAAGTGTTGATTTCTCATGAAAACTACCATGGATCAGATGCTATCACACATTTTCCAACACTAGAGATATGTACCTTCATGAAAATCAAAAGGAAATTTAATCCCTCAAATGGTACCGGTAGCCCAAATTTGGGGTCCCGTCTCATGGCCTACACACCACGATTCCCCTGCCCCAGACTTCACAGTGAGGAGAGGGTTTAGATGTTGATGGGCTGTTCCATTTTTTCTCCACACATGACGTTGTGTGTTCCTCCCAAACTGTTCAACTTTGGGTCCATCAGTCCACTGAATATTTTTCCAGTAGTCCTTTGGATCTCCTATCTTTTTTGGTGCAGCAAAACCAGACCGGATCAATAAAAAACCCCGACTCGGACTGGTATTTCATAAAACAAAACACGGAATGAATTAGCGGAACGGATTTCGTAAAGACGCTCGTTTTATCGATCGGAGATTGGCGCTGCATAACAAAAGGCTATCGTTCTGACAGGGTGGGGGGCGCTAATGGCGTCGAGGCCCGCCCTGTCAAAATAATGGCAGGGGAAACACTGCTTTTAATGACACTTAACACCTTTTCTTTAAAATAACACAAAACATAGAAAGCAATAAATGCCCACGAGGAAACCTGCATCAATGTATAATTTACTTACTTAACGTGTAAACAAAGCAATATTACTGTAACAAACACCAGATTTTGCTGGATTACTAGACACTCACGATGTAGTCGTTGTCCTCGTCTTTGGGGCCCTGGCTGTAGTAAACTCTGTAGGCACGAGACACCTGCTCGATCTGCGGCACTGAACCAGTCAGACCCAGCAGCTTCGGAGAGAACTCTGCAAAGACGATAACTGCGTCACTACAGAAGAGAAGATCTGCAAATACAACTCCCCCGACGCTCTTCAAAGCAGGTCAATGTTCCCCCAAACAGAGGCAGGAGAACTGGGATGCAGCTTTCCTGCCTCGAACGTGGAACGCACTGCCCCCTGCTGTTACATCACTGTTATAACCCTTAAGTCATGCTCAGTACATTTTAATACACGGGGTCGAGCATGGCAGTGGTGGAAGAAGTACTCAATATTCTTACTTAAGTAAAAGTGCAGATACAGGACCAAAAATGTACTTAAAGAGAAGTAAAAGTATCGGATAAAATGTTTACTTAAGTAAAAGTGTAAGTAAAAAGTAAACGTATTGAGTTTAATTCACAGGATTTGTTTAAATCATTTGAATAAAATCAGGTCTAAATGAGTAAACCACTAACTCAGGTCAAAAATAGGAACTAAACCAGGTCTAAACAAAGTCTAAAGGAGTAAAGCACTAAACCAAGTCTAAACCAGTCGTAAAGAGGTCACTTTGAAAATGAAATACTTTTACGTTTAACCCAATTTAAAAATGTAGTGGAGTAGAAAGTACAGATACAGGCTCTTAAATGTAGTGAGGTAAAAGTAAAAAGTATTCATCATAAAATGTACTTCAATAAAGTAAAAGTACCTATATTTTGTACTTTTTACTTAATATACTTTTTACTTGGTTACTTTCCACCACTGGAGCATGGTTGCAAATGTGTACATTTCTCACGACAGAGAAATACTCATGCAGTCAAAAGAAATGTCCTCTACTCTAAAAACCACCTAGACTATTCAATTGTTTTTTTCAAAATTTAACTAATACATTTGGCATTTGAAGAGTTAAAATCAAAACAATTGTTTAATCTTAAGCATTAAACTTCTTGATGTCTAAGAGATTCATGCAAGAAAAAAAGGAAAAAATTAGGCAAAATTTGAGAATGACAAATTCTTCATTGTTTTTAAGATAGGTATATATCCGTTAAAAGTGTCTTCAGCGTGAGGTCAGTGTGAGGTCAGTACCTTTGACATAAGCTGCCATGGCCTCGGGAGTGTCCCTCTCCGGGTCGATGGTGATGAGGATCGGCGTCAGGTTTGGAAGAGAGCGGATTTCGTCTAAAACAGGACAAACAGAATGACTCTATGGGAGCAGAGCGGGTCACTTGAGAGGATTTAGAATGTTTTTATTTTATAGGATAAACCATTCCAGACCACTAAGAACATGTACAATAGGCCCGGATGAATGACGTCTGTGCGTGCGTGTGTGTGAATAGTGGTGGGCGGTCAGTCTGCCGGTCTCTCCCAAAGGGCAGCCGTGGCTACAGAAATAAATTGTCTCCTTTAAGCGCTTTGTGACCATGTCCATGAAAGACGCAATCCAAATGAATTTATTAATTTCTTCCCATGACCGAAAGGTGGCGCTGTTGGCAGACAATTAATGGCGAAACTAGAAGTACTTCCTTAAAATAGAAAGGTTTAAATATTAATCACGATTAATCTCATGAATGTCATAGTTAATCTCTTAACCGAGCACATTTTCTCTACTATGGCATAACCCAAAGCTAAAAATATCATTGAAAAAAAGTGTCAAAATATCAACAAAAACGAGGATGAAAACGCAACAAAAAGTGACACAAGAGTGACAAAAAAGTGCGATGAGGAAGCAAGAAAAACACGACAAAAACGCTTCAATAATGTGGAAAAAAACATGGCGACAACGCAACAAAAAAGTTACAATCAGTTTTGTAGGTCTAAGCTTTCAAATGAGGTGCTACCCTGACCTACAGGCTGTGAGCTCTCCGGTCATGAAGCTTTGAAGAATCATGTAAAGCCGAAGTGGAGGAAATGCGCTCAGTTAAGGCGCAGGAAAAGACGTTAAAGCAGTACTAAGTAACTTGTTTACCTTAATAAATCCTTTCTGTAGTCCCTCTGGGGGTAATACAAGTGTTAATGGGATGATTGGGGTCTTTCATCTCCCCCTGGTGTGTCTGGCCAGAAAACCGCATTTGCAACTTGACTGCCACCGGGGTGGAGCAACCAATACACACTAATAGAATCACGAAGAAGAAGCTAACAGGCTAACGGGCAAAGCTAACTGTGGGCTAGCGCCACTTAAACAGTATTTACAGCCAACTTTGAGTGAAAAAAATTATTTACATTGTGTAATTGCAGAGGTTCCGCTAGACTTTTTTTTTGTCTGTCACTTTGGCCGGCTGGGTTGTAAACTGTCGGCCATTCACAAGAATTACCGGCCATTAAAATATATAGCCTATAATGAATGTGGCTTATTATCAATAACAATCTACATTTAGACCGAGCGCTACACGAGTGCTTTAGTGAGTCCAAAACAAGGCTATTTCTAATAAAAGAATGACGGGAGAAAAATGTAACAACAACTCAAATCCAAACATAAAGTTGTGCGCGTGGAGACGATAGAGGCAGCAGGTGCCACACGGATGTACCCGCTTGACAGAAGGAATCTATGACCCGAACGCTGTCCAGATCTGACCGCGCATCAGCTGCACACACGAGGGCTGCGCTGTAGGATGCCCTTCGCTTCAGGTGTACAATTACCAACGTCTCTAACCGCTGAAATATTCTGGCGGGACAAATCGACAATGCTAAAGTCACTCTCCCCAGCTCTGACACACTCAAGAGCGGCTCCAACACCGGTGACTAAACCGAGGCGTCTGCGCAGACCGACCGAGGGAAGCGCCTCAAAACCCGGGCACTCTCCCAGGAAGAGCCGCTGTGGGACTGCGCGTCAGTCTGACTGAACACACGGAGTTTACAGAATATCCTAATCAAATTCATTAGCTGCTGAGTTCTTAACACACTTTTATAAAAGTAAATGTACCTGTAGTTCGCCGTTTTCTTGGAAAATGTGAAAAACCACAAAGAAAAAGCGTAACATATCCAGAGAGCGATGAAGGCGCTTCAACTGCGCTTCGTAAAATGGGCTAAAGGCGTAAGTCGAAACTTTTTTGGATAGAAATATTGAACCTTTTTTAATATTTTGGCCTGTCTCGAAAACACTTTGTCATGTTAGTCACTGACTTAGGTCAAATGTTAATATATTTTTCTATATTCTCTCCATATGTCTTTTTTTTTCCTTTTTCTACCGTCGGCCAATTTGGCCGATGGAAATCATTTTTACCGGCCATTTGCTTTTCAAACCGGCCAAAAGCCGGCTACAGCCGGCTAACGGAAACCCTGGTAATTGGATGTCCAATATCCCTCTGTCCCTTTGTCTTTTCTGTCAGCGTAGTATTTACTCTCACGGACAATTAATAAGTTAAAAAATCGTAACTTGCTACGACACCTGCAGTTGCGCTTATGGCCTCTAGAGGCATGAGTTACTTAGTACTGCTTTAAGTCGCTCATTAATCGCACATTTTTATCTGTTCTAAATGTCCCCTATCATTTGAATACCCACCACTCAACATGGAAAAGTGGATACGCTTGCTTTGTGCTGAACCTTCTCCGTTTCGTTCAAATTACCTCAAATCCACGGAAAGCTGACGGGCGCATCACTAACCAACAGCTTATAAAAAACTACACGTTCACTGAGGTCACAAAGAACAACGAATCTGCAGGATCTGAGCTAAACATGTTTCTCACCGATCTCGTCCACCACCTCGATCATCTTCTCCAGCTCGTCGGGGCAGATGTCGGGGCAGTGGGTAAAGCCGAAGTAGATGAGCACCCACTGGCCCAGGAAGTCCTCGCTCCGCACCGCTTTGTTGTTGTGGTCGATCAGAGAGAAGGGGCCCCCGAGCGCCGGCCGACCGATGGACCTGTTCCGCTCCCTCTCGATCACTGGAGGAGCAGAGTTAGTAAGTAAGTAAGCAAGCAAGCAAGCAAGTAATATTTATTTATATAGCACCTTTCACAGACAGAGGTCACAAAGTGCTTCACAAAAATACAAATAGAAATAAAAGTACATTTACAATCACAAAACATGGTGGTCATGGTGGTCAACACACGCACCACGAGACCAAGAGAAGTTTAATCTACACAAACTGAGCCTCCAGTGGGGAAGAACCGCATTGTCAAAGTTTATGCCACAGTTAAGCCCAGTGTCATGCAGCTACAAAAATGAAAAAAACTAAGTATAAAAGCGCATCAATGGCTGTGGTTTACTCACTCTCTTCCTTCTCCTTTTTGAAGAACTTCATTCCTCCGAGGAGAGCGCCCCTATGGCAAATGTGATGGCGAGAGACTTCCACGTCACCGGCTTTTGGAATACAGAAATTATATATATATTAAATTCCCACTGTATTTCATAATGTGGTGCCATGATATAAATGTTTTTATAAGTGAGCTGGCGGCACGGTAGTACAGCGGTTAGCTCTCGTGCTTCACAGCTAGAAGGTCCCGGGTTCGATTCCCACCAAGGCCGGGGCCTTTCTGTGTGGAGTTTGCATGTTCTCCCCGTGTCTGCGTAGGTTTCCTCCGGGTACTCCGGTTTCCCCTACCACTAAAAACATGTACAATAGGCCAGGATGAATGTGACTATGTTTGAGAGTGCGCATGGGGGACGACGGATGAAAATTAGCCCAAGGCTACAACCCGGTGTGGCTTGTTCATTAACTTGCACTGTCCCTACCAAATAAACCAATAAATAAATAAATAAAAATAAACCCTGTTAAGTGTTCCATATCAATTTAACCAATTTGCTCCAGTTTAGCATTACCCAAATCTAAAAAAATGGTTTAAAAAGCATCCAAATAGCGTCGAAAACGTGACAAAACCGGGACAAAATGCATGACAATTTTTTTTACAAAAACGTTATGAAAACACGACAAAAAAAACGTCAAAAACGAGATGAAAATAAGACAAAAAGCTTTTAGATTTGGGTAAGGCTGAACTGGAGAAAATGCCCTTGGTTCAGGCTAAGAGGTTAACGTACCCAACCTCCCAAATATCTAAGCACGTACAGAGGAAACACTGATCATCATAATGTAAACAGAATCAAAGGCTGCACTCACCCCTGTCCTCTTAGGCGTGTCTGAAGGCCTGGAGTAGTTTCTGTGAGACTGACGCCACACGCTCTCACTCAGCTGCAGTAAGGAAACACAAAATATATAAAGTAAAGAGAAGAGGTGTGTGTAGAGAGTAGAGTATCCTAGTGATGTAACAGTATCGTTTTATTCCACATTGTGATTAATTGACCCTCAGTCCAGAAAGTTGAGGATTCTGTTTGGAATAAAAATAACTCATGTGCATTCCTTCACTAACTATAACTATGATGAACAAATAGGATATTATGAGCAAGTCCTGCATCTAATGTTCTGCATAATAAATGAAATATTGAACTGTCTCAATCACACTCATGTTTTAGAACAGTGGTTCCCAGCATTGTTTTGTCTTGCAGTACCCCTTAGTCTTTCATTTCTACTCAAAGATGTATTAGTATTAGGGGTGGGCCATATCGTATCGCATATCGTTATCGCGATATAATTTTTTGATATCGTTGTAATTTTTTATATCGTCGTGGATACGATATAATTCATGTTACGCTCAGCTCCATCAGCAGCATAAACACCGACTCTAGAACATGGGGACAGGTGCTTATGAAGTTAAATGAAATGAAGGATGTAAACCGCTTGAGTAGATCATATTCACGAGGAAAGTAGTATGCCGTTAAAAAAAAAAAGAATGAAATATCACTGAATTAATCTTCCCAATAGGCGTAAGGCTGGGATTTTGAAGTAATTTGTCCATTGTCAATAACATCGTCAAATACATCGTTATCGTGATATTTCCTTTTTATATCGTGATATAGATTTTAGGCCATATCGCCCTGCCCTAATTAGTATATCACTGCTGGGTTAAAAATAGGGCTAAAACATACAATTCAGTTTAATCTTCTTTTTGATCTGAAGTAATTCCAAGGACCCCGACACTGGTTGGAAAATGTTTCTTCTTTCTACAAATTGCACCACTTTGCTGACGTAAAACTATGATTAATACAGTTTCCACAGGCAAGTAGAGGTGGATAATGCTGTTTGTTTTCAATATCGAGTTAATCTCCAAATACTTAATGTAGAGTCTCTCAAAAAAGGGGTAATATGCGTTTCCCCCTTGCACTTTTGTAGTTTGCTTTGTTGTAGATATTTGTATTGTACACAATCTAACTTGAGAGGTTTGCTAGCACATTGTTCCTGTTGACAAATATATTGACAAAAATTAAAACACAAATATTGTCAAAAACGTATCAAGTAAAAGTATTTTCATTTTTGTCAATATCGCCCCTACATGATGAAAGCCTGTCAAAGTCTGGTACTGGGCTTTTTAGGCTTGTCCTCGTGTCACCTTAACTCAAAGTGAAAGACAGCGTTACTCAGACGTTACGACACTTTATTGATTAATATGTAGGCTAGTTAATACAGAAACTCGACTTAGTATCCGGTATCCTCGAAATAACGGCGGCAGGTCCGTGTATCAATAAAGAATTGAGTGTTATGTGATGGCGGTGATGGTGCTTCAGTCTCACCGAGGGGCAGTGCACTCCAGCGGGCAGCGGTCTCAGCTGCGCCCGGGCCACGGCGCACAGAGCCCGGGCTGCGGAGCTGTGGAGACATCGGTGTAAACTTCTCCCGTGGATGTGGTTCCACCTGAGGAGGAACAGGCTCAGAGACATGTCGGGACCTTCACAGCGGCGCTTCTGTAACCAGGAAGCGGCTTACAAAACGTGAGGACCAGCGCCGGGTCTCCGCTGGTCCCAGATCAGTCTGTGGCACGTGTGTTCAGGGAAGAAAAGGAGAGAAAACGTCATCGCGCTGGTCCCAGATCAGCATCGGGACAGAGGAAGTGACGTATTCCAGTGCAGGGGTCACGTGGTTTGTGTGGCGAGGTCTGCCTCCTGCTGGAGATAATTGGAACTGCGTATCAGGGAAATTCATATTTGAGAATGACCTGCCTAACCTCTTAACCCCCGCCTTAACCGAGCACTTTTCTCCAGTTTTAACCAAATCCAAAAGCCTCTTGACTGGAGCTTGCAGCCTATAGGCCAGAGTAATTTGAAAGCTAAGACCTATGAAACTCATCTAAACTTCTTCTTTGTTTTTGTTTTCACATTTTAGTTGTATTTATTGCGTTTTTAATCACATTTTAGTTGCTATTTGTTGCCACATTTTTGTCACGTGTTTGCCATGTTTATGTTGTATTTTTATCACAATTTTGTTTCTTTTTTTCAAAGTTTTTGTCATGTTTTTGACAATTTGTTTCTGCTTTTTTGCCAAAATGTTTTCATGTTTTTGTCACTTTTGTCGCTTTTTTGTCTCATTTTTGCCATTTATTTTGCCAATTTTTTGTCAAATGTTTATCATGTTTTTGTCACGATTTTATGACTTTTTTCAGTTTTTGTTGCTTTTTTTGTCACATTTTTGCCTTTTTATTTAGCTTTTTTGCCAAAATGTTTTCACGTTTTGTTGCTTTTGTTGCCAATGTTTTGTCACTTTCTTGTCTAATCTGTAAATGAATGAAATAAATAAAAAACATAAAAAAATAAAAATAACAAAAAATCTTCAGTCAAATTTTTGCCAAAACTTTGTCACGTTTTTTTCATGTTGTCATTCACATATGACCAAAATGTCCACACACAAAAAAGCAACAAAAACGTGAAATTATCGCAACCAAAAAGGTTGAAAATGTGACAATTACAAAGAGGAAGAAGTTTAGATGAGGCCTTAGCTTTCAAATAAGGCATTACTTGGGTAAAGCTGAACTGGAGAAAATGCACTTGGTTAAAATGGGGATAAGAGGTTAACCCAGTGGTTAATTTGTAAATTAGTAGTTTCAGGAACACTTTTAGTCTGATGTGATGAATTCGGGGAACAGGACAAAACATTTGCCGGAACACTCTCATTAAACACCATTATATCAGATCAAATCTTTGCCGGATCCTCCTAAATATTTCCCGGATCCTTTACCCTGAAAAACTGAAAATTGGGGAATGCGTTCCCCCAAACGGGGGATCAAATTAAGCACTGGGTTAACCTCTTGGGCGCAAACAAAGCAAAATGGACTTCATTTCATCTCGACCTCAAAACAATAAAGACTGACCAATCAAAAAGCCATCACAATCCATAGTGCATCCTGCAAATATCATCTGTTACCACATTGAAGGTCTTTCATTTATTTATACATATTTTTTCATTCATTTAAAAACCTTGCCCTCCCCAAAGGACCCCTCCCTCACCTGTGTGGATGAAGCCTCTGCTGCCCCCTGCTGACCTTATACTGTACAAACACATCTCCTCCTTTCAGCTCACTTGAACTCTTGATTATGCAACATTGCCTTTGATTAATGCACTTTTCAGACTTTTATTCTGGTTGAACATGTTTAGATAAATCAGAGCTGGTATTAGATATGAAAAAAAGTGTAACAATGAGAAAAAATTAAGTTATCACATGCTCTTGTGGTGAATGTGGTTAATCCTTCTTTTATGACTTGGCTGTACCTCCAAAGTGTCCACAAAGTTACAATTGATTTGACTTTACTTTCGAGTTCCACTGACTCTGTCATTACAGCAGCAGCACACTTCCCCACGACCTAATGTTTTTAATGATTTAAACACAGTCATTAAACCACGGCTGCAAAGAGGAAACTTTATCCATCTTTGAAATGAAAATAAAGTGATGATTCCTTTTAAACCTAATGTGGTTCTGTATATAATGATAAATACTACTAATAATTGCTAATCGAAAATATTTGTCTCCCTTAAAAAAAAAACAGCACACAACCATTGACAGGTTGGAGGTGTGAACTGGCTTTTTTTGTTCTGCTTCTCCTCAATGAGCTCCTTTGATCTATGTTTGGAGTTTACTTTACATTTACCAAAAGTACTTTTTACACACAACTTTCATTTTTTTTTTCATGTCACCATCATGATCTAGTTTTCTCTACAAATGAGCTGAAAGGAGGAGGGGTGTGTGTACAGTAAAATGTCAGCAGGGGGCAGCAGAGGCTTCATCCACACAGGTGAGGGAGGGGTCCTTTGGGAAGGGGCTAATGCAGGAAGAGCCACAAAGGCTCCTGGGAGGACTCTGCTGATTTGGAGGATGGCGAAACTATTCACCATCTGTTTATACCTCCCAACACTCCTCGAAATTATGGAAGTGCTAGTTCTATATCTGCAAAGAGTAACTGTTATAAAGTATTGTTGCAAAATATGTAGAATATACCCACTTGTAATTGAAGTTCAGCTATATGTACGATCACAAAAAATATGGTTGATAAAAAAGACAATTCCGTAGAATATAACCCGTAAAGACAATAATTAATATGGAGCATCTGCTTTAGTTTTCGTTGTTTTACCCTTTGTTTCCCTCCCCTTTGTGTATTATTTATGAAATAATGGTCATTTGCATCTTTGTACACCTAGACAATGTGTACCTATGTACAGTATATTATGTAAATTCTTCTTTTCATCCTGAAAAACATGCCTCCAGTGTTGCTCAGATTGATTCACGTAGGATTGAGTAATCTTTGAATCTCATGCCAGCAGCCATTTTCCTGCTGTTTTACAGGATGGGACGAGGCTCCGGCTGATTCCGAAACCGTGAAATTAGTAAGAGGTCTAACGCCAAACCGGATGTGCGTCAGCGTCCGCCATGATAAGTAGCCTCCGAATTGGGCTGTCAGTTATGAAGGAGTTAGGGAAAGTGGCCTGTATGCTAACTATAGCCACTTTAGCCATATTTTCAATACAAGTATAAATAAAAGCATTTTTCCAATTTCATGGAAACTGCTAAAGTGATCCCTATTCCCAAAAATGCCACACAAAGTTTGAGTGGGTCAAACTGCAGACCAATTAGCTTGCTATCAATACTAAGTAAAATTCTTGAAAAGATTGTTACTGGACAAGTAAAACAATTCTTTACAGATAATAAGTTATTTACACAATTTCAACATGCATATCGTGTAGGCCACTCAACTGCAACTGCCCTGACACAGATGGTAGATGACTGCTTTAACTTCATTGACAACAACAAGTTAGTTGGAGCTGTTTTATTAGATTTTAGTTCAGCCTTTGATTTATTAGATCATGAGTTGCTTCTAGAAAAATTAAAGTATTATGGATTTTCATTGCATACCATTGGGTGGTTTTCCAGTTATCTTTCAGATCGTAAACAATGTGTTTTCTACAACGGTAGTTTCTCTTTCTCAAAACGATTGCAATGTGGTGTACCTCAGGGCAGCTGCTTAGGGCCCTTACTTTTTTCAATCTTCACTAACGACCTGCCATTGGTGTTGGATCATGCTAAAGCTGTGATGTATGCAGATGACACCACAATATACCTGCCTGCTTCATCAGCTGATGTTCTGTCGATCTCCCTAGACAGCGATCTAAAGTCTGTTGCAAGGTGGGCTCATGCAAACAAACTAGTGTTGAATACATCCAAAACAAAAAGCATTATACTGGGATCTAGTTGGAAATTAAAGGAAAAACCACAATTAGAACTATCAGTCGATGGCACAGTGATCACTCAAGTAGAAGAAACAAAACTTCTCGGAGTCATTATAGATAGCAGACTTAAGTGGTCCAAGCATATTGATCGTACTGTTGCTGTTATGGGAAGAGAATTATCGGTTATCAGAAGATGTTCAAATTATTTAAGCCAAAATCTTCTTTCGCTAGTGATTAAGACTATTGTTCTGTCCCATTTACATTACTGCCCAATGGTGTGGTCCAGTGCCTCCGAAAAAGACATTGAGAAGCTACAATTAGTGCAAAATAAGGCGGCACGTCTTGCACTGAGGTGCTCAAAATATACAAATATTCAAAGGTTGCACCAAACTTTAGGCTGGACATTGGTAAAGAATAGACTACATTTTGCCCTTCTCTGCTTCTTTCAAAAGATTCTTGTATTAAAACTCCCTAAGGTTTTATATGATGTACTTGTATTCAGTTGTTCCATACATAAGTTTAACACAAGACATGCAGTAAATGGTCATTTTACTCTTCCATCATGTAACACTCAGACTGGACAGAAGGCTGTTATGTTCAGAGGAATGAAATCCTGGAACTCTTTGCCTAAAGACATTTCTAACATTGCAGACATAAATATTTTTAAAAAGACTCTGTTATCACACTTCAACAGATGAAATATGTTGTAATTGTGTATTTATGTTGTTTTATATTGTGATTTTATAATCTGGACCCCAGGAAGACTAGCCATTGTCAAGGCGATGGCTAATGGGGATCTTAATAAACAAACAAACAAACAAGCATAGGGACCTGTGATGCTAACTCACTGGCGATTAGGAGCTATGTGCCATCCCATAAGCCACTGCGCCGCATGCCTGAGCCCCTCGCCCCCACCCTCGAGTGATTCTTCATGCACAACCACTGTTGATTGACAGGTGCACATTTAATAATAAAAAAAATAATAATAAGATTCTGCACAAGCCAAACTTTATAAAAGTGACGAAATACATGTTGTCGTCACCACAGCACAGTCACATGGTTTTAAAGAGCCGCCTCAGTAAATGGCCTAAATGAATGCAGGTTGTGCTTTTTCTTTCATTTAGTAGAAACTTAAGCCACATGGCTAATTTGTATACTGTAGCTTTATGAAACCACTGTTGAGATAAAATAAAGGGAAATGTGAAGGATCATTTGGATTTTTTTTTGTTCTCCTTAAATGTCTTTATTTGGACACTATGTTGTTGCATATGCACTACAGTAGGTGGCGGCATGGGCTTTTGTTTGCCTGCCAATATCCTTAAAGAAGAAGAAGAACAGCTGTTGGTGATGTCACTTCCCCTTCCCCTGGGTAAGGACGGTGGAATTGGGCAAATGCTGCTGAAGCTCTAGTTCACTAACTGCATAGAGATCTAACAGTTGAGCCCATGAAAGGTTAAGGATTAGTTGCTAGTGTTAGGACTTAGAGGCTACAATTTAATGGTTTCGGAATCAGCCTCTGCCTGGGAACCAGGCCGCTCCCATGTTCTCTTCCTCAGTTCAGTTTTAATTTACGTATTTAAAAGAAAATTAGAAGAAATCCCTTGCTTATGTTGTCTGTACTCATTTATATACGCATAAAAAAATAAGAAAAAAAACGTACTGAAGGGGGAGTGCTCATGGGCGTGTCAGTCAGGCACGGAGTTTCTTAAAGAGACAGAGGCGAAATGGGAGCGTGTCAGGAACAGTGTTTCTATGAGGAAACATTATTTTAAGTTGTTTTTATGATATATGACCTTACGACTCAGTGTGTCAGAAGATAAACTTTATTGGTAAAAAAAAAAAAAATGTTAAAGAAGTTTTACTTTCTACTTTAAAAGATGAAAAGAGCATGTTTGATACATTAGGAACTCCACAAACATGTTGATGTCTTTAAACAGATTTGGTCTCTAATGTCTGAGTCCAGCTGTGGGTCCAGTGTCACATGACCCGGCCTCAGCAGCTGTGTGTGGTTCAGTGTTTGTCCTTTATCGTCTCTGATTCTCTGACCTGCTTCCACTCTGCTCCTGGATGGTTCTGCTCCACAGTGGCTCCTGTAGAGTCGGATCTGTGATGATGGTTACCACACTGCTCACTTTATCAGGGATTCTGTCTAGTGTGGATTCTCTGGTGTCGTCTGAAATTTGAGAGCTGTCTGAATTTCTTCCCACACTCTTCACAGCTGTAGGGCTTTTCTCCAGTGTGGATCCTCATATGACGTTCGAGGGACTTTGAAAAACTAAATGCATTCCCACACTGATCACACTCATATGGGTTTATTCCACTATGAACTGTCATGTGTGTTCTGAGATTTGAGAACTGACTGAATTTCTTCCCACACTCTTCACAGCTGTATGGTTTTTCTCCAGTGTGGACTCTCATGTGTGTTTTGAGGGTGCTCGACTCAGCAAACATTTTCCCACACTGCTCACACTTGTACGGCCTCTCTCCAGTGTGGATCCTCATGTGACGTTCGAGGGACCTTGAAGAACTAAATGCATTCCCACACTGATCACACTCATATGGTTTTATTCCACTATGAACTGTCATGTGTGTACTGAGAATTGAGACCTGCCTGAATTTCTTCCCACACTCTTCACAGCTGTAGGGCTTTTCTCCAGTGTGGATCCTCATGTGATATTTCAAGGACTGTGATGAAGCAAAGACTTTCCCACACTGATCACACTCATATGGTTTCTCTCCAGTGTGGATCCTCATGTGAGATTTAAGATTAGAAGACTGACTGAAGGTTTTCCCACACTGATCACATTCATAGGGCTTCTCCTCAGTGTGGATAATCTTGTGTCGTTTCAGATACTGTAATGTCCTAAAGGATTTCCCACACTCCTCACAGCTGTGCATCTTTCCCTGTGTGTGGGGAGTCTGCAGAGTCTGAGCTGGGTCCATTTCTCTACAGACAGAAACAGGAGAGGAGTTAGTTTTCTGTCACAGACTTTCTTATGTAAAACACAACTTATGAGTCACAAAAGCTGTTGTTCTTCTCCCGCACACGACACGATCTACATACATGTATCGACTCTACCCAGTACACGCCTGCTTTTCCACAAGATAATACAACTGCAAAGGAGTACGCTGTACTGACCGTCATTAAATGCTAATATCGGCAAAATCCCCTTTTAGAACAGCAGTATGATGTTGTGAAATATTAAATCCATATGACCTGCATGTTAATAGTGAGGGCTGTCCTGCCTCTCCAATCAGAGGCCAGCGTCTGTTCATGTCACATTAGTCATGGTTTAGCTACAGCTACTGACTTTCCTCCATTAACATCTGTTAAATGTTTTAATGTCTCAATAAATAAATCTGAATCTTATTATGTTTTTTTTAATCTTTCATTGATGTTATTTTTAAAGCCACATCTCTGATCTCTCGTCACGATACACACCTACTCACCTGTGTGCAGACAGACTGTGGAGCTGCTCTGTGTGTCCTGGATATTTCCTCCAAATCAGTGAGTCCTCCCAGGTGCCTTTGTGGCTCTTCCTGCATTAGCCCTCCCCAAATGACCCCTCCCTCACCTGTGTGGATGAAGCCTCTGCTGGCCCCTGCTGCCATTATCCTGCACATACACCCCTCCTCCTTTCAGCTCATTTATAGAAAAAACATCATTATCCAACATTACCTTTGATTAATGCACTTTTCAAACTTTTATTCTGGATTGTGAAGGCTCTCATTCATCCAGGGAGTATCCATCGTAGAAAAAGGTTAAATCATCGACTGGACTAGGTTGTTTATAGTTGAGGATGTTTTGCTTTCAGTCACAGAAGCTCTTCATAGCTCCTCAGGTTATAAAAGACACTATTACCCAAACTGGAGGCGACTAAAAAGACCCAGGCTCCTCCCAGGAGGAGGGAACCAGACTGCCAACAATTTCTGTTCAAGTTGTTTACAGCAGAATCCTCCCAGGTGCCTTTGTGGCTCTTCCTGCATTAGCCCCTCCCCAAAGGACCCCTCCCTCACCTGTGTGGATGAAGCCTCTGCTGCCCCTGCTGACAAAGAAAAAAGCCAGTTCACACCTCCAACCTGTGAATGAGAAGCTCTGGTTTTGCTCTATAGTCTAACAATATAAAACCAAAGCTTCTTCATTTGCATGTGCTTTGGCTCTAGTTGTTTACTCTCGTTTGATTTGAAACTGGAACCATGTGTAAACTTGTTGTAGACCTTCAAGGCATCACAGTCAAATCTTAACCTGTGTTTGCCGTTTGGGGTATAGTGTTGGGTAAAAAAACATAACAATAAACATTGTTTGGTTGAACAGGGGTGTTGCCATTAAATGTAATTCATTCTTTTATGAATTGGCTGCATCCCCAAAGTGTCCACAAGATAACAACTGTTTTGACCGGTTAGTCAAAACGGTAGTTCCACATATTTTTATTAATTTAGTTTCAGTAAATTCGAAGTTTGAGTAGGACTGGTTTGAGGTTCAGAGGATGTGTATGAGTTTGTACAATATTTGTTGGACAGAAGATTTGATGGAAACAGATGAATTAGAGCAGGGCAGACAGACACACAGTAGTATAATAGTAACTTAAATATGCAGTCATATTCTAGAATACAAAACTAAATAAATGTGCACGTGACAAACTATTACCAAGGAAAGCCGCCCCATGTGTGGATGAACAAAGGAGGAAGGCGAGTGGGTCCAGGCTTCTAATTGTTTGTGATACAACAGGTGGCGGGAATTAGCTAAGTGGCTGTGGGACCAATCCAAAAGGAGGAAGGAGGAGCAGGAAGTAAAGTGAGGTGAGTACGACTTTAACAAACAAATGTGACAAATGAAAACCTTCAGAACAAATGTAATGATCGTTTCATTTTATTAAAAACAAACAAATAAAAAAACAAAAAGCAGCATGCTGAATACATTAGTAACTCCACAAACATGTCGATGTCGTTCATGTCTGTGAGTCTGTTGGTCCAGTGTCACATGACCCGGCCTCAGCAGCCATGTGCTCTTCAGTGTTTGTCCATTTAACGTCTCTGATTGTCTGACCTGCTTCCACTCTGCTCCTGGATGGTTCTGCTCCACAGTGGCTCCTGTAGAGTCGGATCTGTGATAATGGTTACCACACTGCTCACTCTATCAGGGATTATGTCTAGTGTGGATTCTCTTGTGTCGTTTAAGATGATGTGATGTCCTGAAGGCTGTCCCACACTCATCACAGCTGTAGGGCTTTTCTCCATTGTGGATCCTCATGTGAAGCTTAAGGGACTGTGATGTAGTAAATGCTTTCCCGCACTGATCACACTCATAGGGTTTATTCCACTATGAATGGTCTGGTGTGGTCTGAGATGTGAGAGCTGAATGAATTTCTTCCCACACTCTTCACAGCTGTATGGTTTTTCTCCAGTGTGGATCCTCATGTGTTTTTTCAGGCTGCTTGACTCAGCAAAGGATTTCCCACACTGCTCACACGTGTACGGCCTCTGTCCAGTGTGGATCCTCATGTGCCGTTTAAGATGTTGTGATCTCCTGAAGGATGTCCCGCACTGGTCACACTCATAGGGCTTCTCCTCAGAGTGGATTAACTTGTGTTGTTTCAGACTGTCTGCTCTAGTAAATGATATCCCACACTCCTCACAGCTGTGCGTCTTTCCCTGTGCGGGGGGAGTCTGAGCTGGGTCCATTTCTCTACAGACAAACAGGAGAGGAGTTAGTGTTCTGTTAGACATTATTCTGTAAAACACTGAGTCACTAAAGATTTGGTTTGACCCTCCCCTCCCTCTGACTCTGGTCTCATTCACACACAGACAGTATCACCCCTCCCCCATCAACTCTTTGTGAATCTGTGACAATCTGTTTCTAAATCACTGTCTGATTTCTGCAGCTGCAAGAAGAAAGTCCAGTATTTGTTTTCAATTGTAAATCATGTCTTGACTTTAGCTTCTGTCTGACATTGAAACATAAGCAGTGTCTCGACCGACTCTGTGCTACTGACTTTCCTCCATTAAACAGAGATTATGTTGTTTTTCCTTCAGATTCAGAGCCACATCACTGATCCTACTCACCTGTGTGCAGACAGACTGTGGAGCTGCTCTGTGTGTCCTGGATATTTCCTCCAAATCAGCGAGTCCTCCCAGGTGCCTTTGTGGCTCTTCCTGCATTAGCCCCTCCCAAATGACCCCTCCCTCACCTATGTGGATATGCTGTCATTCTACTGTACAAACACTCCTCCTTTCAGCTCGATGTGCCTGCTCCACTCCTACAGCTTTGAAACTGGTTTACATTCAAATTCACTGAGCCCAGATCAGCTCTGTCATCAACAACAGCACTCCAGTGTGAAATGAAGAGATCATTCCTTACAGTAAACCTCTGCAAAGATTTTTCTTTTTTCTTTCTGACAATCTACACAAGCTCTTGTTGGTCAGTAAAAACCTTTACTCAAAAAAACAAAACAAATGTCCACACCCAGACATTAATGAACTAATAAAGTAATTTGAAAATCTATTGACAAGAACCCTATGTGTGCTTCTTATTGTGTGATTCTTGTGATTTTTAGCTTTGTTTGTGTGAACAAAGTAAAAATAAAACGTCAAAACCAAATATCGGTTTAAAGTTTGAAAACATCTTTTAACTGGTGAACTTCATATTCTGCCACTAAAAACACAAATAAAATTAGGCCTCATGAATAAACTATTAGTAAAATGAACGGCTGATTGTTTTAAAGTCTTTGGTACGAGCTCAATCTAAGCTTTGGACTTTACTAACAGTGAGCAGGTGTTACTTTTCTACCATTTCTGTTGAACTCACAAATTACTTCACAAGAACTCATCCATCATTTCATTTTGCAGCAGAGGCTTTATCGGATTTGGAGGAGCTGATCCTCATCTCTGCTGCTTCACACTCAGATGCAAACGCCCAAAACATGTCAACTTGTTATTGATTTTTGTCACAATAGTCGTCAGTTATTACTATCCATGATTGTGATGGATCTCATTTTAACAGTTTCTTTCCCCACGCTGTGATTACTTTACTAAACAGGCACTTTAATGTCTTTGTACTATTTCACCCTGAGCTTTTTATGTGGCATTTGTTTGTTTTTATATTGTGTCCCTTTATGTGTTGACATCACACTTTGAGCTCCGTGCATAGTTTTTTCCAATGTGTTTTACTGCAAATGGTTAATCAAATGAATCTGAATCTTTTTAAACATACGGCAGTGACACACATAGTGGTTATAATTACAATTACAGTTAATTTCTTAAACTATTGCTCCATTATAACAAAACATCTATAGTTTATGACTTTATCATTAGAGACAAAAACACGTCATCAATGTTTGCACTGATATTGTACTGGATGTTCAAGACTGTAGTTACACGTTTTCCTTCATCTGGTTTCACTCTCAGAATAAATGTACAACTCAATTGTCAGAAAGTCAACTTTAATTGTAAACAAAACAAAATATCACAAGGAAAAAATAGAAATTGACATTTTATTAAAAAATAAAAAACAAACAGCAGCATATTTGAAACATTCATTTAAAATGGAGTAAATTGATTCAGTCTAGACTCGACAAACATGTTTGACCAGTCTCTAACCAGTGTCACATGACCCGGCCTCAGCAGCTCTGTGCTCTTCAGTGTTTGTCCCTTTAACGTCTCTGATTGTCTGACCTGCTTCCACTCTGCTCCTGGATGGTTCTGCTCCACAGTGGCTCCTGTAGAGTCGGATCGCTCATAATGGTTACTGAACTGGTCACTCTAGTGGGGTTTCCCTCCAGTGTGGATTTTCTGGTGGTAGATGAGACTAGTTAAAAATCTGAAGGTCTGACCACACTCCTCACAGCTGTAAGGCTTTCTCCAGTGTGGACTCTCATGTGTGATTTAAGTTGAGAAAACTGTCTGAATGCTTTCCCACACTGATCACACTCATACGGTTTCTCTCCAGTGTGGATCCTCTGATGTGACGTGAAACCACTTAAATTTCTGAAGGTCTGACCACACTCCTCACAGCGGTAGGGCTTTTCTCCAGTGTGGACTCTCATGTGTGACTTGAGGCTGCTTGACTCAGCAAAGGTTTTCCCACACTGCTCACACGTGTACGGCCTCTCCCAGTGTGGATCCTCATGTGTCGTTTAAGATATTGTGAACTCCTGAAGGTCCTCCCGCACTGGTCACACTCATAGGGCTTCTCCTCACTGTGGATTAACTTGTGTTGTTTCAGACTCTCTGCTCTAGTAAATGATTTCCCACACTGCTCACACGTGTACAGTCTCTCTCCAGTGTGGATCCTCATGTGTTCTTAAGATGTTGTGATCTCCTGAAGGATGTCCCACACTGGTCACACTCATAGGGCTTCTCCTCAGTGTGGATTAACTTGTGTAGTTTCAGATTCTGTGCTCTAGCAAATGATTTCCCACACTCCTCACAGCTGTGTGTCTTTCCCTGTGCGGGGGGAGTCTGAGCTGGGTCCATTTCTCTGCAGACAGAAACAGGAGAGGAGTTAGTGTTCTGTCACAGACATTATTTTGTAAAACACTGAGTCTCTAAATGTTGTTCGGTGCAGACCTGGTTTGACCCTCCCCTCCCTCTGACTCTGTCTCATTCACACACAGACAGTATCACCCCTCCCCCATCAACTCTTTGTGAATCTGTGACAAATCTGTTTCTAAATCACTGTCTGATTTCTGCAGCTGCAAGAAGAAAGTCCAGTATCTGTTTTCAATTGTAAATCATGTCTTGACTTTAGCTTCTGTCTGACATTGAAACATTAACAGTGTCTCGACCGACTCTGTGCTACTGACTTTCCTCCATTAAACAGAGATTATGTTGTTTTTCCTTCATAGTTTATCGATTTGAAGCCACATCACTGATCACTCGTCACAATACACAGATCCTACTCACCTGTGTGCAGACAGACGGTGGCGCTGCTCTGTGTGTCCTGGATATTTCCTCCAAATCAGCAGAGTCCTCCCAAGTGCCTTTGTGTCTCTTCCTGCATTAGCCCCTCCCCCAAAGGGCCCCTCCCTCACCTGTGTGGATGAAGCCTCTGCTGCCCCCTGCTGACATTATCCTGCACAAACACCCCTCCTCTGTGATACTGTCTGTGTGAATGAGAAAAGAGTCAGTGGGAGGGGAGGGTCATCTGGACTCACAGACATTAGAGAGATGGTGAAATGCCTTTACTTTCCATCATAGCTGCCAAATAGACCCTGTGCACGAGAAAATGCTAACTTCCTGGTTTGAGACCGGATGTACCGCTGCTCGTTTCCGCTAGCTTTATTTTGCGGGTAAATCGCAGCTGCGAAGATGGTCTCCAAAACACGAAAATTGAAAGATCGCTGTACTTTTCAAAGAGCAAAAGATGGGAACAATCACCATTGCTGTGTCCTGCTGTGTACTGTCAGGGGGAGATTCAACAAGATGCAAAATTTCCACTGCTTTCCCAAGGATCCTGAGCTGCACTCAATGGCTGATAAAAATAAGAAGGGACGGCTTCACACTCCTTCTTGGTTAAATAAAGGTCAATAACAATTCACTTGGATGTTTTAAAATACTACATACTGTTTCAAAAGTTATTTGCTGTTACTCTGCAAATAAAACCGCTTTACTTAAACAGCATTGTCTATAGCTCTGTTCTGTGTGCTTCTTATTGACTGAAATACATTTTGTAAAGATGCTAAAGCTGTTTCCATATACTAATTCTGAAAGCAAAAACACACATAGAATTCAAATTACTAACTAAATTTGACATACTATGATCGAATTATTTAGGCAATGCAACTAATCAAATGTGTAGAAAATACAAGCAGCTGCAGGTATGGTTAAAATACTGGTATACAGTTTTATAATTTCCTTGTACAAATCAATCACATTTTTCCACAAAAAAACAAAACATGGTTTGAACACAAACATTGCAGACATTAAAACTAACACAAAACTAATCAGTGTGAACTATATAGGGTATAAGCAGATGTTTTCATTAAAAAGAAAATCAATTTTGACGTTTGAAGAGTGTAGATCGATTGATTGTTTAGCCTTGTTAATAGTTAATCACCCAAAAATTCGCACGTCCTGTTTAACGCCTCGCAGTGTGACACTACTTTGGTACCAGCTGTGGATAAAGTCCATATCAAGGCTCGTTTGAAGGTAAATGCGCTTTGTGTGTGTTGGATATGTCAAACATTTAGGAGAAAATCCATCAATAGTCCACTCGATAAAACGGCTTTAAGTGTTTTTGCTAATAAACCTGCTGTGTAAGCCTTATTGTCTCATTGTTACTTATTTGATTCTTTATCAGTATTTACTAGTGAGGCAATTAGTAATTATAACTGCCTTCAACCTCCATAAAATACAGAAATTGTGTTTACAGTAAATTAATACAGGATACTGCACAGGCATGGCAACTTTCACTTTATTCCATATTGATGGCCAGAATGCAAAACTTCCTATCTGAAAAAAATCTATTATTTCAGGAAACAAAGAAAACGTTTATTTCTATTATAGTATGGTCTGTTTAAAAGATATTCAAGCATATTCTACTGCTATTAGACCTATTTCTGCAATATGTGTCAATATTTTTGCCTCCCAAAGTGCAGATAAGTGTTTTTTCCCCCTACGTTTCTTGCAGCATTGTGCACATAGGAGGTTTTGCATTCTGGCCATCGATATCACTTTATTAAATTCACTTCATTGTACATCACTCAACACAAAGCAGAACTACAGCAAAATGAGATCGTTTACATTCAGAAGCACATCTCTGTATGGTTTAGCATTCAAAGCTACAGGTGAACATTAGTCAAAGCCAGATGTTTTCTCCACTACACTCATATTAGCGAGCACAAACAGTCAAGTACACACACAGCATGTCAACAAACCGTGTTTTACTAAGCGACAAAAAGCCACAGGAGATAAATCCCTGCTTATTTCATCCATTTGGTTGACTTGTTTGGAAAACCCGACCGTGAACACGAGACTCTTATCACACAGGAAACGAAGCACGTAACAGGAGTTCTTCCCCGGAAGTAGCATATGCTAACGTGCACGTAGTCTATTAGGGCTTATGCAACATATGCGTAACCCTGGGGATGGTTATGAAGAAAATACCTGCTCACAGTTAGTAAAGTCCAAAGCTTAGATCGAGCACGTACCACTTTGAAAGAATCAGCCATGAAAGCCAGTTTTGAAATCAACAATTAAGTATTCGTCACTATTGTCTGGGTGTTTTGTTGTTGTTGTTGAGTTTTACAGACCCAACAAAGAGCTTGTGTAGATTGATAAAAGGTTTACTGTAAGGAGTGGTCTCTTCCATTCACACTGGAGTGCTCTTGGTGACGACAGAGCGGATCTAGGCTCAGTGAATGTAATCCTCAGAGCTGCAGACATGGTACAGGCACAATGATCTGAAAGGTGGAGGGGTGTTGTACAGTATAATGTCAGCAGGGGCAGCACAGGCCTCATCCACACAGGTGAGGGAGGGGCTAATGCAGGAAGAGCCACAAAAGCACCTTGGGTGACTTGCAGATTTTGGACACACAGAGCAGCCCCACAGTCTGTCTGCACACAGGTGAGTAAGCTCTGGTTATTGTGACATAATCCATGTTTAATGGAGGAAAGTCAGTCGAGACACTGCTAATGTTTTCATGTGAGACACAAGCTGAAGTCAAGACGTGTTTTGCCATTTTAAACAGATACAGGACTTTCTTCTTGTAGAATCAGAGGGAGGAGGGAGGGTCAACCAGGTCTGCACTGAACAACACTTAGTGACTTAGTGTTTTACAGAATAATGTCTTTAACAGAACACTAACTCCTCCTGTTTCTGTCTGCAGAGAAATGGACCCAGCTCAGCCTGTGAGGACTCCCGACACACAGGGAAGACACATAGCTGTGAGGAGTGTGGAAATCATTTACCAGAGCACAGAATCTGAAACAACACAAGATTATCCACACTGGAGAGAAGCCCTATGAGTGTGACCAGTGTGGGACAGCCTTTAGGACATCACAGAGCCTTAAATCTCACATGAGGATCCACACTGGAGAAAGGCCCTACAACTGTGATGAGTGTGGGAAGAAATTCGGATGGCTCTCACATCTCAAAGAGCACAAGAATGTCCATAGCGGAGTGAAACCATATGAGTGTGATCAGTGTGGGACAGCCTTTAGTCAATCTTCTACCCTTAAATCTCACATGAGGATCCACACTGGAGAAAGGCCCTACAACTGTGAGGAGTGTGGTAAGACATTTAGTCAACAAGGAATCTCATAAGGCATAAGAAAGTTCATGATGGTTTACAGCCCTATGAGTGTGACCAATGTGGGAAAACTTTTGCAGCATCAAACAGCCTTAGTCGACACATGAGGATCCACACTGAAGAGAAACCTCATGAGTGTGATCAGTGTGGGAAAGCCTTCAGTCAGTCTTCTACCCTTAAATCTCACATGAGGATCCACACTGGAGAAAGGCCCTTCAACTGTGAGGAGTGTGGTAAGACATTTAGTCAACAAGGACATCTCATAAGGCATAAGAAAGTTCATGATGGTTTACAGCCCTATGAGTGTGACCAATGTGGGAAAACTTTTGCAGCATCAAAAAGCCTGAGTCAACACATGAGGATCCACACTGGAGAGAAACCATATGAGTGTGATCAGTGTGGACAGCCTTTCGGCATTCTTCTACCCTTAAATCTCACATGAGGATCCACACTGGAGAAAGGCCACACAGCTGTGAGGAGTGTGGGAAGAAATTCAGCCGGCTCTCACATCTCCAAGAGCACAAGAAAGTACATAGTGGAGTGAAACCATATGAGTGTGATCAGTGTGGGAAAGCCTTTTTTTCATCAAGTTCCCTCAAACGTCACATGAGGATCCACACTGGAGAGAAACCATATGAGTGTAACCAGTGTGGGAAAGCCTTTACTTTATCAGAGTACCTCATATGTCATATGAAGATCCACACTAGATAAAAACCGTACGTGTGTGATCAGTGTGGGACGGCCTTTCACATCAGAATCCACACTGGTTAAAAACCCTACAGCGGTGGAGTGTGGTGAGACCTTTAGTTTTTAACTAACACTTCACTTTTTTTAACAAACTGTGTAGTAAGTTTCTTTTGTGTATTACACTAAAACCAGACAAAGAAAGTGTGTGACTGTCAATTCTCTAGCAGCTCCCTGACTTAAAGGGAATGTCCTCTACATGAAGTTAATAACTGGAATTCACTCCAATGTCTTTTGGGTTTTATTTGTTGCTGTCCATGCAGTAGGTGAAAAATCTCAAAAGGCAGATGTAAATATACATGTATATAAAATAAACGTTAACCTTTTAACCAATGTTTTTAGCTTCATTAAAGTTTTTTTAAATAAATTTTAACACCTTTTTAAAACTTTTTTGAATACCTTTTAAACCTTTTAACATATTTCTAAACATACAATCCAAATGTATGAATTTTATGAGATTTTACCCATGAACGTTTAGCATATTTTCAAACAAATTTACATTCACATGTACTTAAAGTTTTTTAACCCTGTAGTTGTCATTTTGACTAGTTTTTCAATCTGCTTTAAACATATTTAAAAAACAGAACCACATTTTTCCCTTCACTATTTTGTAGAAGGTTTTGATTGTGTCAGGAAATTATTGCTGTTGCTCTGACACTAGCAATCTGGAAACGCTCGGTTATTTCTGCCACAGAACTATAACACGATTAAAACACAGTCAGACAAGAGATCTCTTTTTACTTCAAGGGGGAGAAAGAAAGTGACTACAGGCAGCTTCGCCAGTCTGCTTAGACTCCCGTCGACTCAGACTCCCTCTGCCCATTTTATTGAACACACACCCACAGCACAGCCTTCAATACATCAAAGAGTTACATTAACCAAAGAACAGTCTTCCCTGGATCCTGAGAGGTGTAATGAGTAAACCATTTGTCCTTCTTCCGTCCGCTGGGGGAGAAGCCTGATAAGCAGTTGTATGGCAACACTGAGATTACCAAACCAGATCGGTCAACAGGTCATTGTTGTAAACATTATCCCATGAAGGACATTTAAGCCTGGTGCAAAGTTTCACATTCCAAGATGGTTAAACACTTACAACAGTCAAACTTCTTTCTTGCCTTTGCTCAAGTTAAATGTAATACTCATGATAATCTCATTTACAGATTTCTTTAACAGATTGCTGCTTTGTTTGAGTCCTCTTTGGGTTTCGAGGAGAGACACAGCTGTGACTCCACTCTGTTTGGTCGTTTGCACACAGACTGACACAGAATCCCTGGCTGTTTCTCAATTGCCGGGATCGTTGGCGTCTCGACCACTTTGGACGGAATCGACGTCATCACAGCGACGCCTGTCAACCCAGTCATTCGTCTCTCACTCACAAGACGGTCTTCCATAAAACCGTGTGACCCTGCCATACAAAATAAACAACACTTAAAACTTGGATGACATGCTTAAAACATTCAATCGTTTAAAATATTTACCAGAAGTGGTCGATTCATTCAATAAAACATAGGGCCCAGCTAACGTCCTGGCCACCCCACAGAAAACTGGCACTTCCGACCACTTGCCAACTTTCTGCTATATAGGAACTGCCCCGGGCAAGAGCAACACCCAATGGTGTCACCCGTTACACATCTTTGCCATGAAAATAAACCTCAATTATAGTATTGTAATTATGATAAACATTACTAATAATTACAAAGAGAGTAAACAACTAGAGCCCATGCACATAAATGAAGCTTGTTTCATATTGTTAGGGTATAGGGCACAACCAGATCTTCTCATTCACAGGTTGGAGGTGTGAACTGGCTTTTGCTTTCTGCCTCTCCTCAACGGGCTACTCACCCTATGTTAGAGATTTAAAAAATGGAAATTACTCTGATTTATCGGCCTGAAATTGGTTTGCAAATTATCTCACAGATCGAGCCCAGGCGGTTGTTGCTGAGGGCTACCAGTCTGAATGTGTATGTCTTAAGAAGGGTGTGCCCCAAGGGTCAGTTTTAGGACCACTTTTATTTACAATTTATATTAACTCTATTAAGCTCCATTCATTTATATGCAGATGACGCAATTCTGTACTCTATGTCCCCTCTGCTGCACAAGCGACTCAAAATATACAACATGACTTCAATTTGGTTCAACAACATTTTACTGACTTGAAAATGTTAATGAATTCCTCGAAAACTCAATGCATGTTGTTCTCTAGAAAACATTCGGTTCTGTCACAGGACGTTCAGTCTCTGCTTTAGACGGTCCATTATTGAGAAAGTGCCATGTTACAAATATCTTGGCATCTGGATTGATGAGAGGCTCTTATTGGTAAACATGTTCAGGAAATAACAAACAAACTTAACGCAAAGCTGTCTTTTTCTACAGAAACAAAAATTGTATCCCTCCTAACAAGAGGCAACCGTTATTTCAGGCTGCGTTGCTTTCTGTTTTGGATTACGGGATATCATATATATGCATTCCACTGCAACTGTGTTAAAGCCTCTGAATGCAGTTTTCCATTCAGCAATTAGATTAATCACTGGAGATGGTTACAGTGGTGGTCCCCACTGTGATCTCTATGCTAAAGTAGGTGGGCAATCTCTAGAAGCAAGGAGGGAGCAGCACTGTCTGCTGTTTATTTACAAAGCTCTTCTTGGTGTCCTTCCTGATTATTTGTTAAATCTTTTAAATGTCAGGTCAAATGCTTACCAGCTGAGGTCTCAGGACATTTTGACTCTTGAGTCACACCGTGTAAAGACAGAATGGGGAAGAAGACCTTTTGTTACTTCGCACCAAATGTCTGGGATAAGGCACAGAAAACCTTTTGTGTGGATAATCTTGTGACCTTTAATCAGTTGAAATCCCTTTAAAGGAGTATCCTCCATGTGACTGCTCTTGTTTTTAAGTTTTATACGTTTTTGAGTCATTGACTCTCAAGAGACCACCTGTATAAATAAAGAAATAATAATAATAATAATTAAAGCCGCAAGCGGCATTTAGAGGCCCTCGAGGGTCTCGTTTGGCCGGTTGACGCCGGTGGCCGCACGCCGCCACAATAACCGGGAGGCGCTGCCGCGCCCTACCTGCCACACTAGGTCGAAATTATAAAAGAGCAAAAGAGCAGAGGCAAGAAATGGCGCCTTTGGCGCCAGATTACTCGATTTTTCCCAAAATGGCCGACCTCCTGTTGGTTGCCTAGCAACCATGTAATGTACTTTTCTGTTCGGACAGTCGTGACGCACGCGTGTACCAATTTGGTTGGCTGCGCCAAAGTTGACATCGGGTCGTTGCCATGGCAACACGGTGGGAAAAGGGGCGTGGCCATCATTGACTTTTTGATCAGGATCACGTGACGGATGTCTGTGCCAAATTTCATTTGTCTACGACAAAGTTCAATTTTATTCTTCATTCATTTTATTGGTGCTCTGCAGGGGGCGCTATCGCGCCCATTTTCAAATTTCATATATCAAAACATCCGGGGTCGAGGACTCGACCAACGATTCAAGTTCGCTCAAATCGGCCACAGTATGTGCGAGTTCGTCTGCGACGAACTAAAATTTTGGGGATTTCGGGATTTTGGGGGTCTGGCCATAGGGCGCAATGTTAACGTGGTTTTTCCAGGGGGCGCTGACGTGCCATTTTTCGAATTTTTACATTTTGGAGATGTGAAGTTTTTTTTTTTCACCTAATTGAATTTGTGCAAAATTCAGGACTTTTCATCAGTGGGAAGTTGCCGAAACTCGCTCCCAGGGGGAGAGGAAAAATAATAAGAATAATAAGAATAAGAAAACCCATACAATAACAATATATAAATATATTTATATATTCGGAAAGGTCTCACGTCCAGTAATCCAACCGTGGGGTTCATTGTCAAATACGAGCGCGTTGCGCTCGTCTTTTACCTCTTCTTGCTCAATATTTCCCAATGGATTTTTTTTTCGTATTTTTGTGCGAGCAGAAGCAAATATGCCGCTTTCGCGGCAAAGACCTATATTATCGGATAGGCCTCGATGCCCTGAGTCACTGTATTAGTGTTTTGAGTGCTGGTGAGTGCCACTGCTTTCTTGTCCATGTTGCGCCTTGCCTGTGGTTTTCACTTTTTTTATTCGAGCAGCAACAAATGTGCCGCTTTCGCGGCACACGCTTATATCACCGGACAGGTCGGGGTGCCGGGAGTGTCGTTATTACTGTGTAATGCATGGGGAGCGCTCCGCGCTCTGTTTCTTGAGCGCTCCGCGCTCTTTTTGGGACGTGCACTACGCGCACGTCTTTCGTCAGTGCGCTCCGCGCACTGTCTGTACAATAACAACAGGCCCGGACCCTGCCAGGCTCTCGGGCCTAATAATTTGATCATTCAAACATCAATATCAGGCTGCAAATTATAAAACCGCCACACGCCTCTTTGAAACTTCTCTTGCACACTCATGATTGTGTTGGTGCTTCAGTCCTGTTATGAGGAGTCGCAATAGTAAAGTCTGTCCACAAGAGGTCGGTGTTCCAACAGAATGAAACAGCTCTGACAATTCGAACCTTTCAAGACTTTTTTTTCCAGGAAAGCAGTGAAATGTTACAAGGCTTCACTCGCCGTCACTAGTAATCCCTGTCAAAGCTGTAGGAGTGGAGCAGGCACAATGAGCTGAAAGGAGGAGGGGTGTTTGTACTGTATAATGTCAGCAGGGGGCAGCAGAGGCTTCATCCACACAGGTGAGGGAGGGGTCCTTTGGGGAGGAGCTAATGCAGGAAGAGACACAAAGGCACCTGGGAGGACTCGCTGATTTGGAGGAAATATCCAGGAAACAGAGCAGCTCCACAGTCTGTCTGCACACAGGTGAGTAGGATCAGTGATGTGGCCTCAAATCAGTAAACAATGAAGGAAGAACAATATAATCTCTGTTTAATGGAGGAAAGTAGGGATGGGCAACATGAAGCTTCATGAAACACCAAAGCATTTGAAGCGATTGTGCCGAAGCTTCGAAACACAGTTCGAAACCGACTCCACAGTGACATCAAGAGGCAATGTTTCAGTACTACAACATTCACAATGGTTCAGCCGAGAGATGAAACACTACACAGTGGGTGCT
This sequence comes from Neogobius melanostomus, assembly GCA_007210695.1. Taxonomy (NCBI): domain Eukaryota; kingdom Metazoa; phylum Chordata; class Actinopteri; order Gobiiformes; family Gobiidae; genus Neogobius; species Neogobius melanostomus. Next base: position 1,168,716 of record VHKM01000480.1, read on the forward strand.
ACGGGCTCAAGCATCTTTGGCTGTTTTTGTTTTGTTATTGTATCTTTTGCTTTCTTGTTGTCGATGTTGTTTTGTTTTTCAGTAGGCTTATGTGTGAGTTAATGTTGTTGCCCTGTGCCCTTTGGCTATTTCAGTTCTTCTTCATTCAGTGTAAGCTTTAAATCAACGTAAACAAACATTGAAAAAAAAAAAGAAAAGAAAAAAAGACACCCACGTCTTTGGGCGAAGTTACCTTGTCAACAATATGATTCAATAGATATAACCCGTAAATCACGAGTGTCCTTTGATTCTCTTCTCACGCGCAAGCATGGTCGGCAATAGCGTGCTGGGACCATTTCACTTTTCTGTGGGTTTATAGCTCAGTGATAAAGTGCTAGTCTCTGGTGCAGGAGGTCCCCGGTTCAAGTATGACTTTGTCATTTTTCTAACGCTTTTTTCTAACGCTCTTTTTACATGGGCCGCTTTCAAGATATTTTTTTTTCAGAAATATAATGTTCTATGCTGTGGAAGGACTTAGTCTATTTCTTTTCTTACTAATACTTCTGCTTTAGAAAACACTCTCACACAAGGTACACTTGTCGCTGGCATACACAAGTATTTTTTTGAGAGAATGAACAAATGTGGAAATCTCTCTCGTCTCTCACAAAACCCACAAGGGACAGATGTGCTGACGTCTTTTAAACTTTATGGGAGATAGGTTGAGACAGGTGCGCTGTTCTGTGGTTCATTGAAACTCCTGTCAATCAATGCGTGTTCGGCACGGATGCCCCCTAGTGAAACACTTGCCAAACAGCGGCGTTTCATGAAACGTTTCTCAGATCCAGTCACGTGACACGCGCGGTTTGAACCTTGTTTTGAGCAGTGTTTCGACACGCATGCGCCATGAGACTTCGACACAGTGTCGAATCCCGTGGTTCAAGACGGCCATCCCTAGAGGAAAGTCAGTGGCACAGTCAGTTAAGACACCGTTAATGTTTCAATGTAAGACACAAGCTAAAGTAAAGATGTGTTTTATAATTTACATCAAATACAGGACTTTTTCTTGCAGCTGCAGCACTCAGACGGTGATTTAGAAACAGATTTGTCACAGATTCACAAAGAGTTGATGGTGGAGGGGTGATACTGTCTGTGTGAATGAGAACAGAGTCAGAGGGAGGGGAGGGTCAAACCAGGTCTGCACCGAACAACATTTAGAGACTCAATGTTTTACAGAATAAAGACTGTAACAGAACACTACACTCTTAAAACAGATGTGTTGAAAACAACACAAAATGTGTTAAAAAATGCACATCCCTGTGTCTAGTTAAGGACTGCATAACATGTGTTGTTTTTAACACAGTCAGTGTGTTGAGATTTTTAACACATTTTTTGTGTTAAACATTTCAACACACTGACTGCGTTAAAAACAACACATGTTGTGTTGTCCTTAACTAGACACAGGGATGTGCATTTTTTAACACATTTTGTGTTAAAAAAGTGTGTTATTTGTATTTCATTGTATTTTACCCCCTAAAATGAATATTATACATGCAGGAATTACCACTACAATAATCACAAACAATATAATGAAAAGTAATTATTATTTATTATGTATTAGCAAATCACAAATGTGAACACATAAAAATAATCTCTACAGTTGGTTTGAAAACATGGAGGATGTTTGAAAAAACATTGAGTTTTTAAAATTGCATTTTTTCAGGTTTACCATGGTCATTAGTTATACTAAAGTCAATAGCATTGTGCCAAATGTTACCAAAAAAATAGGGATGTTCACATGCCACAATGTAGTTTGTTTTAAGTTGTTGTTGTTGTCTAATTGTGATGTGATTTTGCATCTAAGTTATGTGTTAGACACTAATCCATTAACTCTTGTCAATCGAAAATGAAATCTAAAGATTAGGCTAGTTGGCCAAGTCCCGACTTACATACTACACAATCATAATTTAACACTAAACTTAAATGGTTCAGATTACAAACACAGCACATTTAGAACAGTCTTTGGTACTCATCACTCGTTTGGATGATGACTGTTGTTCTGTGCTTTGGTGCTGCTCAGTGCAGTGGTGCTGGTAAGTCCTGTTCTGTTGATATGTCCTCTGCTGTTGGGAGAGGTCCTGGGCTGTTGGGAGAGGTCATGGGCAGGGTGGCGTTGTCCTGGGCTGGGCTGCTGGTTGGTTTGCCTCTCGGTATTTTTCCAAAAGGGCTTTTAATGCTTTTTCCAGTCTGAGCAACGACACAATACATTAACATTTGAATACTTATGAAGTTAACACATTATAAATATTTATAATATTTCTTTATATTGTACAACTGATACAGAAGCAAATTATGTTTAAATGTTTTACAAAGACTCCACAATATTCAGAAATGAATAGTAAAACTCACTCTCACCATTTGGAGCAACTTCTGCACAGCGAGTGATCATCAGCACACCCTGATGCAGAGTAGTAGGTCAATGCTGAAGAGCTCAGGAGGAACACGACTCCAGGAAAACACATAAGACAAAAATTCAATTGTGAGATAGGTTTACAGAATGTTAGAAGTTTCGGAGAGTTCATACTCACCAAATCCATCTTGAAGTGGAAGTTACAGTATCATCTTTTTGGATTTTGAAGGATGGCTGGGAAAGAGCAAAGAATAAGAAAAGCTCACATATCAAGCATGGTCTGAATTCTTATTTGACTGTATCACAAAAAATAGTTCACCATGATCTCCTGATGACAACTCCCCCTCTTATTGAGAATGAGGAGTCACGTGCCGAGTTGGGGTGATTTGGGGGGGGCTCTGAGCCTGTCGGACATATTGGCTGCGAATTGGGGGCACGCTCCCAGAATTTCACGCATTCCTCATATTCCAGAGCACTTTAAATTTTGCGCATTTACGTTTTCGGCGAGACAGAGACGGATCTACGAATACGACAACGAAAAGACGGAAAGTAAAGCAATGCAAAGAGATAAGGTGAAAGAAAAGGGACCTTACAGGAACAGCTCATACCAAGCACAAAACAGAGGTATTTGGAGAAGCTTGCGGACATTCAAAACATCAACACACGAGCTCCCTGCAGCGAAAACCTGGACCATTTACCTCCGTGCACATACATGCACATACATGGACATAGTAAACTACCTTGTTTTTGGTGTAAGTTACTACACGATGCTGGAGTTTAAAAGCCACAAGTCTTTGGAAAGTTATGAGACTTTCTGCTGTGGCTGAGTCCAGGACTTGGCTCTACAAGCCTCCCGCTGGTGAAAACAGCGTTGTACTGGCAAAAGTAACTTTCCTCACATGCGTTTTAGTGTGTTGTCATTACATTGCATTTAGCGGACACTTCTTGACCAAAATGACAAAGTAATAAAGTGCGTGTTTCTAAACACTACATTGTTACGAGATGTTCAATGTACACAAACGTTTCCAACATGTTTTGACAGGTCAGAGACTTGCGCTCCTTGATGCTGTGTCCATTTCTGTAACATAAAAAACTGTATCCCATTGTTCCTACGTTTTCCATGTCTATCGTGTGAGGTATTGGAGCAGTTTTTAACGCAGCAGTGACTTCCAGGCGGTAAAACAGTGCAAGAACCTCCGCTACTACCGCGTTAACAACACACGTAAACAATGTGTATTGCCGCCGGAGCGCAGCCAATATGTCAGCGAGGGGGGGATGGGGAGGGGGGGCTCTGTGCCGTGACGTCAACTCCTCATTCTCAATATTAGGGTCATCAACAGAGAAGGTCCCACTGGAGGCTGTTATTCTGACGACTGGTACTGTTTATGAATCTGCAATACAGGTACATAGTACAGACTAAATGCAACTGCAATACACATTGGACAGATTAGGTAATACAGGACATATTCAGACAATATACATGGGTTTATTTTATGACCATCAAAGGGAAAAATGTCAGCCTATGTAACTTTTAAGTTTAATTTTCATAACTGCTTTCCCTACTTAGCATATTTATGGCACACGTTTCACAATCAATCTTTAGATAATGATTTTACCAGAGTTTTGTGGCAGTGTTGATTTAATATTAATGTAAATTCTATAATCTCCGATGTGCCTTCATAATAAGTGCCAAGAGCTCCTATCTTAATCTGCTCAGACTGTCGTCCGCACTTCGGCCAGGAGCGGGGGCAGAAGGAGAGCGCAGTCAGCCCGGGGCGGAGGCGTGTGAGGCGGTGACAGAGGAGGCTGCTGCCCCGCACCTGCACACATGTCTGCGGTCTCGCTTCAGCCCCGCGGAGGCGAAGATAATAACGTTCATGCGGCCAAAGTTTTATGTCACAGACTCTGCGTTTGGTTTATAGCAGCCAGGCTCAGTCACTGTATCCGGAGGAAGCTAGCTAGCATAAGTTACGGTTGACTTGCTTTTACCAAAGAAACAACTTCTACGCGAATGGCAAACAGACGACATAAAGAAAACAGTTTTCGGAAAATGTGAATATGAACAAGTAATGCTCGCTTACCTTGTAAGTGTTGACTTGGCGCTCCTTTCTGCTCCGGTCAGGGAAAATGTCAGCTCGAGCTGAAGATTCAAGCAGTGCGTGATTGGACAACAGTTTAACACATGCAGTGTGTTATTGTAAATATGCAACGTGAAAAACAATATAATCTCTGTTTAATGGAGGAAAGTCAGTGGCACAGTCAGTCAAGACACTGTTAATGTTTCAATGTAAGACACAAGCTAAAGTAAAGATGTGTTTTATAATTTACATCAAATACAGGACTTTTTCTTGCAGCTGCAGCACTCAGACGGTGATTTAGAAACAGATTTGTCACAGATTCACAAAGAGTCGATGGGGAGGGGTGATACTGTCTGTGTGAATGAGAACAGAGTCAGAGGGAGGGGAGGGTCAACCAGGTCTGCACCGAACAACATTTAGAGACTCAATGTTTTACAGAATAATGTCTGTGACAGAACACTAACTCCTCTCCTGCTTCTGTCTGCAGAGCAATGGACCCAGCTCAGCCTCTGCAGACTCCCCACACACAGGGAAAGACACACAGCTGTGAGGAGTGTGGGAAAACCTTTGCTTCATCACAGTCCCTAAAACGCCACATGAGGATCCACACTGGGGAGAAACCATATGAGTGTGACCAGTGCGGGACGACCTTCAGGGGATCACAACATCTTAATCAACACATGAGGATCCACACTGGGGAGAGACCGTACAAGTGTGAGCAGTGTGGACAGCCTTTAGTCAGTCTTCTTCCCTTAAATACCACATGAGGATCCACACTGGAGAAAAGCCACACAGCTGTGAGGAGTGTGGGAGAAATTCGGACGGCTCTCACATCTCAAAGAGCACAAGAATGTCCATAGCGGAGTGAAACCATATGAGTGTGATCAGTGTGGGAAAGCCTTTAGTCATTCTTCTACCCTTAAATCTCACATGAGGATCCACACTGGAGAAAAGACACACAGCTGTGAGGAGTGTGGGAAATCATGTACTAGCGCATGGAGTCTGAAACAACACAAGTTAATCCACACTGAGGAGAAGCCTATGAGTGTCAGCAGTGTGGGAAAACCTTTGCTTCATCAAGCAGCCTGAGTCAACACATGAGGATCCACACTAGAGAGAAACCATATGAGTGTGATCAGTGTGGGACATCTTTCAGTCAGTCTTCTATCCTTAAATCTCACATGAGGATCCACACTAGAGAGAAACCATATGAGTGTGATCAGTGTGGGACATCTTTCAGTCAGTCTTCTACCTTAAATCTCACATGAGGATCCACACTGGAGAGAAACCATATGGAGTGTGATCAGTGTGGGACATCTTTCAGTCAGTCTTCTACCTTAAATCTCACATGAGGATCCACACTGGAGAAAAGCCACACAGCTGTGAGAGTGTGGGAAGAATTCAGCCGGCTCTCTAATCTCCAAAAGCACAAGAAAGTACATAGTGGAGAGAAACCATATAAGTGTAACCAGTGTGGGAAAGCCTTTATTTTATCAGAGTACCTCATATGTCATATGAAGATCCACACTAGATAAAAACTGTACGTGTGTGATCAGTGTGGACGGCCTTTAGGCAATCTTCAGCCTCAAATATCACATGAGAATCCACACTGGTTAAAAACCCTACAGCTGTGGGGAGTGTGGTGAGACCTTTAGTTTTTAACTAGTCTCTCAAGACACCAGAGAATCCACACTGGAGGGAAACCCCACTAGAGTGCCAGTGTATTAACCATCATCACAGATCCGACTCTACAGGAGACGCTGTGGAGCAGAACCATCCAGGAGCAGAGTGGAAGCAGGTCAGAGAATCAGAGATGTTAAAGGGATAAACTCTGAAAAGCACAGAGCTGCTGATTCAATTTACTATTTTAAATTAATATTTCAAACATGCTCCTGTTGTTGCTTTTATACAATTGAAAGCTTTACTTTTATTTTTTGTACTAATAAACTTTACTTTAAAAAAAAATAATGAGTATTATATTGTGTACACTTTGTGGACAGTTTTAAGGTACAGCCAATTCATAAAAGAATGAATTACTCAACCCAGTGAATATTTGTTTGCTATACCACAACAGGCCAACACAGGTTAAGATAATACACAGAAAATCTCAGCCAACACTAGTTTCACCTGACTGTGGTGCCATAAGGCCAATAACAAGTTTACACAACGTGGTCCCACTCATTTTAAAGGTGGAAACTCTACTTACTAGGCCCTTTACTTTGTCCCATCCGAAACCAGTAAATCGGTAAGAGGTCTTACACCAAACCGGATGTGCGTCAGCGTCCGCCATGATAAGAAGCGTCCGAATTGGGCTTTCAGTTAGGAAGGAGTTAAGGAAGTGGCCTGTATGCTAACTATCATAGCCACTTTAGCATAGGGACCTCTGATGCTAACTTAGGAGCTATGTGCCATCCCATAAGCCACTGCGCCAATCTCCCCACCCCCCTCGCCCCCACCCTCGAGTGATTCATGCGCAACCACTGTGATTGACAGGTGCACATTTAATAATAAAAATAATTTAAAAAAATAAGATTCTGCACAAGCCAAACTTTATAAAAGTGACAAAATACATGTTGTCGTCACCACAGCTCAGTCACATGGTTTTAAAGAGCTGCCTCAGTAAATGGACTGAAGGCAGTTGTGCTTTTGCTTTCATTTAGTAGAAACTTAAGCCACATGGCTGATTTGCATACTGTAGCTTTATTAAACTGATGTTGAGATAAAATAAAGGGAAATCTGAAGGATCATTTGGATGTTTCTCTTTTTTCCGCCTTAAAAGTCTTTATTTGGACACTATGTTGTTGTTGGACAATATACAGTAGGTGGCGGTATGCGCTTTTGTTTGGCCTGCACTGAACTTTAAAGAAGAAAAAAAACAGCTGTTGGTGATGTCACTTCCCTTCCCCTGGGTAAGGACGGTCGAATTGGGCAAATGCTGGCTGTTTCCCAATTGCGAGGATCCTCGGCGTCTCGACCACTTCGGACGTAATTCACGTCATCACAGCGCCGCCTAGTGGTTCCAATTCACTCAGACCACTCGCCTCCTCGCAGTTCGACTCCTCCGTTTGGCTCATTTATGAAGGATGCACCGGTGGATCCTCCGCAGCCTCGGAGAGCTGAAATTACCCATAATGCACTGCAAAACTGTTTTTCCCCCAAAACTTTATTAGTTTGAAGTTTGGTTCCACATTTGTGCAAAAAAATAATTGTAATAATAAAATCATTAGTAGACGTGTTGTAAGCAAGTAAAGATGTAAAAAAAAGAAGTTTATATAAAGTGAATGAAAAGCCTAATAAATAGGCCTATTTATTGATAAATCAGGCCTATGGTTGTTGTGCAATTGAAGGCGATTAGTGATAAACTGGACCTGCTAAATATATTTGATATTTTAATTGAATTTCTTACAAATCCTTGCAGAAGTTTTGTTATTTTATTCAGGGCAAAATGTTCAAACAGTAAGACATCCAACCAAAACCAGTTTATAAACAGCTTTTATTCATGAAACAGTAGTTTTTGTATAAGCATAGATTGACATTTTATTATATGATTTGACACGTGACATGACGCAGCCGCTCGCTCCGGAGGCCGTTCCAATTGAGCTCTAATGCGGCGGTGAGAGGACACTCGCCTCCGTTGGGAGGAGCCCCCCACCGAGGACGTCAACGAAGTGGACAAACGGAGACGGATCCTCACAATTGGGAAACAGCCACTGTTGAAGCTCTAGTTCACTAACGGCATAGAGATCTAACAGTTGACCCCATGAAAGGTTAAGGATTAGTTGCTAGTGTTAGTACTTAGAGGCTACAATTTGATGGTTTCGGATGCAGCATCACATTACAGCAGCAGCACACTTCCCCACAACCTCCACATCCCCCACAGGTCAATAAATCCAGACAAAAACTGAGTGGATTTGTTGAAAAGGAGGCGACTTGATGTTTTTATTGCACTAAAAGTTATTAAACATTGCTGCAAAGAGGATATTTTATCCATCTTTGCATTAAAAATACAGAGTTGATTTCAGTCAGACCTAAGTTATAGTGCTGTAAATTATAATAAATACTACTAATAATTACAAACAGGAAAAACAATTGTTCTCTCAAAACCAATCAAGGGAGTAAACAGCTCCAGAGCCCATGCACTTTTAAATGAAGCTTTGTTGTATATTGTTAGACTACAGGGCACAACCAGAGCTTCTCATTCACAGGTTGGAGGTGTGAACTGACTTTTTGCTTTCTGCTCTCCTCTATGAGCCCCTCTGCTCTAAGTTTGGGATTTAAAAAAAACAGAATAAAAGTTGGAAATTACTCTGATTTATCGGCCTGGGATTGATTTGATCATTCAAACATCAATATCAGGCTGCAAATTATAAAACCGCCACACGCCTGTTTAAATCCCTTGTAAAGGAGTATCCTCCATGTGACTGCTCTTGTTTTAAGTTTTATACGTTTTTGAGTCATTGAGTCTCAAGAGACCACCTGTATAAATAAAGAATAATAATAATAGTAATAATAATTTGATCATTCAAACATCAATATCAGGCTGCAAATTATAAAACCACCACACGCCTCTTTGAAACTTCTCTTGCACACTCATGATTGTGTTGGTGCTTCAGTCCTGTTTATGAGGAGTCGCAATAGTAAAGTCTGTCCACAAGAGGTCGGTGTTCCAACAGAATGAAACAGCTCTGACAATTCGAACCTTTCAAGACTTTTTTTTCCAGGAAAGCAGTGAAATGTTACAAGGCTTCACTCGCCCGTCACTAGTAAATCCCTGTCAGCTGTAGGAGTGGAGCAGGCACAATGAGCTGAAAGGAGGAGGGGTGTTTGTATTGTATAATGTCAGCAGGGGGCAGCAGAGGCTTCATCCACACAGGTGAGGGAGGGGTCCTTTGGGGAGGGGCTAATGCAGGAAGAGGCACAAAGGCACCTGGGAGGACTCGCTGATTTGGAGGAAATATCCAGGAAACAGAGCAGCTCCACAGTCTGTCTGCACACAGGTGAGTGGGATCAGTGATGTGGCCTCAAATCAGTAAACAATGAAGGAAAAACAACATAATCTCTGTTTAATGGAGGAAAGTCAGTGGCACAGTCAGTCAAGACACCGTTAATGTTTCAATGTAAGACACAAGCTAAAGTAAAGATGTGTTTTACAATTTACATCAAATACAGGACTCTTTCTTGCAGCTGCAGCACTCAGACGGTGATTTAGAAACAGATTTGTCACAGATTCACAAAGAGTCGATGGGGGAGGGGTGATACTGTCTGTGTAAATGAGAACAGAGTCAGAGGGAGGGAGGGTCAAACCAGGTCTGCACCGAACAACATTTAGAGACTCAATGTTTTACAGAATAATGACTGTAACAGAACACTTAACTTCTCTCTTGTTTCTGTCTGCAGAGCAATGGACCCAGCTCAGCCTCTGCAGACTCCCCACACACAGGGAAAGACACACAGCTGTGAGGAGTGTGGGAAATCATTTACTAGCACATGGAGTCTGAAACGACACAAGTTAATCCACACTGAAGAGAAGCCCTATGAGTGTGATCAGTGTGGGAAAACCTTTGCAGCATCAAACAGCCTGAGTCAATACATGAGGATCCACACTGGAGAAAAGCCACACAGCTGGGAGGAGTGTGGTAAGACATTTAGTCATTGGTCAGGTCTCCGTTACCACAGAAGAGTCCATGATAATGATACATTAAAGCCATATGAGTGTGATCAGTGTGGGAAAGACTTTACTTCATCAAGTTCCCTCAAACGCCACATGAGGATCCACACTGGGGAGAAACCATATGAGTGTGATCAGTGTGGGACAGCCTTTAGTCGGTCTTCTACCCTTAAATCTCACATGAGGATCCACACTGGAGAAAGGCCACACAGCTGTGAGGAGTGTGGGAAGAAATTCAGCCGGCTCTCTACTCTCCAAGAGCACAAGAAAGTACATAGTGGAGTGAAACCATATGAGTGTAACCAGTGTGGGAAAGCCTTTAATTTATCAGAGTACCTCATATGTCATATGAAGATCCACACTAGATAAAAACTGTACGTGTGTGATCAGTGTGGGACGGCCTTTAGGCAATCTTCAGCCCTCAAATATCACATGAGAGTCCACACTGGTTAAAAACCCTACAGCTGTGGGGAGTGTGGTGAGACCTTTAGTTTTTAACTAGTCTCTCAAGACACCAGAGAATCCACACTGAGAAAAGCCCCAGTAGAGTAACCATCATCACAGATCCGACTCTACAGGAGCCACTGTGGAGCAGAACCATCCAGGAGCAGAGTCAGGTCAGAGAATCAGAGACATTAAAGGTACAAACTCTGAAGAGCACAGAGCTGCTGAGGCCGGGTCATGTGACACTGGACCAACAGCTGGACTTACAGACATTAGAGACGGTTCATGATATTGGCATGTTTGTGGAGTTCAGACTGACTCCATTTACTATTTTAAACTATTATTTCAAACATGCTGCTGATTTTGCTTTTCTACAATTTAAAGCTTCAGTTTTTAATAATTGCTGCCATTTTTTTTCAACAAATAAAGTTTACTTTTTTTAACAAATTGAATATAATGTTGTGTTCATTACAGAGGAAACCAGATGAATGTAAACTCATGGACAATTTTAAGGTACAGCCAATTCATAAAAGAATGAATTACTGTGGAAATATTATTATACAATGTGGACGTATTTCTATACAATTCATAAAAGAATGAATTAATCAACCCAATGAATATTTGTTTGTTATACCACAACAGGCCAACACAGGTTAAGACAATACACATATAATCTCAGCTAACACTAGTTTCACCTGACTGTGGTGCCGTAAGGCCAATAACAGGTTTACACAACGTAGTCTCACTGATTTTAAAGGTGGAGACTCTACTTACCAGGCCCATTACTTTGACCAACTTGGTTCAATAAGTAAACTTTAGTTTGTATCAACTGAGTCTCACATTACAGCAGCAGCACACTTCCCCACAACCTCCACATCCCACTCCCACAGGTCAATAAATCCAGACAAAAACTGAGTGGATTTGTTGAAAAGGAGGCGAATTGATGTTTTTATTGCACTAAACAAAGTCATTAAAACATTGCTGCAAAGAGGACATTTTATCCGTCTTTGCATTAAAAATACAGAGTTGATTTCAGTCAGTTATAGTGCTGTAAATTATAATAAATACTAATAATAATTACAAACAGGAAAAACAATTGTTCTCTCAAACCAATCAAGGGAGTAAACAGCTCCAGAGCCCATGCACATTTAAATGAAGCTTTGTTTTATATTGTTAGGGTATAGGGCACAACCAGATCTTCTCATTGTCAGGTTGGAGGTGTGAACTGACTTTTTGCTTTCTGCCTCTCCTCTATGAGCTCCTCTGCTCTAAGTTTGGGATCAACCAGAATAAAAGTTTGAAAAATGCATTAATCAAAGGCAATCTTCGATAATCAAGTTTTCAAATGAGATGAAAGGAGGAGGGGTGTTTGTACTGTATAATGTCAGCAGGGGGCAGCAGAGGCTTCATCCACACAGGTGAGGGAGGGGTCCTTTGGGGAGGGGCTAATGCAGGAAGAGACACAAAGGCACCTGGGAGGACTCGCTGATTTGGAGGAAATATCCAGGAAACAGAGCAGCTCCACAGTCTGTCTGCACACAGGTGAGTAGGATCAGTGATGTGGCCTCAAATCACTAAACAATGAAGGAAAACAACATAATCTCTGTTTAATGGAGGAAAGTCAGTGGCACAGTCAGTCAAGACACTGTTAATGTTTCAATGTAAGACACAAGCTAAAGTAAAGATGTGTTTTACAATTTACATCAAATACAGGACTTTTTCTTGCAGCTGCAGCACTCAGACGGTGATTTAGAAACAGATTTGTCACAGATTCACAAAGAGTCGATGGGGGAGGGTGATACTGTCTGTGTGAATGAGAACAGAGTCAGAGGGAGGGGAGGGTCAAACCAGGTTTGCACCGAACAACGTTTAGAGACTCAGTGGTTTATAGAATAATGACTGTGACAGAACACTAACTCCTCTCCTGCTTCTGTCTGCAGAGCAATGGACCCAGCTCAGCCTCTGCAGACTCCCCACACACAGGGAAAGACACACAGCTGTGAGGAGTGTGGGAAAACCTTTGCTTCATCACAGTCCCTAAAACGCCACATGAGGATCCACACTGGAGAGAAACCATATGAGTGTGATCAGTGTGGGACAGCCTTTAGTCAATCTTCTACCCTTAAATACCACATGAGGATCCACACTGGAGAAAAGCCACACAGCTGTGATGAGTGTGGGAAGACATTCGGACAGCTCTCACATCTCAAAGAGCACAAGAATGTCCATAGCGGAGTGAAACCATATGAGTGTGACCAGTGTGGGACAGCCTTTAGTCAGTCTTCTACCCTTAAATCTCACATGAGGATCCACACTGGAGAAAAGCCACACAGCTGTGAGGAGTGTGGGAAGAAATTCGGACAGCTCTCACATCTCAAAGAGCACAAGAATGTCCATAGCGGAGTGAAACCATATGAGTGTGATCAGTGTGGGAAAGCCTTCAGTCAGTCTTCTACCCTTAAATCTCACATGAGGATCCACACTGGAGAAAGGCCATACAACTGTGAGGAGTGTGGTAAGACATTTAGTCAACAAGGAAATCTCATAAGGCATAAGAAAGTTCATGATGGTTTCCAGCCCTATGAGTGTGACCAATGTGGGAAAACTTTTGCAGCATCAAACAGCCTGAGTCAACACATGAGGATCCACACTGGAGAGAAACCTCATGAGTGTGAGCAGTGTGGGATGGCCTTTAGGCAATCTTCAGCCCTCAAATATCACATCAGAATCCACACTGGTTAAAAACCCTACAGCGGTGGGGAGTGTGGTGAGACCTTTAGTTTTTAACTAGTCTCTCAAGACACCAGAGAATCCACACTGGAGAAAAGCCCCAGTAGAGTAACCATCATCACAGATCCGACTCTACAGGAGCCACTGTGGAGCAGAACCATCCAGGAGCAGAGTCAGGTCAGAGAATCAGAGACGTTAAGGGGACAAACTCTGAAGAGCACAGAGCTCCTAATATGTAAAGCTTTACTTTTATTTCTTACCAACTTCTTTTCTTACAAATAAACTTCACTTTTTTTTAACAAACTTTGTAGTAAGTTTCTTTTGTGTGTATTACACTAAAACCAGACAAAGAAAGTGTGTGACTGTCTCTAGCAGCTTCCTGACTTGAAAGGAATGACCTCTCTACATAACTGGAATTCATGTCTTTGGGTTTTTATTTGTTGCTGTCCATGCAGTAGGTGAATAATCTCAAAAGGCAGATGTAAATATACATGTATATAAAATAAATGTTAACCTTTTTAACCAGTGTTTTAGCTTCATGAAAGTTTTTTTTATAAATAATTTTAACACCTTTTTTAAAACGTTTTTGAACACCTTTTAAACATTTTAACATATTTCTAAATATACAATCCAATTGGTATGAATTTTATTAGATTTTACCCATGAACGTTTAGCATATTTTCAAACAAATTTACATTCACATGTACTTAAAGTTTTTTAAGCCTTTAGTTGTCATTTTGACTAGTTTTTCCAATCTGCTTGTAAACATATTTAAAAAACAGAACCACATTTTTCCCTTCACTATTTTGTAGAAAGGTTTTGATTGTGTCAGGAAATTATTGCTGTTGCTCTGACACTAGCAACCTGGAAACGCTCGGTTATTTCTGCCACAGAACTATAACACGATTAAAACACAATTCAGACAAGAGATCTCTTTTTACTTGTACAATAGTCCAGGATGAATGATGTGTGTGTGAATGCATGGTGGTGGTCAGAGGGACCGTTGGCGCAGATGTGTGCAGTCGCAACAGCGCTTCTGTCAGTCTCCCCCAGGGGAAACTGAAGCTACTAACAATAGCTTACCACCACCGAGTATGGAGTGAATGTAAAATGCTCTCATGTAAAGCGCTTTGTGACCATGTCTGTGAAAGGCGCTATATAAATAAAGATCTTCTTCATTTGACTAGTTTACAATCTGCTTTTAAGCATATTTAAACCACAGAACCACATTTTTTCCTTCACTATTTTGTAGAAAGGCTTTGTTTGTGTCAGGAAATTATTGCTGTTGCTCTGACAGTAGCAATCTGGAAACGCTCGGTTTTTTCTGCCACAGAACTATAACCACGATTAAAACACAGTCAGACAAGAGATCCCTTTTTACTTGCAAGGGGAGAAAGAAAGCGACTACAGGCAGCTTCGCCAGTCTGCTTAGACTCCCGTCGACTCAGACTCCCTCTGCCCATTTTATTGAACACACACACCCACAGCACAGCCTTCAATACATCAAAGAGTTACATTAACCAAAGAACAGTCTTCCCTGGATCCTGAGAGGTGTAATGAGTAAACCATTTGTCCTTCTTCCGTCGCTGGGGGAGAAGCCTGTATGAATTTAAAAAAGAGCTTAAGGCAGACAAAAATACGCTATCTTACTCCAGGTGTTGTTGTAACAAAACAGATGAACATCAAAAGGTGTTCAGACGAAATCAGCAGGCATCAGAAGGTACCAGAAGGTCACGTGTTCTCAGAAGGCTCTTTTATTGAAGATAGATGTTACATGTTATCGGTTCAGTTGCTTGAAAAAAGTCTAACTAAAACTCCGCTCTCCCAAGTATTTCTTTGATTGTTAGCTCCGCCCACTCAATGCACATCACATGCATTTCAGCATACAAAGAGAAACCTGATATCCTTAACTGCTCATCCTCTACATCAAAGCACATTCTTTTAGCTTAGATAGCATCTGGAGACCATTGTGCTGAAACAGATAACACTTCTTATTGCCCAGTAACCAGGCTGCCTCCCTTACTTCCCCCTCGAGCTCAGTGGCCTTCTGACCTCTCCGGCGCCACTAGTCTAAAGGAAGAATCTAAGCCTTACATACAGTTAACATACAATTTATAAGGGGTAGCTAAACATACATTTCAAATCCCGACAGTTCCCCCTCTTGACCCCATTTATGGGGTCACCAAAAGAAAATGTCACTAAAGCTTAATACATGCAAAACTAAAAACTAAATCCTAACATACTAAAAACTAAAAATTCAAAACTTTATTCCTACTCATTATTTATGTATCCACCTTCCACTTGCATCAACAGATACCTCACAAACGCGATATTTGTTAGTTCTATTTTTGTTGTGTTATGTCACTATCACCTGCAAAATTACTTTAGTTTAGTTTAATCTAGTTTATTTATTTGTTTTAGCAGTTAACCTACTTAAAGGGATTGGCTGAAGCCAAAGGCTTATATGCAAAGTCAGTTAACAATTTAATATGGCAAAATCAAAACTAACAATTTAATTATAATTTTTGGCTTAACAATTCAATTTAATTCAACTAATCCATGGCCTGCTTAGAAGCCTGGAGTGAGAAGAATATATTACGATGTCAATGGTTGACATTGGAAGGTGAGCACATACATAACATTCAGTATTACTAGCAAGATGAGCAACGTAGTTCACACATCTTCATAACATATTAGCTTGGTAATGAGGAACTCTCTCTCTCTCCTCTCTCGATGTAACGTTTATGTCGAACTTCAGAATCTACATTTAACCAATCTTCAAACAGTAATAAAGAAACACAATTACGATAAACAAAATTGAAAAAACACATATCACTACTCACAGTGAGCATCCCATTTTTGTAAACTAACTTTTTGATTTGTCCATGGTGACGTTGACTTCTTCTGGTCACGTGCAAGTGTGTATGATGTGACCACGATCGTCTATATGCCTAGAGCAGAGGTTATCAACACATGCTCTTCAGTTGTTCTAACAGTGTAGTATGTACTTGAATGGTTGCTTCCTCTTGAATTATGATATCTTCAGTTCACCCGGTAGGTGAGGTGAATCCAGGGAGATTTTATGAGACCTTCACAGCAGTGGGCCTCGTCCACAGCGTGTGATTTGGACTCTCCCCTCTTTCTGCCCTTGAAGCCTCAGGGGCAAAGACTGATGACAGGTGGTGTCCATCAGTGCCAGATGTTGGAACAGCCATCTTCTTTGTCTTTTATGTATATTGAAGATCCAGATATGGCCCAGTCTGGTACGGTTGGGTCCAGTTTATGCACTTTAACATAAACCCAAGATATTGGAGAAATGTCCATGTTCGGGTCAGGTCTATTGTTACGGTTTGCTGCTTCTTTGATTGCCTTATCAGCTGCATGATTGCCCAGAGACACAGAGTCTCCGCCTTTGGTATGGGCTTTGCATTTCATGTTGGCTAGTTTTTCTGGCAATTGAACTGCATCAATAAGTTGTCTGACCCGTGATTCATGCTTTATAGGAAGTCCCGTTGTTAGCTTGGAACCATTCTTGATCCAGTCAGCAATAGATATTGTGACCGTCTTATAAGCATACACCGAGTCCGTGTAGATATTGACCTCGCAGCCTTCCAGAAGTTGTAAGGCGCGCAATACTGCCATTAATTCTGCCATCTGCGCTGATCCTCCTTGGATTTGTTCTGCCTCCAGTATTTCGTGCTGGTGAGCTGATAGTTGTCTAACTACAGCGTACGATGAAATGACATGTCCTTCTTTCGCTCTGTACGAGCAGCCATCACAGAATAAAGTCATTTCTGGATTGGGCAGTGGGGTTGTCTTCAGATCGGCTCTGACATACAGTTCAGTTTTGGCTTTTTCTTCACACGTATGAAGTTCAAATTGTCCATGATTCATATGTACGATCAACTGATGATTCTGCACAGGATGTGAGGTTTTCTCTGTCGTCTTGGTCAAAGCTGCCAAGTAGCGTGCACATCCAGATTGTGCCTTTTCGTGGAAGTCAAGTTTGCAGGAATAATGTTTCAGCATCCCCTGGTTCCATGCTGCTTTACTTGGTCTAGTGTGAAGAACTGGGACATTCTATTGTTAATTGCGTTTGTTATTACTATGATTATATGTAAAATAATATTTAGATCCGCCATGCTTAGTTAAGGGGATTATATAGGTCTTAGTTAATCAATATTTTCTGTATTTATTTAGTTATTAGATTTATCGTCTAAATCACTATTAGTTATGAATAATAATATTTATATTGCCTCATGCATTTATTTATTCTTTTTATCTACTAAGGCGCTCTGTATTATCGTTACTCTTAATCCTCCTACTCCTACTTCTCCTCCGTCATGCTGCTCTTTACAGCACCCCGGGGGGTGGGAGAAGTCGCACCATGGATAAGGGAAAGGGGAGGGGTTGACCGCGGCGTAGCCGGTCGCTAGGGGGTTAACCAGACGAGAGGAAACTTCGCCTCCTCACTTGATTTTAATATCTCTAATGGACGTCCAATTATATACAAAAAGTAAAAAGATATGACAGATTATGTATGTTTGTTTAGATTTCTCTCCGTGTAACAAACTGACGTCTTTTGACTTCAAAAACTATCACGGATAACTTCCTTTGACTTATTTTCTCTTCGTATTTCAAAGATTAACCTTCGGTTATAGAAAAAACACGGATAACTTAAATATTGCTTTGTTTACTTTTCTCTCTTCGTGTAACAAAGAAGTTGCCTTAATGGCTTTTAAGAAACTAACACGGTATATACGATTATAATACGGTTTGGTCACTTTTATCTCTTCGTGTGACAAACTAAAGTCTTCCTACTTAAAAACTGACACGGTATACATGCTTATAATGATAACCTATTCTAATTAAAAGCGTTTTATTTACACAGCGTTTCCCGTTTCTATTGTTTATTTTTTTGAGAATTATTTACATAAAGTCCCAGTCCATCAAATCACATTTAATTTATTTTTAGACCAATCTTAGGCAGTTTAGAAAAGGTTGCCTTACCGCACTTTGTGTATATACTCTTGAAATCTTCTGGACTCGAACTGTATGGAGACTTTTCAGATGTTTTTTTTCTTTCTGAGATTCGTCACGTGCTGTTGTTCTCCCCCTCTCTTTGTTTGGCGCTGCTGGTCCCCTGCTGCGCGCATGCGCGGTCTGCTGTTTTCCTGCGGCGCGTGCTTGGGCCGTTGTCTCTGTTGCCGCGCGCGTGCGTGGTGCTGCTTCCGTTGTCCTCCTGCTGCTGTTTTGGAGCGTTTGATGAAAAAAAGCAGTTCTTCAGCTCTCAGTGTTCTTTGCGTTTCTAAACAAAAACTTGGGTCGCCTTCGAGGTCTGCCTTGCTTTTTGATCACGTCGGACGGGCACCAAATTATGAATTTAAAAAAGAGCTTAAGGCAGACAAAAATACGCTATCTTACTCCAGGTGTTGTTGTAACAAAACAGATGAACATCAAAAGGTGTTCAGACGAAATCAGCAGGCATCAGAAGGTACCAGAAGGTCACGTGTTCTCAGAAGGCTCTTTTATTGAAGATAGATGTTACATGTTATCGGTTCAGTTGCTTGAAAAAAGTCTGACTAAAACTCCGCTCTCCCAAGTATTTCTTTGATTGTTAGCTCCGCCCACTCAATGCACATCACATGCATTTTCAGCATACAAAGAGAAACCTGATATCCTTAACTGCTCATCCTCTACATCAAAGCACATTCTTTTAGCTTAGATAGCATCTGGAGACCATTGTGCTGAAACAGATAACACTTCTTATTGCCCAGTAACCAGGCTGCCTCCCTTACTTCCCCCTCGAGCTCAGTGGCCTTCTGACCTCTCCGGCGCCACTAGTCTAAAGGAAGAATCTAAGCCTTACATACAGTTAACATACAATTTATAACGGGTAGCTAAACATACATTTCAAAATCCCGACACCTGATAAGCAGTTGTATGGCTTCCTCTCGTCCTGTTTAGACCAAAACTGAGATTACCAAACCATATAGGTCAACAGGTCATTGTTGTAAACATTATCCCATGAAGGACATTTAAGCCTGGTGCAAAGTTTCACATTCCAAGATGGTTAAACACTTCAGTGCACAGGACATGGTAAATTACAACAGTCAAACTTCTTTCTTGCCTTTGCTCAAGTTAAATGTAATACTCATGATAATCTCATTTACAGATTTCTTTAACAGATTGCTGCTTTGTTTGAGTCCTCTTTGGGGTTTCGAGGAGAGACACAGCTTGTGACTCCACTCTGTGTGGTCCTTTGCACACAGACTGACACAGAATCCATGGCTGTTTCTCAATTGCCGGGATCCTCTGCGTCTCGACCACTTTGGACGGAATCGACGTCATCCATCTAAGGTGTGTTATAAAAAGGCAACCACAAAATAAAAGCTTACCAAGTTATTATTTATTTTACAGAAAAGATGGCGTCCCTATAATTGCTTAATCACTGTGTTGTTTCCGGATACATAACTCAAATCCTGAATTAGTTCAAACACTGCAAAAGGCCGAGTGACCCAAACAATAAACTAAAAGTAAGTCGTTAGTCCGCTCGTACAATCGGTCAGACAAACGCAGATTTCCCTCACAGAGCGAACTAACGCAAAACAAAACGAAACAAAAGCGATCTACAGGACAGCAGGAAGCGCAACAGAAATACGGCAATAACCAAAAAACACATTACTTTATGCATAAAATACTTTTAAAGGATCTGTATCATGCTATTTTAGCCATTCCAAAGTAAAGTATAGGCATTTATATGATATATTGTACCTCTATCACTATGGAGTACTCATTTGTGAGAGAAATATAAGTATTTTCTGGGGGTATTTTCCCTACCCGGAAGACAAGACGCTTCGATTCAGTTAACTCCGCCCCTCTCTCCGCTCATTCCACATTTGCAGTATTATAAATATAAATATCGCTGCAAAAGTGAAGTTACTTCACATAATGCAGTTATAAGGAGTTGACATGTGCAACAGTTTCATAAATGGCTAACACACACGCTAACACACATGCTAACACACACGCTAACACACACGCTAACACACACGCTAACACACACACGCTAACACACACACGCTAACACACACGCTAACACACGTTTTGATTGACTCACCGCTCAGTCTGGCCTCCCCATCAGGTTATGGTTATAAAAGTTAATCCACTTTGATTCTGGCCAAGGTTCACCAAGCATCCATCAGGTTGGTTGATATAGTCGCTGAATCCAGAAAAAATTCCAACTTCTGGCGAGTGCACTCTTCTTTAGGAAGGTTGAATAGCCCTGTTCCTCTCGTAGCCAAACACGAACCCGTGACATTATTGTTGGGTAAGAAAAAGAACAGGGTAGGTTAGAAAGAGCTCAGAAAAAATTATTTCTCTCTTACAACAAAAATAATGAAAAAGCTGTTTTATAAATTAAAATCAGGCCGTAAGGCAATACATTACAGACGTCAAGCACTTCCGTTCCTTTGTGACGACACAACAGAACAGCTCAGTGGTTTACCAGGAGAGGGCGGAGCAGCTGCTCAGAGAGCAGGATTCGGAGGATTACTTAGAACTGCGTGAATGAAGCCAAAAACCGCTCTGGGGGTGTTTTAACAACATGGTTAAAAACTCCAAAAAGTCGATTTTGCATGATATAGGACCTTTAATAATTCAAATACTAAATTCAAAAAAATACTGCATACCTGGCGTCAAATTCCCACAACCCAGTCATTCGTCTCAAACTCACAAGACTTGGATGACATGCTTAAAACATTCAATCGATTAAAATATTTGTAACCTGGTAGAGCTGTATCATCCTCCTCTTTGTGTGTGTGCTGAGCTGTATCCTCCACCTCTTTGTGTGTGTGTGCTATGGGCGTGTCTTGTGGGTGTGGTGACACAGGTGCAGGGAATCAGCTCTGGGAAACACACTCTATTTAAGCAGCAGACTCACACCACTCTGTCTCTGTGTCTCTGGTCTTTCCGGTTCAGGTAATCCATAGCCTACTTTCACAAAACTACATACTTTAACTACTGACTATACTTATCTTAAAACAAATGTGTTTTCCATTTCACAAGCTCTGTGTCTCTGGTCTTTCCGGTTCAGGTGTGCTGGAAGGGGAATCTACGGGCGTGGCCCTGGGAGGAGAATTGTGCGGGTTGCAGCCAAATTCCAAGTCGGATAAAGAACCGCAGCCCAAGCTCCGCATTGTGCCAGCGCTGCACGGTCTTACAGTATCAAGCTAAGGAATCGACCTGAACTCCTCCACTGATTTCCCCCCCTTGCCTGACAATACAGCACACCTGCACTCTTGGACAAATCCCCATTTTAATTTCCTTTTAATATTTTTAAAGACTTTTGTAATAAAATTCAATCTTTTAAACCCGGAACTTGGCCCTGCATTTTGTCCACATCACACTGAATGGTCAGACAGAACTCTGGGCGTTACATCTTGGCGTTGGTCGGCCGGTTCTGACTCAAAAATAACCAGTGGTGGACAAAATGCCAGAAGTAAATGATTCTCAACCTGGTCCTTCTCAAGCTCCAACAATTAGGCCTTTCGGCATGGTTCCCATGTTCAATATGATGACCTCCAAGTTTAAAGGAAAAGACTCAGAAATCAGTCTTGGGAGTGGAAGAGCAGCTTAAAAAACACATTTGCATTGCAAGGAGTACCAGTGGACTTTAGAGCTGAACTGACACTTTGCTACCTAGAGGGGAAGGCCAAAAGAGAAATTTTAATTTTGCCACCAAACAGACGAGACACCGCAGAGAAATTTTTACAGAGCTTAAATTGTATGGGGATAAAGTCACAGCCTCAGTTTTACGTTCGCAATTTTTTAATGCTAAACAACAGCCACATGAGGACATTAGTACTTTTGCTCTCCGACTACAAGAGGACTTCAACAGACTCAAAAACAAAGACCTAAGAGGAATTAGTGATGACGATGTTTTACTCCGAGACCACTTGATTGAAGGCCTCAGAGACCAGCCACCAGGGGTGAGTTTCGAACCAAATTTTGCTGGATGACACACTCACGTTGAAACGGTTAAAGACGAACTGTGCTTAAGGGAACAGGCCTATGGGGAGACATTTGAACAGGCTCAGTGTTTTACTTTGAAAGGCCATGACAATAACGCAGTGAATGCTAAAGACTTTGAACAATTTAAATCTCAACTAAGGGAAGAAATGAACACTCAAATGACGACTAAATTTACTGAACTGTCCAAAACCATTATTGGGGAAATTAGGTCTGAGCTGCAGAGGATCCCACCCGGATTGGCCCCCTCTCGAGGCTGAACCCCTCCTTCTCGCAAACTGGACCTGTTGGCTGGAACCGCCCTCGTATGAACTCTACAAACCGGTATGATGATCGGGGCAAACCAATTTGCAATAACTGTAGTCAGCCAGGCCACATCGCTCGATTTTGTAATAGTAGACCAAGATCGGCATCTTTAAACTAATGGACACCACTGTTGCGGCCCACACAGTGGGGTATCCAGAGCCTAAAGGGCCCAAAGAGAATGTTGCTTATCAGTTGATGGACAAGTACCAAAGTTGACGTTATCATTGAAAATGTTCCTGTCCATTATATCCTGGACACGGGATCTAATGTCTCCCTAATGAAGAACAGTTTTTCCTGAGCAATTTCGCCACACAGGGGAAGAAATTGGAGGACGCAGGACACTGGCTAACACTAGAGGCCGCCAATGGACTTAACATCCCTTACTTGGGTTATGCAATCCTTCCTATTAAAGTAGGTGAAGCTGAGCTGACCGACTGTGGTTTCCTTATTGTAAAGATCACTGCCTTACAGACACTAATGGGGTTGTTGGGATGAATATAATTTCTCGTCTGTGGCGAGAAATGGACAAGCACCCTGTTGCCTTCTTGACCCGTGACCCTTCCCAACAACAGGCATGGACTATGGCTTTTAAAATCTGCTCCAGACAGGCCCAGTTGCAGGCTCTGACGGGACGATCGGATACGTGAGGACAATCAACCGCAATCCTATCCAGATCCCTGCTCAGAGTGAAGTTTTGCTGTGGCGCCGGACCAAAGGAGGAATCGACGGGAAGGACTACCAGTGTTTGGTAGAACCACTTGAGGTGGGTGGACTTTTAATGCCCGTTCCTTATCTACCGTCCATTGTGGACGAGTTTTGATAAAAGTCAGAAACCCAAATAATTTACCCATGTATCTGTATAGACATCAAATGCTAGCCAAAACGTGTGAAGTTAACACTGCAGATATAATTCCTGAACATAATGTGACCTTGACCCGTGTCAGTGCAAATGCAGTAAGAGTGAGTACAGAAGTTGTAACGCCCCCTAGGTTCCGATCACCAGGGTACAAGGAGACCAAGCCAATGAGAGGGTTTACAGTAGGTGTTTATTTTGTAGGATGATGTAAAAAGTCTAAAATTATAAAATTATAAGCATACACCGAGTCCGTGTAGATATTGACCTCGCAGCCTTCCAGAAGTTGTAAGGCGCGCAATACTGCCATTAATTCTGCATCTGCGCTGATCCTCCTTGGATTTGTTCTGCCTCCAGTATTTCGTGCTGGTGAGCTGATAGTTGTCTAACTACAGCGTACGATGAAATGACATGTCTTCTTTCGCTCTGTACGAGCAGCCATCACAGAATAAAGTCATTTCTGGATTGGGCAGTGGGGTTGTCTTCAGATCGGCTCTGACATACAGTTCAGTTTTGGCTTTTTCTCACACGTATGAAGTTCAATTGTCCATGATTCATATGTACGATCAACTGATGATTCTGCACAGGATGTGAGGTTTTCTCTGTCGTCTTGGTCAAAGCTGCCAAGTAGCGTGCACATCCAGATTGTGCCTTTTCGTGGAAGTCAAGTTTGCAGGAATAATGTTTCAGCATCCCCCTGGTTCCATGCTGCTTTACTTGGTCTAGTGTGAAGAACTGGGACATTCTATTGTTAATTGCGTTTGTTATTACTATGATTATATATAAAATAATATTAGATCCGCCATGCTTAGTTAAGGGGATTATATAGTCTTAGTTAATCAATATTTCTGTATTTATTTAGTTATTAGATTTATCGTCTAAATCACTATTAGTTATGAATAATAATATTTATATTGCCTCATGCATTTATTTATTCTTTTATCTACTAAGGCGCTCTGTATTATCGTTACTCTTAATCCTCCTACTCCTACTTCTCCTCCGTCATGCTGCTCTTTACAGCACCCCGGGGGGTGGGAGAGTCGCACCATGGATAAGGGAAAGGGGAGGGGTTGACCGCGGCGTAGCCGGTCGCTAGGGGGTAACCAGACGAGAGGAAACTTCGCCTCCTCACTTGATTTTAATATCTCTAATGGACGTCCAATTATATACAAAAAGTAAAAAGATATGACAGATTATGTATGTTTGTTTAGATTTCTCTCCGTGTAACAAACTGACGTCTTTTGACTTCAAAAACTATCACGGATAACTTCCTTTGACTTATTTTCTCTTCGTATTTCAAAGATTAACCTTCGGTTATAGAAAAAACACGGATAACTTAAATATTGCTTTGTTTACTTTTCTCTCTTCGTGTAACAAAGAAGTTGCCTTAATGGCTTTTAAGAAACTAACACGGTATATACGATTATAATACGGTTTGGTCACTTTTATCTCTTCGTGTGACAAACTAAAGTCTTCCTACTTTAAAACTGACACGGTATACATGCTTATAATGATAACCTATTCTAATTAAAGCGTTTTATTTACACAGCGTTTCCCGTTTCTATTGTTTATTTTTTTGAGAATTATTTTACATAAAGTCCCAGTCCATCAAATCACATTTAATTTATTTTTAGACCAATCTTAGGCAGTTTAGAAAGGTTGCCTTACCGCACTTTGTGTATATACTCTGAAATCTTCTGGACTCGAACTGTATGGAGACTTTTCAGATGTTTTTTTCTTTCTGAGATTCGTCACGTGCTGTTGTTCTCCCCTCTCTTTGTTTGGCGCTGCTGGTCCCTGCTGCGCGCATGCGCGGTCTGCTGTTTTCCTGCGGCGCGTGCTTGGGCCGTTGTCTCTGTTGCCGCGCGCGTGCGTGGTGCTGCTTCCGTTGTCCTCCTGCTGCTGTTTGGAGCGTTTGATGAAAAAAAGCAGTTCTTCAGCTCTCAGTGTTCTTTGCGTTTCTAAACAAAAACTTGGGTCGCCTTCGAGGTCTGCCTTGCTTTTTGATCACGTCGGACGGGCACCAAATTATGAATTTAAAAAAGAGCTTAAGGCAGACAAAAATACGCTATCTTACTCCAGGTGTTGTTGTAACAAAACAGATGAACATCAAAAGGTGTTCAGACGAAATCAGCAGGCATCAGAAGGTACCAGAAGGTCACGTGTTCTCAGAAGGCTCTTTTATTGAAGATAGATGTTACATGTTATCGGTTCAGTTGCTTGAAAAAGTCTGACTAAAACTCCGCTCTCCAAGTATTTCTTTGATTGTTAGCTCCGCCCACTCAATGCACATCACATGCATTTCAGCATACAAAGAGAAACCTGATATCCTTAACTGCTCATCCTCTACATCAAAGCACATTCTTTTAGCTTAGATAGCATCTGGAGACCATTGTGCTGAAACAGATAACACTTCTTATTGCCCAGTAACCAGGCTGCCTCCCTTACTTCCCCTCGAGCTCAGTGGCCTTCTGACCTCTCCGGCGCCACTAGTCTAAAGGAAGAATCTAAGCCTTACATACAGTTAACATACAATTTATAACGGGTAGCTAAACATACATTTCAAATCCCGACACCTGATAAGCAGTTGTATGGCTTCCTCTCGTCCTGTTTAGACCAAAACTGAGATTACCAAACCATATAGGTCAACAGGTCATTGTTGTAAACATTATCCCATGAAGGACATTTAAGCCTGGTGCAAAGTTTCACATTCCAAGATGGTTAAACACTTCAGTGCACAGGACATGGTAAATTACAACAGTCAAACTTCTTTCTTGCCTTTGCTCAAGTTAAATGTAATACTCATGATAATCTCATTTACAGATTTCTTTAACAGATTGCTGCTTTGTTTGAGTCCTCTTTGGGGTTTCGAGGAGAGACACAGCTTGTGACTCCACTCTGTGTGGTCCTTTGCACACAGACTGACACAGAATCCATGGCTGTTTCTCAATTGCCGGGATCCTCTGCGTCTCGACCACTTTGGACGGAATCGACGTCATCCATCTAAGGTGTGTTATAAAAAGGCAACCACAAATAAAAGCTTACCAAGTTATTATTTATTTTACAGAAAAGATGGGCGTCCCTATAATTGCTTAATCACTGTGTTGTTTCCGGATACATAACTCAAATCCTGAATTAGTTCAAACACTGCAAAAGGCCGAGTGACCCAAACAAAATAAACTAAAAGTAAGTCGTTAGTCCGCTCGTACAATCGGTCAGACAAACGCAGATTTCCCTCACAGAGCGAACTAACGCAAAACAAACGAAACAAAAGCGATCTACAGGACAGCAGGAAGCGCAACAGAAATACGGCAATAACCAAAAAACACATTACTTTATGCATAAATACTTTTAAAGGATCTGTATCATGCTATTTTAGCCATTCCAAAGTAAAGTATAGGCATTTATTGATATATTGTACCTCTATCACTATGGATACTCATTTGTGAGAGAAATATAAGTATTTTCTGGGGTATTTTCCCTACCTGGAAGACAAGACGCTTCGATTCAGTTAACTCCGCCCCTCTCTCCGCTCATTCCACATTTGCAGTATTATAAATATAAATATCGCTGCAAAAAGTGAAGTTACTTCACATAATGCAGTTATAAGGAGTTGACATGTGCAACAGTTTCATAAATGGCTAACACACATGCTAACACACATGCTAACACACATGCTAACACACATGCTAACACACATGCTAACACACATGCTAACACACATGCTAACACACATGCTAACACACACACGCTAACACACACACGCTAACACACACACGCTAACACACACACGCTAACACACACGCTAACACACGTTTTGATTGACTCACCGCTCAGTCTGGCCTCCCCATCAGGTTATGGTTATAAAAGTTAATCCACTTTGATTCTGGCCAAGGTTCACCAAGCATCCATCAGGTTGGTTGATATAGTCGCTGAATCCCAGAAAAAATTCCAACTTCTGGCGAGTGCACTCTTCTTTAGGAAGGTTGAATAGCCCTGTTCCTCTCGTAGCCAACACGAACCCGTGACATTATTGTTGGGTAAGAAAAAAGAACAGGGTAGGTTAGAAAGAGCTCAGAAAAATTATTTCTCTCTTACAACAAAAATAATGAAAAAGCTGTTTTATAAATTAAAATCAGGCCGTAAGGCAATACATTACAGACGTCAAGCACTTCCGTTCCTTTGTGACGACACAACAGAACAGCTCAGTCGTTTACCAGGAGAGGCGGAGCAGCTGCTCAGAGAGCAGGATTCGGGAGGATTACTTAGAACTGCGTGAATGAAGCCAAAAACCGCTCTGGGGTGTTTTAACAACATGGTTAAAAACTCCAAAAAGTCGATTTTGCATGATATAGGACCTTTAATAATTCAAATACTAAAATTCAAAAAATACTGCATACCTGGCGTCAAATTCCACAACCCAGTCATTCGTCTCTCACTCACAAGACTTGGATGACATGCTTAAAACATTCAATCGATTAAATATTTGTAACCTGGTAGAGCTGTATCATCCTCCTCTTTGTGTGTGTGCTGAGCTGTATCCTCCACCTCTTTGTGTGTGTGTGCTATGGGCGTGTCTTGTGGGTGTGGTGACACAGGTGCAGGGAATCAGCTCTGGGAAACACACTCTATTTAAGCAGCAGACTCACACCACTCTGTCTCTGTGTCTCTGGTCTTTCCGGTTCAGGTAATCCATAGCCTACTTTCACAAAACTACATACTTTAACTACTGACTATACTTATCTTAAAACAAATGTGTTTCCATTTCACAAGCTCTGTGTCTCTGGTCTTTCCGGTTCAGGTGTGCTGGAAGGGGAATCTACGGGCGTGGCCCTGGGAGGAGAACTTGTGCGGGTTGCAGCCAAATTCCAAGTCGGATAAAGAACCGCAGCCCAAGCTCCGCATTGTGCCAGCGCTGCACGGTCTTACAGTATCAAGCTAAGGAATCGACCTGAACTCCTCCACTGATTTCCCCCCTTGCCTGACAATACAGCACACCTGCACTCTTGGACAAATCCCCCATTTTAATTTCCTTTTAATATTTTTAAAGACTTTTGTAATAAATTCAATCTTTTAAACCCGGAACTTGGCCCTGCATTTTGTCCACATCACACTGAATGGTCAGACAGAACTCTGGGCGTTACATCTTGGCGTTGGTCGGCCGGTTCTGACTCAAAAATAACCAGTGGTGGACAAAATGCCAGAAGTAAATGATTCTCACCTGGTCCTTCTCAAGCTCCAACAATTAGGCCTTTCGGCATGGTTCCCATGTTCAATATGATGACCTCCAAGTTTAAAGGAAAAGACTCAGAAATCAGTCTTGGGAGTGGAAGAGCAGCTTAAACACATTTGCATTGCAAGGAGTACCAGTGGACTTTAGAGCTGAACTGACACTTTGCTACCTAGAGGGGAAGGCCAAAAGAGAAATTTTAATTTTGCCACCAAACAGACGAGACACCGCAGAGAAATTTTTTACAGAGCTTAACAAATTGTATGGGGATAAAGTCACAGCCTCAGTTTTACGTTCGCAATTTTTTAATGCTAAACAACAGCCACATGAGGACATTAGTACTTTTGCTCTCCGACTACAAGAGGACTTCAACAGACTCAAAAACAAAGACCTAAGAGGAATTAGTGATGACGATGTTTTACTCCGAGACCACTTGATTGAAGGCCTCAGAGACCCAGCCACCAGGGGTGAGTTTCGAACCAAAATTTTGCTGGATGACACACTCACGTTTGAAACGGTTAAAGACGAACTGTGCTTAAGGGAACAGGCCTATGGGGAGACATTTGAACAGGCTCAGTGTTTTACTTTGAAAGGCCATGACAATAACGCAGTGAATGCTAAAGACTTTGAACAATTTAAATCTCAACTAAGAGAAGAAATGAACACTCAAATGACGACTAAATTTACTGAACTGTCCAAAACCATTATTGGGGAAATTAGGTCTGAGCTGCAGAGGATCCCACCCGGATTGGCCCCCTCTCCAGGCTGGAACCCCTCCTTCTCGCAAACTGGACCTGTTGGCTGGAACCGCCCTCGTATGAACTCTACAAACCGGTATGATGATCGGGGCAAACCAATTTGCAATAACTGTAGTCAGCCAGGCCACATCGCTCGATTTTGTAATAGTAGACCAAGATCGGCATCTTTAAACTAATGGACACCACTGTTGCGGCCCACACAGTGGGGTATCCAGAGCCTAAAGGGCCCAAAGAGAATGTTGCTTATCAGTTGATTGGACAAGTACCAAAGGTTGACGTTATCATCGAAAATGTTCCTGTCCATTATATCCTGGACACGGGATCTAATGTCTCCCTAATGAAGAACAGTTTTTCCTGAGCAATTTCGCCACACAGGGGAAGAAATTGGAGGATGCAGGACACTGGCTAACACTAGAGGCCGCCAATGGACTTAACATCCCTTACTTGGGTTATGCAATCCTTCCTATTAAAGTAGGTGAAGCTGAGCTGACCGACTGTGGTTTCCTTATTGTAAAAGATCACTGCCTTACAGACACTAATGGGGTTGTTGGGATGAATATAATTTCTCGTCTGTGGCGAGAAATAGACAAGCACCCTGTTGCCTTCTTGACCCGTGACCCTTCCCAACAACAGGCATGGACTATGGCTTTTAAAATCTGCTCCAGACAGGCCCAGTTTGCAGGCTCTGACGGGACGATCGGATACGTGAGGACAATCAACCGCAATCCTATCCAGATCCCTGCTCAGAGTGAAGTTTTGCTGTGGGGCCGGACCAAAGGAGGAATCGACGGGAAGGACTACCAGTGTTTGGTAGAACCACTTGAGGTGGGTGGACTTTTAATTGCCCGTTCCTTATCTACCGTCCATTGTGGACGAGTTTTGATAAAAGTCAGAAACCCAAATAATTTACCCATGTATCTGTATAGACATCAAATGCTAGCCAAAACGTGTGAAGTTAACACTGCAGATATAATTCCTGAACATAATGTGACCTTGACCCGTGTCAGTGCAAATGCAGTAAGAGTGAGTACAGAAGTTGTAACGCCCCCTAGGTTCCGATCACCAGGGTACAAGGAGACCAAGCCAATGAGAGGGTTTACAGTAGGTGTTTATTTTGTAGGATGATGTAAAAAGTCTAAAATTGATTGGAGGGGAGCAGGCAAGTCTGATGGGGTGCAGCTGTTGGTTTGGGGGAGTAGGAGGAACTTAATATGGACAAAAACAGATGGGCTCAGTGTAGAAAATCCCCCTCCTTTTGTGGGAAATTTCCTCCTCCTGTGGGTCCTCCCCTTTACTCCTGCTTTGGCCCTCCTTCAGCCTCTACCTGGCTCCACCCAGAGTCTATAATTAGGGAAGTAGCCCACCTGTTCTGCCATTTTGTCCTGCTCAAGCCGCATGGTGGAGCCATCCAACTCCCAGGAGCAGCAGTGTGTGAATGACAGTGAGTCCAATAAACCCAAAACTCTTTCAGACTTTATTTCTACCTTTGAAGCTATTGTGTATTTACCTGTCACTTACATGTATTGATTGGTTTCCCCTTTGTCCTTTCATAGACAAACCACTGCTCTCCCTCATGGCCCACCATACCTCCAACCTAAGCCCATAACCCCCACTACAACTTCACCTCAATAAAATCACCTTTTAAAACCTGAATCTGCTGGCTGTCTCATCCATTGCGTTGGTACCTTCACCAGGAATCAGCATACATCACAGGATTACAGTTACTTATATTTTTCATGGTCCTTCGAGCCGGATATGAACCAATTCAATGGATGTGGAGCTCCCCTACCTACAAGACCCCAGCGTGCCATTAAACCACCAAAATATCTGGACAGTTATCTCACTTCCTTGCCCAGTTTTTGCAATCAATCCAACTATCTGACCATGTCTCAAACCGGTGAACCCCCTTCAGACCCACAGAAGAGGATATGAGATATAAGGATTTAAAAGGTGAAATTAATGAACTAAAGGACTTAGTATTCAATTTGGGGCGGACAGTGCAAACTTTAGTGGATCAAAGGCCGGGACCTGCCCTTCCAGACACTCAGGCTTCAGCTCCTTTGATACAGAATATCCCCATTGTTACAGAGCTTCAGCGGGAGTTATCTGTGTATAATGGCAAGGATCCTAATGCATGTGCACCTCCGGCTAGTCTGTTTGGTATAATACCTCCCCCTCCTGGTCCTGGGCTGCCTACCTTTCATTTTAAAGCCCAGGGCACTGAGACTAGTGGACATTAGTTTAGTTTAGTTTAGTTTATTTATTTGTTTGAGCAGTTAACCTGCTCAAAGGGAGTGGGCTGAAGCCAAAGGCTTATAAGCGCCCACCCCAAAATAAAAATAGTAACATTACATTTAATATTTACAAGGTAGCAAATCATAAACAAAGGAACATAGGGCAAAGTAACAATAAATGATGAAGAATAAGACAAAAACAACAGCAAAATAAAGAACAAAAGAATGTGCTACTTTTATGTTATAAAGGTGCATTCATACATATTATACTCTGAGATCTTGCTACTTCCCAGTTGTCATTACTATCCTCAATATAATTTAATTTGGGTTTAATTATCATTAATTATCATTATTAAAGGTGCATTAATACATATTATATTCTGAGATCTTGCTACTTCCCAGTTGTCAATACCATCCTTAATATATTTTAATTCGGGTTTATTTATCATTATTATTATATTTGTTTAATTGAGTTATATGTGAAGTGTGATGTAAGCCCTGCATAATGAGGTGCATTAAAAAGCCAGGGTGTAGAACGGGCCAGTTGAAGAGGGCAGTAACTCCCCCTCAACAAACCCCCACCCAGCTGCCCTAACAGCTGATTTTGTAGATGATGTTCCTATTCTGAATGGTGCATTAAAAGACAAGGTTTTGAGCCTGTTGGGAGGGTCCCTCTCAACAGATTCATAACTTGCCTACCCTAATCCTCAATTTGTAAATTTGAGCAATAGAATGACAACCGTTCCAAGCAGCAACACTCTTCCTTAATTATAGAGGAAACACACATAATTGATCCTACTGCGCCTCCTAGTGGCAACACATTTCTTGTTCTCTGTATATTTCAAATGTCTTTGTTTGTATTTATATTGAACAGGTTGATATTTGGACTTCGTTTCAACTCCATTTCCAGTTTATTCCACAATTGTACACCATTAACTGTTGGGCTAAAACATTTCAAAGTTGAGCTATGTTTCTGAGTCCTAAAGTTTAATTCGTCACGTAATTCATAACAACCAGTACGTTCTTGGAACCTTCTTTGTATTTGGCCTGGCAACAGTTTGTATCTTGCTTTGTATAACATCTGTACAGTTTGGAACTCAACAATGTCACAGAACTTCATGATCTTTGATTTTAAAAATAATGAGTTTGTGTGGTCCAAAAACCCAACTTTATGAATTACTCGGATAGCTCTTTTTTGCAACAATACTATTGGTTTTAATGTGTTTTTATAAGTACTACCCCAAACCACAGTACAATAATATAAATATGGCAAAATCAGAGAACAGTATAAGATATGTAGAGCTTTGATGTTTAAAATGTGCTTTGCTTTTGCTATTACTGAAATGCTTCTAGAAATTTTCGTAGATATATATTTAATATGAGCTTTCCAAGTAATTCTGTCATCTATAATAACACCAAGGAATTTGATTTCATGCACTCGCTCTATGACAACACCCTCTATCTGAATTGCTTCCTGAGCATTGGAATTACAGTTGCCAAATATCATCATTTTGCTTTTACTCAGATTTAGAGATAATTTATTTTGTTTGAACCACTTATTGACACTTTTGAGTTCCAAGTTAACAATCCGACACAGTTGCTGTAAGTCGTCACCTGATGCAAAAATATTTGTATCGTCAGCAAACAAGATAAATTTAAGTACTTGAGACGTTTTACAAATGTCGTTGATGTACATATTAAACAATTTTGGGCCCAGAATGGAACCTTGAGGTAAACCACACACAATTTGTCGACAACTCGACTGATAATCACCTATTTTCACACATTGTTTTCTATTTTTTAAATAACTGGTAACCCACTGTAGAGCTACCCCCCTAATCCCATAATGTTCTAGTTTATTAATTAGTATATCATAGTTTATTGTATCAAACGCTTTACTCAGGTCAATAAATAACCCTATTGCATATTTCTTGTTATCTACAGCATTAGTTATTTCTTCAATTATATCAAAGAGAGCGTGTGAAGTTGAGTGATTATTCCTAAAACCAAACTGATTGTCCGAGAGTAAATTACACCTTTCAATAAAGCTGTCAAGTCTAGAGTTATAAACCTTCTCTAAGATTTTTGAGAATTGCGGTAAAAGGGAAACAGGCCTGTAGTTTGTGAAGAGATGTTTATCTCCTGCCTTGAACAGAGGAATCACTTTTGCTACTTTCATACCATCAGGAAATTGTCCAGTTTGCAGCGATAGGTTACAGATGTATGTTAACGGCTTAGAGATACTTTCAATAACAGTTTTTAAAGTTTTCATATCCATGTCATGGTAATCTGTCGAGGTTTTATTTTTACACCCTTTAACAATGTCCAGTATCTCCTTTTCCTCCACAGGTTTGAGGAACATGGACAGAGGATTTGTGTCTATCAGTTCACAATTAAAGTTCTCAACATTTGTAATTTTTGCAGCAAGATTCGGTCCAACATCTACAATGAATTTATTAAATGTATCGACTACTTCATTCATATTATTTAAAGTGTTATCCTCATCTTTGAAATATGTTGGATAATTAATCGATCTTGGTTTATTTCTAATTATACTATTTAAGATATTCCATAAACCTTTAATATTATTCTTATTGCTATCTAACAACTTATTATAATAATCCTGTTTACATTTTCTAATGATACCTGTCAGTTTATTTTATATTTCTTATATTTATCCTCAGCTTCTTTTGTTCTATCATTTATACATTTTTGTAGAGTGAATTTTTTTTCTTGCATGCATTTAGTAATCCCTTAGACATCCATGGGTTTTCTTTACACTTTCTGTTTTTACAATGTTTTTCATTGGGCAATTTTTGTCATATACTTTATGAAATATTTGCGTAAACTCATCATATGCCTTATTAGTATCATTCTCTCTGTATACAATACTCCAGTCTTGAGCTAATAGTTCCTTTTTAAATGCATCCATAGTTTTTTCTGTTTTACCCTTCTAAACCAATACATTTTTTCATCATCAATATTTAAATATCCATGTTTGTACAATACAAAAACTGGCAGGTGATCACTAATATCATTTATCATTAATCCACTGACTGTATCACTATCTATTTCATTTGAGAAAATGTTATCAATCAAAGTCGCACTGTGGGTTGTGATTCTACTCGGTTTAGTTATTAGAGGAAACAGACCTATACTAAATAAAGTATTTATAAATTCGTCAGTCTTTTTGTGTTTATATGGGTTTAACAGATCGATGTTAAGGTCTCCCCCACAAACATGACTTTATGATTTAAACCTGAAAAGTGCTCCTCCATCCAATTAGAAAAAACATCTATATCAGAGCCAGGTGTTCTATAAATACAACTTACAATAATATTTTTCTTTTTTTGCCTTGTAATTTCTACAGTAAGGCATTCAAGTACATCATCCACTACCATAGTCTTATTTTCCATTACTTTATAACTATAGTTGGAGTCTACAAACATAGCTACACCCCCACCATGCTTGTTTCGTCTGTTCATACTTATAAATTCATAACCATCAATAGAAAACTCAATTTCTCTGTCATTATTAATCCATGTTTCTGTGATTAAAATTACACTAAATGGTTTAGAAAACTGTTTTAAGAAGCTTTTGATGTGGTTAAAGTTTGCATAGAGGCTACGACTATTGAAGTGGATTACAGTGAATGCCTTAATGTTCTTAAGTTTACTATTGTAAAGATCCTCTGTATAATATTGACAGTCATTAGTAGCTCTAGTAAAGAAGTTATTTTCAGGGTCGATGTCGATCTCAGTGTTCTGTAAGTCATATTGTGATAATGTAAAATCCTGGTTATTTGCTTCAGCAATTCTCCTTAATGAAAGGTCCAAGTCGATGCTTCCTATAGAACTATATGTATTACAGGACATGTGAAGTTATGTGCTTTTACATACCAAAATCCATACGCTTTTCCTGTGTTTATACTTGATTTGGTGTACTGGTGCGCGGACGTACAATGAGTTTATCATAGCGCAAGTAGGCAATCTCCCCCCTTTCCCTGGCAGCTCTCAGCTCCGGCATCAGTTCTTTTCGCTTCCTTTGGATGGATTCCGTGTAGTCCTCGTTTATGAAGATTTTGGTCCCTTTGAGGTGTTTAGCGCGCTGCAGGATTGCTTCGCGATCCTTCCAACGCAGCAGTCTGGCGATGATGGGTCTCGGCCGGTCTCTCCCGCCGTCGGGTTTCCCTACGCGGTGGGCTCTCTCTACCTCCACCGGGTGTTGTAGTTGTAGCTTTTCCCTCAGTAGATGTTTAACTTTCTCCTCTGCGTCGGCCCAGGTCTCCCCAGGCGTCTCCAACACTCCCTCAAAGACCAGGTTGTTTCTGCGGCTCTGTCCCTCCAGATACTCCAGTTTGTCCGTGATAATATGCAAATTGTCACATACTTTATAAAAATCGTTTTGTATTGTGTTTGTGCGCTCAGTGAGTTTCAATGTTCCTTCTTTCAGGGTGTCCACCTCACCTTGCGTGAACTGTAGGCTTGTTTTTAGCTCTTGAATGTCCTTTATCTGTGAATCCATTCGGGTGTTTGTTGCTTCCATGATTATTTTAATGAATCCCTTGAAGTTCTCCTGTTGTATTATTTCCCTGAACATGTCCCTTTGCTGCTCCATGAGTTCCGTGACTCGACTGAGGCTCACGTAATCCTCATCCGCCGCCATTTCTGGCAGTTGCTTCGTCTCTGTTTTGTCGGTTTAGGCATTTTGCTCTCTCTCAGCCGGACTCCGCAAAAATGTTAGCTGCTTCACTGCTCTCACACTGCTCACCTGCTCATCTCCAGGCATATGCTATGAAGAGGAGAATCATTTTGTAAATGACCAGTTTAATGATGATTCTTCAGGTGAAGAGGTGGAAGAGCCAGGAACAGACCGCATGGTTGCGCATTATCGGGACCCTCATCGGAAAGTGCCCGATTTGTCTTATGCTTATGGTTCCCAGTGGATCCGAGAACCACTGTTCCTTTTACAGCTTTAAGTTCAGCAGCCTGTGCCCCAATACCCCCCCTCCTCCTAGGCACCTCAAGTTCAGGCAATGGTTCGAAATAGCTTGCAGCCACCTTTCCTACAACCTCAAGCTCCCTTGAATCCATATGCATTGCCTGTGCCTTCGGGGGATGTCTTGGCACAGCATCGTGCTGTTTCAGCTGATTCCTATGCACGTCCTGACACAGTCTCCTCTAACAGGCATAGGGGAGATACTAGTCACCAGTACTTACCTGGTCCACTGTCACAGCCACTACCGCATCTACCTCCGCCAGCCCTGAGACCATCTCGACATTACCATGTAACGCCGCCCTCCTTTCCATCCTTTGATCGGGATGACCCCAAACAGTTCGTTGTGCTTAAAATGGCTCTGTCCAACCTGGTGCCCCCTGAGGAGAGTGAACAGTTTAAATATCACCTTTTGTTGGACCATCTTAAGTTTGACAATGCTCGTCATCTAGCTCTGGCTTATGCCCATCATCCTCTTCCTTTCACCCGGGCCATGGCTGCCTTACAACAACGATATGGACAGCCGCAACAGCTAGTACTGAGGGAAATCTCTGGAATTCTTGGCTTCCCTTCAGTCCGGCCCGGTGACCCCTGCGGCTTTAATGACTTTGCCATTCGGGTTCGTGCTCTTGTTGGCATGCTACAGTCCTTAGAGGATGGAGAGGGTTCGGCTGAGCTAGCTTGCGCTTCACATGTCCAGCAGTTACTTGGGAAACTGCCTGCAGAGTATGTGGCGAACTACGCAAGATTTGTCGTACTAATCGACCCGGGGTCCCTTACAACATGATGGATTTTGCTGATTGGTTGGAGGATGAAGCAGAGTGCCAGGCGATAGTCTCTCTGTCCAGGGATATGAGTCGTGTGCCTAAGGTGGAGAACAGATCTCAGCTGCACAGTTTTCCAAAACCACAGAAAGCCTCTGCAACGATCCTACATGGCGCAAGCCATTCTCCGGCCCATGCCTTGCCAGTGAATGAAGAGAAAAATCGTCGCAGTCAGCCCTGTCCTTTCTGTGCAGCTTTGGATCACCATCTCAGTGTTTGTCCAGACTTTCGGCAGTTATCGCTTGAAGATGTCAGGAGATGGATAAAAGATGATGATCGGTGCTGGAGATGCGCACGCAAACATAAAGCTGTGAACTGTGATTTAAGGAAGACATGCCCCAAATGTAAAAGTAAACATCTGGGAGTTCTGCACGATGTAAATCAGCCACCAGCTGGGCAAAGTACCTCTTGTCTCATCCGGTCCAGTTGTAGTTCAAGAGTTCTGTTAAAGGTGGTGAAGGTTCAATTAAGCTACCGCGGAAGGAATCTCAATACCTATGCTATATTGGACGATGGTTCAGAATGTACCATGCTCCTGCCTGATGCTGCTCGTAGACTAGGTCTGGATGGGGCGGCCGAATCCATGCTGCTGAAAACAGTGAAACAAGGTACAGAGTTCATAGACGGGACGGCAGTTACATTCAATATAGCGCCAGCTTGTAATACCACCAAGAAGTTTGTCATAAGCAATGCCTTTACAGCTGATACACTTGGGCTTGTCCCTCAGACTTATCCTCCCCAAGTCCTTAGACATTACAGGCACCTGCATGATTTGCCCTTGCTTGCTTTCCAGAAGGTCCAGCCTCTTATTCTCATAGGCTCTGATCATCCCCACCTTGTTTGTCCGATCGAGAAGGTCCGCTTGGGTCCTGGGGGTGGACCTGCAGCAGTTCATACTCGCCTGGGCTGGACATTGCAGGGCCCAACCATGCTTTCTGAGGACCAGCCTTCTCAAGTAGAACTGGGGGTGCAATCATTCTTTGTTTCTTCTACTACTCCTGCCATCGCGTTGTATCAGCCAGTTGAGAAACCTTTGAAAGTGAATGTGGTGCCTTTTCTTGACCCAAAGGCCACTACTCAACCAAAACAGGACCAATATGCCATAAAGAACGTCCCCAGGTGTAAAACTCTTGCCGAACCACACCGATGGAACAAAGATCCCCCCTTCCTGCACCTACCTTCCAAGCAGTGGCTGTCATCGCCTTTTCATCACCACAATGATGCAGTGAATAAGCGGAAGAGGAGTGCCTTTTGTGGTAATTCTCCATTATCACCGGAAAGTGTTTCTCCTGACATCCAGAAGTTTAAATCCTGGATTACTTGGTGGATGAAAGGCTAAACCACTTTAGTTCTCCAACTCTTCTTCTCATGGGCGGCTGGAAGCAGCCCTTCCTCAGGCGGTCAATATGGACACCTGCCATTTAGGTGCCAATCCTCCTCTTCCCCGTGCTTCTTGGCCAGTCGGAACCTTTAAGAAACTCTGTCCAAGTTCTGATGGCCGAGTCAGAGTGGCAGAGGTGAAGATTATGGAGAAGACTTATGTACGCCTTGCCCTAACGACTTGTGGCCCTTACCCCGTTCCAGGATGATGTAAAGCCTTAAATTGGACCCTTGGGATTTTCTTGTTTGTTCAAATCTTTAGTACATATTTGGGGGCGGCTGTAGAAAATCCCCCCTCCTTTTGTGGGAAATTTCCTCCTCCTGTGGGTCCTCCCCTTTACTCCTGCTTTGGCCCTCCTTCAGCCTCTACCTGGCTCCACCCAGAGTCTATAATTAGGGAAGTAGCCCACCTGTTCTGCCATTTTGTCCTGCTCAAGCCGCATGGTGGAGCCATCCAACTCCCAGGAGCAGCAGTGTGTGAATGACAGTGAGTCCAATAAACCCAAAACTCTTTCAGACTTTATTTCTACCTTTGAAGCTATTGTGTATTTACCTGTCACTTACATGTATTGATTGGTTTCCCCTTTGTCCTTTCATAGACAAACCACTGCTCTCCCTCATGGCCCACCATACCTCCAACCTAAGCCCATAACCCCCACTACAACTTCACCTCAATAAAATCACCTTTTAAAACCTGAATCTGCTGGCTGTCTCATCCATTGCGTTGGTACCTTCACCAGGAATCAGCATACATCACAGGATTACAGTTACTTATATTTTTCACTCAGAGAAGGGCTGGTTTCCAGGGGTCCAGGCTGAATGGTCGGCATACTCCGCAACATGGCTCCTGGTCTCCGTGCTGGTTTGATGCTACGACCCCAGCAACCACACGCCGTCCCAGCGGAGCAGCCGACTTGCCCTCAGACTGGCCTGGACCCCTGGTGGACAAGACCAAACAAAACAATGAGACAGAGCAATATTACAATGAAGAAATGAACCATGCAACAAAATAATCATTCATAATATAAGTTAGCAATAATGTGAAAGAGCATGGTGAGGCTGTACTGACCTGGTGGACAAGACCAAACAAAACAATGAGGGAGAACAAAAGGTGCACAGGTGCTTTTATGATTAAAGTCCCACCCCTAATAACTGCCCACTTAACTTAAAGACATAGCCATTGGCCCACTGCAAATAAAGAAAAACACCCACAAAGAAAAACCACACCCAACTTAAAGTGGCAGTAAGGGAGACATCATATCCTGTTACATATTTACCAGAAGTGGTCGATTCATTCAATAAAACACAGGGCCCAGCTAACGTCCTGGCAACCCCACAGAAAACTGGCACTTCCGACCACTTGCCAACTTTCTTCTATATAGAAACTGCCCGGGGCAAGAGCGACACCCAATGGTTTCACCCGTTACACATCTTTGCCATGAAAATAAACCTCAATTATAGTACTGTAAATTATGATAAACATTACTAATAATTACAAAGAGAGTAAACAACTAGAGCCCATGCACATTTAAATGAAGCTTTGTTTCATATTGTTAGACTATAGGGCACAACCAGATCTTCTCATTCACAGGTTGGAGGTGTGAACTGGCTTTTTGCTTTCTGCCTCTCCTCAACGAGCTACTCAGCCCTATGTTTGGGATTTAAAAAATGGAAATTACTCTGATTTATTGGCCTGAAATTGGTTTGCAAATTATCTCACAGACCGAGCCCAGGCGGTTGTTGCTGAGGGCTACCAGTCTGAATGTGTATGTCTTCCAAAGGGTGTGCCCCAAGGGTCAGTTTTAGGACCACTTTTATTTACAATTTATATTAACTCTATTGGTGATAACCTAAAACAAAGCTCCATTGATGTATATGCAGATGACTCAATTCTGTACTCTATGTCGCCCTCTGCTGCACAAGCGACTCAAAATACACAACATGACTTCAATTTGGTTCAACAACATTTTACTGACTTGAAAATGTTAATGAATTCCTCGAAAACTAAACGCATGTTGTTCTCTAGAAAACATTCGGTTCTGTCACAGGACGTGTCAGTCTCTGCTTTAGACGGTTCCATTATTGAGAAAGTGCCATGTTACAAATATCTTGGCATCTGGATTGATGAGCGGCTCTAGTTTGGTAAACATGTTCAGGAACTAACAAACAAACTTAAAGCAAAGCTGTCTTTTTTCTACAGAAACAAAAATTGTATCCGTCGTAACAAGAGGCAACCGTTATTTCAGGCTACGTTGCTTTCTGTTTTGGATTACGGTGATATCATATATATGCATTCCACTGCAACTGTGTTAAAGCCTCTGAATGCAGTTTTCCATTCAGCAATTAGATTAATCACTGGAGATGGTTATAGACCCACCACTGTGATCTCTATGCTAAAGTAGGTTGGCAATCTCTAGAAGCAAGGAGGGAGCAGCACTGTCTGCTGTTTATTTACAAAGCTCTTCTTGGTGTCCTTCCTGATTATTTGTTAAATATTTTAAATGTCAGGTCAAATGCTTACCAGCTGAGGTCTCAGGACATTTTGACTCTTGAGTCACACCGTGTAAAGACAGAATGGGGGAAGAAGACCTTTTGTTACTTCGCACCAAATGTCTGGGATAAGGCACAGAAAACCTTTTGTGTGGATAATCTTGTGACCTTTAATCAGTTGAAATCCCTTGTAAAGGAATATCCTCCATGTGACTGCTCTTGTTTTTAAGTTTTATACGTTTTTGAGTCATTGAGTCTCAAGAGACCACCTGTATAAATAAATAATAATAATAATAATAATAATAATAATTTGATCATTCAAACATCAATATCAGGCTGCAAATTATAAAACCGCCACACGCCTGTTTGAAACTTCTCTTGCACACTCATGATTGTGTTGGTGCTTCAGTCCTGTTTATGAGGAGTCGCAATAGTAAAGTCTGTCCACAAGAGGTCGGTGTTCCAACAGAATGAAACAGCTCTGAATTTTGAACCTTTCGAGACTTTTTTTCCAGGAAAGCAGTGAAGTGTTACAAGGCTTCACTCGCCCGTCACTAGTAAATCACTGTCAAAGCTGTAGGAGTGGAGCAGGCACAATGAGCTGAAAGGAGGAGGGGTGTTTGTACTGTATAATGTCAGCAGGGGGCAGCAGAGGCTTCATCCACACAAGTGAGGGAGGGGTCCTTTGGGGAGGGGCTAATGCAGGAAGAGCCACGAAGGCACCTGGGAGGAAATATCCAGGAAACAGAGCAGCTCCACAGTCTGTCTGCACACAGGTGAGTAGGATCAGTGATGTGGCTTCAAATCAGTAAACAATGAAGGAAAAACAACATAATCTCTGTTTAATGGAGGAAAGTCAGTGGCACAGTCAGTCAAGACACTGTTAATGTTTCAATGTAAGACACAAGCTAAAGTAAAGATGTGTTTTACAATTTACATCAAATACATATTTTCTTGCAGCTGCAACACTCAGACGGTGATTTAGAAACAGATTTGTCACAGATTCACAAAGAGTCAATGGGGGAGGGGTGATACTGTTTGTGTGAATGAGAACAGAGTCAGAGGGAGGGGAGGGTCAAACCAGGTCTGCACCGAACAACATTTAGAGACTCAATGTTTTACAGAATAATGACTGTAACAGAACACTAACTCCTCTCCTGTTTCTGTCTGCAGAGCAATGGACCCAGCTCAGCCTCTGCAGACTCCCCACACACAGGGAAAGACACACAGCTGTGAGGAGCGTGGGAAATC
The DNA here is from genome assembly GCA_007210695.1 of Neogobius melanostomus. Classification (NCBI taxonomy): domain Eukaryota; kingdom Metazoa; phylum Chordata; class Actinopteri; order Gobiiformes; family Gobiidae; genus Neogobius; species Neogobius melanostomus. The sequence goes on from VHKM01000480.1 coordinate 1,211,373, forward strand.
ATTTACTAGCACATGGAGTCTGAAACGACACAAGTTAATCCACACTGAAGAGAAGCCCTATGAGTGTGATCAGTGTGGGAAAACCTTTGCAGCATCAAACAGCCTGAGTCAACACATGAGGATCCACACTGGAGAAAAGCCACACAGCTGTGAAGAGTGTGGTAAGACATTTAGTCATTGGTCAGGTCTCCGTTACCACAGAAGAGTCCATGATAATGATACATTAAAGCCATATGAGTGTGATCAGTGTGGGACATCCTTTGCTTCATCACAGTCCCTAAAACGCCACATGAGGATCCACACTGGGGAGAAACCATATGAGTGTGATCAGTGTGGGACAGCCTTTGCTTCATCACAGTCCCTAAAACGCCACATGAGGATCCACACTGGGGAGAAACCATATGAGTGTGATCAGTGTGGGACAGCCTTTGCTTCATCACAGTCCCTAAAACGCCACATCAGGATCCACACTGGGGAGAAACCATATGAGTGTGACCAGTGTGGGACAGCCTTTAGTCGGTCTTCTACCCTTAAATCTCACATGAGGATCCACACTGGAGAAAGGCCACACAGCTGTGAGGAGTGTGGGAAGAAATTCAGCCGGCTCTCTACTCTCCAAGAGCACAAGAAAGTACATAGTGGAGTGAAACCATATGAGTGTGATCAGTGCGGGAAAGCCTTTTCTTCATCAAGTTCCCTCAAACGTCACATGAGGATCCACACTGGAGTGAAACCATATGAGTGTAACCAGTGTGGGAAAGCCTTTAATTTATCAGAATACCTCATATGTCATATGAAGATCCACACTAGATAAAAACTGTACGTGTGTGATCAGTGTGGGACGGCCTTTAGGCAATCTTCAGCCCTCATATATCACATGAGAATCCACACTGGTTAAAAACCCTACAGCTGTGGGGAGTGTGGTGAGACCTTTAGATTTTAACTAGTCTCTCAAGACCCCAGAGAATCCACACTGAAGAAAAGCCCCAGTAGAGTAACCATCATCACAGATCCGACTCTACAGGAGCCACTGTGGAGCAGAACCATCCAGGAGCAGAGTCAGGTCAGAGAATCAGAGACATTAAAGGTACAAACACTGAAGAGCACAGAGCTGCTGAGGCCGGGTCATGTGACACTGGATCAACAGCTGGACTCACAGACATTAGAGACAGTTCATGATATTGGCATGTTTGTGGAATTCAGACTGACTCCATTTATTTCAAACATGCTGCTGATTTTGCTTTTCTACAATTTAAAGCTTCAGTTTTTAATAATTGCTGCCATTTTTTTTTCAACAAATTGAATATAATGTTGCGTTCATTACAGAGGAAACCAGATGAATGTAAACTCATGGACAATTTTAAGGTACAGCCAATTCATAAAAGAATGAATTACTCAACCCAATGAATATTTGTTTGTTATACCACAACAAGGCCAACACAGGTTAAGACAATACACATATAATCTCAGCCAACACTAGTTTCACCTGACTGTGATACCGTAAGGCCAATAACAAGTTTACACAACGTGGTCCCACTCATTTTAAAGGTGGAGACTCTACTTACCAGGCCCATTACTTTGACCAACTTGGTTCAATAAGTAAACTTTAGTTTGTATCAGCTGAGTCTCACATTACAGCAGCAGCACACTTCCCCACAACCTCCACATCCCACATCCCCCATAGGTCAATAAATCCAGACAAAAACTGAGTGGATTTGTTGAAAAGGAGGCGAATTGATGTTTTTATTGCACTAAACAAAGTCATTAAAACATTGCTGCAAAGAGGACATTTTATCCGTCTTTGCATTAAAAATACAGAGTTGATTTCAGTCAGTTATAGTGCTGTAAATTATAATAAATACTAATAATAATTACAAACAGGAAAAACAATTGTTCTCTCAAAACCAATCAAGGGAGTAAACAGCTCCAGAGCCCATGCACATTTAAATGAAGCTTTGTTTTATATTGTTAGGGTATAGGGCACAACCAGAGCTTCTCATTCACAGGTTGGAGGTGTGAACTGACTTTTTGCTTTCTGCCTCTCCTCTATGAGCTCCTCTGCTCTAAGTTTGGGATCAACCAGAATAAAAGTTTGAAAAGTGCATTAATCAAAGGCAATCTTAGACTAGAAATGCAGCAATGGCTGCGCCATTGCGATTGACTGCGGAACTGCGGGAATCGAATGCAGAAATTGCATAAATTTGCATAAATTGGTTAATTTGCATAATCTAATGTTCATAAACTGGTGAAATTGCATAAACTGGTCAAATTGCAGAAAAACTGTAAAATGCATAAATTGGTTAATTTGCATAATCTAATTTGCATAAACCGGTAAAATGCATGAACAGATTAAATTGCACAAACTGTTATGTTGCATAAACTGGTTAAATTGCAAAAAAAACTGTAAAATGCATTAATTGGTTAATTTGCATAAATTATATAAACTGCATTAACTGTTTAAATTTCATAAATCCTAAATGGCATAAATTGTTATGTTGCATAAACTGGTTAAAATGCGTAAACTGGTTAAAATGTGTAAACTGGTTAAATTCCATAAAGTGGTTAATTTGCATAAATTGTTTATATTGCATAAACTTTTTAAATTCCATAAACTGGTCAAACTGTTGAAATCGCCTAAATGCTGAAATTGCAGAAGCTGCACAAATGGCTGAAACACATGGACAGCCAGAATCCTATTAAAATGCATTGGCTGGATTCGCCATACACACTAATGGAGCAGAGACCACATACACACCAATGCAAAAATTTCAAATTCCCGTAGAAAAAAACTGGATAACTGCAGAAGGCCAATTTTTTCTCAAAACCCACAAGTTGCGGAAGCTGAACATGCACAAATTGCAGAAATTGCAGAAATTGCGGAAAAAAATGCGGAAAAGCATGAATTTGCGGGAGCCCCATTATAAGTCAATGGGAAAAATGTGCGGTATTTCGTCCGATTGCGGAAAAACCGTAAATTGCAGAAGTCCCAAAAGTAATAGCAGGATTCTCCCAAACATGCGGAACGTTTTGATGCATAACTTGCAGAAATTGCACAAAGCATGAAAGTGCTGAAAGGTGCAGAAAATCAGGAAAAGATGGAATAATATTAAAGAACATGAAAACCAATGATTGACTGCGGAAGATTCCGCAGTCAATCAATAATCAAGTTTTCAAATGAGATGAAAGGAGGAGGGGTGTTTGTACTGTATAATGTCAGCAGGGGGCAGCAGAGGCTTCATCCACACAGGTGAGGGAGGGGTCCTTTGGGGAGGGGCTAATGCAGGAAGAGACACAAAGGCACCTGGGAGGACTCGCTGATTTGGAGGAAATATCCAGGAAACAGAGCAGCTCCACAGTCTGTCTGCACACAGGTGAGCGGGATCAGTGATGTGGCCTCAAATCAGTAAACAATGAAGGAAAAACAATATAATCACTGTTTAATGGAGGAAAGTCAGTGGCACAGTCAGTCAAGACACCGTTAATGTTTCAATGTAAGACACAAGCTAAAGTAAAGATGTGTTTTACAATTTACATCAAATACAGGACTTTTTCTTGCAGCTCCAGAAATCAGACAGTGATTTAGAAACAGATTTGTCACAGATTCACAAAGAGTCGATGGGGGAGGGGTGATACTGTCTGTGTGAATGAGAACAGAGTCAGAGGGAGGGGAGGGTCAAACCAGGTCTGCACCGAACAACATTTAGAGACTCAATGTTTTACAGAATAATGACTGTAACAGAACACTAACTCCTCCTGTTTCTGTCTGCAGAGCAATGGACCCAGCTCAGCCTCTGCAGACTCCCCACACACAGGGAAAGACACACAGCTGTGAGGAGTGTGGGAAATCATTTACTAGCACATGGAGTCTGAAACAACACAAGTTAATCCACACTGAAGAGAAGCCCTATGAGTGTGATCAGTGTGGGAAAACCTTTGCAGCATCAAACAGCCTGAGTCAACACATGAGGATCCACACTGGAGAAAAGCCACACAGCTGTGAGGAGTGTGGTAAGACATTTAGTCATCGGTCATGTCTCCGTTACCACAGAAGAGTCCATGATAATGATACATTACAGCCATATGAGTGTGATCAGTGTGGGACAGCCTTTGCTTCATCACAGTCCCTAAAACGCCACATGAGGATCCACACTGGGGAGAAACCATATGAGTGTGACCAGTGTGGGACAGCCTTTAGTCAGTCTTCTACCCTTAAATATCACATGAGGATCCACACTGGTGAAAGGCCACACAGCTGTGAGGAGTGTGGGAAGAAATTCGGCCGCCTCTCACATCTCCAAGAGCACAAGAAAGTACATAGTGGAGTGAAACCATATGAGTGTGATCAGTGTGGGAAAGCCTTTACTTTATCACAGTACCTGAAACACCACATGAGGATCCACACTGGAGAAAGGCCCTACAACTGTGATAAGTGTGGGAAGAAATTCAGCCGGCTCTCACATCTCCAAGAGCACAAGAAAGTACATAGTGGAGTGAAACCATATCAGTGTGATCAGTGTGGGAAAGCCTTTTCTCCATCAGGTTACCTCAAACGTCACATGAGGATCCACACTGGAGAAAAACCATATGAGTGTAACCAGTGTGGGAAAGCCTTTACTTTATCACAGTACCTCATATGTCATATGAAGATCCACACTAGATAAAAACTGTACGTGTGTGATCAGTGTGGGACGGCCTTTAGCAATCTTCAGCCCTCATATATCACATGAGAATCCACACTGGTTAAAACCCTACAGCTGTGGGGAGTGTGGTGAGACCTTTATTTTTTAACTAGTCTCTCAAGACACTAGAGAATCCACACTGGAGAAAAGCCCCAGTAGAGTAACCATCATCACAGATCCGACTCTACAGGAGCCACTGTGGAGCAGAACCATCCAGGAGCAGAGTCAGGTCAGAGAATCGGAGACATTAAAGGGACAAACTCTGAAGAGCACAGAGCTGCTGAGGCCGGTCATGTGACACTGGACCAACAGCTGGACTCACAGACATTAGAGACGGTTCATGATATTGGCATGTTTGTGGAGTTCAGACTGACTCCATTTACTATGTTAAGCTATTATTTCAAACATGCTGCTGTTTTTGCTTTTCTACAATTTAAAGCTTCAGTTTTAATAATTGCTGCCATTTTTTTTCAACAAATAAAGTTTACTTTTTTTTAACAAATTGAATATAATGTTTGTTGTGTTCATTACAGAGGAAACCAGATGAATGTAAACTCATGGACAATTTTAAGGTACAGCCAATTCATAAAAGAATGAATTACTCAACCCAATGAATATTTGTTTGTTATACCACAACAAGGCCAATAACAAGTTTACACAACGTGGTCCCACTCATTTTAAAGGTGGAAACTCTACTTACCCAAAGTCCTTTACTTTGTCCCACTCGACTCAATAAGTAAACTTTAGTTTGTATCAGCTGAGTCTCACATTACAGCAGCAGCACACTTCCCCACAACCTGCACATCCCTCCCCTCAGGTCAATAAATCCAGACAAAAACTGAGTGGATTTGTTGAAAAGGAGGCGACTTGATGTTTTTATTGCACTAAACAAAGTCATTAAAACATTGCTGCAAAGAGGACATTTTATCCATCTTTGCATTAAAAAATACAGAGTTGATTTCAGTCAGTTATAGTGCTGTAAATTATAATAAATACTACTAATAATTACAAACAGGAAAAACAATTGTCCTCTCAAAACCAATCAAGGGAGTAAACAGCTCCAGAGCCCATGCACATTTAAATGAAGCTTTGTTTTATATTGTTAGACTACAGGGCACAACCAAAGCTTCTCATTCACAGGTTGGAGGTGTGAACTGACTTTTTTGCTTTCTGCCTCTCCTCTATGAGCCCCTCTGCTCTAAGTTTGGGATCAACCAGAATAAAAGTTTGAAAAGTGCATTAATCAAAGGCAATCTTAGATAATCAAGTTTTCAAATGAGATGAAAGGAGGAGGGGTGTTTGTACTGTGTATAATGTCAGCAGGGGGCAGCAGAGGCTTCATCCACACAGGTGAGGGAGGGGTCCTTTGGGGAGGGGCTAATGCAGGAAGAGACACAAAGGCACCTGGGAGGACTCGCTGATTTGGAGGAAATATCCAGGAAACAGAGCAGCTCCACAGTCTGTCTGCACACAGGTGAGTAGGATCAGTGATGTGGCCTCAAATCAGTAAACAATGAAGGAAAAACAACATAATCTCTGTTTAATGGAGGAAAGTCAGTGGCACAGTCAGTCAAGACACCGTTAATGTTTCAATGTAAGACACAAGCTAAAGTAAAGATGTGTTTTACAATTTACATCAAATACAGGACTTTTTCTTGCAGCTGCAGCACTCAGACGGTGATTTAGAAACAGATTTGTCACAGATTCACAAAGAGTCGATGGTGGAGGGTGATACTGTCTGTGTGAATGAGAACAGAGTCAGAGGGAGGGGAGGGTCAAACCAGGTTTGCACCGAACAACATTTAGAGACTCAATGTTTTACAGAATAATGACTGTAACAGAACACTAACTTCTCTCTTGTTTCTGTCTGCAGAGCAATGGACCCAGCTCAGCCTCTGCAGACTCCCCACACACAGGGAAAGACACACAGCTGTGAGGAGTGTGGGAAATCATTTACTAGCGCATGGAGTCTGAAACAACACAAGTTAATCCACACTGGAGAGAAACCCTATGACTGTGATCAGTGTGGGACAGCCTTTAGTCGGTCTTCTACCCTTAAATCTCACATGAGGATCCACACTGGAGAAAGGCCCTACAACTGTGAGGAGTGTGGTAAAACATTTAGGGATCGGTCAGGTCTCCGTTACCACAGAAGAGTCCATGATAATGATACATTAAAGCCATATGAGTGTGACCAGTGTGGGAAAGCTTTACTTTATCAGAGTACCTCATATGTCATATGAAGATCCACACTAGATAAAACTGTACGTGTGTGATCAGTGTGGACGGCCTTTAGGCAATCTTCAGCCCTCATATATCACATCAGAATCCACACTGGTTAAAAACCCTACAGCTGTGGGGAGTGTGGTGAGACCTTTAGTTTTAACTAGTCTCTCAAGACACCAGAGAATCCACACTGGAGAAAAGCCCCAGTAGAGTAACCATCATCACAGATCCGACTCTACAGGAGCCACTGTTGGAGCAGAACCATCCAGGAGCAGAGTCAGGTCAGAGAATCAGAGACATTAAAGGGACAAAACACTGAAGAGCACAGAGCTGCTGAGGCCGGGTCATGTGACACTGGACCAACAGCTGGACTCACAGACATTAGAGACGGTTCATGATATTTACATGTTTGTGGAATTCAGACTGACTCCATTTACTATGTTAAGCTATTATTTCAAACATGCTGCTGATTTTGCTTTTCTACAATTTAAAGCTTCAGTTTTTAATAATTGCTGCCATTTTTTTTTCAACAAATAAAGTTTACTTGTTTTAACAAATTGAATATAATGTTTGTTGCGTTCATTACAGAGGAAACCAGATGAATGTAAACTCATGGACAATTTCAAAGGTACAGCCAATTCATAAAAGAATGAATTACTCAACCCAATGAATATTTGTTTGTTATACCACAACAAGGCCAATAACAAGTTTACACAACGTGGTCCCACTCATTTTAAAGGTGGAAACTCTACTTACTAAGTCCTTTACTTTGACCAACTTGGTTCAATAAGTAAACTTTAGTTTGTATCAGCTGAGTCTCACATTACAGCAGCAGCACACTTCCCCACAACCTGCACATCCCACTCCCACAGGTCCAATAAATCCAGACAAAAACTGAGTGGATTTGTTGAAAAGGAGGCGACTTGATGTTTTTATTGCACTAAACAAAGTCATTAAAACATTGCTGCAAAGAGGACATTTTATCCGTCTTTGCATTAAAAATACAGAGTTGATTTCAGTCAGACCTAAGTTATAGTGCTGTAAATTATAATAAATACTACTAATAATTACAAACAGGAAAAAACAATTGTTCTCTCAAACCAATCAAGGGAGTAAACAGCTCCAGAGCCCATGCACATTTAAATGAAGCTTTGTTTTATATTGTTAGACTATAGGGCACAACCAAAGCTTCTCATTCACAAGGTTGGAAGTGTGAACTGACTTTTTGCTTTCTGCCTCTCCTCAATGAGCCCCTCTGCTCTAAGTTTGGGATCAACCAGAATAAAAGTTTGAAAAGTGGCATTAATCAAAGGCAATCTTAGATAATCAAGTTTTCAAATGAGATGAAAGGAGGAGGGGTGTTTGTACTGTATAATGTCAGCAGGGGGCAGCAGAGGCTTCATCCACACAGGTGAGGGAGGGTCCTTTGGGGGAGGGGCTAATGCAGGAAGAGACACAAAGGCACCTGGAGGACTCGCTGATTTGGAGGAATATCCAGGAAACAGAGCAGCTCCACAGTCTGTCTGCACACAGGTGAGTAGGATCAGTGATGTGGCCTCAAATCAGTAAACAATGAAGGAAAACAACATAATCTCTGTTTAATGGAGGAAAGTCAGTGGCACAGTCAGTCAAGACACCGTTAATGTTTCAATGTAAGACACAAGCTAAAGTAAAGATGTGTTTTTACAATTTACATCAAATACAGGACTTTTTCTTGCAGCTGCAGCACTCAGACCGGTGATTTAGAAACAGATTTGTCACAGATTCACAAAGAGTCGATGGTGGAGGGTGATACTGTCTTGTGTGAATGAGAGCAGAGTCAGAGGGAGGGGAGGGTCAAACAGGTCTGCACCGAACAACATTTAGAGACTCAATGTTTTACAGAATAATGACTGTGACAGAACACTAACTCCTCCTGTTTCTGTCTGCAGAGCAATGGACCCAGCTCAGCCTCTGCAGACTCCCCACACACAGGGAAAGACACACAGCTGTGAGGAGTGTGGGAAATCATTTACTAGCACATGGAGTCTGAAACAACACAAGTTAATCCACACTGAAGAGAAGCCCTATGAGTGTGATCAGTGTGGGAAAACCTTTGCAGCATCAAACAGCCTGAGTCAACACATGAGGATCCACACTGGGGAGAAACCATATGAGTGTGATCAGTGTGGGACAGCCTTTAGTCGGTCTTCTACCCTTAAATACCACATGAGGATCCACACTGGAGAAAGCCCTACAACTGTGAGGAGTGTGGAAAGATTTTAGTCAACAAGGAAATCTCATAAGGCATAAGAAAGTTCATGATGGTTTACAGCCCTATGAGTGTGATCAGTGTGGGACAGCCTTTTTAGGTCAGTCTTCTAACCCTTAAATATCACATGAGGATCCACACTGGGGAAACCGCTATGAGTGTGATCAGTGGGTGGGACAGCCTTTAGTCAGTCTTCTACCTTAAATCTCACATGAGGAATCCACACTGGAGAAAGGCCACACAGCTGTGAAGGAGTGTGGGAAGAAATTCAGCCGGCTCTCACATCTCCAAGAGCACAAGAAAGTACATAGTGGAGTGAAACCATATAAGTGTGATCAGTGTGGGAAAGCCTTTTCTTCATCACAGTCCCTGAAACACCACATGAGGATCCACACTGGAGAAAGGCCCTACAACTGTGATAAGTGTGGGAAGAAATTCAGCGGCTCTCCATCTCCCAAGACACAGAAGTAATGTGGATGAACCATATCAGTGTGATCAGTGGTGGGAAAGCCTTTTCTTCATCAGGTTTACCTCAAACGTCACATGAGGATCCACACTGTAGAAAAACCATATGTGATCAGTGTGGGAAAGCTTTTACTTTATCGACAGTACTATATGTCATAATGAAGACCACACTAGATAAAAAACTGTACGTGTGTGATCATGTGGGACGGCTTTAAGGCAATCTTCAGCCCTCATATATACCAGTGAGATACACACTGTTACCCTACAGCTGTGGGGAGTGTGGTGAGGACCTTAGTTTTTAACCTAGTTCTTCAAGACACCAGAGAAATCCACACTGGAGAAAAGCCAGTAGAGTAACCATCATCACAGATCCGATCTACAGGAGTCCACTGGTGGAGCAGAACCATCCAGGAGCAGAGTCAGGTCAGAGAATCAGGAGACGTTAAAGGGATAAACTCTGAATAGCACAGAAGCTGCTGAGGCCGGGTCATGTGACAACTGGACAACAGCTGGACTTACAGACATTAGAGACGGTTCCATGATTTGGCATGTTTGTGGAATTCGACTGACTCATTTACTATTTTAAACTACTTATTTGCAACATGCTGCTGTTTTTGGGCTTTTACAATTTAAAGCGTCGTTTTATATTGCTGCCATTGTTTTTTTTCAACAAATAAGTTTACTTATTTTTTAAACAAATTGAATATAATAATGTTGTTGTGTTCATTACAGAGGGAAACCAGAATGAATGTAAACTCATGGACAATTAAGGTAAGCCAATTCATAAAAAGAATGAATTACTCAACCAATGAATATTTGTTTGTTAATATCCACAACAAGGCCATACAGTTTACACAACGTGGTCGCCACTCATTTTAAAGGTGGAAAACTCTAACTTAACCCAAATACTTTACTTTGTCCCACTCGACTCAATAATAAACTTTAGTTTGTATCCAGCTGAGTCTCACATTAAAGCAGCAGACACTTCCCCACACCTTCCCACATCCTCCCCTCAGGTCAATAAATCCAGACAACTGAGTGGATTTGTTGAAAAGGAGCGACTTGATGTTTTTATGCACTAAACAAAGTCCATTAAAACTTGCTGCAAAGAAGGACATTTTATCTCCCCCATCTTTGGCATTAAAATACAGAGTTGATTTCAGTCAGACCTAAGTTATAGTGCTGTAAATTATAATAAATCTACTAATAATTACAAACAGGAAAAAACAATTGTCCTCTCCAAACCATCAGGGAGTAAACAGCTCCCAGAGCGCCATGCACAACATTTAATGAAGCTTTGTTTTATGATTGTTAGACTACAGGGCACAACAAAGCTCTCATTCACAGGTTGGAGTGTGAACTGACTTTTGCTTTCTGCCTCTCCTCTATGAGCCCCTCTGCTCTAAGTTTGGGATTTAAAGTGTCAACCAGAATAAAGTTTGTGAAAAGTGCATTAAATCAAAGGCAATCCTGTAGATAATCAGGTTTTTCAAATGAGATGAAGGAGGAGGGGTGTTTGTACAGGATAAATATCACAGGGGGCAGCAGAGGCTTCATCCACACAGGTGAAGGGAGGACTAAATGCCAGGAAGAGACACAAGCACCTGGAGGACTCGCTGATTTGGAGGAATATCCAGGAACGGAGCAGCTCCACAGTCTGTCTGCACACAGGTGAGTTCTATCAGTGATGTGGCCTCAAATCAGTAAACAATGAAGGAAAAACAATATAATAGTGATGGGTAGATGAGGCCTCGTGAAGCGTTTCGGCACATCCCCAAACTGTATTGATACTGTGCCGGTACAGTGTCGCTGTGTTGCTCTATACTGACACCTGGTGGATCTTATACCTCCTTGCTCCCAGACAGTGGTGTAGTCTACGTGATGCGCAGGTATAGGCCGTATAACCACTAGAAGGCCTGCAGAATTACCGTATAACCACCACAAATTGGGCAAAGAAACGTATCACTAATTTGCGCAGTGTTATTTTTACGCTTTCTGCCCGATTAGAGGCCAGCCCAAAACTCCACAACAAGTAGTTATTTCCTCCCTGAAACCGAGAGGGGACATTTCATCCCTCTCTCTCTCTTTCTCTGTCTCTACAGAAACAGTTCCCTCTCTCGTGCGCTCATGCGTAATTACACACGGCTCCCGTGTTGTCTCTCACATAATACCGGAGAATAGCTGATAACGATAGAGGCTTATTAACAGTATGTCTCACGCTCAGCTCCGCGACTCCCTGCCAGACACTTTCTCTGTTCACCCCCCGCTCTAAGAGTCCATCGTCCCTTTCTCCGTCCCCCTGCAGCGGCTCGTGAGCATCTTTGGGCAAAGGCAGTGACAGGTGCGGGCTGGTAACAAGCAATCTGTATTTTACTACAAAGCGCTGAAATACACGGAAAAGACCCCGCGGTTTGTTCGAAGTGTGACTGAAAAGTGGATGCCACCACAGCACTGACCGAGCCACGGGCTCTCCTGTTTATTCAAAACATGGTCCAAATAAACAGTAGAGTGTATAGTAATTGTGCCCCCTCGTAGAATTCATATGCCCCCTTAAGACTGACGTGTGGCTACAGTACTAAATATGATAGCTCTGTAGAACAAATGCGGCATTTAGCCTGCATGAAATGAAATGAATATACTGAGAGTCACATTACTATGTGTTATTAATTCTGATATAGATCGAGCGTGAAAAATGAAATACAAACAGTTACTTTATTTGCCACACAGTGGAATTTTTTCTTTTTCTCTCTGGCTCCATTTTATTGATGTAGGGGGAAGTTATTTTATCTTTGGAAGGGTAATTTTCTTCTTCTGACAGTGATTCATCGCGTTGACACTTGCAGATGCAAGTAAAACCAGTTTGGCGCGTCGGTGACGAGCGAAACAGCAGCAGTATCGGTCGTCTTTTTCTTAAAGCGACACGCGCGTCGATACGGGGCTTCGCTCTATGAGCTCGAACACATGCACCGGTGCGTCGGTGTTGCTGGACCCATCACTACAATATATCTCTGTTTAATGGAGGAAAGTCAGTGGCACAGTCAGTCAAGACACCGTTAATGTTTCAATGTAAGACACAAGCTAAAGTAAAGATGTGTTTTACCAATTTACATCAAATACAGGACTTTTTCTTGCAGCTGCAGCACTCAGACGGTGATTTAGAAACCGATTTGTCACAGATTCACAAAGAGTTGATGGGGAGGGGTGATACTGTCTGTGTGAATGAGAACAGAGTCAGAGAGAGGGGAGGGTCAAACCAGGTCTGCACCGAACAACATTTAGAGACTCAGTGGTTTACAGAATAATGACTGTAACAGAACACTAACTCCTCTCCTGTTTCTGTCTGCAGAGCAATGGACCCAGCTCAGCCTCTGCAGACTCCCCACACAGGGAAAGACACACAGCTGTGAGGAGTGTGGGAAAACCTTTGCTTCATCACAGTCCCTAAAACGCCACATGAGGATCCACACTGGGGAGAAACCATATGAGTGTGATCAGTGTGGGACAGCCTTTAGTCGGACTTCTACCCTTAAAGACCACATCAGGATCCACACTGGAGAAAGCCACACAGCTGTGAGGAGTGTGGGAAGAAATTCGGACAGCTCTCACATCTCAAAGAGCACAAGAACGTCCATAGCGGAGTGAAACCATATGAGTGTGATCAGTGTGGGACAGCCTTTAGTCAGTCTTCTACCCTTAAATCTCACATGAGGATCCACACTGGAGAAAGGCCCTACTACTGTGAGGAGTGTGGGAAGACATTTAGTCGACAAGGAAATCTCATAAGCATAAGAAAGTTCATGATGGTTTACAGCCCTATGAGTGTGACGAATGTGGGAAAACTTTTGCAGCATCAAACAGCCTGAGTCAACACATGAGAATCCACACTGGAGAGAAACCATATGAGTGTGATCAGTGTGGGAAAACCTTTGCAGCATCACACAGCCTGAGTCAACACATGAGGATCCACACTGGAGAGAAACCATATGAGTGTGATCAGTGTGGGACAGCCTTTAGTCACTCTTCTACCCTTAAATACCACATGAGGATCCACACTGGAGAAAAGCCACACAGCTGTGAGGAGTGTGGGAAGAAATTCGGACAGCTCTCACATCTCAAAGAGCACAAGAATGTCCATAGCGGAGTGAAACCATATGAGTGTGATCAGTGTGGGACATCCTTCAGTCATTCTTCTACCCTTAAATACCACATGAGGATCCACACTGGAGAAAGGCCCTACAACTGTGAGGAGTGTGGTAAGACATTTAGTCAACAAGGAAATCTCATAAGGCATAAGAAAGTTCATGATGGTTTACAGCCCTATGAGTGTGACGAATGTGGGAAAACCTTTGCAGCATCCAACAGCCTGAGTCAGCACATGAGGATCCACACTGGAGAGAAACCATATGAATGTGATCAGTGTGGGACAGCCTTTAGTCAATCTTCTGCCCTTAAATCTCACACGAGGATCCACACTGGAGAAAGGCCCTACAACTGTGATGAATGTGGGAAGAAATTCGGACGGCTCTCACATCTCAAAGAGCACAAGAAAGTACATAGCAGAGTGAAATCATAGGAGTGTGATCAGTGTGGGACATCCTTTAGTCAATCTTCTACCCTTAATCTCACACGAAGATCCACACTGGAGAAAGGCCCTACAACTGTGATGAATGTGGGAAGAAATTCAGTGGCCTCTCACATCTCAGTCAGCACATGAGAGTCCACACTGGTGATTACTCTACAGCTGTGCGGAATGTGATCATATTTTTACTCAATCAGCTCACCTCAAAACACACATGAGGATCCACACAAAATCCAGACAGCTGTTTGGGGTATGGACAGACCTTTAGATACTTAGCTAGTCTTTCACGACACCAAATAATCCACACTAAAGAGAAGCTCCACTAGAGTGCCCAGTGTGGTTAGGTTTATCACAGATCAGGCTCTACAGGAGCAGAACCATCCAGCGTGAGTGGAAGCGGGTCAGTGAATCAGAGACGTTAAAGTGGCAAACACTGAAGAGCACAGAGCTGCTGAGGCAGGGTCCTATGACACTGGACCAACAGCTCGACTCACAGACATTAGAGATGGGTCTTCATGACATCAACATGTCTGTGGAGTTACTAATGTATCAGATATGATGCTGTTTGTGTTTTATTAAATGTATGGCTTTTATTTTTTATTTCATACTGACATTTTTACAAATAAAGTTTACTTTCTAAAAAACTTGGCAGTGAATGTATTCTGTTCTTTACAGTGTAACCATTAATGATGACGTGTGATTATGGTCCTGGTTGTAACCAGCACAAAGAATTGTAACCCTGTAGAGGTACAGCCAATTCCTGACAGTCATAAAATTTAAACCCACAGATATTAAAGGAATAGGCCACCGTTTTTACATACTGAGATATGTTCTTACCTTAGCTTAGACGAGTTCATTTGCACCTGTCTTGTCTTCACGTGTGCCTTCCATAACGTAAACACAGCACAGACGGCGTTGGCATTTAGCCTCTCTCTCCTCCTCTATAGCTCCAAACGAGGTGAAGATAGAAGCTACCAAACTCTTCCACGTTTTCCCTATTTAAATATGGTTACGTGAAGTGTTACGCTACAAAGTATAATTACACAAAATTAAACAATGTGAATTTTCTAAGTGGATAAAAGGGGAACTATATTGTAAGGCGTAATAATACCAGGAGTAATTCGCGCAGTGATATCTTCACTTTACTGTACGGATGCCTAAGTATTCCTGGTATTATTGCGCCTTACAATATAGTTCCCCTTTTTATCCACTTAGAAAATCCACATTGTTTAATTTTGTGTAATTATACTTTGTAGTGTAACACTTCATGTAACCATATTTAAATAGGGAAAACGTGGAAGAGCTTGGTAGCTTCTATCTTCACCTCGTTTGGAGCTAACGCCGTCTGTGCTGTGTTTACGTTATGGAAGGCACACGTGAAGACCAGACAGGTACAAATGAACTCGTCAAAGCTAAGGTAAGAACATATCTCGGTATGTAAAAACGGTGGCCTATTCCTTTAAATACAATGTCAAGTGGGTGATAACAATGTTCTGTCTATGGCGCATTTACAACTAAAGCCCAGTGCATCACACATAAAACAGGTAAAACAGGGGTATTGTATGTTATCATTTTTGCCACAGATGCCATGGGGTAACTGACCAATCCACCCTCTAAGTAACCAGTCACTCACTGAAACGTCACATTCATACAGAGACATTTTGCGACTAAGGTGTGTTTTCTAAAGGTACAGCAGGAATAAACCGTAACACCAGAAAACCAACAACATTTTTACAGTGTTTATTCTTTTTTTTTTTTCACTTAGTGCAAAATCTAATTACAAAAATATATCATTTCTGAAATTCAATATCAAATCATTTAATACTGATACATGTGGTTGAGCGTTTGTACTGCTCAGCCATTTGGCCTATTTCCCACTTTTTCAATGTTGCCAAGTGAATGGTTGTTGGAGCCAGACTGGGACTTGATGTTTAAATAAAAAATAATAATGGGGCAAATTTGCCTCCATCTAGTATCTACTTTGGAGGAGGGCCAGGGGTGTCTGCAGGAGGTGTGGCCGTAGCAGGAAGGCGGCTGGCTCAGTCCATCTTTGTCTAAACTTCATACCCAACATTATGTATATGCATATTTTTGAATCTCATTTTTGTCAATCTGCATTTTGTTTATGTGAAGGATCAAACCTTTGTTGCCAGTCACAATAGGCCAAAGACATTAAGGTTCAAGAAATGACATTAACAATGATAGAATATCCATAATTCTCACTTAAATGTTATTATTGGGTATCCAAACTTTCTAGGTTGGAGTATGCTGATATTAATTTTAATTTGAAGACCTCCAAACCATTTTCAGCTCAATATACTTTCATAAATGTTCTCTGTAAATCTCCATGATTCTCAACAAAAGCCTTTATTTACATGGTCCCTGCTGTGTCTGGAATGTTATGTGTCCCATCAGGACTATGCGACGCTCGTGCATAGATACTCTCAACAACTTTGGACATGAAGAAGTGTTTTGGACTTTCTTTAGTGTGTCCTAGAGAGCGGTTTTGCAGTGAGAAGGCCAGTCTGCTCTCAGCTCCTTATGGATGTAGTAATAAAGCCAGGACACGAAGGGGAACAGAGTGATGGCTGCTGCAGTCGACACTCTGAGCACGCCCACGGGAGACCTGCATGAAAACACACATTAGTATACAAATAAATACAGTATACAATGAGAGCTATTTAAAGAGAGGGTTAGTTTACCTCCCGGAGTGACGGCAGAGGAGCAGCCAGAGCAGCGTCAACAGGAGCCCGGAAAACTCCCTGGAAAGAGACACATTTTTAAACGCGTAAATCTACGGAGGTTATGCTACTTTGAACAGAGGGCAATTTACTGATAATATATACTATTCTTTAACATTGTTCTTTCCACTAAATTTAAACCAAAATCTTAAGCAATAACTTTGTTCAATATCAAAAAAGACTGAAATGAGGCTAAAATGGACCTACATTGGGGAATAGTCTTTCACAGTAGGTAAAAATAGATCGCCGCAAAGTATCATGGGGTGTAAAGCAAGTCAAACAAGAGCTCATTTTGCATGGGTGTCCATGAGTCGCTTCAATAGTCAGTCTTTGTAAGTTTTCTGCTACAAAATATGTTCATACGCCAAGGAACTAAGCACGATACAGTAGGTGAAGGCACGCGCCTTAGTTTGGCAGCTGTCCGCTGTTAAGCTGAAGGAAAAAGAAGAAAGAGCTTAGCACTGTTGTTAGGGTTTGTGCAAGTCGGACTCTAGATATCCAGAGAATTTTTTTTTTTATCCCATTTCCAAAGCCCGGTAAGATCCGTGGTAACATGACATAATTGTAAAAAGAATGGTCCAAATAAAAACGGACAAAGCAAAGCGGTGACAATATCTATGTGGACGAGCGACTTTCGACATGTGGAGCAGATATCAGTCGGAAAAGTCTTATGTCCAAGAACAACGAGCAGATTCTAGCAACGCTCTCAGATGTGGAGTTATTTAGGAACAACGATGTCATTGAAAGGCCCCAGCTGAACGTCTAGACCAAACAGCAGCCCACCCAAACAAAACGAAAAAGGCTTTTAGGAAGAGAAGAAGAACTTTATTTATATAGCGCCTTTCAGACATAGTCACAAAGCGCTTTGCATGAGACAATGATACATTCACTCCACAGTAAACTCTGGAACAAATTGGGGGCAGAATTTAAACAATGTCCTAATATTCATCATTTCAAATCAAGATATAAAAAATGGTATGGTCAAAGTACCAGAAGGAGGAAATGGGTACTTGATTTACTAATGGGTGTCACAAAGTGCTGTATACTTTAAAGGTTAGATCTAACTAATAATGAAGTATATTGTGGTTGTTACTATTATACTATTGCAGCTGTTATTGCCATTGTTGTTGCTGTTGTGTTGTTATCATCACTATTTAAACTTTAAATGTAAAAGTCTAGGATTAATACCTAACAATCTATAGATTATTCTTAGAATCAAACTTAATCGATTCAGACAGAGGTATTGCTATTGATGCTGATGGTAATATAAAGGAATTAAATTCTTAGAAGTAAAACATGCACATATCTATGTACTCCGCATTCAACATAACCCGTAGTACAGGGCAGACAGGTGGGGGTCGGCAGCTCGAGGAAACCCTCTTCTGGCAGCAGACTCCTAAAATGTGTCTCTTTTAATGCATAGTATAGGACACTTAAAGGATGGTCCGGTTGCTCGGGGGCTGCTCCCCTCTGGCAGCAGGTCCAGTCACAGAAAAGAGGAAAAAAATAAATAAATAAAAAACGAATCCTTGTAACACACATCATTAAGATTATTCTTGTTATCATGAGCATCAATCAGTCTGCGATTACTGTACCTTTCATGAATAAATGTGGAGTATGTTATGTATCATCAAACACTTTGATACAGAGTAATGTTATATGGGTTGTAATGGTGATGATGAATAACGATAATGCCAACACGGTAATGAATTCGGTATGGGAGACAGAATAATACACTGGTTGTAGCGTGTGAGATACTGAGATACACTTCTGCTTTGCTGAGCTAATCCATGATGTCAGATCAGCATCTTGATGTGGCACACCTGTGAGGTGGGATGGATTATCTCAGCAAAGCAGAAGGGCTCACTATCACACATTTGGACTGATTTGTGAACAATGTTTGAGAGAAATGGTAATATTGTGTATCTGGAATGAATTTTAGATCTTTAAGTCCATCTCATGAAAAATGGGAGCAGAAACAAAGGTGTTGCGTTTATATTTTTGTTATATACTCAGTAGTCACAGCTTTAAATGTTTGCCAATAATAGTTATTTGGGAGGTCAAATTCTTAAGACAGCATAATTTGTAGGCTTAGCCTATTTGTACCTTAATTATTTATTTACTCACTATTTATTGTGTTCTAAATAATTATTCTGTTTGGCTTTTGTATTAATTATTAATTGTAAATATGAAAAAAACCCGCATCTAAACCGTTTTCATCATTCTCCATCTCATAACGTTAGTGTGGGTGTGGCCACGCTCACAGTCACAGGTCGTGCGGCATGAGGGCCTGACCATGGCCTGGCTGACACGTCTTCATTCAATTGATTGGAGGCCACACTTGTCAATCATCCTGATTTTTTGTTCGCGTCCCTCTCTCTCTGAAGTGCAGCCTGGTTGGAAGAGGAAACTTTGCAATAGTGGACGGATCAAGTTTATGGATTGTATTTCCTTTGATGGATTAATTCAAGTTTATCAGGACCATTTCTTGGGTTTATCGAACAGCTAGAGAGGAAATACTGAGGCCATGATCATGTATGTTACTTCACCGGTAAGTCCAAATCACGTTTATTATTGTTTTTTATCGCGGCTTTCGCATTGTGTTTCAGACGGTTTCGCTCCAACATTTCACTCCAAATGTTTTCAACTGTACAACCTAACCGTGACATGTGTCAGAGCCTTTTACACTTAGACAATAGCGGTGCCAGGGTCTAATATGTGAGTGGGCAGCGAGTAAAGCGGGTGGGCCGATACAAATTTCGCGCACGGGGCGTGCTCTCTCCTCTCCCAGTGCCGCTGCCTGCTTTACGCTCATTACGCACGTGCTTCGGCCATCAAACGCTCGGACCGAGGCCACTGTGATTGAATGGCATTGACCAATATTTGCGTCGCTGTTTTATTAATGCATTTGACAAAAATACAGCCTGTAGGCCCTATTTAATGAAAACCATGAGAAAGAGGAGTAAAAGAAACATGTGCCAACGCGCCAGCTATCAGAGCAGACTTTACGCACAGGCATGAACTCTCTGTTCATCAGGCAAAACCTAAAACAAACATCAGCAAATATATGTTCAGTTGCCCTATCAGAAAGTTAGTGGGTAGCGGGCAGCAGTGTTCTTTGAAGCCGTGGTCACAGCGGAGTCACAGCGAGAGAGGGGAAAAGACGCGTCTCGCCGATTCATCTGCGTCTGAAAAATGACTTTCAAACTATTGATCAGTGATCACCATCTCATTCTGCTCTGTGCTGGTCAAGAGCATCGCTGTGAGGATGGGTCGGGGACACGAGGAAAGGACGTTTTTTGGAGCAGAGCGCACAATGCAACAGACGTAATTTTGCGGCCAAAGAAACCCAAATCTGGCCATCAAATTTGATTCGGGGCTAGAGTGAAAACATCTGGGGCTGAAGCCCCGGTAAAAATAGCCTGGCGACGCCGCTGCCTGAATGTAAGTCAGCACACACATGCGCACATGTTTGTCTCGTTTTAAGACGTCAACTGTAAAGTTGGCTATTCATGACTAAAACTCTACAAAATACAATCCAGTTCAGTCTATGGTACTAATCTACTAAATTAATATAATTTCACGCCGTATTATGGCTTTTGGCAATGTAGATATTCATTAATATTAGTGACAAAGTCCGTTATCTCACAATAATTACCCAACCACACCTCAAAAACTGCATATTTACAATGGACTATTTACTCTGACGGGAGTATAGGACAACGGAAGGGCATCTGACACACAGCAAAACCAAGCCAAACCCCTATGAACGAGCCTTACCGTCCCTCCTCGCGCTGGAAGATGTCCGTGACCTGCTCTTTGACCAGAGTCCAGCCCAAAACCGAGACAGTGGCGGTGGAGAGCATCACGTGTAGGTCTGCAACTCGCCTCCAGGGAGCGCTCTCTGACAGGGCACAGGGAAGATACAACCAAGTTAATCTGTCCTCATGTGTAAAGCGGACAAGTCATTATGGACTCACACTGCATTAATCATGGCGCTATCAATTTGTTAGCACGTCGTTTGGGGAAAAATGGAGGCTTGCAGACTGTTTAAAGTTTGTTTAATCCATTACCAAACCAACTAATTAACCAACCAAACTTTGAGACAAACGACTGAGCCCTGGGTCAAAGTCTCATAGCCTTGCACAGAAACTTTGTTAAGTTCCATAATATGTGAAATATCAATGCCGAAGTGCCCAAAAGCAGGTTTATAATGCACATGCACTTTAAAATAAGGCAGTCGCACACCTGTCACCTGGGGACGCCATCCAATCAGCGCACAGAGCAGCGCGGGGACCCCGTAACCAACCTGCAGTACCACAAACGTCAAGTAATCTCATTAAAAACACTCAGATTTAAGAGATTGCGATTTTACCATCCACAGTCCAGCGTCAGGGTCGTTTATCTGCAAAGAAATTACTCTAGGTTACAAACTAAACACTGAGCCACTACATTAAATAGTACAAATCCAGGGCGCACACCTGCACGTACGTCGCAAGTGCGAAAAATAGCGACATAAAAGCGTTGCATGTGCGCCATATTACACTGAGTCGTGCGTCTTCTGAGTTTTCCCCAACTTCTCCCATTCTTGCTGAGGCACTAACCTTTCACACCAGCGGAAAAAACATAACTGTGAACTTCAGCAGCGTCAAGACAGGAACGGGAAGTGAACTACTTCCTGTGAGATTATAAAAGAAAAGCTTGGCAGATGGAGATGGCTGATGCGGTTTATGTAGGACACTGCATTACTGATAGATTTTTCTTTCTTGGGATTGTTTCCATGTGAAATGTACGGTATAAAGTTATATTTGCGTAGATAATGATAAATTACTATCTGTCCTTCTCTCCATGTCCTACCACATTACACAACATGTCTCACTTTTACTTCTATTTAAAGGCACACTGCGTAACATTTTGTATTATATTGTTGCCGGCAATACAAAAACATGCTATCAGTGACTAGCCAAAAAGAAAAGGCCATTTTTGTTCTGGATAATCAAAGAATGTATTTGGATGAGGACCAAACCTATCCAAATCTAATATATTAGTTTAGTTTATTAGTTTATTTGAGCAGTTAAAATTCTGCTCAAAAGGAGTGGGCTGAAGCAAAAGCTTATAAGCGCCCACCCCCAACATCATTGAAATAAAAACAATCGATCAAATCACAATAGTACAGGGAGCATGTTACAAAGTACAAGATACAAGAGCCCGGGAACACAGCATGCACACATACACACAACGTACCATTTTGTGATTTAACTTTACCTGTTAAATTACATTACATTACATTAAGCAACATCATACTTTGATTTTTGATTTGCCCCACCGGCAAAAGAGAACCTATAACCCACCAGAGCGGCCGTTTCAACACGGACCACACCCACAAAGCACCTCTAGAAATGTTCGTATAAATTAACAGAATTTAACGGAACAGAAAGGAAACACAACTACAACAACTGTCTCATTTCATGACTAATACAAAGCAAGTGACAAAGGCGATCATTAAGTTATTTATACACATATACATACACACATCCTTTTTATTTTATTTTTTCTTCTTTCTTTTTTTCTTTACAGATGGTTACAGATGGTTCCCACTGCCAAACACAGTTAACAACTTCTAAAAGGCACTAGTTCTGTGTTCAAAAGGCACATTAATATACATATTATCCGTGATCTTGCAACTTCCCAGTTGTCATTTCCATCATTCCATTTATTTTTATTTTTATCTGGCTGCATTTAGTCTCCATGGCAACAAGCTGAAGACGCCCCGCTCCCAATCCAATTACAGTCAGGTCTTATTAGTGAAGGTGAGCCATTCACAGCAAAAATGTTTGGTCATTTCTTTAAAGGGATTTGTTGATGATAAAATATCTGTAATGAAATAAAGGCATATTTTATTCTATTTTTTGGGGTGAAATGTTAGCGATGTCCGCATAGTATCCTTGAGTGAAAGCTGTGATGGTATATATATGTTACTAGTTTGTGATTGTGAACCTGTTCACTAGCAATGGCTATAAAACATATTCGGATTCAGATTTTTATTGCAAAACAAAACAAACACTCATTGTCATCTTCACTTCAGCGTGATATATATTTTTTATTCTGTAAAATGGGTCAACCTCTTAACCGCCACCTTAACCGAGCAGATTTCCTCGAGTTTGGCTTTATCCAAATCTAAAAGCTTCTTGAAGAAAGTGTCAAAATAGTGTCGAAAACAAGGATGAAAACGCAACAAAAGAGTGACAAAAAAAGTCAAAAAGAGATGAAAAAATGACACAAAAAGCAACAAAAACACTAGAAAAAACTATGAATAAGGGACAAAAAAAGAGCCAAAAACACAACAAAATGATTCATGTGACATAAAGGCGGTGACAACAAAAAAGTTATGATCAGTTTTGTAGGTCTTAGCTTTCAAAAAAAAAAAAAAAAATTAAACAAAAATAAATAAATAAATAAAAGGTCTTAGCTTTCAAATGAGGCGTTACTCTGGCGTATATCTGTAAGCTCGAGTCCAGAAGCTTTTAGATTTGGGTAAAGCCGAACTGGAGAAAATGCACTTGTCAAGAGTTTAACTAGCACGTTTATGGTTTTATTGTGAAAGGTTGCGCCTCTCGCCGGAAGTGTGGGTGTGCTGTTTACGTCAGTGTCAGCTGATCACTGCGTTAGCTCCTGGAGTTAGCTTAGCCGAGCTGCTGTTTGTTTTTGTCCTCCCTGGGCCGCTTTCATCCTCCAACCTTTTAGCATACCGAGGCTTGGACGCGCTCCAAACCCCGTCCCCTCCTCGTAGCGCGGCCCGAAGCTGCTTTTCCCCCGCGGTCTGTGCAGGGGAAGGTGAAACAATGGCGACTCCCAACGCTAACAACTCTGCGACGGCGGCCAACAAGAGCAGCCCCAGCCCTGGCTCCGCTCAGCTGCTGCACCAGCCCCTGCTGCCGCCCCCGAGGGTCACCACCGTCAGCAGCCTGCAGGGTAAGCTCCAGGACCGGGGGGGGAGGCAGGGGAGCACGGCCTGGTCCGGGCTGGGTGTGCGGGGCTCAGGGTTAGCCGCGGGTTAGCACCTGGTTAGCAACAAAAACACCCAGCTGCAGATTTAGATGAGGAAGAAACCACCAGCTTCAAGGCCAGACACTGCAGAGGGAAAGGAAAATGATAACTAGATCTTGAGATATCAATTTAAAACGTTCGCTGTAGAGTACATGACATAAATCGGGAGACATGTATTTCAATTTTTCACGCATTTAATGGTTTGCTGTGGAAATAGGGCATTTTACTTGAAAAAATGCGTTTACAGTATGTTGTGGAGATTGAGCCGGGTTTCTTTTTTACTATAGATAGATGGATAGTGCCATGAAACCTTTGACTAGGGGAGAGGTTTAAATTGTGCCCCACACCTTTATTTATGCTTAAAACTAGAGGCCGACTCATATGGGTTTTTGTAAGGCCGATGCCGATATTTTAGGATTTTAATTGGCGGATGCCGATATGCATGGCCGATATATTTGACCGATTCTTTTTTTTAGCTGCAGCATGCCCATATTCACTGAGGTTTAGTCGGTGCAACTTGTGCTTCACAGGCTTTTTTCAGACCGATTTTCTTTGCAATGTTTCTCAATCCCCTTGAGGCCTAAGAGGGTGTTGTTGAGCTCATAAAGCTCTGAATGAGCTCTTTCCAGAGCAAAAAAGTCTCTATCACTTTCGGTTCCGGAGATATCGGCGTTTTTCAGCATTTAGATTGGCCGATAGCTGATAACGCAAAATTCCCAAATATCGTGCCTCTACTTACCTTCATGCCAGCTCTGTCTCACAGTAAAATGTTAGTTAGGTTAGAATTGTATAGAATTATTACTTTTCAAATAAAAAGGATCATCTCTAATGATGTGTACCGATTCAGCAAGAAGGCAGAGGGCCACCTGGATTAGATACACAATGGAATAATATGTTATTCTAGTTTGTAGGTACATAATGTAATAAGACAGAACTCTAACCCTAAACGTCCTATTCCATTATGTACCTGATAAAAGATATTCCATTGTGCATCAAACCCACAGGTACAAGTTATTACAGATTGTTACAGAGCACATTACATTGTACTAAATTTAGTTAGGTACAGTGTCTCAAGGTACTGTAAAATTAAGTGATACTGTAATCTTTATTATAGACTCATGGTCTGGACCAAAAGACAAAACAGATTAAAAAACCCTCTAAACTTTCTTGAAGCATACCGAGGTGTAACGTACAGCACTGCACACAACAAAATGATTACACACTTTTTTGAATCATTCAGGCGACATTTACATTTAAACATCAGATTTCTCAAGACAGCTCGCAAAGTGTTTACTCGATTCGACACAAAGAGTTCACTGGCACTTGTCCATCTGGGCTTTTTTAATAGAATTCTTAATGCATCATTGTATGCAACTGTAAGTTTCTGGAAACTGGACTTTTTATAATTCACCTACAGATGTGCGGTGTACAGAGGTGAGCAGTAGGCTTGAAACAGAGATAATTTCACCTGTACAGAGCAGGAGAAGAATTTCCGTGACAGAATGTTTGCTTATACAGCATTGAAGATACATGTCCTCATCGGTCAAACGATCAGTTATGAAGTGACGAAGAAGATGTTCCCCGAGAGCTTAAAGTCAGGAAACCTCAATGATCTGTCCTTTGTTTTTTACTGGCACTGTGGCACATTAAATTATAAATATATTATAGATGGGGATTTTTAATGCAATATTCATTACTGTAAAAGGGGTGTTTTAAAGCTCAATAAAACAGGCTAAGACTTGGATGTAGAAATTCCTTCTGGGGATCATAACACCCTTCAATCCTGAGGTGTGTAAAACGGTGTATAGTTTACTGTTGTTGCTGTTATAACGTGTTGGAATTGGCAATCCAATTTTCACCCAAACATGTTCTGACTTTCAGAAACCAACACATGCTGGAGGTGTCAAAGCGAAACAGGTATTCAAGACTATTTCTATTCATCTTGTTTCTTAATCTTAAAGTGGACGATGGTGTAACTGAGATACAGGACCTTGATCATTAGACACTTGGCCTAAAGCTCAGATACAGATGCACAGATGACTTTAGATTTCACTTACAATTAATATAACCAACATTTCAACATTTGCATAATCTATAAAAACTGCTTCTCTAGTGACTCTCTTGCATTCTTTACTGCAGAGAAACGCACAGGAATTCCAATGTGCTTGTTCTGGTTTGAGCAAATGGCAATACAGTTTATTCTATTCTACATGGAATATTTGATGTTGTTTTATAAACCCTTTTCAGTCGACGAATGATGAATGAATTAAAGAGGGGGTATTATGCTTTTTTCAATCACATAGCACCAGTCTATAGCATACTACAATGATGACGTAACCTTCTGTTGGTCTGTATATGCAGTAAATTAAAATAACTGCCTTGAATAAAATTGCTCTCTCAAAATGGCTGTACTGAACGTCTTGAAATAGGCCTCTGTCTCTTTAAGAAGCTTTCCGACACGCCCCCTTCAGCACACTGCTGTGGCATCTAAACAACACTACTGTGCGGGGAGGGGGCTCTGCTGAGCTGAGGAGCAGTGGTTGGTGGCTTGGCTGGTGACGAAAGGTCCAGAGGCGTCTCCAGGAGGTGGGGGCGTTCCTAGGAGGACTGAGGCATAGCTACACCTAAAATGGCTGCCGTCTAAGTTTTTACTGATTACTCAAAAATATGTGAATGAGCCAAGGCAACACTCCAGGCATGTGTTTAATGAGGGAATGACATAATAACATGATGTAAAGTTTGAAAAAGTCGATTTTACATAATACCCCCCCTTTAAGAAATGTATCTTCTATTATGGCTAAAATTATCAGGATTATTTCTTTATTTTGTCATAACTGATTGGCCCACACCCTGAAACACTGACTGATCTGTTTTACACACACGTTTCTATTTGTGGTTGAACTCCGTTTGATTAACTTTTCAAATGTTGCTAACCATTGTTTCTTTCTAACTTCTGACGTGATGCTGAACGGTGAGAGTCTTTGATTTGAAAACTTTCTGTAAACCTTTTTTGTTTACATTTTGCAGGCTCATTTGTTCCTTAAATCCTCCATCCATTACATTAAAATTTTGCTGCCATCAATGATTTTTTTTTTTGCATGTTCACCAAAGTCTCCGGCAACGGGGGCTGACTATCTAAAGCAGTGGTTCTCAAACTGGGGACCCCATAGCCAAATGTAGGGGGTCCCTGAAGAAACAAAAAAAGGAATTCACTGGTAATAGTTTTTAATACCACATGTAATGATATATAGTGAGGAAAAGGACTTCTCCAACAATAAAATAACTCTGGGACAATGCACCCTCACTTAAAGGGATATTTCAGGATTTTTGACATAGGGCCTTATTTCCTAATTATCCAGAGTGTTGTTGATTTCTGGAGATATATATATATATATATATATATATTTAAGTCATGCAGTCCTTATATTTGAAGAGTTTAGTGGTGCTAGGCTAGTGCTAGGCTAGTGCAAGTCTATGGTAACTAGTAGCCTGCATTGATAACCTCTTAAATCATGGGGTCGTCCTCCAAACGTTGCCATATCTGATTTGTAGAAAGCTCCTTTGTGAATTCCACGTGTAGTAACGCCGGCCGCAGGTAAACAAACTACTGTAGATCCGGTAACCTGGCAGATCACTCCGCTGCTGCGAAGCTTACAACCAGGAAGCTGATGCTGCTCAAATATAAGTTATTTTAAATGCATAATGGTTATATTTCAATAATTATTCAGTCAACGCAGACGTTTATATGGTTAGTCTGGTGTTATAAGTGATTTGCCTCAGGTGCACTGTGCTTGGGTTAGACTGTTTTTAATGCAGGCTACTAGTTACCATAGACATGCACTAGCCTAGCGCCACTAAGCTCTTCAAATATAAGGACTGCGTGAATAAAAAAATAAAATAAAATCTCCAGAAATCAACAACACTCTGGATAACTAGGAACTGAGGCCCTATGTCAAAAATCCTGATACGCATTGTCTCTGGTATTGGTGTTGAAAAAAGCCAAAACCATCCATACTTTTAAATATCTTATCTTGAATACATTTGCTCAGTGTTTTGCAGTTGTAGTTTCTGCATCGCTGCCTAATTTTCTCCCCCTATTTTGAAAATCCGACAGGAAAATGAACAGGACTTTTGCTTTATGAAACAGAAATCTGTGTTGTGCTTGATCACTAAATCTTTTAAATGTTTCGATGAATTCCTTGTAAGATTCCGTATCGGCCAAAATGTCACTTCTGCCCTTTAGATATTCAGCCCTCAACAGCAAGGCCAGTTCCTCTGATGCCTCCACACCTGAGTGAAACATTTTACAAACCACACACTAACCCCAAAACCTGAATTTGATCGGAGTAAAAGGCTGTGTTTCGTCTCCGTAGGCTTCCAGATAAACCTTTCTGGAGCTCCCCCAAGTAAGCGCACGCCTGCTGCCCACGTGTGAGCTCTGCTTCTGGGGGACGGTGCCCGGGTTTGCCCCCGTTCCTTTAACCTCCACTCACACGGAAAGAGGAGCAGAGACCGGTGCCAAAAACACAGCAGAGAACGTAGATCGCCTCCGTCTGTTTGATAGATTTTTATAACCATTAGATTTACATTTTAGTTTATGCTTGTTATGCGTTTGAGAGACTGAAATGAGCTAATATGAAAATCCCATGTTAGAGGCTTAAACTACAGGGTTAGCAGGTTTATACACAAGACCGCATGGAGACACAGGGATTTAGTTTTTTAAGGAGGAGTATTATGCAGAAATCACCCCTGGATCTTTTGCTTAACTTAATCCTTTCATCCCAGAGTAAAAAAACATTGCTTTGGTGTATTTTTCCTTCCTTTTTCCCCCACTTTTATTATTTAGAGGCGTGATAGACAATGTACGGCATACAGTATAAATCAAACAGTGTTGGGCATAAGACATTAACACAACTAACAGATTTAGATGACGACAGGCAGAACAGGGATTAAATGTATGCTCATATTTATTGTTTTGAATTAAAAAGAGCGAGCAAAAACTATTGATTGTGTTGAAAGATTAGTGGAATTTAACTCGATATTATTGCGCAAAAGTAAGATGTCTTTGAAGCATTGTGGACATGGACTGCAGAGGAGTAAGACATTGATAAATATGAATATACTGATTTCACATCCAACAGGAGTTTCAGTTTCTTAGTTTCAAATTCTGGTTAGTTATTAACTAAAGGCACTATACTGTACCTATTTTTTCTAGTAAAGGAACCAAATTTGTTTAGTCCTCCTTTAGTATATTGCAAACTCATACATTTTGTGAAGAAAAACACTGTACATCTAATTATAAAGCATCTGTACACATTTTATGAACTTGAAAGCTAGTTTTCTAGCATTGCAGTGAAAGTGACCCTGCAAGTTGTTAAATGTGCCTCAAAACTTGTCCCTGTGATGAATTCGAATGCTACAAATACGCCTGGAAAGTGAGAAATGACATTTTAATTTAGTAGCTTCCGCTTTCATTGTTTGTAATGGGGAAAAAAATCAGATACATGGCCTTTAAAGGAACAGGCCAACGTTTTACATACTGATGATGCAGCTGATGCGTACCTGTCTGGTCTTTGTGCGTGCGCTCAGTCACACAAATAGACCAAAGATGTTGTTAGAATTTAGCCGCTCAGCATATTCCTATAGCTCCAAACTGGGGTGAAGTTAGAAGCGACCAAACTGTTCCATGTTTTCCCTGCTTAAATTGACGTCCACGCTGTAAAGTCGATGTGCTCCTATGTTATTATTAAGCCTTACAAATTACAATATAGTACTACTTTTTATCCGCTTAGAAACATGCTACAACGCTACAACATGTAACAATATCTTTACTCGGGATATAAATGAAAGACAACTGATTGACAGTGGCTTTTTTATGTACTCGTAATCATTGCTCAAGAAGATACAGTAAAAACACGGCCCCAAAGACGCACGTTTATGTGAAGAAACCAGTAAGTCTGTGTTTAAGATGTTAGCATGCTACCGGTTAGCATTTAGCTTCACCAGCTCAGCTCCGACCTCTCCAAGAGAAAGCCCTGAACCACAAACATCTAACCTTGGATACAACATGTGACAGAGGTCAGAGCTGAGCTGTTACTGTAGTGTTTCCTCAGTGTTCATAGATGTGAGACACACATGTGTTTATCGTGTTGACAGTTGACAATTGACAGCCATTGACAGTTGCTAACCGGTAGCATGCTAACATCTTGAGCAGCTTAAACACTGACTCAGACTGAGACTCTGTTGACATGACAAACTGTAAAAATCCCAGAGAAAGGTTTTCTGTTTCCTCTTTGATGTGTTCATTTAGTCTGAGGAGTGAAGCAGATCTTTAGTAAATCCTGCTGTAGCTCGACAGACAGAGCTGCTACGTCTGTGCCTCATTTGCTGGTTATATCACATAAATGTGCGTCTCTGGGGTCGTGTTTTTACTGTTATCTTCATGAGCAATGATTACGAGGACATAAAAATACCACTGTCAATCAGTTGTCTTTCATTTTCATCCTGAGTAGAGATATTGCTACATGTTGTAGTACTGCATAATTCTACTTCGGAATTCAAAATGGCCGCTGGAACTATGCGTGATGTCATTGGAAACGCATGTATAGGAATATGCTGGGAGAGGCTAAATGCTAACAACATCTCTGGTCTATTTTCGTGACTGAGCACATGCACAAAGACCAGGCATCATCTCGCCCTATATTATGAGCGTGTTTAAGCGAGTAGTGTGTAGTTTGGCGCTGGTCTCGTCCTCGTGGTGTCTCTAACAGAGTTCAGTTTAACTAACAACATTCGGACGGTCCTTTCGAGGAGAAAGCTCTTTGCTCCTGGTTTTTTGCCGTTGGGCGGATGTTTTCACAGCAGTTGGCCTTAAACTTAAAGCATGTTTTTTACTCATTTGATTTTGTTTTTTCATTCACAGTCCTCTTTCCTCATTGTGGTGTGGCTGTTGTTGTGATTTTTTTTTGGCTCTGTTTGGGGGAAAGTGGGATTTGTGCTGCACGTGTCAGGATTCATAACGTTTCTGGATGTATTTTGTCCACTGGCGTCAAATGGTGTAAGTCTCGAGGTTTAACGGCACTTTACGGGAGTTCAGACCTGGATCAGTCCATATTTACACTTGTTTTGCCAGAGATGTATTCCTGTTTTACACTTGATGTCTATGGAGATTTTATAGTTTCAATAAGATTTGCCTGTGTGTAATAGAACAAAGTGTATGTTGTTAAAAAGATGAGCAGAAAATGCCTAAAGTTCTACACATAAGTTCTCTTTTACACACAGCACTGTTTATGGAAGCAGCTGTGCAGCAAAGGGGAGCAAGAGGAGGGAGTTAGTTGGGTTATACTGTAGTAGTAGGATCAGGAAGTGAGACTAATACTTTTGTTTCTATATTGTATTTTCTAACCAAGCTGTATTAAAACAGAAAGAAACCGCTAAATACTACTATGAAGGTAAGCTACATGCAAATGTTATGCTAACACCAGCTAAAGCTGAGCTAACAGCGGCTAAATGCTAATATCAGTAAAATCCCCTTTTAACACAGCGGTATGATGTTGTGCAATATTAAATCATATGACCTGCGTGTCAATAGTGAGGGCTGTCCACTCTCTCGTTGCCAATCAGAGGCCAGCAGTCTGTTTACGTCACATCAGACACGGGTCAGCGCTTTGGCCACAGCCAGAGGTCGGACCCAAAACCTATACCTGGTCAGACCGGTTTGGCCCTGGCCTTTGTTATGGAAAAGCTCGACAAAGCGGGTGAAAGAGCCATTCGGCTGACACCCGCCTGCATGTGGAAAAGAGCCTTTATTGTTGCCAGTTCCTAAAGTTTAAACCAGTTTGGAAATAATCTTCCTCAATCCTAGTCCGAGCCAGGTGCAGCACAGTCGCTAAAGCTCAGTGGCTGAACTCTGGAGGTTCTTAGCTTTCAGATGAAGAATGGCTTGTTCATAGACACTTATGCCTGTGTTCAGATGCAGCTTTGAGCAAACCAAGTTCAGCTGTGGAGACTTTTACAAACATTAATTTTAGTTTACTCCGTCAACACGTCAAGCGATGCCACTGTAGTTTTATGTGGAAAAAGAAAGTTTTAATGCGCCCTTCACAACAAAGCAATTCATCAGTTAATCTTGAAAAAATCCTCTGCAGATTAATTGATCACCAAAATAATCAGTAGATGTCGTCCTAGTTTTGACCTGCCTGTTTCTTCAGTAAAACCAAAAATGACCACTAGATGGTGCTGTTGCAGAATCCCAAATTGTAGGATTGGCAGAGAATAGAAACAAATTATTACAGAGCTAATAGTAAAACTCAAATTTAAGCTTCTTGAAATGTTATAGACCTTTTTCACTAAAACTGGAAGCAGCCCCACAAATCTCTTTACACACGGACAAATGTTATTAAAACAATAAAGTCTCTATAGATGTCGTCTTTATGTTTTATTTGGAGCATGTTTGTCGCTCATTCACTCACTCGCCCTGTCCTTTTTTGGAGGAGGGATATTTTCTTTATAACATCATATTATTCTCTCCTTAATTGCCGTGTGTTTTTCACTGAAGGTAAACGGAAAGCCTTGAAGCTGAACTTTGCGAATCCTTCGATCAAACCCACGACTCGCTTCACACTCAACACGACGGGGACGACGCCCTTCCAGAACTCGCACATGTGAGCCGCTCTTTAAAACTATCCTCATGTCATCACAGAATTTAGCAGCAAAGTGTTAATCCCTCGAGATGTCAGCGCCCAGTTATCAGCAGAACTCGTCACCATTAGCGCGGCAAGATGGCACCTTATTTTCTGATTAAAGGGATATTTCAGGATTTTTGACATAGGGCCTCATTTCCTAGTTATCCAGAGTGTTGTGATGTCTGGAGATATTTTTTCTTAAATTCATGCAGTTCTTATATTTGAAGAGTCTAGTGGCGCTAGGCTATGCTAGGCTAATGCATTTCTATGGTAACAGTTAGCCTGCATTAAAAACAGTCCACTCCACAGTGCACCTGAGGTAAATCACTTATAACACCAGACTAACCATATAAATGTCTGTGTTAATAGAATAATTTTAACCATTTTGCATTTAAAATAACATATATTTGAGCAGCATCAGCTTCGTGGCTGTAAGCTAACGCAGCGGTGGAGTGATCTGCGAGAAAATAGTCCCTCAAAATGCGGTAATTCATGTGATACGAGGTCAGTTATATTTCAAAAATTATTCTATCGACACAGACATTTATATGGTTAGTCTGGTGTTATAAGTGATTTACCTCAGGTGCACTGTGGAGTGGGTCAGACTGTTTTAATGCAGGCTAACTGATACCATAGACATGCTTTAGCCTTGCCCTAACCTAGCGCCACTAGACTCTTCAAATATAAGAACTGCATGAATTTAAGAAAAAAATATCTCTAGACATCAACAACACTCTGGATAACTAGGAAACTAAATTTAAAAGTAGTTGATGAAACTGAAACTATGGCTGAAATCACCTGATATTTTTGTTGACCTGTTAAAACCTACTCTGCTGCTGGTGTCGCGTGTCAGAGAGCGGCTGCGGTCCCACAGTATGGAGTCCTGGGGGAAGCTGAAGCTGTCCTCAGACCAGCACTGGGACTTCACCGCCGAAGACCTGAAGGACCTGGGGGAGATCGGCCGCGGCGCGTACGGCTCCGTCAACAAGATGGTGCACAAGCCCAGCGTCTACATCATGGCCGTCAAGGTGAGGCCTCATTTTGTTATGAATTTGATATGCATGTGTTAAACTTGTAAAATGTTTTCTTTTTGATCAGACCAGTGTGGGAGTTTTTTTTCTCCCATGCCTGACCTTTTCGACCGCTCACTTTCTGCGATCTTCCTTTCTTTAAAGCCGGTTTCTGGGTATTTTTATTTGCACATGATAAGCAATGCCGATATTCTTGTCCAACTGTCTCGTCTATAATCCTCTATAAGTTGTGGGAGGGCTCATATTAAAGTGTCTATCACTGTCTGGCACGAATCAACGATAGCTCAAGAAAACATCACTGACAGAGAGATATGGATGGGAAGTCACTGGCTACGTGTTAAAAACATTATGTTGGATGTAAATTCTTGACGCAGGAAATGTCTGTGTTGAGTTTTTTTTATCTCAGAGCTAACGGGTAGTATCCAAAAACAACACAAAAATGAAATGACTAAAAAGTATTTATACCAAAGACAGTCTGATAATTATTTGAGCGGCTCGTTCATAATCTTGGTGCGGTTTTAATTTTTATGTAGTGTTAGCCATTAGCTTTAGGACAGGGTCATGAATTAAAATTGAAAAAGAGTTGTCAAGCAACGGTCCGGAACATACGGGGTTAATTCACGTTTTTAAGCCTTTTTAAAATCTATTACTGTGATTTGAAAATAAGGCAATTAATTGAATCCTGTTGTTATTGTTTTTTTTGCTCTAAAAATATTTTTTGCTCCTAAATAGCAGAATGCATATTCTCTATTATACACAATGTGCACATATGACCGTGATGTGTTTCACCCAATGGCCGCTGGCTGCTCTGCTTTGCGACGACGACACTGGAGGCCGCCATTGCTGTAGTACCGCCATATAGCCGCTAGTCCCCATTGGAATCCATTGCACTTTAGACACGTTAAAAACAACTTTAATGCCCGGTGCCTAATTGTTTGGAACTGTCTACCGCTAGATATTCCTCCTGTGATTACGCTGGGTTAGACACAATCAGAGGCACCGGGCTGGTTATCGTAGGAGACATTTTAGAAATCTCCTACTAATGAGGGTCGGACTGTTAGCATTGGAGCTGCGCGAGCTACACGTCACACATTTTAATGTGATGCTGTGACTGTCCACCAGTAACTCATTGCCTGCCATGTAATCTTTTTTTTTTTTTAGACAAGACTTTGCTACTAACTCATGGGGAAATAACACGTGGCGCTTTCGTGCATAAATTATAGCCTATTGGCCTTTTATCTGCCGTTATATCGGTCGACCTCAAGAAAAAAAAAAAAACATTAGTTGCCTGTTGTGTCCAGTTTGCATTTGAATAAGTCTCCCCTCATTCCTCTGTTCTTGTTTCACATAGGATAATCATTTGTCTTTTGTGTTTCCAGAGGATCCGTTCGACGGTGGACGAGCGCGAACAGAAGCAGCTGCTCATGGACCTGGACGTGGTGATGAGGAGCAGCGACTGCCCCTACATCGTGCAGTTCTACCGGCGCCCTCTTCAGAGAGGTCAGAGTGGACACAACGTAGTGATCATTAAATGTCTCCTGTGTTATTAAATGCTGTGTTTTCCTCTGTTCAGGGCGACTGCTGGATCTGTATGGAACTCATGGCTACCTCTTTAGATAAATTCTACAAGTTCGTGTACTGCTCGTCAGACGACGTCATCCCAGAGGAAATACTGGGAAAAATCACGTTAGCGGTGAGTATTTGAGCCAAACAATCGTCTTTCTGTCGTTTGCCAGTTTGGATGACTCCCGTTTTTCTTCTTCAGACTGTGAAGGCACTTAACCACTTAAAAGAAAGCTTGAAGATTATCCACAGAGGTATAATCGGTTGCTGTTAGTATTTAGAAAGCCTTTGTCTGCTGTTTCTGTTGTGAAAAGGCTTCCGTCTCCTCTCCCTCAGACATCAAGCCTTCGAACATCCTCCTGGACCGCAAAGGGAACATTAAGCTGTGTGACTTCGGCATCAGCGGGCAGCTCGTGGACTCCATCGCCAAAACCAGAGACGCGGGCTGCCGGCCCTACATGGCGGTGAGTCCCAGCTCCTGTTACCTTTACCCCGAGAGCTTGAAATGCAATACTAAGTAGATGGTGTTTGGCAATAAAATGTATGGCTTTGACAAACTTTTAGCCTCGTTTGGAACAGAACGCATTGCCTGTGTTTTAGTTGATGATATTTTTTTTTAAGGATTGACAGCCATCTACCCGTCAATATTCGGGGGGTCCCAATCTCCTAATTGTTGCGCAATACAGATATACATTTTCTCAACATAGCTACTCTTTTATTTACAGTCTAAATCCTGCGTGCTTCTCCCCAGTCCCTCTATGCCTGTGTCAGCTCCGCCTCCGTGAGCTGCTGGAGCCTCGCGCTGAGAGGGATACAGACTCCAGACATAACTGAAGTTATAACTTAAAGCCGTACTAAGTAACTCTTGCCCCTAGAGGCCATAAGCGCAACTGCAGGTGTCGTAGCAAGTTGCGTTTTTTTACTCATTAATTGTCCGTGAGAGTAAATACTACACTGACAGAAAAGACAAAGGGAAGAGGGATATTGTACATCAAATTACACAATGGAAATATTTTTTTTCACTCAAACTTGGCTGTAAATACTGTTTAAGTGGCGCTAGCCCGCAGTTAGCTTTGCCCGTGATTCCATTAGTGTGTATTGGTTGCTCCGGTCCGGTCCAAATGGGATTTTCTGGCTAGAGACACCAGGGGGAGATGAAAGACCCCCAATCATCCCATTAATACTCGTATTACCCCCAGAGGACTTTGAAACGATTTATTAAGGTAAACGAGTTACTTGTACTGCTTTAAGCCAGGACCCCTGTACTACTTCGTAATGCGCTCATACACATGAGAGGAAAAGGGCGGACATTGTGATCGCATTGTTTACTTTTCACTCCACAAACCCAGCGTAACTTATCTAACTATAAAACCGAAAATATGAAGCGGATCTCTCTCAAATAAGAAGTGGCTGAAAGCTAAGGATGCGCTGACTACATTTATGGAGTAGTTTAAGTTTGTAGAGATCTTGATTTGTAAAGCAGGTTCATTCCTCGCAGACGGGCTGTGCCTGCCGAGTTCTCCTTTCTCCCTCTCTCACCGATCCCATTCTCTGTACTCATTTAGTCTTTGCCTTTCTTATTTTCTCAAATGTAGCAGAGAGCGGTGCATGTGGAGCTTGATAAACATGCAACATAGCGGCTCGTGAGTGAGAGGATCGGTTTTCATCGTTCACTTAAAAGAGCCGGCTCTTTGTCCATATCGCACAAAGTCACAATATGTCGCAAAATCACTACATTCTTCCATCCAACTGAGACGGGCACATTTACAGCAAACTCAGCCTAATTTTCCTAATTCGCTCACTTTTTTTTTTTTTTTTTTGTGGTGATCTTTTGTTTTTGAAGTCTTGTTTTGACACAATTCCCTGAAAAACAAATGACTTAGAATTTGTGTTTAAATGTATGAGTACCATGTTGAAATGGTTTAGGAAAATTTGCCCGGTTTACACATTTTTCTCTGCATAAATGTGTCAAAAATACCGAGATTGTGGTCCATGATTAGAGTTTTGAATGAAGTTGTAAACAATTCTTTGCTCAAAAGTCGCCCATTGCTTTTGAACATTGACATTTCCACACTTTCCTTTGTTTGAATGTTTGCAACAAAGAAATCAAATATGTGCAGATTTGTCTTGCTTTGCGAAAGTAATAAAATAGGATTTGGGATTAAAATGCATTAAATTCATGGGTTTTCATGGGAATTTTGGGGGTTGGCCTTAAAAAGGTTGTGAACCTGCTCCACAGATCAACTTAGGAAAAAGTCTTGGTTTTGTTGTACCACTAACCCAGGGTTTATCCAAAGAGTTCTGCTAATTCTCCTCGAGTCCAGCTTTGTAGTATCTGCCTTTGGGTCATTGGGGAGGTTTTTTAAATATTTTTTCCTCTTTCAGCCGGAGAGGATAGACCCCAGTGCGTCCCGACAGGATACGACGTGCGCTCTGATGTGTGGAGTCTCGGGATCACTCTGGTCAGAACTCACATAATGTTTATGATTAATTTAATTCTCTCTTGGTTATAGTTTCTTTATATGTAGGTTTATAGGGGGTGATATAGGGCTGGGCGATATGGCCAAAAAATAAAAATAATTTTTTTTTACTCAGTTTGGACGATTACAATTTTAATCGATTTTATTGGAAATAAACGTAAAAAGGTCTTTCATACAAAGTAAACTGCTCAGAGTGCTGCTCATTACTGTACTATTTCATAATATAGCTGACAATTAGGCCCATTAAGATAAGAAAACCCTTTTATTTATTATTATTCATTGTTTTGTTCCTTTGTTTGTTCCACTATATTCCTTGTGAAATGAGATATTTTTGTTGTATTGAGTTTGGGGGTTGGCGCTTATAAGCTCTTGCTTCAGCCCACTCCTTTTGAGCAGAATGTTTACTGTTCAAATAAACTAATAAACTAAACTAATTTAAAAATGGTTATTTCTTAAATATTCCTTCCTGCTCTCAAAAGTAAAACTTCTTAATAAGTCATGGTGTTTTCAAAAGTGTTTTAGTTTTATCCTCAGGCCTCTGCTGTGATTGACAACCGTCTCCATGGAGACTCAAGGGGAAAGAGGCGGAGTTAAAAGGCCGCGCTCCGCTCAGAGCAAAGTGAGAAAAAGGCACAGGAGCAGACCGAGGGAAAGTCTGTTTTAGCGGAGGAAAACTCCAGCGCACACTCTTAAAACACAACATGCGGCCTTTGAGAAGCAGCAGAGATCATCAGAAAGTCTCTGGCTTCTCCGCTGGTGTCATTTCGCTACAGAGCGTCTGAAACGCTGCTAAATTGGCCGCACGTGAGGCGGACATGGAGCGGCAGACACGATTTTACGATTTAGCCATTTTCCGCATCGTGTTTTTAAAAGCATGAATTAATTCAATTTATCGCCCAGCTCTAGGGTGATACAACTCAGTGGGAGAGACTCCGTTTTGGAGAGAAATGTCCAAACAGATAAAGTCCAAATGTTTCCTCTGTTCATTATTGGATTCACAAACCTGCCACATTCATCTGACCGACGTCTAGCACAGCATTTTGAATAATGTCTTCACTTTTGGACACCGCTATGAGAGGTTATATGTGTTGAGAGAGAAGACGTTGAACTTTGTGTCACTTTTTGTTTCATGTGGATATGTCCAGCAGTTATAGAGATATTAATCATAAACCAAGATGTAGCATTTTGACCGTTACCATAGACTCCACAATGTTAGCTGCTCCAACTTAAATTCTGGACTGTTTAGGATGTTGTGATGTCACATGAACTCGATCTGTCGTCTAGTTCTTAGCCTCTGTAACCCTCCTGTGCGCCCCTGTGCAGTACGAGCTGGCCACCGGGCGCTTCCCTTACCCCAAATGGAACAGCGTGTTCGATCAGCTGACGCAGGTCGTCCGGGGAGACCCTCCGCAGCTGAGCAACTCCGACGAGAGGCGCTTCTCGCCCAAGTTCATCTCCTTCGTCAACGTGTGGTGAGGAAATGACTTCAATTACTGTTTATAAAAAGGCCTTATGTTATTCAAACGGGCTGGAACACACACAATCATGAAGGCAGCTAAAATAAAGCAATGAAGAGCTCACTATTTAAGTTCATTATTTGACTAAAACAACATTAAAGCACGATGTCGTCTTAACTCCTATTGTAATGGTCCCTCTGCTGGACAAACCCCTGCACTGCATCATCCTGATACATTTCTGTTTCTTTCCCTCAAAGCCTTACGAAGGAAGAATCCAAGAGGCCGAAGTACCGGGAGCTGCTGGTGAGTCCCAGCGCAGTTATTTCTCAGACGAGACGCTGCAGGTCAATAGGGAGGAAAAAGTCATTTAGAGATAAACTTTTGTAGATTACTGACATAAATGTGAGACAAAAAGTTTTCTGTCATTTTATGTTTTTATGTAAAAATGACGCATTTTCATTCACCTTGTTTTTTTTTAGTTTAAAGCTCAATAAATCAGGCAGGAATTAAATGGTAAATAATTCATCTGGCAAAGCCTTCGTAATATTGTTAAGTCCAAGAAAGTTTGGAGTCGGTAGGAGCGACTAAAGTGCAAAAGTGTTAAGAAAACTTCATTTTGAGAACAGGTCCTTTTTGCAACGTCTGCTGTCTTGCTGTCTCCCGGAAAGAAAATGACCATATTTGGATATATAT
Source organism: Neogobius melanostomus (assembly GCA_007210695.1). Lineage (NCBI taxonomy): Eukaryota > Metazoa > Chordata > Actinopteri > Gobiiformes > Gobiidae > Neogobius > Neogobius melanostomus. The sequence goes on from VHKM01000480.1 coordinate 1,251,269, forward strand.
ACTATATTTGTGAATGAATAAGCGAGGGAAAGACCAGGGAGCACCGCGTTGTTCGTTCTATCCCAAATCTCCGGGTCGCTACTGCACAAAACATTATAACATAAACATTCTTCAACTCTAAGCTTCTTCCTCGTTATGATTTTCACGTTTTCGTTCTTTTTGGTCGTTTTCATCACGTTTTTGTTGCTTTTTTGACATGTTTAGGTCACATTTTTGTGGCTTGATCACAGTTACATTACACACACAAAAAATAAATGCGGCCAAAACGGTACAAAAGTGTGACAAAAACATGAGGAAAACGTGGCCAAAAAGTGAAAAAAACAAAAATAGATAAAAGCAATGAAAACGTGATTTAAAAACGCAACTAAACGACTAAAACATGATAACACAAACAAGGAAGAAGCTTAGGCGTTACTCTGGCCTAAAGGCTGTAAGCTCTTGAGTCGAGAAGCTTTTAGATTTGGTGAATAAGTGCCCGGTTAAAGGGATATTTCAGGATTTTTGACATTGGGCCTCATTTCCTAGTTATCCAGAGTGTTGTTGATGTCTGGAGATATTTTTTTCTTAAATTCATCCAGTTCTTATATTTGAAGAGTCTAGTGGCGCTAGGCTAGTGCAAGGCTAAAGCATTTCTATGGTATCAGTTAGCCTGCATTAAAAACAGTCGGACCCACTCCACAGTGCACCTGAGGTAAATCACTTATAACACCAGACTAACCATATAAATGTCTGTGTTAATAGAATAATTCTAACCATTTTGCATTTAAAATAACTTATATTTGAGCAGCATCAGCTTCGTGGCTGTAAGCTAACGCAGCGGCGGAGTGATCTGCGAGAAAATAGTCCTTCAAAATGCGGTAATTCATGTGATACAAGGTCAGTTATATTTCAAAAATTATTCTATCGACACAGACATTTATATGGTTAGTCTGGTGTTATAAGTGATTTACCTCAGGTGCACTGTGGAGTGGGTCAGACTGTTTTTAATGCAGGCTCACTGATACCATAGAATGCTTTAGCCTTGCCCTAGCCTAGCGCCACTAGACTCTTCAAATATAAGAACTGCATAAATTTAAGAAAAAAATATCTCCAAACATCAACAACACTCTGGATAACTAGGAAATGAGGCCCAATGTCAAAAATCCTGAAATATCCCTTTAATGTGGGGGTTAAGCGGTTGGAGGAAAACTCCCAAAAAATCTTAACATTGACCACGGCGTGAGAAAGTTTTCACCTGCAGTGTCTCGCCTGAATCATTGAACGTAACATAGTTCTCATCGTTTTCTCGTCTTCATCTGCAGAGGGACCCGTTCATCCAGATGTACGAGGAGCGCAGCGTGGACGTGGCCGGGTACTTCTGCAGGATTCTGGACCAGATGCCCACCCAGCCCAGCTCCCCGGTTTTCATGGACTGAACCAAACCACACACATACACACACACACCACAGTTACCACAGCACCACAGTCAGCTATAACCCCGTGTAAAGAGTCTCCCACACGCGCCCGGAGTCCTCTGTGACCGTGTGGCTGCTGCTCTGAGCTGCACCAGGACGTGATCCACATCCGGATTTACAGTAGATACTCTCAGGGTTTCCACAGGGCGTTGAAAAGTCAAAATGAAGGCTTTGAATGTCATTAAAACACATTCAATTAGATTCCAATGATATTGAATAGGGCTGTTATGTTTTTTTGCAGCTGAAACAAAATATCCAGTAGTTTCACTTCCTGATTTTCAAGTGATCTCTCCACCGCCCCTCCTTTTTGCTCTTCTTCTTGAAGAAAAAAGCAAAAAAAAAATTGTCCATTCAACTTGTTTGGCTGTAGTGAAGCTAGTTTAAGCTTAACAAGAGATGGAGAGGGAATGAAAGCACCTCAGAGGAGCTTAAGGGATCTGCCGTCGTGCTGTGAAGTACATCCACTGGGGAAGATTCAAAGATTACACAAAGTTGCGCGAGTGCTCCAAACACTTGTTTTTGATGAGAGAACAACATTGTAACATGGTTAAAAGCTCTAGAAGTCCCCCCTTTAAAGGAACAGGCCACCGTTTTTCCATACTGAGATATGTTCTTACCTGAGACGAGTTAATACGTACCTGTCTGGTCTTTGTGCCCGTGGTAGAGCTTGGTCACTTCTAACTTCACCCCCATTTGGAGCCATAGGAATATGCTGGGAGAGGCTAAAAGCTAACAGCATCTTTAGTTATTTTGTGTGACTGAGGGCAAGCACAAAGAACAGACAGGTGCGTATCAACTCGTCTAAGCTCAGGTAAGAACATATCTCAGTATAGAAAAACGGTGGCCTGTTCCTTTTTAAATCCACATTTCTTGGATAATAATGACATTGCTTCACTATTTGTACACAAATGTGTCAAAAATACAAACATATGGTCCCGTTACTAGCTGAAACTGTTTTGCTCTAGTTGCCCATTGTGTGCATTTTGAGACTTAATATCAAAATTTCCCTCATTCCTCAATGATGAAATGTTTGGAAATCTTGATACCGTATTTTCCGGACTTTAAGTCGCTCCAGAGTATAAGTCGCACCAGCCAAAAATTGCCTAATGAAGAAAAAAACAACAGGCTGGTATGGTATGCTAACATAACACATTAATGGTTAGCTACATGAAGCATAAACAACAAACTAAACAGGAGTCTGGTATGTTAACGTCACAAACCGTTCAGATAACTATAGCATGAACATACCAAACTCTCGATCTTCATCCTCGGTGTCACTTCTGAACAATCGCCTTGGCAACTACTTGGGCACGGAGGCGTAACTGCACCGCTGACGAGCCTCTCCCGGCAGCACGTTTTTCCAGCTCTCACTTGCGAACTCGTTCCTCTAGCTGTGGCCTTCGAGCTTTTAGCCCACGATTAGCTTTTTTGTTTTGTTTTCTTCATTGCGGTAACCTCCGCTTCATTGCGGTAACCTCCGCTTTTTCGCTCACTCCAAACTTACTTTCTGCTGCTCGATTAGCCTGCAGTGCCCTCTAGCGGCATGTGAAGGTATATATTTGAATTTTAAAAAAGAAGAAAAAATCACATATTAGTCGCTCCAGAGTATAAGACGCACCTCCAGCCGAACTATGAAAAAAGTGCGATTTATAGTCCGGAAATTACGGTAAATGAAATATGCACATAGTATTTAGGCTTTTAAATGACATTAAAAAGCATTACATTTGTCTTACTGCTGCCTGTGTAAACCCTGACTCTGCACAGATTGAGGATTACATTTCATCACTCTACACATGTCACTGTAAATGAGAAGCATGCCACCCCTCTCCCATTTTGCCTGGAAACGACCATCTCACGACTCGCGCAGAATTATAATCCCAGGGCTGCTGCTGCTGCGGAGTGAAAACATCCCATAGACAGTGCAGCGGACACACTCGTCCAGAGGAGTCTGACGGGTCGAGTATATACATGAACACAGACGGCCAAAAAGAGTGGAGTCAGGAAAAAATAACAAAAGAACATTATCGCATGGTTTAGAACTCCGAAAAGTCGGGGTAGCAGACCTTGAATGTCGTCTTATTATTTATTTATAAACAGTCCAATGTTGCAGAATCATGTTTATTGCAGAGTTGGATCGCCATCGCCATCTGCTGGTGTAGAAAATTCCCGATGTTTCCCAAAGAATTCTCCTTAGATTATAGCGCCTTGGTAATCCTCATTGTAATATCTTTGTTTAGACGACTTTTCGGGGAATAAAATGTCAATTATTGCCTCTTATTGGTCAGTATTGTATCATTCTATGTATATTATGAATTAGGAAGCAGAAAGTGACATTCATCTTTGCGATTTACTCTGCATCTGTAGTTTCCGCCGTTGATGTGAAACACTGAGTTCCTACATCCCGCGCTCGACATATAGCTCTGACTTTGTAGGAATTAAGTGCTGCGAATAATAAACGATTAACCCACATTTGCTTCCCTAATAAACTCGTATGTAGTTCCTGCTCCTTTCCCCTCTGACTCCACTGTTTTTGTCCGCCTGCTGGACGCACATTCACTGACAGCAGCCCCCGACCACGCTCCCGGTGACGATGATATAAAACTGTATTTATTGAACCAAAATCCTGTTGAATATATTTGATCTTGAGGTTTTTAAACCGCCTGAACGCTCGTGTACGTGAATGAAATGTTTATCTGCGTGTCTGTAACTCTGCTCAATAAAGAGGCACAAACCAAACATTGTTGGAACCTTTTTATTCCCGTGTGCTGGAACTGATGTCAAAGGGTAAATATTTCTAATTACTGGTGAGATTTAAGAATTAAATCAGACTTTACTTGGATGTAAATAAATAAATAAATAAAGGCATTCAATGCAATAAACAAGATATGATTGGTAAAAATAGACGGGACAATTTGGGTTTGATATTTTCTGAAATATTATTTTATAACGCTAAGCATTATGGGATTACCAGCGATTGTAAACTAATGGAGATTTTAAAAGTTAAAATACTGGAGTTATTGTTCACATTAAAACACTTGGACACCACAGTGTGTTAGATGTATTTACCAGCAGTGACGAGTTGTTCCACGGCTTTTTTTCTCCACTTTTTATACTGTTTTTAGCTAATGTTAGTCAATGGAAATGTATGCTAACAGCTGCAAAGATGGCCGATCGGTGCGGTGCCGTGGTGACACATGAAACATGAATAAGCATAAATAGTAAATAAAGTTATAAAGGCATTCAAAGCAATAAACAAGATATGATTGGTAAAAATGGAGAGGACAATTTGGGTTTGATATTTTCTGAGATATTTTACTTCCTCGTTTGAAATTGATACAGTATGTAACAGAATAAAGGAGTAATTATAAGGGTTTCCACTGGGCATTAAAAGTCATTAAATGAATTGTGCCTAACTCAAGGCCTTAAATGTCATTAAAAGCATAGAAATGTATCCAAACTGGCATTAAATCTACATTCATTAAAAAAAGGACACTACTCAACAATTTTTGTTCATCAAAAATACCACGATTTTGGTCTAAAACATTCAGCTGCAGTTTTAGCTGAAATTTACCAAATGTTTTGCTAAAATTGGAGAACATATGCTTGGTTTAGGTGAGGGTTAATAAAAATTAATTTCCATTTTATTATAAAAACAGGTGTAAAATAGATTTACAAAAGAAAAAAGAAAAAACGTTTTGACTGTTGACACTTTTCAAACCTTGCTCTGATTGGTCCGTTGTAACACCCAATCAAGCGCTGAGAATCTGTTACGTCATCATTAAATGCCGGAAGAGCGCTCCATGTGACAAAACAACCTCGAAAACGACCCGTTAAGGCTGTAAATGTGCTTTTATTCTCCGATATGATATGAGTCGATGATTCAAAGCGATGCTAGCGCGCTCCTCGGGCCAGTGTATTATGAATGCTTCTCGCAATACATTTAAGTCCGTTTATTTGCTGTTTGTTAACAGAGGGGCCGCTTTGCCAAAGGCTCCCGTCGCTTCCAAATCAATCCCTGCTCCTCTTTTCTTCATCGCACCTTTTCCCAGCATCTCCCCCGAGCTATGGCGACTAATGGTGCAGTGAGTAATAGTAATAACAGTAACATGGAGGGGAGACAGAAGAAGAAAGCCAAGCAGAAAGAGCCTCTGCGCAGAACCAAAACCAAAGAGACTTGGCTGAAGAGAGGGGACGTGCACGGCCCGTCCACTGTGTATGTGCAGGTGTTGGGCGCTGGCAGCAGAGACAACTCCGCCTCTCTCTACGTCTTCTCCGAGTACAACAGGTGCATATGAACTCCAATTTATAATATTTTATATTATACATCAAGATCTAGCTTTTGTCCCTTACAAATTTACTTTCATCAGGTCAAGTAAAAAGAGTTCTGTTACTTAAAAAGAATATTACTCAAGTAGAAGCAGAAATACTGTGTGTTTAAAAACTACTCCAAGAAGTACAGTTACTTCAAAAAGTTACTCAACTATTTGTATTTGTGGCATCAATAAATCTTAAAGCCTGGATTGGATTGGATACTTTGCGTTTTCAGATACCTGTTCAACTGTGGGGAGGGCACTCAGCGGCTGATGCAGGAGCACAAGTGAGTGTTGTGACGTTTCCTGCTCCCTCTTCACAGAATCGTCCCCGCCTCGGTGTAAAGAGAGGTTTGTGTTTCAGATTAAAGGCGGCTCGTCTGGACAACATCTTACTGACTCGGCTGAGCTGGGAGAACGTGGGAGGCCTCTCAGGTTAGACTCACGAAACCACACATCTGCGTAAAAATGTCTCTCTTTTTTTTTTTTATTGACAAAGGTAGAGGAAGCCCTTGTAATTTCACTGTTTGTGGCAGGGATGATACTGACGCTGAAAGAGACTGGGGTTCCTGAGTGTGTTCTCTCCGGACCTCCACAACTGGTCAGAAAATCAACATCTACCAAACAAAAGTCTTAAAATGCACAAACAGTTTTTCCATTACAGGAGGCTTTTTCTTGTCACAATCCTACATTTAATATCATGACTTTCTTTGTCACATGTTCAATCCATAATGTGTCTATTGTGTTTGTGCAGGAGAACTTTCTGAGTGCCATAAAGTCCTTCTGTGGGCCTCTGGAAGACATCAAGCTCTGTGAGTACATCCCTCAATGGCAAGGCTGCGGCAGAGTAGTTAGCGCTGTTGCCTTGACTCCAGTTTGCATCCTCATATTGATCAATCTCTTTTTTTGTTTCAATTTTATTCTTTCAGTAAAAGCAAATGCGTATAACTGATTCATGAGCAGTGTTTGGAATAACGCCGTTTAAAAGAACGGCGTTAGGTAACAACGTTATTTTTTCAGTAACGGAGTAATCTAATTCATTACTGTCCCCGTCGTTACAACGCGTTATCGTTACTGGGTAAACAAAGTGGCACGTTACATTTAGACTGAATGAGCACCGCGGTGTCGGCTCACGCAGCAGGAGCAGCGGAGAGGGTGGGCGGAGTCTCACGGAGTCTGTGCAGAGTGTTCGTGCTCTCTGCTCCAAAAACTATGTGTGTCCCAGACCCGCGGCTGGCCCACAGCGCGGTACGGACGCGGGGGAGAATCGATCAGTAGTGTTGGAACTTATTTTTAACCCAAAGACGCGTCTTTCCCCCCTCGTTGGCCGCGTTGGCACATGTTTCTTTTACTCCTGTTCCTCCTCATTCTCTGTGAATACGGCCGTATTAATTGACATTGACATTAATAAAACAGCGACGCAAATACTGGTCAATACCATTCAGTCACAGAGGCCTCCCCCACTCTACCCCCATTCAGTTCATTCAGTTACTATGAACATATTTTACATGATAGTACATGAATACAAACACCTCTGTCTGTTCTACTCCTTTCAACTGACTTTTGAAAACTGCAAAAAAAAAAAAAAAATCAAAATTCTTTGATATAAAGCAATTTTTTTAAACAGTAACGCAAATAGTTACTTGTCCTGGTAACGAGTTACTTTCATTATAGAGTAATTCAGTTACTAACTCAGTTACTTTTTGGAACAAGTAGTGAGTAACTATAACTAATTACTTTTTAAAAGTAACATTCCCAACACTGTTCATGAGAGACCTTTTGTATAAATAAACCGCAACTCAAAGAAAATAAATGCTTTTCACTCCTGAGGGTTGCCACAAAGATCTTCCATTGAACTCATCAAAACTGCACCGCGAAGTGCAATACGGCCTTGCGTATCAGTGAGACTAATACGCAAGGCGAGGGGAAATGCACTTTAATCGGCTCATGGAGAGGAAAGCTTTATTGCGCAGCAGAAGAGAGACGTACCTTGTTATAAAATTGATCCATTTTGCCTCGTCACAGCAGTAATCCAAATGTCCTGTCATGCAGCGCGTATTCAGTAAAACTAAGTTATTTCTTTTGTGCAAAAAAGAGCAATGAAAATGAGTTCGGCGCCTTCACATCCGCTCCGCCTCCGAGGAAAGCCCAACGCAAACCAAGACTCTTTGACGCGCGGCAAAAGAGCCGTCTCCTTTTCTATGAGAGAACGCACAACGAGGTGGCAGTGACGCGCGGCGACGCTGGATTCAGATCTGCTGAATCCAGAACCCGCGGAGGAAAATACAGGCTTTTAACCTCCTGCAGAGGCATATAGTGACAAAGAGAACGCAGTGAACTTTGTTTGTTTGGACGAGAGAAGCCGCGGAGACAGAGAAACCATCATCAGGGCTCAGGCATCAGGGGAAGCATGTTAAAGTCGTGTCTTAACCTGCAGAAAAGAGTCACATTTGCTCTCTCTTACAACACGGACATACGCGTCTTCTTTTATTTATGACATTTATGACAAATGTATAAATCACGTGTGTAAAGCCCCGCACAGTTTGAGAAAAGCCTCTGACGTGCTGTGATGCTCCAGTGTGTGTTGAAATCCCACATGGACGCGGGTCAGATAGTGTGCCGCATGCTGGTGTGCGCTGGCCATAAGAGTTTTTGTTTGTTTGTATAGTTTATTGTAGGAAAATTTGTCCTCTACATTTGACCCATCCTTTGATGCCACTGATGAAGCCCGTAAGGGGCAGTGGTCCACGGCAGTGTGGCGCTTGGGACCCATCTCCATGATGTAGAGCAGGGGTTCGAACTCATTTGGACTGGGGCCACAAATGCAAACCCAGTGTTGGTCGGGGGCCGCAACAGACGAAGCCTTTTTTATGAAGTCAATTATGATTTAGCAACTTTTTATTGTTTGCTGTAATATACCTTAAAATAGACTGTACATTAACTATATGCACATGTTTAAGCTTCCAGAGGTTTCCAATGGGCCAAACATTTGCTGAGCTTCTAAATGAGAAATTAATACAGACTTAGACAATTTGTGTTTTTGTAATTAATCTCATTTTGGTTCAGGTAAATTGGTTCAGGGCATCAGTGAATGATCTTTCAGGAGTCGGTCCAGTTTCTGTCTGTTAGCCTATTTAGAAAGAAATGCAAAATGTACAACAAATGTCATTTTAATGTAGTGTAGAAAGGCCCAACCAGGGACTGGAGCTGATAATGAGCACTAGCTAGAAATCATCTTGCGGGCCGCATTTGGCCCCCGGGCGGCATGTCTGAGACTCCTGATGTAGAGCCAGGCTGATGGTCAGAATCACCTGGCTGGAGGATTCACCTATCGCACATGTTTTTAGTGGTAGGGGAAAACCTACGCAGACACGGGGAGAACATGCAAACTCCACACAGAAAGGCCTCCAGGTGGGAATCGAACCCAGGACCTTCTAGCTGTGAAGCGGAAGCACTAACCGCTGCGCTACCGTGAAGCGACTCCGAGAGACTCCTGTTCAGCCGGTCTCGGAGCGTCTGTTTAAACCGGCCTAAAGTGCTGCGGTTGGATTCATACTGACCGAACAGTGCCTTTCTCAGGGCGGGAGCCACTTAAGGTCGACCAAACTAGAGCCTGTGTGAAAACGCCCATAACGGTTTGTCCTGATTGTTCTGTTTCTGCAGCGGTGCGTCCGTACACAGACGGCACCTACAGCGACAAGACCATGACGGTGACGCAGGTGCCCGTGTTCGGTAAGCGCTGAGCTATGACGGATTACGCCCCGTTTATGCACCTGGTAATGTTTTATTGTGTCTCATCTGTCTCAGCTCCATCGATCTGTCCCAAGAACAGCAGAACAGGTAGGACGAGGCGAAGGAGACGCACCTCAGTGTTAGGTTTTCTGTCTGACATTTAGACTTTTGTTCTTTTTAGATGACGATAAACCCAAACCTAGCAGAGATCCCTCCCTGGTGGTCTCTTTTATCTGTAAGGTGGGCATTCGTTAATTGAAAGTTCATCGTATTATCTTATTTGAAATACAACGTACATCTCGACACATGTTCTCTTTTGCAGCTTAATCCAAAGAAGGGGAACTTCCTTGTGTCTGAGGCCAAAGAGCTTGGTCTGCCTGTGTAAGTTTATTCAGACTAAAAAAAGCATCTATAATGATTGAATTAAATGGAAATGTGTTGTTTCAGAGGCACAGCAGCGATCGGGCCCCTCATCAAAGCTCTGAAGGACGGACGCAGCGTAGAGTACGAGGGCAGAGAGGTAACGGCCCACAGACCCACCGTAAAAAATACATATTCATTTAGTTTTAGTCTTTGGTAGGGGTGTCACGATTTAAATTTTTTGAGTCACGATCATTGTGAGACAAAATATTGCGATTTTACGATTATTCATGATTATCGACCGAATGACGGGAAAGAACTGATATTTTTAGTTTTTGTCTTTAAAAAGCTTTTTAATACTTAAACTTGTAAACATTCACTGTTTCTAAAAATGAAAAATGCTTTAAGATTGTTTTGCATTAAAATAAATAGGCCTACATTGAATAATACAAAACAATGTCAACTTTATTACTTTATAATGACCATAATGACCATAATTATTTTACTATATATTATTAGGCCACAGCAGTGGTTTCGCTAGGGATAATTTCTCTCCTTCATTTTGAAGAGCAGGGTTATAAAAATCCGTCATGGGCTATTTTTATCCTTCATGAATTAATCTCGCATCATAAGCAATTTTTAAAGACCCATTTACATAGCCTATATATAAGCTGCATATTGTGTATGTTAGGAAAAATGTGAGATCGCTGGATAAATGGAGTTTAACTAAACATCTGAACAATCATGGAACACGAACTCTGCTACAGAAATGTGTATGAACTCGTGCGTAAAAGTCTCAGTGGAGGACGACTTATTCAGAGCGTCATCTGCTCCTCATATCAGGGCTCACATTACACTAATACAAAAGTAAAGTGGAGCTTATTATTTGCATTTTCTCGATTTTAACACTAATGTTTAAGAAACAGCAGGTGAACGGGACAATATTTACCAGTTCGCATCACTGCACTACGCGCCGCGCGCCACACACAGAAACACACACGGGAGGGAAAGAGAGAGAGAAATAGATGAGCTCGTCCTGAGATTTACGGGAGTTAAAGTTAAAGAGCGGCTCCAGATGAGAAGGATATTATTAGCCTTTAACTGCATTTGTATCGTGGTTTTCTTCCCCGTGTTGTTGTTAGCGCCCAGAAAGTTAGCTAGCTAGGCAGTGACACAAGTGAAACAGTGAAGCTGCGTTTAGAGAGAGAGAGAGAGAGAGCCCCGCGCGCTCTGAAAAAAAGCTGCCTTGCGTTTTTATTTTAATCACGGCTTGATTTTCAATCTGTCAAAATGACGGACGGCCTTTGAAATTTTCCGTCAAAGCTTAAAATATTCCATAAATGACGGAGAATTTTCGGTTAATGTAACCTCTGGGCCACAGTCTAGGCTCGGTTTCCTGTTCTCTAAAGTTCTGCTGCTGCTTAATTATTCGTCAGATTTTTTGATGAACAGAGAATGAAACGTGTTTACAAAATGACTAAGGAGACTCTTTTGAACAGCTGATTTCCACATGTGCGCGGTTTCACTTTCCTTTCTGTTACGCTCAAGCAGAGCGGAGCGCGTTAGCTTTTTGTTTACATCCTGAGCCAGTTGTGGCGGCTATTATTCAGTTCGTTACCTTGACCTGGACATTCACAGCGAAGGATTATCTCCAAGATGTTTCATATTCGACGTAGCCGATATCAGCGCCTTTTGCTGCAACTTTCTGACCACAGGGTTTGCATAACGGATGTTCCATCGACAACAACAACGCCTTGGTCATGTTTTGGATCCTAAAGAGGTCCCACTCTGCTGACTTCAATCGTTTTTGGGTGGATACAACACTGGAGGAGAGCGTCCTTCTGCCTAAACCGTGGCTTCTAAAATTCTTACGGATAACCTACCGCGTCCTTTTATAATCGTGGTAATCGTAAAACCGGTTAATCTTGACATCCCTAGTCTTTGGCTTTTGACTGAAATGTAATTTAGCTTTAGGCAAGATTTAGTCAATGTTTTTGTTTTAGTCTCATTTTAGTCGACAGTCTGCCCCAGGGCAAACTGTAGCTGCATACGTAGTTTCTTTGTGGAATTAAGAACAAATTAAGTCCTGTGGGTGATTTGTGTCATGACCCGGTCTCTCCTCAGATCCGTCCGGAGCAGGTGTGCACCCCCACAGACCCCGGCCCCGTGTTCCTGGTGGTGGAGTGTCCTTCAGAGAAGTTCATCCGGAGTGTCTGCACCAACCAACAGCTGCTGAGGTGACGCTTCGGCCTCTTTTAATCTGCCCAGATCCGCTTTATTTATGTAACACATTTCAACAACAGTCGGGCTCCTCGCTGTAACAACACACACGCAGCTCTAGCATCACTAAAACGCTTTTTCTAGTGGCCAATTCCAATCCACCTCAATAAAAGCCAAGTAGAAAACCAGGCTGCATTATGTAACACTGGGTCAAATCTCTTACAAAACTGTATTCAGGTTGCCCCCTAAGTTTACCCTGTAGTATGTTTCTTGTGGACCTTTTTGAGTCTGAAATAAAGAATATATATAACATGCTGGTATTTCCTCCCTCAGACACGTGTCGGGGACTGAAGACCCGGCTGCCCTCGTGGTCCACCTCACCCCGGAGTCCGTGCTGAGCTCTGAGCGGTACCAGCGCTGGATGGAGAGGTGCGTTCTCTCTTTTCAACAGGTATCGTAGCAACTTTGTTCCCAAGACTCGGTTAAAAACATCCTCAACTTTTTTCCACAGCTTTCCCTCCAGCACCGAGCACCTGATCCTGAACGAACACGCGCGTACGGTCCACAACATCCGCAGCTACAAACTGCAGGCGCAGCTCCACATGGTCCACCCAGAGGTCTTCCCTCCGCTCCGGCACTACAGGGCCAGGGTGAGTCCAGACATGGAGCCGAAATGAAAAGGTTCCAGCCCTGTGACCAACATTCCCGCTTTTTAGATAATTGATGGATTGAGTTGGAAAAAAAGGACATGAATGCAAACAAGCTCCTCTTCATCCCAGGTCCAGACTTGACTTGTTTGTTTTGTGTTGTAGGAGCCGCAGGCGGCGCTTCACGTCCCCAACGTCAGAGCCGAGTGTCTGCTCAAGTTCCAGCTGCGGCCGACGCTGGGCTGGAACAGGTCAGTGCAGGTTTAACGGTCCCTGCTGGATTAAATGTTAATACTTCCTCACAAACTAGACTGCTACTAGACCCTTATTTGTCGACGTTACCTGGAAGATTAATGTTGTGTGATTCAGTGTGTGTTCGTATGGTGCATTGTTGTGACATGGAGGAGTCGGCAAGGAGGAGGTGTTGCTGTTTTCTAACTCAAAGGTCCCAAAGTCGGGTCGGGACCAGTGCTTTCGCTAGGGATAATTTCTCTCCTTCATTTTGACGGGCAGGGTTATGAAAAATCCGTCATGGCCTATTTTTATCCTTCATGAATTAATCTCGCATCATAAGCAATTTTTAAAGACCCATTTACATAGCCTATATACAGGCTGCATATTGTGTATGTTAGGAAAAATGTGAGATCGCTGGATAAATGGAGTTAAACTAAACATCTGAACAATCATGGAACACAAACTTTGCTACAGAAATGTGTGTGTGTGTGTGTATGAACTCGTGTGTAAAGGTCTCAGTGGAGGACGACTTATTCATAGCGTCATCAGCTCCTCAATATCAGGGCTCACATTACACTAATACAAATGTAAAGTGGAGCTTATTATTTGCATTTTCTCGGTTTTAACACTAATGTTTAGAAACAGCAGGTGAACGGGACAATATTTACCCGTTCGCATCACTGCACAACGCGCCGCGCGCCACACACAGAAACACACACGGGAGGGAAAGAGAGAGAGAAATAGATGAGCTCGTCCTGAAACTTACGAGAGTTAAAGAGCGGCTCCAGATGAGAAGGATATTATTAGCCTTTAACTGCATCGTGGTTTTCTTCCCTGTGTTGTTGTTAGCGCCCAGAAAGTTAGCTAGCTAGGCAGTGATTTTCAATCCTTCAAAATGACGGACAGCCTTTGAAATTTTCCGTCAAAGCTTAAAATATTCCGTAAATGACGGAGAATTTAGAGGTTGACCGGTATGTGTTTTCTAAGATGCTGATTTTTGTGGATTTTGATTAGCTGATGCTGATCTTTATATAACAGCAGGGGGCGCTTTAATAGGGGCATAGGGCCGATTTATTCAGGACTTCCATGTTTAGTAGGTACTTCAGAGGACGCTCATTTGAAAGACAAAAATCAGCAGATTCCAAAATGATAATCTGCACATAAAGTAGGTGTACAAACTTGTGACCTATTTTCATCACGGTTTTCTTCAGCTCCTCTGAGGTAGAGGAAGTTGATCTTCATCTTAGGACTGTGACTGAGCTCTTTGCAATGTCAAAAACGGAAAGTCTCTGTCACTTTCGATTCTCCAGATATCGGAATCCTTTTAGCAGCATGATCTCAGCAGATGTAAAATACCCAAATATTGGCTCTACTCATCAGACACTGAAGTGGGGGTCGCACGGTGATTTCTAGACAATATTTTATTTTTTTCCCCAACATTGAATTTGATCTATTTTTGATTTAAAATATGCATTTTTTTTTGGTGAGTTAGGCCAAATATCAAAATATGGTATCCAACTAACATTAAAGGTGCATTATTCAACTTTTTATGTGGAAAGAAAGGTTGATATTTGCGTATTTGACCTTGTAGTGAGTGTATGAGTGTGACTCAAAGGTGTCTGTCTGCTCTACGCCCACTGTCCACAGCTCAGAGGTGGACAGTGCACTTGCACAACTCGGTTTATAAATGCTACATTTATTTAAAAACACCTATTTTACTCCTCCCTAGCCTCTTAGGTAAAACGACAGTAAAATGCAAAATATTTGATTTTAATGATAATTTCATGTCCCTCGGGATCAATAAAATATTCATCCATTTAAAAATATAATGTTTTAAGCACAACTTTTCATGGAAACTTCGCGAAATCAGTTATTTTAGCAACAATCTCAAAAATGTACAGTGAAATCCTGGAGGGACTGGTTCACAATGAAGTGGTTTTGGAAAACAAAGAAAACAGCCCTTATGCCGGCGTTTACCCCTCACAGAGAGGCCATTCCCGTGTGCGATGAGCAGCAGTTTGTGGCGGAGGCGTCGGAGCTGCCGCTGTTCCTGGAGGAGGTGGAGAAAAGCAGGAAGCTCTGGACCGAACAGGAACCGCAGAAACGGGGTCAGTCCAGTCTCATCACACACAACCTGCTGTGACGATAGACGGGTTCAGGGCAAAGAAATATCCAAAACATAGCAGTGTTTCATGTTTTCTTCTTGCAGATGAGGCCGAGCAGTTTCCTGAGGTGGTGTTTTTGGGGACGGGCTCAGCTCTGCCGATGAAGACCAGGAACGTCAGTGGCACTTTGCTCAACATCAGGTGTGCGTCCAAGTGTTCCTCCTCACAGATGGAATTAAAGAATGAGTTAAAGTCCCGTTGTAATGAAACTGGTGTGATCGTCTAACCTTTGTTTTGTGCTGCAGCGCGAGTCAGTCTGTGCTGCTGGACTGTGGCGAGGGCACGTTCGGGCAGCTCTGTCGTCACTATGGCGACGAGGTGGACCAGGCTATGAGCAAAATCAACACGATCTTCATCTCGCACATGCACGCAGACCATCACACGGTAAAAATTACTCAAATCAAAGCGGAATTAACATTTTACTTTACAGCTACACTCCTGGAATTTATGTCAGTAGTGAACCCGGCTCTGCCGGGTTAGTTCTAAATTTAGTTCTAAATGTTCCATTTAGAACTAAATTCCTGCAACCCTTGAATGCCTTATACACTTCTCTGTGCGTGCTTTATTTTAAACAAAGACCCGACAGCTCCCTGTAGATATTGATTATTAAACGACATTAGAACAGGTCGCTCAGATGTTTCTTTTATAAACTTCTGTCATGATTGTAAACTCTGACTGTGTTAGCCGCTAACTGTAGCTGCGTCTGCAGCTTCAAACCATAGACATAATAATACAATAAATAACAGCAGACATCACTCCTCACCGTTTGCCATAATAACTATGGTCGAAAAGGAAATCATGGTGGATTTACAGACTCCTACCCTGCTGTGACGGAGCATGTTCCTAAAAAGGGCATAAGGGCGGGATCTTCACTGTAGACTCGGCCCTCGCGGGGCGCGTAGTTTGGTCGTAGCTGCGCCCGCGCCATTAGCTCTAATGCTAACGGCCTGTCAAAGTCCGGCCCTCATTAGTATGCAAGATTTCTAAAATTGTTTATTACAAAAACCAGCCTGGTTTCTTTAATTGTAACTAACCCAGCATTATCACAGGAGCAATATCTAGCTGTAGAAAGAAAAAAATTAGAAATAAGGCTTTACAGTTGTTTAAAACATGTGTAATGTGCAATGCTTTCTAATGGAAAACTAGCTTGTTTTGCCGCCCACATATGGAGGAACTGTAGCAATGGCGGACAATGTCGGCCCTTAGTGTCGCGGTCATAAAGCAGAGCAACCAGCGGCCATTGCTTCAAACATTTGCGATGTTTGTGTTTACCTGGTGATGGGTGTGTTGGGGGTGTGAGATGAGGTGAGGGAGGTGTGGCGTTCCTCTGCTTCGGTGGGACAAAGTTCGCTCGCTGTTTCGGAGGTAGCGCATCTAGAGATGCAGTGTGGGAATGCAATCCGGGCCGGCAAAATGGAAAGCTGGGGGCGACTTTAAGGCCTTTTAAAAGTCCTTAAAAAGCATTGAATTGGATTCCATTTGCCAACTAATGTACATTTCTTGGAAAATAATCTTCTGGCTGAACCCTAAATTAGCAAATCACAAAACTGCAATCTTTAAGTTGTATAATGTCCTCTGAAAACAACAAAAAAATTGTCTCCATAAGGATTTATCGTGTTTAAAAGCGGGTAACTCTGTATTTAAGAGGCTTGCAGACATGTTCTGGAAAACATGCTGACTCTGAGCCGTGTCTGTGCTTCAGGGGCTGCTGAAGCTGCTGTATCAGAGGAAACGAGCGCTGGTGAGCCTCCTCTTCCTCCTCTTCTCCATCTGAACCTCCCCTCTGCCTCGTTGTGTCTGACCGTGTTGTTTTTGGTACAGTCCACTTTAGGTAAACCTGACTCTCCCGTCTTCCTGCTGGGCCCGGGCTACATCATGACTTGGCTGAACCAGTACCACCAGGCCTGCGAAGAGATCCTCCGACACATCAAGTCAGTCCCAACTGTTTGTTGTAATCCCTTAATTTCCTCGTGTCATTCAGTCTGATCTTTTACTTTTACTATTATGGTTTGTGAACATGCACTATATCGGTGAAGCCTTGCAGGGTCTGAATTTTTACTGTGCTAGGAAGACGCACTGCGTTGGTGCTCCTACTTAAAGAGCCATCTTTTCAGGCCAGGACTTCCAAGAAATTCTGTGACTACACTGTGACATCATCTGCGTACCCTTTGACAGTGTTGTTTTTAGCCGCCCTCTTAGTTTCAGTCTTAGGCCCCATCCGAAACCACTAAATTGTAGCCTCTAAGTACTAACACTAGCAACTAATCCTTAACCTTTCATGGGCTCAGCTGTTAGATCTCTATGCAGTTAGTGAACTTCTGCTTCAGCAGCATTTGCCCAATTCGACCGTCCTTACCCAGGGGAAGGGGAAGTGACATCACCAACAGCTGTTCTTCTTCTTCTTTAAAGTTCAATGCAGGCCAAACTAAAGCGCATACCGCCACCTACTGTATATTGTCCAACAACAACATAGTGTCCAAATAAAGACATTTAAGGGAACAAAAAGAGAAACATCCAAATGGTCCTTCACATTTCCCTTTATTTATCTCAACATCAGTTTCATAAAGCTACAGTATGCAAATTAGCCATGAGGCTTAAGTTTCTACTAAATGAAGCAAAAGCACAAACTGCTTCATTTAGGCCATTTACTGAGGAGGCTCTTTAAAACCATGTGACTGAGCTGTGGTGACGACAACATGTATTTAGTCACTTTTATAAAGTTTGGCTTGTGCAGAATCTTTTTTTTTTTTAAATGATTAATTGTGCACCTGTCAATCAACAGTGGTTGCGCATGAATCACTCGAGGGTGGGGGCGAGGGGGGTGGGGAGATTGGCGCAGTGGCTTATGGGATGGCACATAGCTCCTAATCGCCAGTAAGTTAGCATCAGAGGTCCCTATGCTAAAGTGGCTATGATAGTTAGCAAACAGGTCACTTTCCCTAACTCCTTCCTAACTGAAAGCCCAATTCGGACGCTTCTTATCATGGCGGACGCTGACGCACATCCGGTTTAGCTTTAGACCTCTTAACAATTTACTGGTTTCGGATGGAGCATTAGTCTTTGGATGAAAGTGCTTTTAGTTTTAGTCACATTTTAGTATTTTCTAAATGTGATAGGTTTAGTCGATGGAAACTCAGGTTTTAGTCTACTTTTAGTCAGTTTCATAAAAATAGTAATTAAGTATTAGTATTTCAACAAATTAATTTGTATTGGAAGTATCGATAAGTATTTGAAATTGGGATGAAGGTTGACAGACAGACAGATACAGACGGCATCTCTGGAATCGCCCATATATGGTCATGTTTGAAACAGTTAAAGGGGAAAACAATTTGGAGAAAAATCGAAACTTTCTCTAATTATTCAAAAACTACTTTAAAGGATCTGTATCATGCTATTTTAGCCATTCCAAAGTAAAGTATAGGCATATATATGATATATTGTACCTCTATCACTATGGAGTACTCATTTTTGAGAGAAATATAAGTATTTTTGGGGGGTATTTTCCCTACCCGGAAGACAAGACGCTTCGATTCAGTTAACTCCGCCCCTCTCTCCGCTCATTCCACATTTGCAGTATTATAAATATAAATATTGCTGCAAAAAGTGAAGTTACTTCACATAATGCAGTTATAAGGAGTTGACATGTGCAACAGTTTCATAAATGGCGAACACACACGCTAACACGCGTTTTGATTGACTCACCGCTCAGCATGGCCTCCCCATCGTCGGGTGTTTACGTTATGGCCCTCGTGTTGGTTATAAAAGTTAATCCACTTTGATTCTGGCCAAGGTTTACCAAGCATCCATCAGGTTGGTTGATATAGTAGCTAGCTTAATCCCGGAAAGAAATTCCAACTTCTGGCGAGTGCACTCTTCTTTAGGAAGGTTGAATAGTCCTGTTCCTCTCGTAGCCAAACGCGCATCCGTGGCATTATCGGTAAGAAAAAAGAACAGGCGGTGTCCAGAGTAGGTTAGAAAGAGCTCAGTCTTCAAAAACAACACTTATGCTCGGATCCATGGCTCCTCCAGCCGTGGGTGCGCTTGATTAGCGTCGTGGGACAGCACAGACGCGTCGGAGAGTTGCTGTTTTTGTTTTTTTTGTTTTTGTTTTTTTTTCAAAAAAAAAAAAAAAAAAAAAAAAAACGTTTTATAAATAAAAATCAGGCCGTAAGGCATTACATTACAGACGTAGAGCACTTCCGTTCCGCTGTGACGACACAACTGAACAGCTCAGTCGTTTACCAGGAGAAGGTGGAGCAGCTGCTCAGAGAGCAGGATTCAGGAGGATTACTTAGAACTGCGTGAATGAGGCCAAAAACCGCTCTGGGGGTGTTTTTGATAAGGAAATAGCATAACAACATGGCTAAAAACTCAAAAAGTCGATTTTGCATGATATAGGACCTTTAACAAATGCTAAATTATGAATATAGTTTTCTACTAAATAAAGATACAAAGACATGGAGAGAATAGTGGTTCAACAGCCCATAAATGCATAAATAATGGAGAATTCTAACATGATGCTTTATGTTAGCATCATGCTAATGCTAGCGCTAGCTACAACTGCCGTGTTTTCGCTTCTACTGAACAATCTGCTGTAAATAAACTAGATTTAGACTAGGGCTGGGCGATATATCGATATTTAAGATATATCAGTATATTTTTAAATGAGATCGCGTATATCGGGATATTTCAAATTCAGATAAGCCATTAAGTTGACTAAAAGAAACAGGAGGATTTTTTTAAAGTATATCTTATTCTTAAACTGAACACTTTATTTTGTTATCTCTTTATATATAAATGCTGCCCCATTTTATTTTCTAGGCTTTTTTTATTAAGATGTTTTTGTTTTTTTAAATGTGCACCTTATGGAGCTTTGTTATACAGTGTTTATGTTTACATTTATAGTGAGTTTTCAATAAAATTACTCTTATTTGGCTTTGACTTTGACTTAACATTTCATGTCACAGCTCTCACTTTGCGGAAAAAAACATCGGTGTATATATATCGTATATCGATATTCAACCAAAATATATCGGGATATGACTTTTGGTCCATATCGCCCAGCCCTAGTTTAGACTTGACTTTATTTGTATGTGATAAAGAAGTTTATATTTGCCAGAAAATGGCTAAAAAAGAGTTTAAAAAAAAAGTGTTTCCCAAAAGATTCTGTTTTCCCCCTTGGCGAGGCCACGCCCCCTTCTATGATGCGATGCCGTGTCCTCCATTGTGAACATGACTTTTCCCAAAAGCGGCCGCTCTCGGGGGGGGGGGGGAACTGTCCAGAGAAAAGATGAAGTCCCAGTTTGATCCCAGTCAGTGGCACGATCAGACCGTGGATCTCAGACTGGAGGACGGGGAGGAGAGACGTGTAGCAGCGTGTTCTCCAGCTCCGCGCTCAAGCCCTGGATGCAAAAATCTGATGAACCACTTTCTCCCATTTTCATCTCGTCAACATAAACGTCTCATGTTTTTAGCTCGTCACCATTACCAGTGCTCTCTGTCTACATTTGGACAAAGATGTCTCGAATATATATTGTTTGACTGATGGTTTTGTGTTTTTGTTCTTTTTTTAGCTTCATTTCAAACAAATGCTTTTTTCCAAACGCTGAGGTAACGTGGCCGAAGACTCTCTCCATCATCCAGTCTCTGCTGAAGAAGAACGGCCTGGACAAGGTCTGTTGAGACAAATCATTCATGTGATGGTTGATGTCTGTCAACTATGCTCTTCCATAATTCTGCTGCTCTTTAAGATGGATAAAAGAATCATTCCACGGTGGTTCATTTGTCCTAACAGAGGAGATGTTTAGCAGGCAGTCGCACTCAACCGTTGTCTTGTGTGCATTATATCGATATATTAAGCAAAGTAACTGTTTTTGGGCTTTTAACCGTGTTATAACATTGTTCCCTTGTCATAACAGACCTTAATTTCACACAGTTTTGAGTAATCTTATTCACTTTGGTCGTTTCTTCTTCTAATGCTGATCTCCAGTCTTTATTTCCTAGATTTTATTGCGTCACTAATGAAGCTCAACACTTTCCTCCAGTTTTTAAGCTCATGATTTATCTCCATAACCTTATTTTTTGCACGATATGTCAGATTAGACCCTGTATTATCTGTGTGTGTTTTTGTGTCAGGTGGAGACGTGTTTGGTGCGCCACTGTAAGCCCGCCTACGCCTGCTCGCTGACCCACGGCAGCGGCTGGAGGCTGGCGTTCAGCGGAGACACCATGCCCTGCGACGCGTTCGTCAGCATCGGTCAGTGACGCACGGGGCTCAGAGGTGAATTACAGCATCCTGAATAATACTGGTGTCTCGGTTTTCAGGGACAGGCGCCACGTTGCTGATCCATGAGGCGACTCTGGAGGACGCGCTGGAGGAGGAAGCCGTGGAGAAGAGGCACAGGTGAAGACACATTTATATGTCTTTTGATATCGTTTGGTATTCTCCTTTGACGAGTTCGGAAGTCACATGATGTGTGGAGCCTAAACAAAGGGTATTTCTCAGTTGTGAGGATCCTCGGCGTCTGAACCACTTTGGAGGAATCCACATCATCACAGCGCCGCCAAGTGCTGTTCAAATTTAACCAGACCCAGCTGCACTACTCCGTTTGGGTCATTCTGTGGATCCTCCTCTCCGTTATAGCTTTATTTAGCAATGAAACAAGCTAACTACAGTGGGATGAAAATGTATGTGAACGCTTTGGAATTTCTTGCATTTCTGCCTAAATTGGTCATAAAATCTGGTCTGATCTTCATCAAAATCATAAGAATGAATAAACAGTGTTTGCTTAAACTAATACCACCCAAACATTTTCATTTTGTCATATTTTTAAAGGCTGTAACATGTAAACATTCACAGGACAGGGAGGAAAAAGTAAGTGAACCCAGGAATCTCGCTGAACTGCAGCAGTTTTGTAAAGAGGAATGGTCCTGTGTGTTCCTCCCAGACTATTCAAGTTTGATTTGTGAAAGAGCTCTTGGAAGCTCCACAGCACTACTGGAAAAATATACTGTGGACTGATTAACCCAAAGTTGAATAGTCTGGGAGGAACACACAATGTCATGTGTGGAGGAAAAATGGAACAGCACCAACATCAAAACCCTCTCCCCACTGTGAAGTCTGGGTCAGGGAACATCATGGTGTGGGGCTGTTTTGATGCCTCAGGGCCTGGACAACCTGCTATCATCAATGGAAAAATTAATTCACAAGTTTATGAAGATATTTGGCAGAAAGACCTAAGACATTCACAACATGCACTGAATAAGTAAGTGAACCCTTGTATTAAATAGCTGGCTGACCCTTCTTTTGTCGCACCTGCTTTCCTGTAGTTGCAGATCACTCAAACGATCAGGAATTCATGTTGGACCATTTCCTCTTTACAAAACTGCTGCAGTTCAGCGAGATTCCTGGGTTCACTTACTTTTCTTCCCTGTCCTGTGAATGTTTACATGTTACAGCCAATAAAAATATGATAAAATGAAAACGTTTGGGTGGTATTAGTTTCAGCAAACACTGTTTATTCATTCTTATGATTTTGATGAAGGTCAGACCAGATTTATGACCAATTTAGGCAGAAATGCGAGAAATTCCAAAGCGTTCACATTCATTTTCATCCCACTGTATGATGTATATGTTCGTAGTCAAAAAAAGAAAAAAATCATCGGTATAAATGTAAAGTTAATCTTAATGGAAAACCTAATAAATGGGTCTAAATGTATTGAGAAATTAGGCATTTGGCTGTTAATGTAAGTCTGCAATTTTCGTAGCGATAAACTGGACCTGCTAATGTTCAAATTCAATTTCTTCGCAAATCTTTTTATTCAGGCCCAAATGTTCAAACAGTAAGACGCCCAACCAAAACCAGTTTATAAACAGCTTTCTGTCTTATTTATAAAACAGTAGTTTTGCTCACTCTGGAGGCTGCTCCAAATGCGCTTAGATGCGGCGATATTAACAGGACACTCCGCTCTGCTTTGGAGGAGCCCACTTCCGAGAAGTCAATGGATCCGAGCAATGGAGAAACACCCAAAGACTCCTACTGTATAGGGGGTCGCCGTGGGCAACACAAATGTATTAAATAGGTGGTAATAGTTCTATGGTGGGTCAAAACAATGTTCACAGACAGAGCGTTGCTTCTGTAAAAAGATCTGCGCTGTAAAAGATCTGTTTGCCCACCATTCGCCAAAACATCTGGTGAAAATCGCGGAAAGATCCTCCCTATAGTGATGGTTCTCAACCTTTTTAGTTGCCACCCTCAATATTAGAAAAGCTGTGGTTCGCGACACCCACAGGCCACGTTTTCCATTCAAACTACATAGAAAATGATGTGTCCCTTATGATCGGCGTCGGGTCAGGCTTAAGATTGTTATTATTCCCTTTACGTTTTGTCTGATCTCTAAACCAATGAAATCTAACCGATGGACGCTCGTCTGTTCCCAGCACCACGTCTCAGGCCATCGGCATCGGGATGAAGATGAACGCCGAGTTTATTATGCTCAACCACTTCAGCCAGAGATACGCCAAGATCCCAATGTTCAGCGCCGACTTCAGCGACCGAGTGGGCATCTCCTTCGATCACATGAGGGTAAGGCCACTCACCGAGGACATGTCGTTCCAAATTCCAGACCTCAGATTGATTGGAGACAGAAGCTGGGATTCAGGAAGCGACAGCAGCAGTTTGTTGCTCAATAGTTTCCCGTTGTGTCCAGTTTGCTTTTGAATATTGTTATTTTCCCTCGTTCCTTTGTTCGATCGAATTTCTGCAAATCTTAAGAAATGAAATGTGCACAATATTTGACCATAGAAATGATTGTATTTGGTCGGGCTGGGTTCTGTTACATTTTTTCGATACTGGTACTTTAACAATATTTTTTTCGATACCTATACTCTACTATTTGTCGCCTAGAACCAGAAAACAGAACAATAATGTTTGGCAGATTTTCAAATTTACAATATCCTGGTTCATCATGTCAAGAAATGTGTGAAAACTGGGGGAGAAATTGTGGCAAAAAAGGAAAAATTTGGACAAAACTTTTTTAAATTAAATTATGGGGAAATTGGAGGTAGAAATTGTGGTAAAAAATAAGGTGTATTGGGTACTTCCTTTATTTGCTGTCCCTGGACAGAAAAAGAAAACAGAAAATTGGTACCTGCTTTTGATACCATACCAGTATCGTTTAACGGTACCCGGCCCTAGTATTTGGGCTTAAAAAAGGCATTAAATTTGACTTGCCACTTTCTGTGAAACCCTAAATATAAGTCCATTTGTTTTGTCTTGCTGTGGTGCTATTTATTTATTGGTTTATTTGGTCAGGACAGTTTAGTTTATTAGGATCCCCATTAGCTGTGCTTTACAGACAGCTAGTCTTCCTGGGGTCCTTGTTAAAAGCATATACATATACAAAAGTATTGTCAATATGACACACAAGACATAAAATACATTATAAAAAGAGAATACAAGTACAATGTAAACTTGACATCATTCTGCATCCTCAAAGATAATCAACACCAATATAGTTCTTCAATTGTTCTTTCAAAACAGATTATGGTCTATTTGAACCAGGTTTAGTGGCAAGACGTTCCACCCCGTCATAGCTCTATAGACTAAGGTGCTTTTGAGAACATTTGTATTTGCTTTGGAAATTAAAAACCATCCTCCTGATGCATGTCTAGTGTTATAGCCATGTGACTCTCTGTTTTTAAATTGACTAAATAAAAACATAGGATTATTGACTTTTAAGATTTTCCAAGTAGAGAATAACAGTGAAGCTAAAGTGCATGTTAATGAACATACATGCATGTAAACACACCACACCGGATTGTAGCCTTAATTTCCATCCGTCGTCCCCCATGCACACTCTCAAACACACTCTCATTCATCCTGGCCTATTGTACATGTTTTGGTGGTGGAGGAAACCTACGCAGACACGGGGAGAACATGCAAACTCCACACAGAAAGGCCCTGTCCAGGTGGGAATCGAACCTTCGAGCTGTGAGGCACGAGCTCTAACCGCTGCGCCACCACGTCTCTGTTGTTCAAAGCAGTGTCATGTCTCCTCAGGTCCGCTTCAGAGACTTGAAGCTGCTGCCGTCCCTCACGCCGGCGCTGAAGGCTCTGTTCGCCGAAGACCTCAGCGAGATGGAGGAGCAGCGGGATAAGCGCGAGCTCAGGAACACCAAAACAGCAGCACCGGAGCCGCAGACAGGGGGCGCTAAACGAAAAGCAAAAACAACAGACGCACCGAGCAAGAGGCTGAAGACCAGCTGAGACCTGTCAGCGAGGAGTTATTTTAGTTTATTTAAGGAGAGCTGTGTTTGAATGCAGTGGAAAAGTGTCGTGTACAGAAATTTACTTTCAAAATAAATGATCACATGTGCACTGAAGGATTGAGTTTGTGATATTTTAAGGGGAGACCCTGGAGCAAAACTTTGGGGCAAATAAATGACCTAATCCTCACAATAAGGTTTAAACTTTGCACATTGAGTCATTTCTCCATAGATTACTTAACAATATTTTGAAAGTTTTCTCAATATCTAGTCCTGCCCGATTTATTGAGCTTTGAACCTCAAAAAAACAAAACGCATTCAAAATCCCCTCTGAAATAATCATTGTATTTATACATCAATAGAATAAATGCATACATTTAAACCTGGCTTTATTATTTGCATGTTGTCGCCTTTTTGGTCAGAATAGAATAGAATACTTTATTTGACATTATACACAAGTACAATGAAACTTGTTTGGCTCTCAAAGTCTCAATAATAAATAATATTAAAAACGCCCACAAACAAAACATCTGTAGCAGCTACAATGTGGTGCTACAGTGCTATGGGCAGCAACATTAAGATATGAAGGAGCTAACAGGTTGGTGGTAGAAACTGTTCCTCAATCTGGTGGTGCATCTTTCAACAATCAGCTCCTTGATCTTAGTGGTGTTGAGGACCAGGTCATTGTCCCTGCACCGCTGAGTGAGATGCTCCACCTCCAATCAGAGTGGTGTCAGGGTGCAGTCATTCGTGAAAAGAGCGTACAGCACAGGACTCAGGACACACCCCTGGGGCATTCCTCTGCTGAGGACAAGGGTGGAGGAGATGTCTGCCCACCCTGACATACTGAGGTCGGCCTGTCAGGAAATGCATTATCCAAGAATACTGGGTAAGCCCCAAAGAGTGAACCTTGGTGACAAGTTTGTGAGGGACCACAGTATTAAGAAGAGAAGAAGAAGAGCTTTATTTATATAGCGCCTTTCACAGACATGGTCATAAAGCGCTTTACATGAGACAATGATACATTCACTCCATACTCGGTGGTAAGCTACGTGTGTAGCTTCAGTTTCCCCTGGGGGAGACTGACTGAAGCGACTGCACACATCTGCACCAACGGTCCGTCTGATCACCATCATTCATTCACACACACATCATTCATCCTGGCCTATTGTACATGTTTTTAGTGGTAGGGGAAATCCTACGCTGTGAAGCGAGAGCGCTAACCGCTGCGCTACCGTGCCGCCCGGTACGGTATTAAATGCAGAACGTCCCATGGAATACCTTATTTTCATTTGAAAACGTGAAATTAAAGACACTTTTTGCTTCAGCATCTGCAACTCACTGAATTTTTGAGCTAGAGTTCTCAAACTTTTATACAAAGTACCCACATTTGTTAACTACAAATGGCACCAATTCAAACCTCTGCAAGAAAATCACAGACCTCATGAGTTGTCAAATACATGGTGGTCCTTTGTTACAACCTACCCCACTACCGGGGTAGGTTGTAACAGTTAGACAAAAGAAGCAAAAACAGAGGCCACGTCATGTGATATGCTTCAAATAGATGTTTATTTAAATAAAAGAACAATCCAGAACAATGTCTCACTCTCTCTCTCTAACCTGTCACATGCTTAACCTCACGTGGAGTCAGTCCATAATACAGGTCTGCTGTCTGAGTCAAATAATCAGCCAACACTTCCTCCTGCACCTCAGAGGAAACTCTGTTGATGCTTCAGTGTGACCTACACTGGGATGATCACTGGACCCTGGTCTCTCAGATTCTGCAGTGTTTTGCAGCATCTGCTCAGTGTTACATGGCAGATCACATGTGCCTTTGCAACTGATCTGACCTGCCCTTCTTTCTGACCTCATCAGATGCTCTTTTTTTTTTACATTAGCTGGCACAAATCTGTCAGTCTTTCTTTTCCTCTGTTTAGGCATTCTGTAAAAGTATTCAAATCAAGTAAGTGTTATTAACTGTATAATTATAGGGGATGATTGTGTTACAACCATCCCCACCCCTGTCAGCCATTGTTTAGTGAGCTGTATCTTGGTTTGAAAATAGCAGGGGAAATGTGCATCACATTTTGCCTGAGAAACTACAATTTAATCTAATGTAAGTCATATGGTTTTATGTGCAATAGTATAAGCACTAAACAAAATATAGTCTTGGTCAAAAAATGTACTTTCTTACCTCAAAATCATTTTCTTTCTCTATAGAATCTGCATGAACCTGTTTACAACCTTAACAATCGCCGTGTGGGATCAGGGAGGAGGTGGGTAAACACTGACTCCTATCTTACTTGTCCCTCACTGTGGTCTGGAGATGATATTTCCCCCTGACATTTGTCTCCGTCTCTGGAGAAATCACACTTTCGTTCAGTCCTCCGTGGATTAGCTCACAAACAACACGCTGACTCTACCGCAAACAATGTGGTCGTCGACTAAGATATTTCATCATAATTAAGTCAAAGTGATATTTTTGTCGACTAAATGAAAAGAAAACGTGACACAGTTTGAATAAGCCTCGTATCAGTTCAATGTTTTGCCAGTGGAGTGTTAATTCTAGCTGAACCTGCAGTGACTTTGAGAAACAGCTGTAAACAAATCTCACTGACATCTGTCCCTGAGTTTACGCCAGCTCCGCCTTTCGCCTTTCACAGTGAAACCCCTCGCCATTTCACAATAAAACATGCAGACGTTTCACAGTAAAAGTCCCAGACACCGGTTTATGGCTCAGGAGGAACACGGCCCACAGTAAAAAACAAAAGTATCACCATCATCTCTCCGTGACTTTCGAACTTTTTACTTAATATGGAAGGGCTCTCTTTTCTTGCAGGATCTCCACAGTGAACCAGCCACGTATGGATAACGGACATATTATTTGTAGACCGTCATTCCTCTCTCTCTTCCCTATTTACATTAATCAGTGATGGCAGGCAGAGCCGGTGCTGACCCTTTTGGGGCCCCAAGCAAAAATCCACATGGGGGCCGTACAGTACGCAATCCATGGCTATTCAAACAAAGAGCGAACCCATTTACAGTCAAAAACAGTTCCATGTGCAGTAGAGCAGGGCAGAAGTGGAACATAATCAATCTATCAATCAAAGTTTATTTAGAAGAAGCAGAAGAAGAAGATCTTTATTTATATAGCGCCTTTCACAGACATGGTCACAAAGCGCTTTACATGATTATATTTATATAGCACTTTACAAAAACAAAAGGAAGACCAAAGTGCTTCACAACTCTGGCCCTGCCCCACTGTGTGAGAACCACTAAGCCTCTGTCAGACTGAGATTGAGGATGAGACTAGTTTATGTTCCCCACTTTGAAAATGGTAAATGGTCACATTCCATCACCTCTGGTTCCTGACCCACAGTTTGGGAACCGCTGATGTTTCTCGGCAAGTCATTAAGACTCAAATTAAGGTAAAATATTCTTAAATACAGTGATTGTTTTGCTGTGCTGTTTGCTTTTCCATGTGATTCAGCAATAGCTCCATGTGACGAGTGTGGGCAATATTTATGCAGACATACAGTACTTGCATACATTTTCTGGATTCATTATGATTGGATGAGTCGATGGCGCCCATGACGCCTCTGAAACCCATTTATAGCACACAAGAGGAAGACTGACCTCCCACACAGACGTTCAAAAGTTGATGATGATTTTAAACATCGCTGGCCTGCGTAGACCCACCGGCCCGTCCCCTGTGGTATTTCCGAAGCTCTCATGTTAAACATGTTTTTACGGCTCGTGCGCAGCCGGAGGTCACAGACAGCGCTTCACCCTCATCACTCTTTTTACCTTGAGATGAACGGCCGTTGTCTCAGCTCCATTAAACCGGCGCGGCACGAAATGTATTCTTCTAGAACCAAGGCATTATCCGCTGCATCCTGTCTGTGGTCCCATAGGACGGTACAGTGGACGGTATTTTGTTCCGAAAACTGTCAGTATGCAACGATACTGTACCATCGGGCCTGTTCGTTTGTAATGTGGATTTCTGCACAATATATCGCATTCCATTTCACTTTTATTTTGTCTTTTTTTTACAAACACAGCCTAAAATAAAACAAAAAGGAACTTGAAAATGTTGGAAAAGTGCCGTTTTAGTCAAATTTTCCTCCATCTCAGCCTCATTGTAGTTGGGATTTAGTCAAATGTATCACAATTTGATGATAAAAAAAAGCTGCTTACCATTTTTGTTTTAAATTAAAGAGTGTTGGAATGAAATTGTTAGCCATCTTCACCACTGTGATAATTTACTTACTATCAAATATTGCACATTTTCCTTATATTATGCAGCCCTTGTCACAAAGGTCATATTTCAAAACTATTTACATTGTAGATTTTGTCCGAAGGCATTAATTTATGAGTGAAAAAAAAGGTGAAATATGGCTATATGTTTACACCTACCCTACCCTACTCCACCTGCATTTGAAATGCTGCCACTTTACAGTTAACTGTACTTCTTTTAGTACCTGCTTGCCCTGGTACTAACCAGTCCAAGCAGGTGCTGTTTCCATTGATACAGCCAAAAGCAAAGCCATATCCATGTATACGCCCTGGTAACCAAGGATACAGTATCACATTTTCCAGAATAATGGAAACACAACCAGGCCAAGTGCAGTAGAGTAAGGCAGGGCTGGTGGAAACGAGCCAATGGAGTTCAGGAATGTGATGTCATATTGCTAAGCATTATAGGATTAGGAGCAATTGTAAACGAATGGAGATTTTAAAAGTTAAAATACTGGAGTTATTGTTCACATTAAAACACTTGGACATCACAGTGTGTTAGATGTATTTACCAGCAGTAACTCAGCAGCTAACAGAGTTGTTCCACGTCTTTTTTCTCCACTTTTTATACTGTTTTTAGCTAATGTTAGTCAATGGAAATGACGCAAAAGGGGGTTTTCATTGTTAACACCTTTATTAAATGGCTGGAACACATTTAAAACAAAATTAATTTATAGAAATATTATATATAATATATATAAATAATATATTATTTATTTTTACCTGCAGTCATTTAGCTCGCTTTTTTTGAAACATTGTGCAAAGAAACAGTCATTCATGCGTACAACAACAACAACACTTATCTCTCTACCATGTTTTGACAATAACGAGAAAGGCGAGTTTTGTGCCTTCAGCTTACCTAGCTACCTCCTAAGTGATGCCCGGGTATCGGCTGTTGAGATGGTCCAACAACAAAGTTGAAGTATATCTAAGCAATGCAATACTTGCATTTTGATCCGTCATTCTTGGTTGTAAAGCGTTTCTCCCACGCTGTGCTGGCCCGCTTCATATTGAAAAGTTAAACTAGCTAGCCATGCGCGATGACGGCTTCTCATGAACAAATGTTTGGGAGCGCTCTGGCGGTCTCTGGTGGTGCAAAATGTATTACAAGTATTTTCAATGGCACGGCAAATTATACATGCCAGTTAACCGAGCAAAATGCTTTTACTCTGTTACGCAATTTTTCACCCCTAGTATGTAGCATGCACTTTTGAAGGTTTACCGTCACATGTTTCCGACGTCATCCCTGACAGCAGATGTGGGTATTCCTTTCCTGATTTGAAAGCTTAGAACCGAATGGAGATTCTGTTATGACCGAACTTGACTGGGGGCAGGTGCAGATGGTAGAAAGTGTTTCAGATCAGAGAGATTCTTTTGGGGTTTTACTGCTACAGTTTCAACTCAATGATCTTCTGATGGGAATAACTTCAGCTAAACAATTTGTACTTTCCTGTTCTGTTCTGTATGATTTATCTTCTGTTCCTCCGGCTAGGATTCAAAGTGTGGGTCTTTTCGTTTTCTCGTTAATCTTGCCGGGGTCGGGGGTTGACCGGTCGCAGTGCAAGGACAAAGTTTGGAGCTAAATCTCCTGCTCCTTTTCCACAACGACGGGGGCCGGCGACCTCAGGCTGACAGGGCTGTCCATCACGCGTCACCTCAGCACCCAAACGCAGGACACACCCAGGCAGGAGCAGATAGAAGGAGCAGCACGAGTTTATGAGGCTGAGGAGTGAGTTATGTCCAGTCTTAAACTGTAGATCAAAGCGACAGGTGAACAATTGAATTCTATAAAGATGGGCTTTTAAATGGCCGGACTTCAAATATGGCAGCGTCCTGTGTTGGTGAAGACTTGTAGGGAAATGTTCGTTGCTGTTGCCTCTTGTCCCTTAAAGAGCGGGTCTTATGCTTTTAGCAGGTAATTTGGTAATAACGTCAAACACATTTTTACAATTTGTTTGGTAGAAACGAACGCCACATGATTTTGCTTTGTATTTCGCCTTTTCCTGCCGCGATGGCTCCAATATGATACATGCTCATATCGGAGCTGAGAGCGCATTGACTTGGATAAAGCTGAGAGGAACAGAGGGTGGAGAGAGAAAAGGGCGTGGTGCGCGGAGGTAAGAGGACACGTGTAGTGCAGGCTTCAAAGACGCACATATGAACTGCCTCGTTCGTCC
This sequence comes from Neogobius melanostomus, assembly GCA_007210695.1. Lineage (NCBI taxonomy): Eukaryota > Metazoa > Chordata > Actinopteri > Gobiiformes > Gobiidae > Neogobius > Neogobius melanostomus. The sequence continues at coordinate 1,283,131 of VHKM01000480.1, forward strand.
ACTGTGCTTCTTAAAGTGCATATGACAGGTTTGAATGCTTTTAAAAATATGACTTATTTAGATGGATTACATGAGTTGCATAATTAGCATTTTATTTCAGTGAAGCTGCAATTTTATTGAAGAAATGTTTGGCAGAAAAGTTATTTTTATTTGAATTTTGAAGCTGCTGACAGGAAGTGACATGGAGGAAGGTAACATTCCATGGCAGTTTGACTCATTCATTTCCCATTGACTTAACATGGTTGCACGGCAACAGTTTAAAATTGTTTACCTTCCTCTATGTCACTTCCTGTCAGCAGCTTCAAATGTCCAATAAGGAAGTGAAACTATAAACGTCACAAAAATGGCCAAACTAAAGAAAACTGGGTATAATCTTTAGCAAAATCTTGAATACAATTGTGTTAACTATGTTTTTGCAAAAAATTGTCTAATGTATCATATGCACTTTAAGCATTTAAGGACCTATAGATGGCGCAACGTTTACGTCACATCAGTGGCGCCAAAAGGTTAACGCCCCTTTTCGGGGGAAACAGAAGCTCCGTACATTGGAATGAATGAGGAAAGATCGTCTGAAAACATTTAATTGACACATGAAAAAACGTTTCTTTGTTTTATTTAATGATCGAATGTGAAAAGGAAGCCATGGAAGTGACCTGTTGCTTCAGATAATTCACAGAGAAGACGGTTAACGTTTTAAAATTGAGCTGCTAAACCCACTGTGATCATGACTTGTCTGTGACATTTGCCTGTGGAACTTTTTCGCTGGATGCTTTATAATGTCACTACAACAGCTTCAGCTTTTAGTCTGTTGCTTTATATTATCATTAAATTAAAATCATACAGCCTACGATGTCGTTTTGTAGCTTATGAGAGCAAATGGTACATGGTTCATTCAGCAGCTAACCTACTAGCTGCTAATGCTAACGTTAATGTGCGTTTTAAACCCGAGAGAATCATTAATTGGGCCTAATGCTGAACAGGTTTAATGAGTTTGAATAATTACCTGTTAAAGACGTTACACAAAGTGCATAATACACGGCCACCAGGGGGAGCTGTTTCCTCAGTAATGAGCTCTGACATAACAGATGCTAGTGATCGATAAACTCGCTCATATAAGTGTCCACAAAAAATAAAAAATATCTTCCAATCGTCTTCTGACAGTGACTTGATGTGTCTGTGATCAAGAACGGACATTGTCCTGTAGTTCTGATCACTGGTTTGGAATATTGTATCCTCCTAATGAGAAATAGTCCCTGTTTCACATACACACTAATGCAATTTTTAACTCTCGATTCCCCCAAAAGGGGGCGTTGCCCAGTAAAAGTTCCCGGATGTTGCTCCCATCTATACTTGGCATTTTTTCCTTTTTGTAGGGAAACATTCTTTTTGCCCCATAAAAGAAAAAAATCAGCCTGGTGCGTGAAGTGTGCAATGTTTTATGATTGTTGTGTATCCTCAACCTAAATAGTAGATATGTGACGAAATGGGGTTTACCTTTTTCCTCACATTGACGTTCCAATATTCATTTCTAATAGTGAATTATGAGCTTTAATATTGACAAACAGATAATGCTCTGAATAAGTGTTTCTCCTTTGAGACTTTTTACACAGAAGTTTTAACACATTTACAAATGTTTCATTCATGTACAATAGGCCAGGATGAATGAGTGTGTTTGAGAGTGCGCATGGGGACGACGGATGCAAATTAGCCCAAGGCTACAATCCGGTGTGGCTTGTTTACATGCATGAGACCCATGTATGTTCATTAACATGCACTGTCCTGACCAAATAAACCAATAAATAAATAAATGATTGTGTTCAGAAATGATAGTTTAGCTTCATTTATCCTGCAATCTCACATTATTTCCTCATATGAATAACGGGTATATGTCTCTTTAAACGCTTAACAAAATACATATAAGAGATTAATTCATGACGGATAAAAATAGGTCATGACGTATGTTTTATGTCCCTGAGAGAAATTATTCCAAGCTAAACCACTGGTAGAAACTGCAATATTGATCTAAAGCATCCATTTTCTTTCGTGGCCGGGTTGCAGAGGCATCAGCCTGAGCAGAGACGCCCAGACTTCCCTCTGCCCGCACACTTCCTCCAACTGTTCAGAGGGATCCTGAGGCAACACCAGGCCACAGAGACATATGCTGCATCCGAAACCATTAAATTACTAACACTGGCAACTAATCCTTAACCTTTAATGGGGTCAACTGTTAGATCTCTATGCAGTTAGTGAACTAGAGCTTCAGCAGCATTTGCCCAATTCCACCGTCCTTACCCAGGAGAAGGGGAAGTGACATCACCAACAGCTGTTCTTCTTCTTCTTTAAAGTTCAGTGCAGGCCAAACAAAAGTGCATACTGCCACCTACTGTATATTGTCCAACAACAACATAGTGTCCAAATAAAGACATTAAGGCGGGGAAAAAAGAACATCCAAATGATCCTTCACATTTCCTTTTAATTTATCTCAGAGGTTTCATAAAGCTACAGTATGCAAATTAGCCATGTGGCTTAAGTTTCTACTAAATGAAAGCAAAAGCACAAACTGCCTACATTTAAGCCATTTACTGAGGAGGCTCTTTAAAACCATGTGACTGAGCTGTGGGGACGACAACATGTATTTTGTCACTTTTATAAAGTTTGGCTTGTGCAGAATCTCTTGTATATATTTTTATTGCGCATGAAGAATCACTCAAGGGTGGGGGCGAGGGGGGTGGGGAGATTGGCGCAGTGGCTTATGGGATGGCACATAGCTCCTAATCGCCAGTGAGTTAGCATCAGAGGTCCCTATGCTAAAGTGGCTATGATAGTTAGCATACAGGCCACTTTCCCTAACTCCTTTCTAACGGACAACCAATTCGGACACTTCTTATCATGGCGGACGCTGACGCACATCCGTTTGGCCTTAGACCTCTTACCAATTTACTGGTTTCAGATGGAGCAATAGTCCCTCCAGCGTGTCCTGGGCCTTCCACGAGGCCTCCTCCCAATAGGACATGTCTGAAACACCTCCAAGGGAGGCGACCAGGAGGTATCCGAAACAGATGCCCGAGCCACCTTACGGCCCCTGTCGATGTTAAGGAGCAGCAGCTCTACTCCGAGTTCCTCCCAGGTGACTGAGCTTCTCAGCCTTTCTCTAAGGGTGCTCATTTGGCCGCCTGTGTCTCCACCACTCAACTCTCCACTGACCTGAAAAGTGTTGTATTCACCTTTTTCCAGTGGAGAACCTAGGCCATTTACTCTGCTGCAAACCGCCCCAGTGCACGCTGAAGGTCCTGAGTTGATGAAGCCAACAGAACATCATCAGATCCTGATGGTTCCCAAACCGGACACCCTCCGGTCCCTGGCTGCGCCTACAAATTCTGCCCATAAAGATAATGAACAGAACATCTGGAGACATCTAAAACAGCTGAAACAAAACATCCCGCTGTTTCACTTCCCCATACTTCTCGCGAGCTTCCATAAGTCGCTTCCTGCCTCCGTCTCCGTTAAACGCTGCAGGAGTAGAGGATTTTCTGACCGTCTGAATCCAATTACAAAAACTAAAAACAACTCTGTTCAAACATAGACACATTTTTAATATTTCAACAACATTCACCGTCAACAGGACCGGCCCCAGCTCAGATGCTCAGAGGGCTACAGAGACATACTTTTGGACTTTAGAAAGAACGAGACGATTTGGGGCGAACGTTTAAACGAGCGGTCAATCAACGGACAGAGTAACAGTCTTTGATATTATATGTATCTTATATAAATACACAAGATATCATCAAACACATTACTGACTGAGTATAAGACGTTCAGCTGATATATACGGGTCACTCTCACTGTGGTCGGGCTGGGACACAATATATTGACATGTCTCTGTTGTGATACAGTATGTGTATCGTATCAGAAACCACGTATCACAATACTCAGTTCTGTTATAGAGAAATATAAAATGCCTCTGCCGTTTGTACCATTTTACCTTTTAAAAGTGCTTTAGTAATATCTGATTTATATTTAATTCATAACTTGTGTTTGTTATTCAGGATAAAGTATTGCAGCTTGTTATGTCAAATCATAATACTGTGCATTCATTAGAATATTCTGTAAATGGAGTGTGGCAGGTTTGTGAATCCAATCACTTCCAAAAAACAATCAGGAAAAACATTTGGAGATTTTCTAAAGATTTTTCCAAAACTAATAAAAAATGGTATGTGATACAGATATCTCTGATTCAGTTTTCACTAGAATAAACTCTCTTCAGATTTCCATAACGGTTTTGTAAATGATTTCAAATTACCCATTCATTTCTATGGGTGATGTCATTACGTATAATCCGTGAGGTCATTGTGACGAGTAATATATCTAGTTATAGATATCTACAACCAAATTTGACTTGACTATTTCAATTGGAGATATCTAAAACTCAACATTATTTAAGATATCTTACAAATGTTTTGAGACTCAAAAGAATTATAGATCTTAATTTGGCTTTGCGACAAGTCAAAACTAAATTACAGATATCTCTAAATATAATTATGAGAAGTCAAAATGTATTATATCTTTAAAGCCACACCGCGTAGAATTTTACCTAATATATAAAATTGAAATACATTTATTTTATGACAGATATTTTCATCATTGAAAAATACCTCATAAATGTAAAAAAAAAACATGTGATTTGCTGTGAGCGGCTCAGCTCTCCTAAGACATGACTGTAACTTTACCGGGAGTGGGTACGTCTCTACTTTAGTCGACATCTCCATGGAGATGTCGACTAAAGTCAGTAGAATTTGAGATTTTAACAGGTTAACTCATCCAAATCCATTCTTTGATTACCCACTGCAAAAATAGCATTTTATGTGTCGAGCTGGTCATTAGGAACATGTTTTTTACTGATGGCCACAGTACAGTCCAAAATGTTACACAGTGTGCCTTTAAGTTACAGATATCTGCAATTAATTTAAATTTTAATTATGAAGATCAAGACATATTCAAAACATGTTTTGTCAGCACAAAACTGAATTACTGATATCTTTAACTGTAGTTTTGACTTATCGATATCCATAATTGGAATTCTGATAGTGTGAAAATGATGTAAGATTTATCCCAAACCTCGCTTTGACAAGTCAAAATGAAGTATAGAAGTGATGTGTCGACAACTGAGTTTTGTTAAGACAACTTGAATTACTGATAAATGTAACTGTGTGAAAGACGAGTGAAAATGAGTTACAGATATCTCTGAATATGAGGACATTTCTGGGTAAATGGACGTCTGGTCACGTTAGCATTAGCCTAGAGCAGCTACTAATCAAATCGACAACTCCAGTTCTTGAATACGTCCGTGGTTAAGCCTCTGCTGTTGATAAATGTGTCTAAATAAAACAGTCTGTGGCCCCGGGTTTCTCAGCACTGCTCCTCGCCCAGTGAGTCCGTGCAGTCCATGTCCGGATGGGGCCGTGAGGCTCTGGTTTTGCCCCGGCTCGGCGCGCTGTCACTGGGCACCACCGGGGGGCTGTGGCTGGGGTAGACCTCCACGGCTCCGGATATGGACTGCAGGGGGCGCTGTCTGAAGTAGTGGAAGGCCTGCTGGTCCAGGTAGGTCTGCTCCTCCCTCAGGCCCAGCTCAAACAGTTTGCGTTTGTGGCGGAACTCGATGACCGTCTTGGTGTAGGAGTTTAACGTAGTGACGGACGCCGCCATGCAGCAGGTGAAGGAGGCCCAGGCCATGCTGCGGACACACAGGAGCGGGGGTTACCCTTAGCTACACCCGTTACAAACACCTACACTTGGGTTCAGACCTCCCAGAAATTTACTATAATATTTTAACACCCTCTGCTGTCTCCTGCATTGGAGCCTCTGCGGTTATGATAGACTCTGCGATGCTAATGTTGTTGTAACAGCTCTCTCGATGATTTTTAACATTATTAGTAGATTATGAATCTAACCACACAGTTTTTTTTTAATTAGGGCCAGATTTTTACCAGATTTAAATCTGTTTCACTGTCGTTAACTTAAAAATTGGTACACTTAAAACTCAGGAAATAAACGTCTTTCCCAGCTCAGCGTTCCGAGGACAAATGGAACGCAGCATTAAGCCCAATTTAACAGAGCATTCGGGGCAAAACACAAAAAAACTACAAGTAGCTCCCAAAAGTTTGACATTTACTCACACCAGGTAGTGGCGTTTTTGGGCAGCGGCTTAGTCATTTCAGCTTGAATAATGTATACAACTTTAAAAGAAATAGGGCCAGATCTTGTGCCTCGTGCGCAGTCTACCCCAGGGGAAACTGTGGCTACAAAATGTAGCACCATCAGCATGGAGTGAATGAACCCCCCTCCCTTTCATGTGTGAAGCGCTTTGGGTGTGACTTGTGTCATATAAAAAGCGCTATAGATTCCCCCCTTCCCCCTTCCCAGTCTTCTGGCAAACTGAGATCTTCTGAGTGGCGGATAATGCGCTAGTCGCCTTCGCCACTTGTGAGAGGGCGTTACAAGAGGAGGTGACTGTTCTGATGGGACCACTGACGTTCATTTCCTCGTTTACATCACACTGCCTTGTGTTCTTCCTTAAGCCTTAGGCTCTTACAGGTCAAACTCATAACTTTATTAACCCTCCATCCATCCATCCATTTTCTTCCGCTTTATCCGGGGCCGGGTCGCGGAGGCAGCAGTCTCAGCAGAGATGCCCAGACTGCCCGATCCACGCACACCTCCTCCAGCTGTTCTGGGGGACCCCGAGGTGACACCAGGCCAGCTCGGAGACATAGTCCCACCAGCGTGTCCTGGGCCTTCCACGAGGCCTCCTCCCAATAGGACATGCCTGGAGCACCTCCCGAGGGAGGCGACCAGGAGGCATCCGCACTTTATTAACCCATCGTGAGCTAAACAATGTTCATGTCTCGAGAGAGAAAGGGCTACAGCCTCAGCTGAGGCGCGGATCGGCCCTCGCTTGCCTTAAACGCGAAACAAAACAAATGCACATGTTCACCCCCCACTGCCCCACAACCCCTCTCCCTACCCGGCCGTGGAGTCGATCTGGTTGGAGGAAAAAGTGTGTCTCCACTCCAGTACTTCCTACGTAAATGTGCTAAGTCTGGGGTGGCAAGATCACAAAGTGCACTGCTACTCAGTGCAAAATGTTACGCTATAGTCTGCACTTTGAGACACAAGGCCGGGCCCAAAGCCTTTTATGGAATAAATGGACATTACTGTTCTGTTTACTGGTTCTAGATGACACATATTTTAGCATAGGTATCGAAAAAGTATCCCACTACTGCTGCAGCCCAGTTAAATTCCTCTAGGCCTGTAGTATTCCCAAATGTGAGAGTCTGTTATCGATACAGTCTAATAACTTTGTCTGGTCGGATTAAACGGCACATCGCTGGTTGTAGTTTTTGTCGCAGCAGTATGTGTAGAAGTAGGAGTGTGGTGCGTTCACTGACCAGAAGGACCATCCGTAATCCCAGCTGTGGGGTCTCCAGTCCTCGGGGCCCAGGCTCACGGTGATCTGGAACACCTGCGTGTACATCATGTGAGCCACCATTCCCAGCAGCCCTGAACGCAACAGGAGGAGAAGTGAGCGCAGCGTCCTGATTTATGCTCTATGGACCTTTGTTTTGAAGAAACTATACTTATTATAGTAGCTATACATTCAGTACTTTCTTCTACTTGAGTAATATTGTAATGATGAAGTATCTTTACGCTTACTTTAGGAAGAATAAGTTACCCGTTACTCTTACTTGAGTAAATATTTGGCTACTCTAACCACCTCTGCCCCTGATCAGAACACCTTTATTTTGTTCAGGCGATCACACCTGGAGGATGATGTCTTGACTTGGACTCAAAATATTGTGAAAAGAATATAAAAGATCATATACATGGAGTTTTATTTGTATTAAAGGAGCTATATCATGCAAATCGACTTTTTAACCATGTTGTTATGCTATTTCCACCCCCAGAGCGGTTTTTGGCTTCATTCACGCAGTTCTGAGTAATCCTCCTGAATCCTGCTCTCTGAGCAGCTGCTCCGCCCTCTCCTGGTAAACCATGAGCTGTTCAGTTGTGTCGTCACAAAGGAACGGAAGTGCTCTACGTCTGTAATGTAATGCCTTACGGCCTGATTTTAATTTATAAAACAGCTTTTTCATTTTGTTGTTGTAATAAAAAATAAAAAAAGGAACTCTGACGCGTCTGTGCTGTCCTGGGAGAGTAAACAAATGCACCCCCGGCCGGAGGATCCGAACAGAAGTCTTGTTTGTGAAGACTGAGCTCTTTCTAACCTACTCTGGATACGCCTGTTCTTTTTCTTACCCAACGATAATGTCACGGATGCGCGTTTGGCTACGAGAGGAACAGGACTATTCAACCTTCCTAAAGAAGAGTGCACTCGCCAAAAGTTGGAATTTCTTTCTGGGATTCAGCGACTTTATCAACCAACCTGATGGATGCTTGGTGAACATAAAACGTGTGTTAGCGTGTGTGTTAGCATGTGTGTTAGCGTGTGTGTGTTAGCATGTGTGTTAGCATGTGTGTTAGCCATTTATGAAACTGTGTTGCACATGTCAACTCCTTATAACTGCATTATGTGAAGTAACTTCACTTTTTGCAGCAATATTTATATTTATAATACTGCAAATGTGGAATGAGCGGAGAGAGGGGCGGAGTTAACTGAATCGAAGCGTCTTGTCAGAAAATACTTATATTTCTCTCAAAAATGAGTACTCCATAGTGCTAGAGGTACAATATATCATATAAATGCCTATACTTTACTTTGGAATGGCTAAAATAGTTTAGTTTAGTTTGCTGTAGTTTAGAGCATGTTCTGAAAAGCATGTGATTCTTGTGTTCACTCAGGAGTTCATATTCCCATTTTCTTGCTTTCTTGCTTGTTTAAAATTCACTGAACTTAGAAAAACAATTGCAAAGCTAATCTAGTCAGAAAACTTGTAGCAGTCGTCAATACCTCCACAAGAACAGAGCGCTGTGATAATTAGAAACGAAACACACGTCTATGAATAAATGATTTGTATTGTAATTAATCAGCGCTGTGTAATGTGTTCAGTTTGTTCAATAACACACTCAGGGCATCAGTCACACATGATGTAATCTATACCGCCCCGCGCGCAGATACTGATTAATTAAACATTTACACAATGGGGCTGCACCATATTGCGCAGAATCTCCGTTATCGCAATATTGGGCGAGGCAATTGTCGGCCAGCGCGGCCTCGAGGGATTGTCAGAGTGCGGCGTGAAAAACAATCCCGTTTTAATTAACTCCTTCACGCAGTTTGCTACATTTGTGGTTTTCCCTGATCCAGCTTTTGGAGAAGAAAAGGAATAACGAACGATCTCAGCCAAATCCAGAGCCCCAGACACAGCAGCACAGACAGTGGTAGAAATGTAACTCTTTAAATATAGAGTACAATCTGAGATCTAACAGAATTCATGCGTAAATAAACATCAAGTCAAAAAGCAGCTGTTTCCTACAATATAAAGTCTATGATTCGTTTTCAGGGTTTCCGTTAAAAAGCATTGAATGAACTGTGCCAAAATATTTCAGGATATTTCAGGATTTTTGACATTGGGCCTCATTTCCTAGTTATCCAGAGTGTTGTTGATGTCTGGAGATATATGTTTCTTAAATTCATGCAGTTCTTATATTTGAAGAGTCTAGTGGCGCTAGGCTAGGGCAAGGCTAAAGCATTTCTATGGTATCAGTTAGCCTGCATTAAAAACAGTCTGGCCCACTCCACAGTGCACCTGAGGTAAATCACTTATAACACCAGACTAACCATATAAATGTCTGTGTCGATAGAATAATTTTTGAAATATAACTGACCTTGTATCACATGAATTACCGCATTTTGAGGGACTATTTTCTCGCAGATCACTCCGCCGCTGCGTTAGCTTACAGCCACGAAGCTGATGCTGCTCAAATATATGTTATTTTAAATGCAAAATGGTTAAAATGATTCAATTAAAATCCTGAAATATCCCTTTAAAGTGATAGTCTGCAAGTCTAAATGTTTTACAAATTTGATAAAATGTGCAAAATCGACCTGGTCTTTCATTTTGATGTAAAGTAAGTAATAATTTATATATATTCTTTTTTTGGAAAGCTCCTCCTTCCCGGATCTCAGCAACTAATCAGTCTAGTATCCTCCCGCGTCGACCAATGAGACGAGCTTTTCCTGTGAACCAGCCATTCAGGTCCAATCAGGAGGAGGGGGAGGAGCTTGATGGTTTACTCTTTGAAAATTCAGTTCCTGCTCCTCCCCATTTTGCAAACTAAAGCCCTATTCGCACGGGATTAGAATTACTTTGAGACCTCAGGTAAAAAAGTAAAGTATTACTGACGTTCTTGGAGTTTTTATTCCCGTGCGAATCTGCCATGTCAATCATTTGGAAGGTAAAAATTCACCCGATTTTTACCTTTAGGGTGATTCTGCAAACTCTTAGGTCCTCAGGCAAATCTAGGCCCGTGTGAATCGACATGCCGGAGTTTGGAAAGTTTTTAACCAGCGTAATGAACTCTAAATAAGGGCAACATCGATTCAAAACATACAGTAATTTGACCGTATAGTAAGCTATAGTGATAATATCATGCTATCAAAGCCATACTCAGATGTAAATACAGTTTTGTTTTTTTTACGTGAACCGGAAGTACAGCCCCGTTGTCATGGCAACATTTGACAGACCAACATGGAAACTCATGGGGAAAGTTTTGATGCTTTTGGTGCAAAGAAAGTTTAGACAGAGGAGGCTGTTTCAGAGCAAACGGACTAAAGGAGAAAGAAAACTGCATTTTTTTATGGTCAGAGCAAAATCACACAGATGTCGTTCATCGTAGCGTGCGCGCCATGCGATAAAAGAGCTTTATGACATTATCAATCCATAATTTACGGGAAAAATGAGTGAACTACTGACATTGCTGATCCCCTGTGAAAGCCCATAAAATGACCTGACGTCCTGGGGTAATTTCAGTTTTACCGATGTCCCCAGGTAATTCTAATCCCGTGCGAATAGGGCTTAAAGTGCATATGACAGATTTTAATGCTCTTGAAAATATGACTTATTTAGATGGATAACATCAGTTTTCAGTGAAGCAGCAATTTTAATGAAGAAATGTTGGGCAGAAAAGTTATTTTTATTAGAATTTTTAAGCTGCTGACAGGAAGTGACATAAAAGAAGGAAACATTCCATAGCAGTTTGACTCATTCATTTCCCATTGACTTAACATGGTTGCACGGCAACAGTTTAAAATTGTTTACCTTCTTCGATGTCACTTCCTGTTGGTGTCCAATAAGGAAGTGAAAACATAAACATCACAAAAATGGTCAAACTAAAGAAAACTGGGAATAATCTTTAGCAAAATCTTAAATATAATCGTGTTAACTGAGTTTTAGCAAAAATTGTGTCTAATGTGTCATATGCGAGAAGGGCTTTCTGGTTAAAGAGGGGAGGAATTTGATTGTTTACTTTCAAATGTCACTCCGTCTGTCCTCACTTTGCAAACTTGCAGACTGTCACTTTAAATCCAATCCAAATTTATTCATAAAAAACAACAGTCGACCAAAGTGCCTCATTTGCCATAGTACATGTGGATCAAACTTGTGTAGATCAGATGTTGGTTCTGACCCGCATGTTTTGGGAGGTCGGGAGGTACTGCCTTGAGTCTCCTCTGAAACGGGGTTTGTCCCTGTTTCAGAGCGTGGTGTCCTGCAGTCCGCCCCAGGGCAGCTGCGTGTTGAATGTGTAAAGTAACACTTCAGCCTTATTGACCTATAAAATAAGCCCCTCCCCTCCTTGAGTCATATGCCGGGACGTCCCAGGCGGCCGGGGCAGTGAAGGCAAGGCCAGATTTTGTGTAAGAGGTTTATCTTTGCGCAACATCAGGAGCGAGAGATTTGGGGATAACCTCCGCGACTTCTGTTTAATCTGAGACAAAAAACCGCAATGAAAACAAACACTGCGAGTCACGGGTCAGGGAAAGTGCTGCAAATACGGGCGAGAGGTCGAGGACGATGAAGACAAGGAGGAGGAGGAGGACGAGGAGGAGGACTGGCAGCAGGAGTCTGTTGTTGTCGCGCTTACATGACTCACATTTCAAAGGTTAGAATGAATCCTGGCGTCCGCATTAGTCATTACATCAGAACGCCAAACCTCTGAGCTAATTAGTTCTCGGCAGTGATACCCGACTGTTTAGTACTATATAAATTACAAAGGTTTAATTGGCATCTTTATTTCAACCCGACCGACCGCGACCAGAATATCATTAAAAATATTTTTGGATGATTCGTAACCGCTCATTTCGGATCAAATCACTGATTCTCGGACAATATGAGTTTTCTATCTGACTATTTAAATCTTAAATCAGCCCCCATTTAAGAGACATACAAATCCCATCACTAGTGGTTGTTTTCAGGTTCTAGAATGGGATGATGTCACCGGACCCTATTAACTGCATTACACTTTCACAAGTCGTAGCTAAAAAGAAAATGTATGAATTACAAAGCAGATCATTAATATCAGTCATTGGGTCCATGATCTCTCTGTACAAGACCAAACATGTAATGTAAACATGTAATATTATAGGCCTTTATTATACGGCCCTTCACAATGCAAGTACGTTCCATTGATTTGAATGTGATTTCCCAACGTTCTACCAGTCATTACTTTTTGATAGAAGACCTCTGAAAAAATAATGACCGCTGCCAATGGCAACGGAGTTCGTGCTTGTAATACAGGTCTTTCATATCACTCCACAGTAGTAGTGGAGGACACTATCTCTGTCCCCGTCCCTGCGAGAGAAGTTGGGGGAATCGCTCGTGAAGTTAACGGGAGTCCGACTTTCAACTTACCCAGAGATTCACCACCATTCCTCCTCTCCAACTGCACCTTCAACTAAGTAGCTAGGCTAGCAATAAGTAGCTAGCCGTGCTGCTACTAGCCTCGCCACACTGCCTGGAATCAACAAACGTTGCCAAGCAACGCGCATACTTTTGGGCGTTCATAAAAGTGTATGAAGTTTATGTGTGTGTGTGCAGTCGGCAAACAGCCGTATAATAAGCGGGATAATGTATAGAACGCCGGTCATTATCGGGTAAATAAGTACCGACAGGGCGAACAGGACCCCGACGCGTAGCGGAGTAAGGGATAATGTTCTATACCTTATCCCTTACTTAGAACGCTTTGATGTCACGTGAAACCCAGCAATTGGGTTGGTTGCATTGGTGTGCACATTTTTCATTTCGGGGGAACACAATTTAGGCTTTCAAGTCTAGAAATGTCCTGAAAGCATCGTAAAAACGGCCAAGACTTCCATCTGCTGCTTGTTATTATTTCAGTTAATCTTCTATAACCATTGAAATAATACATTTCACAATGAACTTTTTATTTTAGCCATACTGGAACTATTGCAAATAGAGACATTTGGAGCAAAAGCACCATCTAAAAATGTCAACAATTGTGCATTGAAAAGAGCTTTCAGAGCACAGATTCTTCATGCATTAATCCTAATAATGCATTTGTTGGAATGTCTTTTATGTACATTCCCCGTCTATAAGCTTTTGTAGTGACTTGAATAGAGAATATTCATCTTGGTTAGAGCGTTTTTCTCTCTCTTTTTTCTTGTTTGAACTAGGGTTGGGACGATGGGCGATATCATCATCCATCGTGATGGACGAACATCCCGATGTAGAGCAACCATCGTGATGCCACGCCCCCTCCTGTGAGAAACACGCGCTGATCTTCTGTGGGCCTTGTAAACCTACAAACTTTGCAGGGATTGCACTGTAAATTAAATCTCGAATATAACTAATATGCACGCTAGTTTAAGTAGCCTACCAGAAGCCCGAAGACATGATGTGTTAGCCGTAATTATTAAAATAAAGACGCAGCGCTGCTCCATTGGGGCTCTCTCTCTCTCTCTAAAAGCAGCTACTGTTTAACCGCGTGGTTTCGCTTTGCTTTTCGTACGGAAACTAAACAGTTTTAAAATGCCGCGATGGATCTCACATCAGAGCTGAGAGCGCATGGGTTTGGATGTTCTCACGAAGGGCTGAGAGAGGAGAGAGAGGAGAGAAAGAGACGTGGAGGTACGAGGCTACGAGCACACGGACCGGGCGGCGCCTGGAGCAGCTTCAATAACGTAGGCTGCGATGCAAACTTCTAAATATTGTCCCGTTCACCCACTGTTTCTTAAACATTATGTTAAAATTTAGCAAATGCAAATAATAAGCTCCGAATTACAGCTGTATTAGTGTGATAAGAGCTTCGTTATTGAGGAGCAGATGACGCTCTGAATAAGTCGAGTTTTAACACATTTCTATTGCAAAATTTGTGTTCCATGACTCTGTTCAGGTCATGTTTAGTTTAGATACATTTATACTGCAATCTCACATTTTCCTAACATAAATGCAGCCTATATACAGGCTATGTAAATGTCTTATAAAAATGCTTATAATGAGAGATGGACGATATCATCACGATGGTTCACTGTAAACATCGTCAACTGCCAATTAAGGGACATGGCCCAACCCTAGTTTGGACCAAGATGACTTTGCCTGTTTGATGACATTTCTCACTGGTTCAAACGTCTAATCTCGCTGGAAATGAAAAAGTAAAACTGCTAATGGGACAGGTGCAATTTCCTTACCCCATCGACAGATAAATCAACCTGAAATAAAGACCCAATGTATCGAATCAGAAACGTCTCGGAGCACATGAAATAATCTGGGTCAAATGCCCGACTGAATCTTAATTAGTCAAATCAACTCAAATGTTTTAATATTACGGTCAATTTGAGACATTTAAACTAATGCAGGGGTGTGACAAAGATCCGCCAACATATTCAAACACTCATGAAATTTTAACCTCAGTGCGACAAAACTTTTCCCACTTTGCAGCAGGAGCCAGCGTTAATTCCCTCGACTGAAATATTTATAATAATTTCAGTCAAAGTAATATTTCACCGACTAAAATTAGACTAAAACTAAATTCGATTACGTCTGAATTAAGTCTGGCAGGAGCCGCCGCGGTGGTAAGAGTAATGGCAGACGGAGCAGATTTAGGGATAACCCTCAGTGATCTGTGTTTACATAAGAGGCGAAATCTCAACCAAAAACAAACAGGAAACGAGTTAAAGGCCTGCGAGAGCGAGAGGGCGGCGCAGTATTAGCGGATGGATGCAGCGGGAGCAGCTGGAAGTAGTGGCAGTTGTGATGCGGCGGAAGATTCAGGATTAACACAGCGACATCTGTTTACATTAAACAAATCTCCAGCAGAAACAATGGCATCTAAGACTGAGCAGAAGTGGACATATCCTGCAGATGGGGCTTAACTACAGTGGTAACAATAAAATACAGGCAGAAGAGCTGGTGAAGACTTTGACTGGGGCTCCTCCTGCTGGCAGCTGTTGGAATAACTTATTTAAAAAAAACTAACTTTCAGTTTCGATTTATGGCGTGATTAACAGACTTTGAGCAGAACCTCAGAACCAGTAAAATGTCAGATTATGGGCTTGAAAACTGTGGAGGATAGGAGTGAATACAACTCCAGATCTGTTCTTGATGAGAGAACATTATAACATGGTTTAACCTCTTAACCCCCACCAGAACCGAGCACATTTTCTCAGTGACAAAAAAATTCCCAAAAAAATGTGACAAAAACGTGGTGAAAACACGGCAAAAAAGAAAGATGAAAACATGACAAAAAACGCTTCAAAAATGTGACAAAACAGTTACGATCTTAGGTCTCGAATGAGGCATTACACTGTTGCTCTCCAGTCGAGAAGCTTTTACCCCCGGCGCACATTAAATCCGGTTAAGGTCCGGTACGGCGTCCGCAGACTTAGAAAGTCATTAAAACCAATGTTGCACACTTACACTGCTCCGCGAAGTCCGGGTCCGGCTACCCAGGCCGTTCCGGCGGCAACGGAAAGAATCCGCAAGAAGTCTATTTTTGCCGGAGACCGGAGCCCCAACGGATCAAGCTGACGGAAAAACTCGAGCCAAACAGGAAGTCAGGTCTCGTGAGAAAAGAAGATCCGGTGTATTTCAAAATAAAATCTGTCCGCTCACTACTTATTTGGTCTCGTTTACCACCTGTACACGCGTGTAACGTCAGAAATGTAAACATTCCTCCATTACCAGTGACACAGGGGCACTAGTGTGTTTAAAGCTTCCACTTCACTGGGGAGAGTCGTTGTTCTGGCAAATACGGCTTTTGTTTACAAAAACTACCTATATATGGGGCTTTTTATCACGTGAACTCGCACCAAGAGGGAAACTCACGTGCACTTCTGTTCTTGCGAGGGCCGTTTCTGTGCCTGGCGCAGCATCTGGCGCCGGAGCTGGCGGAGCCACAGTGTCAGCCGGACTCACTGTGAGTGGTAGTTTGGGGCAAACCCGGACCGAATCAGGACCGAACCCGGACCGAACCGTAGTTAATGTGAGCCGGGGGTTAGAGTTGGATAAAGCCGAACTGGAGAAAATGCACTCGGTTCAGGCGGGGGCTAAGAGGTTAAAGCTCATCGATTTTTCATGATATGCCCACTTTAAAGGTGCACTAAGTAAAGTCGAAGTGCTCCCAAGGTGTTATTACGCCTCACAATATAGTACCCTTTTATCCGCTATGAAAATTGACATGTTTAATTTTGTGTAACTATACTTGTTTGTTTGTTTACTTTATTGTCCTCGTAGGGAAAGTTGTCCTCTGCATTTAACCCATCCTTCGATGCCACTGAGGCAGCCCGTAAGGAGCAGTGGTCGACGGCCGTGCCACACCCGGGGACCCATCTCCATGATGTGGAGCCAGGCTGATGGTCAGAATTACCTGGCTGGAGGATTCACCAATTGCACATGTTTTTAGTGGTAGGGGAAACCGGAGGAAACCTACGCAGACACGGGGAGAACATGCAAACTCCACACAGAGAGGCTCCGTCCTGGTGGGAATCGAACCCGGGACCTTCTCGCTGTGAAGCGGAGGCGCTAACTGCTGCGCTACCGTGCCGCCCACTGCTCACCTAACTGTATTTAAATAGGGGAAACGTGGAAGAGCTTGGTCGCTTCTACCTTCACCCCCCCGTTTGGCCCCGTAGAGTAGAGGAGAGGCTAAACGCTAACAACATCTATGGTCTTTTTGCGTGACTGAGCGCACGCGTAAAGACCAGACAGTTAGGCACCAACTCATCTAAGCTCAGGGAAGAACAGATCTCTGTATGGGAAAACTGTGGCCTGTTCCTTTAAAATGACTTACCGAGCCTGTCCAGCCAGAACACACACTGTTCCAATTCTTTACAAAGACGTGATTGACAAGCGTATTAACCAATCAGAGAAAAGCAGCATGTGACACAACTGTGATTGGATCGATATAAAACCTTTCAAGATTTGACTGGGTTCTGCTTTTTCGTGCAGAAACAGCAGGAGTGGACGGCTGGCCAGATATTGGAAGTTGTAATGTTGGAAAGTCGTGTTCAGTGGCGCTGAAACCGTCTCTTGGGCCTCAGACAAATATCCACAGGGGGCCTCAGCAGATGTCACACTAAAACCACTGACAGTCGAGGAAATGCCTGAACGCGGCTGATGCGCTCAGCTCTGATCAAAACCCCCACATGAAATAAACAAAGGATCTCAATGACCGTTAAGCGGAGCAGATTGACCGTGTGGTTGGAGCGTGACGTCGATGGTAATTATGAAATGAGCAGCCAATACGTCTCGCTGTGGGGCTGACCACTATGCTGCCCCGGTGTGGTACCTGAGAGGACGGTGAAGACGGCGGCGAAGGCGTTGAGCTTCAGTCCATCGATGACGTTGGTGGAGTGGAGCAGCTCCAGACACATCAGGCTGAAGCCCACCACCAGCAGCAGGATGTACAGCACCTCGGAGACGACGGACAGCCACAGGACGCCTGACACAGGGGGCGTTAGTATTCATTACTTAAAGGCAATGTACAACATTTTCTTTACTAGTAGAGACATTGAATTACTTTTGCCTTCCTTCAATTCAATATGCAGTTGTTTGTTGGAAAAAAAGACTGTTCATGTAACAATAAAGCATTTCTATCAATTATTGAAGTTTGTACGGCATTGAGGGCCACAAACCGGTGGTCAACGCAGTGAAACATTCAAGTGGGTGCATTTAAGCGAGGTTTTAACTGCGTCCCATTGTCACGGTTGAAGGTGGTGCAAAGAAAATATAACCCAAAATGCAGGACTGCAACAAAAACTGGTGATGTTTAATAACATCCATCCATTCATTTTCTTCCACTTGTCCGTTGCCGGGTCATGGGGGCAGCTGTTGGAGCTGCACCAGCCCCTATGACTCCTCCTGCAGGTGGTGGGTCCACAGAAGGACGGCCTCATGGTTCTAACCGGGCCTGTTGGTCTCTCATAAGGACAAACGAGGAGATGGTGAAAGACCGTTGTGGAGCGGAGGGAGCTGCAGAAGAAAGAGGAAGGAGGAGGTGGAGCTGACCAGTGCAGGACACCACGCTCTGGATCAGGGACAAACCCAGGAGGCGCTGCACCGTTTCAAAGGATCAGAGGAGACGGAGGGCAGCCAGGTTTCTTCCGAGTGCTACAGTTTCCCCAACCTCCAAGGTCATGCGGGTCAGGTTGACACACAGGCAGCGCGGCTCCGCTGCAGCAGCTCAGGACTAACACCTGAACACTATTTCGTTGTACAGTTGTACAATGACAATAAAGCACTTTATCTTATCTTATCTTCTGAACCGCTCTTTGTCTGACCCGTCACCTAGGACCTGTTTGCCATGGGAGACCCTACCAGAGGCACAAAGCCTCCAGGAGGGGCAGAATGATTATATTTTCAGTAAACAAAAAAGTACCATGTGGCGATGTGTGCCAATTCAACAAGAAGTTTGAGGGCCACAAAAAAATTCTCCTCATTTGACCCACGGGCCGCACTTTGGGCACCACTGGTTCAAACTTTTGCTCCCTCGTATTTACATTATTGGTAACAAAAACATTATCAGGTTTAGGGCATTTAAATGAAAATACTTCAACACACTACACCTGGTTTTATTTCAAGAAATGGAGAGAAATCTGTTCTCCTATTGCGTTACAAAACATCAATTTCATGAAGTTTCAGGTTAGTTTTCTAGCATTTCGGTGAAAGTGACCCTGAAGTTGTGAAATGTGTCGATAAACTCGTCTCTGTGAAGAATTCGGATGCTCCAGATTTGTTAGGAAAGTTAAGAATGAGTTCGGACACAACTAACATTTTAATTTAGGGGCTTCCTCTTTCATTGTTTGTAATCAAAGTATTCAAAGTGGAAAGTACAAAGCTGTATGAAAAACTAACCTCCTTCTGTGTTGTGAGACTGTGGCCATGTCAGGACATCTGCACAGCGCCACCTACTGTTCCGGAGTGTGCATCATAAGGCTTATTCTGGACAAAACATGCCGCTAGATTTTACCATGGATATTACAAATGTAGTAAAAGTAATAAGCTCTCAACAAAAACACTACTCCAGACCAGTATTTAGTCGCGCATCTTTGCTCTGTGTTTAATTCCTCTCTCGGTGTAATTGCCGTGTGTGAGAGGACCTGTGGAGAGGAGCAGCTGTAGCTCATAAACCACTGTCACAGCCTCCTCCTGGTCCAGGTCCCATCGTCCTCCGAGGCCAAGGGCACGTGCACACGCCACACACACACCACCATGACAAAGCAGTTTAAAGCATGAAAAGGAAATGTTATGTCAATGAGAAAATGAAAAATCTTTTTAAAACAACAGTGTGATCTTTTCAACCAAGGTATAACGTGACATGTGACATTTTTGTGGCTCATTTCACTGTTAATTTTCAGTGCAGCACAGACGTACCTAGGCCTGTCACGATAACAAATCTGAAGTCCGATATATTAAGGCAGGAAAGTATCGCGATAAACGATATTATTGACTCTAACGATACTACATACTGTCAACTCTCAGGCACATAAATGACAGTAAACCTAAGTTCTAAAAGTGTCTGTCATTGGCAAAAGGTTTTATCTATTTAATTTATTTGGATCTGTGCAATATCTTAACCTCATTTACCGATAACCAATTACTGTTGCTTTCTCTGCATTACTTACTATTTGGGCTTGAATTGGTAACAATGTGTGAATTTATACAGTAGGCCACACTTTGTTCATACAGTAGTCTGATTTAAAATGTCATTGAGAAGTGGGACAACATAAATGAGAATACAAGAACGCCAGTGTTAAGACCAAATTCAATTATGTCTAAAATTTCGATATTTTAAAGAGGGGGTATTATGCTTTTTTCAATCACATAGCACCAGTCTATAGCATACTACAATGATGACGTAACCTTCTGTTGGTCTGTATATGCAGTAAATTAAAATAACTGCCTTGAATAAAATTGCTCTCTCAAAATGGCTGTACTGAACGTCTTGAAATAGGCCTCTGTCTCTTTAAGAAGCTTTCCGACACGCCCCCTTCAGCACACTGCTGTGGCATCTAAACAACACTACTGTGCGGGGAGGGGGCTCTGCTGAGCTGAGGAGCAGTGGTTGGTGGCTTGGCTGGTGACGAAAGGTCCAGAGGCGTCTCCAGGAGGTGGGGGCGTTCCTAGGAGGACTGAGGCATAGCTACACCTAAAATGGCTGCCGTCTAAGTTTTTACTGATTACTCAAAATATGTGAATGAGCCAAGGCAACACTCCAGGCATGTGTTTAATGAGGGAATGACATAATAACATGATATAAAGCTTGAAAAAGTCCATTTTACATAATACCCCCCTTTAAGGCAGGAAAGTATTGCGATAAACGATATTATTGACTCTAACGATACTAGATACTGTCAACTCTCAGGCATGAAAATGACAGTAAACCTAAGTTCTAAAAGTGCATCATCATATCCTAAAATACCACACAAGCTGCGATAAACATGAAATATATTGGAACTCAATTGCTTCAGTGAAAATTCAAAGTCTGGGGGAAATGCTAATAAATGTAGCAACGATAAATATCGAGCACAAAAATGTATCGTTTAAATGTTTTTTATTGAACGATAAGTCGATGTAGTATTTATCGCGACCGCCCTAGACGTACCACAAATGAGGTTTTTGAATCTGCGTTTGATGTGTGGCGCACTTTACAACAAATACAGAGTGAGATATTCGTGTTCATGTCACGCTGGCCTCTTTCAGAGCTCCTTGTACACACCCCTCGTGCACTCTCCCCGTGCACACTCCTCGTGCACAGCTCCAGATGGCCCTCACACCTGAAGCGTCTGCAGGTTTCATGATTAAATGGTGCCTCACAGCAGAGACGCGGGAGACGCCCAGACACTGAAGAGCTTATAATGTCAGACTGCACTGGACTTTCAGATTTCAAATGTCACATTTACAGCTTTTAGACATCAGTAGTGTAAACATCAATCGTGTAAACATCAATAGTTTAAACATCAATAGTGGCTCTGCTCTTATAGTTTTAAGTGTTAGTTGTGTCCAAACTCATTCCTTTCCTAATGCATTTCCAACATCCCAATCCTTCACAGGGAAGAGTTTATAAGCAATTTTACCAACTTTCAGGAAGCAACACAGTCAGGATCAAACAGCATTGTCCAGAGCCGGTGTGAGCCTTTCTTGGGCCCTAAGCCAAGAACCCCAGGGCCCTGCAGTACGTATCCCAAGGCTAATGGCAAAGGTTGCACCCATTTATCGTCAAAACAATTACACAATAACTAGAGCAGGTCAGAAATGGAGCCTCAATTTGGGCCCTGACCCACGGTTTGAGAACCACTGCTCCTTTGCCACTGTCAGACTGGTATAGGACCACACCATTGTTTTCTCTATTTGTGTAGCTTGTAGTATTTCTTTAGTTACAGGTGAATGAACAAAGCCAAACAAAGACCAAAGCTAAATGTCCAGCCTTTATTCCCTAACAATAGATTCATATCATAGTCTGTCATTGCTCAAAAGGACAAAAAGGCATAAATTCCGCCCCCATGAGGCGGGCTGAGCAGCAACCACCCTCCACAGTGCTCCAAGACCTGTCAATCAAAGCTCACAGCTAAGACTTTAAAAATAAATATGGTATGGTATGATTTTATTTAGACAGGGACAGAGCACAATTTAACATTGACCAAGAGGAAAGATGCATTGTACCAGGTTATAGCAAAAATGCTAATTTCCACCTGTAGTCCCTGGGCAGGTTGATGTACAGTATAACATATAACATGAAACCAGCGTGTATTCTTCTCTGTGTTGTCACGGGAATCTACTGTATTTTAGAAACAATAAAAGTCTTTGGAGCCCGCTGTTTTTGACACGTCTAAAGTCCCCATTGCTTTCCATGTTATTTTAATAGCAGAGCTGCCATTAACATGGACTGAGCAGCCATGTTAACTTCACAGGCCACACGGGATCATTACTATGAATGGGGCTGAATGGCTTATCATTGATCTCTTGTACATGTTTTATCATATCTGTCTATCGTGTCTGCATAATAGAAACCGGCTCTGACTCACCTCTCTCTGACGCTGGGGCCAGGTCTATGAAGCTGCGGCACTTCTCTCCTGAGGAACAAAACAGGCAGATTAGCACATGGGACATTATCCCAAAGTGAGAACTGGGACGCAGATGGCTGCACCGTCAAAGTTACTGCATGTTGGGAGACATTGAACTTTGTGCCACTTTTGCTCCGTGCAGATAATTACAAAGACATTACCCATAAACCTGCTCCAAACATCTGCATTTCGACAATTAAAACACAAGTTCCAAATTCTGACCTTCTCCACCACAATGTTAATTAAAGCGTCTATTACATCAGACCAAAGAATTAGTCTTAAATCAGCGGTAACTCTTTCTTACATAACAATGTAGATTTAGAGGTGGCAGCTGCTAAGACCATTTTGTTTCCAATTTAAAACCCGCTAAAATCATTGATCCACTGCCAAACAATCTTGTTTAGAGACGTTTAGGTCGAGACACTGCAGGCGAATATGAAGAAGACTTAATTATCCCCACCTTAACCGAGCGCATTTTCTCCAGTTCGGCATAACCCAAATCTAAAATCTTCTTGACCAGCCTATATACGCCAGTGTAATGCCTCATTTGAAAGCTAAGACCTACAAAACTGATCTAAACCTTTTTGTTGCGAGGTCACATTTTTGTCGATTTTTTGTTGCGTTTATTTCACTTTTTTTTGCTATTATGTCGTGTTTTTGTTGCGTTTTGTTTACAGCCCACAGGCCAGTGTAGCGCCGCATTTGAAAGCACATTTTTGTTGAATTTATGTTGCGTTTTAGTCACTTTTTTGTGGCTTATTAGTTGCTTTTTGCCTTGTTTTTTGTCTTGTTTGCATTGCAAATTTTTGTTGCATTTCTGTTCACAGCCTACAGGCCAGTGCGATGCTTTATTTGAAAGCTTAAGACCTTGTAGTTTTTGAAAATAGATTTGCAGGTGGTGGATGGCAGGAAACTGGTTAAAGTTTACAGCTTAGGGATATACATGCGTTTCCAGTGACATCACGCATAGTTCTGGTGGCCATTTTGAATACCAAAGTAGAATTATGCAGTAGTACAACATGTAACAATATCTCTACTCGGGATGAAAATAAAGACAACTGACTGACAGTGGCATTTTTATGTTCTCGTAATCATTGCTCATGAAGATAACAGTAAAAACACGGCCCCAGAGACGCACGTTTATGTGATATAACCAGCAAACTTGGCACAGACGTAGCAGCTCGAGCTACAGCAGGATTTACTAAAGATCTGCTTCACTTCTCAGACTAAATCAATCAAAGAGGAAACAGAAAACCTTTCTCTGTGATTTCTACAGTTTGTCATGTCAATAGAGTCTCAGTCTGAATCACTGTTTTAGCTGCTCAAGACATTAGCGTGCTATCTGTTAGCAACTGTCAACCATTGACAGTTGATTCAATCAACTGTGGAAATGGAAATACTACAGTAAAAGCTCAGCTCTGTCTGTCACTTGGTGTAGCTAAGGTTTGGAGTGTGATTCAGGGCTTTCTCTTGGAGAGGTCGGAGCTGAGCTGTTGAAGCTAAAGGCTAACAACTGGTAGCATGCTAACATCTTAAACACTGACTCACTGGTTTCTTCACATAAAAGTGCGTCTCTGGGCCATGTCTTTACTGTTATCTTCTTGAGAAATGACTATGAGTAAAAAAAAAATGCCACTGTCAATCAGTTGTATTTCTTTTATATCCTGAGTAGAGATATTGTTACATGTTATAGTACTGCATATTTCTACTTCGGTATTCAAAATGGCTGCCATAACAACAAAAGTCACATGACTGAAAGGCATGTATAAATGTCTGAAGAAAATGTATTGTGGCGTTTCATTTGGAAATAAGGCAGTTTTATGCTTTAAAATGACAAAAAAAATGCCTAAATGAGGATCAAAATCATAATGGAACGAGCCACGTTTAGGCTTAAATATATACTGTACTTTTAGACTGAGTAAAAAAAAAACATTTCTCGTTCCAATTGTAAATCTACTGTATGGAGGAAGGTTCATTCAGTATTTGCTCCTAAAAACTCACTGATCTCATGGCCATTGTCCCGCTGCACTTCCATGATGCTAATGGTGCTGCACCTGGACGGGCCAAATGGAGCGGTCAGCGTCGCCATGGTGATGGGTGAGGCTTACGCATGACATCACTTGTTTGGCAGGCTGCGGCGTAAGAGGCTAAAGGCTCAAATAAATAAATAAGTAAACGAGCAAGTTTCTCAAAGCTGAGGGAGAAGAGCGGTCAGCTGCAGACTGGCCGTTCTGGGTCGATTCGAGATA
This sequence comes from Neogobius melanostomus, assembly GCA_007210695.1. Lineage (NCBI taxonomy): Eukaryota > Metazoa > Chordata > Actinopteri > Gobiiformes > Gobiidae > Neogobius > Neogobius melanostomus. Next base: position 1,307,914 of record VHKM01000480.1, read on the forward strand.
TTTAGGTTTAAAGTTTTTGACCACTCGTTGGACGAAATGGAAATGGGTGATGTGTTTTTGATCGAATGGGCAGAACAGGAACAAATATGTGAATAACTCAATTTGGACCATGTTCAACTTACAAACTGCTTTTGCAAATCATATAAGTCCGTATCTAGGGAAGAGCATTTCATTTTTTTTCATGTGCTGCAGATTTTTAACCTGATATCTGCAATCTCATGGGGTTAGGTTTAGGGTTAGCGTTAGCGTTAGCAATTATGCATATCCAAATCTCAAAGCGTATTGACTGCAGAGCTTACAGTCTATATGCCAGTGTGATACTTCATTTGAAAGCCAAGATCTCCAAGTTTCTATGTGTTAGATCCTAAACCCTATAGCTCTAACTCCCTGATCACGGGACCCCAACAGGTTAAAAGCAAAGAGGGAAACAAACTACCTACAAAAGAAAACTAAAACACATGTTCAAAAGAGAGCTGGTGAAGTGTAAACTTATAGTCCCCGCCCAAGAGCAGCAGCTCTACTCAAAGCTATTTATCCTGAAAATAATAAAGTTAGAAATCTATAGAAGAGCTGTTTGTCTGAACAAACGTCTCGATTAAATCAGACTGTTTGGACATCACTGACATCAGCTATAGCTGTTGATACTTAAAACAATCTCCTGTTGGGATACGCGTTTCCATGTGTCGTGCGCTCGTGCCGTGACGCACCTCCCTCCAGCACGTTCTCCTCGCACGAGTACCAGATGCCGGTGTGGAAGTATCTGAAGAGGAACCTGTCGTCGCCGGTCTCCCAGCTGTAGTGCACTTTGCTCGGGTCCGTCTCGTTCACGCCGTAGTCGATGCAGTTGAACCGCCGCGTTTTGCTGCACGTGGGTTTGGGGACGCGCTGCGTGCCCACGCACCAGTACGTGCTGATGAACGCCGTGGTGGAGAACAGCAGCGCCGCGAGGTTCAGACCCACGGACAGCAGCGCGCGGCACCTGCGCGTGGTCTTCATGTCCGAGCGCGCGAACAGCGGTCAGAGGCTGCGCGCGGAGCTGTGGCGGAGGCGCATGGCACGAGCCCGGGCTCCGGTCTCAGAGCGCGCGGCAGCAGAGGTAGATCCGAGTCAAAGGAGAAAACAGTGATGGGACATGTCCACGCGCTCCTCTCCCGCCTCTGTCTCAAAGTCACAGCAGCGCGAGTCGAGGATAAACCCGCGCGCCCTCTCTCTCTCTCTCCTCGTGCGTCACCGCCGTAACAGACGTCCTCCTCGATCCTCATGGTAAATAAGACAACAGCCTCATCCCTCAAACTTACTCCATTGGTTACGGCCGCAGAAAGAGCCAAATGTAAAGTCCACATGTTTATGGTCAAATAATCTCTAACCTTTGACATTGTTCTGCAGCAGCATTTCTCTAAACACTATCTTAGCCATTAGGACCAAAACACTGAACCATCACTGTGAAAGTAACAACTTTTTAATCTTGTGGCTGGGACAGATGTGTTCAGCAGAGCGAGGCTGTGTCCAGTGTTTGGTGTTTGACAGGGAGAGAAAAGGTTTTGGAAACTGTTTGCAGACCATGAATTGAGCTCAAGGGTTTAGCAAAAGATAAATGACTTAAATCAGTCCGTGCCTGGCGTGTGAGGTGTGTCGTAGCCGTGGACGAGATCGTTGGAGTTGAGAGTCGGCATCGATCGGAGGAAAGAGCAGTGACAAGGCCAGCCCTGAGCCGCTGTCAGTCAGTCCATCACAGCAAAGGCCCCTGATCGATACACGCACACACCAGAGAATACACGCGCACACCAGAGAATACACGCGCACACCAGAGAATACACGCGCACACCAGAGAATACACGCGCACACCAGAGAATACACGCGCACACCAGAGAATACACGCACACACCAGAGAATACACGTACACACCAGAGAATACACGTACACACGCTTCAACAACGCGGCGGATCATTCGGAGCAAATCCACCGAGAAGAGGCTGATCTAACAAGCGAGGGAACATGTGTCAGACGTGTGTTCACTGTCACTATAACAGCTTACAGACAAAGAAAGCTTTTCAGAACAACAACAGTTTGTCCTTCAAAGTACAGATCTACATCAAAAAGGCCTGAGCACTGGACTAATATGGTCCCATTTTCAGGACTCGAGCTGCAGCGTTCTGGATGTACTGCAGCTGCTGGAGCAAACGATTAGTCTAAGTCTGGTTTACTTTTAATTGTGGCAAAGTTTTAGATGTAAAAAGCTGAAGAAGCATTTATTGTATGTTTGTTGTTGAAAAATACCTTAAAAATACTGTAACATGCTTGTTCTTTCACTCCTCCAGCGTAAAACTTCCTGGATAGCAACCCTTAGTGCAACTAGTTTCCTGTCTGTGTGTGCTTTGGTCTTTGTTTATGTTCCTGGTGGAGCTATTTGTGATCATTTTACATTTATTGCCTTTACTTCTTTGGTGTATTCCATCCATCCATTTTCTTCCGCTTTATCCGGGGCCGGGTCGCGGGGGCAGCAGTCTCAGCAGAGATGCCCAGACTTCCCGATCCACGCACACCTCCTCCAGCTGTTCTGGGGGACCCCGAGGCGACACCAGGCCAGCTCGGAGACATAGTCCCACCAGCATGTCCTGGGCCTTCCACGAGGCCTCCTCCCAATAGGACATGCCTGGAACACCTCCCGAGGAGGCGGCCACCTCAGCTGGCTCCTTACGACGTGAAGGAGCAGCGACTCTACTCCGAGCTCCTCCCGGGTAACTGAGCTCCTCACCCGATCTCGAAGGGTGCGCCCAGCCACCCTGCGAAGGCAAGGCAACTTTATTTATACCGCGCATTTCATACACAAGGCAACTCAATGCGCCTTACAAAAGAAGATATGCGAAATTACAATGAGGTTAAGTTAAGGCAAAGCACATATAGAAACATCAAGACATGGGAAATACACGTGCAGAATTTTTTCTTGGGGAGGGAAAGGACGACCGGCCATTGACCGGGGGGGGGGGCGGGGCTGAGGAAACGTGTTGAGGCAGACGTAGAATGATGGGGGCGTGGTTAGGGAGGTGGTATGTGTGTGCGGTTATTTACATGTTGTCTTTGCTTTGGCCTGGCACAAGTTGTCTGTTAAGTTTTGGGGACGTTACTGTATCGTTTAGTTTTAGGTTGCAAGTATCCGTTTTTCCAGTCCTCTTACCGGGTTCCACAGGGAGCGTGTCATTAAGTCCTTTTTCCGTCTCTAAGAAATCTTGTCCCGTAGTAAGCGAGTTTCTTGTTGATACATCCGGATATGGCTCCGTCTCCAAGCACCAGGATATCTCTGGCCTTGACACTTGGCACAGTTTTTCTCTCCATCTTTGTTTTGACTTCTTGTTCTCTGTTTTTCTCTGACTTTCTCTGTTCGTTATACTCGTGGTAAAAATCTGTTTGTTAACTTTATTCCAGGTGCATTTTTACCAACAGTCTGAAAGTCAGTGTTTTGCAAAATATGACCCACAGAGCTCAGTCCTTATCAGGTTTAGCTCTGTGGCTTGGCCTTGAAGGGAAGTGTTGACAGTGTAGGAGAGATAAGCAGTCCAGCTGCTTCAAACCTCCTCTCAAAACTTGGAACTCATTTCATTTCATTTCAGTCAATATGGTGTATTCCATATTGATTCCATTTGATCTATTTTATCTAAAATATTGTTGTATAATATTCATTGTTTTGTCTGTTATAGTTTCTATATGACGATGAGGAGGTATCCAGGAAAGACTTGCAGCTAAGTTACACAAGAGTTGTGGAGATTGTCTGGAACTTGGAGTTTGCATTTTCTGTCCGTGTCTGTGTAGGTTTCCTCTGGGTTCTCCGGTTTCCCCGACCTCCAAAAACATGCAGGTCAGGTTGACCCACAGCAGCGGCTCCGGACTAACCCAACATCTGAGCTACACAATTGTGTTGTGCAGTTGTACATTCATTCATTCATTCATTCATACACTAAGTAATATTGTAATGGTGTTTCACTCCTTTTACCTGCATTTGTCTCTGCACCCTGATGAAGACCACGTTGGCTGTGTTGAATATTTCTATATATGTTTTATCATAATAGGCTTTAATGATTATATATGAAACTGTGTTGATTGTAATCTGTGCTTTAAGGTTCATTTTGAATTGGGCTGACATTTTGCTGTATCGTTGTTGTCTTTATTCTGATATCCACTGGGGGCAGTGTGTTATAATGCGGAGTCAGGTCGCGCAGCAGAAGAAGCATTCCAAGGACACTGATTGGTTCTTCAACAAGGAGCCGCCTACTTCCTGTGTTTATAAAAGGCCAAGGCACGGGGCCGCTCCTCCTCTCTCTTCGCTCCATTCCTGGCTGGCCACTGGACATCACCATGTAGCCTTTCGCATAGCATTTGTTTTAGACTGTAATGTTAGGGAATAAAATAATGATTTTGATTTTAATAGAACGAGTCTCCATTTTCTCTACATATTAAAGAACACAACAGCCGAAACATGACTTTTTACGGCTTTTTAATTATTATTTTCTTTACACTTTATTTTCAAACGTGTGTTTGCTGTGAGCGGCTCAGTTCTCCTCAGACCTGACTCTAACTTTGCTGGGAGCAGGACTCGTCTCCATGGAGATGTCGACTAAAGGCAGCCAAATATGAGAAGTAAATAGTTCATGTCCTCATTCAAATCCATTCTTTGATACTCACTACAAATAAAATATAGCATTTTCTGTGTCGAGCTGCTCATTAGGAGCCTGGTTTATGTTGGCAACAGTATTGTCCAGAGAGTCCTCCTTATTGATCCGAAGATCCCACTGGGGCCCCCAATGATAATAAATCACTCTATTAAAGATTATTTGTAAAGTTTTACTGCTTGAGTTGCATATATCCAGTGTTGGAGAGACTTTGAAATTGTATTTAGTTACAGAATACTTGCCTTAAAAGAGTATGTCGTATATTCCAAACAGAGTATTGTATTCTGGACACTTAGAGTATACTTTCACATTCATTTGCATTATATTCACGTACAGAAATAAGGTGTATTATTAAAAACAAGTAACAAGCAAAAAAACAGGAATGCACAAAAGCTCTTTGCAAATGCTAAAGAGCTAAACCTGTCCCTGGCGGTTTTGATCTTTTCTGTCCTCTTGTTATGAAAGTGAAATATACAAGGCCCTGGTGAAAGTGGCTCTCAGGGGGAAATGTTGGGGTTTTACACAATACAAAACAAATCCCTCAACAAAATGCGAGTCCAAAATGAAATGCAAGAAAAGGCGACAGAGCAGACGCCGGTGTTATCAGGAGTCACTTCAGTTCAGAGAAATCTCATTCAGAATCATCAGAGGAGAAAATGAGTGCGCGCTCACTCACGGCACTGATCCAGCCCAATCTCTCTCAATAACCGGCTATTTTTAGAACCGAAACCGCTGCCAACGTCTGTTCGGGGATCTTTCAAAGCCATTTATACAGCTATATTTTTGGGACAGTGCTGCAAAGTTGAGTTGACCAAAGTCCAAGCCAAGGCAGGGGCTGAATATGTTTCCCCCTCACATTTTTACAAAACCTTCCAACATCCTGGTTTCATTTTTCTTTGCTAACGTAATTTGAATACAAGTTTTGAAGAGAAAAAAAAAAAGAGAACTGAATCAGATTGAAAAACTTATATGGGTGTGAAGACTTTCTGTTCCCACTGTAGGAACCCATTCAACACTAAAGGATTATCCAGGGTTTATGTATTTAAAGCCACACTGCAGAACATTCAAGCCCTTATATGGCTCAGCTAAATGCCAGACTGGATATGGAGACGATGTTATTTTTGGCGGCAAAACTCCTTTCTTAAAGAGGGGATATTATGTAAAATTGACTTTTTCAAGCTTTATATCATGTTATTATGTCATTCCCTCATTAAACACATGCCTGGAGTGTTGCCTTGGCTCATTCACATATTTTTGAGTAATCAGTAAAAACTTAGACGGCAGCCATTTAGGTGTAGCTATGCCTCAGTCCTCCTAGGAACGCCCCCACCTCCTGGAGACGCCTCTGGACCTTTCGTCACCAGCCAAGCCACCAACCACTGCTCCTCAGCTCAGCAGAGCCCCCTCCCCGCACAGTAGTGTTGTTTAGATGCCACAGCAGTGTGCTGAAGGGGGCGTGTCGGAAAGCTTCTTAAAGAGACAGAGGCCTATTTCAAGACGTTCAGTACAGCCATTTTGAGAGAGCAATTTTATTCAAGGCAGTTATTTTAATTTACTGCATATACAGACCAACAGAAGGTTACGTCATCATTGTAGTATGCTATAGACTGGTGCTATGTGATTGAAAAAAGCATAATACCCCTTTAACTTATTCACGGAGGGAACATAGAAAGGTACACATTTTTACAACAAGGTGTTTCATTATTGCACAGATTCAACGTCTCTCCATGACATTAGATGGGATTTTGTGACTTCAAAGGACGCTTTCTCAAAATGCTTGTTCGAAAGCTTGTAAACAACGAATATGGGCAGTTCTGGACATTTTTTATGTGTAAAATGCCTCATTTTGACGTGAAAACATTAAAGAAGAACTAAGTAACTTGTTTACCTTAATAAATCCTTTCCGTAGTCCCTCTGGGGGTAATACAAGTGTTAATGGGATGATTGGGGGGTCTTTCATCTCCCCCTGGTGTCTCTGGCCGGAAACCTCAATTGCAACTTCGCTGCCACCGGGTCGGAGTCACCAATACACACTAATGGAATCACGAGGAAGAAGCTAACAGGCTAACGGGTAAAGCTAACTGTGGGCTAGCGCCACTTAAACAGTATTTACAGCCAGGTTTGAGTGAAAAAAATGATCTCCATTGTGTAACTGGATGAACAATATCCCTCTCTCTCCCTTTGTCTTTTCTGTCAGTACTATTAACTCTCACGGACAATTAATGAGTAAAAAACCGCAAAATGCTACGACACCTGCAGTGGCGCTTATGGCCTCTAGGGGCATGAGTTACTCAGTACTGCTTTAAATGAAACAAGACTTAAAAGCCTTAGTTTCTTATATTGATCTGTCTGTAATCTACAGAAAAAGTGTTAAGCTGATATCTCTAAAATATATTTATTTCCCCCCCTTATTTACCTGTATTATATTGAGCGTGTATTATGGAGGTATGTGCTAATATATTCAAACATATCTTGTACACTCTGTTGGTTAGAAAATGCAATATTAAAACATCTAAAACTGAATATCCAGTAGTTTCACTGCCTGGTTATTCAAACGATCACACCCCAAGCTCCTCCTCTTGCTCCCCTTTGCTGCGCAGCTGTTTTAATAAAGAGGGAACCAACATTTCAAATAGAGTGAGTGGTCAGTGTGGTGAAGGCCAGTGTTTTCACTATGGAAGGATGGAGTTTAGCGAGGGCTGGAGAGGTGACACAAGCACTTACAGGACACTCGGGTGTTCGGGTGCCTTTTTCATAATATCATCCCTTTAAATATCCTTTCTGTCTGTTTTCTCTTCATTAAGTCACTTTCCACCAGGCGCTGCTGTGACGAGTAGGGGAACAGTGGGCGGCTAATCCAGGCCTAATCCCGCTCCTGCACCAAACCTGTCCAGGGAAACCGCTCAGCCTTATCTGCTCCGGGCGCGAGGACAGATAAAGGAAAACGATAATCACTTAAAAACTCTCAGACAAGGTTAAAACAAGGCGTCAAACAGGATTTAAAACAAGAGGCGGACAGCAGTGGCGGGATTCATTCACTCCTTTCTGGACGTTGAATCGATGCAACAAAAAAAGCCATTCCAAAGATTCATTTTAAAAAAGTTCCTAATTGCTGAGAGTTCCACCTTTTGAGTAAAATGATCCAATTTTAGGTCTGCTTTTTACCCTTTGAAATATAAATAAACATGTGGGTGGGTTGGTGTTGTTGCAGGAGCTCAGTGAGTTAGGGCGGGGCCAGGTTATGGGTGGGACTTGTAGGTGAGGAGGAGGAGCTTGTACTGAATGCGGTATTGAACGGGGAGCCGGTGGAGCTGCTGAAGGACGGGGGTGATGTTTGTTTATTTGTTTATTTAATTTAGAATCCCCATGGTGGTTGCTAATCTTCCTGGGGTTCCAATTTTTAAAAATGCAAGTGAGACATTAGAATGAATAAATATACAGGGGCTTCACAGCAAATACAGCAAATATAAAAATGTACAATCAGGAAGACAGTTCATCAATTATATCAATAGAATCATAAAGTGATTGGGTCGACACATTCTACCATTAAATACAACAAATTCAATTAAAAATGCAATAAACAATCAAAGAGCATATTGAAAAGTGCATTATTTCATTAAGCATTTTAGTTTTTTTTGTGCCGTCGGGAGCTCCCTGAACTCTTTTGTCCACTCATTCCACAATTCATTGGCTCTGGATAAAACAGATTTCTTTAAAAAATTTGTCCTAGGACGAGGTAGGACCAAGTCAGCTCCACAAGCCCGACGTGTGCCATGTGAGTGAGTTTGATTGACATATTGTAATTTTCAAATAAACATTGAGGTTGACTAGTCAGAATGGTTTTCTTTAAAAATAACAAAAGTTTGTGTTGTATTTGAATTTGGAGCAAAGGCCACGACAGCGTTTGATGCATATCAGTGATCTTTGTTCTATATGGACATCCCAGCACAAGGCATGTGTTCTCTGGACCGGGTGTGGGTGAGGAGGAATCATCTGAATAAGTGTATCGACAATGGAGGCTGACATTTAAAAGATATTCTTTCCAAAACTGTGTGAAACTAAATCTGTGTACTGCAAAAAGTAATCTTGAAATAAGTCAAATTTTCTTGAACTAAGTGCTTTTGTCCTTCCTTTAAGAGTCTAATTTCAAGAAATCTGTCAATGGGGCAAGATATTTACACTTAAAGCAGTACTAAGTAACATGTTTACCTTAATAAATCCTTTCCGTAGTCCCTCTGGGGGTAATACAAGTGTTAATGGGATGATTGGGGTCTTTCATCTCCCCCTGGTGTCTCTGGCCAGAAAACCATGCTTGCAACTTGCCTGCCTCCGGGTCGGTGGCCCAATACACACTAATGGAATCACGGAGAAGAAGCTAACAGGCTAACGGGCAAAGCTAACTGCGGGCTAGCACCACTTTAAACAGTATTTACAGTTTGAGTGATAAAGAGTATTTCCATTGTATAACTGGATGTACAACATCCCGCTCTCCCTTCACCTTTACTCTCCAAGACATTAAATAAGTAAAAAAATCATAACTTGCTACGACACCTGCAGTTGCGCTTATGGCCTCTAGGGGCAAGAGTTACTTAGTACTGCTTTAAAGCTGGGGTACCTGATTTTTTGTTGTTGTAGAGCACACTTAATTTTGCCAGCAGAGTCTGTTATTGATATTTTTGCATCGTCTTCACCTAAATGTTTATTGAGCGATGGAAGACAGAAGTAGAATCTAAATGAGTGCGATTTATTTTGGGGGTGGTCCTCGCGGCGTCACTTTGACACCACTCAAAAGCTAAACACGGGCGTGAAACATTTCAGACAGCATCCAAGCTCTGTTACATTATATTCAGGATGTAAAGGACTGGATGGCCCAGAATTTTCTAAAACTTAATGAATCTAAAACGTAAATTGTCGTTTTTGGAAATTTGTCCGATCCTTCTGTTCTTGGCCCACTAAAAGGCTACTGTCACCAGTCAGCCAGGAGCCTTGGCCTGGTCCTAGATGGATCTTTTAAGTTAGACAAGCAAATAGGTTCAGTCGTAAAGTCAAGTTTTTACCAACTGCGTCTTTTGAGTAAAATTAAGCCGTATTTACCACATTCAGATCTGGAGCGTGTGATTCATGCCTTTATAACATGCCGCTTGGATTATTGTAACTCGTTGTATTGTGGGCTAGACCAAAGCTCGAACCATCGCCTGCAGTTGGTACAGAACGCTGCAGCGCGTCTGCTCACTGGAACCAAAAAGTTTGAACATATAACCCCTGTGTTGGCCTCTTTACATTGGCTCCCTGTAAAACACAGAATTCAGTTTAAAATGTTGTTGTTGGTGTTTAAGTGTTTGAATGGGACGGCTCCTCCGTACCTTTCTGAGCTTCTGACTGTTCATACTCCGAACAGAACATTGAGGTCAGCTAACAAATTTCTGTTAGACGTACCAAGGTCACGAATGTCGACCAGAGGAGACCGGGCTTTTGCCGTCGCGGCTCCGACGCTTTGGAATGGTCTTCCCTTAAATATTAGGGCAGCACAGTCTTTAGACATTTTTAAGTCTATGTTGAAGACCCACTTGTTTGCGTCTTTTAACCAAAACTGAGCAGGACTTTTTGCTGGCATTTGTTTGTGTTGTATTTTGTTTTTCTGCATCTTTATTTTTTATTTTAAATAGTGTATTTTATATATATGCATTTTTGTGTACAGCACTTTGGGCAGAAATGTTGTTTTAAATGTGCTTTATAAATAAACTTGACCTTGACCTTGAGAGAGTGAATGGGTGAGTGATTTCTTGGATAAAATGCTTTAAGTTGAAACCTTTACCGTTTTCAAAAAAGGACGTTCCCACGCCCCACCGTACAAGAGAGTTTATTCATGTCATTATTAAATGCATTATAAGTTCATTTATTATTCCCCACTGATTGAGGCTCTGGTGGTGGGTCCGAGAGCCCTGGGATCAAAGCATGCATTCAAATTAGAGACAGTGGGGAAAGTACTTGATTTTGTTCCTCTAGTGAAAGTACAAAGCCCGTTCACCTTTCCAGAAAATTATACAAATGTTATTGACAGAACATTATTGACACTTTGGTCATTTCTCGGTTCATCGGTTTTAATGAAGTCCGCTGCCATTAGCGATGCGGCGGCTAACCAAGCAGCTAACTCCTGGAGGACTTCCTGTGTTTCTTCTTCTGTGGGCAATAACAACGAGCGAGGATCTGGTCGGAAATGGTCCTTCGAGGAGGAGTTAATTAAACTCAATGACCGGAGGCTTCGAATTCTGCTTTGTTCACGACTCAAGGCAGTAATAAGGAATTCACCGAGACACAAGGACGGTTTATTCATTTTGAAAACGAGTTTACAGTTAATTTTATATTCTGAATATTTACGGCTTTGGTTTCAGGAGTATGTGGCATTCAGAGGGTCTACTTTGTCTGGAGAACCTCTTAGTTTTATCACATCGCAGTTTTACTTCCAAAAGTTATTTTGAAGTAGCAAGACATAAGATCCTTCTCTTGGGCACCTCAGCCTTGGAATTTTACTTTTTGAAATTTGAAATAATGTCTATGCAAAGAACTAAGTCAAATCAAGCTTTCACTTCCAGTTAACAGCAGTTAGCCAGTGATGGACATAGATATAACATAGAAGAGATCGATTATTAGCCATTCAGCTCCATTCATAGTAATGGTGCCTATAGTCTCCTCCCAGAAAGCATGTTCCTTAAAAGGGCAAAAAGGCGGGAACCAGCTACAAGCCTCTACAGTGTTCCAGAGCCTGTCAATCAAAGACTAAGGCTTCAACTTTTATTTCTGCTGCAAAAATATGATACCCAGCCCCAGTGCTTAATTTGTAAATTAGTAGTTTCAGGAACACTTTTGGTCTGATGAGATGGATCCGGGGAACACTCATTAAACACCATTATATCAGATCAAATCTTTGCCAGATCCTCCTAAATATTTCCCAGATCCTTTACCCTGAAAAACTGAAAATTGGGAGAATGCGTTTCCCCAAACAGGGATCAAACTAAGCACTGCCCAGCCCGACAGTGTCACATGGGTCACAAGAAAGAGAAATTCTTTGTTGCCGGGCTGTACAGTTGAGCTGCTAATATGAATGAATTTCCTGAGACAGCTGTGGCGAGCTGCTCCTCCTCACAGATCCAGCTGCCCCGGTGTTGTCAGGCCGCACATATGATTGACAGAATTATCAGCCAATCAAAATTCGACGTACAATGACAGTTGATCTCCAGGCCCTGCTGTGTCTCAGCAGTTACCCCGTCGTTTTCCTCGCCTGGGAAAACCGCTAATGTAGCTGCGCATGAGCAAGATGTTCCAGCCAATCAGAAGTGCAGCTCAACCAAACCGGATAAACAAATATTCCTCTTGTGAAATGTCCAAACGAGGCAAAATGAAGTGGATTTATTTATCACGGATGTTTGGCGCCACTTCCTCATGAAGAGCTTTGATAGTGAGACAGCGGGACACAGCCGCCTGCCCCGAACAGAAGAAGGGTTTCCCCGCGTCTGCTGCGCTGGGATTTGAGAAAGGAACAGTTACTACGAGCGCTAAAAGGCATCTCACAAACTGTAATGCAGAGAACAGTTTGGTCTTCCTGATGCAACAAAATCCAGGAAATGCAGATCAGTGCAGGGGCGAAAGTGGAGAAGCCAAATCATTTACTCAAGAGAATTAAAAGAGTAACAACCCAAATATTTTCTCAGATAAACCTAAAAAAACATCTTGGTGACTATACTGTATTACATGAGTACTGAGCACCTGCTTCAGTCAGATATTTACAAAGAATAAATCAACAACTTTGTATTTGTATTTCAACATTAACTTTTGCCACCTACATTTACTCCCTGTGGAAAGAGTAAGGTTACTTCATGACTCAACAAGTTGAAATACCAACAGTATCAACATTGACCCCAGTCACAGAGTAAATGTTCCACTCTGTATCTTGCTCCCATTCGCATCGAGGTAATGAAAATCCCCACCATCTCCATGCCCAGCGAACGCCTCGTCTGTCTGTCAGCTGAACGTCGGAGCGGAGCAGGTGTGTTTTACTCCGAGACAAACACAGCCACAAATCACCAGACCTGACGCCGCCATCGCTGCGACCGGACACAAGCAGAGAGAGAAAAGACATACATTTATTTTTACTATAAGTGAGTAGTAGAGGATCTTTACTTTTCTTGAGAATACACTAATTATTCTATTTTAAAAAAACACCCGTTTCCAGCTAGAATAGGCATTCCTCCGAACACATTTTCTCCAGTTCGACCTTACCCAAATCTAAAAGAGCTTCTTGAGAAAAAGCATCAAAAGAGCGATAAAAATACGACAAGAAAAGCAACAAAAAGTGATGAAAAAGATGAAAAAGCGACAAAAACAGAATGTACAAGTGAAGACCACACGGCGGCGACGCGAGGAAAAATTGTAGATCAGTTCTGTCGGTCTGAGCTTTCAAATGGGGCGTTACTCTCATAGGCTGTGAGCTCCAGTCTTGCTGCTTTTAGATTTGGGTAAAACCGAACTGGAGAAAATGTGCTCGGTTAAGGCGGGGGTTAAGAGATTAAACTCTTAAACAGTTGAGGTACCTCTGATTTGTATAATAATATTTCTCAAAATCATCTTGAGGGCCAAAGGTTCTATGCTGGAGGGCCGGATTTGGCCCGCGGGCCTGACGTTGCCTACCCCTGGTATACACTGTTGTTCTGCGTCAAACTTGTGCTGTCAACAATTTGACAAATTTTATTTTAATCTTCTTTATGCTTCTTATAGGCTTATAGTTTTAAAGTTTTTATAGTTTATTATTTATCTAAGTTATGAAGCCTAGGTGTTAATTCAACCTGGTAGACTAATTTCAGCATCACTGACCTCCAGCCAATGGTCGCTTCCGTGAGGGCCACACCTCCTCCTCAGCCATAAGCGTAAGAGCCGCACCTCCGAGCCAATCATCGCCCTCGGTCCTGCTTTTAAGCCTCCAGTCATGGTTTGTTCGTTTCCCAGCTGCGCTGCGACCAGGGCCACCTTAACCTACCCATAGGCCCCTGGGCTAACCATGAAATATAGGCCCCCCAACCCTACTTAAAGCTACTTTAGTTCCGTTAGGCCCTTTGGCCTTAGCTGAGCCTTCTAGAGTCGGGTTGGTGAACTTGTGCCGCAATGAAGTGATTGACAGAAAATTCAACAAGTGGTATGACTTCTTTTATTGTATTGGAAAATACACAGCACACTCGAATAGATGTCCAAAAGATCTAGTATTTATTTAACGTTTCGGCCTTAGTCTTCGTCAGATCATTTTGTTCAATGTTGTTGATCATTTCATTTTACAATGGCTGAATTCACTGGGTGTCACCACACTGGGACCTCCCACTCATTGGAGGGGGCTTATAGCACCTGGGTTGCCACCATTTTGTATACTGTGATCCAAAAGAATAAGATAAAAATGATCTGACGAAGGCTAAGGCCGAAATGTTAAATAAATACTAGATCTTTTGGACATCTATTCGAGTGTGCTGTGTATTTTCCAATACATTTAATCTCTGCTCCAGCACATGCACCTCATGAGAAGAACTTGGTGTGCGTTTTTGTTTTTCTAGTTTCACGACTTCTTTTATTATCTCTGATAGGCCTAGGCCCTCTCTTGGCACTCCTCCGGTGACTGCACAGATGCGCGCCTGCAGGTTGGTCACCTCATGCCACAAATGTAGTGATTGACAGAAAAATCCACAAAATGGATTTTGTTTTTGATTGAATTCTGATAGGCCCTTGACTACTGTAGGCCCCTGGACTCCAGCCCAGGCAAGCCCAGTGGATAAGGTGGCCCTGGCTGCGACCCACCTCCACCCCGTCTCCACCTCTTCTGCCCCCTGCTGCATCCTTCACGGGTCTCCTATACCACCACCAGTGTCCAGGCTCCAGGGGAAAACATCCCTAACTCCAAGCTGTTCATCCATACTGACTTGCATACATGGATGTCTACCGCCGGGGTCTGATCGCCAAAACTAATATAAATCTTCCTAATCGCTGCTTTGTTTGAGTCTATCCAGGTTGAAATGTGTTTTACATATGTTTATGGTTCACATTGCACGACTGAACCGAAAAAAAATTCCTACTTGTGAACCTGTTCACTAACATCCATCCATCCATTTTCTTCCACTTGTCCGTTGCCGGGTCGTGGGGGCAGCTGTTGGAGCTGCACCAGCCCTATGGCTCCTCCTGCAGGTGGTGGGTCCACAGAAGGACGGCCTCATGGTTCTAACCGGGCCTGTTGGTCTCTCATAAGGGGCTTCTGAACCGCTCTTTGTCTGACCCGTCACCTAGGACCTGTTTGCCATGGGAGACCCTACCAGGGGCACGAAGCCCCCGACAACAGGGCTCCAGGATCATTCAGGCTCAAACCCCTCCACCACGTTAAGGTGGCGTTTCCAGGAGGGGCTGTTCACGAACAATGTCCAAGAAAACAATTCTGATTCTTCATATGAAAACGTAAAATTACGCAAAAAAGAAAACTTGCAATAAATGTTTAACTCATATGGCAGTAAACTCAGCCTTAAACTAAAACTGGATGGAACTTAGAAATCTGTAAAAGTTCAGTTCAGAAGACATCGAGCAAATTAACTAAAGTTAAACTTGACTGGCCGGACTGGCAGAAACGTTCAGGTTAAAACCACATTGGGCAGTGATTTGTGAAGGTCCGACAGGTGTAATGTATCCAGACCCAGAGTGTGTGATCGTAACAGACCGGAGGTATTTCCCGCCTCGGTCCGCGTTATTTATCTGAGGGTTTCTAATCAAACGACTGCGGCGAGGGAAATGGAAGTGCCACGCTGCCGCCTGATCGAGGAGGGGACATCTGCGTGGACAAATCAGGGCTGTAAATGTGAGACGAGGCGTTACAGTAAATTAGAGTGAGCTGCAAAAGTGACAGCCCTCGGTAAAACCCCAAACGTCAGGCCCAGGTGCCAGAATATGTCCTCTGAACCCTTAGATCATTTTGACATTCCTTTTGTTCTAACATCTATTTGAAGACATGCCGTGTCACATTTCACCCCATAAATCAAATCCAATTCAAGCATTTATATCATGAGTTTTAATAACCCTTTGGGAGCGGGATTACAGGTGTCGATGTGAAACGTGAACAAGTTAGGTAACCCTCTGCCGAAATAGCGTTGTGTGTCTCGATGATCTTTAAGAGAACCATCCCCTAGTGGCTTGAGGCGACTCCAAAAGTTGTACAATAACATGGAAACCAATGGAGACTTTACACGTGTATAAAACAACTTAAAAGCCTGGAGCCAAAGACTTTTATCATTTGGAAAAAACAGTTTCCTCTGAAAACTCTGAGACGCTGGTTTCCTTGGTTTGCATTTAAAGGTGTTAGCGCTGGCTAACAGACCCTGGAGCACTGGAGGCTTGTTGCTGTTCAGCGGAGTTTCCCCCTTATGCCCAGTGTGAATGTGGGGATCCGTCACAAAAAAATATGACTTATTTAGATGGATAACATCAGTTGCAAGTTCATCATTTACATAATTATCATGTTATTTCAATTTTAATGAAGAAATGTTGGGCAGAAAAGTTATTTTATTTGAATTTTTAAGCTGTTGACAGGAAGTGACATAGATAAAGGTAACATTCTAAAGCAGTTTGACTCATTCATTTCCCATTGATTTAACATGGTTGCACGGCAACAGTTTAAAATTGTTTACCATCTTCTATGTCACTTCCTGTCAGTCTCCAATAAGGAAGTGAAACTATAAACGTCACAAAAGGGTATAATCAAAAAGGGTATAATCTTTAGCAAAATCTTAAATATTATCATGTTAATTATGTTTAGCAATCTTTAGCAGTCTATGTGTCTATTATGCACTGTAAGGTCTCATTAACCTTGACAACAATTTATTTATTTGTTTGATAGGGACAATGCACATGAATGAACATCTGCACTGAAACAACAAAAACAGACAAAAACATGGCGGATGAAGCCACGAGGCTAATTTACATCCGTAGTCCCTATAAGCAGATACAGAAATACAGAAAATACAACAAACAATGTAACAGAAATTAGTACAAGAAATGTAAAAGAAGCGTCACTTAAGGTCACAGACTGGTTTGCTTTAAGCCACACTTTGAGTTGGGTTTTCAATAGAGGAAATGTGGGACATTCGCCGACAGTGAGGGGGAGACTGTTCCCTAACTTACAGGTCTTCGCTGGCCTTGTCCAAGGGCTGTTCCCCTGGAGGAGGATGTCCTGGCACCGCTGTGAGTCTTTGGTTTAAGGGAGTCTGAGATGGAGGCATTTGACACTTTGTAAACAAAACATGCATATTTAAAATGTTTAAAACTCTCAGTAGATTATGTTTTTGTAAGATATTGCAAATATGAAAAGAAATTGGCTTTTTATCAAAGACTTTCATGGAATTTATGTCGAGCAATTCTATTGATTTGGAATGGCTCGCATCAACAGAGCTGACCATCATTATGCCCCATGGGGAACATGACATAAAGTAAAGTGAAGTTAGGGATAATGTGGGGAAGCTTCCTCATCCTCTGACGACAAAAGAATCAGTGTTTCTCAAGGCAAACCTGACCACATGTTGTGACTTTCTGACACCTGGAAGGAGCTCGGTGCAGAGCTGCTGATCTTTATTATTGTTCTGCGGACAAAAGTGAAAAACAGAAAGACAAAGAGCCACAGAGAGGGATGGAGAGGAGAGACGAAGTCCAAAAGGGTTTGGGCGGCACAGTGGTTAGTGATCGTGCTTCACAGGTAGAAGGTCCTGGTTCAATCCCCAGACGGGACCTGTCTCTGTGGAGTTTACATGTTCCCGTGTCTGCGTTTAGGTTTCCTCCGGTTTCCTGCACCACTAAAGACATGTACAATAGGTGAATGTGATTGTGACCATTAGCCTGGCTCCACATCTGAGGGTGAGGATTGAGGATAGGACGGGTCAAATGCAGAGAACAGATTTCCCTACAGGGATCAATATGTTCTACCATAACCTAAACCAAGATTCAATAACCACCTGGATGACTGAGACTCTACATAGTTTTAATAAAGTAAATAAAGCTGTATCTGATGCGACTTCATCAGGGCGAGACGATCACATTTGTTTTGCAGAAGACAAAGGCGTCTCATTACGGGGCCTCCTCCGGACCGTCGCGTCATGGGCCGGCGCCGAGGCCAGATGCCGTCGCCGCGGGAACCAGGTGCTGTCGCCGCGGAGACCAGCGGCGTCACCCGGCGCAGGCTGAAGGGGACAGACTGAGGAGGTGTTTCATTATCGCAGATGAATATTCAGCGACAAAACAACACAGTCATTAGTTTCCTTTCTCCAGTTCAGCCTCTGGCTTTATTCTGTTGACACGTTAGATGCAAAGACAGGATCAATATGTGGTCTGCTGACAAAAAATAGCAACAAATCTTAAATCACGTGAAGAAATATGACCTCCCGAAGCCAGTGGTGGTCAAAGTACTTGATTTATTTACTTGAGTTAAACAAATGTTGCTCCAATAAAAGTAAAAGTTGCTCAGTCGAATATTTTAAAAACGTTTCTATCTATAAATCCATTTATATACGTGTTATGAATGATAACTTTGCAGCTTCAAAAACACAAACATTTCTACTGTTCAAAGAGTGTGTGATATGGCTTTAAAATGAATAAAACACATGGACAAATTTATTTCTTACTCTGGCGCTTTTGTGGAAATTTTTGTATAATTTTACAGATCCTCAACTCTACTCTGCTTAAACAGTCATTGTGGAACTTTTTATGAACCAAACAAAAACACATTGGTACATAATGGACTTTTCAGTGATCCAGCGGCTAAAAGCTCAAAAATAGAGATGAAAACGAGGATGAAAATACAAACAAAAAAACGACAATACAACGACAAAAACACAATAAACAAGCGACAAACACCCGATTAAAAAGGGATGAAAAAGCAACAAAAAAAAAAGAGCCACAAAGAGCAACAAAAAACGTGCCAGAAAAGCAACAATAATACAAGAAAAAAGCAGCAAAAAGCAAAGAAAAAAAGCGATGAAGAAAGCAGCAATAAACGGAAAAATCCATGAAAACAAGACAAAAAAGAGACAAAAGAGTTATGAGTTTTGTTGGTCTCAAATGAGGCATTAAACTCCACTCCAGAAGCTTTTAGATTTGGGTAAAGGTAAACTTGAGAAAATGTGCTTGGTTAAGGCGGGAGGTAATAGGTTAAAGGAACAGGCCACCGTTTTCCCATACTGAGTTATGTTCTTACCTGAGCTTAGACGAGTTGATGTGTACCTGTCTGGTCTTTGTGCGTGCGCTCAGTCATGTTGTTAGCATTTAGCCGCTACCAGCAAAGGTATAGCTCCAAACTGGGGTGAAGTTAGAAGCTACCGAGCTGTTCCACGTTTTCCCTATTTAAATACAGTTACGTGAAAAGTTGCACGATCCAAGTCTAGTCACACATATTACTGGGCGGACGTCGAAGTTCTCCAGGTGTTATTACGCCTCACAATATAGTGCCCCTTTTTATCCGTTTAGAAAATCGACATTGTTTAATTTTGTGTGACTAGACTTGGGCTCACGTAACTGTATTTAAATAGGGAAAACCTGGAAGAGCTTGGTCGCTTCTAACTTCACCCCAGTTTGGAGCTATACCTTTGCTGAGGGAGGCTATTCAGTTCAGTAAACTTTATTTATCCCACATGAGGCAATTCCTTTAGAGCAGACAACATACAATATAAAACAGCCACACAAACCACATACAAACAAGCAAGCAAGTGGAGCTCACACATAGATACAGTCTGTCTGAATAACAGGCAGGAGACAACCTCAAATTAAATCAAAGAGAGTTCAGGAGTTGTATGGCCTCCGGGACAAAAGATTCATATAGCAGTTCCTCTTACCACATGGCAAGAAGACAACAATGAGAATTCACCATATAGGACATGCTCTGGTGAAGCAAGAATTGTCTTGGCTTTCCTAAGGATCTGCTGGTCACAGAAAGCAGACAGGTCCCTCATCTGAACTCCAATGATTTTAGAGCAGGTTTTTACAACTCGATTCAGACTCTTTTTGTCAGCGAGTGAAAGGTTTTAAACCAGCAGACGACAGAAAAACACAAAAGGCTCTTGATAAATGAACCGCACACGAATTGAGGGACAGACAGAGAAAGAACTTAGTTTGCGTAAGAGGTAAATTCTTTGCTGACCGCGCTTTAGCTTTTTTAGCTAAATGCTAACAACATTTGCGTGACTGAGCGCACGCACAAAGACCAGACAGTTACGCATCAACTCGTCTAAGCTAAGGTAAGAACATATCTCAGAATGGAAAAACGGTGGCCTGTTCCTTTAAGGTTTCCGGCAAGTTTTCACTGCTGATGAACCCTCTCACCAGAAAACCTATAAAACAATTGATCCTAGAGCGTTAGAGGACACCAGGATGGATGATAAAGGCGCTATGCTAACCATACAGCCATTGTGCCCCAAAAAGGTCAATTACGCACCTTTTTTGTGTCCGTGTGTGTAAACAGTTCCATAATGCACCTTTAAGTACAGCACTTATCCTTATACCTTATACTTCATCTGTCCAATGCTAAATCCTCGCACTTCACTAATCGCAAACGCTGCAATATCTCTTTCAAACAAACAAAAAACAATCTGTTGCAAATGGGCGTATTGAAACCTGCTAATGCTATAGTTTATCCTTCACGTTCAAAAGCAGAAGCGCCTGGGACTTGGCCAATCCAAAAAACCCAGTCTTATAACGACACGTCACTCAAATGTGTAAAACCATCTCAAGTCCTCTCCTTATCATCATTCAGAACAAACTTTTTAATAACTTCCCAATTCTAATGGATTAAGTAGTTGTTGCTTTGGCAGAAGATGGCGCTGTTTCTCAGTCTTCTTTGAGGGTTTTTCATATGTCGCACCATTTCACCGCCGTGTTGGACCAACCATGTGTTTCTTTGATTGGTCAACCTGTCCTGCCTTGTTTAAAATGTGTCCTGTGAGCTGCAGCTTAAATGTCCCCACAAATCTACTCACAATCGCAACGCTTGTTAGATTTTCATGTTGTGCAGCTCAACAGCCTCAAACAAATGCTACTCCCGTCCAATGGCCGCTGGCTGCTCTGCTTTATGACCACGACACTAGAGGCCGCCATTGCTGTAGTGCCTCCATATAGCCGCTAGTCCCCAATTAGAAATCATTACACTTTAGACACGTTAAAAACAACTTTAGAGCCCGGTGCCTGATTTTTTGGAACTTTCTACTGCTAGATATTCCTCCTGTGATTACGCAAGTTGTAACTAACCCAGTTACAATTAAAGACACCAGGCTGGTTTTCATAAGAAATATTTTAGAAATCTCGTACTTAATGAGGGCCGGACTGTTGGCATTGGAGCTGCACGAGCTACACGTCACGCAAGGGCGGAGTCTACAGTGAAGATCCCACCCTTATGCCCTTATTAGGAACATGTGTGGCATGGCGCCTGTTGCATCTCCTCCTGCCAGCTGGTGGCGCGCGGGTTTATAAGCGCAATGCATTCACTCCTTCATTCTCTGACGTCACTCACTTCCTGGTCCAGCCGGTGTGTCAGTGCGTTCATCGCTCCTCCGAAGGACAGGTAGCGTGTGCTCTAGATTTTATTACCCTTTAATGTAACTATTTACTGGCACTAACTGGAGGTTTTGTAATTTAGCTCCGTGTTGTGGTAACGGTTCCACGATGTAGCCCCCAGATGCTCCATGTGCAGGGATGGTGTACGTCTCGCTGTCATGGCCCCACACCCGTGTGTTATGCCCTGCGCTCGATTGTACGTTTGGGGCAGAGCTTCAGTTTGTATACCAACAGTAAGGCTAGGTGTGAACAGTCTTCATTATTTACAGGTGATCTGGCCCGCGCTGATGCGATGACGGCGCTGTCGGCCTTGTCTTTTAACCCTTTTCTTTTGGTTCACTCACGGACTCCTTTTTGGTTTAAATAAATGACTCAGCTGGAACTGATGTGACCTAAATGTTGACGGTGCAAATGATGAACTGTGAACCAACTGAACCCCTTTTTAATAACGAAAGAGAAACAGAAGATAATTTATTGAAACGAAGTATATAGAAAATAAAACTTATATTTTTTTGCTAAGTATGGACTCTGCCTGTGTCAATCATAAACGAACCTGTATGCCTTAAGGTCCGGAGCCTTCTCTCCGGTGGCGTTCTCAATATTTATGTTAGTTTATTTTGGCTGTAATATTATTTTACAAATGCCATAACCGCTCGTCTTGCTACACATGCTTCGTCAGAGCTGGGGAGGAGGAGTCTGTAAATCTGCCATGATTTCCCCCTCGAACGTGGTCATTGTGGTAAACGGGGAGGAGTGAGGAGGAGCTGTCTATTCTTTTTTACAGTGTATGCTCCAGTCGCAGGTGTTTTTGAAGCAGAAACAACATTGTAATGTGGTCATGGCTCGAGAAATGGGTGGGAGTGTAATAATAAAAATTAAATCAAAGACTAATCCTTGTCAGAAGAGCTTGTACCAAACCGTGGCCTGGCGCTTCACGCTTTCATACAGTCGCCCTTTGAACATTGTCTTTCAAGTGTCGCGGCTGAACAACGTCTTCAGATGTGACTTCAAACCGACTCTTGATCAATAATGAAGCGTCAGAACAGAGGACGCGCCGAGGCTTAAACAGGAGCGCTGTGTTTCATATAAATGCACTCCCTTCCTCCACGTACACGCTCTTACCTTCTAACCATCTGTCCACCGCAGCAGCAGAACTATCAGCCTCTACAGACTCTTCTTGGCCCCGGGAAGAGGGGTTTACACAATCCATCCGCTCTATGAAGGGGTGCATTTGTCCAGCGGTTCTTAAACTGTGGTGCATGTTCCTCTGGTGGTACTTGGGGTTTTTCAAATACCATTATTGATTTTAAATTGAGATAATTTCATTTACGCTTCAGTAATGCATTCAGGTTTGGTGTTTTCTGATTGACATGATTAAACGATACCAGTATGATATTGAAACAAAAGTTTAGGTACTACTGGTATCAAAAAAATACAAGTACTGAAAGCAGGTACAGAAAAAATAGTGTAATATCAAGGTTTGATACAGTTGGTCCAGGGACAGCATTAAAGGAGATGACTTGGTGGTTTCAGCTCAAATTAAATGATACAAATTTAAAAGAAATCGTCTTATGGAATAAATTTACATTGTTGTTCTGTTTTATGTTTCTATAGAGAACAAATATTTCAGTACAGTCTCATTTAAAGGTGCATTATGCAAAATGAAAACGGTATTTGTGGGTATTTGACCTTGTAGTGACCGAGGGGCTGTAGGAGTGGTGAGCGTGGAGCCTTTACTTTCCGTCACAGTGGTCTCTAGGACGCTCCAGGATCAATTGTGACCAAACACGAGAACGGGGGGACACCACTCGGTTTTGGGGCATTTTGAGTTGGACATAGATTAAGAAAGTGTAGTCTCCAAAGTTTCCAATGATGTGTAACACATGGAAATCTGATCATTCTAAAGTTTGGGCAGTTCTCACCTCTCTCTGCTGCTCCGAGTGACAATAGGGCTCATTTACATCTCATTTAGAAAAGTCACACCCCTGTAAAGCCCCTCCCTGTTGTGTCATGTGTGTGGGGTTTCAGTTCTCAGGCCTTGAGTTCACTCACTCAAACGGACATAAACTGATGGACAATAGGCGTATGTATAAAACTGACTTTTTTGTGTGGCATTTGTTCACTAAAGGATGTGTCAACACAAAGCAAAGCAGCGGTGCCTCCTCCCCAAACAACAAAAGGAAACACACGACACATGACGGTGGAGACGAGCGTATTCTAACGTGGAAACAGGCGGATGTTTTGTTGACAGAGCGAGACATCAGAGATCAACTCAAACGCAAAATCCACCGTAATAAAAAGATACTACACTTACAGTTTGGAGCTTTGTAGGAATGCTTTTTTAGTGCTGAAGCTGCCACAGGGAAAGTGTTCTCCTGTCTCAAAGCGTCTCTGTCCCGCTCCCACTGCTTTGCTATCAAGGCTCTTCATGAGGAAGCGGCACCAAATATCCGTGATTAATAAATCCACTTCATATTGCCTCGTTCGGATAGAGCATGCATAACAAGTAGCCACGCTGGGCCCTGGAGGGCGGGAAGAAGGAGAAAGAACAGAAGGAAACAAAAGCCGCTTACCGGTAAGAAAATACACACACACCCCCAGAATCTGAAGGAAAAACAAGGAGATTTCTATCTATAATTGTACGCTTTTATATATACCAAAACTGGGTTCTCAAACATAGGGAGGTTTCTCTGTGATCTCAACTAAAAGAATCTGCAAAAAAGCGAAAATCACCAATTTTCAAAAAATTCTCTTCTTCCTCCATGTGCGAGACAGTGAGTCAGCCGACTTGTGTCCCTCGTTCTCGTGACGGTTCACAATTGTTTGGAAGGTATCTCTCACCAGATAACCTGCCACCGTGATCAGATCCCTGTTAATAACCTGGATACTGGACTGCATGTAAACACACTCTATACTGGATCATTTTCAGATTCTGCTCAGGCTTTGATCTTGTTCTGGGCTCATGGTTTGGGGAAGGTGCATCCTGTTGTGACAGTTTTTAGAGTTAATTAAACTAAAACTAGTCGCACCAAATACACAAACAAACCTATCGTCTGATGGACGGCTGGGCCTTTTAATCAATGCCCAGAAGACCAGCCTAAGACATGCTGAGTTTGCTGGCTAAAGTTCCGGCTCCCTGCATCCCTGACAGGATCCTCTTTTCACACCTAAGGGCACAATAGGCCCAGATGGCCCTCCTCTAAACATCACAAAAGGTGATGTCTGCATGATCATCCGGGGCGCCAATTGGGTGCCTGCATTTACATCTGAGCAGTACCACTCCCATGCCCATGCTGCCTGTGATTCTCTTTCATGTGCTTGCCTATATAGCGGAGTCACATAGCTGCCTCCAGCAGAACTTACCATAGAATGAACTCTGTGTGTAACGTCTCCGCACGTGTGTTAAATAAATTGCACTTTTGATTAGACAATAATTGCAAGCTTTTTTCCTTTATAGTGGTAAGAAATTCAACGACAATCCCCATTCCTTATGAACTCCGTACAAAATACAATTAAAATATAATACAAAACTTGGTGTGAAAAGTTTGCTTAAAACAGTTAAATGCATTAGAGATAGCAAACCACTCTGCCACTGTTGAATCTTAAAAAAACTGAGTTGGGATGAGATGTGAGTTCTCATCCCGCTCCTGTCGACTCCATAAACCGGACCGAATCACCTCAGTGCTTCTCTTCCTCATAAACACGGCTTCATTTTCAGGTTTTCAGCGTCGATCTTGGACAGAAGCGAAACAAAGTGAGCAGAAGAGAAATGAGCCAATCGCTGGTGAGATGATGGAAACGTGGATTTATTCGACACAGAGAAAAAGACGAGTTGAAACGAACGAAAAGTTTATGTTGAAGAATGTGCAATGTAACCACTAGGTGTCGCCAAAAACCACTCAATATTTGCAAAAAACTGAGGAAAAAACAAGGCAGCGTTGACGTTAATGCTGTAATAGACTTTAATGGAAGCTCATATAAACACATTTAAACAAGGATACGTTTGTACAGAGGGAAACTACATCTCAGAAATAAGAAATGTCGTCCAAAAGGGTTTATTTTGGTCAGTTTACTTTGACATATTTTAGCTCGGAATTGCTCCTTTTTTATGGTTTATTCAGGCAAGATTTTACACTAAATGTTTTGACTTTTAAACGGCTATGTAAATAATATCAGTGTTTTTAAGTGCAGTCTTTGTTCTGATTAAAGCGGGTTCATACGTGTAGATCGAAAGCAAACAAAAAGTATAGTGTACGTATAAAGCAAAAATAAACAACAATAGCTCATACGTTTGTTAAGAGTAACATCACACACAATATTAAGCTTATTCCGGGTCCAAACCTGGTTGCACTGCTTTAAGACCGTGACGCTAGGTGCCAACAATGTCAGGGCGGCAAAACAAGCTAGTTTTCTATTAGTTAGCATTGCACAGGTTTTAAGCAACTTTAACAGGCCGTTAGCATTAGAGTTAACGGCGCGGGGAAAAAAAGTTGATATTTGCATAGTACCTTGTAGTGACCCGGCGGGTTCGTGGTCCACATGGCACCTTTACTTTCCATCACAGTGGTCTCTACAACGCTCCAGGAACAATTGTTTTGTAGGTTTTCTGGTGGAACGGTCTGTCAGCCGTGAAAACTTTTGAAACAATTGATCCTGGAGCCTCCTACAGACCACTGTGATGGGTCACTGCAAGGTCAAATACGCACAAACGTCAACTTTTGTTTTGTAAAAAAAGTTGCATAATTCAACTTTAAAATAAGCCTTCATTGTGTATGGAAAAAAAAAGATTTGATAATTAATGTCAGAAAAAAAAATCCAGGGTAAATGTAATATTCTGTGTGATCCAGAGCCGTGGGAAGACATTTTAGTTAGGGGATGCTGAGGGACAAAATGTACCCAAAAAATGCTTTTTCTGTGCATATTTACTATTTATTAATATTGCCTGCAGTTCGCAAACTTTTTTAATTTTTTATTTGATGGTAAATGGTCTCAACTTATATATAGCGCTTTTCCACCTTCATTAGGCACTCAAAGCGCTTTACAGCAAGGATCCACTCACCCATTCACAAAGACACTGGAGGCAAGCAGGGTGAAGTGTCTTGCCCAAGGACACAACGACAATCTGCACCTTCAGAAGGCGGGATTCGAACCCCCGAACTTCCAATCATGAGACAACCCGCTCTACCATCTGCGCCATCGCCGCCCCATATCCACCAGGGGTGCTGCAGCGCCCTCAGCATCCTGGGTTCCCACGGCCTTGGTGTGATCAGATGTTTAAAAAGAGCCTATAGTCGCCTCTACTGCAGGTTAAAATCAGCTAAATCCCATTATAGTTACGGGGGTGACGGTGGCGTAGGCGGTAGAGCGGGTCGTCTCGTGATTGGATGGTCGTGGGTTCGAATCCCAGCTCCCGCAAATGCACACTGTCGTTGTGTCCTTGGGCAAGACACTTCACCCACCTTACCTTCAGTGTCTGCGTACATTGGTGTATGAATGAGAGAGTGAATGGGTGACTGGTTCCTTACTGTAAAGCGCTTTGGGCCTGATAAAGGTAGAAAAGCGCTATACAAGTTGAGTCCATTTACCATAGTGAATAGGGCTACTGTTCCATTAGACCCGGAAGTGGAGCGATGACATCATCACTTAACAAACGTACACTATAGTAAACAGCGTTGCCAGGAATCCGCGGCTAAATCCGCCCAATAGAATCTTTCATCCCCTATCTTTTCCTTCTCACATGATCCAGACCTGCTCTCTTCTCTCTCACACAAACAATACCATTACGATACAAACAATAGGGCTTTAGTTAGCATGATCTACATGGAAAACCGCACTTTCTTACATAAACCACATTCTCTACGGGGCATTAACATATAAAATGAATTATGTCCAAATTGAGAACTTAAATGGCATTCCAACTGGCATTAAATTCATAATTCAGTGAAAATGATGACTATTTTTACTGCCTACGTTTGAAAATAGGTTGAAATCTTAAATTTTCCTTTTGAATATTGAAGTTTCCCCTGATTCCTCTTTGATTGTATGTTAAGAAATGGAATTTGCGCACATGTTTTTAGTGTGTGTGGCATTAAAAGTATAGAATTTTAGCCAAAATAGCATTACAAATCATTAAATCTGAGCTGCTGATACTTGTAAAAAAGATGCCACCAAATTTGGCAACTCTGATTGTGACCTGCACAGCAAAGAAAGAACAAAAACTGTTTTATGCTCAGCACCATCATGAAGTAATATACTGCATAATATTGCGTTTTGCTTATGTGACCAAGGTTACTTTTATCACTGCTCTGATCGTAAGAGAGAGCAATAGCAATAGCAAAGATGTTTAAAGGAGACATATGACGCTTTAATTCAACTACTGTGCACATTTTAGCTTTGGTATTTTTTGTAGTGTAACCTAACATAGGGCTGCACAATATATCGCTTAGAAAATATCGTATCGCGCAAAATCACTTATGGCCGTTTGACTCAGATTGACACATTGTTTAGTTTAGTCATATTTTTTTCTAATTGAGTTCCATTTTAGCCTTGTTTTGGTCTTGGTTTGACACAATTTGATGAAAAACAAATTGCTAACGAGTTGAAACGATTTAGCTAAATATCGCGCGTTTTTTCAAAATGTGTTAACAAATAATTACTATTAAAGGAATAGGCCACCGTTTTTACATACTGAGATATGTTCTTACCTTAGCTTTGACATGTTCATTTGTGCCTTCCGTAACGTAAACACAGCACAGACGGCGTTAGCATTTAGCCTCTCTCTTCTCCTCTATAGCTCCAAACGAGGTGAAGATAGAAGCTACCAAACTCTTCCACGTTTTCCCTATTTAAATATGGTTACATGAAGTGTTACACTATAAAGTAAACAATGTGGATTTTCTAAGTGGATAAAAAGGGGAACTATATTGTAAGGCGTAATAATACCAGGAATACTTCGGCGTCCGCATAGTAAAGTGAAGATATTGCGTGGATGACGAATTACTCCTGGTATTATTACGCCTTACAATATAGTTCCCCTTTTTATCCACTTAGAAAATCCACATTGTTTACTTTTGTGTAATTATACTTTATGGTGTAACACTTCATGTAACCATATTTAAATAGGGAAAACGTGGAAGAGTTTGGTAGCTTCTATCTTCACCTCGTTTGGAGCTATAGAGGAGAAGAGAGACGCTAAATGCTAACGCCGTCTGTGCTGTGTTTACGTTACTGAAGGCACAGGTGGAGACCAGACAAATGAACTCGTCTAAGCTCAGGTAAGAACATATCTCAGTATGTAAAAACGGTGGCCTATTCCTTTAAGATGTACTTATGTGTCTAAACGTCAGCAGAGGGCGCACTTGTTCCTCTTTTGCTCCAATGACCATGGGCTTCCTGGAGGAGGGCACCACCTCATGACATCATCTGGTGGAGCTTTTTTGCAGCGCTCAGGAAGACTTCATTGGTGTGAAACAAAGCTAAATTACAAGTATATTTATAATCAGAGACGACGGTTGTTCAGAAAAGTTGAATTTGCGT
Organism: Neogobius melanostomus; assembly: GCA_007210695.1. NCBI lineage: Eukaryota > Metazoa > Chordata > Actinopteri > Gobiiformes > Gobiidae > Neogobius > Neogobius melanostomus. Next base: position 1,336,719 of record VHKM01000480.1, read on the forward strand.
AATATGTCTCCTTTAACGAGCTTGTTTGTGATTGGTTGTTTAGGTGGAAGGGGATGGGGGCCTCTTCCTGATGACTCTCCTGTTTGGTCGGGGGTTAGCCGCGGGGTTAGCTGCAGGGTTAGCGGGGCTGGCGTTGGCCTGACTCTGCTGGTTCTGCTGCCCTTTGAGCTCGTCGATGAAGGTCTCCGCGGCGGTGAACTTCTCCGTCAGGTCGCCCAGATGAGCCTTCAGAGCGTTGAACTCTTTGTACAGGTCGTTCAAAGCCTCGGACAGCGGCTGGATTCTGGATAAGTAAAAGAGCATTTAGTATAACTGCGCGGTCAAGCCGAACCAACGAGATCACACGTATGAGCCGAGATAACACTGACTACACGTCTTTGTAAAGAACAGGAAAAGCGTATAGTCTGGCTGGCCAGGCTAAGGCCCTCCCTGTTGCTCTGGGATTGACACAGGGGCTGTGTCTGGGCAGCTCTGCACCAAGACTTCTGCCTCTGGAAACTGAATTTTTAAAGTGCATATGACACATTAGACACAATTTTTGCTAAAACACAGTTAACACGATTATATTTAAGATTTTGCTAAAGATTATTCCCAGTTTTCTTTAGTTTGACCATTTTTGTGATGTTTATGTTTTCACTTCCTTATTGGACACCGACAGGAAGTGACATCGCAGAAGGTAAACAATTTTAAACTGTTGCCGTGCAACCATGTTAAGTCAATGGGAAATGAATGAGTCAAACTGCTATGGAATGTTTCCTTCTTTTATGTCACTTCCTGTCAGCAGCTTAAAAATTCAAATAAAAATAACTTTTCTGCCCAACATTTCTTCATTAAAATTGCTGCTTCACTGAAAAAAATTATAACTATGCAACTGATGTAATCCATCTAAATAAGTCATATTTTCAAGAGCATTAAAATCATATGCACTTTAAGCTACTGACAGGAAGTGACGTTTAAAATTGTTTGCCTCTATTTATGTCACTTCCTGTCAGTGAAATGAAGCTATAAATCACAAAAATGGTCAAACTAAAGAACGCTGGGTACTTTTTTCTTTTTAGCAAAATCTTAAATATAATTGTGTTAACTGTTTTTAGCAAAAATTGTAATGTGGCACTTTAAGTTATTTTTCTCTATAACCGAGTTGTGTATCAAAGTATTGCAACATGGTTTCCAATGCAATTTGCATATCACAACAAAGAGGTATTGCGATATGTTGCAAAACAATACTTTGTCCCAGCTCTAAGATTTACGTCCCAGACAAAAGCCAGTAATTAAAAAAGGAGATCCTCTTGAGATTATGAATCCTTATTGTGTCTGCATTGGATCAGAGCCGCCACAGGTACAGAATGGTATTAAAGGGATAATTCAGGATTTTTGACATAGGGCCTCATTTCCTAGTTATCCAGAGTGTTGTTGATGTCTGGAGATATTTTTTTCTTAAATTCATGCAGTTCTTATATTCGAAGAGTCTAGTGTCTCAGGTGCACTGTGGAGTGGGTCAGGCTGTTTTTAATGCAGGCTAACTGATACCATAGAAATGCTTTAGTCTTGCCCTAGCCTAGCGCAACTAGACTCTTCAAATATAAGAACTGCATGAATTTAAGAAAATAATATCCCCAGACATCAACAACACTCTGGATAACTAGGAAATGAGGCCCAATGTCAAAAATCCCGAAATATCCCTTTAATATGTGAACTCCCCGTCCCACCCAGTCAGGAATCAAACCTATAGTAAACAAGTTTGCAGCTGGCAATCACATCTGGCCCAGGGACTACGGTCAAAAAACAGCTTTAGAGCTAAAACTGGAACACATTTACAGAATGTTGAATAATGTGCATTGTCCCTGCTCAAATAAACGTATTAAAAATAAACCTGTGATCCTCTGGCTGTGAGGCAGCTGCTAAACAGTGCACACTGTATCTTAAAAGTCCAACTCTTTACTTCCATCTCCTCTCATATACTACAGTACGTACATGAGACTGAAGATCAGGGTGTGTCTCTGAGCTGCAGTTTATTTGACTTTGCTCTTAATGTGTTTCTGCGGAGACTGTTTCCATTTAAACTCGGAAAATGAAGTCTATGAAAACACCACGCTGTGAACCCACAGTTATTTTCAGTCCAAGCTGTAAAACGAATAAAACACAGGGTTTTACTCTGGGCACGACTTTGGATAAAAGCTATTTCCTATTGTCACTAATCGCCATAGGACTAAAGTAGGACCAAACCACGTCTAAACCCGGTCCAAACTCGATCTAACCGGGCGTAGTCGGGCAGCAGGCTCTGGTGGTCGTTCAGCAGCAGACTCTTCATTTGGCTCAGGATGTCGAACTTCCAGTTGTCCAGGACCTCGGTCAGGTTGGCCACGCCCCGAATATTCACCTTATCAGCTGTGAAGAGAGACATTTCAGACTCAAATATCTACAGTACTTATGGACTCGATGTTCTTAAGCAATCATCTGTACTGGGTTGTGTTGCAGATGTTTTTGTTTATAATGGTTGCTTCCACAACCAAACCGGTCAGTGCGGTGTAAGAAATTCCTTTGCATTTGTTTTAGGAGAGGTTTTAAAGTCTGCCTCACACATGTCAACTAAACATCTTGGTAAAAATTATATTTATTTTAGAGCTGTCAAATTTAATGGAAAATATAATGAGTGCATTTGGTAACACAGGCTTGAAAAGCACACACCAGTGTGATTAATCAGATTTTAAAAATTATTGATTGACAGCACTAGTTTATTTGCAGAGTAGTAATTTTATGAGAACTGATTACTTTTACTCCACTACAGCAGGGTTTATACAGGTAGCAGTATGTCAAATGTAATGTCGTTTTAATGTGCCTATTTGTAGACATTCCATCAAACAGAGGAATGAGGGGAAATTTCAAAGCAAATTGGACAAAGAGACTTTTGCCAAAACTGCAGCTGAATGTGATTTAGACCATGATTTTTGTATTTTTGAAGAACTTCTACGGCAAAAATAGTAATGTCATAAAAATAAAGTACTTGGAAGGGATAGATACACTGTCTACTCCACATAATTTATATCGCCCCCTTGTTTTTAAACCAAGACGACGGAATTAACCGCCTGGACGACTGAGAATCTGCCCAGTAGTTTCTGAAACTCACAGCCGTCCCTGTAGTCCCACTGGTCCGTGTCAGAGGTGGAGGTGGAAGCGGAGGTCCTGGTCCGGGCTCCTCCCCCGCCACGCCTCTGAGCCGTCACCACGGCAACTAGCAGCAGCATCAGCCCAAGGGTCAGTCTGGACGCCATCGTTACCCCAAACCTGAGAGCGAGGAGAGAGGAGGCGTGTTCAGTCGGTGTCGGAGAATGTTCTGATGTCACAAATCCACATTAGCGAATCGCGAAGGCAATATCCTTTACAAACAACTCTCACACAGAACTAAACATTACTCCCTAATTTGAGTATTTTTGACTTGCCAAGAAAAAGAAAAAGACAGATCTGCCAGTGGAGCAAGTATTTTTGCAATTTAAAGTGCATATGACACATTAGTCACAATTTTTGCCAAAACATAGTTCACACAATTATATTTAACATTTTGCTAAAGATTGTACCCAGCTTTCTTTTGTTTGGCCATTTTTGTGATGTTTATAGCTTCACTTCCTTATTGGACACCGACAGGAAGTGACATAAAAGAAGGCAAACAATTTTAAGCTGTTGCCGTGCCAATCATGTTAAGTCACTTCCTGTCAGCAGCTTAAAAATTCTAATAAAAATAACTTTTCTGCCCAACATTTCTTCATTAAAATTGCTGCTTCACTGAAATAAAATGATAATTATGCAGCTGATGTAATCCCTCTAAATAAGTCATATTTTCAAAAGCATTAAAACCTGTCATATGCACTTTAAAGGCCAAACTGCGCAACATTTTGAATTATATTGTCACCAGCAATACTAAACATGCTCCTAATGACCAGCTCGACACAGGAGAGGCAGCGGGTGATCAAAGAATGGATTTGGATGGAGACCTAACCTATTCATATCTCACGTTTGGCTGCCTTTAGTCTCCATGGAAACGAGAAAGAGACGTCCCGCTCCCAGTAAAGTTACCCTAGAAATCACAGAAATGCCTGTAGCTCTGAACCTGTTCTTACAAATGTGCACTAGCCGTCGAATCCCCGGCCCAATATAAATCTAATGTTCCATCCCCCATACAAATGACGTTTTGTCCGTTTCATGGCATTTATATCATTTAGACGCTAATTTGTATCTAAAGTAAAATCTCAGAAAGTCTAGTACATTAATTACTGATTTCTAATGATCTAAATGTGGTCAATGGATTGAAAACAGTAGAAAACATCTGGATCTAGCTAACAGCTATAGGAAAAATACATTGAGTCGACTTGCTAACTGTCCGTATTCTCCTTTTTATTTCTATGATAGTTACAGTCAGCTCTAAGGAGAAGTGAACCGCTCACAGGAAACACATGTCTGTTTGGGCCAATGGCCGCTGGTTGCTCTGCTTTATGACCGCGACGCTCGGGGCCGACATTGTCCGCCATTGCTGCAGTGCTTCCATATGTGGGCGGCAAAGCAAGCTAGTTTTCCATTAGAACGCATTGCACTTTAGACATGTTCTAAACAACTGTAAAGCCTGGTGCCTAATTTTTAAAAACTTTCTACAGCTAGATATTGCTCCTGTGATAACGCTGGGTTAGTTACAATTAAAGGGACCAGGCGGGTTTTCGTAAGAAACCTTTTAGAAATCTCGTATACTAATGAGGGCCAGACTTTGATTGACAGGCTGTTAGCATTAGAGCTAATGGCGCGGGTGCGGTTATGACCGAACTACACGCCCTGCGAGGGCCAAGTCTACAGTCAAGACCCCGCCCTTATGCCCTTTTAGGAAAACGCTCCATCACAGCAGGGTAGGAGGAGTCTGTAAATCCGCCATGATTCAAACATGGTCATTATGGGAAACGGGGAGGAGTGAGGGGAAGCTGTCTATTAATTCTACATATGGTTTGGGCATGTTTTCCGTTGTTTTCAACAATAAAACTAAGTGTAATAAAGTAAAAGCTTGCATTCTGTTCTATTCATTGGGTGAAATGTTGCGTAGTGTGGCTTTAAGCAAAATATGTTCAAGACATGTGTCGAATATCTTCATTATCCTTCATATTGTTCAGCTGCACTTCACGTCCTCTTTCCCTGCCTTCATAAATCTCCTCTTGGCCTCGCTCCTGTCTGCTGTTGATACAAACGCCTTTTATTGAAATTTTGACGGATTGGTTAGCCCTTGTCCGCTCCCTTTGATTATCCCAGAAGGAAAAAAATCAATGCAGGCATCGACACGTCGTCAGGTTTGGCCAAACACGCCGTAAATTACGTTTTGGCTCGTACAGCGAAACCAGCCTCAGCATTCACATAATGAGAGGAGTTCAAACTGCCCTGAAGGTGCGTATTTACTCTTCTATGTAAGAGAATGACTTGTTTAAAGATTCAGTTTCTGACAAGTCTCAATATGGATTTGTTTTTTGGTAGGAACAGTGCATGTGAAGATATTTACACCATTTCAATCAAACTCATGTGTCATTTCCTCCACAGACAGATGGGAAATAATGATTTTCTTGAAACTCGTGACATCCAAGGAGTGGACTACTGCCATTTTAATGCCTGGGCACAATATTTTTCATGCCACAAACAAGGGCTACACAAAATATGTGATATGTGATACACAATATTGCAATAACGATATTATTGTGATATTTTACTGAAATGATCTTGTAATGTAAATTGACCCTGATTTGAGCAACTAAATTTAGATATGTGTCCTTGTGGCAAGTTTTTTACACTTAAATTAAGAAAAAGGTCTCCTCACATTCAAAATACAACACTTTTTATTTTTTTATTTACTTGAAATAAAGTTGTTGATATTCTTTTCATAATTTAAAGCAGTACTAAGTAACTCTTGCCCCTAGAGGCCATAAGCGCAACTGCAGGTGTCGTAGCAAGTTATGATTTTTAACTTATTAAATGTCTTGGAGAGTAAATACTACGCTGACAGAAAAGGCGAAGGGAGAGAAGGATGTTGTACATCCAATTATACAATGGAAATCATTTTTTTCACTCAAACTTGGCTGTAAATACTGTTTAAATAGGGCTAGCCCGCAGTTAGCTTTGTCCGTTAGCCTGTTAGCTTCTTCTTCGTGATTCCATTAGTGTGTATTGGTGGCTCCGAGCCGGTGGCGGTCAAGTTGCAATCCCAGGGGGAGATGAAAGACCCTACAATCATCCCATTAACACTTGTATTACCCCCAGAGGGACTACGGAGAGGATTTATTAAGGTAAACACGTTACTTAGTACTGCTTTAACTGTAAAAACTTATTTTTTTTAATTGTTCGTCAAGTTAAAGACAAACTGACTTATTTCAAGTTTTTTCTAGATTACTCTTCGCAGTCTATATTCTGTTCAATTTAAACGTGAACTATAAAGGGCCTGTCTCACCGGCCTGGAGACGAGTGCGACAGTGGCGCCACCAGGGGGTGGCCAGGGGTGGCCATGGCCACCCCTGGCCGACTCCTGGCCACCCCACTGGCCAGTGTTAATTGTAGTACTGTAGTATCAGTTATGAATGTTATGGATCATTAGTAACATTAAATATAAAAAAAAAAAACAAAGTATAGCAGTAGACGTTTTCTTAAGTCTTTCTGATACTTTTCTACAGGCCAGTTTACTACAACAGTAAATACAATTGTGAAATTATGGCTGATAGTTTTGGTTGCCACCCCAAGATTTTAAGTGGCCCCATCTGGCCACCCCTATGAACAATTCTGGAGGCGCCACTGGAGTGCGAGACTTGAGTTGCCGCTGGTCACAGAGATGTCTCCGAGACGTCCCCTGGAGATAAGGATGGAAACGAACATGTTGGATTTCAGCTGAGACTCAAGTCTTCATGCGCAGTCTGAAGCTGTTGTGCTGTGAAAACTATATGTTGACCTAAACCTGTGAGATGTTTCTGGGACGTCCATGCAGTGTCAGATACCAAGGAGATCTAAAAAAAAAACTCCATACAACTCTTGGAGATCTCCTTGGTATCCAACAGGTCTCTGAGACATTGCAGGGATGTCACAGAAACATCTCACAGGTTACGGACAACAAATATAGTGTTCGCAATGTTGTCACAGCTGCTTGAGACCACATAGACTTCTTGTAGGCCTCTCAGACACAATGCGGAGGCTCAGCTGAAAACGATCCTGTTTTCACTGAGACTGAGACTGAGACTCGCCTTATCTCCAGGGGACGTCTCGGAGACATCCACGTGACCAGCGGAAACTCGAGTCTCCAACTAATTGTTGCACAACCAATTCAGTGTCTGAAACATCCCCACAACTCTCCTTCGGTGAGACAGGCCTTAAAACAGTTGTTTATGAGGACACTGTGTCAAAACTAGACTTCAGAGAACAATGAATCATCACCAAAACAAGGCAAGAAAGTAAATTCGGAAAATGAGAACAAAACATCACTTTTGCACATTTATAAGCTCCACACATTTTTGTTTTAGGCTCAGTTTGCAAAAATAATGTGTCAGTCTCAGCAGTGGCGTAGCAAGGGTACTAAGGGGCCCAAGCAAGAATGTCGGTGCGGGGGCCTCTGGTGGCCGCCCTGTGTACTGCACTGGGAGAGGACGTCTCGTGAGCAGGAGTTGGTCACCTGACAACTCCCAAAATGCAGTTCTCTGCATAACTTTCAGAACAGAAGGATGAGGTTCTTTAGGTCATAATAAGTGTCACAATAAACTGGTTTCACTATTAAAAATATAATCTGGCGGAAACATGAGTAAAAAGTCTGTCCACTGCTCATTATAAGTTAATATTATAGGGAACCATGACTCACTGGCTGATTCCGAAACCGTGAAATGGTAAGAGGTCTAACGCCAAACCGGATGTGCGTCAGCGTCTGCCATGATAAGTAGCTTCCGAATTGGTCTGTCAGTTAGGAAGGAGTTAGGGAAAGGAGCCTCAATGCTAACTATCATGGCCACTTTAGCATAGGAGCTTCTGATGCTACCTCACTGGCGATTAGGAGCCATGTGCCATCCCATAAGCCACCGTGCCGCATGCCCGCCCCCCTCGCCCCCACCCTCGAGTGATTCTTCATGCTTTGATTGACAGGTGCACAATTCATTAAAAAAAAGTATAAGAGATTCTGCACAAGCCAAACTTTATGAAAGTGACGAAATACATGTTAGAGTCACCACAGCACAGTCACAGCCTCAGTAAATGGCTTAAATGAAGGCAGTTTGTGCTTTTGCTTTTATTTAGTAGAAACTTAAGCCACATGGCTAATTTGCATACTGTAGCTTTATGAAACAGCTGTTGAGATAAAATATGGCTAAATGAAAATGTGATGGATCATTTGGATTTATTTTTTTCTCCTTAAATGTCTTTATTTGGACACTATGTTGTTGCATATGCACTACAGTAGGTGGCGGCATGCGCTTTTGTTTGCCTGCCAATATCGTTAAAGAAGAAGATGAATAGCTGTTGGTGATGTCACTTCCCCTTCCCCTGGGTAAGGACGGTTGAATTGGGCAAATGCTGCTGAAGCTCTAGTTCACTAACTGCATAGAGATCTAACAGTTGAACCCATGAAAGGTTAAGGATTAGTGGCTAGTGTTAGGACTTAGAGGCTACAATTTAAGGGTTTCGGAATCAGCCACTAAAGCCTGCAGCAGGATGGGGATAAACAGCGCCACATCGCATTGGTGGAGACATGGTGTAATTGCAGCTCCAAAGTCTTAGGAAGACTGTGAATATCAAACGTTTGATGCAAGTTTATTAATAAATGGGTCAGTTCATGGGGCCCTTTCCTGTTGGGGTCCCAGGCAGCTGCCTGTCTTGCCTAATGCCAAGCTGGAGAATTTAGCAGCGTTTTTTAGTAGCTTCTCACGGTACATATTTCATCAATACTGTGTAGCCCAACCACAAAGGCAACAAACCTATGATTTTACAATTTCTTAATATTATTATCCATTCTCTAACCTCAATTAAGGAAAACAAATGGAAAATAAGGGAAGAAATTGGAAACAACTGGCATCTTTCGAGCCAAAATGAATAAATGTGGTTTCCCCGTGTTGCGCAACGATTGTATTCACGACGAACAGCCTTGAGGTTCTCAGATCTGAGGTGAAACGGCGTCTGCAGAGGTTTTGTTCTGATTGACGACGTGTGAGCGGATGAGTCCCAAGGCGTGGCGGAGACAGGAGCGCGGTTCAACATGATCACAACCAAACAGGCCTGAACACAGCTACAAGCACACGCTGCCAGAACATGGATACAATGCGCAGAAGTATTTGTGAAGAGGGGAAAAGTTGACATAACAAGCCTGCACAATTTTTAAGGGAGCCTGCGATTATGTGATTATATTATCAAATCATAGACGCAGTAGGGCTGGGTATGGCCATAAACTGAAAACACGGCATCGCTATCGCTGCTGAAGCCTAATATAGGAAAATGGCGGCTGTGTTTCTCAGCTGGTAAGGCATCATGACCCGTAATCACCCAAATATGACTTCGAATTGTAGAATATGATGTAAAATATTGTCTTTCCTCAAAAATTGTTGTTGAATAAGCATTAAATAAGCAACAAACGCTGAAATGAGGATTAAAAACAACCTGATAACAGTCATTTTAACAGGCAGACGGGTCAAGAAAGTTCACCATAACCTTAAATATAGGTTTCAATGTTTGTCAGACACTAGGATTGGAGATTTGTGAAATCTTTTTACCTTTACATGTTTCTGCTGCCATCTACAGGCCGTCCTTAGAAAGCTAAAAAAGTAAAGGTAAAACAATTTGAACATCTCTAATTTAATCCTAGTGTCTGACTAAATGAACATTGCAAGTTATACTAGTAACACAAGTAGACACAATGAACGTTACCAAGCTTAAATATAGGGCTAGATCGAAAACCCCAGCATATTAGCATGAACGAGCTTCCGTTAGCCTGCGCTGAACGCTATGGGGGAAGCCCCTAGTCCATCGCTCTTCTAGTCTTTGGGACAACAACTTCACGATAAGATACTTATCCCAATTCAGAGCCCACGATAAAATACCAAGATCTTGTGCCACAAGATCACGGAAGATTAAGATTCCATAACATTCTTTGTCTGTTTAAAGTAATATTGTCGATGTTGTTGTTTTTACTAGGATGCATCTAATACACTTACTAGCCTATAGACCCTTTAACTGCTGACATCATCAGTGACATCAGCTGGAGGCAGGAAGTGATCAAGAGAAATAAGATTAAACTAAAACTAGTGATTTTAAGTGTAAAACTACAACTGAAAGATGTGGTCCTGTTGTGGCTTAAGGTGCAAGAACAAGAGGAATGACATTTGAGACGATAAAATAAGGTTTATCTGACATTTCCAAAAACAGTTAGACATTTGTTTATCGTTACTATGACAACAGCTACAATGGAAATAGATAGGAATCGAGCTTCCCGCCTCCAGCTAAACCCGGAATGTTTACAAACAATTAAAGGGACTATAGACAGCTTAAAGATGCTGAAAGGAATATGTAGTTAATCATTGTTTAGAAAATATGTTGGATAATCTGTTATTCATTTTGTTAAACTGTTTATTTACAAATTATGTGAAAATCTCGCCATGAACCCAGTCTCATCTCTGGTATCGTCTCGTGGTATTAGTTTCTGGGCTCACCCCCTTGACAATCCCAATGCAAGTGTGTCCAGGTACAGTAGATTCTGATGGATTTTTAATGCCACAAATGCAAAAAATAAATCAGTGCATTTTTCATTTCTTCAGTTTTGCAAACATTCCATCCAGCAGAGTAAGTTTCAATATTCAAAAGAAAACTGGACACAATAGGAGACCTTTGTGGAAGACTGCTGCTGAATGTGATTTAGACCAGAATATTGTCAATGGCTCACCAATGCCATTGTTACATTAAATACCAGTATGAATCCAACTTAATGCTTTAATGACATTTAAGGCCTTCATTTTCCATTTTAATAACTTGGAATACTTTTTAATGCCCTGCAGAAACATACAGCCATACCAATGCTGAGAAAAATACTTAAAAACATGAATGTAAAGTTGTGTCATTTGAAAAGGCATGTTTTAACGGTGGTGAAAAGTATACTTAAAGTGTCAAACGTGAGTATTTTTACTCAAATAAAGGTGAAGAATACCCTTTACTACTACATTTCGCAGCAGGGTTTTGTAATTCGTACTCACTACATCTTTAAACAGGATGAAAGTATTTCGAAATTCTGATCATAACAGATAAGTCAGTACCGCTAGAGGCTGATTTAGACTTCTCTGATTGAATAGATTAGCCCTAGTTTAAGCGGATCTACACCAGGACTAAACATTCAAATTGCTTGCAACCTCTGACATAGGCTAAAGGAAGTGATCCCTTCTCCCAACAAGACATTTTAAGTAACATACTTTGTCCAGAAAACTGCAAAGACTTTAAAAAGCAGCTCGTACCTGTGTGAGATGAGCTCCTCTGCTGTTTCCTCCTGAAGCCCCGAACACAAACAAGTGAAGAAAAAGTCCGTCGGTTCAGAGCAGCCTCCTCCAGCCTCTCCCCCGTCAGCCGAGCAGGGCCCCGCGCTCCGTGGTTAAGGGCCCGGAGCCAAGATCCGGAATCAGGACACAAGTTTCCTCTGGTCTGACCACTGCAATGTCCGAGTCCTGCTAAAACGAGAGGGTTTTCCAAGGCTTCTGTGGGAACAATGCTTTTACAACTCGCTGACTTTAAAAACAGCAGAGGACTGGTATAACTGAGGCTAAAAACTTTCTCATTTACTTCTTTTATAACATTTAAAATTGTAAAAGAGATAAGTAGGAACATCTGTAGCTCACATAAAGTGAACAAAACCAAGGCATGATGAACCCACTTTGACCCTGGTGACGTTATAGATGAGACATGGTGAGCATAGCTTAGCAAAGAGGGATGAAGTTTGATTTTTAGATTTCATTTAAAGTCTGGTTTAACCTCTTAACTCCCACCTGAACCGAGCGCATTTTCTCCAGTTCCGCTGATCTTAACCAAAAGGTTTCTTGACTGGAGAGCAATAGGCCAGTGTAACGTCTCATTTGAAAGCTAAGACCAACTAGAAGAAACTCACACATCAATTACTGAGGCAGTGCGTGGAGATGAGGGAAAATCCAGGTACATGATAAAAAATTACTTCCATCAGCAAATGAATTTGCTGATGAAGTCTCAGGACCGAAACGTTGACCATATCCAATAAACATATTTGCAAGGTGGCAGTGTGCGGAATAATTTTTATCCAAACTGACCTAACCTGACTGACCAACAAAACTGACCTAAACTGCTGCGATGAAACTGGGCAGCACGGTATCACAGCGGTTAGCGCTCGTGCTTCACAGCTAGAAGGTCCCGGGTTCGATTCCCACCTGAACGGGGCCTTCTGTGTGGAGTCTGGAAAATTTACCAAACAATTTGCAAAACAGATTCACTAAGAGAAAAAGTACTGAGGTTTTTACAAAACCCAGTTCAATCGGCTGTAAAGGAAAGTTGTGTATCAATCAAAGGTGTCGCTCTGTGGTACAGTCTTGATTGTAAAATTAAAACTTCTAAGTCCATTTACGTGTTTAAGAAGTTTGTTAAATTATCAATGTTACAGAAATATGACACTGCGTAGCAGATCAACTTTATTTATGTATTTTGTGTTTTGATGTCTTGGACAAAAAAAAGAAAAAAGACGGCTGCGTGAGACAGCTTAAAAGTTAAATGAACTGGAACTGTAAATTATTTTGTGTTGATGGGGGCAGACATTATACGTTTTTACTTCTTTCTGCTCCTTTTCATTCATGTTAAATGCTGTTGTTGCATTTGTTTTTAAATGAATGAAATGAAATGAAATGAAAATTAGTTTGGATGTTCTCCCTGTGTCTGTGTAGTTTTCCTCCGGTTTCCCCTAACACTAAAAACATGCACAATAGGCCAGGTTGAATGATGTGTGTGCGTGAATGCATGATGGTCGATGTGTGCAGTCACAACATTCCTGTAAGTCTCCCCAGAGGAAACTGAACACCACCGAGTCTGGAGTGAATGTAATGTCTCAGGTAAAAGCGCTTTGTGACTACGTCTGTGAAAGGCGCCATATAAATAAAGTTCTTCTTCTTGTTGATCTTTTTCCCTGCGTTGTTGCCGTCAATTTTTGTAATCACTATTGGCTGCATTTTGTTGATTTTTTGTTGGTCTTTTTGTTGCATTTTGTCACATACTTGCCACTTATCCATCGCTTGCTTGCATTTTCATCTCGTTTTGTGTTGCTATTGTGATGCTTTTTTCCAAGAAGCTTTAGATTTAGGTAATGACGAACTGGAGAAAATGTGCTCGGTTCATGTGGGGTTAAGAGGTTAATAATGTTAGTTTGGACATTGTATTTAATATGGCTTAATTCACTAAAATATGCTGTTTTCACTCAAAATACAAAAAATACTCAAATGTCAGAATTGTAAAAAAAATCATCAATCATCTTTCAAACCCCACTTTGGGAACCAATAGATGCAATAGATTAAAGCTCGGGCTTTAAAGAGTTAGCACCTTTTGTTGTTGTTTTTTTGTTTCCATTCGGTCCCAGGACATCTTAAAGCACTTTTTTGGGCCGTCAGACATTATGTTGTCCGTCTGTAAAAATGTATGCTGTAGTCACTGCAATGAAATCTGGTATGAATAATCTTGCTTCATGATGGGGAATGCAGCAATATAACATCACAGGAGTTTGTTTCTGTTTTCAAAGCTCAGGCCATTTATTAGTGAACATGTACAAAAATAAAAAACTCACTAACAAAATCTTCTTTACAAAGTTTAGGAAACTTCTCGTTAGTATTCATTAGCTTTAACTAAAGTAAAATCTTAAAACAGGGCCCCTGCTATAACAGAAATTAAGATCCAAACCCATTTGATTTATTAGAACAGTCCATGGGAAATGTATTTTCTTCCTCACCGAAAATAAAATCCGGGGCCACAACGTCACTTCTTCAACCCTAGTGATGCACATCATGTATGACTTAACAGAGGGATCTATACAAAATATAAATCTGCAATTTTAACTGGTAGTTTCTCTCTGATGTATTTGTAAAAATCGCCGTGGTGCCTGACGTTGCCAACCCCTGCTCTTGCTTTACAGTAATGGTCAAAACAAAACAACAAAAACACAACTTCCTTTCATGGATTCTTTTTCTTGGTAATGCATCTAAAAAGTAACAAAGAAAGCAAGAAATCAGTTCTTCACAAATGAGATTATTTTGTGTACTTCAACTGTGGGAAATGGCTCTTCATGTGATTTTTTAGGCTGCTGTTTTGGCTAAAGGCCCGGTCACAGAATGAACACACGTAGGGTTTTTCCCCAGTGTGGATCCTCATGTGAACTTTCAGGTTATCTTTCCGCAAAGACTTGTAATCACACTGTGGACAGCTGAAAGGTTGCACGACGACGCACGAGGACGACCGGTTGTGACTTTAATGTTTTGCCACGTCCTGTACTGCTGAAAGGTTTCTCTCCCGCGTCGACCTTCATGTGTTTTTCTACATATCCTCTTAGCAGTTCATTACGAAATTCAGCATCAGGCGTTTCCCCTGAGGACCCTGACAAACCCGTGCTGTTTTGCTCATCCATTGGTTCAGGTTCCGTTACTTCCATTCCACTTGTAGCAGGAAGGTCAGCTGAGCTTTGGTTATCGGACCAAAGGGCCTCGAACGCAGGGTTTGCTGAAAGCTCAGGTATGGCACACCACAGTTTATCAAAGAAGTCTGGGTTTAGTTGAGGCGCTGGACCTTTTGCCCAGAGGCACCGTTTGATGGACCAGTGTCGAAGTGGTGCGTGTGTCGCCTTCTCTTCTTTCTGTTAACTGTCTGGACATAGTTTGTTGTATCATCTTTGGAGGTGGCTGTGTTTAATGGTTCCTGCATAGACGATGAAGTATTGATGATTACGTCTCCTACTACTATAACTTCGTCTTCTTCAGTTTCTTCGCGGGCAACGTCGTCCTCTTTAGAGTCTTGGCTGGCACCGTCGTCTTCTTTAGTTTCTCGGTGGTCAACTTCCTCTTCTTTGGTTTCTTGGTGGGCAACTTCGTCGTCTTTGGTTTCTTGGCGGGCAACTTCGTCTTCTTTGGTTTCTTGCCGTGCACCGTCGTCTTCTTTAGCTTCTCTGTGGGCACCTTCGTCTTTTTTGTTTGACATGGGCTTTCCATCATTATCTTCCTCCTTACAGTCAACAATAAATATTGAATGAATATTATTCACTTCGACAGTTGGCGGACTGACTTGGGGTTGCGGGGTCGTGTCCAGTTGCCTCTTGTAATACTCCAACTCACGCTTCAACATCAACACTTCTTTGTCGTATCCAACAATGGTCGTCTCCACCACGGCAAATATCTCCCGCGTGGCCGTTGTCAACTTTTCGGTGATTATCCCTCTCAGTATGTCGACTTTGGAGGTTTCACTCTTCGAAGAATCGACGATAAAAACGTCAACGTTCTCCATCGCGTAGATATATTTGAAAACTTTCTGAGAAACACAACACTACGAACCCGAACCGCGCCAACAAGAGTGACTTCCGGTCTACAAAAACTAGCCCGCCTCCTCTACAACCTTTCTCTCTGTTGATTGGCCGTCACACCACATTGAAGGTGTTGCATTTATTTATATTTTTATGTCATTCTGTACTCTAATATCTTGATGCAAATGTCCCCCTTTTCTGTCTCTTTCTGTTTTGTATGATTTCATTTTATGTATTATTTTTTCTCCCTTGGCTTTTAATCATGTGCATATTTGTTTACATGTATATATTTATTTCTGCTGCACTTCTATTTTGTAATTACATAGCTCTTAAATAATAATAATAATAATAATAATAATTAAAAAAAGGCTTTCAACGACGTCACTCAAGTCAGACTTCCGCTCCCGTTGCCTGGTAACGCCTAACCCTCACCGAAGTGATGCTAACAACACAAACCGTTATGTCTTTTGGGACTTCGGGGGAATAAAAGTGGTCAGTCTCACGTTTGAGGATTAAATCACATCGTTCGAAGCCATGACGGCCATAAAGGACGGGGAGTACACGGCCACGGTCTACAAACTGGTGAGAATTGTCTCCGTTTTAGCTTAGCATTAGCCACTGAGCCCCGAGCTAAGCGGCTGAGGCTAACGCGAAGTAACCTGCTTGAATTAAATCTGGCTAAAGCTAAATGCAAACAAAACAGCAACATTACTATAGAGCATTCCTGCACTCACTTCTACAGTGTTAATGCATACGTCACACATGCATTAACACGGTAAATAAACAACATGTGTGTAATTATATATTGTTTATTTTGCCTAAAGCAGAAAGGCTAATTATATGATCATAACAACGCTTGCTTGTTTTTAGATCAAAGAAAGCCAGTATGTGGACGCCATTCATATCCTGAACGGACAACTACAAAAACACACCAAGGTAAGCATTGATATATTTATTTTTTTATAGAATTATTGCAGTGAATGTCTCCAAACAGCAACTTTACACATCATACCATTATGAACTCTCAGTATGAACATAAAAAGATCCAGATTTCATGTCGTTACTAAACAAGAACCTGAGTCATGATCTGAATAAAAACTTATGAGAAATCAGTGGGAGCTTTGTTATAATTTAGGGCTGTGTAATCAATCATATTTTTAGTAAATTGCTGATAATTTGTAAGTATCCGCCTGGTGCTACCTGCCTACAGCCTCCTGTGGCAGTGACAGATCTTTTTTTTTAGAGTCTGACAGTTAAACGTAGTTCAGTAGTTGAAACCAGCCATTTGTTGTTTATTTAGAAACCTAAATAAACAACAATGAGCATTATGGTCCTCTGTGCTTCAGAATGTCTGTGTCACTCAACGTTTTGAATGGTTTCAGTCCCGCGCGGCCCTGTCTCTGCTGGGCTACTGTTACTACCACCTCCAGGACTTCTCCAGCGCCGCCGAGTGCTACGAGCAGCTCACTCAGCTCCACCCGGAGGTCGACGATTACAAACTGTACTACGCCCAGTCTCTGTATAAAGCCGGTGCCTATCCTGAAGCCACCAAAGCCTCGTTCGCCCTCGACACACCCAGCGCCCACACCAAGGTACAACACAGAGGGGCTAACACACAGGAGAAGGGGTTAGAAAAGTCTGTCCAAGAGTCAGAAACCGAGTTATAATTAATTAAAGGGTTTGTTTTGAGCCATGTGCAAGTGAGTTAACCTCTTAAACCCCACTTGAGCTGAACACATTTTCACTAGTTTGGCTTGACCACTTCTTGAAAAAAAAGCGACAAAAACATGACGAACGCGCAACAAAATAGTGACAAAACAGCAACAACAACAAAACAAAAAAAACATGACAATTAAAATACAAAAACATTATAAAAAAGAGACGAAAACATGACAAAACCCCTTAAAAAATGTGACATAAACGTGGCAACAACGTGACAAAAAGTTAGGTTTTTTTGTGTGTGTGTAGGTCTTAGCTTTCAAATAAGGGATTACTCTGGCCTTTAGACTGTAAACTCTCCAGTCAAGAAGCTTTTGGATTTGGGTTAAGGTTAAGGCGGTGGGGTAAGAGATTAAATCTCAAATGTACATTTTTGCTACTATGTGAAAATATTTGAGAAAATCCACTCCCCATCTAAACAGTTAAATATTGTTGGGCATGTTCGTCTGTTGGAAGGAAAACCAAGATTCAATCAGTTAAATTCAAGAAAGATTTATTCCCTGTGGTTTACAATTCTAATACAGAGCTCTGGGTGCATATCTAATTCTCCCTGCGGCCTACATCTCAGCGGGGCTTACGACAGGCGGTCTGCGCTGCCCATGTCCCTGCACCCAGCACATAAAAACACAATCATTAATATTCATGATCAATGTTGTCTCCTCCCATTCTCCACGTGTGATGTTTTGTTAGGATGACCTAGAGCAGGTGGCACCTCCTCATTGATAAGGTCCAGCTCCACTGACCGTTGATAAGACACTGTGTCACGGTGTCCCTCCTCGAGAATTTTCATACATGCCTGTGATTTGGGTTAACACTTATGAAAAGAGCAATAGAGCAAGAATGAGGTTTTGAGCAGCGTGTGCGTGTAAGTTCTGAACCTTCACCTGATTATTATTCACTGTAAATAAGAGCACAAACATGTTAAACATATTCAAACATATTATTAAACTTCAAACTCTCTTCATTACAATCTCCTTTTCTTGTCTCGTGCGCCGGGTCACAAACTGCCAGATTGTCCAACATCCTTGATGCTTAGATGTTTTTGCAACCGTTATCAGGAAACGGGCCTAGAGCAAGAATGTGGTTTATCATACGTGCAGGATTAAAAACGCTCCCATGTCTGCCAAGCTCAGCTGTAACATAAGCTCAAACACATTAAACATTTCTTATAATAAAATAAATGAATGAATCCCTTCAATATGGAACATGAATTGAAGGAAAAAAATAAATAATTTCAACTCAATTAATTGTATCTTTTTTAAATTTATTGAAAACACAATTAATATTATTTGCACAACTAGAAGACTACCTCAAGTGGAGGAGTTCAAGTATCTCGGGGTCGTGTTCACGAGTGAGTGAGGGATGGAGCGTGAGATCGATAGACGGATCGGTGCAGCGTCAGCAGTGATGCGGTCGCTGTATCGGACTGTTGTGGTGAAGAGGGAGCTGAGTCAGGGGGCAAAGCTCTCGATTTACCGATCGATCTACGTTCCCACCCTCACCTATGGTCATGAGATCTGGGTAATGACCGAAAGGACAAGATCGCGAATACAAGTCGAAATGAGTTTCCTTCGCAGGGTGGCTGGGGCACCCTCCGAGATCGGGTGAGGAGCTCAGTTACCCGGGAGGAGCTCGGGGTAGAGTCACTGCTTCTTCACGTCGAAAGGAGCCAGCTGAGGTGGCTAGGGCATCTGTTCCGGATGCCTCCTGGCTGCCTCCCTCGGGAGGTGCTCCAGGCATGTCCTATTGGGAGGAGGCCTCGTGGAAGGCCCAGGACACGCTGGAGGAGGTGTACGTGGATCGGGAAGTCTGGGCATCTCTGCTGAGACTGCTGCCTCCACGACCCGGCCCCGGATAAAGCGGAAGAAAATGGATGAATGGATGGATGGATAGAAGACTGAATTTAAAGAAAATATTGAAAGACAATGTACCGCAGTCCAAAACACTCCTAGTGCTAGTGTTAGACAAACATTTAAGAAAAAGTTTCCAAAATAGTCATTGTGCTGACGCAACAAAACATTGTACATGCTTTTTGGGGTTACCTTGCAATCACACAAACAATACCATCTTACTGTTGCAGATTTCATATTTCAGTTACTGTGGTCAGAAGCTTGCAAACAGTTGATATTTCTTAAAATGTTTCTTTTCGGCTGTAACGTTATGAAAAGTAAATGATCGACATAACATCTACGATATGTCGCTGTCTAATGAACAAAAGTGATCTCAGTATTTGCTGAGCACAGTGCTGTGTTTACTAAAATTAAGAAACAAATTATACAAGTCGAAAAAAATGCTCTGAGGTGACTGCGTACCATATGTTTTATTTAGTTCACCAAAATGTTGTAGAATGAAATAAGATGAAAAACAGCGAAGCGTGAAACAGGGACATGATCCATTAAGCTTTTCCCTCTGTTCCACCATCTGCTGCTTCCAACTCAAACATCTTCATAAACACGGAGCACATGGCGCCTAAATGTAAATCAAACAACTCCACACAAGCAAACGTGTCCAAAGCGGCGCACGTCGAGCCAAGAGCCGCCGCCTTTGCTCAGACGTGCCGCTCCGTTTGATAAAAACGTGCTGAAACTATAAATGTTGTATTTACGGAGGAGGTGGAGGATCTTGGTTTCATCATGTTCAGTTCACTCTGAATTGTGAAGTTTTGTGTTCTCCCTTTTGGCACAGATGGTCAAGCTACAAGCCTGCATCAAATACTGCGAAGAGGACTACTCTGCCGCCAAGGTAACAAGCTCCAAGATGTGGAAAAGTGATAAGATGACAACACATGTTCATTATGGAGGGTGCATAGGAGTACCGTATTTTTCGGACTTAAGTCCCTCCGGAGTATAAGTCGCACCAACCAAAAAATGCTTAATGAAGAAGAAAAGACATATACAGTAAGTTGATCTGGAGTATAAGTCGCACCAGCCTTGGCAACTACCTGGGCATGGAGACGTAACTGCATCGTTGGCAAACCCGTTCCTCTAGCTGTGGCCATCGAGCTTTTAGCCCGCGATTAGCTTCTTTTGTTTTCTTCATTGCAGTAAGAGTAACCTCCCCTTTTCGCCAGTCCCTCACAAATCTCTCGCTCACTCCACACTTTTTGTCTGCTGCTCGATTACCTTTCTTTTTTCAGTGGTACAGGAGTAGCACATACTGGTACACAAGCCTAGAGCGCCCTTTAGCGGCTGTCAGTGTGATAATAACAAACATGTGAAAGTATATATTTTGATATACAAGTCGCACCTGCACCCCCGGCCAAACTATGAAAAAAAAGTGAAACTTATTGTCTGGAAATACGGTAGTTTTACATGATTTTATACACTATTTCGGCGCATAATTAGGAAACGCTCTGGTTCATTTCATCAGAGCATGAAGACACAATTCAATATACGTTCAGAATTGTCTTTCTTTTCTTTTTTGTCAATTCTACTGTTTAGAGATTTTTACTCTTTTACAGTGTTGCCAAAACAGTTGTGTTTCAACCCACTCGCGCAACTTTGAGTGATCTTTTGCTAGCTTAATCTTTTCCTCACGGATTAAAAACACTTGCCATTGCTTCACTACAGTCACAGGCCGAGTTTACGGTGATGAAACTCAGGAAGAGAGACTACTGGATATTTGTTTCAGCTGTTTAGAACAATAATGCATTCCAACAAAGTGTAAGATTGTGTTAAAGATGTGCATGACATTATTACCAAATACCTGCAGAAAGCACAATGCACCCACTTTAACACGGAGTGAACAGGAGAGTTGTATAATAATATACTACACGATGCAAAACGCCATATTAAATCAAGCCAGAATAGATGAGTTGATTGTGTTAAAAAGGCAGCAGATTCCTAGCAGTATTATGGATGTTTTGGGTGTCCAGCTCTGACTCCTACCAGAGTGAATAAATAATGCTATGAGCAGTGTATGAGATCAATGCGTTTTTATTACAGTGTAGACCTTTGTGCCAGTCTTAAAGTGCATATGACAAGTTGATCTCCCCATCTTTGAGTGTCACCAGTTCCTATAGTTTGTATCTTTGTGTGTTTAGTCTTTACTGGAGCAGTTGCCTCAGGACGACCCCGATTACATCTTCAACTCGGGCTGTTTGCTTTACAACGACGGGAAATACGACGAGGCCTGTAAGAAGTTCACCTCCGCCATGCAGGTGCTGGGCTACGTGCCAGGTAAGTGTCCACGCCTGATCTACTGATATAAATAACTTACTGAACACCTGCAGCAGCTAGGAAATAAGTTGACATTGTGAGAAATCATAGACTGTACGTGTGGTGAATGTTCGTAATGTAAGATAAGTAAAGTCTATATTGTTTTTTCTCTTACAGCTCTGTCCTACAACATCGCCCTGTGCTACTACACCCTGAAGAACTACGCTCAGGCTCTGAAGTACATCAGTGAGATCATCGAGAGAGGAATCAGGGAGCACCCAGGTACAGGCGCCCACTCTGAAAGCACGGGCAACTGTGTGGACACGGTGTAGGGCACTGGTAAATGGAAGTATCAAAAGGCAACATCTGGTGGTTTGAAAAGAGCATGACGTCAGCCAAACAACTCCTGGCCGTTCGTTCAGTAACCATTGTTTTTGTCACACACTTTTAAAGGAGGGGTATTGTGCAAAATCACTTTTTAGAGCTTTTATCATGTTACAATATTGTTCACTCGTTAAAAAAAAACAGACCCGGAGTCGTGTTTCTCCCCAGTCAGGGCTCAGAAGAAGCTCCTCTTGAGTTCCTCGTATCAAGGAAATGCTTTCATCACTTCTCCATCTCTTGCTAAGCTTAAATGTGCATATGACACATTAGACACATTTTTTGCTAAAACATAGTCAACACAATTGTAATTAAGATTTTGCAAAAACGTTCACCCAAATCTTCGTTAGTTTTACCTTCTTTGTGATATTGTTTTATGTCACTTCCTTATTGGACACTGACAGCAAGTGACATACAGGTACGTAGAGGTAAACATTTTTTAGACTGTTGCCGTGCCAACCATGTTATATTAATGAGAAATGAGCTTTCCCTCTATGTCATTAACTAGATTTAAAGAAAAATAACTTTTCTTCCAAACTTTTCCTCATTAAATTGCTACTTCACTGAAATAAATCTATGATTATGACTTACAACAGATGTTATCCATCTAAGTCATAATTGCAAAAAGATTAAAACCTATCATATGCACTTTAATCCTTTCACCGCAAAGAAAAAACACTCGCCATAGCATCACCACAGCCACACGAGCCGCACACTTTTTTCTATTTTTTTCTTCTTCCAAACTAAACTACTGGATATTTAGTTTCAGTTGTTTTAAGTCAAGACTGCGTTTTCTAACCAACAAAGTGTAAGATTACCAAATACTTGCAAAAAGCGTTGTACCCCTTTTTTTATTACACAATTTGAAGCAACCGTCCTAATCCGTTAGCCTGACTTATATTTTTGTAATTTCACTCTGTAGAAAAGACAGCAACATCTTCACAGGTACATTCTTGTCAAGTACATTTAAAAAAAAAACACTTCACTTGTGGTTCATTCGGTTCCTGTCGTGTTAACGTGCTGAGATTGGATCGATATAAAGCTTTTACAGATTTGACGTTCCAGATGGTCCTGCTTTAGAACAGAAACTAAAACAGGCGAGGTCCACTGCTGATCGATATGTCTCCATGGTTAAATATACATTCCATCTAGAATGAAATAAAATGGATCCTGAAGTGTCCAAGAGGCCACCGGGATGGGATGCAAAGGCTCCAAGCTAACCGCACATACAGCTGCTGGGTCTCTCAAAGGTTTTTCTTTCCATAAAAAGTTGCATAATGCACCTTTTTAATTTATTAAAATGAATAATTCGAATTTTTCAACTTTCAGTTTTGTCGAAATGATCCATTGTAGTTTTTACTCCTCCATATATTTATAAAGCTTTGTTTGCGTTCCAGAGCTGAGCGTGGGCATGACCACTGAGGGCATCGACTACCACAGGTGGGCAACACTCTGGTGCTGCACCAGACGGCTCTGATCGAGGCCTTTAACCTGAAGGCGGCCATCGAGTACCAGCTCAAGAACCGTGAGACGCAGCTCTATCTCTCTGTTAACTCCAAAAACAACTGAAATGCCCATTTTCTTTTGTAATACAAATATGTTTATCCTTTCTTCCTGTGTGCAGTGAAAGGAGCCCAGGAGGCGCTGACGGACATGCCCCCAGGTCTGAGGAGGTAAACACCGCTGTCTCATATAAAAACTCATTCACAACGGGCCGCCTTCGGATGATCGAATATATTCTGCCAGAGACGATGGCAGAAAGAGGAACGGATGCTGCGTGAGGGCGGAGATTGCTTTATTGATTCTCGCGCCTCCATTTATTTCAATAAAGCTCATCCTTGTTGTGTAACTGTCACTCAGAGGTCAAAAACACTATTCATCTTTTTATCTACAGGAGTGTAGGGTCAGTACTGCCCTCTAGTGGACAAACACGCTTTGACTTTGGATTCATTTAAGCCCAAAGTATTATTATTGTCGACTAAAATTAGAATCACAAGCAGTTCATGAGACTAGAACTGTGACAAAATCTTCTGATATTTTTATCGACTCATAAAAGGTAAATACAAATTAACAGAAGGGACTAAAGACATCTCAACTTTCACTTACACAGTTATAAAGAGCCTCATATCATTTAAATTCACTGCCAAAGGAACAGGTCTGTTTTGGCGATAAAACTAGACCCAAAAAAAGCCATAATCTTATCAAAGACTAAATAAGTTAGTTGGCACATCCCTAAAAGCCAACAAAGTGTAATACTACTTAGATAGAACATTCTAGGTATTTTAGTGCGACAGTTACTTAACGTTGTCTCCGTGTGTTTGAAGGAGCTGGACCCGGTGACGCTCCATAACCTGGCGCTGCTGAACATGGACTCCAAACCCAGCGAAGGCTTCGAGAAACTGGCCTTCCTCCTGCAGCAGCCGTCCTTCCCTCCGGTCACCTTCGGCAACCTGCTGCTGCTCTACTGCAAACACGAGGTACCGTATTACCCTGTCGAAGTACTTTATTCAGTAAAGGTGCAGATACCACTGGTCAAATCTCACTCCCATTTAAAGCAAAATTCAGAGGACTGTCAATGCCACTGACTCACATTAAGGAAGAAGGTTTGTCTTCGTCGCGGCTGTATGGGTGGTTAGCATGGTGCCTTTACTTTCCATCCTGGTGGCCTCTAGGACGCTCCAGGATCAATTGTTTAGGATTTCTGGATGGGTTTCTCCTGCCGACGACCAGGCTGCGGTGAATGGTCATAATATTAACCATAAAGGTACAAGCTTAATGTCGCGAGGAACTGCTCAAACACGAGCCTAAAATCAAACGTGCTGCTCTGTGCTTGTTTTAGCTGCCCTAAAGCGAAAAACCCGCTACAATTTAGTTTTGTATTGTAAGCCCACAGGCACTTTTCAATGAAGCAGCTTTGAAAAGTTATAAAGCATTGCTAATTTTACAGATTATAATACTGCCTAATAATGATAATATAGGCTATTTTATTTCAAAACAGACTGATTATTTATATTGCACTTGCACCACTGTGAGATGGCTGAACCGTTACACCCCTATGCAGCAAATACTTTAGTACTTTCAATTCAGTAATAATCTGACTCAGCAACTTGTACTTTTATAGGAGTCATATTTGACCAGTACATTGATTTACTCGAATAATGAAAAGTACTGTTTATAACAAAGAAATAAACTAGACTATTAGACTATGGGGCCGACATATGCTCCTCTGTTAATGGGGAAATACTGAGTTTAAAAAACGGGTTGCCTTGTACTGTTTTTATAGGTCAGTGTTTTACACCATCTTGTGAAGCCACAGGAAGTTGCTTCAGCAGTGACTTCCTGTGGTTTCAGCCTCAGTGGGAATCGCAGTCTGTTTTAATTAAACCATATGTCAAAGAAGTCGCCCCTGACTCCTCTCTCTGCCTCAGTACTTTGACTTGGCGGCCGACGTCTTGGCAGAAAACGCTCATCTCACCTACAAGTTCCTGTCCCCGTGAGTGAAACACCTGCGGGGGTTTTGTAACATTCAGCTTCATAAGTTCATGTCCGGTCACG
Source organism: Neogobius melanostomus (assembly GCA_007210695.1). Lineage (NCBI taxonomy): Eukaryota > Metazoa > Chordata > Actinopteri > Gobiiformes > Gobiidae > Neogobius > Neogobius melanostomus. The sequence goes on from VHKM01000480.1 coordinate 1,362,060, forward strand.
TTATTCCTGTGTATATCTTTCCGCAGTACATGTATGAGTTTTTGGATGCGCTGCTGACCTGCCAGACGGCACCAGAGGAGGTACATCACTGCCCACGCTGCCTTTTTGTGGCACAACAGCACAAAAACATTCATATCAGCTCAAGAGTTGTTTAAACGCAAATGTTATTCCCTAATCAGTGATGAAGTCGATTGTCCTGCTGTATTTATCCAATGGCTTCTCAAAAAACATCCTTATTGACAATATTCACTACATAAATATATTTCTTTAAGAAGATTTTTCTGCTTCTGAACATGTATTTTGTGTCTCCTATTCAGGCTTTTAGGAAGTTTGACGAAATGAACGGCAAACTGACGGAGCAGCTTCGCAAACTGGGCAAGCAGGTGCGTGGTCTCTGCAGAATGATCTCCTTCACTGAATGGCCATTGTACCCTGTTCATGTCCTGGTTTATTCCTGTTCCTGTCATTAATGTGAGTTCTTGTCCCTGGCGTGAAGCTGCAGGAGGCTCGTCTGTCTCGGGACGATGAGGGGCAGAAGAAGGCTCTGCAGGAGTACGACCAGATGCTGGAGAAGTGAGCGCAAAAGCACACACACTTTTACTTTCCTGCTAAAAATCGAAAGGACAAATACTGTATTTTCCTATAGTGGGTGACTTCACTGAATACTCCACATCGGTCGTTCCCAAGGTAGCGCACAGGGCCCCTTAAGGATCCCCAAAGCTGGTACACACTCAAGCTTGGGAACAGTTGATCTACATTATTGACTTGATGTACAACAACAGAAAGAAACCGTTTAATTTCCCATTAGTATTATACAGTTGGAGCCTTTGTACAGCCTTCTCTACTCAAATTTGCCCCAGGCATTACTGTATTCCCCTTCACAGAACACTTTTCTTTGGCGTTTGTTCTTCCTCCAGGTACATCGTGGTGCTGATGGCGCAGGCGAAGATTTACTGGAACCGCGAGAACTTCCACATGGTGGAGAAGATCTTCCATAAGTCCGTGGAGGTGTGCAACGACGACGACACATGGAAACTCAACGTGGCCCACGTGCTGTTCATGCAGAACAAGTACAAGGAGGCCATCGGCTTCTACGAGCCCATCGTCAGGAAGCACTACGACAACGTGAGTACGAGAGATCCACAAGAGAGAGACGGCGTTTATCTGGTGCAGAGATATTCCCCTATGACTCCTGTTACTCCAAGGCCCTAAGTAACCAGAAAGCGCCTCTCATCTTCTTTTACAAAGCTTTGCAAGGCACCGCCAGGCAAAAAAACCCCGAAAGGTTTGTTGTTAAGGGGAGCAAGGGGAGGGGCTTAGGGACAGAGCACTTTATGAACCAGGAAGAAAAGACCAAGGGAACTTTTCAATTTTAAATCAAAATAGTATTTTCAAACCAACAAAGTGTAGCACAGTGATCAAGACGTTGAAATTATTACCAAATACCTGAAACTATCACATTTCTCAGTCATCCATTCACTCTGTTAAAGCAGTACTAAGTAACGTGTTTCCGTAGTCCCTCTGGGGGTAATACAAGTGTTAATGGGATGATTGGAGGGTCTTTCATCTCCCCTGGTGTCTTTGGCCAGAAAACCATGCTTGCAACTTGACTGCCACCGGGGCGGAGCAACCAATACACACTAATAGAATCACGGAGAAGAAGCTAACGGGCAAAGCTAACTGCGGGCTAGCGCACTTTAAACAGTATTTACAATCAAGTTTGAGTGAAAAAAAATATTTCCATTGTATAACTGGATGTACAATATCCCTCTCTCCCTTCACCTTTTCTGTCAGCGTAGGATTTACTCTCCAAGACATTTAATAAGTTAAAAAATCGTAACTTGCTAAGACACCTGCAGTTGCGCTTATGGCCTCTAGGGGCAAGAGTTACTTAGTACTGCTTTAAAGCAGAACTAAGTAACTCATGCCCCGGGAGGCCATGAGCGTTACTGCAGGTGTTGTAGCATGTTGTGTTTTTTTTACTCATTAATTGTCCGTGAGAGTAAACACTACGCTGACAGAAAAGACAAAAGGAGAGAGGGATATTGTACATTATGCCACAACCCAAATACACAATGGAGATAATTTTTTTCACTCAAACTTGGCTGTAAATACTGTTTAAAGTGGCGCTATCCCGCAGTTAGCTTTGCCCGTTAGCCTGTTAGCTTCTTCTTCGCGATTCCATTAGTGTGTGCACCTGACCTGATGCAGGGAAAGTTGCAAGGGTGGTTTTCTGACCAGAGACACCAGGGGAGATGAAAGACCCCCCAATCATCCCAATAACACTTGTATTACCCCCAGAGGGACTACGGAAAGGATTTATTAAGGGAAACAAGTTACTTAGTTCTTCTTTATAACAGGACAGCTACAATGATGTCTGACATTTAACCTTCCACGCCAAAGTCTATATCTGGTCATGTTAGTTCATAAGGAGACTCTCTGGATGGAGAGTGAAATGTTGGCATCTGTCAAAAGTGTAAATCAAGCTAGGCTAAGATTATGCAGTACCAAATACCTACAAAAAGCATAATATTCTCTCTTTTAAACGAAATAGTAAGTTCTTCCTGACTTTTTATTGCCATATTTTCAAAGACAATACATTTTCTGCTTGATCCGATAGGATTGACAATAAAGGCATTTCTTTTTCATTACACTACAGTAAAGGCAGCAGTTGTTTAGGTTTTATGTTTTCTGCAGCAAACATACCCGAGTTTGTCTGTCTGTGGAAGTCTTTTTACTCATCATTACTAACTCCTGGCCGTCTCTCTCCGCTGCCCCTCTGCTCTAAACCCGCCTGTGTCGCTCTGACCATGTTGTTGCAGGTGGAGCAGTGCAACATTCAGGAGTGTCCGTGCAAATGCAAACCCTCGGTAAAAAAAGGAGACGTGTGCTGCTCCTTCAGCATGAACTAACTCTTCAAACGCCTTCTAACATCGCGATCTTAAGACTCTGTGTGTGCCGTTCTCTTTGGTGTGAAGTGCCATAATCACTATTGTACAAGTAGCAGGAAGATTTGAATCGAATCACTGCCAGTCTCTGCCACAGGAAACTTTAATGATCTGCATGGGGAGTTTTAATCGTTTGGTCGACAGCTTCCTGTGGCTGTAACGGCACGTGGTTTGGAGTTAGAAGAGTGAAATGAAACTTTTTGTGGTAAATTATGCTGCAAGGTAATTTTGTGTGTGTGTGTGTGTTCAAGCTGAAGTGCATTTAAAGGCCTTGTACCTGATTTATTTTATTTTTTTCAAACAAGGAAAGAGGAAATGTTTTAGTCCAAACTATAGACACGGCAACGCGTGGTCTAGCCGAGGGGCAGAAAACCTCTTTTTATCTGTTTTCTGGCGGACTATAAACATATTTATCACACGCCAATAAAGTCAAGCCAAAATCAGGTCCATACAGATGTTTTTTCACAGCAAAAACGGCTCGTTGCTAACGTTAGCATTTGTAGTGTGAAGCTAATGTAGCTTCCTGAGTAGCATTGTCAGTTTTTTAAAGTGCATATGACACATTAGACACAATTTTTGCCATAACACAGTTAACATGATTATATTTAAGATTTTGCTAAAGATTATTCCCAGTTTTCTTTAGTTTGACCATTTTTGTGATGTTTATGTTTTCACTTCCTTATTGGACACCGACAGGAAGTGACATCGAAGAAGGTAAACAATTTTAAACTGTTGCCGTGCAACCATGTTAAGGCAATGGGAAATGAATGAGTCAAACTCCTATGGAATGTTTCCTTCTTTTATGTCACTTCCTGTCAGCAGCTTAAACATTCAAATAAATAACTTTTCTGCCCAACATTTCTTCATTAAAATTGCTGCTTCACTGAAAAAATGATCACTATGCAACTGATGAACTTGCGACTGATGTAATCCATCTAAATAAGTCATATTTTCAAGAGCATTAAAATCTGTCATATGCACTTTAAGTATTTATGGGCTGTTGAATCACTTTGCTCCTCTCCATGTCTCTGTATCTTTATTTAGTAGCAAAATAATGATAATTCAGCATTTGTTAAATGGTGGAGAAATGGGAGATAGTTCACTTTTTAGCCTTCTTTGTTTTCCCTCTGGCTGCTACGAACATGACCATATATGGGCAGTTCCAAAGATGCCGTCTGTATCTATCTTTACATATTTCAACAGATTATGAACATGTTTCACAGCTTTGAGGTAATGTATTGTTAAGAAGAACAACAAGCTGCTAGTTCACAATCAGTAAAAAGGCTTTATGAGATGCACAGCCACAAATGTGTCGACAAAACAAAACAAAACAATATCATGTGTAGGTATTTATGTACAAACCGCATGAGCCAAAGCTTTATTCATTTGTTTTTGATTATTTTTATACAATTGGACACAAAAGTAAGATAACATTTGATCAAAAATCACGATTGCTCATTAAGAGAAAAGCATGTTGACTGTGATCGATCTACTGTTAATGATCCACACCAGCTGGACAGGAGTGCTTTTTATGAAATCCTGTGCCCTTTCTTCTCCAAATGCACCTTCGCTCATTCCGGCCACATTAAAATAAGTTTTGACTCGGGGCGTCTAATCTCTCACTGTGCACATTGGAGACTCCAGGATCTAAGCCAATCATGCATGCTCACGATTTTGAAGATTCCTCTCCAAATTGAATGTCAATGATCCAACAGCTTTCCACAATGCTACTGCCGTTTTAAACTCTGTCGTTTGTCCCAGATCCTAAACGTGAGCGCGGTGGTGCTGGCCAATCTGTGCGTGTCCTACATCATGACGAGCCAAAACGAAGAGGTGACGCCCGACGCTCAGTCTCTAGATTTCGCGTGGAAGTATTGTTTCGCTGAACGTCTCCCGTCGCTCTGGTTTCAGGCGGAGGAGCTGATGAGGAAGATCGAGAAAGAGGAGGAGCAGATTTCGTACGACGATCCCGACAAGAAGGTTTTCCACCTGTGCATCGTCAACCTGGTCATCGGGTGAGTCACGCCGCAGATATTTGTTTTAAATGTAAATGTTTCTATAATTATTACTAGGTTTGGTGGATTAAAGTGTTAATTATGGTTTTACTACAGTTAAGTGGTGATTTTATGTTAAAAGTTGTGATTTTAATGTTCTAAATCAGTGACTTGGGAAGAGGAAGCGTAAAAATTTTTTAGAGCTGGGACTCAATCCTGATACTTTGGGACAGTATAGTCTTCATATGTCACACCCTGTGGCTGAACAACTAGAAATAAAATCCTTAACATTACCACCTAAAAAGAAAACCAGCGAGAACTATAATTACTGCTATGCATTAAAGGGATATTTCAGGATTTTTGACATAGGGCCTCATTTCCTAGTTATCCAGAGTGTGTTGATGTCTGGAGATATTTTTTTCTTAAATTCATGCAGTTCTTATATTTGAAGAGTCTAGTGGCGCTAGGCTAATGCTAGGCTTATGCATTTCTATGGTATCAGCTAGCCTGCATTAAAAACAGTCCCCTGCAGTGGCGCTTATGGCCTCTAGGGGCATGAGTTACTTAGTACTGCTTTAAGTAGCAGTAATATTAAAGAGGGGGTATTATGCTTTTTTCAATCACATAGCACCGGTCTATAGCATACTACAATGATGACGTAACCTTCTGTTGGTCTGTATATGCAGTAAATTAAAATAACTGCCTGGCTGTACTGAACGTCTTGAAATAGGCCTCTGTCTCTTTAAGAAGCTTTCCGACACGCCCCCTTCAGCACACTGCTGTGGCATCTAAACAACACTACTGTGCGGGGAGGGGCTCTGCTGAGCTGAGGAGCAGTGGTTGGTGGCTTGGCTGGTGACGAAAGGTCCAGAAGCGTCTCCAGGAGGTGGGGGCGTTCCTAGGAGGACTGAGGCATAGCTACACCTAAAATGGCTGCCGTCTAAGTTTTTACTGATTACTCAAAATATGTGAATGAGCCAAGGCAACACTCCAGGCATGTGTTTAATGAGGGAATGACATAATAACATGATATAAAGCTTGAAAAAGTCCATTTTACATAATACCCCCTTTAATAATTGAATTAATGTTGACCTCACTGTTTCTGCGCTTGTTCCTCTCAGGACGCTGTACTGCGCCAAAGGGAACTACGACTTTGGCATTTCCCGCGTCATCAAGAGCCTGGAGCCCTACAACAAGAAGGTCGGTCCCTCCTCGTGACACGATCACGTAAATGTACAGATTGAAACGGCCCTTTAGTTCGTCAGATTTATCTCGACACTAACTGGGTAAATGACTGTATTGATTCCTCCGTGCGCCTCGAGCCTGCTGTAAATGGGGCTGTAAATATAACCGAGTTCGGAGGTTCGTCTGTTCTCGCCGCAGCTGCGCCCGCTCACCTCCAGCTGCAACAACAACAACGTCCCGCAATATAAATACACAGAGGCGCACTGGGAAACACAGGACAGAGTTACACAACAGAGACAGAAACTTCAGCAGATCTGCAAACAGAAAACCACTTATGTTCAACGTGATCTTTAGTCCAAACCTGCCTTCATCAAAATCCTTTCTTCTCACCAACATCACGCACATACAGGGTTCCGCAGGCATTAAAAAGCATTAAATGTCATGAGATAAAACAGACAAATTTCATGAAAAAAACATTAGATTTGATTCTAACGAGACGAGCGTTAAATCTAAACCTTGACCTTGCTCAACTTTTTACTTAAAGCACTAAAAACACGTTTCATGGTTGAGATTGTCTGCCAGGTTTACACCAAATTTGCTCAAAAGTTGCCCACTGTGTCCAAGTTAGTTTTAGATGTCCACATTTTCCATCCTTCCTCTGTTCAATGTAAAGTTAGCAAATGTTTAGAAGTAATACATTTATAGATTAGTTGTGCTCGTGGCATTAAAAAAATATTGTATTTGGGCATTATAATGGCACAAGAGATACGCCCCGTGTGTCAGAGGCCTTCCCAGTTCACTCTGGCGCGTACACACGTTCTTGTGTACAGGAGTTAGGCTAGCTATCTTTTGCACAATGGCGTTAAAGTGTTCTATTTATGGCTGTTCAAACAGGAAAGATCGTGAAAGTGACTTGGTACATTACAGGATCCCAGCTATTATCAAAAATCAAGGCAGTGAATGTGAAAAACTTAAGTGCAGATCGCAGAAGGCAATGGCTGCCAAAATCAGACAGGACTAAACCATTTCCGTGTTAATTTGTTTGAGGAAAACAGCAGAAACAAGCTTTTTGTTCACCTTACATATTTGGGATCTACAGCTTAAGTTAAAGACGGTTCATCAATGGCAGTTGCATATCTTACCATGTCTGCGAGGTAATGTGTGTTAGCAGCTATCTACGGCTTACATGATTCTGAAGTCATACCATGCCACGGTGGTGCTAGATCCTATGACAATAAAAATCATGAACAAGCAATATAACAAACTTAGCTTTGTAGTTGAATAACTATTCAAAACATTCACAAATTAGGAAGCCGCTTCATTTTGTAGCTAATCTGTCTCAATTTCATAAGGGTCAATGCCCCCAAGTAACAACATTATATTATCATTATATCATGATTGTTCTGTTTCACCAAGTCCGTTTTTATAAGCCACACTGTCAAACTGTGTTTTGCCATCGTATTCTGCAATCAAAGACACAGTGTAAAAGAAAAGACAACAAAATTGGACCTACACCACGTAATTAATCGAGTTCGAGGCCTCCAGCATGGCGGACGCGGCACTTTTTTCCGGTGCGTGAAATACCTCAATTTACTTTGACTTTATGCCACCTGTATAAACCCTGACATAATTTTGAATATTGTCTCCACTAGGGCTGAAACAACTAACTGATTATTTAAATAGTTGACTACTTGGTATTTTTGATAAAAGACTACTTTGTTTAGTTAGGATATATAGAGTGTTTTGTACATTGTAAATTTCATCAATTCTGTCTGTGTCTCATCCAATCAGAAAACAGAACTAGCGCTAAGATCTCCTACAAAAATTCACTTTAAGTTTATTCCATCAAAACATCCTCAAGTGGTGTCACTTTAGCTTTATGTGGTGAAAAGTTTGAAAAAACACAATTTTCATTCACCTTTCACAGCCAAGCGATTAATCGATAAATGGTAACAAATAATCTGTAGATTAATCAATTACCAAATAATCTTTGCAGCCATAGTCTCCATTTTTGGACGACTTAAAGGAACAGGCCACTGTTTTTCCATACTGAGATTATGTTCTTACCTGATCTTAGACAAGTTGATACAAACCTTTCTGGTCACCCCTTTTGGAGCTATAGGAATATGCAGGGAGAGGCCAAATGCTAACAACATCTTTGGTCGTTTTGCGTGACTGAGCGCACACAGTTCTTCCATACTGTGATATGTTCTTACCTAAGCTTAGACGAGGTGATACAAACCTGTCTGGTCTTTGTGCCCATGGAAGAGCTTGGTCGCTTCCAACTTCAGTCCTGTTTGGAGCTATAGGAATATGCTGGGAGAGGCCAAATGCTAACAACATCTTTGGTCGACTGAGCGCACGCACAAAGACCAGACAGGTACGCAATAACTCTTCTAAGCTCACGTAAGAACATATCACAGAATGGAAGAACTGTGTATCACTGCGGCACCAGAGGAAGAATTGCACCCTCTGCTGGCATTTTGTATACATTAAGTATTATTTCATCAACTGAGCATTTTTTTGACACATACAGTATTTGAAGTTCTAGCAGCAAAAAAATACAATTGCTAACGGGTCAAAAGTCGTGATAAAAGCCTGATTGGAGCACGATAAAGAGCTGTAAACTGTCTTTCCTCGTCTGTGTTTTGCAGTTGGGCACGGACACCTGGTTCTACGCAAACGCTGCTTCCTGTCGCTGCTGGAGAACATGTCCAAGCACATGGTGATGCTGCGCGACGCCGTGGTGCAGGAGTGTGTGCAGTTCCTCCAGCACTGCGAAGGTCAGGCCCTGAGTCCCATCTTCGCTTCTTTTGACCTCGACTATGACTCTGCCGGCTTCTTCCGACGCCACATTAGTATTAAAAATGAGGAGAAATGCATTATTACGCTATTGACTTGCTCATTTCTAGTCAGGGAAAATGCATGGAAAGTGAGAAAAAATGTCATATGTTGTCCTTTCAATTCAATCCAAGTGAACACGGAATAAAAGTGACAAATAAGGCAGTACACTATAACAAATTTGAATTACAATGTATTGAGGCAGGAGAATATCGCGATAAACGATATGATTGATTCTAAAGATACTAGATACATAAAAATACGTGTATAATCATATCCTAAAATACCACACAAGCAGCAATAAACATGAAGGTAACCCAATTTGCTTCAGTTAAAAATGTAAACAAACAAGTTTAACAAAGAAAAAATAGTGGGGAAAATGCTAAGTAATGTTCAGACGATAAATGGGTCACTCTTCGGCAGCAAAGTAGATTTTTTTTTAGAAACATAAATTCTTTCCAAAAAATAAATGTGGGTTGTGCAGGCTCTTAAGTATTTAGATATGTACCGGTATGCATACTTGATATTTTGTTCACTTAAATAAGATGACTAGAAATGTCATATGGTTCAACGGCAAGATTATAGAGTAAAAATAAAATCTATATTGTTTTATCAAAATATTTAATGCGTCATATATTATTCTTAATCTTTGAAAATGTATTATTTTCTTTTGCAAATTAAACTCATTTTAATATATTTTATGCATCCCATTCTGCAAACTATTTATGTCGAAATCATAGTTATTTTAAATTATTTTAGATATTGCCTTTGAAATCTTAATGAAAATCCTCGATCCCATAGATGAGTAGGAGTGTGACAATATATCGATTTTCCGATATATTGCAATATTTTGTGGGACGATACGATACCGATACTTTTTATTTCGATATCGATACTTTTGATGACGTCATGCATATTAATGAGCAACGTCATGCATATTAATGAGGCAGCAGTGCTCCACTGTTTTCACAGTCAATAGAGGCCAACAATGTATTCAGTCAGAACAATTCAGTCAGGACAGCAGGGGGCAGCACTACAGTGTTAAGCTCTTGGACCAAACACTGTCACACAAACAAATTACTTTTAATAATAGTTTTTATAATTATAAAGAAGATTAATTTGGGGTTGATTTATTACTTTTTAAATAGAACTGTGGTTTCTAGTTTATTTAAATGTAAATGAAGTCACTGACAGATCTATGACCCATTTTCAGTGAGTAAGTCGGGGATCATTTATAAAAGTGGCACAAAGCACATGAAAAGAAATGTAAATGATGAATAATATTTAGTATGTTAAAATAAAGGTTAAAAGTAGCATGTTTTTTTTTTTATCGTGATGTATCGTAGATTATTTTTGTGCAATATATCGATTATCGCAGTATCGGCGTATCGTGAGATAATCGTTATCGTAAGCCATGTATCGCGTATCGTATCGAATCGTGAGATACCCAGAGGTTCCCACCCCTATAGATGAGACCGCTTTCTTCATGTTTTGACCGAGGTTTTTTTATGATATACCATACACAAATTCACTTTTTTTCCTCTATTCGTAATGTCGCACCATATGACATGACGTCGCACCATATGATGAATCCCCATTACTTCTTCTGACACCACATTAGTATTGTATTGTGATTCGGCCTTTATGCACTTTGACTCCTCATGTCCTGTGTGTCCTGTAGTTTACGGTAAAGAGGTCCCTGCGATCATCGAGGCGCCGCTGGAGGAGAGTCAGGTTCACATCGGGAAGAACACGGTCACGTACGAGGCCCGAGTGCTGAAGGCGCTGTTCTACGACGTCACGGGCTGGAACAAATGAAGGAACTGTAGTGGACCATAATGGACTCAACATCAACAACTGACCCATGAAGAGGATTATAATGAGCTTAAAACAAGTTTGTTCAACCTTTTTAGAGCTTCCTACCATGTTACAATGTTGTTCTCTCATCAAAAACAAACCTGCAGTTGTTTTGAGCCACATCATTAAGTAATCTTTGAATCTACTCTAGCGTCACAACAGCCACACAAGGTTTTCTCTGTTCTCTTTATTTAAACAGCTGCACAGCGAAGGGGTGATCAGGGAGTCAAACTACTTGATATTTTGTTTAAGCTGTTACCAACAAAGCGTCGATAGTGATAAAGATCAGTGGTTCTCAACTGCTGGGTCGGGAGCCTTGACCATGGAGCATTTATCGACTGGAAAAGAGTGTGTTGAAATGGCTCATTTGACTATTACTTCAGCTTTACAGGTTTAATCAAAGCTTAAATAAACTTAAATCTGTATGAAAATACAGTAGTTAAACAGATTCAAACATCAAAAGTACAAATAAATGCTCTTCTTTGGGTCGCGGTGCTTCATCCTCAGGTCGGGGAGACTGAGGTAAGTCGAGCCAGTGGGTAAGCTGAACCGCCCATTATATTTTGTAAATTAAAACAATATTTTTTTTAATAAAATGTATATTTTTTATTTACAAATGTTCAATATTTTTAATGTAAGATTATAGATTTGATCTTTGGTTTTGCATTGATTGTTGGTGGTTCTGGGTAGGGCTGAACGATATGGACAATATTTCATATTTCGATATTCATGCCAGATATCTCGATCGATACGATATGATATAACTATGGGTTAGGTGAAAACTAAGCATTTTTCAGAAAAATAAAATCACAATACAAAGAGTGCAGTTTTATTGATGAAAATCTATATTATTTATATCTTGCTTTTTTGATTTTAATATTTTGAATGTTCATATCTCAATATCGATACGATAACGATATATCTTTCAGCCCTAGTTCTGGGTTTGGTGAAGATGAGCTAATGTTTTTTTGGGGTTTTTTTACACAAAATTGCAGATGGTGCGTATGAAAATAAACTTTTTTTTTTTACATAAAATTGCTTAAACACTAAAATGTAAAAAAAATATTTTAAAAAAATAGGATTTTTCGTGTTAATTTCACCTTTAAATCTGGTGGTTCAATTTACCCCAAGACCTAGTTCAACTGACCCTGCTCCTGGGGTAAATGAGCCACAAGATCTACTTTTTTTTTTTTTTTGAAGACCAACATCTTTAAGACAAAATATTCCTGACGATTTTTGAAGATGCAAACAAAAAGAACAAATCCCCAAATGTGTGTGAATAGTAACATTTTGTATTTATATTCTACTGTTTTTACACAATAACCACCAAATCAGAAAGTGGCTCATCTTACCCCACTCTGCCCTAAATGTGGGTCCCGATGCCAAACCAGTTGAGAATCACTGTTTTAGATTATTACCAAATACTTTCCAAAGGCAGAATACCTGCTCTTTACCAAATTGAACTTTCACTCTTGTGTCAACTGAAGCATCTCCCTAAAATAACTGAACTGTAACGGCACATTTTGCACAAACCTGCTCCACTCACAGTTACACAGAGATTGAGAACAGGAAACATCGGCCTTATTCAAAGAGAGTAAAACCTCCTCTGTCTTGATCTTGTCGACAAATCTGCCTTAAGAATGCTGTTTGTGTTTGTACTTCCATGGACAATATTTTGTGAAACAATAGCTTTATTTATTAATTAAAATAAAAACAGTTTTGAGGATAAACATTTGTGGTATTTGAAGGGGAAAAGGCGGCACAGTTTAAGCTAAATATTCCCTACAGCGCCCAGGGGAGGCAAGGTTTACTTTGCACAGCTGTCCTACACAACCACTTTTAAAAGAACACAGGAAATGATGAAGATTTTGACTAAGTAACATGACATACATAGTGACATTGTAATTTCTGAATGCACAAATATATATCAGCACATGAGCACAAGCTAAAAACAGACTGAAAGGTAAAAGAAAGATCGATAAAATGAACATGAATATAGTACAAATACAGTATATATAAAAGTCAAAGTGTGTGAGTGTGTGTGTGACCCTCGAGGGCTTTAGTTTCAGTGTCAGTAACTGTTTAGGGACAGATCCACGCTGTTCTTCCCGGACATGAGGCCTGTTGCTCAGGACAGCGGCCTCTTGGTGATGTCCTGCTCCTGGAGGTAATAATTGAGGAATCCTCCCAGAGCCCCCACCGCCACGCCGGTCATGTGACTGGAGCAGCCGTCTGTGGGGACACAACAGAGCGGGGTTAACGCTCTCTCAGACTCCGGCGAGGTTCCAATATTTTCTCCATGAGTAAAAGAAGCTTAAATCCCTCTCTCGGGTTCATTTCTAAGCAGCAGTGTCCTCAGTGTCAGGAAAGGAGGCTGATGTGTCTTGCCCAAGGACAACCAAACCTCTGGATATGGCAACCACTTTCCCGCCCATGACATCGGGTGACCAGATGACAGTGAATTTTGTGCAAGTTTTGTCCAATGAGGCACAGATCACCAAAGCAAGCACTGTATTAAGTTAGAGAACACTGAATACTTTTAAATATCAACTTCTTTTTGCACAATGCACCTTTTAATTTTACAGTCTATGATTTGAATTAGAGGCCGACCGATATGGGTTTTTCTAAGGCCGATGCCGATATTTTTGGCCGATTTTTCCAAATGTCTGGTCTATAATCCTGTAAAAACAAATACTTGGTCGCTCCAGCACTGGCCGATTTTATTTTAATTACTTTAGGTGCTCCAAGCATAGTTTCTGTCCCAGCTTTGATTAGTTGTCGTTAGCATTAGCATATTGTTGCTAGCCGCTGCATTTTGCGCGGCGATCAAAAATACAATAATGGAGGTTAAAACTAACACAGCGATTGAATTCTCCAGATTCTGCACTTCATATTGACACGTTTAAAGCCCTGATTTTGCTCTTTCCAAGTCTCGGAAATATCGTTTTTTTTCGGCGCTAGATAGGCCGATAGCTGATAACTGTAAAATCCCCAAATATCGGCCCGATATATGAGCTGGTTGATATATCGGTCGGCCTCTAATTTGAATAAAAAGAAGCCGAGAGAAGAGCGATCTCTGCCCCTTTAACTTTGCAATCACTTTATCAGTTCTGTCATCCAGTCTTTTTTTATGTCTTTACAATATTACAGTTACCATCAAGCGAGTTCCAGATATAATACCGTTGGTACATATTATCATAGTTAACAAGTGGGGGTTAAAAAACAGGATCCTTTCTCACCGTGCAGCACCTTCTCCCTCCTCTTGACCCTGTGATGCGGCTGCAGCTGCTCCAGGAGCTCCTCGCCGATCCGCTCCGACACCACGTTCCCTGCGGCAGGAGCAAATGGGGTCAGTCCTAAGCCCGGTCATCACTACTGTCAGAGTCAGACGAGAGCGTAAAGAGCCGTACTGTCTCGGCCGAAGCAGCCCACTTCCACGTCCTGCAGCCTGAAGATGTGCTGCAGCCAGTCCACTTTGTAGAAGTCGGAGAAACCGGCCAAACCGCACACCAGGACTGAAACCACACACACCTTTATCTAACTGCAGATTATGTATCTTTATTATGAAACTTCAGCTCCGTAACTGTAACGTTTAAGGCGAGACACAGGATATTTGCAGCAATAACATCTAAATAATGGATAACGCCAGGTTTAAATTTGAGGTTTTAGTTATATTCGTTAGATTTTGTTCAGAGGGAATTTGGATCTTGTTTTTGAAAAAGCTAGTCATAACTGAAACCTTTCGCCTTGTGTTTTTGGGATTCAAAGCTCAATAAATCAAGCCATACCTGTTGAGTTTTGGATTTGAAAATAACCAACCGAGCTCCAAAAGCGATGGAATACGGTAGTTTCCCGGCTAAAACCATAAGGGTCTGAACGCAGCCAATGGAGAGTCACGTGATCAGTGGATCAGGAAATGATGTCACCTCCACTTTTATCCGTGACGTTTATTTAAAGAGGGGTATTATGTAAAATCGACTTTTTCAAGCTTTATATCATGTTATTATGTCATTCCCTCATTAAACACATGCCTGGAGTGTTGCCTTGGCTCATTCACATATTTTGAGTAATCAGTAAAAACTTAGACGGCAGCCATTTTAGGTGTAGCTATGCCTCAGTCCTCCTTGGAACGCCCCCACCTCCTGGAGACGCCTCTGGACCTTTCGTCACCAGCCAAGCCACCAACCACTGCTCCTCAGCTCAGCAGAGCCCCTCCCCGCACAGTAGTGTTGTTTAGATGCCACAGCAGTGTGCTGAAGGGGGCGTGTCGGAAAGCTTCTTAAAGAGACAGAGGCCTATTTCAAGACGTTCAGTACAGCCATTTTGAGAGAGCAATTTTATTCAAGGCAGTTATTTTAATTTACTGCATATACAGACCAACAGAAGGTTACGTCATCATTGTAGTATGCTATAGACTGGTGCTATGGGATTGAAAAAAACATAATACCCCCTCTTTAAATGAATCTCAGTAAGACGCCTTTAGTAAACTCCACTATCCTTAAGGTTAGGATTAGGCTTGGTTTTAGGGTGAGTTTGGATTAGTTAGGTCAGCGTTATCCTGTGGAAGTGTGGAGCTCCACTGATCACGGGCACCATCTGCTGGAGGGGGCGCCGAATTGCGCTTTAATTTTGAACAGAAAGTGATAGAGACTTGCGGTCTTTTGTGTCGGAAAAAACTAGAGCCCTAAAGTTTTGTAACGTCAGCTGCACATGCACGTGTATATCCAAGCAAACTTTGGCGGCTACCATCTTCCACTAGCGAAATCCAAATATGGACATATTTGAATTACAGAGTGTTGTCAGGGGATTCCGTGTATCACGTGAATACTAAACACGTCAGTATTTGTGAATGGATACCCACAACACAATGGAGTGCGGCCATTTTGTGTGTGTGTGTGTGTGAGTGAGTTCAGACAAAACGCAAATTAAACATCATAAAGGGAGAGTTTGGTCTGTTTTCACTTTATATAACTTTCCAGAAATCTCCAAATGGACCACTACATGAATCTAGATGTTTTGGCCTGCCGCGTCTCGCCTTAAATCAGTGTAAAGAGTTACTGTTCTCCATGAAGATGTCGGCGTTGAGGGCGCTTAGTCCGTCCCTGAGGATGTCCTGGTGGTCTTCATCATGTTGGAGCAGAAGATGGTCTGGTAGCTGCGCTCCGTCATGTTGACGCGAGACGCCCGAGTGTCGCCCTTCAGCAGGTTACTGCAGCCTTTCTGACGGGACACAGACAGAGCAGCGTGAGGGACATGTTCTCCGTAAACACATGAGCGCTCACACTGACCATGGCTCCGATCATGAAGTAGAGCAGCTGGTGGGAGAGCGAGTAGAAGGGGCAGCCGAAGCGCGTCATCATGTCCCTGCACGGCTTCGTCACGATGCACGGAGTCCCATTCTGCTTCCTGCGGACGGGAAATAAACAACATCCAGTTACTGTGTTTCAGTGGAAACCAGTCACGGTATGAACATTTTACCTCATGGTTATTGTGACCAAAATTATCACTCAGTATTATCGCAGTATTTTTTTTAATGTGTGTTAATAAGTTCAGAAAGCATTGATAGTCCTACACAGACTGAAATAGTTTTAAAAAAGTGTAACAGTGTTTGTTATATTTAAAAAATACAGACAAAGCCATATCAAAAGTGCAACTTTTCACATCAAAGTAAAGGAACTATAACTATGAATTGCTGATTGTTTCAAGGTTATTACATGTACTATTTATAGCGCCAGAACCGTGTTAGAATATGTTTAACTAGATAAACCCTCTATATCAGGAACATTGTTTTCAGTTTGTGTCCTTCCAGTTTGCTTTCGCTCTGCAGATTTGGGAAAATGCCATCAGACAGTAATCATTGTTAAAGTCATAATAATGAGGCGAGAGTGAATCTATTACATTGGCGACTTTAATCTACCCTCCAGGAGCCCTGTAACGCATTGTGCCAGAGGTATCCGGACACGGCTTATGCTGGCGGTGGCGCTGTGGCTGCACTATGGGGCGACTCGTTACCTTCTCCCTCAACCTAAAGTCCCCACATCATGCATTTCAGCTAAAACGCTTACATTAACTGACTTGCATTGGCTATAGAGCTGTGGTGATGGTCACGCACGTGAGTCATGAGGTTCGAAGTATCGCTGCCTTTAGAGACACTTTTTCCTGCACGTTCCGCAAACAGGATAACTGTCTTCTATCAACTGTCCTTCAGCTTTGTTAAAATACCCAAAATATGCCCAGACTTCAGACTTGGTCCTGTTTGAAGGCTGGTAGAGCACTGCCGTCTCGGACATGATTCCAGCTTCGAGAAGGTTTTGTTTTGGTTGTGCTACGGAGTCGCCTTCAGCAGATGAGACGGCGGCCGGTGAGGCTCACTTTGCCTACATTTGCCTAATTACTGTCTTGTTTTTTCAAAAACAAGACAGTAATTATTACCGTCAACATTTTTAGCGGGGTTTACCGCTACACCGGTAACCGTGACAACCCTAACGCAGACACGGAGAGAACATGCAAACTCCACAGAAAGAAATAATGACATTTCTTGACTATTTATACTGCATACGTTCATCAAAATATATAAATTATGGTAAAAATCTGTCTGTATTGAACACATTTTATCGCTCAAACCTAAACCCTTAATTCTGCACAGATGTTTGCGTTTGTGGCATTAAAACCCTGTATAAGCCCCGTCCCTGTGCAGAACAGTAAAGCAGACGTTCCCCTCACCAGGTCCCGAGCAGCAGCGTCAGGCACTTGTCGCTGAGCTGCTCGTCGTAGCACTCGGCGCTCAGAGTGGAGGAGTAAACCAGGCTGGAGTCAGTGGTGACCCACGAACCCGGGACTGACCAGAACCTCCAGGTCAACAGCGGCTCGAACTCTGCAGCAAAGACAAACACATGTTCATTTGTTCTTCATGTCCTCTTACTCAGCCACTTTAGTTTGAAACCAAGTTGCATTTACTTTGAGCAACATTGTCACTTTGTATTAAACTTTGAGCAAACTCTGATCATATCGGAGATGTTTTATAGATTTTTCTTCCGTCGTCTCTGGGCAGCAGAATTTAAGATGGGCCAAGGTATTATTGGCCAACATTGTTTTCAATTTAGCCCAAAAATGTATGATGTGCTCTTGTGTGTGAATGAGCACACACAAGATTTGTCATGTGGAAAGTGGGGCCAGTAAACATGAATCCTGTCTGTAGCTCTTTAACAGAATAGACAGATGTTTACGTGTAGCTTAAAGAGACTAGATGCAAGTTGGTAATTTTATGCTCACTACTGCCACCTCAGTTCCTACACGTAACTGCAGTTTCTATATTAAAGGGATATTTCAGGATTTTTGACATTGGGCCTCATTTCCTAGTTATCCAGAGTGTTGTTGATTTCTGTAGATATTTTTTCCTCAAATTCATGCTTACATTTGAAGAGTCTAGTGGCGCTAGGCTAGGGCAAGGCTAAAGCATTTCTATGGTATCAGTTAGCCTGCATTAAAAACAGTCTGACCCACTCCACAGTGCACCTGAGGTAAATCACTTATAACACCAGACTAACCATATAAATGTCTGTGTCAATAGAATAATTTTAACCATTTTGCATTTAAAATAACTTATATTTGAGCAGCATCAGCTTCGTGGCTGTAAGCTAACGCAGCGGCGGAGTGATCTGCGAGAAAATAGTCCCTCAACATGCGGTAATTCATGTGATACAAGATCAGTTATATTTCAAAAAATGATTCTATTAACACAGACATTTATATGGTTAGTCTGGTGTTATAAGTGATTTACCTCAGGTGCACTGTGGAGTGGGTCAGACTGTTTTTAATGCAGGCTAACTGATACCATAGAAATGCTTTAGCCTTGCCCTAGCCTAGCGCCACTAGACTCTTCAAATATAAGAACTGCATGAATTTAAGAAAAAAATATCTCGAGACATCAACAACACTCTGGATAACTAGGAAATGAGGCCCAATGTCAAAAATCCTGAAATATCCCTTTAACCTCGTGCATGACGGGACTTCGGACCCGAATTAACACCTTTCTGAGTGACAGTGCAGGATTTTAGAGGCAGTTGTGGTGAACATGTCGGGGCTCATTCCACACATTAGGACATTACTGGAACATGTAGGGGAGGAAAATACATACTTTTAACATTTTTAAACTCTGTATAGTCCCTTTAAGGATAGGGTGACGAGTTCCATGACACTGAAACGCAGGTCACTTGAGCTCCAAAGTTAAGACAAAGAGTCAAAAGTGATATTAAACATGTTTGTGTTTATTACCACTAATGCCTTCTGACCTTAGTTCATATGCGCTGAGAGACGTTGACCGTTGTGTCAGTTTTGTTTCGTGTGGATAAAGGTTGAGCCGTTACAGAAATATTAACCATTAACCAAGTCAGAAATGCAGCATTTTGATCCATTTTAAACGACAGGCTGTTTCACGATGTTGTGACGTGCGCCTGAGTAAAGCCTCGAGTGTGTTTCTGCAATGGGTTTTGAGAGGGATTGTTTCTCTGATCAAACCCCCGTTCCTCCTGTGCTGAGAGGTGCATGCTGGGAGTCGTAGTCTTGCCTCTGTAGTAGTTGGGCTCGCTCTGCCTCAGGGCGCTCACGGCTCTCTCCAGGCTCTGGTCCAGGCGGCGGACCAGCCCCACGACGCTGCTCCTCTGGGCCCAGCTCACGGGTCCGAGTGAGGCCAGGTCTGCACCGCGGCCTTCAGCTCCGCTAAAACACACGGGGCAGTTCAGCTTTAAGAGGGACATAATGTGCAGAATCGACTGTTTTCATCAGTGTTATGTAAGAGCCTCTCAGCCCTGACCGTCTCTCTCACGGGGCTGTGTTTGTGCAGCTGTGGGAACAACTACATTGCCAAAACACGGGTCTTATGTTTCCATTCACTATCACAGAAGAGGAAATAACTTGTTTGTTTCTCTCAAACTGGGGGATGCAGCAGCTTCAGGAGGAGCAAAACTCAAGTCCTTTAAAGCATAATATAATAGAGCATATCGTATCGCAATAATAGATCATGCATTTGACAAAACGGAATATCTCAATATTTCTGGGGACTTTCTCGATAACGATGATGAAGCAATATTTTAGCTAAAATGTGATGTCAAACAAATACATTTACATTGCTTTGTCGCTATTTTCTTTTCCAAATTTCTTCCCTTTTCATCCCCCCCCCCCAATTTTCCCCTAATATTTCCCCCATATGTTCCTGTTCTGTCCTACATTTTTCCTAATTTTCCATCACGTCGGGGTCACCAATGTGGCGAGAAAGAAAAGGACGCAAGCAAGCTGCTAAGGAGTCAACTTTATTCTTTCTGGCCAAAAGCCGAATGACCAAAATGAAGGACAAACACAACAGTAAGGGCTCAGACACGCCCCCAAACCCCGAAACCTGCTAGGTGAGAGACAACTCTCTAACATGTACACAACACCCCCATATTTTTTATAATTATTAATTTTCCACATTTTCCCTCCACATTAGAGATAAACTCGAGATTGTATATTTGCATATCTTCCAAACAGCTATTTCAATAAAATCTCGTAGACCAGGAGTGTCCAAAGTGCGGCCCGGGGGCCAAATGCGGCCCTCAGACCAATTTTGGTGGCCCTCGGCCTTCTTGCTGAATCGGTACATATCATCAGAGATGGTCCTTTTTTTTTTAAATGTAATAATTCTACACAATTTTTACATAACAACTAACATTTTATTGTGAGACAGAGCAGCATGAAGGTTTAAATCATATATAAAGGTGTGGGGCACAATTTAAACCTCTGCTAGTTAAAGGTTTTGCGGCATAACCACCGATCTGTGGCCCTTCACCCCGTATACGCTTCAATATGCGGCCCCCCATGAAAAAGTTTGGACATCCCTGTCGTAGACGATATATTGCCACCTCTAATCAGTACCAGAAGAAGCTACAATATATTGCAACATCGCTGAAGTCTGACTGACTGACATTGATACAGTTTTAATGCATGGATTTTATAAATGTGAAAAAGTTCAGTTTGAGATAAAGTGCACTACGCAACTTTGTATTAAAAAAACTGATATTAATATGTATTGGTTAAAAACACTACCATTTTAGATGGGTTGTTTAACCAATAGATTAGTTGGACACATATCTATGGTTAAATTTAACCAATCTGTTTTTAGAGTGAGATTTGGGAGATGCCAAACTGGAGAAAATGCACTCGGTTAAGGTGGGGGGAAAGAGGTTAATCTGATCTAGTCCATAATTAGATGTACAGTGTCTCTTTGCTAATGTCTACTTTTACAATTCACTGAAGAAAGACAAAAAAATAACCACATTTCATTCCACTACATGGAACATATCAGGACCTTTAACCTGTTTTAAAACCAAATGTTTACAAATGAATGCATGAGCGCATTTGTTTAGGAACTGATTTAAATGCATAACTTGGGCCTACATCTTGTGTGTCTCCTGTGAAAGTGACAGCACAAGAAGAGCTCTCCTCGTTCTCCTCTTGATTTAAACTCTGTCTGAACAATGGCTTATTTCCAAAGTAAAACAAAAGGCGATACAGAAGCCAAACTTTCCAGAGCCTCTGCGGCCTGGCTCTGCCCTTCTCCTCACCCTGCAGCATGAGGTATCCCACCACTCCGTCCAGGTTGATGTGCTCGTGCTGGCCCTCGAGGAAGTCCGCCCCACGCGCCAGGCTGCTCAGCACGTCATCGATCATCTCCGCGCGTGCCACCGCGGCCGACAGCGCGAGGACAGCGGTCAGAGGCAGCCACGAGGCCCGCATCCTGCCGCGGCTGTGCTCCGTAGTCCTGCTCCGGGATGTGGAGGCATCTGCAGAGGCGCCGCAGTGAGGAGCGCGGGGGAGGGGCCGCGGGCAGCACGTGGCGGTGCAGGGGCGGGGCCTCGACATGTAAACACTGAGGTCTGAAATCTGCCCCATCAGTTTATTTACTTATTCCAAATTATTTATCCTTATTTGCAGATGTCGATTGGAAATGTTGTTTTAGAAAAGTGGATGAAGAAACAGCAGCTCACTTAATTTATGGATGCAAATGTGCCACACTGTGTAATATATACATTTAATACGCATTTATTTAATGATCTTATAATTTCATTGTAAAAAAAAAAAAAAAAAGACTGAACAAACGTGTGTGTTTTAAGGAAGGAGGCAATCAGAGCGAATTTGATTTGATGAATTTGATTTGATGTCACTGTATGAAATGTGATTTATAATCAGCACCCCAGACTAGTCATTGTCAAGGCATATATATATATATATATATATAGGGATGGAAAGCAAAGGCACCATACACCACCCAAGCATCCACTGGGTCACTGAAAGGTGAAATACGTGTTAATATCAACTTCTTTTTTTTCCATAAAAAGTTACATAGTTCTTAAAAAAAAGTTCTGGGGAACAAGAAAACCTCTGCTAAATGCATCCAGTAAAAAAAAAAAGTACTGCATTGACCACTGAGCTGTGTCTCTCCACACTAAGAATACTTCAAAATTGTTGAAACAAGTTTGAATACCCCGCTTTAGATGTTCAACCTGGATCCTTGAAGAGCGCCAGCAAACCAAAAAATGTGATTGGCCCAAAGTGAGCCGCTGTGAGCTCATTGGAAGTGTATTGAAAAATCCACTCTTTGTATTCTATAATATAATAATATTCTATAATCATGTACAAATAGGTCTATTAAGCCAAGGGTCACAATATGAAACATTATCACAGTGGATTATACTGAACACCACAGAACAGCAGGTTTGGTTTGCAATTTAGAGGCTAAATGTATTCAATATTGTTGGTTTACTTTTGGTCTTTGTTTTGTTTCAGAACAACAACAGTTATGCTTTAGTCCAATTTTACACCTGGTTCAGATCTAATGAGACTAAAAAAAACAAGTATTTTCTTGATTAACGCTGCATTTGTCGTGAAAAGTTGTCGTTTCTGGATCACGTGGCTCTGTCAAAACAAAGCTCTCTGTCTCTTTAAACCTAAGCCCCGCCCCTGTGATCGCGCCGCGTCATCACTAACCCAAACAAACATGGCGGCGCTCTGCTCCGCCGCTGCCCTGTGCTCCTTATTTCTGCTCATTTCTGCCGTTTTGCTGCGGTTTTCGCCTCTTCCAGCGGCCGTGGCCTGGACAGCGGTGTGCGGGGCAGCAGTGAGCGGGCTCTCGGTGCTCTGTCTTCGGCGGGGAGACAGCAGGAGCGCTCGCCGAGCCTGCGTGCTGGTGCTGGGGGACATTGGCCGCAGTCCTCGGATGCAGTACCACGCTCTTCCCTCGCCAAACACGGATATAACGTGACTTTTGTTGGGTTTTTAGGTAAGTTCTTAAAGTCGGAAAGTTATAGTAGTGATTAACTTGTTGACTGGCAAAATGTGACTCAATTTAGTGCTCATTTTGTAGGAGTTGTTTGTTTTTTTAAGTACACCATGACAGACGTTTCTCCTTTATTGCTCAGTAATAATGATAAATAATGCTTATATTTTCAGTTGTAATTTTAAGAATAAAAGTTGAAACAGTTGTAATCTATTCGCCCTAAAACGCAAGTGACATTGAGATAGTTTAAAGAGGGACAGTACAAAGATAATTTAGCAACACGATTTCCAAACATTCCAGAAAAGAATTAGCCAAATAGATATGACCTATTTTAGTGGATTTTATCATTCTTCTCTCAGAAATCATTGTGATTAAATATTTTAATAACCAAACATTTTTTTAATGTGGATAATTTATATTTTCAGATTCCAGGCCTCACCCGGACGTGCTGCGAGAAGAAAACATAAAGCTCAAAGCGATTTCTGAATTCAGAGGAATCAGAGGTGAGCTGTTCTCAAAGAATATATTTAAATCTTTTAGCCAAGATTCTTCAAAGTTACTATAATCTTGGGCTAATTTCCATCCGTCGTCCCCCATGCGAACTCTCAAACACACTCATTCATCCTGGCCTATTGTACATGTTTTTAGTGGTAGGGGAAACTGGAGTACCTGGAGGAAACCTTCAAAGACACGGGAGAACATGCAAACTCCACACAGAAAGGCCCCGTCCAGATGGGAATCGAACCCGGGACCTTCGAGCTGTGACGCACGAACGCTAACCACTGTGCTACCGTGCCCCAAATCTGTTTGACCTTTAAATTTCCACATCGTGATTTATAAGATGCGCCACCTTTGAAACAAAATGCTGACTTTGTCCCGTAGAAGCAGAGACGAGCGTCACACTTCCCTCACACTCATCACCTGCCCCTGCAACACATAAACACAGACACATAGTCTTGAAACTTTATTTTGGGAGATTCTGCTTTGATATTTTATGTTTTTATAATTTGAAAATATGTCTCTGTAAGAATTAAATAGTAACAAAGAAATGCAGGCGAAAGAGCTGGTGACTGGGGCTCCTCCTGCTGGCAGCTATAGGAATCATTTTCTTTTTTAAATTACTTCCAGTTAGATACGGCGTGTGAGCAGCTCCAGTGCGTGATAAACACACTCCGAGTCTCAAGCTCAGAGTCGATAATGTTGGTTTATGGGCTTTAAAATGTGGAGGACAGTTTTTTGGGTTTGAACAATGATGCAAGTGTAATCGGGAAGTACAGAATGAGGCGCTGACTCAACTCAAAACTACGTGAATGTTGTCAAATAATACTCCACGTCTGTATTTGACGAGGGGAACGTTAAAACATGGTTTAAACCTTAAAGTCGATTTTGCATGATATTTCCAAGTTAATAAGTGCCATGTGAGGAGAAGGATTCATGACTGACCCCTACAGATGAAAAACATAAGGAATAGCTTTTAGTAGCTTTAACAGCCTTTAGCATCCTATTGTCCTGTCTTGTTTCAGATGGGTCAGATGTTTGAAAAATGTTTGTGAGAAACATTTGTGCAGTGGTGGAAGAAGTACTCGACATTCTTACTTAAGTAAAAGTGCAGATACAGGACCAAAAACGTACTTAAGTAAAAGTATCTTATAACATTTTTACTTAAGTAAAAGTACAAAAGTATGCATTGTAAAATGTACTTTATAAGTAAAAAGTAGAAGTATTTAAGAGTTTAATGTGCAGGATTTTTCAAAATCATTTGAATCAAACCAGGTCTAAACGAGTAAACCACTAACTCAGGTCAAAAACAGGAAGTAAACCAGGTCTAAACCCGGACTAAACTAGGTCAGGTCTAAACCAGGACTAAACAAGGTCTAAAGGTGTAAACCACTAACCAGGTCTAAACGGGGACTAAACCAGTTCATTGTAAAGAGGCCACTTTCAAAATAAAATACTTTTACTTTTAACCCAATTTAAAAATGTAGTGGAGTAGAAAGTACAGATACAGGCTCTAAAATGTAGTGAAGTAAAAGTAAAAAGTATTCATCATAAAAATACTTAAGTAAAGTAAAAGTACCTATAATTTGTACTTTTACTTGTACTTTTTACTTAGTTACTTTCCACCACTGCATTTGTGTAATAGTATCTCCTGCTCCATTAGAAAGAGAGACACCACCTCATACTCCTGTCTTAAAACCACCACGACTCCTGAGTTCTTGCCAATACAGTGACCTAAATGTGATTTGTTTTTTCCAGCTGGACCCAAACTGTTGACATACGTGACCAAAGTGTTGACTCAGTGCCTCCAGCTGCTGCTCGTGCTGCTGTCTCTGGACCTACAGGCCTTTATCCTGATGCAGGTACAGAACGCTGCTCTTTAGGGCTGATTGTGAGCTTTGATATCGTGACTCCCGTGTTGCTCGTTTACCCAGAATCCCCAGGCTTGCCGGGGATCGCCGTGGCCTGGCTCGTGTGCTGGATCCGCGGCAGTCGGTTCATCATCGATTGGCACAACTACGGCTACAGCATCATGGCCCTGAGCCACGGGGAGAGGAGCCCGGTCGTCCGCCTCGCCAAGTGGTCAGCTCTCACTAAAGTTACATTTTTAACCACCTTCTACAGTGAACTAAAGCTGTTTTTCTTTTTAGGTATGAGCACGTGTTTGGACCTCTGGCGTCTCATAATCTCTGTGTGACCAACGCCATGAAGGAAGATCTGCGCAACAACTGGGGAATCAGGTAGAACTCTGTCTGAATATGACAGGTTTTAATGCTTTTGAAAATATGATTTATTTAGATGGATATTATCTGTTGTGTTTATTTCAATGAAGCAGCCATTTTAATGAAGAAAATGTGGGCAGAAAAGTTATTTTTAATTTTTAAGCAGCAGACAGGAAGTGACATGGATAAAGGGAAAGCTCCTCAGCAGTTTAAATAATTTCCCATTCACATAACACGGTCGGCATGGCAACAGTTGAAATAAATTGTTTGCCTCTATGTCACTTCCTGTCATTGTCCAATAAGGAAGTGAAACTATAAACTCATAAATCATAAAAATGGTCAAACTAAAGAAAGCTGGGTACAATTTTAGCAGAATGTTAAATATAATTAACAATTATATTTAACAAAGATTGTGTCTGATGTTCCATATACACTTTAAAGCATAATTGAGACCTTCTTAAAGGTGATTTATGCAACTTTTTAAGTGGGAAAAAAGAAGTTGGTATTTTGTAGTGACCCAGCGGCTGTATGAGTGTTCAGCATGGAGCCTTTACTTTAGATCACGGAGCTCTAAGACGCTCCAGGATCAATTGTTGGGAAGGTTTTCCTCTGCTGACGGAGCCTCTCACCAGAAAACCTTCCAAACAATTGATTCTGGAGCATCTTAGAGCACCGTGATCTAAAGCAGGGGTTCCCAAACTTTTTTGGCCGGGACCCCAAAATTGACACGTAAACATCTCGGGACCCCCACTGTATAAAGTTATTGCCTCTTACACTACTTTAGGAAAGAAAAACATTTTATAATCAAATTAATATGTATCTAAACAGTTTATTTTTATCAACTGAATGAATTACAGTAAAATATGTACTAAGAACAGTAGCATTTTTCTTTTTGTTTCATCTTGAAATCATCTGGGGACCCCCACCCAAGGCCTCGCTACCCCTCGAGGGGTCCCGACCCCCACTTTGGGAACCACTGATCTAAAGTAAAGGCTCCATGCTGAACACTGGGTCACTACGAGGTCAAATATGCACAAATATCAACTTTTTTTCCCACATAAAAAGTTGCATAATGCATCTTTAACATCACATTAAAAACCTAGATAATAAAGTAATCCTGGAGAGGGAGGGCCTTACATTATTAAAATGTATATTTGGTTTATTTATTAGTCATTAAACTTGCAGAATGTGATCTCAAGTCACTTTTCATCATCGCGGTGCTCCATGAGCAGTAGGTGGCGCTGTGCAGATGTAATTTAAAATGCCATTGACTCCAAAGCAAGGAAGGTTTGTTCCCGTCATGTTGCCGTACAGAGGGGGATTAGGCAGGGCCCAATTTGGCGCCCTAGGCAAGATTGAACTTTATTTTATTATGATTATCATTGTTATATTATATTATGATTATCTAGTCAACAAAAAATAAATAAATAAATCAGAGCATGTGCATCATAAAACGCACAACAGTCCTTTGGAGGAGGAACCTCCACTTCTGAAGTAAATTTCTGAATTTTCATTGCGATGTTACACGGCTCCCCGGGGGCGTAGAAGGACCAAAGGAGGCTCGTTTGAAAGCTTTAAATCTCTAGTTTCCAACACAAAAGACCGCAAGTTTCTGTTCCAAAGTTATGTCCGAAAATCGGCGATGTTGTAGATGGCGGGAGTATGGGGTTAAAAAAATTCAAGCGTAATTCGGCGCCCCCTCCAGCAGATGGCCGCCTGGGATTAGGGCACAATTTTAATGTTTTAGAAGCTGCAGTTATTTTTTCTTTTCTTTTTTTTATCGATTACTTTCTACTTTGAACACTTGGGTATTTTCTACAGCAAACACTTCAGTACTTTTACACAAATAATAATCCAACTGAGCAACTTTTGATTTTATTGGAGTAATATTTGACCAGTAGTATCTATACCTTTCATAAAGTGCTGATCACCACGTGTGTTCTGGCTACACAGAGTTAATGTTTCAGTGAAGGAACTGAGCCTGTGTTTCCAGAGCCACGACGCTGTACGACCGCCCGGCCTCTGCGTTCAGGGAAACTCCAGCGAAACAACGGCACCAGCTCTTCCTGAAACTGAGCGAGACGTATCCGGCTTTCAGACTCTCGGGGTAAAAGAAAAACTCAGGCAGATCTTAAGACTTGTAGTTCATCTGTTGAAACATTTCTATTGTGTGTGTTCAGGTGTGGAGACGAGAGCCCAGAGCTGGAGCAGACGCCGTTTACTGTGCGGGATGTGAATAAAGACACAGTGGAGCTGAAGCCCAAACGCCCCGCGCTCCTCATCAGCAGCACCAGCTGGACGGGTCAGAATATTTAATGTGTTCCTGATGATGCTACAAACAAACGATCTGCAGAAAGAACTGGTCATTGGTCACGGCTTCACAGTGGCAGAGCAGTTTAGCTCAGTCCCAGGTTTGATCTGATATGGGTGAAGCCGTTTAAGCATTAGGGCATTAAGTCGAGAGACTACAGGTGAAAACATAGATTGTTCACACACTGGTCAATGTTGAGATTTGTAACTAGTTTTCCAAATATGGTCATTTCCTTTTTGGGAGACGGCAGCGGCTAAAGACGACATCTCCGCTTTACAGACCTGGACTTGATAAGATTTGAAAGTTCTTTCAGACGATTTTTTTAATATCTAATTCCTGTCTGACTTATTGAGCGTTGAACTGCAGATAAAACGAGGCTAAATGTTATCCTTGTAACTAATATAGCAACAAAATTTAAACCTGTCCCTGGAAGTGCCGTATTTTTATATGAACTGGACGGGGCCTTTCTGTGTGGAGTTTGCATGTTCTCCCCGTGTCTGCGTAGGTTTCCTCCGAGTACTCCGGTTACCCCTACCACTAAAACATGTACAATAGGCCAGGATGAATGAGAGTGTGTTTATTAGCTCAAGGCTACAATCCGGTGTGGCTTGTTTACATGCATGAGACCCATGTTTGTTCATTAACATGCACTGTCCCGACCAAATAATTTATTTATTTTTATTTATTTGAGCATACATTTTGCTCAAAAGGAGTGGGCCTAAGCAAAAAGCTAATGAGCGTCTACCCCCAACTCTGTATGATAAAACATTTCATTTCACAATAGCACAATCAGAGTAAAGGGAACAAAACAACAGTCTGGTCATGGTTGGCAAAATGGCATTTACAGTGAGGAAAATAAGTATTTGAACACCTGTCTATCAGCTAGAATTCTGACCCTCAAAGACCTGTTAGTCTGCCTTTAAAATGCCCACCTCCACTCCATTTATTATCCTACATTTAGATGCACCTGTTTGAGGTCTTTAGCTGCATAAAGACACCTGTCCACCCCATACAATCAGTAAGAATCCAACTACTAACATGGCCAAGACCAAAGAGCTGTCCAAAGACACTAGAGACAAAATTGTACACCTCCACAAGGTTGGAAAGGGCTACGGAGAAATTGCCAAGCAGCTTGGTGAAAAAAGGTCCACTGTTGGAGCAATCATTAGAAAATGGAAGAAGCTAAACATGACTGTCAATCTCCCTCGGACTGGGGCTCCATGCAAGATCTCACCTCGTGGGGTCTCAATGATCCTAAGACAGGTGAGAAATCAGCCCAGAACTACACGGGGGGAGCTGGTCAATGACCTGAAAAGAGCTGGGACCACCGTTTCCAAGGTTACTGTTGGTAATACACTAAGACGTCATGGTTTGAAATCATGCATGGCACAGAAGGTTCCCCTGCTTAAACCAGCACATGTCAAGGCCCGTCTTAAGTTTGCCAATGACCATTTGGATGATCCAGAGGAGTCATGGGAGAAAGTCATGTGGTCAGATGAGACCAAAATGGAACGTTTTGGTCATAATTCCACTAAACGTGTTTGGAGGAAGAAGAATGATGAGTACCATCCCAAGAACACCATCCCTACTGTGAAGCATGGGGGTGGTAGCATCATGCTTTGGGGGTGTTTTTCTGCACATGGGACAGGGTGACTGCACTGTATTAAGGAGAGGATGACCGGGGCCATGTATTGCGAGATTTTGGGGAACAACCTCCTTCCTCAGTTAGAGCATTGAAGATGGGTCGAGGCTGGGTCTTCCAACATGACAATGACCCGAAGCACACAGCCAGGATAACCAAGGAGTGGCTCTGTAAGAAGCATATCAAGGTTCTGGCGTGGCCTAGCCAGTCTCCAGACCTAAACCCAGTAGAGAATCTTTGGAGGGAGCTCAAACTCCGTGTTTCTCAGCGACAGCCCAGAAACCTGACTGATCTAGAGAAGATCTGTGTGGAGGAGTGGGCCAAAATCCCTCCTGCAGTGTGTGCAAACCTGGTGAAAAACTACAGGAAACGTTTGACCTCTGTAATTGCAAACAAAGGCTACTGTACCAAATATTAACATAGATTTTCTCAGGTGTTCAAATACTTATTTGCAGCTGTATCATACAAATAAATAGTTAAAAAATCATACATTGTGATTTCTGGATTTTTTTTTTAGATTATGTCTCTCACAGTGGACATGCACCTACGATGACAATTTCAGACCCCTCCATGATTTCTAAGTGGGAGAACTTGCAAAATAGCAGGGTGTTCAAATACTTATTTTCCTCACTGTATATTATACTCCGCAATTGTCATTACCAGGCTCAACACAATATTAATCTGTGTACATTTATTTTATTTTATTTTTGTTTTATTGTTTTATTATGTACAGTTATAGGCCAGTTGAAGAGGGCAGTAGCTCCCTATCAACAAACCCGCACCCAGCTGATTTTGTAGATGATGTTCCTATGCTGTGTGGTGCATTAAAAGATGAGGTTTATGAGCCAAATAAATAAAATGTCCAATCGTTTTTTTCTCAGATTGATGTCAGTAATCTACTGCAAATGTTCCAAATTGCACCTCTATTTTTGCTGCATATGTTTGGACCAAAACTCATTCAGTTGCATTTTTTCACTTTTTTTTTTTTTCACAAAAAAAACAGTGTCCAATTTTCTTTTGAATATTGACATTTCCCCTCATTCCTCTGATCCTGAGTAATAAAATAGTTAGAACTTTTTGCATTCATGGCATTCAAAATTAAGTATTTGGGAATTAAAATGGCATTCAAACACAATCATCTGTTTCATTTACTCAACTGTACATCTAAAACCCCATTTTCTCCACAGAGGACGAAGACTTCTCCGTTTTGCTGAAGGCTCTCGAAGGTTTGTGTCTCGTTATGAGATTAACACTAATATCTAAAAACACATGAACTGAATGTAACGCTGTGGTGTTTGTATAGAATATGAAGCTATGGTGAAAGGAGGAGCGTCTTTACCGCCGTTAGTTTGTGTCATCACAGGTAAAATCCTCTGAGTAACATTAGAATCACGTCAGTCTGAATATTCCCGTCTCTCTCTCAGGTAAAGGTCCTCAGAAGGAGTTTTACCGGACGCTGATCGACTCCCTGCGTTTGGAGCATGTTCAGATCTGCACTCCGTGGCTCGAAGCTGAAGACTACCCTGTTTTATTGGGTAATAAATGACGCCCTGCACGTCCTCTGTGATGTCATAATGCTGGGGATAATGCTGGGACGTTTCTCCTCCAGGCTGCGCGGACCTCGGAGTGTGTCTGCACCTCTCGTCCAGCGGCCTCGATCTGCCCATGAAGGTGGTGGACATGTTCGGCTGCTGTCTCCCCGTCTGCGCCATCCGCTTCAACTGGTCAGTGTCTGAATCAATAATGAACAGGGCCATGACGACTTTCTAAAAACTATTACCTTGTTCCATCGTCAAAACAAACCTGGACTTGTATTTCATTTAATCCACACAAGTTGATTAACTCGGCAGAAAGACAATAAAAATACTTTGGTATTTTATTGCATGACACAGTGGTTCCTGAAGTGGGGCCCCCAAAGCTTGCCTACAAAATATGTACACACATTTTTTTTGTATCCTTTTTTCATAGGATAACATACATTTATTTGCTAAAATGTATCACTTTGCACCAGTCTTAGTCTATGGTCATCGTTAGAAGTTGCTGTTTATGTAATTTTAGTGTAATAGGATAATGGGGTTTCCGAGAATGGCTGGTGTAGCAGATAGAATCTGAACTGTCATCGAGGGTTTTTAAAGTCCATAATCCATCATCTGAGCAGGTCTGCACTCAAAGAGTTCTCATTACAGCATCATTCATTTGCTTTCAGCCCAAAAATAAAAGAAGGTAATTTACTGATTTATCACTTGTCATTCCCACTGTTGCCTGTATTGAGTGCTCCAGGATGATTTAAAAGGCAGTCGTCTCTTCTTAAAATAAAACATCAATGTTGATATGAGATATTGGCTTTATGGGGCAGGTGCTCCTCAGAAGAGCACATGACAAAGGGGCAGGTGCTTGAGCACCATCTGTGCTCCATCTGTGCAGGTCTCTGAAGCCACAATTATTCATGATGCATCCACTTTAAATCGGTCAACAGAAATGTCCAGAAAAGAAGAAGAAATGTTTATTATTACACTCTCTTATTGGACATGGACACAGGCTGTGACATCAACATACTGTACGACTGGGCCATGAGTGAGTCCCAGTTTTATCCTTGGAATTCAAAGCTCTCCTCCTTCCTATGTTACTGATGTTTTACAACGACAACCTGTTTAAATATTAAGTAAATTGATTGAAAATGTATAAATACTTACCACAGGCCTCGTCAAAACATTAAAAAAAAGTAAATTTTGACGTCTCCATCCCCTTAAATACTTAAGGTTAAAGTTGGAATAAAGCGTTCCCCCTTTGTTCTTAAAGTCAATGTCTAGTCGTGTTTTTGCTCTCTCTCCACAGTCTGCATGAACTGGTGAAACACGATGAAAACGGTTTGATATTTAAAGACTGTCACGAACTCGCTGAACAACTGCAGGTAAATAACACTTCTCTCCACGGCTGCACAACATCTAAACCACAAAGGCAGCAGAAAAATCTCAATCAGATGTTTTCCTAAAAGGCGCAGATCATGTTTCTTTCCTGTAGAGTAAAAATGAGCTTAAATGTGCCTCCTTTCTATCCGTCCCAGAGTTTGCTGTCGAACTTCCCCACAGACGAGGGGAAACTGGCCTCTTTCAGGACCCACCTCAGACGGAGCCGCGGCCTGAGCTGGGACGACAACTGGGACCAAAACGTGCTGCCGCTGATCCAACTCTGACGCTGAGAAATCTGAGCTGAACGTCCTGAAAAAAAGCTTGAAACGGTCGGGAGAATTTGGAGCAAAGGCAGAAAATGCAACACTAAAGTCACTAAAGTTCTATGTCGATGTTACTTTGTGAAGAGCCTGAGACCAAATGCTAACGTACTGAGGGTATTTTTATGTAGAAATGACTTTGATACAGCTGCACTTGTGTAAATATAAAAGCTTTATTTGTTACCGCTTCTTGTACAGTTTTATTATTTCGATATTGGACTCTCTGTTGTAGGGAAACACTCTTCTGACCGGTCCAGACAGGACTTTGTGAAGGATTCCAGCATTTTCTATGGGGAAAAAAAACAAATATATCTTATAAAACTGTAGATGGGACACATAGTAATACATTGGAACGAATGGCAGTTCTGGCGGCCATCTTGTGACTGGCCCTTCTTAAACCAGTGCAATGTAATCAAATGGAAACGCCACTTATTTCCTTGACTGTTTTGATCCATTATTAGTTATTTCACAACTTTGATCATGGTGACTGAGCTTATGTCAGATCTGGCAAGAAAATAACGCAGTTTTTCAAATGTTCATTCAGCTTTATAGGAGGCAGAGGCTTTAGCTACATTCGTTCATAGATTTTCCACCGTCAAACACTTCAAATCATTCACTTCTGTTTATATCAAATATAACATTTGTTTCCTATTGAAAACAGTATTTCTGTCACATGATATTTCCTGAACTTGGGACAGTGATACAATGAATGCAAACCACTGAACCCTGGGGGAATGAATGGAGAAAACAAAGCTAAACAACACGACCAGAGACATTTCAAAGAAACTACATCCAGACTGAGATGCCTACACTTAGAATAGAATACAACCAATCACACTCTTCTGTTTCTAACTACGTTTCCCATGATCCTCTGCTCACCGAGCCGCTGCGTGAAGCCTCTGTAGGTGTCTGCGTTTCTGACGGTGGAGCAGATGAACACGTCGGGACTGGAACCTGTGACGATTTGGGACAAACGATACACCAGCGTTTCCACGACGACCGGGTCATACACCACATCTGGACAGAGTACAGACAAAAAATGTCAAAATTAAGTGAATTCAGAATAGTAATTTTAATGAGAACAATTTTGCGTTCACATCTTAACTCTAAAGAGCCGACAGATATGGTCACACATGGTCACATTCGAAGCTGTCAGAGGGAAAAGAACAACTCCTTCACCGACTAATCTATCACTTAGGCTGACCAGACGTCCCCACTTTACCCAAGACAGTCCCAGTTTTGAACCCTCTGTCCCATGTTGTCCCTGTGGATTTCCCCCAAAACCACTGATTTGTCCCACTTTTAAACAAACTCTGTCCAAGGTGTCCCAGTTACTACACACCAGTGATACGCCTGAAGCAGCTTCTAGAGTGTGTAGAACAGGAGTCTCAGACATGCCGCCCGGGGGCCAAATGCGGCCCGCGAGATAATTTTTTGCGGCCCGCGAGATGATTTCTTATTTATATTATATGCGGCCGCCAGTAAATTGCATTAAACACGTTAGAACTACATTTCCCATGAGGCACCGCGCGGTAGCGCCAATGCCGCTGCGGACGCGAGAATGACCACAACATCTGACAGGAGGAGAGAGATGCGGCGCTTCTGCAGATGATTTATCAACTGTTTTCAACAAAGAAACGGACTAACAGCAGCGGACTGAGAGAGGAGCTTCTGAAACAGGGGGAGACTGTCAGAACGCGAGGGAGACACTTTAGTTGTTCAGCTAAACGTGCAGGAAAAGTTACAGCAGCATGACAAAAAGCACCTTTACCATCTTTACCTTTATGACTTTGCAAAGCGAGCACATCGTAATTAGTGTTTAAAAGCGTCACAACAGTAAAGTGAGGAGCCTTTTCTCTCCATCTCTCTCTCAGAGCAACATTATCATGTCAATTTAATCTTAAGGACACGTGCGAACACATGATCCATAGTTACATTAAAAATAGAGAATATGGAAATGTATAAAAATACTGCAAATAATTACAGCAACATTGATGGTAAAAAATATAAGCACCATCCATTCTCTAACTGTAGGTCACATAAAGGCCTGAGGCCACTGACTCCACATTATTTACATGAGGTGAAGCTTATTGCTAGTGCTCATTATCAGCTCCAGTCCCTGGTTGGGCCTTTCTACACTAAATTAAAATGACATTTGTTGTACATTTTGCATTTCTTTCTAAATAGGCCAACAGACAGAAACTGGACCTGACTCCTGAAAGATCATTCACTGATGCCCTGAACCAATTTACCTGAACCAAAATTAGATTAATTACAAAAACACAAATTGTCTAAGTCTGTCATTTCTCATTTAGAAGCTCAGCAAATGTTTGGCCCATTGGAAACCTCTGGAAGCTTAAAAATGTGCAGATAGTTAATGTAAAGTCTATTTTAAGGTATATTACAGCAAACAATAAAAAGTTGCTAAATCATAACTGACTTAATAAAAAAGGCTTCGTCTGTTGCGGCCCCCGACCAACACTGGGTTTGCATTTGTGGCCCCCAGTCCAAATGAGTTCGAGACCCCTGGTGTAGAACCACCGAATCAATTAAAAAGCTCAACAGTCTGTCTCTTTAATGCTGAATAGTCCATTTACTGTTTAATGTGGGGGAAATAAACGTTACAATTTTGCAGAGTCCATACTAGCCATGAAGGAGCCAGATTATTTTAAGTAAACAAAAAAAAAAAAAAAAGGCATTTGAGACCTACAAATGTCTTCTTCTGAAACACTGAAGAGGCACCAAGAGCCCCCTAACCTGCAGCACAGAGGAGGCGTCACAAGAGGCGCTACAGGAAACAAAAAAAGGGTACAAACAAGGAGGTAGCCAGGTAAGACTCACAGACTGCTACAAAAGTAAAGTGTGATTAACTTTAATTTATACTTATAATCGCACTAAACCTTCGAAATAAGTCCCGGCCATATTTTTCATGCCATATATTATGCGTGCACTTGCAATAGTTTTGATGCCAGTGCACCATTTCTAATTGTTGTTATTATTATTATTACATTATTACAGAAAGATTTGGACAAACTCATAATCACTTTTATACTTTTTATACTGTTTTTAGCTCATGTTATATTGATTTGCTCGTTCTCCCTAACATGGTCGGTTTCTATGGTGACGTTCACTTCAGAACATTCCATCCCAAACTCTATTTAGACAGACTAATCTCCATGGCAACAAAATGCATATATCAAAAAGAGATACTGATCTCTGATTGGCCGGTTGCAGTGACATCATCAGTTCTGTTGCTGTGATATTTAGAATGACATCATATATTCCCTGGTTCACCTTTGGAAGTCTGTGAGATCGACAGCTCATTTGGGTCAGTGGTTTGCCCTGACCAGCCACAGATTATATTTTCTCTTGTACATTGTTTATTTAATACATTTTATTCATGTTTCCTTGACAATCTTTCACAGATACCGTCTGTGATGAACTACAGCGTGTTTCTACTCTTTTACTTCAAGCCATGTCTTATGTTGAAGGCTGGAAAGTTCCCCTGGCAAAGTGACGCCGTTTTCTGGATCCTGAGAAAGTTTGAGACTGACTCCTCTCTCAGCTCTGGGATAGATTTCTACTCACATTAGGACTTGCTTTGATAAGGACCAGTGATGAAGATGGTGGATGGATTCTGGTCCTCAGTTCACTAAGACTATCAACCCTTCACTCAGACCTCTGTGAACTGGGCTGAAGTGAGAGACCTCGGGGAGAGACGCTGGGACTCCCAGGGCTCTGCAAACAAGCCTCGCCCCCAAACAGTCTCTACACTGAGGAGCACGACGCAGGCCTCCTCTAAGATCTCCATCTGCCTCCTCCCACATGCTCACAGCACGGGCTGGGGGTTCTGCAGCACAGAGCTGTGACGGCCGCCCTGGCTCCCTGTTGTAGTGAAGGCTGTACGACAATCCTCCAGATTCTCAAAGGGCTCAGAGCGCTGAGTGGGCCTGCATCCCTCCACCACGGCCTGAGAAAGACTCACAGTCAAGAGGCTTTGAAGAGACATCGATGGGAAGTCATGGCAGCTCCTTGTGTGCGCTCCAGCCTCTGAACCACAGCGAGACCAGACTCCACTCCCATCGCTCCTGCAGACTATGGTGAGGGCCACAGAGCAGACCCTCCAGGGCCCCTCTCTGCCCACCTCCTACGGGCCGGTGGTGCAGGCGGGGGAACTCTGAGGGAACCCTGGGGAAGGCGGTGCTCGTGTGGCCAGCGACTGAGCCTTCATTGCCCAGGTCTTCCCTCGGTTGATGGTAACTGCACAGGTGGGCATTCAGGGCCCTGGAGGGTCTGCTCTGTGGCCCTCACCATAGTCTGCAGGAGCGATGGGAGTGGAGTCTGGTCTTGCTGTGGTTCGGAGGCTGGAGCGTATGCAAGGAGCTGCCACGACTTCCCATCGATGTCTCTTCAAAGCCTCTTGACTGTGAGTCTTTCTCAGGCCGTGGTGGAGGGATGCAGGTCCACTCAGCGCTCTGAGCCCTTTGAGAATCTGGAGGATTGTCGTACAGCCTTCACTAGAACGGGGAGCCAGGGCGGCCGCCACAGCTCTGTGCTGCAGCACCCCCAGCCCATGCTGTGAGCACGTGGGAGGAGGCAGATGGAGATCTTAGAGGAGGCCTGCGTCGTGCTCCTCAGTGTAGAGACTGTTTGGGGCGAGGCTTGTTGCAGAGCCCTGGGAGTCCCAGCGTCTCTCCCCGAGGTCTCTCACTTCAGCCCAGTTCACAGAGGTCTGAGTGAAGGGTCGATAGTCTTAGTGAACTGAAGACCAGAATCCATCCACCATCTTCATCACTGGTCCTTATCAAAGCAAGTCCTAATGTGAGTAGAAATCTATCCCAGAGCTGAGAGAGAAAGGAGTCAGGATCAGATCATCTTTGGGTCAGAAGGTTTCACTGAACCACTGTGGGAGAGCCTCTTCAGACAGATGTGGCCACTGTTCTTTTCTGTCTTTGTTTCTTTTTATATGTTATATCTTTATTTGACTCATGTAACTACTCAACATTTGTATTTGTATTTAACCTTTATAGTCTTACACAGAGGCTGTAAGATCCCCGGCAAAGTGACGCTGTTTTCTGGATCCCTTCTTGTATCCAAACTTCACACAGATCTCTCGTATATACCTAAAGTATATCCACGTTAGATTAACATGTGTGGAGTTAGTTGTGATCTTGGGGTCTCAGACGGCTTCACTGAACCACTGTGGGAGAGCCTCTAGTGTCAGAAGAAGCATTTTCATCATCAAGACCGACCGCTTCAAGTTTATCTACAGGATTTCACCAGAAGCACATTTTCTTATTGTAGATTTACATCATTTATTTCTTATGGCACTTACTGCCATTGTATTATGCTTTGTCATTTTTTTTTTTAATGTGGATTATTCTGTTTCTATGTATGTTTGTATGTGTACTGTATTTGTAGTTGTTATTATTGATACATTGTTATTTTTGTATCATCGTCATGTTATGTTACGTTCATACAAAAGTCATCTGATGTCTGCTCAACTGGGGCCATCGATCCATATCTGATGTTTAGTTCAATTTACATTGTTTTTACATTGTATATCTTTTTATGCATCATGTCATTGTATTTGTACTCTCCTTTGTATTGTTCTTCCATCTTTTAGTCTTACACAGAGGCTGTAAGATCCCCGGCAAAGTGACGCTGTTTTCTGGATCCCTTCTTGTATCCAAACTTCACACAGATCTCTTGTATATACCTA
This sequence comes from Neogobius melanostomus, assembly GCA_007210695.1. NCBI lineage: Eukaryota > Metazoa > Chordata > Actinopteri > Gobiiformes > Gobiidae > Neogobius > Neogobius melanostomus. The sequence continues at coordinate 1,400,819 of VHKM01000480.1, forward strand.
AAGTATATCCACGTTAGATTAACATGTGTGGAGTTAGTTGTGATCTTGGGGTCTCAGACGGATTCACTGAACCACTGTGGGAGAGCCTCTAGTGTCAGATGAAGCATTTTCATCATCAAGACTGACCGACAGCTTCGAGTTTATCTACAGGATTTCACCAGAATCAAATTCTCTTTTTACACATTTGCATCATTAATTTCTTATGGCACTTACGGCCATTGTATTATGCTTTGTCATTTGTTTTGTTTTCCGTTTATGTGGATTATTCTGTTTCTATGTATGTTTGTATGTGTACTGTATTTGTAGTTGTTATTATTGATACATTGTTATTTTGTATCATCGTCATGTTATGTTACGTTCATACAAAAGTCATCTGATGTCTTCTCAACTGCGGCCATCGATCCATATCTGATTGTTTAGTTCAATTTTACATTTATTTTTTACATTGTATATGTTTTGTGCATCATGCCATTGTATTTGTACTCTCCTCTGTATTATTCTTCCATCTTTATAGTCTTACACAGAGGCTGTAAGATCCCCGGCAAAGTGACGCTGTTTTCTGGATCCCTTCTTGTATCCAAACTTCACACAGATCTCTCGTATATACCTAAAGTATATCCACGTTAGATTAACATGTGTGGAGTTAGTTGTGATCTTGGGGTCTCAGACGGCTTCACTGAACCACTGTGGGAGAGCCTCTAGTGTCAGATGAAGCATTTTCATCATCAAGACCGACCGACAGCTTCAAGTTTATCTACAGGATTTCACCAGAAGCACATTTCTTTTTGCAGGTTTGCATCATTCATTTCTTATGGCACTTACGGCCATTTTATTGTGTTTATCTTTGTTTTTTCCACTTTTATGTGGATTATTCTGTTTCTGTGTTATATGTGTTTACGTCCAATGGCTTTGATGCCAGTGCATCATTTCTAGTTGTTGTTATTATTGTTACATTGTTATTTTTATATTGTCGTCATCATCATCATCATCATCATCATGTTATCTGATGTCTTCTCAACTGCGACCATCAATCCATATCTGATGTATATTTTCATTTCACAATTAATTAATGTATTTTTCATTGTATATGTTTTTGTGCATCATGTCATTGTATTTGTACTCTCCTTTGTATTATTCTTCCACCTTTATACACAGAGGCTGTAAGATCCTCGGCAAAGTGACACCATTTTCTGGATCCCTTCTTGTATCCAAACTTCACACAGATCTCTCGTATATACCTGAAGTATATCCACGTTAGATTAACATGTGTGGAGTTAGTTGTGATCTTGGGGTCTCAGACGGCTTCACTGAACCACTGTGGGAGAGCCTCTAGTGTCAGATGAAGCATTTTCATCATCAAGACCAGAATCAAATTCTCTCACATTTGCATCATTCATTTCTTATGGCACTTATGGCCATTTTATTTTGCTTTGACGCACGTTTTTCCACTTCTAAGTGGATTATTCTGTTTCTATGCATGTTTTTATGTTATACTCACAATGGCTTTGATGCCAGTGCTCCATTTCTCATTGTCATTATTATTACATTGTTTTCTTCAATGAAAGTACTTGAGTCATCTTCTGTACTCAGTAGTTGAAAGAAGAAGACTCAAGTACTTTCATTGAAGATGGACAACTCCTGTACGACTGAGAGCTTACACAGATATTACATTGTTTGTTTTTATGTTTGTATTGTTGTTATCACTGTGTTATTAAACAGAAAAGTAATTTAATGTCTTCTTGGAAGTTCACGTTAACCATAGAAATTGAGCGGCACGGTGGCGCAGCGGTTAGTGCTCGTGCTTCACAGCAAGAAGGTCCCAGGTTCGATTCCCACCCGGACGAGGCCTTTCTGTGTGGAGTTTGCATGTTCTCGTGTCTGTGTAGGTTTCCTCCGGGTACTCCGGTTTCCCCTACCACTAAAAACAATAGGTTTCACCCTGGGGCCAGGACTTTCCTGGTTAACCTCTTAACCCCCGCCTTAACTGAGCACATTTTCTCCAGTTCGGCTTTACCCAGATCTAAAAGCTTCTTGACTGGAGCTTCCAGCTTATAGGCTATTTGAAAGCTAAGACCTACAGAATTCGTTTTTGTTGCGATTTTGTGACCGTTTTGTTGCTTTTTCATCGCCTGTTTTGTTCATCGTTCTTTTGTTGCTTTTCATAACTTTTTGTCGCGTTGTTGCTTTTTTGTTGTTTCTTTTTTGTTGCTCTTTTTATGCTTTTTTTCAGCGTTATCATCGTTTACGTTTCACTTTTCGTCGCCATTTTGACACTTTTCAAGAAGCTTTAAGATTTGGGTAAAGTCAAACTGGACTTAATGTGCTCGGTTAAGCCGGGGGTTAAAAGGTTAAATAAAGATCAAATAAAAAAAGGTACAAAATAATTATCATCAATAAAAAGTGTTTGTTTCAGATTATAACCCATTTGTCTGTTCATACGTTTACCAAAAAACACAATTATAAAAGACTGGAAATCGCTTTGTAACATTTTGTCGTGTTGATGCACTTCAATGAAAATCAGATGTAATGTGGTTCAACTCTTGGCTCATGACCCAAATTAATCACAAAACTAGTGGTGGAAGTTAATTATGGCCTTTGTAATTAATTAATCGTAATTAATTGCATTCAACCATCATTTATTGGGAGTTGTATTTATTTTCTAGAGGTGTATTTTAAGTGGAGATGTGAGGCCTGTTGGATCATTTAACACTACAAAGACAATAGCAGTTTGATTTATTTTGTCCTGCCCAAAGACAACAGAGAATTGTCTTTTTAAATAAGTTTATGTTGGTTAAGTTTAACCTCTTAACCCCTGCCTTAACCGAGCGCAATTCCTCCAGCTCGGCTTGACCCAAATCTAAAAGCTTCTCGACTGGAGCTTACGTGTGAAAGCGTTTGAAAAGCAAAGACCTACAGAACTGATCGTAACTTATTTGTTGTATTGTCGCCATGTTTATGTTACTTTTTTGTCTGGTTTTCATAGTGTTTTAGTGTCATGTTTTTGTCATTTTTTTAGACACTTTTTGTCGTGTTTTCGTCACTTTTTAATCTTATTTTTGCCACTTTTTTTTACAGTGTTATTGTTGCTTTTCTGGCACGTTTTGTCCTTGTTTTCGTCGCTATTTTTACACTTTTTTTTTTAAAGAAGCTTGTAGATTTGGGTAAAGCCAAACTGGAGAAAATGTGCTCCGTTCAGGTGGGACTTAAAGGTCCTATATCATGCAAAATCGACTTTTGGAGCTTTTAACCATGTTGTTATGCTATTTCCTTATCAAAAACACCCCCAGAGCGGTTTTTGGCTTCATTCACGCAGTTCTAAGTAAAGCCCTCTCCTGGTAAACGACTGAGCTGTGACACTCTGACGTATTTTACGTCTTACAGTAGTATCAAACAGGAAGGGCCAGACCTCTGTAATGTAATGCCTTACGGCCTTACTTATAAAACAGCTTTTTCATTATTTTTGTTGTAAGAGAGAAAAAAAAAGAAAATAAGGAACTCTCCGACACGTCCGTGCTGTCCCGGGAGAGTAAACAAACGCACCCCCGGAGGATCCGATCAGAAGTCATGTTTGTGAAGACTGAGCTCTTTCTAACCTACTCTGGACACGCCTGTTCTTTTTTCTTACCCAACGATAATGTCGCGGGTTCGCGTTTGGCTACGAGAGGAACAGGACTATTCAACCTTCCTAAAGAAGAGTGCACTCGCCAGAAGTTGGAATTTCTTTCCGGGATTCAGCAACTTTATCAACCAACCTGATGGATGCTTGGTGAACCTTGGCCAGAATCAAAGTGGATTAACTTTTATAACCAACGCGATCCCATAACCCGATGGGGAGGCCAGGCTGAGCGGTGAGTCAATCAAAACGCGTGTGTGTTAGCGTGTGTGTTAGCGTGTGCGTTAGCGTGTGCGTTAGCGTGTGCGTTAGCGTGTGCGTTAGCGTGTGCGTTAGCGTGTGTGTTAGCCATTTATGAAACTGTTGCACATGTCAACTCCTTATAACTGCATTATGTGAAGTAACTTCACTTTTTGCAGCGATATTTATATTTATAATACTGTAAATGTGGAATGAGCGGAGAGAGAGGGCGGAGTTAACTGAATCAAAGCGTCTTGTCTTCCGGGTTTGGAAAATACCCCCAGAAAATACTTATATTTCTCTCAAAAATGAGTACTCCATAGTGATAGAGGTACAATATATCATATAAATGCCTATACTTTACTTTGGAATGGCTAAAATAGCACGATACAGATCCTTTAAAAGGTTAACAGTAAAATAGTTTTTGGTTTTAGTTTTGCAGGAAATAAGTGAATAAGCCATACAAACTTTCTATCTCTACTATCGTTCTGGCTAATGGACTTTCACTGGAGAATAATCGTCTGCTACGCTTTTCCCAGGAGATGGTGAAAGACTGTTTGAAATGTTTGCGAATCTTAAGAAATTAAATATGCGCAGATTTTTTGCGTTTGTGGCATTAAAATTATAATATTTGGATGTACAGTTGACTTGTATGAAGCCTGTTAAAGTTATAAATATTACTTGTTGATGTAAAAAACAAACCTGCTGCGATGACAGTGTCCGCTCCCGCCTCAATGAGCTGATCGTCCGTCACTGACGCCCAGTCCAGCTCCTCCACACGCACCGCCTGGAGCACAGGATGCAACTATATCAGTGTCTATACTGGACCAGGAGTCTGCTATAAAGTGGAGTTGATACTGTACCTTCTGGTCGAGCCCGTTCAGCCTGATGTTCTCCCGGAGTCTGAGGAGCACCGAGGGGTGACAGTCACTGAAGGTGAACTGGGACGGACCACACGACGCACAGATCGCGATTCCAGTGAGACCGACTCCACTGCCCAGCTCCAGGACCGATCTGAGCGGAGCGAGAGGACGGGGAGTGGCTTCATTAAGCGGTGTTTACGTAATACAGTCCTGGTAACCTGAGATGAGGGATGAAAAGGTCTGTTGCTAGTCTGCAGATTGAGTGGTGTTTTGGGATAAATATAGCAGGATAATAGAGATAATGGAGCTTGTCACTGATATAAATGATTAGGAAAACATTTTCACTTTTTGCTTGAATATTTCATAGGAAAATACCATAAAATTTGATACAATGGATACGGGAAAGTAGCTTGTGTCCCCATCTGACAGAGGGACATTACCACATTTTAGTGATGGGCAGATGATACTTCTAAGTAATTGTGTCACACTGTATCAAACAGCCCCTCCTGGAACCGCCACCTTAACGTGGTGGAGGGGTTTGAACCTGATTGATCCTGGAGCTCTGTTGTCGGGGGCTTCGTGCCCCTGTAGGGTCTCCCATGGCAAACAGGTCCTACGTGACGGGTCAGACAAAGAGCGGTTCAGAAGCCCCTTATGAGAGACCAACAGGCCCGGTTAGAACCATGAGGCCGTCCTTCTGTGGACCCACCACCTGCAGGAGGAGCCATAGGGGCTGGTGCAATGTGATTTGGGCAGCTCCAACAGCTGCCCCCACGACCCAGCAACGGAAAAGTGGAAGAAAATGGATGGATGTATCAAACAGTATTGGTAGGCTACAATGCATAGGCGCCATCTGGTGGTGAAAAGCATTCTAGCAGCGAGCCCGAACCAAACGAACCCAACACTGACTGAGCTCATTTATAATTCAGTCAGAGGAAAACTGCTCAGGATAATGAGAATAGAAACAAATGAATGAGAAGTATGAGAGATACAACCATCTCAAAATGAGACACTGACCAAGATTTAATAAAGAATACTTCTACAGTATAAGGCGCAGAGCAAATGTTTTTATACCAGTGGGTGTCAAGTCAAACGACTAAACCATCATAGACCATCATCTGACTCCATCTGACCTTCTGGTCACAAACCGGGCGCTCTCTTTACAGAGCTACGCGAGTGGATGTAAACAATATAGCCTAGAATATCTTGTTGACTGATTGACTTACAACATTAAGACGGCTTATCGACGAGATACTGACAAAGCTATAATTAATCACAACAATTATACTGTATATAAGACAGTAACACGTTTTGGAAGCAAAAGGTTCACAGGAGCTGAAAGACAACATTCTAAACTTTGTGTTCATTTTTGTATCATGTCGAACAAGTTACTTTACATGTACTGGTGTCTCAGTCTGTACCTGTTTCTGAAATACTGCTGGTTGTCCAGAGCCCACTCCGCGAGGTGTAGCGCTGCCTCCCACGTGACCAGCCCCGTGGTGCCTTCAGAAATCACCGCCACTTTCTCCTGCACCGTCACAGCGCCACCGCCTGGCTGCATTACACAACAAAACATCAAACCAAGAAGCTTTTTTTCCCAGACACACAAGGTCCACACTCAAAAATGTCATGCTGTAGTTTAGTTATTCAATATTGGATTTGTTAACCTCTTAACCCCCACCCCAAAAAGGTGTAAACAGTTTATGATATTTACCAGGAAGTAGGATTTGTAACACTCCGTCGTCTCCTCGGCTCCGATGACTTCCCCCAAAGCGTCGTACAGCTCGTCCAAAGGATCACAGTCTGTGGCCTCGACCTGCAGAGAAATCTCCATCAGCACTGGGAGGTTTGATTTCTGAAGGAAAGTACATCCACTGTCTGGTCACCCAAAAAAGTCACCACCAAAACAATAAGTCACACGTTTATATTTATACCTCCTTTTTTTTTTTATGATCCCATCCAGCATTGGAATAAAAATGGAATAACTCTGTCGTTCAGTAGATTCAGGGTTGGATTTAAGTAAAATGGGCCCCGGGGCTAAAGTTTTTTCAGAGCCCCCCATATACTGTATGTGTCTGTCGGATTTCTCTCTTTCTCTACAATGAAAAGATAAATGAATGAATTTTAAAAATTTGAACATAGTACTAGTTTAAAAATGACACATTTGTGAAAAAAACTGTTTAACATAATGACCCCAATTTGACAGACTGGTGGGGGGACATTTTTAAAAGTTTTTTTTTTTTTTAAAGGGTGTTTTATTTTAATGGTGAAATTTGGTGCATTCCAATTTTAACAGACCAATAGGTACATATTTTTTTCCACTGTCAACTCAATGAAAATGGCTCAGACCTTGTTTAGTGTTGGTTTAGACCTGGTTTAGTCTCGGGTACAAAGTCATCTGATTAAACCTTACATGTGAGGGAGTCTGCAAAGAGAGAGGGAACTCTCTCCTTTTCTCCTTATGGCCATGGGCCCTTCAACCTGATGGGCCCCTGGGCTTAGCCCCTGTAAGCCCCTGCATAAATCCGGCCTTGAGTAGATTCACAAAGTCAACTGATCTCAATCTTTTTGGACATAATGTTGCTGAATACAGTCAAACAAGAAGCTCTTACTCATTTACTTTACAGGTGGTGACTTTTTGGGGGCCAGAATAAAATGTCAGCTTGTGCCAATAATTAAGAAATGTGGTTAAACTGTTAACCCGCTTGATGAGCTCCGAGATGAACAGTTTTCTGTACCGGACAGATGGAGGAAACTTTGTGCACAGAGGATGGCAACATGTCTGAAAGAAAACAAAAAAACAAATTGACACATAAACATATCATTTTAACACTTCAATTCTTAAGTGAATTCTTACCTGATGCAAGATTTCTGAAATCACACCTGTGGATTTGCTGCTTTCAAGTTCCTTCTCCACAAACTGTAACCAAAAACAGACATCATTTTGTTTCATGACTGCAAGGAACTCTTTCACATTTTAGTTACACTTCTGATAGTATTTTACAAAGACAAACGTTGAACTAAACAATTAAAACTTAATTAATCTCCACAGCCCGTTTCCCTGATCATCAAAACATCACAACTGAGCTTTGAACGTGTACTGTATAGTTGGGTTTGAAGTGATATTTGTTACAAAATCACACCAATGACTAAATTTACTTTTCTTTTCCTACAACCGAATTATTAAAAATCATTGTAAAATCCAAAAAAATACACTATGATCATTGAGTCAATACAGCAAATTCTTGACTAATCAACGATATCCGTAAATTATACATAATTTCAAAGAGGGTTCCGTTTTGGATGTCGTTGAAACCGATTAAAAGACACTCACGGCCCAGGGGTAAGACGTTAGACGACTCATCGACAAAAAATAGTCTCTAAAGTTCATTAAAATGTCCTCCGCTTCATGATTTTGTCCCTCTGTTGACATTTTTACCGCGGTGAATCTCCTCAAACACGCTCAGCTGACAGCACAACACACGTTTCATACTACAGCCCACTGCGCACGCGCCGCCGCCATCTTGGAGCGGTTCGTCGTTACTGAACTAAAAGCGGCATTTTAGTTTTATCAACAGGCAGTGTTTCAACAAAATGCCTACTCAATGTTCCGCTATCGGCTGCTCAAATCGTTTCGACCCCGAGGCCAAGAAGCGTGGGATATCGTTTCACAAGTAAGCTCCCAAAAGTGGTTGTTTGTACATGTTCGTACGTAGGACTTTCCTGGCGTCGCCGTTGAGTGCGCCATATTGCCTCGGTCGACAGCCAAATTCAACACCAGGGATGCGAAATGTCTCATTTAAATTCATTATTACACGCGCATAAAGTTTTATACAAGTGTTTTATATTATAGGCCACTACATTATGGCACCAGGATGACAAAGTAAATGAATATGGTGCCAAAATAGTTGAAGAAGTGCCAAGTTGTGACAGAACCACCAAACATTACTCTCTCCATCATTACAACTAGTCATCTTATGGTTATTTGTGAAGGTCTTAACCTAACTAAGAAGGTAAGAAAGAAAGATATTTAACAGCAGCTTATAAATTAAAGCTCTGATGTTGTTGTGTTCTTGGGCAAGACACTTGAACCTGTGAGTGATTGTGGAGGTGGGAAAGACAGATGCACAGATTGGCAGTCACACTTCCAGTCTACCCCAGGGCAGCTGTGGCTCCACAAGTAGCTTACCACCACCAATTGTAAATACTTACCAGTACGGATGTAGGATATTGCATAAAACTGTGAAGAAAAGTGTTACATTGTTGTTCTGAGTCGATTGTAGATTGACCTGGATGCTCTTTGAAGGGTCCCGTCAGACCCAGAGCGGAGGGAGGCCTGGAAGAGAGCGCTGAGGAGGGACTTTGTCATCACCAAACACACGGTCATCTGCAGCGATCACTTTGAGGAGAAGGACTTGGACCGCACCGGGCAAACCAACCGACTGAGGGACGGAGTGACCCCATCGATATTCAACTTCCCCGACCAAGATCAAGACGACCCAGACCAGGTGAAATACAAGAGATGTCTAATTATAGTGCTGTTATGAATGTGAGAAACAAAGAAACAGAAGTTTATTTGGACAATTGATATTTTAAATAAAGAAAAGACGTGTGAAACACCATTCATTAATTCATTCACACAGTCCAAAATCACGGTTCCCCAAACTTTTTACTCACAAACCCCCCCATAATATCAATGCAAACAACCGTTAAACAATACCAGTATGGTATGGGAAAAAAAGTTTAGGTACTACTGGTATCAACAAAATAAAAGTATCCCAAAAAAATTATGTCTTTTAGAGACCAAGTTTTGATGCCTGTTCGGACCAGGGACAGCATTAGAGCAGTGGCGTCTCTACTAGGGGACTAGAAATCAGGGGTGACATGGTACACCCCTGATTTCTGCTGGGCCACTCCAGGTGCCACCCCACTCAGGGAGGCTGAGGAAGCATGAGGAAGAATATTTGTGGCAGTGTTTTCTCATTAGCACACCCTTCCCCCACCTGCACAATCATCAGAAGAAGTCTTTTGTTATGCAGTGCTAACCACTGATTGTTAAGAGTATAGCTTCCAGAATACAAAATAAAATGAATATTAATTCTATAATGCACATTACTATTACTAAGCAAAAAATAATGCTGACTGGCATTTGTAGGTAACAAAATCAAACCCATTTTATTGTGGTGGTAGCATTAGTTAGTGGTGGCACAGCTTGGATTTTTGTTAGTTGGTCCAGCAAGGAGATTTTACCTCACTAATATTAATTAAATTAACTTAATTTGGTCATGGTGCCACCCCTTGGTTTTTCTGCCACCCCTGGGCCACCCCAGAATAAAAAGTCTGGACACGCCACTGCATTAGAGGAAGTGATTTGGTTGTTTCCGCTCAAATAAATGATACACATGTAAAAGAAATGGTCTTTGGTGGAAAAAAATTAACTTTATTGTTCTGTTTACTGGTTCTAGATGACAAACATTTTAGTATTGAAAAAAGTATGGTTCAGGTATCGATCGAAAACCAAGTATTGTTAATAAAGTATTCACGACCAATTTCGTCATGTTTGGTCTCACTCTGGAGCCAAGTTTATCAAATCAAAATTTAGATTTTTTATTATTATTTTGCTATGAGACAAAGCTATTTACTTTCTTATAGTTATGTCTAGTGTATAATTTGACAGTTTTTAGCATACTTTTTAGAGTATGTTACATTTCCATAAGCTCACACTAGTCTGCATCTAAACTACACATGGTTATTCTTTGAACATATTCTCTCTCATCAGCTCAGGAGGTCGAGGAGGAGCCGGAAAAAGACTAAAAAGGCGAGGTCTACAAATCAGCAGTGAGTAACTTCCAACTTTTAGTCGGAAAAGTCAGACTGAGGTAGTTTGGACGTTTACAGCGGAGGGACATTGAATTCATGGAAGATTAACATGAAGACGTTTGGTGTGAGAAAAAGATTGTAGAAGTGTAACACATTTCTCTTTTTTTTAGATCAAAAAGAAAAAGTTTGTTCGGAAAATATTTTTGCCCGAGGAGCCAGTCTCACCAAGAACAGTGAGTGTCACTAAATCATATTCAAACTATAATTCGTGTCCCCGTTTGGACTGTTGTTTACAATTATTGTGCTACACAGTGCATTGTTGGGTTTTGGCAGTTCGGGATTGAATGACAGTTAATATAGAAATCGGCCATTTTAAAAGCAACAAGCAAACATTGACCATTAAGACATTGTCTCCATTGGTTTTGATGGACACAATCAAGAATCACATCAAATACAGCCTCGAAATATCGCAACTTTCAACATGTTTCTTGAAAATTAACTAATTAGGGGTGAGCAATATTGATAAAAAATTAATATCTTGTTATTGGGGACTTTCTCTATCTCTCTAAACCATCAGAAATATGCAAAGATAAGCTGGCCAAAATCTTAATATCGCCTTATTTTTTCTCCCAATTTCTCATTTTTTTGCAATTGTTTCCAATTTCCCCCATTTTTTTACTTTTTTCTCCAATTAAAAAAAATAAATTCTCCCAATTTTTCTTTCAGGTTTTTCCCCACTTTTCTACCCCCCCCCCCCCCCTATTTTTTTCCATATTATACCTTTATTTTCCCACTTTTTCCCCCTAGTGTTCTTATCTATACATTCTTATATTTCAGGGAGTCCAAAAAGCCAGGAAGTCGATCAATGCCTCAAAACGCCGCTCAGTGAAAGAGGAGCTTATCGAGTCTGTGATGACGGCCACAGAACCAGAACCTCCTGCTCCTGCTGCTGCTGCTCCTGCTGCTGCTGCTGCTGCTCCCGTTCTCTGTGTGGACGTAAGTGACTCTGAAATATTATCTTAACTTAAAGGGGCTACACAAAGTAAAGTGAAATCCATATTAACCGCTGTAGGAACCGACAATGTATTAACGACTAATAACAGAAATATCTTGGCCAGTTTGATGGCTAAATGCTAACGGCTATGGGGAAAACACATTGAGCAGACTAACGGACTCTGAAACGTTTCCCGGACTAGCCGACTTGCTAACTGTTCGCATACGTTATGACCAAACACCGCTTCTTCTTTTATTTATATGTTATAGCTCACATGTGTCAAACACAAGAGATGATTTAATGTGACCCTTTGCAGTGCATGAATTTCTGAGTATGTCAAAAAAAAAAAAAAGTAAGTCTCTTGCCTATTCCTGTGTGGAGTTATGCATTTTGAAAGAAATTGTTTATTGGTTTATTTGGTAGGGACAGTGCAAGTTAATGAACAAGCCACACCGGATTGTAGCCTTGGGCTAATTTCCATCCGTCGTCCCCCATGCGCACTCTCAAACACACTCTCATTCATCCTGGCCTATTGTTCATGTTTTTAGTGGTAGGGGAAACCGGAGTACCCGGAGGAAACCTACGCAGACACGGGGAGAACATGCAAACTCCACACAGAAAGGCCCCGGCCTTGGTGGGAATCGAACCCGGACCTTCTAGCTGTGAAGCACGAGCGCTAACCACTGTACTACCGTGCCGCCTGGCCAGAATGCTCACTCCAGCCACTAGGGGGCAGCTTAAATAAAAAAAAAAGAGAGGAAAGAACGTGTCCAGCAGGGGGCACTGACATAATACGTATGTTAAGTGTGACGTCACGACTTCCGCTTCCAGGTCCTGGCAGACGGGCAAATATGCGAGAAAAAAACATAAAAACTTCTTAAAAACAACCATCAGTATTTCTGAAACTCAACAGAGAGTTACTGAAGCTACTTATTTCTCAGACTCATTAGCCAAAAATTCCGCACCTACTGCTAAAAAAGTAATATTTACTAAAGTCGTACTTCCGGGTTAGCGTAGCTGCTGCGCCGTTAGCATTTTTCTCCGCTAACCCGGAAGTACCGATTTAGGTAAATATTACTTTTATAGCAGTAGGTACAGCATTTTGGCTAATGGCCTAATGATTAAGTATGTTCAGTAACTCTCTGTTGAATTTCAGAAATATTGATTGTGGTATTAAAGAGTTTTTTGTAGTTTCTCGCACATCAGGATATAAACAACACATTATAACCGTGTGGTTATATACAGTATATATAATATAGTGAATTAATAATGACTTTATGTAGCACTTTGAGAAACGTATGACACAGGCTGATAAAGCGCAATAAGTATAAACCATTGTTATTTATTGGGCCACAGTCCTTTACAATATATGCGGCCCGCGACCCGCTGAGAGGACTGAATTTCGGCCCACGACCCAAACGAGTTCGACACCCCTGGTATAGCTTATGATCATTGCCACTTTTTTGTTTTTGTTTTTAATTCCCAGGACCATCACTACGCCATCGACCCGTGCAACGTGAAGCAGAAGCTGGACGAGGCCCACGCGCGCATCGAGGAGCTCCAGAAAGAGCTGAGGAACTACAAGGACCGACTGCGGCGCAAGAACGCGGAGCTGCGGACTCTGACGGTGGGCATCGAGAAACAAAACACCCTGATGGGCCAACTCATGGAGGGCAGCGAACTGTGGGTGCTCTGCGACAAGTGCAGCAGCAAGAACTGAAGCGTCGAGGAGCAGGACCGGCACGCCTTTGGATGGAAACGCACGGGTCACGCTGAAAGATGAAGGGTTCATTCAGCTTTGTCCATTGTTTTCAGACATTAGACTGTGGCTCAGTGGTTAGGTCATTCACGCACGGATCCGATGGTCAGGGTTTAGAATTCCTGCTGTCGTCATGTCCTGGACAGAGCTGCCCAAAACACGTCATTAATTTGATTATTTTATGACGTTTTGTCCACTACAACTACAACTCTCCCACGCTTATTCATTCACAAATACTGACATGTTTGGGATCCACATGTAGCACGAAAGGCGACCGAGAAAACGCTGCATTCTAAATATGGTCATTTCCTTTGTGGGAGACGGTAGCGCTAAAGACGTTACAAAACCTGAGGACCAATTTCTCCAAATGCGGTTCATCCCACTCTTGCAACAACATCTCCACTTTATTAGCTCATACAGATTTTAAAGTTTGTTTTTATGTCTAATTCCTGCCTGATTTACTGAGCTTTGAATCCACAAAAACTTGAATTTTTACAGATTTTCTGACTTATAAGTAGCTTATTCAAAAACGCAAAAGATCCAAAATCCCCTTTGAAGAAATCTTTGTAACTAATACAATCAATATAAAACCATACATTCAAACCTGGCTCAATCCATTATTAAGATTTTGTCGCTGAAAATATCAGTAATATTACACTCAAATGCCTTATAATTAATGAAGCAGATTTTTAATGCTTTGAAATGATAAAAAGCAGCAATTACATTTACTCTGTTTCAGTCACATTTTCTTTGACAGACAGAGTTTGCTTATTTTTTTCTTAAATGTGACTATCAAATCCAGAATGGTGCAATATTATTCATACAGAGGAGTCAGGAGAGAGCGGGGAATAACCTAAAGAGCAGTTTGGAAAAAACTGCTGGTTTATTTACCTGAATGTACGACTGAGAATATATTTTTGATGTGCGCTTTGTAAATATTGTGAATAAAATGCTTGATTCTTTGTCCTGTTTTTGGCTTGACTCGTCAATGTTACACTTTTTTTTTTTTTTTTAAATGAAGCAAAAACGAGTGTGAACGGCAGTGTGTTTATCTTTTGAAAGAGATAAAAACATTGACGGTTTGGACACTCCCCATGTACCACGAGCTCCACAGCAGAAGAGCGTTCAGGTCAGTGAGGAAAATATACAGTTATTAATTCTTCACCCATTTTTATATACATTTTCTGTTTTTATAATAAACATTTAAGCATTATTGCAGATCTTTTCATATGTTTCTAATCATTAGTTTGTTTGGATGATATGCCAGAGAATAGTATTAGTTTTACACCAGTGAAGTGGCAGTAAAAAAAACATATATATATTCTTTAGTGGCATAGAAAGAGGGAGAGTTCCATTGAAAGCTTGAATAGCTCTTTCTACAGTTGACAAGGTATGGTAATTCTTCCTCTTTATGCCGAAGAATCATTGATAAACTTAATAAGTACGGGTAAAACTAGGATTTTGGGGTTGGTTGGTTTGTTTTTCGCAAAATCCTAAAATGTATTGTTTGACAATGTTCTGGCAACATTAGTAGTCTAACTTGTCATAAGCACTTTAATCTGATATGTTGTTTTAGTTTATACTCAATATTCTATCGTATTTACTTGTATATTTGTGCATTTTTCGTATAATTTCTGACGTTAACGATCATTATTATTACTTCATTTATTTGTTTATTTTTGTATTTGTGTGCGGTCTAATCTTCTACGTCGCGCTTGTTTCACTCGGACCGTTTTCAGGGACGGACTGTCAACAACAAAGATGGCGGCCGCTCGCTCGTAACCGAAGAGACGTCTTACAACGCGACTGATTTCATCGCATATTTCTGAGGTAACACTCTCTCACCGTTTGTAAAGAGACGAGATTAATTTTCAGACATTTCCGCTCCGTTTCATAGCTTTTATTAAGGTGTACGTTTATTTTTGTCAACGCTTGTGTCAGGTGTACAGTTTGAAAGACTTTACCGCTGCATCAAAACTTAAAGGATTTCAAGCCTTTCGATTATCGCGGTAAAGCGTGTATCAAATACTTTCCATTGTTTTGCAATTTTATGAATATGTCCTAGTTTCCTCTGACCCAAAAACACATTTCTGTCCGTTAGCTCGATAGTATCGCGCCTCTGGGCTGCTTTCTATCTCAACAAAGTCGATATTTGAAGGGCACGTTTGAGGGTAGGACCAATGCCACACACACACACCCTCATTAAGAAAGAGCAATACTTTTTCAGGTTTTAAATGCACTCTGTTGTAAAATACGCATGGGCCTGTTATAGTTTTTGATTATAAGTGTAGTTAGAAGCACAAATGTTCTGTTGTGTATAAATAACAGCTTTGTAGGCATAACATGAAGTTTTTTTTCCATTATCACTACACAGTTAGACTAACAAACTTCAACCTCACATGAATTGCATTTACCACGAGCAGTTTGGATCATTAGGCACTTGAAAAGTCTGTCAAACTAAATCACATTGTTTTTGTATAGTAGCCCAACAGCCTTTGACTCACAGGACTGCACAAGTATACTAATTTACAAACAGGAGCTGTTTGGATACCAGCAATGACTCAATCATCGAAACAGTCAAACGAAAAACACAAATGTTAAGTTCAAATGAGCTGTACACAACAGACGCAAACATTCCCTGGGCGTCTTCTGTCCATAGACCTTCCTTTGCACTAGGGATTTTTTAATAACCCAATGAGAGAAAAGTATGATATTAGTAGGGCAAGCAAGTTTATTTGTAGAGCACAATTCATACACAAGGCAATTCAAAGTGCTTCACATTTGCATAAAATTCCAAGAAAACAGATCAAATCTAGCTATAAAACATCAACATAAAAAAATAATAATTACAGTAAAAGCAAGAGTGCAGATAAAATGCTTTCAGTGTCATGTGCACTGTTTTCAGCCTGGATTTGAACATTGTCAGAGTTGAGGCCTGTCTCACGTCCTCATGAAGACTGTTCCAGATGTTAGCTTTAGCCTCAGCTTGTTTAGTCCTGACTCTGGGAACCACCAGGAGACCCCTCACTGAGATGGTTCATACGGCTCTAACATGTCAGAGATGGACTTTGGTGCTAAACCATGAAAAGACTTGTACACAAGCAGAGCTGTTTTAAATTCTATTCTCTGAGTGACAGGAAGCCAGTGCAGATAGATGGATGTATATATATATATTTAAGTACGAGACATTGTGATGCCGGAATGATTTTGTTGCCCCTCTCTCAGGTCTGCGGACCCCGTGCGGTGAAGATGGTTGTGAAGGTGTTCTTCCCACAGTGCTGTAACCGCGCCGACAGCGGTCTGCTTGTGGGACGATGGTTAACGGACACAACTCCGCGGTGGTCCTCGCTGTGATCCACTATCCCTTCATCCCCAGCGGCGTCAAACAGTACATCCAACAGGTTCGCGCCGGCTTAAAGACAGAATTATTTATTTAATGGCTGCAGTATCGGACAGGACGGTAATACGTGTCCTCTGTGTGCTTAGATGCAGACCCGCAGCGGCGTGGAGCTCTCGGTGCTCGGCTCGTGGAGTTTGCCCAAAGAGGGTCAGGGCGACGTGGACAGCTTCCTCGGGACCTGAGCACCATCTTCCCCCAGAGGCGCTGGCTCCAGATCAGCCGAGAGATGGGGAAGATGGGCTTCAGCTGCAGCGTCCTCAACACGGAGCGCAGTAAGTAAAAAAATAATGCACTTAAACAGAGCTCGGGATTGCGTTGCATTTATCAAACCAAACCACAAGTCCCACACTGACGTTTGTTTGTTTTGTTCAGGCAGCGTTTTCCAGGCTCCTGTAAAACCGAACAGAAAGGAGAGGCAGACGAGGAGGGAGACTCCGAGGTGAAGGTCACCTTCATTCACTACGACCAGCACAAAGTGATGCTCTCTCAGCTCCACCGAGAGCAGGACGGACGGATGGAGCTGAACCCAGAGCCTCTGTCTGAACTCACACAGGTACAACACAAAGAACAGAAAGTATCATTATTTTGATATATCAGTCATCTGGGGCAAGTGATATGGGGAAAAACATCTTTCAGCTTCAGACACAAACTTAAACATTAAAGTTATTCATGTAACAAAGACTTTTATTTCAGTTTTGTGTTTGTGTCTCGTGCTGCAGATGTTCGACAGCGTGTCCCGCAGCGAGCCGCTCTTCAACCTGGATAAGTTTGACGAGGGTCCGGTGAAGTCCACGCACTGGCAGAGTGAGGGGCGCGAGGCCAGCATCGTGGTGGAGCTGTCCAAACAGGCCGCCGTCCCGCTGTGCACCCTGATCAGCGCCCTGCTGCATCTGTGGAGCGGCTTCTGGAGCCTCAGGTCTGGACCGGGGAGAGTCGGCACAATCTCAACACGAGCCCATTTCAAAAGCGGCAAAAGCAGCACTTATTTAGGAAATGGCATTATGAGATGAGGCAGCAATTGTTCAGTCAGTCTCCAATGCTCTTTTGTTGCGTTTTTGTCTCTCTTTTTTTTGCTATATTGAAAATTTGTCAAGAAGCTTTTAGATTTGGGCAAAGCCAAATTGGAGAAAATGTTCTCTGTTCAGGTGGGGGTTAAGAGGTTAAATCTTTTAATTGGTCAAATTTGCGCACACGCAGTGGTGTCCATCGCGGGGGCGTGTCTCTCCCCGCCACCTCACGCTCGTCTCGGGTCTGACTTTACGGGGAGCAGCCTGTGCTCCCTCTGCCCTGTGTCAGTCTCATTTCTCTGCTATACTAGAGCTGGGCACCGTTAAACGATACCAGTGCGGGATTGAAAAAAAAAAGTTTAGGTCCTGCCAGTATCAAACCAATAAAAGCATCAAAAGCAGGTACCGAAAAAAAAAAATGTTTATCTTTAGATCCAAGTTTTGATACTGTCGGTCAGGGACAGCATTAAAGTCAGTGACTTGTTTGTTTCAGCTCAAATATTTATTTAATTATTGATCAGTAAGTCGCCTCACAAGCGGAGTGGGCCGAACAAAAGAGCTTATAAACGCCACCCCAAAATTAAAAAACAATCAAACATTAACCATTAACCAATCAAAAGCACAGGAGCGTAATGCACGATAACAATCAAAGCAAAATCATAAACAAGGGGACATTAATGCAAACGGGTGTCGGGGGTACAACCAAAATTAATAAAGGGGACAATAATAAAAAAAACAATAGCAAAAATGAGAACGAACACAAGGACACTAAAAGAATATACTTACAACACCAAATAAATTGATTCCCCCCTCCCCCCCCCCAAACCAAAAAAGAAAAATTCCCCCTTTTTGGCTTATTTGATTCATTTTTTGTCCCCGATAAAAAAAAAAAATTGGCCCAGAATGTTCGAAAATTTAGTCTTTGCTTTTTTTTTTTTTTTTTGCCTAATTTTTTCTTCTTTTTTCCCTTTTATTTATTTTTTTTTTTTTACCCGATTTATTCCCAATTTTCGCCCTTCGACCATCCATTCATTCTTGACACTGGAGATGAACCCGATATTGTACATTTGCTTGTCTTCCACACATTATTGTTCTAACAAATATTTTGTATAGGTATCAGGAGTAGCATTAAAGTATTGGTAGCAAAGATACAATATAATGATATCCAGCCCTAGCTTCTACCCTGATTTGGTGTGCGTTTCGATCACTTTTCCCCTTGTGATTTGGAGCCATTTTTAGGAGGTACAATATACTTTTATAAATCTTAACTATTATAATATTTAGTCATGAAATGTTGTAATTGTGTTCCCAGGATCTTCAGTGTGTTCCCGCTGCCGTTCCTTCAGTCCAAGCTGTCGACGTGTGTCCAGCTCCGCTACAGGACGGAGCAGATGAAGACGCTGTGGTCCGCGCAGACGGCGCCCGACCACCGCCACTTCATGAGGTGCGTCCGGAGCTACTCGGGTTTTTCACGGGTCAGGATTGGTGATCTGTTTCCTCTGTGTGTGTTTGCGGCAGAAAAGCGAACATCTTCGTGTCGCTGCTGGTGGACGCGGCGCTGGGCGTGCTGCTGATGTCGTGGCTCTACAGAGACGACCACATCACGCGGTCGCCAACGCCCTGGTGCCCGCCGCGGACGTAAGACATTTCTACACATTTATACTTTAAATACTTACTATTATCGACAGCAAATACTTAAGTACTTTCACTGACTCGGCAACTTCTACTTTCACTGGAGTAATGTTGTGTTTTACTAAGCTCGGTGTTGTCGTCCTGCAGCACGTGGCCAAAGAGCTGAACGCGCTGCTGCAGTGGCTGATGGGAGCTCCGGCCGGACTCAAGATGAACCGAGCTCTGGACCAGGTCCTGGGCCGGTTCTTCCTTTACCACATCCACCTCTGGATCAGTGAGTGACATCAGTGCTGTTCATGCAGGTGTTAGACATGACACTGTATCTGCCCCTCCTGATCTCTTCTTCTTTTTCTTTTGTTATTCTTTTCTTCTTCTTTTTCTACTTTTCTTCTACTTTTTCTTCTTTTTTTTCTTCTTCTCTTCTTTTTCTCCTTTTTCTTCTTTTTCTCCATCTTCGTTTTCTTCTCCTTTTTCTTCTCCCTTTTTCTTCTTCTCCTTTTTCTCCGTCTTCTTCTCTTCTCCTTTTTCCTCTACTTTTTCTTCTTCTTTTTCTACTTTTCTTCTACTTTTTCTTCTTTTTTTTTTTCTTCTTCTTCTTTTTCTTCTTTTTCTTCTTTTTCTCCATCTTGTTTTCTTCTACTTTTTCTTCTACTTTTTCTTTTCTTCTACCTTTCTTCTTTTCTCCTTTTTCTTCTTTTTCTCCTTTTTCTTCTTTCTCCATCTTCGTTTCTTCTCCTTTTCTTCTTTTTCTCCTTTTTCTTCTTCTCCTTTTTCTCCTCTTTTTCTTCTCTTTTCTTCTTCCTTTTTCTCCTTTTCTTCTCCTTTTTCTCCGTCTTCTTCTTCTTCTTTTTCCTTACTTTTTCTTCTCTTTTTCTTCTTTTTCTCCATCTTCGTTTTCTTCTACTTTTCTTCACCTTTCTTCTACCTTTTCTTCTTTTTCTCCTTTTTCTTCTTCTACTTTTTCTTCTCTTTTTCTCCTACTTTTTCTTTTGTTTTCTTCTACTTTTTCTTCTTTTTCTTCCTCTTCTGCTACGTTTTCTGCTTCTACTTTTCTTCTCTTCTTCTACTTTTCTTCTTCTTCTACTTCTTCTCTTCTTCTCCTCCTCCTCCTCCTGATTCCTCCTCCTCTCCTCCTGATGATCTCCTGCAGGTTACATCCACCTGATGTCTCCGTTCGTGGAGAGCCTGCTGTGGTACGGGGTCTGTCGGCGGCTCTGGGCCTGAGTCTGGCCCTGTCTCTGCTGTCGGACATGATCGCGCTGCTCACCTTCCACATCTACTGCTTCTACGTGTACGGAGCCAGGTACAGCTCAGCTACATACTTTCAGAACACGTGTGTAGAGATCTAAACTCAGAGGGCAGCAGGTTTTCCTCCAGAACACACACACACCCCATGGAAGTAATGACAAGAGTGAAATACCATTTGTTTTAGAAACCGCTGGGTCCATCCTATTACTTTATACAGCGAGACAGTGAAAGAAACTGGTTCTGTCTTTATGAATGTGCAGAGAATGCAAAGTAACTCTGAGGCTCCCGTTGGGTTTGGCTGCCTGACGCTTCTGTCTGTGTTTTAGGTTGTACTGTCTAAAGGTCTATGGCCTGTCGTCGCTCTGGAGGCTCTTTAGGGGAAAGAAGTGGAACGTGCTGCGTCAGAGAGTGGACTCCTGCTCCTACGACCTCGACCAGGTGATCTGTGATCAGACACAATATTAGCGAAACTAATTTGAAAGAGCCAGTTGTCTATTTTCCTCTAAAAGCTGAAGCTCCATAACTGACTGTGTAATGTCCTGTTGCAGCTGTTCATCGGGACGCTGCTGTTCACCATTCTGCTGTTTCTGCTGCCGACCACAGCGCTGTACTACCTCGTCTTCACTCTGGTGAGAAGCTCAGGACAGACATTTATGATCAGGAGGGTCTGATGAAGGCTCGAAAAGAAATCATTCAAGTCATTCAAAGCCACACTTACAACCAGCTTAGAGCTTAGACTTGAGCTCATAAAAATAATCCTGATTTTACTTTGAACACATCTTGAACTGATGCTAAAAGTGTAAAAGAAAAGCCGACGTTGTCACATTCAGCCCACACGGCGTCAGTGACAGTGAGTCTGTGGGCGGTAAAGGTTGGACTAATTACACGTCGTCTAGACTCCACCGACCTCAGAGTCTCTGTGCGTCAGAGCTGTCAGGTCAGCGGAAAGTCAGGCTTTTCATTGTTTCTGCAGGTTAAAGTAAATGTACGGGTTATCCATGTAAAATATTTGTATTGTAGCCTAACTCTTAAAAATCCCTCTATTTTGAATGAGAGTCTCCAAACCCAAAAGGTGCAGAAGCATCAGCTCATAAACATATATTAGCACAATGTCATTGATCATTCCTCCACGTTTGCATTAATTACTCCGGTCGAAAGTGAATCGATGAAGCAGAAAAAAATCTGGAAAATGTGTATTTCTGATATAAACCAGCTGGTTAAAATGTGATGCCAGCCCAGCGTTGTCACATGATCATAACAATTTTTAGGAAAATAAACTCTTTTAAGCAGTGTTTGGGAGGTGCAAAGGCTTCATTGGAATCTGTTTTTCAAAGTGTCTTTTGGAGTGGCCTCTGGCCACCAGGGGGTGGTATTGCAGGATGTGTCCAGGCCATGAAGACCAAAGAGAAGTGATGTTTGAACACAATAATATAAGTTGTTTGTGTTTAGCTGCGGCTGGTGGTGGTTCTGCTGCAGGGCGTCATTCATCTCATGGTGGACTTCATCAACTCCTTCCCTCTGTTCGCTGTGGGGCTCAGGATCTGTCGGCCATACAGACTGGCAGGTACGCGTCCAATCAGGTTTATCAGGATGAACCATGTGACTGCACTTTAAGTGTGTTTTTGTGTTTTCTGCAGACGGAGTGAAGTTCAGGGTCCTCTGTGATGAACCGGGGACATGTCTTCACCTGCTCATGGAGGTCAGAGTCGATACTGCATCACATTATTACATCAAACACGAGGTGACAGGAGCTCACACAAAACGAGTGGATTTCAGAATCCCCTCCAAATAAAGTCGATTGACACATGAGGGACCTGTGAGCTACAAGCAGATGACTTTCGTTATAATACATTTCAGCTCCTTTCCTTCAGTTTGACCTTTTCTATAGAGCAGTGGTTCAACTCGTTAGGGTGACCATATGTCCCACACTGTGTGGGACTGCACAGCATTTCAACTCAAATCCTGCATCAAGCAAATCAGAGCCGAGTCCCGCATTTGACTCTGACCGTTCAGCAGCAGCCTCGGACGGCCTTATTGTTTTCATTTGATTTTTTGGTTTCTGATTGGATATTCTACTCTAAAGCCTTTCACTCACTGGCGTCCTGTCCAGACTACTGACTCAGCTCTCACCCTAGGCAGCCGCCAGGGTCGCATATGCCTTGCATATTTTAGTATAGGAATCGACAAAAGGAATCTGTATCATAAACTAAGATCGGCCCAATATTAACAGAAATATCAACCAAACACCAGCTGAACTTGAGCATTTTGACATTTTACTGCAGAAACCCGACCTCTTCCAACTGTAGCATTAATCTGTTGAACTGTATGAAGCCGTGTGAGCACAGCGTGTTCACAGCTGTGAAGTGAAGTGAAAATGACTTTCCTCCTGTTATTCCCAGATAAACCCCCTGAAGAGCAGCTCCGTGGTGCAGACGTACCGCACTCCCACCTACAGCTGTTACCCCGGGACTCGTGGGCCGCTCTCGCCAAGAAGCTGTTCGTGGGGAGTTGATCTTCCCCTGGAGACACAAGGCCACCAAGACCGACTGAAAACGACGCCCCCCAGAGGCCGTAGGAACAAAGTGATCATAGACATTAATACGTGCTTTTTAAGTTGGAATGGTAACTTCACTCCACAGAGAATGTGTGTCGCCCCCCACTGGACACAAGCGGAACAGAGCATTTTCAAAAGACTAATCTATTATTTTAGGACTGAAACGATCAAACAAAGCGTCACGTACAGTAGAGCTGCTGCACTGACTTAAAGCCACACTGCGTAACATTTAAGAAAAAATAACCCCAAAAAACAGCATTCATTTAAGTCGGGGCAGGTTTTCTTGGTCTCAATCTCAATATTGTTGTTTGAATTGAATTGAGAACATTTCGCTGCTATATAGTTCTTCTTCTTCTATGGGGCATTAAAAGCATTAAAACTCATTCAATGATTCATGCTTAAATTAAGGCCTCATTAAATGTTATTTAACGTCTTAACCCCCGCCTTAACCGAGCACATTTTCTCCTGTTCAACTTTACCCAAATCTAAAAGGTTTCAGCCTATAGGCCAGTGTAATGCCTCCTTTGACAGCTGAGTCCTGCAAAACTGACCCTAACGTTTTTGTTGCGTCGTTTGTTTAATAATCAACATCTACAGGAGCCGTCGGGTCTTTTTCCTCCTTATGGTTACGAAGCAAAGCAGCACTGGAGGCAGAGAGGCGTTCAAGTGTTGCGGGGGAAAAAGCTCTGCACTGTAAACTTGTTTCTAAATGCAAAAAAAAAAGAGACAAAAGTTGCAGTTTAGCAAATAAATGTAAGTCTCAAAATATTTACTTATTTAATCACACAAGATTAAAGGGATATTTCAGGATTTTTGACATTGGGCCTCATTTCCTAGTTATCCAGAGTGTTGTTGATGTCTGGAGATATTTTTTTTCTTAAATTCATGCAGTTCTTATATATCAAGAGTCTAGTGGCGCTAGGCTAATGCTAGGCTAGTGCATTTCTATGGTATCAGTTAGCCTGCATTAAAAACAGTCTGACCCACTCCACAGTGCACCTGAGGTAAATCACTTATAACCCAGACCAGTGTTAATAGAATAATTTTTGAAATATGACTGACCTTGCATCACATTTTGAGGGACTATTTTCTCGCAGATCACTCCGCCACTGCGTTAGCTTACAGCCACGAAGCTGATGCTGCTCAAATATAAGTTATTTTTAATGCAACATGGTTATAATGATTCTATTAACACAGACATTTATATGGTTAGTCTGGTGTTATAAGTGATTTGCCTCAGGTGCACTGTGGAGTGGGTCAGACTGTTTTTAATGCAGGCTAACTGATACCATAGAAATGCTTTAGCCTTGCACTAGCCTAGCGCCACTAGACTCTTCAAATATAAGAACTTATGAATTAAACAAAAAACAAATGTATATATCCAGACATCAACAACACTATGCATCGATTTATTTCAGCGTTTGTGGCATTAAAAGCTTTACATTTGACTTGCTTCTGCCTGTACAACCTGGAATGTTCCGCAGTGTGACTTTAAAGCAGGTCTCGATACTAAACCAGAATTTTATTTCAAGATCATGTTTACCAGAATTAAGTAAAACAAAGCACGATATAAGTATTTTTGGAAACCACTGTGGAATTTTAGTTGAAGCGAAATCAGGACCAGTCGCCCCGGTCCTGTCGGTCATTTGTGCCAAATCAGAAAATACTCAAATCATCCGTTTTAAAACATTTGCAAAGCTTTTCTAATTGTTTTTGCGGGAGAGGCACAGTTTTGGAAAGAAACGTCAAAGCAAAAAGTGATGCTGAACTTTGAGAGATATTAGTCGTCCAAATCCAAATCCCTCCTAACCCCCACCTGAACCGAGCACATTTCCTCCAGTTTGGCTTTACCCAAATCTAAAAGCTTCTTGAAATAGCGACGAAAACGAGAATGAAACACTACAAGAAAGTGACAAAATGGCGACAAAAGAGCGGCCAAAACGTGACAAGAAAAAGGGACAAAAATGTAAATGGTCACATTTATTTAGCACCTTTCTGCCTGCTTTAGTCACTCAAAGCGCTTTACATCAAGGAACCCATTCACACTCTGACCGTGTTTGGTTTTGAGTTAAAGGGATATTTCAGGATTTTTGACATTGGGCCTCATTTCCTAGTTATCCAGAGTGTTGTTGATGTCTGGAGATATTTTTTTCTTAAATTCATGCAGTTCTTATATTTGAAGAGTCTAGTGGCGCTAGGCTAGGGCAAGTCTAAAGCATTTCTATGGTATCAGTTAGCCTGCATTAAAAACAGTCTGACCCACTCCACAGTGCACCTGAGGTAAATCACTTATAACACCAGACTAACCATATAAATGTCTGTGTTAATAGAATAATTATAACCATTTTGCATTTAAAATAACTTATATTTGAGCAGCATCAGCTTCGTGGCTGTAAGCTAACGCAGCGGCGGAGTGATCTGCGAGAAAATAGTCCCTCAAAATGCGGTAATTCATGTGATACAAGGTCAGTTATATTTCAAAAATGATTCTATTAACACAGACATTTATATGGTTAGTCTGGTGTTATAAGTGATTTACCTCAGGTGCACTGTGGAGTGGGTCAGACTGTTTTTAATGCAGGCTAACTGATACCATAGAAATGCTTTAGCCTTGCCCTAGCGTAGCGCCACTAGACTCTTCAAATATAAGAACTGCATGAATTTAAGACAAAAATATCTCCAGACATCAACAACACTCTGGATAACTAGGAAATGAGGCCCAATGTCAAAAACCCTGAAATATTCCTTTAACATGAACAAAAGTGGAGTGTGTTTGGTCGGAAAATGTCGCAGTTTCATCCTGAGCTAGAATTGGAAATCGGCTTTTGAAATTGCTGTTCAAATTGTTACATAAAATGGAGGTTAGACTTTTATTAAGATAAAAATAGGTCGGTTTATGGTCCGTGTATTAACTTCAAATGAAAACATGCACTTATCGCAATCATGACGAGAAAGAGTAGATTTTTATACTTGAAACTAACTGGATATTTATTTCTACACGCACTGTATAATGACTTGTTTTAATCACACTCCGGGATTGTTTAGTTTGAACTTATTTCTAACTTATTTTATGTTGGTTTTTTATTTTGATTTGATTTTCCATTCCTAATCATCCTTTAAAACCGTTGTCTGTGAATCGTTTGCTCCGCCACATTTGTTCAACCTTGATGACATTTTAATAACGGCTGTCGTTCTTCATATAATGTGGAAAAGATCAGATGGAGCTGGAATTGACCGGGATTTCATAAATGTTTGCCGTTAATCGTTTTCTGAATGTGAATCGTTGTATTTGGTCTTAACCTAACTGTGATTATGTATTTTGTTCCTACTTTTGAAGTATTAATATAAAAGTAACCCTCCTTTCTTGATTATTGTTTTATTTCTTAACTTTTAAATCAGTCCACATGAACTATGCTGCCATAAATAAACTCGATACATTCTCGTTTTGTGTTTTTGTTTCATTATAATCCTAATGAGGACAGTTTATAAAAGACTTTTGTCTTTTTGGTTCAAATGTATATACCAACACATATGTTCATGTTAAGGTCAAAGTTAAAGTATACAATGAAATGTGAGGACCTTACTGAATTTAAGATGGCTCAAATCATGTTCAAAGCCTCACAAAAAGTCGCTTCCTGAGAGTTTACAAAATATGTTCTGCAAACGAGAAGTTAAATACAACTTGAGAGATAAGATGAGTTTTAATAAACAATACTCCAGAACAACTTTGAGACGCATGTGTCCCACGAGACGTAGTGTAGAAATATGGACAAATTTAGATGAAAGCATTAAAATATGTAAAAACCTGGTACATTTTAAAAAGGTTTACAAAGAATTATTATTTATTAAATACGAACAATTATTGTGAGTTGTAGTATATTCTTTTGTTTCTTTATTTTGCTGTTTTTTTTATTATTGTTCCTTATTATTTGTTGTTACCTTGCCTTATGTTCCCTTGTTTATGATTTGTTATCGTGTATTACGTTCCTTGCTTTGATTGTTAATGTAAATATTGTTTTTAATTTTGGGATGGGCGCTTATAAGCTTTTTGCTTCAGCCCACTCCCTTTGAACAGACTTACTGCTCAAATAAATAAATAAAATAAAAATAAAATAATACTTTATTAATCCCCGTAGGAAAAATCGTTCTCTGCATTTGACCCATCCTCAATGCCTCTGGGGCAATAAGTGCAAAAAGCATTCAGTTGGTGATACAGGCCTGACCTTTAGTGCAGATACTCTCTTCAAGTAACACAAGTAAGAAGTAACTTAGTAATAACTTGTGTTAGTCACTTCCAATTCAAGTCCATATTTTATGGTTAAGGGGCTTTATTTGTCAGTGAAACATGTCCTGCATTTGACCCATCCTTCGATGCCGCAGGGGAGTCCTGGCCCCGGAGGGGAACCTGTTGTAAATGTTTTAAGTGGTAGGAGAAATCGAAACCAGAGTACCCGAAAAAGACACAGGGAGAACATGAAAAGGGCATGTCCAAGTGGGAATACAATTCTGGACCTTCTAGCTGTGTAGCACAAGTGCTAACCGCTTCGCTATCGTGTGGAGCCAGGCTCTAGGCATAGGCAACCCAGGCGGCTGCCTAGGGCCCATCTGCTGGAGGGGGCGCCGAATTGCGCTTTTTTGAATCCCATCTACAACATCACCTGTTTTCGGACATAACTTTGGAACAGAAATAGAGAGAGACTTGCGGTCTTGTGTGTTGGAAATGCGTATATAAATGATATTTTTAACACGTCCAAAGATCTGAAACTCATACTATTTGCAGACGACACTAATATATTCTACTGTAGTGATGATTATAATGACCTTGTAAATGGTAAACAGGGAACTAAATATAATAAAAAAGTGGATGGACACAAATAAATTATCCTTGATTATAAACAAAACTAAGATAATGATGTTTGGTAATCGCAATGCTATGTTTGATCAGACAATAAGTATTGATGGTACCCAGGTTGAAATCGTAAGTGAGACTAAATTTTTGAGTGTAATAATTGATAGTAAATTGTCATGGAAACCCCATGTCAGACACATCAAAACAAAAATCTCAAAAAGCCTCTCAATTATAAATAATGCAAAATTATACCTTGATGGATATGCACTCCGTACTGAAAGGTTTTGGATATTTTTCATTGCCGAGAGCTCAAAACACTCGTAAACGCTTCTGTGTGTCTGTATGCGGAGTGAAACTCTGGAACAAACTGGACTTACATCACAAGCAATGCCAAACTGTCCATCGATTCAAACTCTCATATAAACATCGGGTCTGGTCAAAATATAGAGATGAGGGTCTTTAATTTGAATTGCTGTTGTCTCATAGTGTTAATAAGAGCTCAATGTTTCCTTACCATCGTTGGTTTAATTTGTCTTTTACCATTACTATTGTTGGTATTGTTCATTCTCCTTACATTGTTGGAATACATTTTGTTACAATGTAATAATTACGGTTACCTGTGGTAACGCCACCATGATATAACATTGGTATAATAATCCTTGAACAAAGTAACAGTGAAGTTGAATGTATTAAACTCTGAATGGGGATCTGGGGGTGGGATTAAATAAGTTATCTTTTTCCCACTCCCTTTCAGGTAGAAATGTATTGTCATGTTTTACATCCTGTATATTCTTTTTTGCGCCATTGCCTGAAATAAATGAAAAATGAAATGAAACTAGAGATTTCACACTTTCAAACAAGCCCTCCCTGGTCCGTCTATGCCTTCAGGAAGCCATATAACATTGCGGTAAAAATTCATATATTTACTTCAGAAGTAAAGGTTCCTCCTCCAATAGAACTGCTGTGGGCGCTAAAGTTCAATAGGGCGCCAAATTGGCTGAGGCCAGCCCTGCGGATTCACCTGTTGTGCATGTTTTTGGTTGATGGGGGAAACCGGGAGGAAACCCATCCAGACACAGAGAGAAACATGCAAACTCCACACAGTAAAACCTGCACGGTCTGGAAATCGAACTCGGGACCTTCTTGCTGTGAGGCAAAAGGTCGGCGCTCTTAGTAACCGCTCATATTATTTTATGAGGCTTCTTGAATAACTTCTGAAAATGCCAAATGGTCACTTAATGCTAGTATTATCGTACTTATTACATTAGTATAATTTCTTCTTGTATTTATTTATTTATAACATTATTGTTATATCTTCTCATATTTATGATTTAAATTATTATTTTAGTTCCTCTACACTGTCCCAGACAAAGCACATGTGGCACAAAGAAATTCTCCTGTAATTTAAAAACACGTGACTCCTGTGATAAAGGCGTCGCTCTCTTTAAAGACGGAACATTTCACTGCATTCGGTCCGAGGCGGTGACATTTTAAATCGTAAATGTTTTGATTTATCTGGTATTTCCCCATTGTTCCGTTTATCTTTGTTGACAGCTCCTTTTGATTGACGTTCGCGGTGACCAACCAGCGCCATTGTTTAGATCTTCTGTCCAATCCCGTGTTGGAGAGGGCGGGGCTTAAGGGAAGTGGCCCGTCAGCCGGGATGCACCAAGCTCCAGGCATTTCGTCCGAGAGGGGGCGATTTGTGTTTATTCTTTACACATTTACGTTTAATAAAGATAAAATAATAATAATAATAATAATAATAATAATAATAATAATAATATAATAATGATACTAGTGTGTAACAGTCTAAATATCAAAACGTTTAAGGTTAAGAACAGGTTTATAAAAAGTTAACATCATTAAAAGAGTTTTTGTTTCTTTATGGATGAGACTCGCAGTGATATTTTATTCTTTCTTTCCAATGACTTTTCCCTTCAGCTTAACATAATAATAAGGATACCCTATTTACCAAAAAGAGTCTTGTTTTACGAAGATAATTAAAAACCCAATTGCCTATCTGATTTACTTTCATTTATTTATTTACTGTTTACAAACGAGCGTGTGCATTTTTAGATTGCTTTTTAGCTCAAACTCACGTCTACTTTTTTGACATCCCAATCGGTCAAAAAGAAAACGCTGATATTAGCTTAGCACACGATTGATATATCGGCTAATATCGGCTAATATCGGCTAATATCGGCGTCCTCCACAATGACAACATGTTTTCTTTATGACCGATTCTTTGTATGGATTCATTAGCACGTTTTACAGATTTTATATAGAGAAATATTACCTGTTATTTTGCATACGTGATTGGGGGCTGCTGCTTGAGGTTGCCTTATTGATGCCAAGTCATGCGACACAATGCAACACCTATCAACCGCACAGTGATGGATTTATGGATAGATACAGCAGCACCAGTATAGCACCCAGTCGGCCTGTTATGATCAGGAAGTGAGGTTAGTTAAATTTTACTGATGGCAACAATCACCCCTCCTGGAACCGCCACATTAACGTGATGGAGGGGTTTGAGCCTGAATGATCCTGGAGCTCTGTTGACGGGGGCTTCGTGCCCCTGGTAGGGTCTCCCATGGCAAACAGGTCCTAGGTGACGGGTCAGACAAAGAGCGGTTCAGAAGCCCCTTATGAGAGACCAACAGGCCCGGTTAGAACCATGAGGCCGTCCTTCTGTGGACCCACCACCTGCAGGAGGAGCCATAGGGGCTGGTGCAGCTGTCATATGGGTCATAGCAATCTTTAGAAAAAAGAAACTCTTTGGAGCCAGGCTTTTAACCAGTGTAATCAAGGTCCAAAGTCTTCATAGGCATGATGTTTCCAAAGTGTCTTTTGGAGTCGCCCCTGGCCACCAGAGGGTGGTATTATAGCAACGTAATAATACCATAATTTCTCTCCACATAACACATTACAATAAGAAGTCTTTGTCTACGAAGTCAAAGTCTATGTTTTTTCCTAAATCGACTACTCTACCTACTATCACTCAGAGAATAGAATTTAAAACAGCTCTGCTTGTGTACAAGTCTTTTCATGGTTTAGCACCAAAGTCCATCTCTGACATGTTAGAGCCGTATGAACCATCTCGGGCCCTGAGAACTTCAGGGAGGGGTCTCCTGGTGGTTCCCAGAGTCAATAATAAACACGGTGAGGCTGCGTTTCAGTTTCATGCAGCTAAAATCTGGAACAGTCTTCATGAGGATGTGAGACAGGCCTCAACTCTGACAAAGTTCAAATCCAGGCTGAAAACAGCCCTTTTTACCCGTGAATATGAAAACTGAAAGTATTTTATCTGCACTCTTGCCTTTTACTGTAACTGATTAACTTGTTGATTGATTTGATCTGTTTTCTTGTAATTTATGCAACTGTGAAGCACTTTGAATTGCCTTGTGTATGAATTGTGCTCTACAAATAAACTTGCCTTGCCTTGCCTTGTTGATGTCTGGAGATATTTATTTCTTAAATTCATGCAGTTCTTATATTTGAAGAGTCTAGTGGCGCTAGGCTAGGGCAAGGCTATAGCATTTCTATGGTATCAGTTAGCCTGCATTAAAAACAGTCTGACCCACTCCACAGTGCACCTGAGGTAAATCACTTATAACACCAGACTAACCATATAAATGTCTGTGTCGATAGAATAATTTTTGAAATATAACTGACCTTGTATCACATGAATTACCGCATTTTGAGGGACTATTTCCTCGCAGATCACTCCGCGCGGCGTTAGCTTACAGCCACGAAGCTGATGCTGCTCAAATATAAGTTATTTTAAATGCAAAATGGTTAAAATTATTCTATTAACACAGACCTTTATATGGTTAGTCTGGTGTTATAAGTGATTTACCTCAGGTGCACTGTGGAGTGGGTCAGACTGCTTTTAATGCAGGCTAACTGATACCATAGAAATGCATTAGCCTTGCCCTAGCCTAGCGCCACTAGACTCTTCAAATATAAGAACTGCATGAATTTAAGAAAAAAATATCTCCAGACATCAACAACACTCTGGATAACTAGGAAATGAGGCCCAATGTCAAAAATCCTGAAATATCCCTTTAACATGGTTGCACGGCAACAGTTTAAAATTGTTTACCCCCTTCGATGTCACTTCCTTTCAGTGTCCAATAAGGAAGTCAAACTATAAACATCACAAAAATGGTCAAACTAAAGGAAACTGGGTATAATCTTTAGCAAAATCTTAAATATAATCGTGTTAACTGTGTTTTAGCAAAAATTGTGTCTAATGTGTCATATGCACTTTAAATTAAAAGTCGTTAGGCCCGCCCCCGGACGGAACGCCTGGCCGTTAGGAGCTCGTTCCATCTGTCAGCGCTGGCCTCAGAACAGTGTTGTGCTACGAACCTGCGAGGGACATCTGCGCTTCTCGTTTGGGATAAATGCGACAACATGGAACAGACCCGCGCGGAAATCGCTGGATATACGTTCTCGGACTTTAATCGGACGTTATACACCAGGCTTGGTTAGTTAAATATCCACAAGTTTTTCGTTTAAAGCCGCTGGATTTGCAGAAAGAGAAGACGAGGAAGCGGCCTGAAGTTGATCACCGTGGGCTGCGTTAGCTTTGGGCATTTAGCGCCAAACAAACACGAGATTCTGCAAGGATTTAGTTGTTTTAAAAGAAAAATCTAATCATATTACATGCTGGCTGTAATTTGAGCGATCATGTTTTCCTCAAGTTAACTGCGTAATGTAATGATTTGTTCAAAAGCAATGAAAAGAAAGGCTACGCGGCTAACTTGGTATTGCTAGCATGTTATCTTGTCAGATTTAGAAACCGTTAAAGCAATAAAACTGAGATTTCTGCGTGTGTTCGCTGTCAGCAATGACTCACAATGAGCTAAACGGGACAGTCAGGTGTTTTCCCGTGATCGTGCGTGATATTTTTTATTCCGTAAGTGAACCAGAGCCGATGCATTTGTGATACAATTTCCATATCTGCCATTTTAATCTGCGAAATCCAGGTTAATCTGGGGCTAAACAGTGGGATTTTTATCCTGGATTGTGGCGAATGTATTTAGTGTTTATTCCAAGTGGATAAGCCTTTATTATTATTATTTTTGTATTGCTTTATATAACCTGTGGGACTACAAAGCTGGGAAGTGACCACATTGAAGATCGCCTTTACCTATCCCAAAAGGTAACACCGCAAAGACATTTATTTTTGGATTTTAATCTTTTTTTTTTTTTCTTCTTTGACATTGCAAGGCAGTCAAGGACACGCCAAAGTAAACTCCACCGTGGGCCCCGCATTGAGCAGGTTTATGCCATAACAAGCCCCGTTGTTTTGATCAGAAGCTCCCATTGTAGAGGTTTTGTGGGGGTTGGTGGGATCTCGCCTCCTCCTCTTCCTCCTCCTGCAGGACCTGTTCTCGGGACTTTCTCCTCCTCTCCTGCGGACCCTCTGCAGATGTGAGCCGCGATGGGGAGCCAGGGCAGCCCGGTGAAGAGCTACGACTACCTGCTCAAGTTCCTGCTGGTGGGGGACAGCGACGTGGGCAAAGGCGAGATCCTGGACAGCCTCCAGGACGGGTCCGCGGAGTCGCCCTACGCCTACAGCAGCGGTGAGTGCAGACCTGTGTGTTTTCACCCGCGTTAATGCCGCCTTTGTGGGACGCCGGGGTGTTTTTGCAAAGGGCTTAATGAGTGACCCGGTTTCCCCTGTTTTGGACATTGATATGGCGCATGTCTGGGTCTGGGTTTAACACCAATAACAAAGAAAAGTCTGTTTCTCTGGCCTCTAAAAGCAGCGGCAGTGTTTTCTGACACACCGGAGTGATTGTTGTCAGTAAACAGGGAAGTAAGAGCCGAAAGACATGGGGGTTCCACGGGACATTAAGGCGAGACGCTGCAGGTGAATAAGGAAACTTTTTACATTGAGAGAGATCAATTGGAAACGTCTGCTGTAAAATCATTGCCAGTTTTCTGAAAAAAATGGAAATTTCGCCTTGATTTTTGGAATGGAGGTTTATTTGTGTAGCGCGTTTCACACTAACTGTGTTTCCATCACTGGATTTGAATGCACATTTTGAAGTTTCGCATTTGTAAGGAGTGATAGAAACACCAAATTTCGCATTTAAACTCTTAGTTTGATTTGTGCGCATAAGCGTAAATGCGCATTTTGGAAGATGGAAACAGTTTTTTCGCATGAAGTTTGACGTAGCGGATAAAAAGCCTGTTGGCGTAGCCGACCTGTGGACAGGAGCGAAGAGGAAAAGTAATCCATCAGTAGCAGGTTGTAGGGCAGGGCGATATGGCCTAATCTATATCACGATATAAAAAATAAATATCACGATAACGATATATTTAACGATATAATTGACAATGGACACATTACTTACAAAATCCCAGCCGTACGCCTATTGGGAAGATTAATTAATTGATGGAAGGAGCATTGAGTTGCCTTATGTACAAAATGCGCGGTATAAATAAAGTTGCCTTGCCTTGATATTTTATTCATTTTTTACGCTAATACTAATTTCCTAGCAAATATGATCTACTCAAGCAGTTTACACACTTCATGTCATTTTACTTTGTAAGCGCCTGTCCCTGTGTTCTACAGTCAGTGTTTCTGCTGCTCTGATGGAGCTGAGCGTAACATAAATTATATCGTGTCCACAACGATATAAAAAATTACAACGATATCCAAAACTATATTGCGATAACGATATGCGATACGATATGGCCCACCCCTAGCAGGTTGTCTCTAGTCCAAAAATATTTCCCAGATGCAGAGGCTCAAACATCGCTGTCTCTGCCGCAGCATTTATGCTAACAACAGCGTTTATGCTAACAACAGCGTTTATGCTAACACAGCGTTTATGCTAACAACAGCGTTTATGCTAACAACACTATGGACCAAGTTAGCAACAAAAAACTTTCCCAGAGACGCAGACGCCGCCTGATCCTCATTAGAAAACGTAGTAAACTCACTGTGAGATAGTTTTTGTTTGTCCAGCCTTTACAGGCATGCAAGACTTCAGAGTGGTAACAGCTAGTTAGTTACTTAGATACTTTTACTTAGCTTTAGTGTGTAGGTCAACTAAATTAACATTTATTCATGGCATTACGAGTAAAAACAAGCAGCTAATTCCGACATGGTAAATTAATTTGGCCAAAAACGATACTAAAAAGCTCGTACTTCAAGGGAAATCAACAAAGTACAGTGCGCCCTCTGCTGGGTAAATGCTGCAATTGCGCCATGCAGCTGCCTGTCGTAACCATAGGTAACCAAAGCTAGCCTGGCTAACGCAAGACTGCTGTGTGCGCTCGAATCTTTTCGAACTTCACAACAGCCTGGGGACCATGGCCAACATTTTCGCATGGATTTGGGACCAATCACAGAACGAGGAGGGACGGCAAGAAGATGACGCGCTGTTTGACATACGGAAGCTTGTAGTTTGTTTAGGGATAAAAAAATATGTATATATTTACAGATCCAACATGACAGCAGCAGACGCAATGCCATCTTTCAATCAAGCTTTAGAACGTGTTCTAAATAGTTTAGCTCAAAAGTTTACAGCTGGTACGTCATACGTCATCTGATACCATGATACGATTGGCTATGGCTACGTGCAGACGCATGATAGACATTCGTAGCGCCCAATAAACGGCTATGGACAATCGTAAACCACACCTCTCCTACCAGAAAATGAATTGGTGGTCCCCAGACTAAATATCACTTGTGATTTTAGTCTGGCGTTAGCCAGGCTAAACCAAAGCCACGATTCGCAAAAACTCTAGGATGGAAACGTGTGAAAATTTGCTTTTGTTATGCGCATTTTCTCTGATGGAAACACAACTACAGTGTAGGAGATTTGTTCTTCATTCACTCCACACATGGTGGTGGTAAGATACGTACAGTATATATCTTCAGTTTCCCCTGGGGGAGACTGACAGAAGCCTGACTGCACACATCAGCACCAACGGTCCCTCTGACCACCTCCATTCATTCACACACACATCATTGTACATGTTTTTAGTGGTAAGGGAAACCGGAGGGAACCGAAGCAGAAACCGCAAACTCCACACAGAAACGCCGCGTCCAGGTGGGGATCGAACTCTAACCGCTGTGCCGCCTAAGTCCTAAATTTAAAACTCAATAAATCAGGCTAAGAATTTGTTTTGTATGGCCCCAAAATCACAGCAGGAGTTGCCTCACAGGACTGGACAAACATTAAAGTAATGAAACAAAACAATGTTAAGTTCAGGCAAATGAAGTATCCAGGCAAACATAACATCCAGATAAATGTCTGAGTTGTGACGAGCGGAGTGGGCGTCCCCCGTCCTTAGACTCTCCGACACGGCGAAGGAAAACTCAAAAACCCAGTGGGAGAAAAGATTCCAACACTGGAAAATGTGAAGTCTGCAGGTCAAACGAGGGCGGACTAAGGCCTCAAATGTATTTGCTAAAAAGGTGAACAACACCTACATTTTTATTCACATAACTATTGCCTTTTTGCCTGTGTTAAGGACAGTCTATCTGAGGATTGTACTTGTTTTAACCGTGACCAGGGTTGGTTGTTGAACCACTGGCAAGTTCAACGACCAAAAGTGGCCAAAATGTCAAAAAGTTTGCCTGTAGGAGCTACTTGCGTGGAAATATTGTCGCCACAATGTGAGAAAAATGCATTGGGAGAAAATGGCCTTTGAAATTACAATTTCCCAAATAAATCTATCGCGAAACATTATATTGAACATTGAATTTTGTCTGTTGTTCTGCATGGTGTCAGATGAGGACATTTATAGGTAGGGATGTCAAGATTAACCGGTTTTACGATTATAAAAGGACGCGGTATGTTTTCCGTAAGAATTTTAGAAGCCACGGTTTACCGCAGAAATTTTTCCCGCTGACGCACGAGCCGCTGCACGCCATAAACAGCGCGTAAACTCACCGGTAGTTGAGCGAGGCAGAAGGACGCTCTCCTCCAGTGTTGCATCCACCCAAAAACGATTGAAGTCAGCAGAGTGGGACCTCTTTAGGATCCAAAACATGACCAAGGCCTTGTTGTTGTCGATGGAACATCCGTTATGCAAACCCTGTCGTCAGAAAGTTGCAGCAAAAGGCGCTGATATCGGCTACGTCGAATATAAACAACATCTTGGAGATAATCCTTCGCTGTGAATGTCCAGGTCAAGGTAACGAACTGCAGAATTCCCAAAAAAAGTTGTCCAAATGTTGGGAAATAGGTTCAGGATGTAAACAAAAAGCTAACGCGCTCTGCTTCAGCGTAACAGAAAGGAAAGTGAAATCGCGCACATGTGGAAATCAGCTGAGTCTCCTTAGTCATTTTGTAAACACGTTTCATTCTCTGTTCATCAAAACATCTGACAAATAATTAAGCAGCAGCAGAACTTTTGAGAACAGGAAACCGAGCCTAGACTGTGGCCTAATAATGTATAGTAAAATAATGATGATAATTATGGTCATTATAAAGAAGTAAAGTTGACATTGTTTTGTATTATTCAATGTAGGCCTATTTATTTTAATGCAAAACAATCTTAAAGCATTTTTCATTTTTAGAAACAGTGAATGTTTACAAGTTTAAGTATTAAAAAGCTTTTTAAAGACAAAAACTAAAAATATCAGTTCTTTCCTTTCATTTGGTCGATAATCGTGAATAATCTCAAAATCGCAATATTTTCTTTCACAATAATCGTGTCTCAAAAAATTGAAATCGTGACACCCCTATTTATAGGTAATGCAGAGTGTTGTATATTCAGACCAATACTCTGTTGTACAAAGAGAGTAAAGCTGCCTTTATTTAAAGCGCGCTGTGCTCCTTGTACACGGCTCACCTCTGGACTCACTATAAGAAAGCCAGCAGGCTGCAGGTGGCCCATAACAATGCTTTGCGTGCTCTTTTGAGGAAGCCGAGATGGTCAAGTGCCACAGAAATGTTTGTCAATGTCAGAGTGAACTCTTTACAGGCCGCACTACGAACTCTGATGTACAGATGTATGTGTCGACTAAACATGTCTGAAAATTGAATAATAGTGTCCCTCACAAATATGAAATGTAGTGCGACACGTTATCAGCCTGACTTGTGGAGACACTGGCATGTTTGTCTTTTTAAAGGTTTTTTGTTTTTGTTTCCAGATGAAAGTTTATACGTTAAGAGACCAGAAAAAAAGCGTTTTGCCTGCAGTTTAGTTTATTTGAGCAGCAACAGAGTGGGCCGAAGCAAGAGCTGGATGCAAAACAACTTTCTCCAACTAAACTGAGACAAAACTGAGATCATTGTTTTTGGCCCACAGACACAAAGACACAAAGTGGCTTCCTGTCACTCAGAGAATAGAATTTAAAACAGCGCTGCTTGTTACAAGTCTTTTCATGGTTTAGCACCAAAGTCCATCTCTGACATGTTAGAGCCGTATGAACCATCTCGGGCCCTGAGAACTTCAGGGAGGGGTCTCCTGGTGGTTCCCAGAGTCAATAATAAACACGGTGAGGTTGCGTTTCAGTTTCATGCAGCTAAAATCTGGAACAGTCTTCATGAGGATGTGAGACAGGCCTGAACTCTGACAAAGTTCAAATCCAGGCTAAAAACAGCTCTTTTTACCCGTGCATATGAAAACTGAAAGTATTTTATCTGCACTCTTGCCTTTTACTGTAATTGATTAACTTTATGTTGATGTTTTATTGATTTGATTTGATCTGTTTTCTTGTAATTTTCTGCAACTGTGAAGCACTTTGAATTGCCTTGTGTATGAATTGTGCTCTACAAATAAACTTGCCTTGCCTATAAGCGCCCACCCCCAAAATCAATACAATTAAAATCATCATTTCATAAGAACATAGTGGAACAAAATAGCAACATGGAAACAACAGCAAAACAAACTAGACCCTACACACCCGCAGCATCCGACCATACCCCAAAATGGAGCAATAACGATTACGCAAAGAAAAGAAGCACAATTACAACAACGGTCTAGTTTCATGTACGGAGTCTAGTACAAAGCAAGTAACAAAAGGAGATCATTACCTTTCTTTCAGATGGTTACCATGGTAACATTGTTAGCATTACCAAAAGTCACTAGTTTTATGTTAAAAAGACAGATTAATATACATATAATACTCTGTGAATATTATTATGTACATTTCTTATGTAAGCCCTATAGACCCTTTAACTGCTGACATCATCAGTGACATCAGCTGGAGGCAGGAAGTGATCAAGAGAAATAAGATTAAACTAAAACTAGCGATTTTAAGTGTAAAACTACAACTGAAAAATGTGGTCCTGTTGTGGCTTAAGGTGCCAGAACAAGAGGAATGACATTTGAGACGATAAAATAAGATTTATCTGATATTTCCATAAACAGTTAGACATTTGTTTATCGTTACTATGACAACAGCTACAATGGAAATAGATAGGAATCGAGCTTCCCGCCTCCAGCTAAGCCCGGAATGTTTACAAACAATTAAAGGGTCTATAGTGCGTTAAAAAGCCAGGTGTAGAGCGGGCCAGTTGTAGAGGGCAGTAGCTCCTAGGACTGAAAGATATATCGTTATCGTATCGATATATGAACATTCAAGATATCAATATCGCAAAAGAAAAATATAAAGGATATAGATTTTCATCAATAAAACTGCTCTCTTTTGTATTATGATTTTATTTTTCTGAAAAATACTTAATTTTCACCTAACCCATAGTTGTATCGTATGTTTCGATATCGAGATATCTGGCATGAATATCGAGATATGAAATTTTGTCCATATCGTTCAGCCCTAGTAGCTCCTCATCAGCAAACTCCTACGCAGCTGCCCTAACTAGCTGATTTTGTAGATGATGTTCCTATGCTGTGTGGTGCGTTTAAAAGACGAGGATTATGAGCTCGTTGGGAGGATCCCTCTCAACAGATCCATAGCTCGCCTACCCTAATTCTCTATTTGTCATTTTGAGCAATAGAATGACAATCGTTGAGAGCAACAACACTCTTCCTTAATTAATAAAAAGCAATTTGATCCTATTGCGCCCCCTAGTGGCAACTCATTTCTTCTTCTCTATACTTTGCAAAAATCTTTTGCTTGAATTTATATTTGAACAGGAAAGTTTATACGTTAAGAGACCAGAAAAAAAGCGTTTTGCCTGCAGTGTTCCCCCTCCAAACTAGCACAGTTATCTCTCTGCTAACTGTGATCATTTGGATTGCGTTTTCCCTTCGATGGCGACGGTCGGATGAGGAATAAGCCTCGTCTGAGTGTGAGCTGTGACCGAAATCACGCAGTGAAGCAGCAGATTGTGTCAGCAGCCGGAGAGCAGAGCCGTCCCAGTTTCTCGTGCTGTTGTTGTGAAGATGACAGCAGCGTCCCGGAGTTGTGTCATCTCAGACTCCGCTCTCACTTTAAAACAATGAGCTGCTTCTGTCTCCGCGCAGCACACGATCCCAGCGCTTCACGGGAAAGTGAGTCACGCTGTCACCGCGAGTGTATGCGAAAGAAAAACAACGGCGCTCGCTTGAAGACTGTCACCGCACACTACAGTAGCAGCCATATTTTTAGACACTTCGTTTGTTCTTCTCGTAGCATCCCAAAGCTTCACTTGGACGAGTTTAGAGGCACATTTCACAACTTGCAGGGTCACTTTTCAACGCCACCGACACAGAAATGCTGGAAAACAGGCCTGCGAGTTTATTAAATTATGATTAGATGCACAGTATTTCCCCCACAATTATCTGAGTTTACAATATAGGAATAAATAATCAGGTGAAGAGCCTTTAAGCTTCTGCATTATCGTTTGCATAAGGCAGGGTGAGGCAACGTCCGACCCCTCCAGCATAGACTCTAGCTCCAAGATGATTTTGAGAAATATGATTGCACAAATCAGCAACCAAAGGATAACTTAACTTAAAAATGTGAAAATACTGTCAATTTCTTTCAAGTTTCCTGCAAAACACCCCATTAGGTCAAGGAGCTATACCTGATTTCCTTTCCGAGTTATGGAATGAAATGTGTTTTGTTTTCCTTTGATATATTGTGAACTCAGACATTTGAGGGGAAAACACTGTAGATCTATTTATAAAGCATTTGCATCAATTTCATGAACTTGCAGGATAGTTTTCTGGCATTTTTGTAAAAGTGACCCTGAAAAGTGACCCTTCAAGTTGTGAAATTGCATTTATTTATTTGACAGGGACGTTGCACAAGCTAATTTTCATCTGTAGTCCCTGGGCAGATGAGCATTCTTACTTGAGTCCATTCACATTATAAAATACAGATAAAGCACCGGCAAAAGGATCACTTCAACAAACATTCAGATGCAATATTTACAGCATTTACACTTGCAATTACAAAATCGCGCTGTTCTACGTCCTGCCTCGTCACAAGATTTCACAAACATTCTCAGCGGCTGTGGGGCCAAATCATTAAGAATTTTAAACACTAAACTGACATTTGAAAACAAAATGAAATTTTCAAACGTTAATAATTTATATTTCTTCACAATTTTACAGTAGTGGTACGAAACAGGTGTGCCTATTAACATGTCCATGTGAAGAATTGGGATAATAGAAATATGTTAGGACGATTAGGGATGAGTTTGTACCCCAACCAATATTTTTAATTTAGTGGTTTCCTCTTTCATTGTTTTCAGATGAAAAAATCAGGTATAGGGACTTTACGGTTCGGATTAGGGTTAGTTTGTATTAGTTTAAGCGTTGTCCTGTTAAGGTGACGTCTTTTCCCGTGGAGAACTGGAGCTCCACCGATCACGTGCCCGTCCATTGTATTGGCGTATTCTTTTATATGGAGAGAGGATGGAGACTCTATTAAAATCAAAATCATTGTTTTATTCCCCAACATTACAATCTAAACAAAGGTTATGCAGAGGGCCACATGTCGATGGTGTTGAGCGGCCAGCGAGGGGTGGAACAAAGAGGCTGCACCGGTTGAGCGCGAGTACTTTATAGGAACAGGAAGTAGGCGTCTCCTTGTCGAACCATCAGCGATCTTGGAATGTTCTTCTTCTGCGCAATCTGACTCCTCATTCTAACACACTGCCCCCAGTGGATTCCAAGAGTAAAGACAATGACGCAGTAAAGTGTCCACCCAATTCAAATCAACCTTAAAGCACAGATCACATCAACACCGTTTCATATATAATCATTAAAGCCTAGTATGATAAAAACATATATAGAAATAATTCCACAATCGGCAGCGTACGTCATAAATCAAAATGTTGTCACACTGAGGTTCCAGTTTTGCCGTTTACAGACAAACACAGAGATGAGTGTGTGACCGTTACAGATGAAGAAACCGGTCTGTCGAGTTCAGCGGCTTCTGTTACAACACGTCCTCATCTCAGACGTAATGTTAACTTTATTACGCGTGTTTACGGTAAAGTCACTTGAGGAGAACGGCGTGACGCGAAGAGAAGGTTCAGGAAGGAGACGTGAATAAACGGCGGCAAGAGGCGGGAAATTTATCATCCAGAAGGTTATTATCGAAATGACTGGAAGAAATGCACACGTACATTATTGAGTTTATCTGCACTAACAAAAAAGCAATGAATCCGCCAAATAAAGTAAAGCATCAAAAATGTGACAAAAAGGCAATGAAAGAATCTGCAACAACAAAAAAGTGACAAAATGTGTCAGAAAGCCGCAAAAAACGTGAAGAAAACGCATCACAAAGAAAAGATTTTACATCAGTTTTGTAGATCTTAGCTTTCAAATGAGGCGTTACACTGTAAGCTCTCCAGTCAAGACGCTTCGGTTGAGGTGGGGGTTAAGATGCTAAACAATGGAGGGGATTGTGGGGAAAAAATGTTACAATGAGGAGGAACAAATGGGGAGCAAATTGGGTTCTTTAGTCAACAAATGATGTAAATTGACAAATGATGTAATTGATTTTGATTTGAATATTTTATTTCAAGCTACACAACACTGGCACAAAAGCGAAAGAAAAAATAACATTATTGCTCGAAAAGGAGTGGAAAGAAGACAAGCTTATTGACTCCCACCCCGTATTCATATACTTAAATAATAACAATGTTTAGTCCTTATTGTCTTACTAAACAATTAAGTTGATTACATATTTACAACAAATGCAACAATGCATTACATTAAGTCAACATTTACAGTATGTTACACTTTATAACAAGTGTATAATTTTTACTTATTATACCTTATTACCATGTTAGTGTCACTGTTATTCATCATCATTACAGCCCATATAGCATTACTTTGTATCAAAGTGCTTGAATGATACATAACATAATCCACATTTATTCATGAAAAGTATAGTATTAATAGACTGATTGATGCTCATGATAACAAGATTAATCTTAATGGTGTGTGTTAAAAAAAGAATTGAGGTTTTTCTTTTTTCTTTCCTGTGTCTGGACCTGCTGCCAGAGGGAGCAGCCCCCGAGCAACTAAACACCAAATCAAGTTTTTTTTACTGATAAACTGTCTCAATGGGTGTCTCGTAGTGTTGTCTACTGGTCCCTGACATTATTCTGACATTATAGCGCAAACATGTACCAAACCTAACTTTGGCCTGAAAACGAATGGGTTGCGCCCCCTTCAGGGTAAACTCTGCTACTAAATTAGAATTTCCTGATTGGCTGGAGACGTGTCCACGGCCTCCACAGAACGTCATAAGCCGCACCAGCTCCACACATCGTCACCAGGTGCTGCCCATTGTCCTGCCCCTGTACCTATGGTATATAACCAAGTCCCTCCCACGTAATCAGTCTGCTGTGATTGTGCCAATGCAAATGTCGAGGTCAATCAAGGCCCACACTAGG
This sequence comes from Neogobius melanostomus, assembly GCA_007210695.1. Lineage (NCBI taxonomy): Eukaryota > Metazoa > Chordata > Actinopteri > Gobiiformes > Gobiidae > Neogobius > Neogobius melanostomus. The sequence goes on from VHKM01000480.1 coordinate 1,444,580, forward strand.
GTTGGGCGATGTCCCCTTAATTGGCAGTTGACGATGTTTACAGTGAACCATCGTGATGGACGATGATATCGTCCATCTTATAAGCATTTTTTAAAAGACATTTACATAGCCTATATATATATATATATATATATATATATAGGCTGAATTTTATTTATGTTAGGAAAAATGGGAGATTGCAGGATAAATGTATCTAAACTAAACATGATCTAAACAGTCATGGAACACGAATTTTGCAACAGAAATGCGTTAAAACTCGTGCGTAAAAGTCTCAGAGGAGAACGACTTATTCAGAGCGTCATCTGCTCCTCAATAACAAGGCTCTTATCACACTAATACAAATGTAAATCTGAGCTTATTATTTGCATTTGCTCAATTTTAACGTAATGTTTAAGAAACAGTGGGTGAATGGGACAATATTTAGAAGTTTGCGTCGGAGCTTCAAAAACGATGCTGCTCCACACGCCGCCCGGTTCATGTGCTCGCCGCTTTCTCTCCTCTTTCTCTCCTCTCTGGATCTCACATCCTCTCGGATGTGAGATCCATCGCGGCATTTTAAAACTGTTTAGTTTCCGTACGAAAAGCGAAACCACGCGGTGTTAAACAGTAGCTGCTTTTAGAGAGAGGGAGAGAGAGAACCCCGCGCGTCAGAAATAGAGCAGCGTTGCGTCTTTATTTTAATATTTACGGCTAACACATGTCTTCGGGCTTCTGGTAGGCTACTTAAACTAGCGTGCATATTAGCTATATTCGAGATTTAATTTACAGTGCAATCCCAGCAAAGTTTGTAGGTTTACAAGGCCCACAGAAGATCAGTGCGTGTTTCTGACAGGAGGGGGCGTGGCATCACGATGGTGGCTCTACATCGTGATGTTGCTCATCCATCACGTCCCAACCCTAGCCCACACACTCACCCCCCGCATGTCACCCCCAAACCTCAGAGACCGCCTCTCTCGCGGCAATTTTGACCTTTGTTAGTTGGCGGGGAAAGGCTTTGGCACGTTTAGGTTCTCTTTAAGTGTCCTATGCTGTGCATTAAAAGAGACAAGACTTAGGAGTCTGCTGCCAGAAGATGCTTTCCTCGAGCCGCTGGCCCCCGCTTGTCTGCCCTGTACTACGAGTTATGTTGAATGCGGAAATACATGGTTAAATGAAGACATTTGCTGCACATTTTTTCATTTTTCTGATGGTTCGATTCATCATCGTTATCGAGTAAGTCCCAAAAACACAGAGAAATTAATCTGTCTAAAAATCCACCCTGGACCGTCTCGCTGTAACCGCTCACTGAAGCAGTAAAAATCCACTCCTGACTCCGATGTCCGGAGCGTTTGAGGACGGCGCTCTGTAAAAGCCTCCTCAGTCTCTCCGCGATGAAACAAACAGAGCCACATTAGGCACATCGGCGTCACGTCTCTAAGAGCTGAAGTGAAGAGGCTCTGATTGAATGAAGGAGAAGCTGCAGATGGTCCGTGCCTTCGATCGATATCTCCGCTCTCAGCTCGACGACTCGTAACAGGCCTTTCACAGCATCAACAACCACTCCTGCACAGAGAGGTTTACAAGCTTCACTGCTTTGACCTGATTAGGGGTTTTGTCCAGGAGCAATAACAGGAAGATTCAAAATGAGCTGCAAGAGTCGTGTGCTTTTCATGTTTGTAGATCTCGAAGGCTAAACTACAAGGTAGGGCTGGGCAAAAAATGTGATTTGATTTAAAAATTGAGTTGAAGTTTGCTTGGGCGCCGCCGTAAATTGTGCCCGCCCCTTTCCTCCTATTAGTTTACACGGGACTGGAGAAGTCGAGATAAAATCAGTTGCTACACGAAAAACAAAGCCGCGCAGAGAAACGGTGCAGTGTTGACTTGTTGGTGCAAGTGAACATTGGACATTTTACACAAATCAATCAACTAAACATCAGATTTTAGGGGAGAACGTTCCTCTCATTCTCCGCTTAATGAACGGAAGAGTCATTACAATGGAAGTTCAGAGACGAGGCAAAAGTGGGCGGAATTAGGTGAATAGATCATTTAAATGTGTGAACATCTGCACAGTGAGGTTTGTTGATGCACTTTAACGAAAAGCAATAAATATACAGTATACGGGGGAATCAAATTGAATTGTAAATCGAGCAAAGATTTATTTATTTTTTTTGGTGGGAACTTTTGCTGTATTTTGTATCGCAAGGTTTCTGTCATTGTATTGTTTCTTATAAAAAATAAGGCACTTTATGCAAAAACAAAATAAGGCATACATTTTCAATGAAGGTACTTGAGTCATCTTCTGTACTCAGTAGTTGAAGACAACTCCTGTACGACTGACGGCATACATTTCTTATATTTTCAGCGATAAAATCTAAATAATGGGATAGATCCAATTTGTTTTTATTTTGTTTATATATTAGTCACAACGATTTTTTCAGAGGGGGCTTAAAGGGATATTTCAGGATTTTTGACATTGGGCCTCATTTCCTAGTTATCCAGAGTGTTGTTGATGTCTGGAGATATGTTTTTCTTAAATTCATGCAGTTCTTATATTTGAAGAGTCTAGTGGCGCTAGGCTAGGGCAAGGCTAAAGCATTTCTATGGTATCAGTTAGCCTGCATTAAAAACAGCCTGACCCACTCCACAGTGCACCTGAGGTAAATCACTTATAACACCAGACTAACCATATAAATGTCTGTGTTAATAGAATAATTTTTGAAATTTAACTGACCTTGTATCACATGAATTACCACATTTTGAGGGACTATTTTCTCGCAGATCACTCCGCCGCTGCGTTAGCTTACAGCCACGAAGCTGATGCTGCTCAAATACAAGTTATTTTAAATGCAAAATGGTTAAAATTATTCTATTAACACAGACATTTATATGGTTAGTCTGGTATAAGTGATTTACCTCAGGTGCACTGTGGAGTGGGTCAGACTGTTTTTAATGCAGGCTAACTGATACCATAGAACTGCTTTAGCCTTGCCCTAGCCTAGCGCCACTAGACTCTTCAAATATAAGAACTGCATGAATTTAAGAAAAAAATATCTCCAGACATCAACAACACTCTGGATAACTAGGAAATGAGGCCCAATGTCAAAAATCCTGAAATATCCCTTTAAGCTCTTGTTTAGTTTTTGAAGAAGCTAGTTTTAAGTGTTTTTTGGGTTCCAAGCCTGTAAAATGTGGAGTCTGTAGGAGCTACTGACCTGGAGATGTTGTTGCTAGAGTGGAATGAAAACCCAATTTTGCATGTACATTTCTCCCATCAATCTCAATGGCGTCCCGTCATAAAATAAGCATCATAATGGAAGAGCTTGGACTTTTTTTTTAATGAAATGAAAGCTAAGCTGTTAAGGGAGAAAACTAGTGAAAAATCTCCACAAATTCCCACCAGTGTTTGGGGAATTAGTTTAGTCTTTGACACTTCAGCTTCTACAGAAACGAGGGCGAAGAATTTCATACACATTTTTTTCTCCTTGCACACACGTATGTTCCACTGTATCCGTAGCGTGTCCCGGTCTGTCATGTCTCTCGTCCTAATTTCTCTGATCTAAAATATTCATCGCCTCGTTCTGTTCTGAAAATGAATCGCTGCAGGCTTCTGTGGGCTCCATATTTCATGAAGCTCCACATCAGATCAAAGAGGACATTTTCTCTTGTAGACCAGGGCTGCACGATGTATCGAAGAACAAACCGAAGAAGCCACGACATATCGCAAAAACACTAGAGTCTGATGGATCATATTTTCAATTTTACGCAAACACAAGAATCGGATCAACAGCGGAGCAGGCGACACAAGTGAAAGCTTTTTGCACTAAAGTGAATGAATGGAAAAATTATGGGACAGTTGCAGCCTCTTTTTATTAGTTGTGACGCAACTTAATCACATTCGTTATTCAAGGTGTAAATATCAGTCCCATTGTAATTTTAGATTTAAATTAAAAGTGTGCCTTTTATCTGGCTGGCGTTATTAAAATATTTAAAAGAGCCAGTCTTTTGAAAGTCAATTTTGTGCGTGGGGTCCACTGAGTCCTGCAGCCCCTCTCACATGTGGAGTCCCTCAGGGCTTCATTCATGGGCCCCTCCTCTTTTGTTGTATCGTCTTCTTCTGGGCTCCATTTTTCACAAACATGGCATTTCTTTTCAACTCAAATCTGCTTACAGTGCCAAACAACTCTTAAAGGTACAGGCCACCGTTTTTATATACTGAGATATGTTCTTAGCTGAGCTTAGATGAGTTGATGCGTAACTGTGTGGTCTTTGTGCGTGCGCTCAGTCACGCAAATAGACCACAGACATTGTTAGCATTTAGCCTCTCCCAGCATATTCCTATAGCTCCAAACTGGGGTGAAGTTAGAAGCGCCCAAGCTCTTCCACGTTTTCCCTATTTAAGGCGAGACACTGCAGATGAATAGGGGGAAAAAAATAAATGTAGCGATATCAATTTGAAGCTTTTGCTGAACATCACTGATATAAATATGAGAAAAAAATGTACAGTATTGCATTTTTTCTGTCATTTTATGTTTTCATATAAAAATAAGACATTTTGTGCATGAAAATGGCCAAAATTGTCTATATTTTGGGCAACGAAATAAAAATAATGGATTGAGCCAGATTAAAATGTATGGTTTCATTTTATTGACATATTAGTAACTAAGATTTTTTCAGAGGGGATTTTGGATATATTGTTTTTAAATTAACTAATCATAGGTGAAAGACGGTCTTTGGACGCGCCGCAGCTGCTACTTCCGGGTTACCTCCGCGTCACAGGCGGTCAAATCATCATAAAATAAGCATCATGCGGGCTGAGTTTTGTCATTTTTATTCTCTGACATGGAAACTAAGATGTAAAGGGAGGAAACTAGATACAAATCTTCACTTCGACCACTGCGTGAAAAATCAATACTTTCACCTGCTGTGTCTCGCCTTAAATACAGTTACGTGAAAAGTTACACAGTCCAAGTCTAGTTACACAAAATTAAACATGTTGTTTTTCTAAGCGTATAAAAGGGGTGCTATATTGTGAGGCGTAATAACACTTTAGGAGAACTTCGACGTCCGCGCAGTAAAGTCGAAGTGCTCCTAAGGTATTATTACGTCTTATAATGTATTTAAAATAGGGAAAATGTGGAAGAGCTTGGTCGCTTCTAACTTCACCCCAGTTTGGAACTATAGGAATATGATGGGAGAGGCTAAATGCTAACAACGTTGGTCTATTTGCATGACTGAGCGCACGCACAAAGACCACACTCATCTCAGCTCAGCTAAGAACATATCTCAGTGTGGATAAACGGTGGCCTATTCCTTTAAATTAAGATCAGGATGTCATTAAATCTTTTGGTTTTAAATGATAAAAAGCCTGAGTTCTTGGTTTTGGCCACAGTACATGGTGATTTGGAGTCCGTTATGTAAAGCCTGTTGTAACAAATGTAGTAGTGAGACTGTGATCTTAATCAAAAGATGCTCAGATTAGCTGAGTTGTTAAAACAAGCTCCTTCCAAATTCGTCAACTAAAATCTGTTTTGTCCTGGCAGCTCTAAGGGTCTTTTGTACGTGTTTAGTTTTGGGGCAAACGTTCTGAAACCATGATCGTTCGTTGATCTACAATTTCTCACACGTTGTCCTTTTTTTCGTCTTGTGTTTTTGCTGCAGGGATCGACTACAAAACCACCACGATCCTCCTGGACGGACGGCGAGTGAAGCTGGAGCTGTGGTGAGTGCGCTGCCCCCTGCTGGTGACTCAGAGGCGCGGTCTAAAGCATCTGACACAGAACAGGCCTCTTAATAACGTGATGCAAATGCAGCTTATTAATCAATGTTTTCCTTTCAATTGCACATAGGGCTGGGTACTGATACATAAATACTATAATATTTGTTGTGTAGAACCAGAAAACAGTACAGTAATGTGTGGAATAGCTGCACATTTACAAAATCGGGTTCATCTCCAATGTCAAGAAATGTGTGAAAAATTAGGAATAATTTGGACAAAAATTAGTTGGGAACATGGAATAAATTAGTAATAAAAAATGAGCAAAAATGGGGGAAGAAATTCGGGAAAACGAGAAAAATTGGGGCAAAAATAAGAAATAACATGTAATAAATAATTGGGAGAAATGTGTGATAAATTAGGGGGAAATAGGGAGAATATTAATAATAAAAAATGAGCAAAAATTTGGGGCAAAAATAAGAATAAATGGGGCAAACATTGGGCAAAAACATTTGGAAAAAAATAATGAATTTGAGCAGAAACAACCAAGTCACTTCCTTTAATGCTAACCCTGGACCAACAGCATCAAAACTTGGATCTAAAGATTTAAGTTTTTTTTTTCGGTGCCTACTTTTGATACTTTAACCTCTTAACCGAGTGCATTTTCTCCAGCTCAGCTTTACCCAAATCTAAAGGCCTGTCGTAACGCCTCATTTGAAAGCTAAGACCTGCAAAAGTCTTCTAAACAAATCTTTTTCCCTGCGTTGAAGTCACTTTTTTTACATTTTTATTCCTTGCCTTGCTTTATGTTTTGTTGTGTGTTTTTCAGGGACACGTCGGGACAGGGGCGATTCTGCACCATCTTCCGCTCGTATTCTCGCGGAGCTCAGGTGAGACATACTGAGAGATTCTCTGGTCACATTTGTGATTTTGAGTTGATTGAATGTTATTTAAAAGTGCAGGAAGAGGCAGAAAACCCAAATGGGCGTATAATTACACCTCCACCTATCAATAGATTGTAATAATTGAGTATACATATTTTTTTAATGAACTGTGTGTGTCTGTGTCCAGGGCATCCTGCTCGTGTACGACATCACCAACCGCTGGTCCTTTGACGGAATCGACCGATGGATCCGAGAAATAGACGAGGTACGGAGCAGCTCACAGTAAACCTTTCACTCTGATACTAAGTTCACCATATAATGTTGTGCACCGGTGTAATCATTGGGCATCGTGTGCGGGTTACCGGTTCCACCGCAGGCTGCCCACAGGTCGGGTCGAGTCGGGTCATGAAATTATCCTTTGATCGCGGGTCGGGTTGGGGCTAAAAAATGCCGGTCGCTGTCGTGTTCACAGTCATTGAAATCAGTCAAAACAAGCAGCGTTTTGCAGCTTGTGATCCAGAGAACGCTTTTATATGTTTGTTAAGTGGTGACGTCACAGCTCTACTTCCGGGTCCGGCAGATGTGCGAGAAACTACAAAAAAACTCTTTAATACCACAATCAATATTTCTGAAACTCTACAGAGAGTTACTGAACATACTTATTTATCAGGCCCATTAGCCAAAAATGCTGCACCTACTGCTATAAAAGTAATATTTACCAAAATCGCTACATCCGGGTTAGCAGGGAAAAATGCTAATGACGCAGCAGCTACGCTAACCCCCGGAAGTACCGACTTTAGTAAGTATTACTTTTTAGCAGTAGGTGCGGCATTTTTGGCTAATGAGTCTGAGAAATAAGTAGCTTCAGTAACTCTCTGTTGAGTTTCAGAAATATTGATGATTGTTGAAGTGTTTTTTATGTTTTTTCCTCACATTCTTGGACGGAATTAAAGCCGTGGTCAGTTCAGACGCATCATATTTGTATCACGTGAGTTTTAATGGTTGCGTGGGCAGGGCGGGTTATAAAAATAGAAACAAGGTTGCTTGGCGGGTAGAACCTGCTCCAGATGTGGGCCTCACGGGCTGAGAAAAACCCTGACCCGCCTGTCACTAGTGCACATTGTAATAGCGCAGTGTAGGATAATTACTATATCAACTTAATAAATGACACACAAACTGTACATTTTTAGCTCAATATTTATCGTCTGTACATTTATTTGCATATTCACCCATTTTTTAATGTAATGCTTTGTTTTTTTACCTTCATTTATTGTGGGATATACTAAAATACTTGCCGTCTAGAACCAGAAAACAGAACAATATGGTTCAATGTAAAAGTTTCTAGACTGGAGCTCACAGCCTACAGGCCAGAGTGACGCCTCATTTGAAAACGAAGACATACAAAACTGGTTCCTGCAGACGATTGTGTTATTGTTGCTTTTTCATCACTCTTTTGCCGTGTTTTGTCACATTTTGGAAGTGTTTATGTTCTCGTCTTTTTTTATCGCTTTTTTTGTCGTGTTCTCGTCACTTTCTCATCTAATTTTTGTCACTTTTTCGATGCATTATCGTTGCTTTTTTTACACTTTTTGCTTTCAGATTTAGTTAAAGCCAAACTGGAGAAAATGTGCCCGGTTCACGTGGGGGTTAAGAGGTTACATTATTTTGTCCGGTGGCAAATATATCATTCATTATATATAATTTTATATTGTCGCCATATCGACGTGCCCTAGCGCTTTATTGTCAAACTAAAATCCCGAAACACGGCCAAGACTTCAATAAGCAATAAATTGTCCCTCCAGGATTTCATTGTGATGCTTAAATGCTTTATCACCATTTTCCCAAAGTTGTTGTGATTCAAAAAGAAATCTGCTTAAAGAGGGGGTATTATGCTTTTTTCAATCACATAGCACCAGTCTATAGCATACTACAATGATGACGTAACCTTCTGTTGGTCTGTATATGCAGTAAATTAAAATAACTGCCTTGAATAAAATTGCTCTCTCAAAATGGCTGTACTGAACGTCTTGAAATAGGCCTCTGTCTCTTTAAGAAGCTTTCCGACACGCCCCCTTCAGCACACTGCTGTGGCATCTAAACAACACTACTGTGCGGGAGGGGGCTCTGCTGAGCTGAGGAGCAGTGGTTGGTGGCTTGGCTGGTGACGAAAGGTCCAGAGGCGTCTCCAGGAGGTGGGGGCGTTCCTAGGAGGACTGAGGCATAGCTACACCTAAAATGGCTGCCGTCTAAGTTTTTACTGATTACTCAAAAATATGTGATTGAGCCAAGGCAACACTCCAGGCATGTGTTTAATGAGGGAATGACATAATAACATGATATAAAGCTTGAAAAAGTCGATTTTACATAATACCCCCCTTTAGAACAGCTGCTTAACCTCTTAACCCCCGCCGTAACCAAGCACATTTTCTCCAGTTCAGTTTTACCCAAATCTAAAAGCTTCTCGACTGGAGCCTATAGGCTAGAGTAACGCCACATTTAAAAGCTAAGCCCTACAAAACTGATCTAAGATTTTTCATTGCGTTGTCATCACTTTATTTGTCAGAATTTTTAAACTTTTTTTGGGTGCGTTTTCATCCTCGCGTCTCATTTTTGTCGCTATTTTGGCACTTTTTTCCAAGAAGCTTTTAGATTTGGTTAGAGTTGAACTGGAGAAAACGTGCTCAGTTCAGGTGGGGGTTAAGAGGTTAAAATCACTCCTTTCTTTGCATTTAACAGCAGTTTTAACCAAAGAGGGCTCTGTGGATGGGAATAAGAAAGTACTTGCACTAGGCGTTTTAGTATTTAGCGTCTGCCTTGATAAATGATCCCCCAAAAGTACAGTAACAATAAAGAGGATAAGGATAGATCGGCTGAAAACCCGGGACACGGGAAAGACGAAGCCCCCTAAGGTGTAAAGCGTAGGATTCACTTTATTTGTGTCACAGCCGAGATGGAAATGTGTTGATAAAGTTACCTCTGCTCATGTGAGTCATGTGAAGGTCTGGCTGGACTGAACTTCCCTTTGGTTTGGCCCAGTGTGATCAGTAATGACGTCCTCGTGACTTTAGTTAAATGGAGTTGTTTTTGTCGGAGGTTTTTCTGTCCAGAGGAATGTGGTGTTTTCACTGCGGCCTTTTCCTGCTCCACCTCCAGCCTCTCGCCCAGACGCTGGTTACAGTTTTCCCTCCGGCTCAGAGGCTTTGGGAAAGAGTCCAGGTTAGGGAATTCTCTGACTAACGTGGTGATTTCAGACACAGTGAGGAGCATAATGACATTCTGTGTTTTTGGTTTGGCAACGAGTAAAGCTGCAGTTTACAAAGTCCCGGATTCATTCACTGGGATCGGATTGTGACGGGGCCGGGTTTAGGGGAGGGCGATGTGGCAAAAATAGAATAACACGATTTTTGAATTATAAACTCACGATTTCGATTTTATCAAGATTTTTTTACATAGACAAATGACACACTGAAGAAGTTAAAGATTCTACGTTGTGATAATCAACACAGCAATAATGCGCTTAGACATAAAGTAAACAATAAAACTCCAGTTGTAAGTAGAAGTAAGCAAATGTTAGTGTTAGAGGTCGACCGATATGGGTTTTTCTAAGGCCGATGCCGATATTATTGGACGATTTTTTTCCAAATGTCTGGTCTATAATCCTGTAAAAACATAAATACTTGGCCACTTTAGCAGAGGTCGATTTTATTTTGTTACTTTAGGGGCCTTTCCGAAACCGTGCCCTCCTCCCTTCCCCTACACCCTTCCACTCAGGCCTCAGTGAGGGCACCTTCAGAGGTTCACTCATCAGAGAAATTCGAGCTGTGACTTTCAGACACACTCTCCCTCTCCCCCACAGACTGCACAGCCCATAATGTTGCAAAAATCACAAGTTCGACTGATCATACTTTTAAATGGAAAAAAAAGTTCCTTTATGAGTTTACAAAGTAATTCAGATTCAAATGTGTCGTATTTACATGATATAATTTAGCTTCTTCAAACTCACAAGTCTTTTCCTTTCCCTATAAAATCATATGAAGTCTCACTGTCGCTTTCTTTGTCATTAATAAATGTCTATGTGACGATAAAGTTGTTCAAATGATCACTAAGGTGCTCCTAAATAAACGCAGCACTGAGGTTGTTTGTTGCGTGTTGCTCGTGGGACTGCTCTCCGGTGTAACACACACCTGTTAAGTCTGCATCGATGCTGACTCGCTGAGAAGGAGCTTTTCACCCACTTCCCCTCACTGAGTGCTCCGTTTCGGACAGAACTCCACTCCGCGGGCGCAAACTGAGTGTTAGGGGGTAGGGTGAGGGAGGAGGGAGCCGTTTCGAAAAGGCCCTAGGTGATTCAATCATAGTTTCTGTCCCATCTTTGATTAGCTGCTGTTAGCATTAGCATGGTGTTGCTAGTCGAGGCATTTTGCGCTACGATCAAAACTAGAATTGCTGAGATTAAAATGAACTCAGCGATTTGAATTCTCCAGGTTCTGTGCTTCATAGTGACATGCAGCATGTCCATATTCACTGAGGTTTAGTGAAACAAACTAACTTCAGTCAAACTTGTTTCTAACCGATTTTCATCGCGATGTTTCTGTTTCCCTGAGGCCGAGGAAGTTGTGGGAGGACTCGTTTTAAAGCCCTGACTTCGCTCTTTCCAATGGCAAAAGGGAAGTCTCCATCACTTTCGGTCCCGTAGATATCGGCTTTCATCTGCGCTAGATCGGCCGTTATTGTAAAATCCCCAAATATCGGCCTGATTTATCAGTCGACCTTTAGTTAGTGTATTCCCGATCTTTTCTGTGCGGCCCCTCTCATGACGTGAAGCTGCTGTAACGCCGCTGTCGGACCCTTTCACAATAAGAGTCTTACTAAAGCGATAACATGCCGTGACTTTTATTGTGTAAAACTCAAACAGGACGGTTTGAGCGACTTGTAAGTAACTGGGAGTCATGGTGTTTTTGGAGAACTCTTATATTTTCAAAGACATGGACAGACGGCGCATTTGTGAACACGGTCCATGGTTTGAATAAAACAAATGAGAAGAATGTGACTCTTTAGAGGTTTTCTCTGACCTGAATTTTCCAGAAGTGAAGAAGTGAAACTACTGGACATTTTGTGACCTCCCTCTTTGTTTCCCAGCATGCCCCGGGGGTGCCGCGGATCCTGGTGGGGAACCGGCTGCACCTGGCGTTTAAGCGTCAGGTGCCGACGGAGCAGGCGCGGTCCTACGCCGAGAAGAACGGCATGACCTTCTTCGAGGTCAGTCCCCTCTGCAACTTCAACGTGATCGAGTCATTCACGGAGCTGTCGCGCATCGTCCTCATGAGGCACGGCATGGAGAAGTTCTGGAAGCCCAACAGAGGTACATAATGTTACGTCCAATTAGAATGTACAAAACATCCATATTGTTGCATTAGGAATAGAAAATATTAGCATAAATAAGAACTTACATTTTATCATCTAATGGTTATAAGGTCTACTGAAACTTCAAGCTCTTTTAACATTATAGTCACATGGTGCAGCCGTGCATTTGGAGATGATTGTATATTATGTTGTATGCCGTTAATTGTATCATTTTGACGCAATTCGTTAATGAAATATATTACAATATTATAAATACGATTGACAAATACAGTGCACGTGAGCACAGTTTCAATCAGCGGCTCTTGTTTAAATCGAGGAGTGTCCAAACATGGCGGAACCACAAAGCACTAAATCACTTGAATATTCCATGTTTGTAAGTCTGTGGCAGCACCTTTTTCAGCGTCGCCGTGTCGACAAGTCACACCAATAAAAGTGCTTCTTGTTGGCAGCAAAATTTAAGTTAAAGGGATATTTCAGGATTTTTTAAATTCATGCAGTCCTTATATTTGAAGAGTTTAGTGGTGCCAGGCTAGTGCATGTCTATGGTAACTAGTAGCCTGCTTTAAAAACAGTCTGACCCAAGCACAGTGATATGATACCGATATAAATGTCTGTGTTGACTGAATAATTTTTTAAATGTAACCATTTTGCATTTAAAATAACATGTATCGGAGCGGCATCCGCTTCCTGGTTGTAAGCTACGCAGCAGCGGAGTGATCTGCTCGGTTACCGGATCTACAGTAGTTTGTTTACCTGCAGCCGGCTTTACTACACGTGGAATTCACAAAGGAGCTTTCTACAAATCGGATATGGCAACGTTTGGAGGACGACCCCATGATTTTGAAGAGGTTTTTAATGCAGGCTACTGGTTACTGTAGCTGCCGTGGTCGAAAAGATGGTCTGTCAAACTGATGGTTCACAACTTCTTTTATTGAGCCTTTCCTTGAGTGTGAACACACCGTAAGAGCTACAATATGAACAAACAATACAATTAGTAACTCTTAGCAGAATGTGTTTTACCTTATACCTTTTAAACCATATTTAGTATCTTTATGAATTACCTTAAATTAACTTTGACAATTTCTACTTTGAATGCTATAACCATGTATTTCTATGTATACTTATTAAACCCTTTTTTACCTTGTCCTTTTAAACCTTCTGTCTTTATCATGAAATAATAACCATTGCCAAATCACTATGCCTTAATCATGTCTTTAACTGAAGTACAATAGCTCCATCTAGTGGGTGAAAAAGTTACCGTTAAACAAAAAGGCTAATTATAAAACTCTGAAAACAAATAAAATATACATTTACATAACAAAAACTTAATACCAACCTTGTTCCCTAATCAACCGGGTGCTAATGAACTATAATCTGCCAATAAATAAAACCTTGAGACTTTTCTCGACCTTTTCAGGAGCACACTTTTCTCTGTTCATTCACGTTCGCGGTACACCTTTCTGCTTTGCAGCAATTACTTCTGCTTTACGGTAGGGCTGAAAGATATATCATTATCGTATTGATATCGAGATATGAACATTCAAAATATTAAAGGAGGGGTATTATGCTTTTTTCAATCACATAGCACCAGTCTATAGCATACTACAATGATGACGTAACCTTCTGTTGGTCTGTATATGCAGTAAATTAAAATAACTGCCTTGAATAAAATTGGCTGTACTGAACGTCTTGAAATAGGTCTCTGTCTCTTTAAGAAGCTTTCCGACACGCCCCCCTCAGCACACTGCTGTGGCATCTAAACAACACTACTGTGCGGGGAGGGGGCTCTGCTGAGCTGAGGAGCAGTGGTTGGTGGCTTGGCTGGTGACGAAAGGTCCAGAGGCGTCTCCAGGAGGTGGGGGCGTTCCTAGGAGGACTGAGGCATAGCTACACCTAAAATGGCTGCCGTCTAAGTTTTTACTGATTACTCAAAAATATGTGAATGAGCCAAGGCAACACTCCAGGCATGTGTTTAATGAGGGAATGACATAATAACATGATATAAAGCTTGAAAAAGTCGATTTTACATAATACCCCCCTTTTAAAATTGAAAAAGCAAGATATAAACGATATAGATTTTCATCAATAAAACTGCACTCTTTTGTATTATGATTTTATTTGTCTGAAAAATGCTTAGTTTTCACCTAACCCATAGTTATATCGTATCATATCAATATGAAGAGATATGAAATTTTGTCCATATCGTTCAGCCCTACTTCACGGCACCTTTTCCGAATTCCTTCAAAGTAAAACCATAAACTGTACTATTGTTACAAACATAAAATAACACGTCTGAACTAATTAGCAAAATGGGGAAATATTATCAAAGTCATTTACAGTTACCATAGACATGCACTAGCCTAGCACTAGCCTAACACTAGCCTAGCACTAGCCTAGCACCACTAAACTCTTCAAACATAAGGACTGCATAAATAAAAATAAATAAATATCTCCAGACATCAACAACACTCTGGATAACTAGGAAATGAGGCCCTACGTCAGAAATCCTGAAATATCCCTTTAAGTCTTATCTTAAATTATGGCAAACAACAGCTGTTAGCGATAATAATAAATGTCATGTAATCTTTCAGTATGTAATTGTGTTTTTGTTTTGTTTTCTCACTTGGTGATCAACCTGATACTTAAATGACTGCCCAAATGGTTAAATATTCCCTCCTCTCTCCCCCAGTGTTCAGTCTGCAGGACCTGTGCTGTCGGTCCATCGTCTCCTGCACTCCCGTCCACCTCATCGACAAACTGCCGCTGCCCGTGGCCATAAAGTCGCACCTGAAGTCCTTCTCCATGGCCAACGGCATGAACGCGGTGATGATGCACGGGCGCTCCTACTCCCTGGCCAACCCAACGCCGGCTCCAAAGGAAACTCGCTCAAACGCTCCAAATCCATCCGGCCGCCGCAGAGTCCGCCGCAGAACTGCACACGCAACAACTGCAAGATCTCGTAACGGCGGCGGCAGGTGGAGTGAGCGCCTACTCTGTTTGTCTGTGATGTTTGTTTGTGAGTCGTCCAGGAAGTAACTCCCAACATGGCGGCGCTCACTCGTCTTTCCCACGCTGATTCATTCACAAATACTGACATGTTTGGTGTCCACGTGTAGCAGGAAAGAGACTGAGATGACGCTGTAATCCAAATATGGTCATTTCCTTTATAGGACACAGCACCGGCTAAAGACGGGAGAAATGTAGAAATTCTGAGGGGTTTTTAAAATATATAATTCCTGCCTGATTTATTGAGCTTTGAACAATGCCAAGTTTGAATTTTTACAGAGTTTTTTCACTAGTTAATTAAAAAAATTAACTAGCAGCAGGATTCAAAACACGGAAGGATACTTTCATTGTGCGACAGTGCAGTGTGGCTGGTGGATTCTTGGTGCGCTGGAAAAATTACAGATGGCGCCTCTAGTGGCCTAAAAGTTACATGGTGTTGGTTTAAAGTGATAGTCTGGAAGTCTAAATGTTTTACACATTTCATAAAATGTGCAAAATCGACCACCTGGTCTTGTATTTTGATGTAAAGTAATTAATAATTTATATACCGTATTTTCCGGACTATACGTCGCTCCGGAGTATAAGACGCATTAGTCAAACATTGCCTAATGAAGAAAAAAACGGCTGAATAGGCGAACGGTTTGCTAACGTTACACATCGATGGCTACATGAAGCATAAACAATGAACTAAATAGGTGTCTGGTATGTTAACGTCACATAAACTGTTCAGATGATAACTATAGCATAAATAACATACCAAACTCTCCATTTCACTCCAAATTCAATCACCTTGGCAACAACCTGGGCACGGAGGTGTAACTGCACGGTTGACAATCCTCTCCCAACAGCACGTTTTCAAGCTCTCATCTGCGAACTCGTTCCTCCAGCTGTGGCCATTTAGCTTTTAGCCTGTGATTAGCTTGTTTTGTTTACTTCATTGCAGTAACCTCCGCTCTCTCGCTCACTCCAAACTTTCTTTCTGCTGCTCGATTAGCCTGCAGTGCCCTCTAGCGGCATGTGAAATTATATATATTTGAATAAAAAAAATAAAAATATCACATATTAGTTGCTCCGGAGTATAAGGTGCGTCTTATACTCCGCCAAAGTATGAAAAAAAGTGCGACTTATAGTCCGGAAAATACGGTATTATATTTTTTTTTGTAAAGTACCTCCTTCCCGGATCTCAGCGACTAATCAGAGTCTAGTATCCTCCCGCATTGACCAATGAGACGAGCTTTTCTTGTGAACCAGGCTATCAGGTCCAATCAGGAGGAGGGGAGGAGCTTGATCGTTTACTTTTGAAAATTCTGTCCCTGCTCTCCTCATTGTGCAAACTAATGAACTGGTAACTGGTAAATTTCCCACGTCCCTCTTGGATAAATGCCTCGGAACGCCGTATCATTACAACTTGTAAACTCGAAAACCTCAAGACTGCTACGAGTTTGTGTACGAGATGAAGACAGTAATGGCGCCCCCCTGTGGCGGAGCGCAGCTAATGTTAAAACTGTAACAAACCCCTGCATCAGTGACGTGAAGCTTTCAACATAACGTTATTATGTCTCATGTTTTTAATTGTATCTGGTTTGGAGAAACTTTCATTAAACGTTAGCATCGTATGAGCTAACTGTTGTAGCATTAGCCTTTTTGTAACATACGAGTTTAATCACCTGGAACGCACTGAGGTCGTCATTTACAAGTAGTGAAAGATACCAGTCGCCTGTAATAAGAAGGGCTTTCTGGTTAAAGAGGGGAGGAATTTGATTGTTTACTTTAAAATTTCACTCTATCACTCCTCACTTTGTAAATTTACAGACTATCACTTTAAATTGAAACACATAATGACAGAAAACTTGAAATAGTGTTTTTCTCATGTTTATTCAATGGACCAAAGTGCTTCCCAGAAGATGCAAATTACAACAGCAAAGGGTAAAACACACAGGTTTATGTCCGAACACTTTGCATATGCTGAAAGAAATCACGGCATTTGAAACAATTGGTTATTTCCAACGACAAATTGATTGATATTTGAATATGTTTGTGTAATGATCCCACTTTATTGATTAATGCAAAACGTTTGTTGGGAGCACATTCACACGAACAGGAAGGTCATTTCTGTCTCTTGTTTCCGCAGGTTTTTCCAGAACTCAGATCAAACCCCCGTTGTGTCTGGACTCTTTTGGACCAGAGCCTTATGGGTAACACAAAAAAAAAAAAGGGAGGAGGAGCTTTCCACGTGGGCGGAGCTTAAACTGTGCCTGTTTTAAACACGAGCGGACTCTTTATTTTGAAAACCCTCTCACTACATTCGAGACTGAACCTTCTTTGTACAGACTTTGGAAAAAAAACAAACACCTTCTTATTCCACTACTTTTGTCTTTTTCGCTCTTAATTCACAATTTTCCTGTGTTTACTTGCTATTTAAGTGACCAATAAGCTACCACTGAAGACACTACGCACCTGCCGCCTCTGTATCTAAACACTTGCACGTTCGGGACGCTGAAACCTTTTTGTCGCGGTGGAGAAACGATTGAAATTTTGGCAACAAGATGAAAGCGAGTGAGACGCGGCGAAAAGGAAAACGGTCGCGGTTTTATTGTATTCGATGTAGGATGGTTTTATTCCAGAGAGGAGTGAATATGAACTGCTAAACAAGCACAAGGTCAGTGGCTTTTATACGTAACGTGACTTTCTTTTAAATACACGACTGCAGCCTTTGTGGTTTGTAAACTGTAGGGCTGGGCACCGTTAAACTGCACCAGTATGGCAGCCAGTCCCAAAGTCCGGGACACTTGTCAATCCGAAATGTTCTCTGGGCCTCCATTTGTAATACTTCTGTAATGTTCTTATTATTTAAAAGCTGAAATTACATTAAAAGTAACACCTCGCAATGATTGTAGCTAATAACTCATTTAAAGTAATGCATTTGAGCGAATAAATGTGTGTTTCCTTTTTTCAATGCACTTGTTTTGTTGACAGGCCCCACTGTAGTACCTCTGAGGCCCCCCAGGGGTCCCCATACCCCACTTTGGGAAACACTGCAGTATGGTATCAGAAAAAAAGGTTTAGGTACTACTGGTATCGAAAACAGGTACCGAAAAGAAATATAACAACATCTTTATATTCATATACTGTATTCAAGGTTTGATGCTGTTTGTCATAAAAATAAAAATAATAATAATGAAAGACATGTTGAAAACAATTGGAAAAATTAGGGGGGGGGGGAAATCTTTTTTTGGGGGGGAATAGGAAAAATCTTCTATTTGAATTTTTTTTTTTTTTTAATTTCCCCAATTTTTAAAATGTTATAACAAATTTTAAACACCCTTTTTGTAGTTAAAAGAAGTTTCTTGGTTGTTTCACTTAAAACAAATGATTTATTTGTTTATTTGAGCAGTAAGTTTGCTCTAAAGGAGTGGGCCGACACAAATAGCTTATAAGCGCCCATCCCAAAATTAAAAACAATAACATTTACAATCAAAGCAAGGAACGTAATGCAAGATAACAAATCATAAACAAGGGACCATAAGGCAAGGTAACCACAAATAATAAGGAACAATAATAAAGATCAACTGCAAAATAAAGAAACAACAGCAAAAGAATATACTACAACACTCACAAAATTTGTTCGTATTTAAAAATATTTATTCTTTGTAAACCTGATATGACATGACACAAATGAAATGGAATAAATCAACATTATTAATCTGTTTTATGGTTCTATGTGACAAATATTTTAGTATAGGTATTTAAAAAAGGATCGTTTAAGTACTGGTATGGAAATGAAACTTTTAGCGGTGCCCAGCCCGAGAACATTGTGACCTTTTTGAACATGGATTTCAGTTCAAGTTGCTGTTGTTGATCATGTGAATTTTAAAAGCTGCTCTTTGCATCGTGGATAGTTTTCTTCTGAGCGCTGCCTTGGCGTCTGCAAAGCATCGAGCACTTATGAGGAATGTTTTTTTTCTTTAGCTCCAGTGGCGGAGCCGGATGTTTATCACAGGGGGGGGACTTGATCAATCCACATATCGTTGTTCTTGACCACTTTATAACCCTCTAATCACACATTGCACTTATTAGATTTATTGTGTATTTGATGTAAACAGCAGGTCTTTAAACAAGCCAAAACACATTTTAAAATAACCGTCAGCTGCATGGTCCACTGTTGGGAAGCACAGCGCTATAAAACTTAGATAGTCCCGGCCTACATCTCTACACTGCAAGTCTGAAGGACACTTTCCATATTGATGAAATAATAAATATATTGTCCTACTTCTCAGTGTTAATTTCGTCGACTAAGATATTTACTCATTTAGTCAGTGATATTTAAAGTTATTAAAAGTTATTCCTGAGACTAAAACTATGACTAAAATGTCCAGATATTTTCACTGATTAAATATGACTAAATAAAAATGAAAAGAAGAGACTAAGGACAGTCTCAAAGAGCCTCCGATCATTTAAATCCACTCCCAGAGGAACAGCTCCGAGCTTTGTTGTTGCAGAAGCTCCATAAAGAAGAGGACCTTGGATTATAATATGATTTATTAAACATTATAAAAGCAAAGTCGACTAAATTCATCTTAATTTTAGTCGACTAAAACTTGAGAGAATTATTTGACTAAATCTCGACTAAAATGAAATCATATTTCAGTCAAAAGACTAAATTAAAATATGTTGTCAAAATTAACACTGACTTTTCATACAGTAGAGTATTACTGGTCCGATTAGGTTCATTAGGTCTTCAAATAATTATGTAGCTATTTTTCCTATAGACATACCTTAATTAGTTGGTTTTTCGTACCTCTGAGGAAGGCCACAGTTGTAGCCGAAACCGTCAGGTACGAAAAACCAACTAATTAAGGTCTGTCTATAGGAAAAATAGCTACAGAGTATTACTGGGTTTCAGGTGACATCACAGTGTTCTAAAGGCCTATAATATTATATAAAGGTAAAATTATTTTGTTTTTAAGGAGATGTTTGGTCTTGTACAGAGAAATCACGGGCCCAGTGACTGATATTAATGATCATTTTTGTAATTCATACATTATCTTTTTAGCTACGACTTGCGAAAGTGTAATGCAAGTTCATAGGAAAAACTGGCTCCTCCCCCCACTGGGTCCGGTGACATCACATAAAGATCAAGTTGACCAGCCCATATAGTGTCCATATACTGTAGAATATCCAGTTTTTCACAGTCTGTGGTTCTGTCACACCAGTTCAACCCCAAACTAAGTAATATACAGTATATGCTCCTGTCACAGTAACACGGGCAAACGCAAATGACACACACACACTTGTCAAAGGAGTCAGAGCAACAGCGGCACATTCACAGATGTTAGTCATATTTATTCTGCTGGGACAAAATTGATTTACTCATTACTTTTCTCACAGCACTTGGCTCCCCCTTGTGGCTCACTTTGGATACAACACTTACGGTGCTATTCAGGAGCAAAAACCACAACAAAATGATGTAGGAAAGAAACAATAACCATAATATAAAGAGAGAAATGTCTTCACATGTGAATTTGCAATAAGGCCGTTTCTGTATATTCTGTACAAACTTTACTATGACTTTCAAAAACATCAATCTTACATTTTTATTTATTACAAGTGTGGACGGTGCTTAGGGGAAAAGCAATAGCTGTCGTTTTCTGTAAATAGAGCAGGGTTTTGTTTTATTTTGGACAAATCTCTGCCGCAATAGACTCGAATGAAGTCGAACAACAAAAATAATGTACATGTTCGTAATCCAAGTATCCGTATCTCATGTGTTTGAGCTGTTTCGCAGAGTTTTTTTATGATCCATGTCTTTTACTCGGTCACACATAGGACATTTTGGGAGGATTTGTAAATTTATGTTAAAGGCTTTCTGGTAATAACTTGGGAATCTTGGTTATTGTGAATTTGTCGGAGACGCTGCAGGTGAAAACGCTGTGGTCCACGCTGAGATTGTTTTCTCCCTTTTATAGGGATGTAACGATTCATCGGAAATCTATTTAAAATCAATTTAATATGCGTAAAATGTGAATCAATGTAAAAAATGAAAGAAGCGATGTCAAAGCCACCCTCAGCTACCCCATTTTGCACGACCGGAACAGCTTTATTCTCACATCGTTAGAAACAGCAAGCTAACATTTTCTCAAGACAAGCTCCACACCTCCCCCACCTCACCCCCAACACACGCCTCACCATGTAAACGCATACACGTGTAGGCATTGAAGCAGCAGACGCAGCTACGAGATTAGCGTTAGCGGCTAACACAGGGTTTAGCATTTTGACAGAAGTTTAACAAAGCTCCTAAACTGACAAACATCTGACCGACCTGCTGTGATTCTGCTGAAATCCTCATCAAATGTCCGCTTGTCAAATAATCCAATAAATACAGGAGCTGTCGTGTCTTTTTCCTCATGATTACAAAGGCTGCACCTGGAGGCTGTGAGGCGTTCGAGGGTTGTGGGGGGAAAAAACTGCACTGTAAAATTAGTTCTAAATGGTAGTATCAGTGACGTGCGGTGAGGTTTGTTGCTGGTGAGGCACATGCTATTGACTCCAATATAATATAATAGGGGCGACGGTGGTGCAGAGAGTAGAGCGGGTCGTCTTGTGACCAGAGGGTCGGCGGTTCGAATCCCGCAGGTGCCCACTGTCGTTGTGTCCTTGGGCAAGACACTTCACCCACCTTGCCTCCAGTGTCTGCGTACACTGGTGTATGAATGAGTGTGAATGGGTGACTGGTTCCTTGATGTAAAGCGCTTTGAGTGCCTAAAGCAGGTAGAAAGGCGCTATATAAAAATGTGACCATTTACTGACTATTTATTTTCTCACGATATTGCAAATAAAAATTAAACACAACATAGTGGACTTCACCAGGACTCGTACTCCGCCCTCCAAGTGATAGTTAATGACAGTCCTGATGCTCCACGCGGGCGGTACGTGATAGTGGCGACATTTCCAGCATAAGGACTCGTCTACAGCATTTCATCTATAAGATGTCAGCCTAATCAGTTTTCCTTTTTACTTACTCCTTTACGTTTAAATTGCCTCTCCTAAACCGTGCAGAATAATAAAACAGACTGGTTTTCACTTGTAGTCCACATGTTTTGTAGAAATGTGTAGCGCTGACACAGCGCCCTCCTCGTATCGTCAGGGCAGTGCATTGGAGGCGAGCCTCACTTCGGGACCATCAAAACGCGATTTAAAGTCAAATGAACAAGTTAAACAAGTCGTTCTTATGCCTGATTCTTTATCCAGGTGATAGAAAACCAACGTGCCCAACAAAACCCATTTACAAATGTATTTTACTTTTAGGGGGCGAAAAAAGCCCCGAATGGGACAGAGCGCTGAGGGAATGAGCCGAGCTCAAGTCTGTGCGGGACGCTGGAGGCTCCGCCCTCTTTATACGATATCGACAACTGATGAAACATTTGGGCATTTTTTAACCACGAGATTGATTAAAATCATAGGAAATCCCTATCATCTTAAGAGAAGGGACTTGTTTTTATAAAGTTTATTGTATTTTTTTGCCTCCCCTGACCGCACGTCACTGGGTAGTATTATGTTCAAACTGCAAAAAAAGCACAAGCACTCATGTCAAAATGATTATAGTTCATTTTCATGTCTTTTTTTGTAATGTAAAGTTCTCTTACTGAGACAGTTGCAGTTTGTTACAAGGACAAAAATGCAGATGTTAAAACAAAAGAAACATTGGTATGAATGAGTCGTATTCCTTTACTTAAAGGTTAAAAAAAATTGGGGGAAAATCTAAATCGGGAACTTAAAATCGAATCGGGGCTTGAGTGAATCGTTACATCCCTACTCCCTTATCGTCTTAATGTTTTTAATGTAACTGTAATGCTCGGTTACATCCACTCACGCACGTGCACTAAAGCAAGTTATTAACCTCTTAAACCCCGCCTTAACCAAGTGCATTTTCTCCAGCTTTACCCAAATCCATAAAGCTTACAGCCTATAGGCCAGAGTAACGCCTCATTTGAAAGCTGAGACCTACAAAACTCATCGTGAAGGATCTTTTTTTACTCACATTTTCGTCACATTTGTGTCACTTTTTCATCACTTTTTGTCACGTTTTTGTTCCGTTTTCGATGCTTTTGTGACTTTTTCATCCTTGGTTTTGTTGCTATTTTGACATTTTTAGTCGAACTGGAGAAAATGTGCTCGGTTCAGGTGGAGGTTAATATGTCATTAAAAAGCATTACATTTGAGTCAAACTAGCATTAAATGTACATTTCTTGGGGAATAATGATATCGCTCATGTATTTCTTTCCGCAAATGTGAATCAAAAATATAAAAATTATAAACACATTCACTTGTCACAAATCTTTAAAGTAAAAATGTAACGATTCTCTGCATTTGTGGCTTAAAAAGATCATATTTGGGCATAAACCTGCATTAAAGTGGACATATGAAACCATCAATATCTGCAATTTGATGCATTATTTTGACAAGAAAATGATTTAAAACTTGCAATAATACAGTCGAAGTTTCAAATTGATATCTCTACATTTACTCTACTTTTCATTTCTTCACCTGCAGCGTCTCGCCTTAATATAATAATGAATTTTTTAAAGTTTACTGTGACTCGATCTTGTTGCCAAGGTTTCAGACGCTCTTCTCTCCTGCCGGTTTTTTGCGCAGGAGCTCGTTGTATTTAAAATAATGTCCATGTTTTTGTACGGACTTCCTCAGTGTTTGTGGAACCGATTTTTTATCTTTTTTTTCCATTTGAGACGTGTATTTTTTATCCTGGTAGTTTGTAGAAACCGAGCGGCGGCGGCGTGGACTTCAGGAGACGGCGACGACACTACGGGTTTGGAGCTGAGTGAGACGTGTTTAAATTATTATTATTATTGATTGTACAGCAACAGGAAGAAGGGATGACGAGGTTTTCACAATAAAAGTGTTGAATGTTACACCCACTGAGCCACTGTGAATTTATTTATATTCAATATTATCAGAAATCTTCAAGTACATTTCTAAATGTTTTTCCACATTTATAGCCTTCATGTTGTTGGGTTTACGAAGTTGTCATATTAAAGCTGGGGTACCTGATTTTCCTGTTCAAAACGTGAAGAGTTTAAATGTTCTCCTAAAGTCATTTCAATCCCTCCTGCGCATCCGAATGAATTTTATGCAAAGTAAGGAAGAATTCTGTACGCAAAGTTTTTTCCGATTTATAAAACCTTGCGTATGCGCTGGTACGCACACCTGACCGCAATCTTTCCTTCGCTGATTCCACGTGGAGCAGAAAGCTGCGACCGGAAAGAAGCCTCCGGAAATACACAGAAGGTCGCCAGGCAGCATAGGAATGAATGGAAGCTCGCCGCTCTCTTCTCTTCTGCCGCTCTAGGTGTGAGTCCGGCCTTATGACGTTCTGTGGAGGCCGTGGACACGTCTCCAGCCAAAATAGGACATTCTAATTTAGTAGCAGAGTTTACCCTGAAGGGGGCGCAACCCATTCGTTTTCAGGCCAAAGTTAGGATTTTACACATGTTTGCGCTATAATGTCAGGGACCAGTAGACAACACTATGAGACAGTTTATCAGTAAAAAAAAAACTTGATTTGGTGTTTAGTTGCTCTTTAAGTGTCTGCCAGGTTTGGGTTTGTCAACCTTCCTTGCACCACACATTTGGACACTATCCAAATCAACCGCATCCAGTCGCAGCCCGTACTCTTGTGACTGTGACTGCAATTTCTTTAAAAGTCTACTTTGCGATCTTTGCAGCTGATGGCAATTTCAATTTTGGCGCAGAACAATTGTGACAGGCCCTTTACGCGTAAGAGGTTAAATGAAGAAAAATACGTTTAAATTCAATTCAATCTTATTGTAAATAACTCGTATTTTATGTCGGAAATGTTATTTAATTTTCGATATTAATTTCTATATAGCTAGCCTACTAAAGAAAATATTACTACACCATTAAAAAAAATTAAAACGTACCATGAGTCACTGAAATTCCACCGCACGAGCTTCAGGACACTCCCTCATTAAGTTTTCTTTCTTTTTACATTTAGAGGAAAGTGAAACTAGAGTCTGCCTGTTACACTACTAGAGCTCCTTTTGAGCAGAATTTCAACTGCTCAAATAAATAAATAAATAGAGTGTTACCGACAATAGAAGAAGAAGATCTTATTTATATAGCGCCTTTCACAGACATGGTCACAAAGCGCTTTACATGAGACAATTGTACATTTACTCCATACTCGGTGGTCAGTTTCCCCTGGGGGAGACTGACAGAAGCGCTGTCGCGACTGCACACATCTGCGCCAACGGTCCCTCTGATATTAATTGTTTACCGTTACTATGGGAACAGCTGCAGTGGAGTGATATAGAATGTGATTTAACAGGTTTTTTTAACTGGTGTACATTATCCCTTACTTAATGGACACCTTCCATCCAGAATCGAGTATTCACCCAGACCATGGTATAACACAGTTTTATATCACTAAAGCCTAATATGATAAAAATATGTATAGAAATGTTTCCACACTCTCCAGTCGAGAAGCTTTAAGATTTGGGTAAAGGGCCTGTCACAGTTGGTGCACGGGCACTATGCGATCGTTTGCGGCCTCAAATATGAAGGTCTTGTGAACACACTCTGCACGGGCATCTGTTCGAGCGACCGCTGTTGATGAAAAGGTGTGAATTACAGTTGGATCATCAGTCGCAGCTGAATGTCATGCACAAAATTCAGTGGAGGTCGATTGCGACTGAATATCGCCGCAGCCGCTACGGTCGCAAGAATGGTGAAAGATAAATCGTCTCCATCGTACAGATGGTGAGAGACTAGTGAGCGCCACTACCAGTCTCGTGCGATTCCTGCTGTAGGTATATAGAGACTGGACGCTGTTTCCTCTTCCCCCGTTTGGTCTTCACCGTGGCTTTGGCGAGTACCTTTACTTTGGCGGCGTTGGTCTTCCTGGGTGGCATCTTGTTGACTTGTCCCTTCAAAGTTTAGCGTGGAAGACGAGGAGGACATCTGCGCGCTTTAATGCACGTTCGGCCCTTTAGGCGGGGGGTAAGAGGTTAAATTAAGAAAAATACGTTTAAATTCAATTCAATCTTATTGTAAATAAACTGGTATTTTACTTCTGAAATGTTATTTAATTTTCAATATTAATTTCTACATAGTATAATGGCAGTTTTTAGAGTTAATTAAACTAAAGCCACTCACAGTAATACACTAACTGTGAAGTACCGTCTGGCCCGCTTAATCAATGTCCGGACTCATGCCCTGTCTTCTATCTTGGCTCCTCTCGGCTGAAGCACATGCTGAGTTTCTCATCGCCAGACAAAGGCACTCTGCGGATTGCCCCATCACACCTAAGACAATAGGCCAAAGATGTGTCCTGGCTCAAGGCCTTCCTGTGTCTTGCTCTAAATGGCCGGCCCTCTAAACATCACAAAAGTGATGTTTGCTTGATCTTCCGAGGCACCATCTGAAACTATGGCCCCTCCCACCTTGATGCTGTGACTGTCTTCTATATTAACTTGATGAGAGGCTCTGTCCGGCAGAGTTCACCATGGATTTCCGTGTATTTCTGTGTGTCGGCTCTCCGCACGTGTGTTAAATTAAACTTACACTTTTGATAAGACAATATTTTCCAGCCTTTTCCTCTATTGTGGTAAGAAATTCCACAACAATAGCTAGCCTACTAAAGAAAATATTACTACACCATTAAAAAATAAAACATACCATGAGTCACTGAAATCCCTTCGCACGAGCTTCAAGACACTCCCTCATTGTTAAGTTTTCTTTCTTTTTACATTTAGAGGAAAGTGAAACTAGAGTCGGCCTGTTACACTACTAGAGCTCTTTTGAGCAGAATTTCAACTGCTCAAATAAATAAATAAATAAAGAGTGTTACTGACAATAAAACGTGATAAAATGTAAATGGGTGATTTTAATCAAGATCAGACCACATTTTGTGACCAATTTAGGCAGAACTGTAATAAATTCCAAACGGTGTACTTACGGTGCTTTTTAATGTTTCTGGCTTGAAAATAAAGCATTTTCTACTTTTGCAATGATGAGCGCCTCGAAAAAAGCCCCGAATGGGACAGAGCACTGAGGGAATGAGCCGAGCTCAAGTCTGTGCGGGACGCTGGAGGCTCCGCCCTCTTATACGATATCGACAACTGATGAAACATTTGGGCATTTTTTAACCACGAGATTGATTAAAATCATAGGAAATCCCTATCATCTTAAGAGAAGGGACTTGTTTTTATAAAGTTTATTGTATTTTTTTTCTTCTTTTTTTTCCATGATGACGAGGCCTGGTCTCACCTGCCTCCCTGACCGCACGTCACTGGGTAGTATTATGTTCAAACTGCAAAAAAAGCACAAGCACTCATGTCAAAATGATTATAGTTCATTTTCATGTCTTTTTTTGTAATGTAAAGTTCTCTTACTGAGACAGTTGCAGTTTGTTACAAGGACAAAAATGCAGATGTTAAAACAAAAGAAACATTGGTATGAATGAGTCGTATTCCTTTTCTTAAAGGTTAAAAAAAAATTGGGAAAAAATCTAAATCGGGAACTTAAAATCGAATCGGGGCTTGAGTGAATCGTTACGTCCCTACTCCCTTATCGTCTAATGTTTTTAATGTAACTGTAATGCTCGGTTACATCCACTCACGCACGTGCACTAAAGCAAGTTATTAACCTCTTAAACCCCGCCTTAACCAAGTGCATTTTCTCCAGCTTTACCCAAATCCATAAAGCTTACAGCCTATAGGCCAGAGTAACGCCTCATTTGAAAGCTGAGACCTACAAAATCATCGTGAAGGATCTTTTTTTACTCACATTTGCGTCACATTTGTCACTTTTTCATCACTTTTTTGTCACGTTTTTGTTCCGTTTTCGATGCTTTTGTGACTTTTTCATCCTTGGTTTGTTGCTATTTTGACATTTTTAGTCGAACTGGAGAAAATGTGCTCGGTTCAGGTGGAGGTTTAAATGTCATTAAAAAGCATTACATTTGATTCAAACTAGCATTAAATGTACATTTCTTGGAATAATGATATCGCTCATGTATTTCTTTCCGCAAATGTGAATCAAAAATATAAAAATTATAAACACATTCACTTGTCACAAATCTTTAAAGTAAAAATGTAACGATTCTCTGCATTTGTGGCTTTAAAAAGATCATATTTGGGCATAAACCTGCATTAAATTGGACACATGAAACCATCAATATCTGCAATTTGATGCATTATTTTGACAAGAAAATGATTTAAAACTTGCAATATACAGCCGAAGTTTCAAATTGATATCTCTACATTTACTCTACTTTTCATTTCTTCACCTGCAGCGTCTCGCCTTAATATAATAATGAGTTTTTAAAGTTTACTGTGACTCGATCTTGTTGCCAAGGTTTCAGACGCTCTTCTCTCCTGCCGGTTTTTTGCGCAGGAGCTCGTTGTATTTAAATAATGTCCATGTTTTTGTACGGACTTCCTCAGTGTTTGTGGAACCGATTTTTTTATCTTTTTTTTTCCATTTGAGACGTGTATTTTTTATCCTGGTAGTTTGTAGAAACCGAGCGGCGGCGTGGACTTCAGGAGACGGCGACGACACTACGGGTTTGGAGCTGAGTGAGACGTGTTTAAATTATTATTATTATTGATTGTACAGCAACAGGAAGAAGGGATGACGAGGTTTTCACAATAAAAGTGTTGAATGTTACACCCACTGAGCCACTGTGTTTATTCATGTAACACTGGATCGAATAGGAATTTATTTATATCCAATATTACCAGAAATCTCCAAGTACATTTCTAAACATTGTCCCAAAGTAATTTCTAGCTCTCGCAATCCATCCTGCACATCCGAATGAATATATGCACGTTTTCACACTTGTTTTTTATTTTTTTATGTTTTCACACCTCAAACCCCTAAAATGTCAGGTGGTGCAACCGTCCGAGCAAATGATAGACTAATAAAGCTTCTGAACATTTTATTTTCAGAGTAACAATTAAAAATAAAACATCATGGCATAATTGTATGTTAAATATCTTTCAAATAAGCTTCATTTGTGAATATTCATAGTTTTAAAGCTTTGAGACTAAAAACTTTTGTCCGACAATTTGTAATCTTAAAATATCAGGGTGGCACAACCGTAAAACAGGGCTGGTATTTTGAGATAAAGAATAGTATCAGCAAACAGGATTTAACATCAGCCAGAAGAACAATTAGTCTTTATGGCTGAGTGAAAGGTTTGAAAATCTCTTTCAGAATTTAGAAAAATAACTTTTTTTCGTCTCATAGGTAAACTGTCAACTTTCTGTGTCAGGTGGTACAACCGATGTAAATATTGGAAATATTATTTAATTATAAAAGTCTTAATTTGTTTAAAAGTAAATGTTTACCCATGCTAACAAATGCTAAAGCTAATGTAAGAGTCCACATAAAAGACAATTTAATTTGAAATTAGTTGCTAATGTCAGGTGGTGCAACAGCAAAAATGTCAAATTACATCTGAAAATTATAAGACGCACTGATCCAATACTGGTATAAGTTATCAGAGTCAATACTAGAAAAAAATATCAGATATTGATTTAAAGTATCCGATACTGAACCGATAACTGTTTTGGGCTGACACCGAGCACTCAGTCCATGGTCCTCTGGTTTTATTTCTGATTACAGCATCAGTCACTTACAAATACAGATGAAATGTTCAGAGGAGAAAGACCGAAAAGATATACTTGGCAAAGATTTGACTTTGTAAACATTTTTGGAAACTATTTAAATTGAGAAAAACTTTGCGCCACCTGACACGTTTTTATACAGAGAAGCTGCAATACATAAAAAAATACATTTACATACTTTTAAATGTTGTTTTTAACAACATAACTTGTTTAAACACAAAATTATTGACTCAAAAATATGCATGCCATCAGTTTTGAAAAGCTTTTTGAAATTATGTTTTTAGACCCCTTATACGTCATTGACCCATATACAAGTATACATGAGATAGCTGGTTATCCATCCAGCCCCATTCATAGTAATGATCCCGTGTGGGTTAAACATGGCTGCGCAGGCTCCTCTTACAAAACCTGTTCCTTAAAAGGGCAAAAAGGCAGGCGGACCGGCTACAAGCCTCCGCCGAGCTCCAGAGCCTGTCAATCAAAGCTTCGGGCCTGAACTTTTTGTCGCAGAACAATAGCGCAGTTAAACAATATAACACCTATAGCCCAGCGTTGTCACATGGGTCATAGTATTTTTAGAAAAGAGAAACACTTTGGAGCCAGGCTTTTAAGCCGTACAAACGAGTTCAAAGTCTTACAAACACTGTTACAAAGGGTCTTTTGGAGTCTTCTGGCCACCAGGGGGTGCTGTTGCTGCAATGTCAGCTCCCAGCCATGAGGACCAAAGAGAATGGATTCCTCGGCCATTGGTGTGGAGAAGTGATCTAACAATCCAAAATAACCTCATTGTTTGCTATATATAATACAAACATGTATACCGGTCCTGTTAGAAATATGAAATTATGATTGGCTAATAGAAAATACATCTGAAATTATGATTATAACGTTTTATAATAGGCTTAGAGGTCAGATATGAACACGTTCCCCAGACTTTACAGTTAAACACACACTGCTTTATGCTTCATTGTCCTTATTGGCAGGGCCGTAAGTATGAAAAGGGCTAACAGGGCATTTGGCGAGGGGCCCCAATTTGACCGAGACCCCAGAAAATGAAATGTTCGCTCTAAAAATCAGTCTAAAGACACAAGTGGCATGATGACAACAGCAAAAGGGCCGGCCTGAAGTATTTATCTAAATACACCAGAATGCAGGAAACCACATCTGAATAGGACTGGGTTAAACGATATCAATATGGTATCGGGGGGGATGGTAATTGTGTGCACTACACACAATTACCATCCGCTCTCACCACAACTGTAAATGCATTCTTTTTTTATACAACACATAATACAGTACATGGCCACATTATCACCACCAAGTCTGAAAACTTAAGAATGAATAAGTAATGTCCCATTGCTTTGAGATATAACTCCAATCACTGATTCATATGGCAACATATTGCATTCATTTGAAAAAACAACAACTCTGTTTTCACAAGAAAAGTTCTGTTTTTATTAGCAAATAAATCCGGTTTTCCGACTAAAGTTTCTGTTTTTATGACCAAAATGACTAAACCCAGGAGGTGACATGAGTGAGGGTCATTATGTCGGGTGTGCGCCTATATGGTGAAGTTAGATGGACATTCAGATAGTCTGTTCTCATTACGTGGACTGAATCCGACACTACTCACGGCTTTAGTCGGCCAAACTAGCCTAGCTTCGAATGAGCTAGTGCAGTGATGGGGTCCGGGGTCCCCTGGGGGCCTCAAAGGCATTACAGGGGAGCCCCCAAAGCTTGTCTACATTACAAGTACATTGAAAATATTCCGTTTGAGAAGGAAAATATATTAATTTGGACAATTGTATTTAGCTACAGTCAATGCAAGATGTTGCTTTTTTATGTGATTTTAGCTGTAAATAATAACAAATTCCATTGATAGAGTAAATGATTATGATTTGGGGAGCCCAGAGCAATTTTCAGATCGGTAAGGGGCCGCGTTGTCCAGGACTTTAGGAATGGCTGGTCTAGTGTGTCTAGAGATGCTTGAGAGGCCCCTTCTGCTTTGTACTTGCTGGCGGTGCCCGGTGGCTTTCCACTCTATTAAGGGACGTCAACAAGTGACTATGGGCATTTTACCCAGTGGCCCCATATTGGTGCATTGAGTTGCCTTGTGTACGAAATGTGTGGTATAAATAAACTTGCCTTGCCTTGGTACTCCTCCTCGGCAATGGGGCTAGGGACTTGTCATTCTGCTTATAAGATTTTGCAGTGTTTTATAAACAATTTTACATATTCACATATTCACATATTACATATTTTTTCCTGAGTACCTTTAGGGCATTAACCCACTGAACTTTAGAATATTGGGACGCCTTATGGGCCACTTGGCAAAGAGCTAGTACTAATTGTAAAGTGATTTGAGGTCACTGGGTAAAATTCCCATAAAGCAAAAAAAAACACATTGTTTTTCCATCAAGTTTAGTTTAGTCATTTGTTAACGGTCCCTTAATAGAGTGGAAGCAAGCCCGCTAGCATGGACTAAGCACAAGCCGTCTGTCAAGATCTGTCCCCGCCGACTCACGCTAGAGCATTACCCTGTGCTGTTCTTGTTCAAAGGCTAGTTTTTGATCAACTAAAGCCGTGAGCAGTGTTTCTCGGGTTCAGTCAACGTAATGTTGGTTATCTGAATAGGCTATTCTGAATGTCATCTAACTTCATCACACAGACACACACCCGACATAATGACCCTCACTCATGTCACCTACATAAAAACAGAACTTTACTCGGAAAAACAGGATTTATTTTACACATAAAAACAGAACTTTTCTGGTAAAAACAGAACTTTTCTCGTTATAACAGAAACTTAATTTTTCATTGAATACAATACGTTGCCGTAGTTTCATAATATTTGTAGCAGCTATTATTTCAATATCTCCACAGCCACAATGAGTCACTGGACAATGAGGAACGTCACACAGACAACCAGAGAGACGGGAGCTGTTTCAGTCCATATAATCCCAACAAAAGAGTTGGTTTATAATAAATGGCCCTTTTATAATAAATAGACACCTGTAATTACAAAGTATGTAATGACATCACAGGCTCTATGTACCAGTTTACACAGACTCTGGAAGAAGGGTGGTGAAGATTTTGATTTGATTTGATTTGAATATTTTATTTCGAGCTAAAGAAGAAAGAAAAACAGAATATATATATACATATAAAAATAATAAAAAAGACAAAATAATTTACATCACAGCTCGAAAGGAGTGGGAAGAAGACAGCTTATTGACTCCCACCCTGTCATAAACTTAAATAACAATAAACACAACACTTCATATTCTTACCATCTTACAAAACAACTATCAACCGAGTTGGTTACATATTAACAATGCGACACTGCATTATACCAGGTCAACATTCACAGTATCTCACACGCTACAACCAGTGTATTATTCTGTCTCCATACAGAATTCATTACCATGTTGGCATTACCGTTGTTCACCATCCCATTACAACCATATAACATTACTCTGTATCAAAGTGTTTGAATGATACATAAAATACTCCACATTTATTCATGAAGGTACAGTAATCGCAGACTGATTGATGTTCATGATAACAAGAATAGTCTTAATGATATGTGTTAAAGGGATTCGGGCTTTCTTTTTTCCCTTCTTTTCTGTGACTGGACCTGCTGCAGAGGGGAGCAGCCCCGAGCAACCGGACCATCATTTTGAACATTCATAAAGGATCTCTATTCTTATCTCTTGAATACATGCACATTTTCCTTTTTATCTTTTAAGTATGTGTGGCCTATGAAGAGCTGCTTTATCCCCGCCTGAACCAAGCACATTTTCTCCAGGTCGACTTTACCCAAATCTAAAAGCTTCTCGAAAGAAGCGTCATATAGCGACAAACAAAAGAGCGGAAAAAACGTGCTGGAAAGGCAACAAAAACACAATAAAAGCGACAAAAAACACGACTGCAGAGTGATGGAAAAGAACACAAATGCCTCAAAAGAGTGACTTACGGAAAGATGACAAAAAAATATAAAAAATGTGACAAAAACGTTTCAAATGAGGCATCACACTGGCATGTAGGCTGTAAGAAAGTTTTCAGATTTGCGTAAAGCCGAACTGGAGAAATGCACTTGGTTCATGTAAGAGGTTAAAGGGATATTTCAGTGTTAATAGAATATTTTTGAATATAACTGACTTGTATCACATGAATTACCGCATTTTGAGGACTATTTTCTCGCAGATCACTCCGCCGCTGCGTTAGCTTACAGCCACGAAGCTGATGCTGCTCAAATATAAGTTATTTTAAATTGTCTATTAACACAGACATTTATATGGTTGTCTGGTGTTATAAGTGATTTACCTAGGTGCACTGTGGAGTGGGTCACACTGTTTTAATGCAGGCTAACTGATACCATAGAAATGCTTTAGCCTTGCCCTAGCCTAGCGCCACTAGACTCTTCAAATATAAGAACTGCATGAATTTAAGAAAAAAATATCTCCAGACATCAACAACACTCTGGATAACTAGGAATGAGGCCCAATGTCAAAAATCCTGAATATCCCTTTAAGGAATTCGTTATTCATATTTATATATTTATACATATAGCATATAAGAGAGACAGGAAATATTCATTATCTAAACAGAAAATCTTGTCTGTGTCTCTCAAATGGGACTGGTTTTGGTATGTAGGTTGTAACATTTTAAAACAAACCAACAAATAAGGATAAAAGTAACTTACAGTAAATAAACTGATGTTTATCTTTTTGGAATCTGTTGTCTTCCTTTCTCAACATCTTATGTAAATGTTCTACTTTCAGGTATTTCTAATTGATCAATCTCATGATGCAAGTCGGTCTGCTGCCTTTAATGAATTATGGGATTTCTCTGAGGTCAATCGGGATAAATTTGACCCGAAAGTATGTTTGACAGCGCAGAAGCATATACGAAGACGAGAGTGCAGATAAATGTAGTTTCAATGATTTGTTATGTGTTTGTATGATATTCAAAACTTACTAAACTGAGTGAGAGGCTCAGGTGGTGGTTAGACGATGGACATTTGCTAATTTGAAGTTATTTGTGTGGAAACGCGGGCTATCGCTGAGCGGCTAGAGGACTTGTTGGTGGCAGACACAAGACAGAGAAACTCTGGCAGATCCTTGAAATTCCTTCAGTGAACGGGTCGTGGAGATAGATGGAGTTTGCTGCTGATCTACGATGTGCTTGTGCCGTGACATCGGTGAAAACAGCATCATGTCCGCGACAGACTTTACCGTGGGTCTGGAGTGTCGGGCCACTTTACTGCAGTCCTCGACTGGGGCTTGAGGAGACGCGCTTGTTTTTGTTTTATCACATTTTATTTTTGATCTACTTTATGTATGGCCTTTTAAGTTTTAAAGTTTTTATAGTTTTTATTTACGTTTTATGTTTCATGTGGCACGATTGATCTGAAGAAAATTCCTACTTTGTGAACCTTTTCAATGTCAATAAAGCCAATTATGATTCTGATTCTGTCGGATTATTAACAAGGAAAAGCTTTCAGTTTCTATACATTTGGATGTGAGGGAAATGTTTTACTTCAGTGCCAA
The DNA here is from genome assembly GCA_007210695.1 of Neogobius melanostomus. NCBI lineage: Eukaryota > Metazoa > Chordata > Actinopteri > Gobiiformes > Gobiidae > Neogobius > Neogobius melanostomus. The sequence goes on from VHKM01000480.1 coordinate 1,479,741, forward strand.
GTACGAAGTACAGTTTCTTTTAAGGCCGAGTGTGTTATCAGAAAAGATCCAACAAATTACATAAAAAGCATGTGATCACTGAACAGGAAGCATAGAAGGTGCTATTGCACATGTTTTGCTGGGTATATTTACTGTTTCCTATGCTGCATGACTTTATTCAACTTCTAGGCCATTTAGCCTTTTCTTCATACACAATCTTCATAATCCCTCTCCCCTATACAATGCTGAGAGAAAGCATGTTTATGTAGGTCAATCATTACGTAGTATAAAAAGTAAAGATGACTTACTTTCTGCTTTCCATAGTTTTCTACAATTATATATAGTGTTTAATTTTCAGGAAAGAATCACCCTCCCACCCAAAGAGCAGACACTTAAGTTAGCTTGTGCTCCTGCAACTGGAAATTAAAACTAATATATTTGACCCAAATGTTCGTGGAAGCACAGATACTCATCCTCAATATATTTTGATGATCTGTTAATGTACCACAGTTTTGATACCTGTAAAACAATCTTCATTCATGCAGATTTTACATTGGGTTTACTGGGAGACCTTTGACTGGAAGCGCTGCGCATGCGCACTACGAGATTACGACTTCACTTATTCCTGATGTGCCAGACGGACCTGTTTCTTTGTTTGCACTTTTTTAAGCTTCGTTTCAACAGAAATCCAGAGTGATGCACGAAAGTGACTGTAACATATATGATTTAGGCCTAAGTATAATATAAGAACAGCCTCTGAAGAAGGCTGTTGGTCCAGGAACAGGATTAAAGGATGTGACTTGGTTGTTTCAGCTCAAATAAATATAAATGCAATCGTCTTTTATGGAAAATGTTGTTTGTGCTGCAATACCAAGTATCGCATTTTTATCCTGCTCCTTTGTTTCCCTGTAACAGTTACACAGCACTTTGTTACGTTTTGTGTTAATGCACTTTTCAATCACTTCAATCACACTTCAATAAAATGACATTTGGTTATAAACTTTGGACACGTTCTTTTTACTCATTTGAAGGTAAACATATTATCATAATTACTTACTGTATCGTGATACGTATCGTGACAAAAGTAAATCGTCTCAGGTTTTAGTATAGGTATTGAAAAAAGTACCATTCAGGTATTGGTATCGTAAACCAAGTATTGCACATTCTTTTGATTGTCTCCAGCAGGTTAGATTACTGTAACGGCTGCTCACTGGCCTTTCTAAACCAGCTGTTAGAGCTGCAGAACATCCAGAACGCTGCTGCTCCAGTCCTGACAAGAACCAGGAATACGACCACATTAGTCCAGTGCTCCGGTCTCTGCACTGGCTTCCTGTCACTCAGAGAATAGAATTTAAAACAGCTCTGCTTGTGTACAAGTCTTTTCATGGTTTAGCACCAAAGTACATCTCTGACATGTTAGAGCCGTATGAACCATCTCGGCCCTGAGAACTTCAGGGAGGGTCTCCTGGTGGTTCCCAGAGTCAATAATAAACACGGTGAGGCTGCGTTTCAGTTCATGCAGCTAAAATCTGGAACGTCTTCATGAGGATGTGAGACAGCCTCAACTCTGACAATGTTCAAATCCAGGCTGAAAACAGCTCTTTTTACCCGTGCATATGAAAACTGAAAGTATTTTATCTGCACTCTTGACTTTACTGTCATTGATTAACTTTATGTTGATGTTTTGATTAATTTGATCTATTTTCTTGTAATTTTATGCAACTGTGAAGCACTTTGAATTGCCTTGTGTATGAATTGTGCTCTACAAATAAACTTGCCTTGCCTATAAGCGCCCACCCCCAAAATCAATACAATTAAAATCATCATTTCATAAGAACATAGTGGAACAAAATAGCAACATGGAAACAACAGCAAAACAAACTAGACCGACACACCCGCAGCATCCGACCATACCCCCATTTTTAGTATTTCTAAAATACTAAATATTTAGAGTTCATGCCCCGTCCCCTTGATCCACAGTGTCTTGCCTTATCGAGATGAAACCTTCGAAATCTTTTCTTTTCCTTTTGGCTGTTTCCTTTTCAGGAGTTGCCATGGTGATTCCTCGGCATCCTCTCACACAAACCGACTTGTGGTTCCCAAAGTGGGTTGTGGGACGCTGGAGTGAGTAAAACAGCATATTTTAGTGAAATTAAACCAGATGTCAAACTACAGTGTCCAAAACTAGCATCACTAAACCAGATTTTAAATGTTTTGCACCGTGAATTATTATAAATGAACAACTTTTTTCTTTTACAGAAGTGGGTTGTTGTTGAGTGATTTTGGGGGTCGCACTCACTGTTTTATGACAAAAGACGACGACGACGATGATGATCTTTAACCTCTTAACCCCCACCTGAACTGAGCACATTTTCTCCAGTTTGGTTTTACCCAAACCTAAAAGCAAAGCATCAAAACAGCGACGAAAATGCAACAAAAAAGTGATAAAACGTGGCAGTTAAAAAGCAACAAAGAACGACAAAAACACGACAAAAACGCTTAGAAAATGTGACAAAAACACGACAAAAACGCAGCGACGTGATAAAAAAAAGTTACTATCACTTTTGTAGGTCTTAGCTTCAAATGAGGCATTACTCTGTTGCTCTCCAAAGCCGAACGCGAGAAAATGTGCTCGGTTTAAGAAAAATACATTTAAAATTATTTCAGATCTTATTGTAAATAAACGAGTGTTTTATTTCTGAATTGTTAGTCAGTTTTCAATATTCATTGTACGTGCTGAAGAAAATCCTACTAAGCCCTAAAAACACTTTTAGGCTCCATGAGTCACTGAAATTCCACCGCACGAGCTTAAGGACACTCCCTGTTCAGTTTTCTTCTTACATTTAGAGGAAAGTGAAACTAAAGTGAAACTACACTATTTAAGTGAACCTAAGGAGATCGACCTTTATTCCACAGGAGCCTCCGCAGAGACACAGTCGAACCAAAAACGGTGAGTCCCACATTTATACCATTTATAACAATGACATTAAGAAAGACGCTCAAAAGTTATTCGTTGACACATTTAGTTTTTTTAAATTTAATTTAATTTAATTTTTTATTTATTTCAGTCATGTAATTTACTTTGTTCATGTTGTTTGTTTTTACACTACGGAAGCCCTAAGAGATCATAGAATAAAATCTTAATAATGTACAGGCATTTTTTCTTTATCTTGGGAATTAACCTAAAAAATAATAATTTTCATTTATTTATTAAAAATATATATATATTTTTAAACACACATGCCACTACGGGGCCGCAAACTTACATAAAGAGAGAAAAACATATAATGTGCTAAAAGATAATTGACACTGAGTGTGAAGAAGGATCAATAGGTGTGTTTAAGATGATGCTTCTTTGCTGCCTCTGTTAGTTTCTATTTAGTTATGGGGTGTGGAGCTGACCTCGTGGTTGTGTCCGTGTGCGTAAATAATAAAACCAACACATGGGGATGATGGATGGAAATTAGCCCAAGGCTACAATCCGGTGTGGCTTGTTTACATGCATGAGACCCATGTATGTTCATTAACATGCACTGTCAGGGTATTGTCCATATCGGGCCGATATCTCCGGAGCCGAAAGTGATAGAGAAACTCCCGTTTTTGCACCGGAAAGAGCTCAGTCAGAGCTTTGAAATGGAGCGGAGAAACATGGCGGTGAAAATCAGTCACAAGTTTGTGTTCTTGTGTATATTTTATGTTGTAGACTTTTGCATATAATTTCAAAATCATAGGAGACCGGGATTTATGTTTTGGAATCGATTGATTTTGTCTTTCAAACGAGCTCCCTCTGAAGTACCTACTAAACATGAATATACAGCGCCCCCTGCTGTCACAGTTCAACACATTCAGAAGCCTCATAGACAGGAGTATAGTTATAGTAAATAAGCTCTGGCATATCACTTTGGTCCCGGATACAGAGGCGTAGCTTGCCATTAGGTAAGACAGGCAGCTGCCTGGGCCCCCCAACAGGCCCCGTGAACTGACACATTTTTAATAAACTTGCATCAAACGCTTGATATACAGTCTTCCTAAGACTTTGGAGCTGCAATTACACCATGTCTCCACCAACGCGCTGTGGCGCTGTTCATCCCCATCCTGCTGCTTTAGTGAGTCATGGTTCCCTATAATATTAACTTATAATGAGCAGTGGACAGACTTTTTACTCATGTTTCCGCCAGATTATATTTTTAATAGTGAAACCAGTTTATTGTGACACTTATTATGACCTAAAGAACCTCATCCTTCTGTTCTGAAAGTTATGCAGAGAACTGCATTATGGGAGTTGTCAGGTGACCAACTCCTGCTCACGAGACGTCTTCTCCCAGTGTGCAGTACACAGGGCGGCCACAAGAGGCCCCCGCACCGACATTCTTGCTTGGGGCCCCTTGGCAATAATAGAAAGCTACAGAGCCGGAGCCGTGAAGCGAATCCACTGTGATAGTGCGCCCTCTGCTGGTAAAGACGGATATACGACGATATTTATTTCATGTTTTACAGTTGTATTGTTGGGATTATTTTGTGTAATTTAGAATGTGTTGTAACTTAGTTACATGTACTATTATTTGGGTTATTTTATTAAATTAAAATTGTATGTTTAGCTCCAATATTTCATTGTATTTTGTAGAACAGTGCCTTCATTTGTTCATAATAATAAGGAACAAGGGAGAGACAATATTTTGGAACAAAATAACATTTGTATTGTAGTAACAGGCCATTGCTGTGATCAGTACAGAAAAGGAGAGAAATCATTGGGTTAATAATGTCATCTTGCAGATGCCATAACAAAGTAAAACATAAAATTTGTACCTTCAGGGTCTTCCCTGTTTCCTAAATTCAGCAACAATCTTTCTGTTGAATTCCTCAACTTCACTAAAACAAAGACATCAACACCGTTGTCAATAATGTGTAAAAATCAAATGTTGTATGTTTGAAGGTCTGTTCTAGAGTGGCCACATCTGTGATTGGTAAATCCTGAAAATGAAATGAAATAGCAGGATATTAATGAATGTCTTACAAATATGTAAATTGTTACATTTTTGAAAGTTACCGTCATAATTGACAGATCTAGTGAAGTGCAGTTTAAGGTGACGCTTCACTCTTCCCAGATCTGTCGACTTGAAATGGTTATGACCACAGAATGGACAGTGGAAATCACTGCAGCAATCTGTGCACCTCTTAATAATAATAATTCTGGGCTAATAATGATAATAATAATACGGTCAAAACTAGTCTGGAATGACATATACATGCAACAAAGTGCCATTAATAATGGTGCCAGAATTTGTGTACATTAAAATCTCTTTTCAAGAGTGTCCTGGCCAAAATACTTTAAAATTAAATATGCAATAATTTGCCACAGAAAGTAAACGTACCCTTAATACATATGAATAAATTATATATTTACTTTACAGCCTGCATTTTTGGGTAGCCTATGTAATTGGATTATGTATTGTTTTTACTAATTTACAACTAGCTTAAACGCTATTTTAAGCAGAAAATTATGTTTTAAACTTTAAGTGTTAGCTTTAGCAAACAACAGAAGCATCTACGATTTCAAAATTTGTTGAATACCGTCGTATATCCGTCTTTACCAGCAGAGGGCGCACTATCACGGTGGATTCGCTTCACGGTAGATCTGTCTCGGCTCCGACTCTGCAGCTTTCCCTACTCCCCCTTGGTACCCTTGCTACGCCACTGCCCGGATACTGTATATAGGCCCGATATCAAAATGACCCTAATATCACGATTTTCATGTTTCTCTGCTCACCTGAGGCCTTGGAATGTGTGGGAGGGCCCATTCAGAGCTCTGACTGAGCTCTTTCCGTTGCAATCATATCATTTTCGGTTTCCGCAGATATCGGCCCAATATCGAAAATACGCTGATATTGGTGCTGATATATCGGTCAGGCCCTAGATGAAAGTATAACATAGTAAGTTGTTCTGCCTTCAATGGCCAGCCATGAAATGCCAGTGCTCTTGTTCTGACGCATGTTGTGTGTGTCGTGTGCAAACAAATTATTATATATATTTTTTTCATTCAGCCCTGCGGCCCAAAAAAATAAAAAACTTTATTTGTGTGCTGTGAGGGATTCCCCTCCCCTCAATTACCTTTGAGCACATTATATATTTTTTCTCTCGTTATGGAACTTTACGGCCCCGTAGTAGCGTGGTGTGTGTGTGTGTGTTTTTTAAATAAAATTGTTATTTTTTAGGTTATTCCCAAGATAATAAAAAAAAATGCCTGTACATTATTCTATGACCTTTTAGGGCTTCCGTATTAAACAAAGAATGCAACTTTTGCACTAGAAATAAGTCAGTGCCAGCTAACACACTTGCATTAAAGATTAACCTAAAAAAGATTTGTAATGAAATAAAGGCGACTGTCGTGTGTAGGATGTTTTCCTGAAATATATATATAAAATGTGAATGGAAATGTGACTAGTTTTTTAGAGTCCAGAGTCCTGCCTCCATGTTATAAAACCATCCCAGCCGTGTGACTGTGACGGTGATCTTCAAACTTGGAGGGCAACGATTTGTAAAAGACAACAGGCTGTCTACACTAAAATACCTCAGCATTTACACAGTGCCTTATCTCGTTCCTGCCTTTTACAAATGAATAACTTTACTGTACAAATGTGTTATTTCTTAATGACGGTCATGTCATTATGTATCACTAAATAAACCTAACCCAAACCATTTTCATAACCTTAACCATAACGAGTTAGATTTTGTCCATATCTAACACATGTGACAGTAAAATAGCGGGAACAGTCAGACGGCATCATAGACAAGGAAAGTGCATTTCCATAGTAAAATATATATATAAAATATATCCCTCTGTCTGACTCTTTGCAGTTGCTGTAGAGACTCACCATGCCGTACCGTTGGGCTGAGGAAGACTTTGAGCTTCCACCTGGAGTGGAGCGGCTGGGATCAGCTGCTCCTAAAGACAGTGAGTGTCATTCACAACAGTGAGTTCAGAAAGCTGCACATTAGAGTGAAAGAGCTGAGGACAGAGTTATTGGTGAGAGACAGAGCAGGTCACGACACCCTGTTATGAGCGAGGTCAACTTCAGAGAGTCTCCACTGTTTAATATCACAGCTACTATCATTTTACATTATGAACTGCAACATCATTTTAATTACTACTATTCTATTATGTAGCCATGAGGCTTAAAACACATGATTGTATTTTACACCAGCTCGAGTAAAGAAATGATTGAGGACATCAGAGTTTCAAAGAGATGCAAACAGTGATGTGCTCTGGAGCTGACCACGACCATAAACTAAAGGGATATGGAAACGTCCCCACGGCTTTATTCAGAGTTTATTGAGCACAACCAAAGCTGTTGTGGGACATGAACGTGTGTTACAGTTTGACTCTTGTTTCCCTAAGATCGTTACTACGTGATGTACCACGGCACCAGCAGCAGCAGTGCCCAGGTCATCCTGAAGTCAGGGTTTCAACAGTCTCCAGACGGGATGCTGGGCCGCGGGGTCTACCTGAGCCGGGACCTGCAGAAGGCCAGCCGCTACCCCCTCAAATGGCCTGAAAGCGACCGCGTTGTCATCAAGGTACGGTTTATGATCCTCCAGGCTCCATTGAGCTTCAGCAGCTCTGAGGGACAGGGGACAGGACACTGACTTTCTCACACAATTTAACTCACTCTAATGGATTTGTGGCTCCGAAAAGTCGGGCGTTTTACTTGGGATACTGAATGCCGTGAAAACTACAGGACATGAAATACAATGCTTTAAACCAGCGGCGTCGGAAGCGTTTGAAAGTGGGGGGGACACATTTCAAAAATGGGGAGAGGGGGGGGGGTCGACTTCATAAAATTAAGAACTACAGTGGGACAAGGTCAGGGCAAAAACAGGGCAATGTTAGGGCTTTAGCGAGACTACATCCATTGGGTGCTACTTCAGGAAAACATGAGACTCGATCAGCTCAGCAGCGCCCTCCTCGCAGCTGGGTGGACATATAGGGCGGATAACACAACACCTCTGGAGCAGCTGTTCTCCTGTCCAGCCCTGGCTTTATGACGCTTTGTGAAAAACTCAGTGAATGAAGCGTTCTTATGAGATGGCGCGCTCGTGTTTGCGTCCACATTTATTCTGATTCAGCCACACACGTTAACTCCTGCCATCGCAAAGAAACATCTCAACGCTTGTATCTTCACATTTCCCACAAACGCAGATAAAATTGAGTCAAGGGGTAAAGGAAGCAAACATTTATCCGTCAAATGAATAATTCAGATATTATTTCATTAAGTTAGACTCCAGACAGGTATTGACCAGCTGAACACTCGTGCTAGCCCGATGCAGTTTCCCCAAACTCACGCTACATCAGTTTCATCACTCGCTTTACAAACACATCAAAACTGATGTTCCTTACCTTAAAGTTACTGGTCAGGCCCTTTGTAACAATGAAGACAGGGAAACACGCTGTCCACCTGCCGAGGACCGCGAAAAGTCCTGCTCCTCCATGTGATAATCCGTGAAAAACTCCGAAGACACGATGCACGAGTGTCCTTGTGCTTTGGTCAAATCTGTCAGTCTGTCCAAAGATAAGCCTCCAGTATTCTCACTTTAGCCTTTTTTCAGCGGTTTACAGAGCCATGTTTACATTTCAGCCGCTCTGAGGTGATGGAGGCGGAGCTGCATAAACACAGCTACGCAAAGCGGAGCGTATGCGCCGCGGAGCGACGCGATACTGGCGCGGATAATGCCAAAAAATATTGTTTTTTATGGAAAATAAGGCGCGGGTCATATTTTATTGTTTGCCCTCGGGGAGCCTATTGAAAAGGTCCAGTCTAAACTAGTAAATGTAAAGTCAATGAAAATTAACGTTTTGAAAAAGTGGAGGGGACCAAACAACCACTTTTCAAAAGTGGGGGGGACACGTCCCCCTCACAATGAATGGTTCCGACGCCCATGCTTTAAACATACATTTCAGTCACAGATAACATAAATGTGGTACAAAATGGCTACCTCGTGGCCGCCTGCCACTTCGGAGGTTCTTGGGCAGATAATATTTCAGTCTTGTGCATACTAAATTAACACACAATAATTAGAACAATGTACTTTTCAGATATAAAGAATAATTCGACACAATATAACAAAAATACCTGTGCAGCTAGCTAATTCGCCTTGCTGCTGCGGATGGCTCGGTCAAAGTCTTTTTCATGTCTGGGGCTCTGGGCGAATGCAGGTCTCGCAGCCTCTTATACTACAACTAAAACCTTGCGGAATAACAAAATAAAATTCCCATTTATAACAAAATAAACGTATCCTATTTACAAAATGTAACATAAATTCACAACGTGAGCCATAATAATATTCAACAAAAAATATTAATACCTTGAAACAAAAAATACTAAGTGTAAGTCCTTCAACGAAACTTACAGGATTTATCATGACATTCAATAGCTACATTTGCAAAATATATGTTTTCTCATTTGAAGAAGAAAAAGAAATGTATATCGCGCCTTTCACTGACATAGTCACAAACGCTTTTAATGAGACAATTAGTACATGTTTTTAGTGGTAAGGGAAAACCTAAGGGTACCCGGAGGAACCTACACAGACACGGGGAGAACATGCAAACTCCACAGAAAGGCCCCGTCCAGGTGGGAATCGAACCCGGGACCTTCTGGCTGTGAAGCGAGAGCGCTAACCGCGGCGCTACTGTGTCGCCTTGAAATTGGCAATTTCTTTGTGAAATTTTGGGGGAAGTTCAGCTAATCTCCTGTCATCTGCTTGTTTAGGTTAAAGTTAACGTTGGGAAAGTTATTGCCATCAACCGCCAGAACCACCCTCAGCAGAAAACCTGGCACGACCACGGCTATGACACGGCGTGGGTGCCCCCTAACTGTGGGATGGTGCCTAGCGGCCTGGAGGAGGACTGTGTGTGGGACCCACAAAGAATCAAAATCGTCAGGGCCATCAAGCCACAGCCAGTGGTTCAGCCTGGAGGAGGAGGAGCTTATCATTGTTAATGTGCTGCTCCATACAGGGCCTAACGCAGAGGCTCAGGGGACACTAGTCCAGCTTTATAACACTGTTGGTTCAGTTTATAAGAAAACACTGTCTTAGTTAAGTTTAGAAAACAAAGATTATTTTTAGAAACAGAAATTGTCTGTATTTTCTCTTGTATTTTTCTACCTTTCTATATTGAAGTTGCAAATGTTCGACAGAAAGGTTTTCTGTGCGTCAAAACAATCAAGGAATAAAATGTAATTGGTGAATGAGTTTATGAACTTCATGATTTCATTGGTGTCTTTACAGAGATGTGTATCTTAATGATTTTTGGCATCTTCCTACACTGTTTTAAAATGGCCTAATGTTGAAGCACAAGGGAACATTGTCCTTTCATAGGACTATTAGACCTAATATTTATATAAAACATTGAATTGCCACTGGGCGACATCGAGCTCGCTCATATGCTTTTTAATTAGATGCACAGTGTTTTTCTCACAAATGTCTGAGGGGATCATTTACTAAGTGTTTGCTTCATGTGCAAAACAAGTACATGTGCAAAAGTGGATCAGCAGCCGAGTCATTTGTGCATTTACGCTGCATTCTGTCATTTACAAATCAGATTTGGGGTCTTTATGGTGAATTAGGTGCGACATGGCCACAACAAAGCCTATTTATTTTGCAGCTTGCACTCGCTATTTAGCACCTGTCTTTGTAAATGAACCCATTAGTTTTCAATGTAGTAAATTTGGACAAAACTAATTTTGTTCCATTTTATACATAAAAAAAAAAAAAAATCAAATAGGTTTAGTGACTTTAATTTAAGAAAGTCCTGTCCTCGTATTTTCCCTGGTTTGTTTATGCACACCTGTGAAACATCAGAAAGAAATCAGATTATATCAATATATTACCACACAAAAGTTTGGGGTCAGTTCAAATGTCCTTATTTTGAAAGAAAAGCACAGTTTTCACATTAAATGAATCATAAATACAGTCTAGACCAGGGGTGTCCAAAGTGCGGCCCGGGGGCCAAATGTGGCCCTCAGACTCATTTTTGGTGGTCCTGGGCCTTCTTGCTGAATCGGTAACATCATCAGAGATGGTCCTTTTTAATTGAAATGTAATAATTCTACACAATTCTAACCAAACAACGAACATTTTATTGTGAGACTGAGCAGGATGAAGGTTTTAAGCAAAAATAAAGGTGTGGGGCACAATGTAAACCTCTGCTAGTCGAAGGTTTCGGGGCACTGATCACTGAAGTATGGCCTTTCACCCCGTGTACGCTTTAATATGCGCCCCCCATGAAAAACATTTGGACTAGGAGTGTGACAATATATTGATTTCCGATATATTTTGCGGGACGATACGATACCGATACTTTTTATTACGATATCGATACGTTTGATGACGTCATGCATACTAATGAGGCAGCAGTGCTCCACTGTTTTCACAGTCAATAGAGGCCAACAATGATCAAGAATTCAGTCAGACCAGCAGGGGGCAGCACTACAGTTTGAAGCACTTGGACCAAACACTGTCACACAAATACATTACTTTTAATGATAGTTTTTATAATTATAAAGAAGATTAATTTGGGGTTGATTTATTCCTTTTTAAATAGGACTGTGGTTCTTGTTTATTTAATTGTAAATAATTCAATGACAGATCTATGACCCATTTTCATTCTTCGTATCGTGAGATTATCATTATCGTGAGCCCCTAGTTTGGACACCCCTGATCTAGACATTGTTAATGTTGTGAATGCCTATTCTAATGGAATACCTATAGGTGTGCAGAGGTGCATCGCTCCAGTGTTCTAATGGTGTAATTGACTCTGTGCATAACCAAGAAGTGACTTCCTGTCTCGATCCAGCACGCCAAAATAAAAGCACACAGCTCGTCTCATTGATTAGTTCAGCAGGTATTTGCAACATTACAACAATATAATTAAATACACACATTTGAAGTGTTTTGTCTGTAAATAGTTAGGCAGAAAGAAAGTTGAACTAATGAATAAGATGGTGCTTTATTTTGGCGTGCTGGATCGAAACAGGAAGTCACTTCTTGGGCGGCGTTGTTATGATTTGAAGTTATGCACAGAGTCAATTATGCTAGCACTGCTGAAAACTGTTGCGCTGATTAGAGAAGCTACAGAACAGTCCTGGGTGACCCAGAGCTGGGGAGGAGGAGTCTGTAAATCCCCCTCGAACGTGGTCATTGTGGTAAACGGGGAGGAGTGAGGAGGAGTCGTCTATTCTTTTTAACGGTCTATGTGAATAAGGTGATGATTAAATAAAGAAGAAGAAAGCTACACGGTTTAAAATTTGCACAAAACTTGATTTCCTCAAACTGACTTCCCCCTGGCCTCTCCTCGCGTGTGTGCAGCGTTTCTGAAAGTGCGGTCTGCGTACGGCAGGTACAGACCTAGTGTGGTGGTGCGTAATGTTTCACGTTCAGTTTGATTTCTATAAATACCACCTTTGGCGCAGAACAGTTCGTACGGAAGGTTTTGGCCTCATTTTGTCCGTACATGAGTTTTATAAATGAGACCCCAGGGGCCTCATTTATAAAACTGTCCGTGAGACTATGCCTATAAGAGTCTGTACGAGCAAAACCCAAACTTCATGTACAGAGAAAAAAAATGGGATTTATGAAACCCTCCGTATGTGCAGCACCACGTAAACTCCCCTTCATTGATTCCACCTGGAGCAGAAATGTGCGCACATGACCCCTCCTCAGGCCACGCCCCCTGCACGCCTCCATGTCACCATGGACATGCAAAGTAACTTATGAATGAGATTTACCTAAACATGAGGCGATAATGAGTTCGTAATGTCAATACTGTAGTAAACTTCGATAAAGTGGTGATTCTGAGTGTTATATGGATGCATAATGTACACAAACAGGAGGAAGTGGATTGTCTGCCTCAGATTCATAGTTTGGACTGGTTATGCTTGTGGAAATGACTCAACATGATGACCGTGGTGAATGCTGTTTAGAGGCTGATTTATGTGGTGACGCTAAGTAGCTCCAATAATCAAAATATTTAAAAAAAAAGGTTGAATATAGGTATATATCTATAGTTTAATCAATGTTGAATCCGTGTTTAAAAAACATTTGAATTTCGACATCTATTCAACTCCTATTTGCATGACACTGATTCCATGTCAAAAAAGATAAAAAATTCGAGCACTTTCAATCGCAGTTCAACATCTATTCAATCACAGGCCATAACACTATTTCGAGAGAGAGCGAGAGCGAGAGAGAGAGAGAGAGAGAGAGAGAGAGAGGGTTATGTAATTACTCTTCTCTCTCGTGTGTTTAATCCAGATCCACGCGCTAAAAAGATCCATCACTAAAAAGCTGTTTAGTTGCCGTGCGTAAAGCAGAGTGAAACCACGCGGTGTTTAACAGGGAGAGAGAGCCCCGCGTGTACGTCCATTAGATGTCGCCGTTGCTACAGCAGGTGTGGTGGCGGACAGAGATATCGTAAAGCAGGGTGGTGTCGCAAAACCACAAGGCAGAGTTTCTTTGCGAAAAAGTTCTTTTTTATTCTTGTTTATAATCACTTAATATAAACTTAGACGATGCATAGTGACAAGACAACACTAATACATTATTGTGGCCTATTTAATGACATATTTGCTTTAATAATTGATTAAATTAGGTTAGAAACGATCGAACAATAGAAGAGAAATGGCACGATAGGCACTTTTCTATCGTCCCCACGATATGTATCGTCATATCGCCCAGCACTAACGCACACACACACACACACGCACACACACACACGCACGCGCACACACACGCACACACACACACACACACATGATAAGATAATGGACGTAGGGCTGAGTCTGGCTACAGATGAACCAGGTAAGGAAACACCATCAGAGTGATTGATGACTGATTGAAGTGTCTGGAATTGAACCCAAGGATGAACTGCAACAGTTTTGTAAAGAGGAATAGTCCATCCTGATCGTTGTGCACGTCTAATCTGCAACTACAGGAACGTCTGGTGAAGTTATTGCTGCCAAGAGAGGGTCAACCAGTTCTTAAATCTAACAGTGTACTCACTCATTCCTCCCCTGTGAATGTTTGAGTGTTACTAACAATAAAACGTGATAAAATGTAATTGTTTGGGTGATTTTAATCAGGATCAGACCACATTTTGTGACCAATTTAGGCAGAGCTGTAAGAAATTCCAAACGGTGTACTTACTTTCCACTGTAATTGGTCATGATTTGATGAATCCTCTTCATTAGTGCATAATGCACATTGTTGGATGTAGACATTTTGGACTTGGATTTTGTTTAAAGGAACAGGCCTCCGTTTTTCCATACTGAGATATGTTCTTACCTGAGCTTAGATGAGTTGATACGTACCTGTCTGGTCTCAGTCATGCAACGGTGGCCTGTTCCTTTAAGATTGTACCCAGCTTTCTTTAGTTTGACCTTTTTTTTTGTGATATAGTGTTTATAGTGTCACTTTCCTTTGGACACTCACTATTTATTTATTTATCTATCCTGCCTCCATGTTATTAAACCATCCCAACTGTAAATTTGAACAAAGTCGTATCAGCCTTTGCACAACACTATTTTCTTATTATTCAAACTATCTGCTATGTTGTTGCCTCCATATGATAATGCATCATGTTACTTTTTGTTAATTTCATGCACTTGGTAGCGGTTTGAGACTAAACAAATTAATAAATAACTTACACTGATAACATGCGGCAGGTGAAAGTGACTGAATGGCAGTAGCCTATTTGTACAGCTGTTTTATAAGGCAGCTGACAAAAAATGGCCTGCATTCAATGAGAACCATGAGAAAGAAAACCACTGCGACCAAAAACGGTGGCCTGTTCCTTTAATGACGGTCATGTCATTATGGATCAATGTGACATAACCTTAACCGTAACGAGTTAGATTTTGTCCATGTCAAACACATGTGAGAGTAAAATAGCCGGAAACAGTCAGGCGGCATCGTAGACACTTTGCAAGGGAAAGTGCTGTGAATTTCCATAGTAAAATATATCCCTCTGTCTGACTCTTTGCAGTTGCTGTAGAGACTCACCATGGCGTTCCGTTGGGCTGAGGAAGACTTTGTGCTGCCGGACGGAGTGGAGCAGCTGAGATCAGATGCTCCTAAAGACGGTGAGTGTCATTCACAACAGTGAATTCAGAAAGCTGCACATTAGAGTGAAAGAGCTGAGGACAGAGTTATTGGTGAGAGACAGAGCAGGTCACGACACCCTGTTATGAGCGAGGTCAACTTCAGAGAGTCTCCACTGTTTAATATCACAGCTACTATTATTTTACATTATGAACTGCAACATCATTTTAATTACTACTATTCTATTTTGTAGCTTTTAAGCTTAAAACACATGATTGTATTTTACACCAGCTCGAGTAAAGAAATGATTGAGGACATCAGAGTTTCAAAGAGATGCAAACAGTGATGTGTTTGGAGCTGAGTTCAGATTTTACAACTTTTCAGTATCAGACGTCACAACACGACCATAACCTAAAGGGATATGGAAACGTCCCCACGGCTTCAGAGTTTTATTGAGCACAAACCAAAGCTGTTGTGGGACATGTGTGTTACAGTTTGACTCTTGTTTCCCTAAGATCGTTCCTACGTGATGTACCACGGCACCAGCAGAGACAATGCCGAGAAGATCCTGAAATCAGGACTGTTTAAACAGTCTCCAGACGGGATGCTGGCCCCGGGTCTACCTGAGCCGGGACCTGCAGAAGGCCAGCCGCTACCCCCTCGACTTGCCTGAAAAGGACCGCGTCGTCATCAAGGTACGGTTTATGATCCTCCAGGCTCCACTTGTTCAAACCAGGTCCAAACTGGGACTAAACAAAGAAACCAGGTCCACATTAGGGCTAACTCTGTATGTGGCTAATAGTAGCACAAAGTAGGAGGAGCTAACACCAGAAACACTTTTTACTCTCCACAGAAGCCACTTATCCACAAAAGTACTTTCTTTAAAAAGCTTCATAAAACATGTAGCCCATGACTGAAACATAGTCCTGTCATGTTGGTCTCAAAAGCTTCAGTTTCCTCATGTAGCTTCACAGTGACAGCAGCTAATGCTAATGCTAATGCTAATCTGCTCTCAGACACAGAGCAGGAGCATCAGGAGGATGAGTTTTTTCCCCCCTTTTTGTGGAGGCAGCCAATCAGCACTGAGCTGGTGGATGTTACAACCCGCCCTTTGCTTTAAAGCCGAGCCTCAGAGCAATAAGAGTCGGCCAATCAGAGGCTACGCTCTAAAGAGAGAGCTTCAGGAGGATTTTCCATTGAGCTTCAGCAGCTACAGGGAAGGCCTCACTGCAACAGCTGATTAAACACTGACTTTCTCACACAATTTAACTCACTCTAATGGATTTATCATGACATTAGCTAAATTTTCAAAATATATATATTTTTTATTTGAAGAAGAAGAACATTATTTATATAGCGCCTTTCACAGACATAGTCACAAAGCGCTTTGTATGAGACAATTATACATTCACTCCACACTCGGTGGTTAGCTACGTTTGTAGCTTCAGTTTCCCCTGGGGGAGACTGATGTCGTGACTGAACACTTCTGCAACTTCTCTGTGAAATTTTGAGGGACGTTCAGCTAATCTCCTGTCATCTGCTTGTTTAGGTTAAAGTTAATGTTGGGAAAGTTAAACGTATCGACTACCAGGACCACCCTCAGCAGAAAACCTGGCATGACCACGGCTACGACACGGCGTGGGTGCCCCCTAACTGTTTGATGGTGAAGAGCGGCCTGGAGGAGGACTGTGTGTGGGACCCCAGAAGAATCGAAGTCATGAAGGCCATCAAGCCACAGCCCGGAGGAGGAGGAGCTGCTCATCATTATTAATGTGCTGATCCATACAGGGCCTAACACAGAGGCTCAGGGACGTTAGTCCAGTTTTATAACACTGTTGGTTCAGTTTTAAGAAAACACTGTCTTAGTTAAGTTTAGAGAACAAAGATTATTTTTAGAAACAGAAATTGTCTGTATTTTCTCTTGTATTTTTCTACCTTTCTATATTGAAGTTGCAAATGTTCGACAGAAAGGTTTTTTATGCGTCAAAACAATCAAGGAATAAAATGTAATTGGTGAATGAGTTTATGAACTTCATGATTTCATTGGTGTCTTTACAGAGATGTGTATCTTAATGATTTTTGCATCTTCCTACACTGTTTTAAAAAATGGCCTAATGTTGAAGCACAAGGGAACATTGTCCTTTCATAGGACTATTAGACCTAATATTTATATAAAACATTGAATTGCCACTGGGCGACATCGAGCTCGCTCATATGCTTTTTAATTAGATGCACAGTGTTTTTCTCACAAATGTCTGAGGGGATCATTTACTAAGTGTTTGCTTTATGTGCAAAACAAGTACATGTGCAAAAGTGGATCAGCAGCCGAGTCATTTGTGCATTTACGCTGCATTCTGTCATTTACAAATCAGATTTGGGGTCTTTATGGTGAATTAGGTGCGACATGGCCACAACAAAGCCTATTTATTTTGCAGCTTGCACTCGCTATTTAGCACCTGTCTTTGTAAAGGAACCTATTAGTTTTCAATGTAGTAAATTTGGACATAACTCATTTAGTTCCATTTACTAGAAAAAAAACACAAATAGGTTTAGTGCCTTTAATTTAAGAAAGTCCTGTCCTCGTTGCGCGGCTGTATTTCCCTGGTTTGTTTATGCACAACTGTGAAACATCAGAAAGAAATCAGATTATATTAATATATTGTATTTTCTATATGAATTACAGCTCAATAGTTTGGGGTCAGTTCAAATGTCCTTATTTTTGAAAGAAAAGCACAGTTTTTTACAATAAATGAATCATAAATACAGTCTAGACCATTTGAAGTGTTTTGTCTGTTAATAGTTAGGCAGAAAGAAGTTGAACTAATGAATAAGATGGTGCTTTTATTTTGGCGTGCTGGATCGAAACAGGAAGTCACTTCTTGGGCGGCATTGTTATGATTTGAAGTTATGCACAGTCAGTTATGCTAGCACTGCTGAAAACTGTTGGGCTTATTAGAGAAGCTACAAACTTTGGAGCGGTAGTGTTTAATTTGTGGTATTTCCTTTGAAATATTACAGTTACCACATACTCCCTGTCCTGTTTCTCATCATATATGTTGCTAACTTGCTACTGAAACAGAAATCAAACTTTGACACTCAGTTACAAGTACTTTTCTACTCTTAAATAAATATTTTGGCTGCTCTGCCCACCTCTGGTAATTCCTGCCTGATTCATTGAGCCTTGAGCCGAACAAAACAAGGCTAAATTTGAATTGTTTGTTTTCTCTTATATTTATTTCATGTCAATAATCCACAGTCAAAGTTTCAAATTGATATCTCTACATTTAATTCTTTTCCCTGCAGCGTCTCGCCTCAGTTTTTCCATGAGTGGCAGAATGTCTGATAGAGATGCAGGACTTCACCACAGAGCAAAGGGTTTGGTAGAAATGTCAAATATCTTGTTGGTTAGTGATTAAGTTCACCAGCGTTTCATGTTTATAATCGAAATAATCTCAGGTAAAAAAAAAAGCTACAGGAAATTAGTCCTTTTATGCACAAAAGTTAAACTGCATAACTGATATCTTATTTTTCCTTCATGTTTGAAAAATAAATAAATCAATGTGTTCGGGGGTTCAAATCTTAATAAATAAGGCCTGGTGGGAAAAAATTAGTATAAAAAAGTGAGTATTTGGACCTGTCAGTGCCCAGCGGCTGTATGGGTGGTTCACAAAGAGCCTTTACTTTTCTTGCCAGTGGCTTCACGGGCGCTCCAGGATCAATTGTTTTTAGGGTTTTTGGTAACCATGGAGATGATTGCATCAGCAGTGAAAACCTCCCCTAAAAACATCTGATCCTGGAGCGTCGTAGGAGCCACCGGACACTATGCTACCACCCATAGTGTCCAAACACTCACTAATATCAACTCTTTTACACTAAACGTTACGTCATGTGCCTTATATTAATCAGAGGAATATTTCTATTAATCACAGAGATGCAACACAGGAAGCTCTCAAAGCAAGTTAAGAGAGAACTTAAGCTTGCAAAGATAAAGTCACTGAGTGCCTGTAATCCACGCCCTGCATGGGAAGGCATGAAAATATGATTGTTATGCCAACAAACAGTAGAAGAGTGAAGTCTCACAAAGAGATGTGTGTCTTTAAAAATACTGCTCGTACTCCCTCTAGTGTTCACATCGACAAATGAACTGTCACAAAAGGAAAAGCCCTTTGGTCTCATTAAAACTGTCCGTGAGAATCTGCCTATAAAAGTCCGTACGAGCAAAACCCAAAATTCACGTACGGAGAAAAAAAGGGATTTATGAAACCCTCCGTACGCACAGCACCACGTAAACATGAGGCGATAATGAGAGGGTTTTACTGAGACCCCGGGAGCAGAGAGGGAGGGGCCACACGCCGCAGCAGTGACAGCAGAGGCCGGGTGGATCTTTACTGACATGTTACCGCTGTTTCTCTCATCACAAGTCACCTATATTGACAGAGTGCAGTGTCTCATCAATAAAACTTTTGGAGTTGCACTTTTAGAACGTAAAGAAGAGCCTTTCAGACGCTGATTGTGATATTTCCCAGTGCTGTTCACGGAGCTCAAATTTCCTAAAACTACAGAATAAGCTCGGTGGGCTTTGAATCACTCAAATAGTCTATTGGTTTTTTAGCTCGTTGTACGCGTGCAGTGGGGATGAGGCACCGGTTTGCTTTGGGCGTGAATGAGGAGCAGAGTCCGGGTGGGAGAGAGAGAGAGAGAGAGAGAGAGGGAGGGAGGGAGGTTGTGGAGCTGCAGCGCATGCACGTCTTTGAGTGTCACACATTACTACAATATTTAGAGAAACGAAAGATTGAAACACTACACAAAGCCAACAGTTGATTTCCTAGATTTTATTTTTAATGATCTTAATCATTTCTGTTGAAAATAAAGAAATGAGCACCAGACTTCATTTCCTCAATCTGACCTCCCCTTGCTGCTTTCCCTCGCCTCTTCTCGCGTGTGTGCAGCGTTTCTGAAAGTGCGGACTGCGTACGACAGGTACAAACCTAGTGTGGCGGTGCGTAATGTTTCACGTTCAGTTCGATTTCTATAAATACCACAGTTCGTACAGAAGGTTTTGGCCGTCTCTCTCTCTCTCTCTCTCTCTCTCTCTCTCTCTCTCTCTCTCTCTCAAAGCGAACCGATGCCTCATCCCCAAACCCTGACTGAGCGAGCTCAAAAAACAATAGACTATCTGAGTGATTCAAAGCCCACCGAGCTTATTCTGTAGTTTCAGGAAATTTGAGCTCCGTGAACAGCACAAGTGTATTTCCAAAGGTTTTATTGATGAGACTCTGCCAGTAGGTTACTTGTGATCAGAGAAACAGCGGTGACATGTCAGTGAAGATCCACCCGGCCTCTGCTGTCACTGCTGCGGCGTGTGGCCCCTCCCTCTCTGCTCCCAGGGTCTCTAAATCTAAACCCCTCTCATTATAGCATTATAGGCCTCATGTTTAGGTAAATCTCATTCATAAGTTACTTTGCATGTCCTTATATGGTGACATGGAGGCCTGCAGGGGGCGGGACGTGAGGAGGGCGGAGAAGCTGTAGCACTCGGAAGAAACCTGGTTGCCCTCTGATCCTCTGTCTCCTCTGAAATGGTGCAGCGCCTCCTGGGTTTGTCCCTGTTTCAGAGCGTGGTGTCCTGCACTAGTCAGCTCCACCTCCTCCTTAATCTTCCTCCCTCCGCTTCACAACAGTCTTTCACCATCTCTATCTCTTACTTGTTTCCTGTAGCTCCTCTTGTGATGCCTCCTCTGTGCTGCAGCTGTGGGGGCTCTTGGTGCCTCTTCAGTGTCTCAGAAGAAGAAATGTGTAGGTCTCAAATGGGTTTAGCTGATAAGCTAGCATTTTGTTTACCTTTAAAAGCCGCTTTCTTCAGGACCATTTTAGACTCTCAAAGTAAACAAATCCACCAAACCTCCACAAAAACTCGGCAAAGACGTACAAAAGTATCCAGAAAAACAATGTATATATATATATATATATATATATATATATATATATATATATATATATATATATATATATGTGACAGGACAGCCTTTTGCGCTCCTGCACGTAGTGGCTGATGAGGCGAGAGGGCGCACTATAAAAAGGGGGGTTCGCTACGCAGCCCGACCTCTCACCTCTGACGTCACCTGCTGCACGGCTGAACACAGGAAGCAAGGGCTGCCGCTGCTTAGGCCGGCTTCTTTGGGCTTCAGTTGCGAAACATGCGCGTAAAGCCAGCAACTTGAATCATGCTTTTCGGTGACTTTAAGGACAACATCTTCTGTTTATTTTTTTAAACATTAGCCTAAAACCTGGTTGTTTTAGCGCGGGGTCCAGTGCGCGTCCTGTCTCCATGGGCTGCCACCATGGGGGGGTCGCAGCTCCGTGTCAGGACTGCGTAATCTGAGCGCTCCGCTTTTATCCCACAGTACGTAGCTACGGTAGCTGCAAACTGTTTGGCTTTTAAAGTAATGTCAAAACTAAAACTTAACATCATCAAACAGGGTCCTGCCTCCCCTTCTGACTGGATGCAATTCTGTGGACGCTGTCCAGTTCTACTTATGAGTGTTTTTTAGGTTTTCCCAGTGTTTCCTCTGAAGGGCCCTCTGGCTCGGGAGCAGTGACAGGCTGTGGCTGTGTGGGTGCTGCTCCCGGTGCAGACGGCTCCTCAAATGGGGTTTCCACATTCTTCCATCTGTACCCAGCCTTGTGTGTGTGTGTGTGTGTGTGTGTGTGTGTGTGTGTGTGTGTGTGTGGTGTGTGTGTGTTGTGTGTGTGTGTGTGTGTGTGTGTGTGTGTGTGTGTGTGTGTGTGTGTGTGTGTAGACAGTGGGGTAAAAGTTTGAGTGTGTGTGTAATGTTTGTATATATCCAGAGGGATGGAGGGGGTGCGGGCGTATTATTTTAAATGTTGTAAAGCACTTTGTGATACCTTTCGGTATGAAAAGCGCTTTATAAATAAAGTTTGACTGAGTTTGATTGATCTCTTGAATACATGCGCATTTTTCTTTTTCTCAGTTATGCATGTGTGACCTATGAGGAGCTGCTTTAACCTGTTATATCCCCGCCTGAACTGAGCGCATTTTCTCCAGGTCAACTTTACCCAAATCTAAAAGCTTCTAAAAGCGGCAAACACGAGAATAAAAACGCAACAAAAAAAGTGACAAAAGAGCGACAAATACGTGCTGGAAAGGCAACAATAACACAATAAAAAAGCGACAAAAAACACGACTAAAGAGTGATGGAAAAGCGTGATTTCCCTCGTGAGGCTCTTGGACGGGTGGTTTTGTAGGTTGTAATTGTAGGTGGTCCTGCCTGAGCCCACTACCAGCACAGATGCCCTCCGCCTTCTCTTCTACCTGATGCTACAAGTGAAGGTGGGCTTGTGTAAAGACTCTGATGAACTCAAAGGTTACTGACGTATTGGCTTTTTGTTATTCTGACATTTAACAATTTAAAACAAACCAACAAATAAGGATAAAAGTAACTTACAGTAAATAAACTGATGTTTATCTTTTTGGAATCTGTTGTCTTCCTTTCTCAACGTCTTACCTACGTGCCCTTATGTAAATGTTCTACTTTCAGGTATTTCTAATTGATCAAATCTCATGGTGTAAGTCGGTCCACTGCCTTTAATTCCTGATGTGCCAGACGGACTGGTTCTTTGTTTGTGTTTCATTTCAACAGAAGAGTCCAGAGTGATGCATGAAAAGCTGACTGTAACATATAGGCTATGGTTTAGGCCTAAGTATAATATAAGAACAAGCCTCTGAAGAAGGCTGTTGGTCCAGGCACAGGATTAAAGGATGTGACTTGGTTGTTTCAGCTCAAATAAATATAAATGCAATCGTCTTTTATGGAATAAATGAACATTGTTGTTTGTGCTGCAATACCAAGTATCGCAGTTTTATCCTGCTCCTTTGTTTCCCTGTAACAGTTACACAACACTGTGTTACGTTTTGTGTTAATGCACTTTTCAATCACACTTCAATAAAATGACATTTGGTTTATATGGACACATTCTTTTACCAAATACATGGCTCTCACGTTCTTTTTACACATTTGAAGGTAAACATATTATCATAATTACTTGCTGTATCGTGATTCGTATCGGATCAGCCCTTATTATCGTGATATGTATCGGATCGTGACAAAAGTGAATCGTCCCAGCCCATAGGTTTTACTATAGGTATTGAAAAAAGTACCATTCAGGCATTGGTATCATAAACCAAGTATTGGACATGCTCTGCTGGGCCTTCTTGATGAAATGTTGTGTGACAATAGCAACTCAGCAGCTGATAATGAATGACATACTATTCTGCACTACACACAACTATCCCTTTTACCATCCGCTCTCACCACAACTGTATGCACTGTTTTTAATACAACACATAATACAATACATGGCCATATTATCACCACCAAGTGTAAAAACTTGGAAATTAATGAGTAATGTCCGATTGCTTTGAGAATATAACTCCAATCACTGTTTCATAATATTTGTAGCAGCTATTATTGATTATCTCCACAGTCACAATGAGTCACCGGACAATGAGGAACATCACACAGACGACCAGAGAGACGGGAGCTATTTCAGTCCATATAATCCCAACAAAAGAGTTGGTTTATAATAATTGGCCCTTTTATAATAAATAGACACACCTGTAATTACAAAGTATGTAATGACAGGGCCGCACGGTAGCACAGCGGTTAGTGCTCGTGCTTCACAGCTAGAAGGTCCCTGGTTCGATTCCCACCTGGACGGGGCCTTTCTGTGTGGAGTTTGCATGTTCTCCCCGTGTCTGCGTAGGTTTCCTCCGGGTACTCCGGTTTCCCCTACCACTAAAAACATGTACAATAGGGCAGGATGAATGAGAGTGTGTTTGAGAGTGTGAATGGGGGACGACGGATGGAAATTAGCCTATGGCTACAATCCGGTGTGGCGTGTTTACATGCATGAGACCCATGTATGTTCATTAACATGCACTGTCCCGACCAAATAAACCAATAAATAATAAAACATCACAGGCTCTATGAGGGAGTGCCTACCTGACCAGTTCTTTTTTTAACCTGTTTTTAATATGAACATAAATACATTTCAATGTTTTCTCTTAATCCAATCCACTTTATGTATATAATACATTTAAACAACAAAAAGTGCTGCACATAAGATCATAAAAACAATTAACGGATTCAATATTAATAATTAGCTCTACCACTAAAAAGAAATAGATTAAAAATAAAACACTACATTCTAATACACTAAGACCTACATAAAACAATACTATGAATAGAAATAAAATGGAAATGCACTTTTACACATATTTAAAGCAGTGTTTATCTTTTAACTTCAGATTTAACATTTGTATGTCTATATTTCAACCACGTTTATCCAAATACATGGCTCTCACGTTCTTTTTACACATTTGAAGGTAAACATATTATCATAATTACTTACTGTATCATAAATCAGCCCCTTATTATCATGAAATGTATCGGATCGTGACAAAAGTGAATCGTCCCAGCCCATAGGTTTTACTATAGGTATTGAAAAAAGTACCATTCAGGCATTGGTATCATAAACCAAGTATTGGACATGCTGGGCCTTCTTGATGAAATGTTGTGTGACAATAGCATGAAGCATCAGAATAATCAAGAAATTAAACTCGTTCAATAATGAAAGTGTGAATTTTATTTTTATAAATATAGGCTATTGTATGATGATGTATAGGCTATGGAGTTATTTTACTTGTGTTTCACCACTTGTGTGTAAAAATAACACTGAGTGTGAAGAAGGATCAATAGGTGTGTTTAAGATGATGCTTCTTTGCTGCCTCTGTTAGTTTCTATTTAGTTATGGGGTGTGGAGCTGACCTCGTGGTTGTGTCCGTGTGCGTAAATAATAAAACCAACACATCAGGACAACCTTTGTACGGCACGGTGGCGCAGCGGTTAGTGCTCGTGCTTCACAGCTAGAAGGTCCCGGGTTTGATTCCCACCTGGACGGGTCTTTCTGTGTGGAGTTTGCATGTTCTCCTGTGTCTCTGTAGGTTTCCCCTACCACTAAAAATTGTCGTCCCCACTACCACACGGGGATGATGAATGGAAATTAGCCCAAGGCTACAATCCAGTGTGGCTTGTTTACATGCATGAAACCCATGTATGTTCATTAACATGCACTGTCCCCCTGACCAAATAAATCAATAAATGACTATTTAATAAAGAAGACAAACTCTGAATCATCTACACATTACGTTCTTGCCGATACCCCCTGGCGGTCACAACATAATAAAGCCAGTCAAGTTATCTCTCCCCAAAACACAAAAACAATACTCAGGGCCGGATACCTGGGGTTACAGAACCCTTCTCAGCTGGGCTAAGAATGTAAGTATGTGTCGTGTACTCTAAAATACTCAATATTTTAGAGTTCATGCCCCTTGCCTTATCTTTTCCTTTTGGCTGTTTCCATGGTGATTCCTCTGCATCCTCTCACACAAACCGACTTGTGGTTCCCAAAGAGGGGTTGTGGGACGCTGGAGTAAAACAGAATATTTTAGTGAAATTAAACCAAATGTCAAACTACAGTGTCCAAACTAGCACCACTAAACCACATTTTAAATGTTTTGCACCGTGAATTATTATAAACTAACTACTTTTTTTCTTTGCAGAAATGGGTCCCGGGTTGTTGGTTGAGTGATTTTGGGGGTCGCACTCACTGTTTTATGACAAAGACAGAAGTGATGATGATGATGATGATGATGATTTACTGTATGTCCAATTCTGTTGCTGAGCGTCTTTAACCTCTTAACCCCCACCTGAACTGAGCACATTTCCTCCAGTTTGGTTTTATCCAAACCTAAAAGCAAAGCATCAAAATAGCGACGAAAATGCAACAAAAAAGTGATAAAAACGCAGAGACAACATGATAAAAAAGTTTTCACTTTTGTAGGTCTTAGCTTTCAAATGAGGCATTACTCTGTTGCTCTCCAAAGCCGAACGTGAGAAAATGCGCTCGGTTTCAGAAAAATACATTTAAAATGATTTCAAATCTTATTGTAAATAAACAGGTATTTTATTTCTGAATTGTTAGTCAGTTTTCAATATTAATTTCTACGTGCTAAAGAAAATCCTACTACACCATAAAAAAAAAAAACACTTTTAGGCTCCATGAGTCACTGAAATTCCACCGCACGAGCTTCAGGACACTCCCTGTTCAGTTTCTTCTTACATTTAGAGGAAAGTGAAACTAAAGTGAAACTACAGTACTTAAGTGAACTTAAGGAGATCGACCTTTATTCCACAGGAGCCTCCGCAGAGACACAGTCGCACTAAAAACGGTGAGTCCCACATTTATACCATTTATAACAATGACATTAAGAGAAGACGCTCAAAAGTTCTTTGACCCATTTAGTTTTTATTTTATTTTATTTCATTTCATTTCATTTTTGTTTTATTTCAGTCATGTAATTTTCTTTGTTCACATTGTTTGTTTTTTACACTACGGAAGCCCTAAGAGATCATAGAATCAGATTTAATAATGTACAGGCATTTTTTATTATCTTGGGAAATAAACTCCAAAACAGTAATAAGTTGTATTTATTTATTCACAAAACATTGTTTTCTTTAAACACACGTGCTACTACGGGCCGCAAAGTTCCATAAAGAGAGAAAATATATAATGTGCTCAAAAGATAGAAACAACAAAATGACTGCTTGCTCTAGGTGTCCCAGTATATTCCAAAAATGTTTTTGTAGGTGCCCTTGGGAAAGGGATCCAAGTTTCAAACAAGCAGCAAACCCAGGCACTCTAAAACAAATATGCACAGCAGGCCCGTGCAGAGGGGGGGGGGCGAAAGGGGCTTGAGCCCCTGCCCCTTTTGCTCCATGCCCCTGAAGTGCCCTTTTCCCTCCATACCTTTTTTTTATTTGTATTATAGTTTGTTTATCCAAAGCGTTGCCACAGTCCTTATCATTGGTTTTGTCCCAATAAGCCTTATTAGCTTATATTAATAAATTAAATCCAAAATGAACATGCCCCTCGTTAGTTCATCGTGTGTTTCCAATGCCCCGCCCACCTGTCCTGCGCCGCTCTCTGCTGCGCTGCAGAGAGCGGCGCTCAGAGAGGAGGAAGGCAGAGCCTCTCCTGCACAGAGCAACGATCTCCACACCTTGTGCTTCAGATCGCTCTTTATTTTCATCAGTCGGCCTCATAATCGAGGACCAATGAGGTCATTATTATGAGCATCAATCGGTCTGCGATTACTGTACCTTTCATGAATAAATGTGGAGTATGTTATGTATCAAACATTTTGATACAGAGTAATGTTATATGGGTTGTAATGGTGATGATGAATAACGATAATGCCAACATGGTAATGAATTCGGTATGGGAAACAGAAATAATACAATGGTTGTAGCGTGTGAGATACTGTGAGTGTTGACCTGGTATAATGCAGTATGGCATCTGTTGAAATGTAACCAACTCGGTTGATAGTTGTCTTGTAAGATGGTAAGAAATATGCAGTGTTGTTAGTTATTGTTATTTAAGTTTATGAACAGGGGTGGGAGTCAATAAGCTTGTCTTCTTCCACTCCTTTTCGAGTTAGAATGTATATTATTATTTTTTCTTTTTTTGTTTTTCTTTTATTGTGTATATATATTTTCTGTTTTTTTCTTGGATTTTGTGCCTTAGCTCGAAATAAAACTCAAACAAACAAACAAACAAACAAGTCGACAGTTTTGTACGATCTAAAAATAAACCTTGTGTCAGACGCGAGCGCCGTTTATCGCGGCTCAGCGCCGCATCCTCGCGCAACGTATTTTTGTCACAATAGTTCAGCTCTATGTTCTCTTAAAACAACGTGAAACTCACGCCCAGACATTCTCAATAGTTTATGTCCTGTTCTTAAGCCCCTGTTTCAGCCACAGCCCAGTGAAGAGAGAGACATGAGGGAGACAGTTTCTGTAGGGGCGCTGCTAAGACACTTGTGGCCTGGGGCAGATGCCCTATGCAAAGTACCTCACTAGCAAAAGATACTGGCAAAAAATGGTATTAATAAACTGAAATAATAATAGCAGTTGGCTTTCCCCAAATCGTATATTTTTAGCTCCTATACAGCTCCTTTTACTTTTGTAAATAAATAAATTGACAAAATGGATTCGTAATAAATGTTATTGTGATAAGAATTTAGAGGAGCGGGAACGGTTGGTTGTGTAGCTCTCTGTAGCTCTCTGCACGGCCCTGATGCACAGCACGAGGAATGTAAGAGACATTTTAAAGGCCTTTTTATGTATTTGTTCCACCAGCCACTATGCGGCGCTACACTTCCTGTTTGTGTGACCAGGTGAGCCTATTTAAGGGCTCAAGGGAGTGGCCTCAGGGTGGCAGAGTGAAGGCATACAGTTTTGACCGTGGTTGTTAAACTGTTGAATAAGGAAATAAAAGGATTCTTCATTTAACGCAAGAGTATTGGGCTCTTTCCACGCGTGCTTAACACCTTTTAACTTTGCCAGCCATAGTAGCCAGTGGTACAGGGCCGCTGGCCGCTACATTAGTCAAAAACTAGCCAAGAAAGTTGGAACGCCTTGCTTTAAGTGGAAAGCTTGGCGTATTGTTGTAGTGGACATCTTGCTTTTCGACCGGGTGCGCTATTGGGTGTAACCCGCGAAGGAGGAGACCTGACCGCGGCTGCGGGGAAGGCGTGGGACTGCGAGGCCTCCATGCGCATGGTGGATGGCCAGACGCTGGTGGAGATTCGCGGCAACGCAAGGCTCAGACGTGAACGGAACGGGACGGCTGAGATTCGCAACACTGCAAGGAAGAGGTGCGATACCAGCGCGGCAAGAGGAGACGTGTACCTTGCGGTGGTGGATCGTGCAGCCCGAGGAACAGACGCGGTAGCAGCGCGAAGACCGAGAGGAGCACCGCGAGGATCAAAGGCGGGCTGTGCACCTCGAGGAGCGAACGCGGTATCAGCGCGGCGGTGGGGAGCACCGCGTTCAGATCCAGGATCATCGCTGGAGGCGAAACGCAGCAGGAAAATCAGCATTGGGTATATTCTTGCAGATCTATGAGTATGAAATTCATTGTGAACCCAATGCTTTTGTACTGAAAGATGCACCTGACAAGATTTTGTTTTATGCACAATGAACTACACTGAAAAATGTTCGCAAAGAAAAACATGGTGACGGGTCACATAGGAGCTCAATAAGTGTTAGCTCAGCTCGCCTTGAAGCACAGGCTGACATAGCAGCACTTTTGGTGAGAGCTTCCCATCTTGAGATGATGCATCAACTGGATGAGCAACTAGACACTCTTAGGAGAAAGAAGGAGATGTTACAGCTAAAAACACAAATTGTAGCAGCTGAAGAGAAACTTGCTATATTGAAATCCAACAAGCGCAAGTCCTCACATAAAGCTGCTTGTGAAAAGGAACGTGAACTGAATGAAACATCTCCCAAGAAACAGCATTTAGCATCTCAGACTTTGGACATTTTTGACATTGACTCTTTACCAGACCCACCAATGATCCAACTGTCATTACATTGTGAACATACGGTGGTTGGTGATGAAACGGGGGCCGGGGATACATTTGAAGAGGTGGACTGGGAGGGTCCCGCGATCTACGTCCCAGTGGTGGCTCAGTGTACTGAAACAGGGGCCGGTATGTGTCACACTGAGTCAGACATTACCTCAAACGTGACAGAGGAAGCCTCTCCGACAGACTGTATCTCAGACCTATTGGTTGACACTCCACAGGACATGTTTCCTCAAACTGAGACCAAGGAGGACATGTTAGACCTCAGTAAAACTAATGAGCCGGTGATTGTGAATTTGACTCTGATGAAAATGGTGCACCAAGTATAAATGTCATCTCTGTATCTGTTCATTGTGGTTTGGTCAAGTTAAGAGCAAAATGCTTTGAAGTTCATTTTGATGACGTTATGAAAATGACAATTGTTTTGCCTTTTCTTTACAAATGGAGAGTGATGCATTGACAGCTAAAGTTCATGACAAAGCAACATGTCTGTTCTTCATGAAACCAAGGAAAATGTTCAAACATAGGAGGTGGAAATGTAATTTTAGGTTTGTGTAAAAATGTGTACTGACTTATGGCATTTGTTGAATTTGTACCTGTGGATTATGTTTGTGATAATGGACATCTGTAATTTTTGGGAAGAAAATGTAACTTCAAATCTAAAGGCTCTTGTATCAAAGGAGTTATATGCGACAAGGTCTGTTTGCTGCTGTGTAATAACATACTGTACTGATGCATACAGACGTACTGTATAAGACATAGCTGGTTATCCATTCAGCCTGCGGTCCGCCTGCTATGAGCCTCCACTGAGCTCCAGAGCCTGTCAATCAAAGCTTCAGGCCTGAACTTTTATCGCAGAACAATAACCAGCGCAGTTAAACAATATAACACTATAGCCCAGCGTTGTCACATGAGTCATAGACATTTTTGAAAAAGAGAAACACTTTGGAGCCAGGCTTTTAAGCCGTAAAAACAAGTTCAAAGTCTTACAAACACTGTTTACAAAGGGTCTTTTGGAGTCTTCTGGCCACCAGGGTTTGGTGTTACTGTAAAGTCAGCTCCCCGCTATGAGGACCAAAGAGAAGGGCTTTCCTCGCCCATTAGTGTGGAAAGTCCGCAAGTAACAATCCAAAATAACCTCATTGTCAATAAAACCAATTCTGATTCTGTCGGATTAACAAGGAAAAGCTTTCAGTTTCTATACATTTGGATGGTGAGGGAAATGTTTTACTTCAGTGCCAAGTACGAAGTACAGCTTCTTTAAGGCCGAGTGCGTTATCAGAAAAGATCCAACAAATTACATAAAAAGCATGTGATCACTGAACAGGAAGCATAGAAGGTGCTATTGCACATGTTTTGCAGGGTAAGTTTACTGTTTCCTATGCTGCATGACGTTATTCAACTTCTAGGCCATTTAGCCTTTTCTTCATACACAATCTTCATAATTCCTCCTCCCCCTGTACAATGCTGAGAGAAAACATGTTCATGTAGGTCAAATTATTACGTAGTATAAAGTAAAGATGACTCATTTCTGCTTTTCTATAGTTTTCTACAATTTATATATAGTGTTTAATTTTCAGGAAAGAATCACCCTCCCACCCAAAGAGCAGACACTTAAGTTAGCTTGTGCTCCTGCAACTGGAAATTAAAACTAATATATTTGACCCAAAAGTTCATGGAAGCACAGATACTCACCCTCGATATATTTTTGATGATCTGTTAATGCACCACAGTTTTGATACCTGTAAAACAATCTTCATTCATGCATATTTTACATTGGGTTTACTGGGAGACCTTTGACTGGAAGCGCTGCGCATGCGCACTACGAGATTACGACTTCACTTATTCCTGATGTGCCAGACGGACCTGTTTCTTTGTTTGCACTTTTTTAAGTTTCACCACCGTTCACAAACAGAGCATTGCTTCTGTGAAAAAATCAGCGCTGTAAAAGATCTGTGATTTAGATAAACAGCTCTTCAAGCTCGGAAAAATCAGCTGTTTGCCCACCAGTCATCAGAACATCTGGTGAAATCGCGGTAATAAACGATAACAGCGATCCGCCCTACTGTAGAAGTCCCGTCGGATATGCCAATCCATTTATTGAAAAAGTATCATGAAGGTTGAACTTACATAGTTGGTTATTGTTTAAACAAACACGAGTGAATGCACGAGCACGTTTGCACGGTCAAAACCATTTGCCTCTGTAGCACCACATCTAGATTGAGCCAGTCCCAGAGCGCCCTCTACCTGCATTGGCTCTGCCATTACTATTGGAAAGGTTTTCTCTGATGAAGAATGATGGCGCTGGAGTAAAGGAAACAGAGCAGGAGGTAAAGGAGTTTATTTAGGACCAACTTGAAATGAACGTGATATCTGGACGAGACGCTGCGTGATCTGAGGCCGCTCTCGTTGTTCTCTGCTTATGGAGCGGTCGGATGGACTTTTTCTCTGCCCCCGCGTCGGCTACTCTCGCCGATCATCCAGGCGAGCCGCAGCCGCCTCGCGAACTTGCCTAATTTATTGCCCTGATGAAGACATGCTTGTGTATCAAACGTGTTGGCTGTCCATGGACCGAGTGCCTCGGATGCCTTCTTTGACTGCAAATAATGTTTACAAGGTACACTCAGCAAGTCTTTCTATAATCTATTATTATTGAGAATGTTGTGTCATAGGCCTTCGCATTGTTTTGAAGTTACATTTGTTCCTGTATTGCATGTTTGCTGGTCTTACAAAGGCAAAAACCTGTTAGTCATGTTATTTATTTTGAGTATGAAATTACTTTTCTTTTATATTTAGAATTGGAGCTACGAGTTTCCAAACAAGTGCAATGGCTTGTGCGTACAACGGAGGGGACGACCTACTGGATTACTACCAAATTGGCTTGACTTCATCAGACCAAAAAACATTTAAAGGTGGGGGTAAAGCTATTTAAATATCAGATGTGTCAGCCTTTATTATATTCTGGTATGTTTTATTTAAGGTGGAAGCTCTCAATACTTTGTGATGTACCATGGCACCACACAAATGAACGCTCAATCCATTTTAAGAAACGGCTTTAGGCGTTCTACTGACGGGATGCTGGGACCCGGGGTGTACCTCTCTCGGGACCTGGAAAAGGCCAGACGCTACCCCTTCGGACACCCCGAGAGTGACAAGGTGGTTCTCAAAGTTAAAGTCAGAGTTGGGAAAGTCAAGGCGATCAGATCCGTCGACCATCCTCTGCGGAAAACCTGGCATGAGCACGGCTACAACACGGCGTGGGTGCCCCCAAAATGTGGGATGGTGCTTAGCGGCCTGGAGGAGAACTGTGTGTGGGACCCCAGAAGAATCGAAGTCCTCGAGCTCATCAGGCCCTGAGCATAAGCGACCCAGGCGGCCCCCTAGTGCGCCATCTGCTGGAAGGGGCGCTGAATTGCGCTTTAATTTTGTAACCCCATGCTCCGCCATCTACAACATTGACGATTTTGGACATAACATTGGAACAGAAAGTGATAGAGACTTGCAGTTTTTGGGTTGGAAACTAGAAATGTCAAACTTTCTAATGCCCCCGCCCCGGTCCTGCTACACCCCCGGGGAGCCGTGTAACATCGCGGTGGCAGGCACGGTAGTACAGCGGTTAGCGCTCGTGCTTCACAGCTAGAAGGTCCAGGGTTCGATTCCCACCAAGGCCGGGGCCTTTCTGTGTGGAGTTTGCATGTTCTCCCCGTGTCTGCGTAGGTTTCCTCCGGGTACTCCGGTTTCCCCTACCACTAAAAACATGTACAATAGGCCAGGATGAATGAGAGTGTGTTTGAGAGTGTGCATGGGGGACGACGGATGGAAATTAGCCCAAGGCTACAATCCGGTGTGGCGTGTTCATTAACTTGCACTGTCCCTACCAAATAAACAAATAAACAGGTGAACATTTGTAAATATAATCTGATATAATCTGTAATATATAATCATAATATAATATAACAATGATCATCAAAAACAAAATAAAACTATCCTTTTCCATATCTAAAGTGTGTTCAAAAGGATTCTGAAAAAAGGCAAAAAACTACAGGCCATAGAATGTTATTAATGTTATTAAAGTCAAGAATTCAGAAAAAGGCTTCATGCATGTACGCTAGAGAAACACACAAAATATATATTTTTTTAATTTTTATTTCATATTATTTTATTATTTTTATTATCAAAAGTTTAATCTTGCCTAGGGCGCCAAATTGGCTCGGGCCAGCCCTGGGTTTGTTCGAGAAGTTCTTTCAGCTGAAAGACTAACTGTTTTTTTTTATCACTGTCACTTTTATTATTTCATATTTTTTGATAACTAGACACACACAATCAGGGCATTTAAGCAAATTGAATATTTCTGTTCTGTCTTTGTTGATTGTTTAAAACAAAATGTAGTGGTCTTCCGGGAGCCATCGGGCCTCCAAAGACAATCCACACTTCATTCATACTGAAATAAATGAATGAAATTTTTTTTTATTGTATTTGTATTTTTGTATTTATTTATTTATTTAAAGGGACAGTGTATTTACAACAAATTACAATATACTTTAAAAAATGCAGTAAAAAATGTGACGAAAACATAACGAAAATACAACAAAAACACGACAAAGTAATGAAGAAAAAAAACCAGATGAAAAAGCAACAAAAACGTGACAAAAACATGAAACAGATGAAAATGTGGAAACTCAAAGAGAAACATTCTCGCCAAGAATGTTGAGGTTGCCTGTGCCAGCTTCAAACCTTCGAAGTCTTTATGGTGCGTTCCAGGCGACTGCTAACTGGTATCTTTCCACTTGAAATATAATATTTCAGACTTACGACCTCAGAGTGTTCCAGGTGATCAAACTCGTATGTAACAAAGGCAAGGCAAGGCAAGTTTATTTGTATGGCACATTTCATGTACATGACAACTCAATGTGCCTCACAGCAACACCAAACACAATAAAAAATACAATAAAAAACATTAAAAACACAATCAAAAGCATTTAAAACACAATCAAAACAAATCAATTGATAAAATTATATGAAATATATATATATATATATATATATATATATATATATATATATATATATATATATATATATATATATACATACACCCATATACACACATATAAAATACAATCAATCTCCATAGGCAACAGTAAAAGGTGTCCTTTCAGCCTGGACTTAAAATATTCAGGGTTGAGGCCTGTCTTACGTCCTCACTGAGGCTGTTCCAGACTTTGCTGCATGAAATTGAAACGCAGCCTCACCATGTTTGGTGGTAACTCTGGGAACCACCAGGAGACCCCTCCCTGAGGACCTCAGGGTCCGAGGTGGTTCATACGGCTGTACCATATCAGAGATGTACTTTGGTGCCCGACCATGAAGAGACTTGTAACAAGCAGAGCTGTTTTAAATTCTATTCTCTGAACAACAGGAAGCCAGTGCAGAGACCGGAGCACTGGACTAATGTGGTCGTATTTCCTGGTTCTTGTCAGGACTCGAGCAGCAGCGTTCTGGATGTTCTGCAGTTGTCTAACAGCTCGTTTAGAAAACGGCTAATGCTACAACAGTTAGCTCATACGATGTTAATGTTTTATGAAAGTTTCTCCAAACCAGATATAATTAAAAACATGCGACACAATAACGTTATGTTGGAAGCTGTGACCAAAAGTAACGTCCACGTCACTGATGCAGGGGTTTTATTACAGTTTTAACATTAGCTGCTCCACCACAGGTGGCGCCATTACTGTCGCCAGAAAAGAAGGTTTATTTGCGAAGTTTGGACAATTTTATGCACGTGAGCAGAGGATGCCGTTTATTCCATCATTTAACCTCTCACCTCCAGCTTTACTCAAATCTAAAAGCGTAGCCCACAGTTTATAGGCCAGACTAACACCCCATTTGAAAGCCAAGACCTACAAAACTTTTCTCCATTGCATTTTAGCGCTCGTTTGTTGCATTTTCATTGTTTTTGTCTTGTTTTTTGGTCGCTGTTTTGTCACTTTGTCATCTCGTTTTCTTTTATCTTTTATTTATATCTTGTTATTGCATTCTTATTTTATTTGAGAAAGATTATCTTATGAATCAAGGCCCAGAGCAACAAAACATCCTGGTGTGGAGGAGTTTTAAAATAGGAGTGAATTAACCAGTTACCTGCCATCCTCCATTCTAAGTTGTGTTTTTACGCACACAGATCTTGCACATATTTCAGAACTACAAGGTCTTAGCTTTCAAATGAAGTATTACAGTGGCCTATTGGCAGTAAACAAAAACCTGACAAAATGTGACAAAAACGTGCCAGAAAAGAAACAATAATACAGTTTAGATCAGTGTTGTGGATCTTACTGAAGATCGGTTACGATGGGGGTTATGAGGTTAAAGATAAATATCAGCTTCAGATGCATTTGTTGCTTGGATTTCTTCTTGATTTCAATGAGAGTAAAAGTCCATCGCCCAGTGTCTGAATCAGATAAAGGAAAACGCTGTGCATTTATTAT
Organism: Neogobius melanostomus; assembly: GCA_007210695.1. Lineage (NCBI taxonomy): Eukaryota > Metazoa > Chordata > Actinopteri > Gobiiformes > Gobiidae > Neogobius > Neogobius melanostomus. The sequence goes on from VHKM01000480.1 coordinate 1,515,810, forward strand.
GGTAAAATATAACTCTCTGTCTCACTCTTCGCCTGTAGACTCTGACCATGTTGAACCGATGGGCCGAGGACGACTGTGACCTGCCGTATGGAGTGCTGCGTCTGGGATCAGATGCTGCTCAAGAAGGTACAGTAAAACACATCTGTGATCTTTGGGTTTGGAGAAGATCGAGGAGCCTTTTGATAATGAGATGGTTCATCTCATTATCTTCTCAATAATGAATAGAAGTATAATATAATGTTTTATCAATGCCATAAAATGAGAAAAACAAATTCTTGAGTAAATAAGTGTAATTTTTGATAACTGTTCTACTCTTGTTGACCCAAGGCAGTACCTACGTGATGTACCACGGCACCAGCAGCAGAAACGCCGAGCTCGTCAAGAGATCCGGGTTTCAACAGTCTACAGACGGGATGCTGGGCCGCGGGGTCTACCTGAGCCGGGACCCGCAGAAGGCCAGCTGCTACCCCCTGAATCACCCCGAAAAAGACAAAGACATCATCCAGGTGCTCTTGTTTGGGTCTGTATGAACGCAGAGCTGAACCAGGTGAAATACTGTAAATACAGCGGCTCAGCCTGGAAAACAAATGGGTCCCACAAACTGGTAGCACCGATTTTTCTTTCAGTTCAGCTTTGGACGCCTTTTGAGACGACGCGATAGAAAGTTCTAACTGATAAATAAATGGTTAAAAGTCCCTTTTATGTATTGTTTCACTGACTCCGAAATGAATAGAGTCGTACCTGACTGTACGTCCACAAGCAAACAAGCGCTTACTGCGATTTTACTTTGCTTCCACCGTGGAGGAAATGGCTACACTTAATGCGTCTCCAAAATAGAATCAATCATTTTTGGAGCATGTCAAGCATCGGGAGCTGTTCCATTCAAAAGATGTTGTGCTTGTGCAATTACTTTCAGTTTGTTTCTTAGTGCAGTGTTGTTACGTCTGTCTGTGGTGGACAATGGATTTGTACTTTTATTTTTATTTAAAAAAAAAAAAACAGGCTTTTGCTGTGACCAGCCGCACAGACGGTGATTACAAGTCTATTTTAGTTACTGTGTGTTAATGTGTTAGAGGTGGTTAAATGCCCTCACTGAGCCTGCAGTGCAGTGTAGAAGGTAACAGGAGCTCATGCAGACGCGAGAGCTGCAGCTGCGTTCTGGATTAAGTCCAGTAAGACCACATGTGTTTGTCGAGCATCGCAAGGCTTTGTTCACATTTCTTCCTGTTTTGCAGATGGAACTGTGACAATATGGCGGCGGGTGTTTTTGTCACGTGATTGAGAAGAACGATCAGTCAAAGGAAAAACTGTTACATCCTGTTTCTGTTCCTTCAGGTTCAAGTGAACGTTGGGAGAGTTAAACGAATCAACTACCAGCGCCACCCTCTGCAGAAAACCTGGCACGACCACGGCTATTACACGGCGTGGGTGCCCCCCAACTGTGGGATGGTGCCTAGCGGCCTGGAGGAGGACTGTGTGTGGGACCCCAGAAGAATCAAAGTCCTGAAGTTCAAAGCCACAGCCAGTCCAGAGGAAGAGCATCTTTTTCTTCTTCTTCTTCTTCTTCTACTTCTTCTTTTTCTTTTTGATTTGATTTGAATATTTTATTTCGAGCTAAAGAAGAAAAGAAAACAGAAATATATATATACATAATAAAAGAAAAAAAGAAAAAATAATTTACATTACAGCTCGAAAAGGAGTGGGAAGAAGACAAGCTTATTGACTCCCACCCCTGTTCATAAACTTCAATAACAATAACTATAACAATAACTGACAACACTGCATATTTCTTACCATTTTACAAAACAACTATCAACCGAGTTGGTTACATATTAACAAATGCGACACTGCATTATACCAGGTCAACATTCACAGTATCTCACACGCTACAACCAGTGTATTATTTCTGTCTCCCATACAGAATTCATTACCATGTTGGCATTATCGTTGTTCACCATCACCATTACAACCCATATAACATTACTCTGTATCAAAGTGTTTGAATGGTACATAAAATACTCCACATTTATTCATGAAAGGTACAGTAATCGCAGACTGATTGATGTTCATGATAACAAGAATAGTCTTAATGATGTGTGTTAAAAGGGATTCGGGGCTTTTCTTTCTTTTTCTTCTTTTCTGTGACTGGACCTGCTGCCAGAGGTCTTCTTCTTCTTCTTCTTCTTCTTCTTCTTCTTCTTCTTCTTCTTCTTCTTCTTCTTGTGTTTTGTAACGTAACAAGACCGAACATTGAATAAATACAAACAACAAAAGTACAAACACCTCAGCTTGTGTCAATTTGACCATAGATGATCAAAATAAACACTGCACTGAACAGACACAAACTAAAATTAACCAAAACAAAATAAAGACACCACAAAGTCGGGGTGGGAGGGGTAGGGGTGGGGGAGATACAGTACAATTATTGATCAATAGACTGCGTCCATGACCTATAAGTCAATGATGTCACCATCTCAGATGGAGAGCAGGGGAGAGAAACAATTCCCTTGAGGGACCTCCAGAAAGTGATGAAACTTCTCTCAATCTTAAACCCACCGATGAATTAATGGTGAACAAAGTTTTCACCCCTCTCAAACTCTAAAGCTAAGGACATCCATGGACTTGACGCCATAGTTCTCAAAAATACAAACATTATTTAACGCCTCCAATAAGGAATGTAATTTTCCCACAGCACTAATATCTGCCCTTGTGACCTCTATTTACAAATCAAAGTAACTATAGACCAATAAGTATACTCCCTGTATTTTCAAAAGCTGTAGGGAAAGTGGTTGCTGAACAGTTGACGACACACCTTGATAATGAGTCCCTATTGCACCCTCTGCAGTTCGGCTTCAGAACTAATTATTCTACTGAAACTGCCTGTTGTTATTTTATGGAATCAATCAAATCAAGCCTTGACACATTTTTAGACTTACGAACGGCTTTTGATACCGTTAATCATCTGGTGTTATTGTCCAAACTGAAACAATATCATTTGTCCATGAATACCCTTAGCTGGATAAAATCCTATTTATCAGTGTGTCCCTGTAAAGGTCTCATTATACTTCCCTCATGTCATATCTGTGTGGAGTTTAGACGCACAGACGGACGTTAGTGGCCTTTCATACTCTGTTTGGCAGTTGGGACTGTCCGCATGGTTTAAGTAGGTATTCTCGTTGTCCTCCGCCATAAAGAATTGAATTATAGTCCCTAAAGATATGGATAATTGCTTTGTGGTCTGTCACTATATTACCTTCTTTATCTCTTATGACAGGTATTCTATTTGTACTGCTTACCTTTGCTGGAATGCCAATTAATAATAATGTGTATTATGATTCATGTGCTGCTCTATACTGTAACACAGAGGCTGTTCAGGGGATGTTCAGTTTATGAGAAAACACTTTGTTAGTGAACATAGTTTAATGTTTGAAACTGAAAGTGCCTGTATTTTCTCTTGTATTTTTCTACCTTTTCTATCTTGAAATTGCCAGTGTTTGACAACTGAAAGGTTTTCTATGTGTCAAAACAATCAAGGAATAAAATGTAATTGGTGAATGTGTTTATGAACTTCATGACTGAATGCACTTATGTTTAAATCATTGGTATCTTTACAGAGCTGTGTATCTGAATGATTTTCTGCAGTTTTGGTGAATGTCCGGCAACAGCTGATGCATCCAGACTCTAACGCTGTTTTATAAAATCACCAAAAAGCACAAGGGAAGCGACGCCCTGTTTGTGAACATTGTTTTTGCCTTCCATAATACTATTATCTATCTAAAACATTAGACTGCCAACCACATCCTGCGGGCGTAACAACATCTATAAAAACACTGAACATGTTGTTAGCATGTAGCCTCTCCTCCTCTCGTCTATGGGGCCAAACGGGGTGAAGCGACCAAGCTCTTCCATGTTTCCCCAATTTAAATACGGTTACGTGAGCAGTTACACGATCCTAGTCTAGTTACACAAAATTAAACGTCGATTTTCTAAGCGGACTATACTATAGATGTCTGCGCAGTAATATCTTCCCTTCACGGTGCGGACGTCGAAGTGCTCCTAAGGTGTTATTACGCCTCACAATATAGTACCTGTTTTTATCCGCTTAGAAAACCGTCATGTTTAATTTTGTGTAACTAGACTAGGGTCGTGTAAACATAACTGTATTTAAATAGGGAATACATGGAAGAGCTTGGTCGCTTCTAACTTAGAGGAGAGGCTAAATGCTAACAACATCTGTGCTCTGTTTGCGTGACTGAGCGCACGCGTAAAGACCAGACAGCTACGCATCAACTCGTCTAAGCTCAGGTAAGAACAGATCTCAGTATTTAGTGCTGCTGAGAAGGTGATTGGCTGCGCGCTCCCATCTCTCCAGGACCTGTTCACCTCCAGGACACGGAGGCGTGTGGGTCGGATCACAGCTGACCCTTCTCACCCTGGACATGGACTATTCACCCCTCTCCCCTCGGGCAGGAGGCTACGGTCTATCCAGACCCATACCTCCCGCCACTTGAACAGTTTTTTCCCCTCCGCCATCAGACTCATGAACAATAATAAGACCCATTAACCCAGTTACAGACTCATGGATGTATCTGCACTTGCACTGTGTGGTGTGTCCACACTTAGACCCACTGCTATCACTTATCACTAAATCACTTTATCACTTTATATGCCTACACATCTGTTAATACAATCCCGCTGTTGTTCAATGTCAAATTGTTGTTGTATATATGTCATATGTCACTTTATTTTATCTTATTTATTTAATATTTTTCACGCATGCCCCAATAGCCTTATAGTTTTAAAGTTTTTTAGCTTATTTTTATCTTAACTGTGTTATATGTTCTATGTCGCACGTTTGCACCGAGAAAAATTCCTAGTTGTGAACCTGTTCTCAAACCATGGCAATAAAATCCATTCTGATTCTGATTCTGATTCTGATTAAAAACGGTGGCCTGTTCCTTTAACCCCCGCCTTAGCCAAGAGCATTTTCTCCAGTTCAACTTAAAGAGAACCTAAACGGGCGTGCCAAAGCCTTTCCCCACCCACAAACAAAAGTCAAAAATTGCCGTGAAAGAGGCGGTCTCTGAGGTTTGGGGGTGACATGCGGGGGTGAGTGTGTGGGCCTTTGCATTGGCACAATCACAGCAGACTGATTACGTGGGAGGGACTTGGTTATAAACCACAGGTACAGGGGCAGGACAATGGGCAGCACCTGATGACGATGTGTGGAGCTGGCGCGGCTTATGACGTTCTGTGGAGGCCGTGGACACGTCTCCAGCCAATCAGGAAATTCTAATTTAGTAGCAGAGTTTACCCTGAAGGGGGCGCAACCCATTGGTTTTCAGGCCAAAGTCAGGATTTGACACATGTTTGCGCTATAATGTCAGAATAATGTCAGGGACCAGTAGACAACACTATGAGACACCCATTGAGACAGTTTATCAGTAAAAAAAAAAACTTGATTTGGTGTTTAGTTGCTCTTTAACCCATATCTAATATGTCACAGCCTATAGGCCAGTGTAACGCCTCATTTGAAAGCTAAGACCTATATAACTGATCTAGAAGGATCTTTTTCCTGACGTAGTTGCATTGTCGTCACTTTTGTTACATTTTCGTCACTTTTCTGTTGCTCTTTTGTAACTTTTTTCAAATTGCATTTTCAAGGCTTTTTTGTTGCTATTGTGACGCTTTTTTTTCCAAGAAGCTTTTAGATTTGGGTAAAGCCAGACTGGAGAAAATGCGCTGCTTTAAAGTGGGAGTTAAGAGGTTAATGTTTCTCTCTCAGGAAAAGTGTTTCGATAATAACTCAGTGTTTGTGTTTTCCTACAAATAACAATCCAGCCTGTGCTTTTATAACTTGACCTCAGACTCATTTATTCAAAACACACTTTTTAGACATAACAAAAAAACTCTGTATAAATCTGTCAAAGTGCAAAGCAGATCAGCCCAAAAAGACCTTCAGCCTTGGTTTAGCTTAGAAATATTTCAACGCACAATCTTCAGGAAGCCCCCCCCCCCCCCCCCCCCCTTTTTTTCTTTTCTTTTTTTTTTATATTTAGAGGAAAGTGAAACTCGCGCTCATCGACCCGTTACTTCACTGAACCTCAGGACCGTCATTGAGACATTCTAAATAAAAGACGCTATAAAGTTCTTTCTTGTATTAAATCCTTAACGATACCCATCCCTACTGGCAAAAATCACAACCAGCGTCTGAAAGGCTCTTCTTTACGTTCTAAAAGTGTATTTCTAAAAGTGTTATTGATGAGACACTGCACTCTGCCAATAGGTTACTTGTGATCAGAGAAACAGCGGTAACATGTCAGTAAATATCCACCTCTGCTGTCACTGCTGCGGCGTGAGGCCCCTCCCTCTCTGCTCCCGGGGTCTCGGTAAAACTCTCTCATTATCGCCTCATGTTTAGGTAAATCTCATTCATAAGAGTTTACGTGGTGCTGCGCGTACGGAGGGTACGTGAAGTTTGGGTTTTGCTCGTACAGACTCTTATAGGCAGATTCTCACGGACAGTTTTATAAATGAGGCCCCTGGGGTCTCATTTATAAACTCATGTACGGACAAAATGAGGCCAAAACCTTCCGTACGAACTGTTCTGCGCCAAAGGTGGTATTTATAAAACTGAACGTGAAACATTACGCACCGCCACACTAGGTCTGTACCTGCCGTACGCAGACCGCACTTTCAGAAACAGACGCGAGGAGAGGCAAGGGGGAAGTCAGTTTGAGGAAATCAAGTTTTGTGCACATTTTAAACCGCGTAGCTTTCTTCTTCTTTATTTATCACCTTATTCACATAGACCGTTAAAAAGAAGAGACAACTCCTCCTCACTCCTCCCCGTTTACCACAATGACCACATTCGAGGGGGATTTACAGACTCCTCCTCCCCAGCTCTGAGGAAGCATGTTCCTAATAAGGGCATAAGGGCGGGATCTTCACTGTAGACTCGGCCCTTGCGTGACGTGTAGCTCGTGCAGCTCCAATGCTAACAGTCAGACCCTCATTAGTATGAGATTTATAAAATGTTTCTTATGAAAACGAGCCTGGTTTCTTTAATTGTGACTAACCCAGCGTTATCTCAGGAGGAATATGTAGCCATAGAAAGTGTTTAAAAATAGAAACGAGGCGTTAAAGTTGTTTTTAACGTGTCTAAAGTCCAATGCTTTTCAATGGGGGCCTAGCGGCTATATGGAGGTACTACAGCAATGGCGGCCTCCAGTGTTGTGGTCATAAAGCAGAGCAGCCAGCGGCCATTGCTTATTCATCAGAAATGATTGGTAATAAAAATATAAAATATAAGTATTAAACCATAGGCTTTGAGTAAAGCATTTAAATATTTAATTTTTATACGTCACAGATTACGTCAATATCTTTGTCAAAGACGTGCACGCTCATGTACGCTCATGCACGGACACTGGAACGAGCTGCCGCCTCCTCCGAGCGAGAAGCAGGAAGGATAAACGAACCCTTTAAAACATAGTCTGAACTCCTGCAGAGGCCGCGCTGAGGCTGGTCCAAGGTACAAGTCCATTCTGTCCCTCTATGTTTGATGTTATTCCTTAGTTTAACTTGCTGGTGCATTTCTTTATTTTCCCACAAGGGGTCAGTATTATCCCTTAGTTTTATGGGTTCTTCTTTGGTTATCGTGAGTCCGCTACACTGCCCCCTGTGGTAATGTGTTGTAAGCAGCAGGCAAAAAGTTTGTAACTCAGTATGAAAAACAAGTATAAAAACAATTGATCCTGAAGCGCCTAGAAGCCACTGGTAAGAAAAGTAAAGGCTCAATGTGAACCACCCATACAGCCGCTGGGCACTGACAGGTCCAAATACTCATAACATCAACTTTGTGTTTGTCATAAAAAGTACCTTTAAAAAGTCATTTTTAGCACCTGGACAGGCACATTTTCCACTCTTCAACATTTATAAACATTTTTCCACCAGGCCTCATTTATTAAGATTTGAACCCCTGAACACATTTATTTATTTATTTTTCAAACATGAAGGAAAAAAAAGATATCGGTTATGCAGTTTAACTTTTGTGCATAAAAGGACTCATTTCCTGTAGCTTTTTTTTAACCTGAGATTATTTCGATTATAAACATGAAACGCTGGTGAACTTAATCACTTACCAACAAGATATTTGACATTTTTACCAAACCCTTTGCTCTGTGGTGAAGTCCTGCATCTCTATTGGACATTCTGCCACTCATGGAAAAACTGAAACATGACATTATTTTAAATACAAAAGGCCAGACGCTGCAGGGAACAGAATTAAATGTAGAGATATCAATTTGAAACTTCGACTGTGGATTATTGACATGAAATAAATAGAAGAGAAAACAATCTAACAATTCAAATTTAGCCTTGTTTTGTTCGGCTCAAGGCTCAATAAATCAGGCAGGAATTACCACAGGTGGGCAGAGCAGCCAAAATATTTATTTAAAATTAGAAACGTACTTGTAACTGAGCGTAAAAGTTTGATTCCTCTTTCATAAGCAAGTTAGCAACATAAATGATGAGAAACAGGACAGGGAGTATGTGGTAACTGTAATATTTCAAAGGAAATACCACTAAACTCTACCGCTCCAAAGTTTGGGGTCACCCAGGCTGGTTCTGTAGCTTCTCTAATCAGCGCAACAGTTTTCAGCAGTGCTAGCATAATTAACTCTGTGCATAACTTCAAATCATAACAACGCCGCCCAAGAAGTGACTTCCTGTTTCGATCCAGCACGCCAAAATAAAAGCACCATCTTATTCATTAGTTCAAATTTCTTTCTGCCTAACTATTTACAGACAAAACACTTCAAATGTGTGTATTTAATTATATTGTTGTAATGTTGCAAGTACCTGCTGAACTAATCAATGAGACGAGCTGTGTGCTTTTATTTTGGCGTGCTGGATCGAGACAGGAAGTCACTTCTTGGTAATGCACAGAGTCAATTACACCATTAGAACACTGGAGCGATGCGCCTCTGCACACCTGTAGGTATTCCATTAGAATAGGCATTCACAACATTAACAATGTCTAGACCAGGGGTGTCCAAACTAGGGGTGGGAACCTCTGGGTACCTCACGATTCGATACGATACGCGATACATGGCTCACGATAACGATTATCTCACGATACGCCGATACTGCGATAATCGATATATTGCAGAAAAATAACCTATGATACATCATGATTTAAAAAAAAAATGCTACTTTTAACCTTTATTTTAACATACTACATATTATTCATCATTTACATTTATTTTCATGTGCTTTGTGCCACTTTTATAAATGATCCCAGACTTACTCACTGAAAATGGGTCATAGATCTGTCAGTGAATCATTTACATTTAAATAAACAAGAAACCACAGTCCTATTTAAAAAGTAATAAATCAACCCCAAATTAATCTTCTTTATAATTATAAAAACTATCATTAAAAGTAATGTATTTGTGTGACAGTGTTTGGTCCAGTTGTTTAAAACTGTAGTGCTGCCCCCTGCTGTCCTGACTGAATTCTTGATCATTATTGGCCTCTATTGACTGTGAAAACAGTGGAGCACTGCTGCCTCATTAGTATGCATGACGTCATCAAACATATCGATATCGTAATAAAAAGTATCGTATCGTCCCGCAAAATATATCGGAAAATCGATATATTGTCACACTCCTAGTCCAAACGTTTTTCATGGGGGGGGCATATGAAAGCGTACACGGGGTGAAGGGCCATAGATCAGTGATCAGGGCCCCGAAACCTTCGACTAGCAAAGATTTAAATTGTGCCTCATTTATGCTTAAAACCTTCATCCTGCTCTGTCTCACAATAAAATGTTAGTTGTTAGGTTTGAATTGTGTAAAATTATTCATTTCAATTAAAAAGGACCATCTCTGATGATGTTACCGATTCAGCAAGAAGGCCCAGGGCCACCAAAAATGAGTCTGAGGGCCGCATTTGGCCCCCGGGCCGCACTTTGGACACTCCTCGTCTAGACTGTATTGATGATTCATTTATTGTAAAAAACTGTGCTTTTCTTTCAAAAATAAGGACATTTGAACTGACCCCAAACTCTTGAGCGTAATGTACAAAATACAGTATATTGATATAAACCAATTTCTTTCTGATGTTTCACAGGTGTGCATAAACAAACCAGGGAAATACAGCCGCGCAACGAGGACTTTCTTAAATTAAAGTCACTATACCTATTTGTTTTAGTTTTTTTATAAAATGGAACTAAATTTATTTAATTTACTGCATTGAAAACAAAACTAGCCTGTCATTTACAAAGACAGGTGCTAAATAGCGAGTGCAAGCTGCAAAATAAATAGGCTTTGTTTAGGCCATGTCGCACCTAATTCACCATAAAGACCCCAAATCTGATTTGTAAATGACAGAATGCAGCGTAAATGCACAAATGACTCGGCTGCTGATCCACTTTTGCACATGTACTTGTTTTGCACATGAAGCAAACACTTAGTAAATGATCCCCTCAGACATTTGTGAGAAAAACACTGTGCATCTAATTAAAAAGCATATGAGCGAGCTCGATGTCGCCCAGTGGCAATTCAATGTTTTATATAAATATTAGGTCTAATAGTCCTATGAAAGGACAATGTTCCCTTGTGCTTCAACATTAGGCCATTTTTAAAACAGTGTAGGAAGATGCCAAAAATCATTAAATGCACATCTCTGTAAAGACACCAATGAAATCATGAAGTTCATAAACTCATTCACCAATTACATTTTATTCCTTGATTGTTTGACGCATAAAAAACCTTTCTGTCGAACATTTGCAACTTCAATATAGAAAGGTAGAAAAATACAAAAGAAAATACGGCACTTTCTGTTTCTAAAAATAATCTTTGTTTTCTAAACTTAACTAAGACAGTGTTTTCTTATAAACTGAACCAACAGTGTTATGTGTTATGTCACAGTATGGAGCAGCTCCGCTCTGCGGAGGCCACTGGCCTGATGAGCTTGTTGATTTTGATTTTTTTGGGTCCCACACACAGTTCTTCTCCAGGTTGCCTCTCCCCACCCCACAGTTAGGGGGCACCCACGCAGTGTCGTAGTGGGTGTACCAGGTTTTCTGCAGAAGGTGGCCCTGGTAGTTGATGGCAATAACTTTCCCAACGTTAACAAAAACCTAAACAAGCAGATGACAGGAGATTAGCTGAACTTCCCTCAGAATTTCACAAATAAATTTCGGGGCGACACAGTAGCGCAGCAGTTAGCGCTCGTGCTTCACAGCTAGAAGGTCCCGGGTTCGATTCCCACCTGGATGGGGCCTTTCTGTGGAGTTTGCATGTTCTCCCCGTGTCTGCGTAGATTTCCTCCGGGTACTCTGGTTTCCCCTACCACTAAAAACATGTACTAATTGTCTCATGTAAACCATGAGTGACTATGTCAGTGAAAGGCTCTATATACATTTCTTTTTCTTCTTCAAATGAGAAAACATATATTGTGCAAATTTAGCTATTGAACGTCATGATAAATCCATTAGAGTGAGTTAAATTGTTTGAGAAAGTCAGCTGTTGCAGTGAGGCCTTCCCTGTAGTTTTCCTGTCCCTACGAGCTGCTGAAGCTCAATGGAAAATGCTACTGAAGCTCTGTTTTTAGTAGCCTCTGATTGGCCGACTCTTATTGCTCTGAGGCTCGGCTTCAAAGCCATAGACATATTATTAATAGACCGTCATTCCTCACTCCTCCCCGTTTACCACAATGACCACGTTCGAGGGGGAAATCATGGCGGATTTACAGACTCCTCCTCTCCAGCCTGACGAAGCATGTTCCTAATAAGGGCATAAGGGCGGGATCTTCACTGTAGACTCGGCCCTTGTGTGACGTGTAGTTCGGTCATAGCTGCGCAGCTCCAATGCTAACAGTCCGGCCGTCATTAGTACGAGATTTCTAAAATTTATCCTACCATAACCAGCCTGGTTTCTTTAATTGTAACTAACCCAGCGTTATCACAGGAGGAATATGTAGCTGTAGACAGTTTAGGAAAATTAGAAACAGGCTTTAAAGTTGTTTTTAATGAGTCTAAAGTGCAATGCATTCTAATGGGGGACTAGCGGCCCCTAGTGTCATCGTCACAAAGCAGAGCAGCCAGCGGCCATTGTTCAAAGCAAAGGGCGGTTGTAACAACAACCAGCTGAGTGCTGATTGGCTGCCTCCGCAAAAAGGGGAACAAAACTCATCCTCCTGATGCTCCTGCTCTGTGTCTGAGAGCAGCATTAGCATTAGCATTAGCATTAGCATTAGCTGCGGTCACTGTGAAGCTACATGAGGAAACTGAAGCTTTTGAGACCAACATGACAGGACTATGTTTCAGTCATGGCTACATGTTTTATAATTCAGTTCTGCTTTTGGTGTAGACAGATACACATCCAAGGACAACAAATCATTTTATAAAATGTTAATCATAAAGAGACCACAGAAATCATATAAATGCAATGAAAAGGACAAGATATACCTTACCATTCGTTAGTATGAGCACTGGACTTCTCTATTCATTTGTATGAGGAAAGAACGCTCAATTTAAACGGGTTCAGGAGTCATTGCAAACAAATGTGGAACAAGTGGAGCCTGGAGGATCATAAACCGTACCCTGATGACGACGCGGTCCTTTTCGGGACAGCGGCGGGGGTAGCGGCTGGCTTTCTGCAGGTTTCGGCTCAGGTAGACCCCACGGCCCAGCGTCCCGTCTTCAGACTGTTCAAACCCGGATTCCTGGATGAGCTCAGCACTGCGGCTCCTGATGCCGTGGTACATCACGTAGCAATGATCTTAGGGAAACAAGAGTCAAACTGTAACACACGTCATGTCCCACAACAGCTTTGGTTTGTGCTCAATAAAACTCTGAATGAAGCCGTGGGGACGTTTCCATATCCCTTTAGTTTATGGTCGTGTTCTGACGTCTGATACTGAAAAGTTGTAAAATCTAAACTCAGCTCCAAACACATCACTGTTTGCATCTCTTTAAAACTCTGATGTCCTCAATCATTTCTTTACTCGAGCTGGTGTAAAATACAACTATGTGTTTTAAGCCTCATCGTGATGTAATAGAATATTAGTAATTAAAAATGAAGAATGTTGCATTTTATCTTTTAAAATGATAGTGGCTGTGATATTAAACAGTGGAGACTCTCTGAAGTTGACCTCGCTCATAACAGGGTGTCGTGACCTGCTCTGTCTCTCACCAATAACTCTGTCCTCAGCTCTTTCACTCTAATGTGCAGCTTTCTGAACTCACTGTTGTGAATGACACTCACTGTTTCAGGACCAGTTAATTCCAGCCGTTCCACTCCGTCCGGCAGTTCAAAGTCGTCCTCGATCCAACGGTACTCCATGGTGAGTCTCTACAGCAACTGCAAAGAGTCAGACAGAGGGATATATTTTACTATGGAAATGCACTTTCCCTTGTCTATGATGCCGTCTGACGTTCCCGGCTATTTTACTGTCACATGTGTTTGATATGGACAAAATCTAACTCGTGATGGTTAGAGCCAGGAGTTGGAAAACGCTCAAAGAAAAAATTAAGGTTAAGGTTATGAAAATGGTTTGGGTTAGGTGTAATTAGTGATACATAATGACATGACCGTCATTAAGAAATAACACATTTGTAAAATAAAGTTACTCATTTGTAAAAGGCAGGAGGGAGATAAAGCACTGTGTAGACAGCCTTCTTGTCTTTTACAAATCGCTCCAAGTTTGAAGATCACCGTCACAGTCACACGGCTGGGATGGTTTTATAACATGGAGGCAGGACTCTGGACTCAGTGAAAACATTTTTCATTTTCATTCACATTTTATATATATTTTTCAGGAAAACATCCTACACACGACAGTCGCCTTTATTTCATTACAAATCTTTTTTTAGGTTAATCTTTAATGCAAGTGTGTTAGCTGGCACACTTTTATTATCTTGGGAAAAAACCTAAAAAATAACTATTTTATTTTATTAAAAAAAAACACACACACACACATGCTACAGTACTACGGGGCCGTAAAGTTCCATAACGAGAGAGAAAAACAACAAAAGTGCTCAAAAGATAATTGAGGGGGGGCACACAAAGAAAGATTTTTTACTTTTTTTGGGCCGCAGGGCTGAATGAAAAAATATATATAATAATTTTTTTGCGCTCGACACACTCAACATGCGTCAGAACAAGAGCACTGGCATTTCATGGCTGGCCAATGAAGGCAGAACAGCTTACTATGTTATACTTTCATCTAGGGCCCGACCCATATATCAGCGCCAATATCAGCGTATTTTCGATATTGGGCCGATATCTGCGGAACCGAAAATGATATGATTGCAACGGAAAGAGCTCAGTCAGAGCTTTGAAATATAATAATATAAGTATATTCATGTTTAGTAGGTACTTCAGAGGGAGCTCGTTTGAAAGATCAATAGATTGAAATTATATGGAAAAGTCTACAACATAAAATATACATAGGAACACAAACTTGTTCTCCGCTCCCCTGAGGCCTAGGAATTTGTGCGAGGGCCCATTAAAAAAAAAAAACGGGAGTTAAGGATTTTTTTTTTGCCTCAATTATCTTTTGAGCACATTATATGTTTTTTCTCTTTATGGAAGTTTGCGGCCATTTATTTATTAAATTGTGAATAAATAAATGAAAATTATTATTTTTTGAGTTTATTTCCCAAGATAATGAAAAAATGCCTGTACATTATTAAGATTTTATTCTATGATCTCTTAGGGCTTCCGTAGTGTAAAAAACAAACAACGTGAACAAAGTAAATTACATGACTGAAATAAAACAAAAATAAATTAAATTAAATTTAAAAAAACTAAACGTGTCAAATAACTTTTGAGCGTCTTAATGTCATTGTTATAAATGGTATAAATGTCGGACTCACCGTTTTTAGTGCGACTGTGTCTCTGCGGAGGCTCCTGTGGAATAAAGGTTGATCTCCTTAGGTTCACTTAAATAGTGTAACAGGCCGACTCTAGTTTCACTTTCCTCTAGATGTAAGAAGAAAACTGAACAGGGAGTGTCCTGAAGCTCGTGCGGTGGAATGAAGTCTTTTTCTGGGGGGAATGCAGACACAAAGCCGGCGCTGTTAAAATCCTGTGTTTCTCCCCAGTCCCTCAGCTGCCTGTAGCTCCGCCCCTGTTCCTGCTCTGTAGCTCCTGCAGCCTCACACTGAGAGAGGGATTCAGACTCCAGACATCACTGAAGTCCAAACTTTAGCAGGACTTCTCTTGTACTGCTTTTGTTGCTGTTTTAATGAGCTCATACACATGATGGATTTCATCCATAACATGTCAGTCTAATTAGTTTTTCCTTTTACGTACTCCTTTACGTTTAAATTGCCTCTCCTAAACCGTGCAGAATAATAAAACAGACTGGTTTTCACGTGTAGTCAACATGTTTTGTAGAAATGTGCAGCGCTGACACAGCGCCCCCCTCTTATCGTCAGGGCAGTGCATTGGAGGCGAGCCTCACTTCGGACCTTTCAAGACGCGGTTTAAAGAGGGGGTATTATGTAAAATGGACTTTTTCAAGCTTTATATCATGTTATTATGTCATTCCCTCATTAAACACATGCCTGGAGTGTTGCCTTGGCTCATTCACATATTTTTGAGTAATCAGTAAAAACTTAGACGGCAGCCATTTTAGGTGTAGCTATGCCTCAGTCCTCCTAGGAACGCCCCCACCTCCTGGAGACGCCTCTGGACCTTTTGTCACCAGCCAAGCCACCAACCACTGCTCCTCAGCTCAGCAGAGCCCCTCCCCGCACAGTAGTGTTGTTTAGATGCCACAGCAGTGTGCTGAAGGGGGCGTGTCGGAAAGCTTCTTAAAGAGACAGAGACCTATTTCAAGACGTTCAGTACAGTCATTTTGAGAGAGCAATTTTATTCAAGGCAGTTATTTTAATTTACTGCATATACAGACCAACAGAAGGTTACGTCATCATTGTAGTATGCTATAGACTGGTGCTATGTGATTGAAAATAATAAAGCATAATATCCCCCTTTAAAGTCAAATGAACAGATTAAACAAGTCGTTCTTATGCCTGATTCTTTATCCAGGTGATAGAAAACCAACGCGCCCATCAAAAACCCATTTACAAATGTATTTTACTTTTAGTGGGTGAAAAAAGCCCCGAATGGGAGAAAGCGTTGAGTGAATGAGCCGAGCCCAAGTGTGTGCGGGACGCTGGAGGCTCCGCCCTCTTTACACGATATCGACAACTGATGAAACATTTGGGCATTTTTTAACCACGAGATTGATTAAAATCGTAGAAAATCCCAATCATCTTAAGAGAAGGGACTTGTTTTTATAAAGTTTATTGTATTTTTTTAATTTTTGTTTTTTCCATACTGACAGGTGAGGCCTGGCCTCACCTGCCTCCCCTGACCGCACGTCACTGCCAGAGCCCGTGCATGTCTTTGCGCTGACACACTCGGACTATGAAGAATTTAAAGGCCCTTTCCACTGACAAGGCCGTCA
Organism: Neogobius melanostomus; assembly: GCA_007210695.1. Classification (NCBI taxonomy): domain Eukaryota; kingdom Metazoa; phylum Chordata; class Actinopteri; order Gobiiformes; family Gobiidae; genus Neogobius; species Neogobius melanostomus. The sequence goes on from VHKM01000480.1 coordinate 1,532,292, forward strand.
TAGATGCGGAAGGCTGCACTGGGGACCTGACAGCTCACCAGGCATCCAGAGAGCAAGGCGAAAAGGCCAGTCTTTTCACACGCGCTGAAAGATTTCCTTGTTACGCAACACAAGACACTCTTCCAACATTCTCAGGAGTGACTCTTTGTTCGGCAGAACAAAGAAATCTTATGTGTATTATGATTAATGTGCTGCTCTATACTGTAACACAGAGGCGGTTCAGGGGATGTTCAGTTTATAAGAAAACACTTTGTTAGTGAACATAGTTTAATGTTTGAAACTGAAAGTGCCTGTATTTTCTCTTGTATTTTTCTACCTTTTCTATCTTGAAATTGCCAGTGTTTGACAACTGAAAGGTTTTCTATGTGTCAAAACAATCAAGGAATAAAATGTAATTGGTGAATGTGTTTATGAACTTCATGACTGAATGCACTTATGTTTAAATCATTGGTATCTTTACAGAGCTGTGTATTTTAATGATTTTCTGCAGTTTTGGTGAATGTTCGGGAACAGCTGATGCATCCAGACTCTAACGCTGTTTTATAAAATCACCAAAAAGCACAAGGGAAGCGACGCCCTGTTTGTGAACCTTGTTTTTGCCTTCCATAATACTATTATCTATCTAAAACATTAGACTGCATTAGACCACATCCTGCGGGCGTAACGACATCTATAGATGCAGTGTTTAGGGGATCATTGACCAAGCGTTTGCCACATGTGCAGAAGTGGATCAGCAGTCGAGTCATTTGTGCATTTTTTAAACAAGACCCAGACCAGGGGGGCACGAAGGAGCCCATTTTCTATTCAAAATAATGTTGACTGCCCTGAGAGTTTATATGTTAAAGACATGTGGGTCACGTGGGAACTCTTAAAGCAGTACTAAGTAACGTGTTTACCTTAATAAATCCTTTCCGTAGTCCCTCTGGGGGTAATACAAGTGTTAATGGATGATTGGGGGGTCTTTCATCTTCCCCTGGTGTCTCTGGCCAGAAAACCATGTTTGCAACTTGACTGCCACCGGGGCGGAGCAAGCAATACACACTAATGGAATCACGGAGAAGAAGCTAACAGGCTAACGGGCAAAGCTAACTGTGGGCTAGCGCCACTTAAACAGTATTTACAGCCAAGTTTGAGTGAAAAAAAATATTCCCATTGTATAACTGGATGTACAACACCCTCTCTCCCTTCACCTTTTCTGTCAGCGTAGTATTTACTCTCCAAGACATTTAATAAGTTAAAAAATCGTAACTTGCTAAGACACCTGCAGTTGCGCTTATGGCCTCTAGGGGCAAGAGTTCATTGAGGGCGTTGAGTAGTTTACTGTTAAAATTGTCGACAATAAAATCGTTAGCAGGTAAAATCACAGGAGGAATTTGTTGTAAAGCATCAGTACATTTTACAGCCACTTCAGGGGTCAAATTACGTTTCCTTACAGTTTTTGCCGAGGATTCTCGCTGGATAAAACCGGTGACATTAAAAAAACACACAGTAATGGTCAGAGACGGCCAAGTCGATAACAGAGGACACAGTAGTGGACAGGCCATATGTGATGACCAGGTCCAGACTGTGCCCTTTCTCGTGAGTTGGCTGTGTGACGTGTTGGGTGAAATCCATATAATTAAGAACATTTAAAAACTCCGCAGTAATGAGGTCTAAAACGTTGTCTATGTGTAGATTAAAATCACCGGTTAAAATGATCTTATTAAAGGAGGTATGTAAAATAGATAGAAAGTCTGAGAATTCATTAATAAAAAGGGGACATCTTTTGGGCGGTCTATAGATTGTGACACATAAAATCGGGGGGTTATTAAAAATAATTGTGTGGTGCTCGAAACTCGTGTATTGATCGACTAAAATGGGTTTGGTGGAAAGAGTATTTATGCTTATAGAGGCAGTGCCACCTCCCCTTTTTCCATTTCTGGTTGAAAAGGCACTGCTAAAATTAGGTGGAGAGGCCTCAGCGAGAACGGCATTTGCATCCGCACCCAGCCAGGTTCCAGTTAGAAAAACAATCTAGATTATTATCTAAAATCAAATCATTTACAATAAAAGACTTATTCAGCAGAGAGCGGACATTTAATAGAGCCATGTTCACTGTGGTAGGGGACTGAGTATATAAGGAACTATGTGATGACTGAGCTTTGGTGAGAGGTCTGAGGTGATTAGTATTAACAGTGCGAGTAGTCTTACCTTTGGTGCGCTCTCTGCTGATAAAAACATGAATATCCGTTATGCTGGGTGTGGGGGGAGACCTTCATGCTGCTGATTCTATTGCAAGTTGAATGTTATGTGAGAACAGGTGGGATCCGGTGAAGTTGGGGTGTGTGAGCAGAATGTCCGATAGAGATGCAGGACTTCACCACAGAGCAAAGGGTTTGGTAGAAATGTCAAATATCTTGTTGGTTAGCGATTAAGTTCACCAGCGTTCCATGTTTATAATCGAAATAATCTCAGGTAAAAAGAAAAAGCTACAGGAAATTAGTCCTTTTATGCACAAAAGTTAAACTGCATAACCGATATCTTATTTTTACTTCATGTTTGAAAAATAAATAAATCAATGTGTTCGGGGGTTCAAATCTTAATAAATAAGGCCTGGTGGGAAAAAATTAGTATAAAAAAGTGAGTATTTGGACCTGTCAGTGCCCAGCGGCTGTATGGGTGGTTCACATAGCGCTTTTACTTTTCATCCTGGTGGCTTCAAGGGCGATCCAGGATCAATTGTTTTTAGGGTTTTGGTAACCATGGAGATGATTGCATTAGCAGTGAAAACCTCCCCTGAAAACATCTGATCCTGGAGCGTCGTAGGAGCCACCGGACACTATGCTACCATAGTGTCCAAATACTCACTAATATCAACTCTTTCACACTAAAAGTTGCATCATGTGCCTTATATTAATCAGAGGAATATTTCTATTAATCAGAGAGACGCAACACAGGAAGCTCTCAAAGCAAGTTAAGAGAGAACTTAAGCTTGCAAAGATAAAGTCGAAAACTGAGTGCCTGTAATCCACGCCCTGCATGGGAAGGCATGAAAAATATGATGGTTATGCCAACAAACAGTAGAAGAGTGAAGTCTCACAAAGAGGTGTGTGTCTTTAAAAATACTGCTCGTACTCCCTCTAGTGTTCACATCGACAAATGAACTGTCACAAAAGGAAAAGCGGTCCTGATCTACTTTGGTCCAAAGATTAAATATGAAGACCATATAAGTCTTCATAACAAACAATTAAATGCTAGCTTATCAGCTAAACCCATTTAGACCAACACTTTTCTTCTGCTGAGACACTGAAGAGGCACCAGGAGCCCCACACCTGCAGCACAGTGAAGGCATCACAAGAGGAGCTACAGGAAACAAGGAAGGGACAAACGAGGAGAAGGTGAAAGACTGTTGTGGAGCGGAGGGAGCTGCACAGGAGGAAGAGGAAGGAGGAGCTAAAGGTTCTGACCAGTGCAGGACACCACGCTCTGAGACGTCTGAGCCAGCCAGGTTTCCTTTGGGTGCTACAGTTTCCTCTACCTCCAATATCATGCGGGTCAGGTTGACACACAGTGGCAGCACGGCTCAGCCACAGCGGCTCAGGACTAACACCTGAAGCACTTACTTACTTAAACCTTTGAGCAATCTGAATGGTCAAAATGACGCCATGTGACTGCAACCCTCTTGCCTAAGGTGCCATGTGAGTGTAATCTACTGCCTTAGACACTCTGAATATCTTTCCTTTATTATTCCTTCTATGCAGAACGAGGCCGGTCAGAGGCTTTAGCATTAAGGTCAATGACCACTTACAGACTCGTCAGAACTTCTCTTTATACACCTCAAAACAGACTGTTTATGTTCGTCGGCTCTTTTGAAACACATAATACCAAGTACATGGATGTGGTTCTATTTTTAAATGACGTGTTTAGTGTTTGTCTTTATTTTAGTTTCTCTGTATTATGTCTATTATATTTGTGTTGTATTGTTTGTTTGTGTAATTATGTGTTATATATTGTGTTATGTATTTTATGTTTTGGTCCCCCTTACAAACGAGATGTGGCATTTCAAGGTGTTTTCCAATAATACATTTAATTGAGACAAATTTCCCACAAGGGACAATAAAGTTTAATCTTATCTGATGTGAATTGAGTTCATCTGTAATCAGGAACAGAAGTGCTGTTCCCGTTGGCTGATGTGTCAAACACAGGAATGTTTCCATGTTACACAGACAGAAGTTATTACCTGGTTCAAACTGGTTTTGCAGAGCTGATCATGGCTCGTAATGTCTGTAAATATTTGATACACAGTGCACTGCCCGGGACCCACATGAACAATGGCTTTTGCAATTTCAAGATTCTAAATATTGTAAATCTAATTCATTCATGTGTATTGAGTTGGGTAATTGGGTGGTGCAGTGGTTAGCACTCGTGCTTCACAGCTGAAATGTTCCAGGTCTGATCTTCAGCCTTTCAGGGCCTTTCTGTGGAGTTTGCATGAACAAAGTTTTTTTTATTTTTTTTAATCGTCTTGGGACCGTCAGTCAGTGTCTGTGCGACATCACATCAGGCCTCGACCAAACTATGGGAAGCCTTGAATATATGACGTTTAAAATGAAATATTTTGACCTGTCGTCCTGTAATTATCTGGATTATTCTGATGTGTTGACTTCCGACTTCGTGAACAATGGGTGTGACTTCTGAGGAAATTTGATTTTAATAAAACAATGGGTGTGACTTCTACAGAAACTTTCTTCAAGCCACTAATGCACTTAGAGTTTTCACACGGCATCAGCAGGCAGAAGGGTCCTTTGAAAGGTGAGTTTAAACTGACTTCTCCTGTTCATGTTAGGCATATTTATTGTGTGAATATATTTATTTTGTGACGCAGGATTTCAACCAGTTTGACCAAATCTGAGAAATTAAGTCATTTTAACATATATATATATATATATATATATATATATATATATATATATAACTATAAGGTAACCGTGTTCATTTTAACATGGAAATAAATAAATAAATAATAATAATAATAATAATAAAGGTCTTTAACCTGTAGGTGATTTATTTAGGTTTATCTTGATTCAAGGTGAGCTTTTATATGAATGCAACCTCAGAGCGTTCCAGGTGATCAAACTCGTATGTAACAAAACGGCTAATGCTACAACAGTTAGCTCATACGATGTTAATGTTTTATGAAAGCTTCTCCAAACCAGATATAATTAAAAACATGCGACACAATAACGTTATGTTGGAAGCTGTGACCAAAAGTAACGTCCACGTCACTGATAAAGGGGTTTTATTACAGTTTTAACATTAGCTGCTCCACCACAGGGAGGCGCCATTACTGTCTTCATCCCGTAGACGAACGGCGTTAGCATTTAGCCTCTCCGCTATGGGGCCAAACTGAGGTGAAGTTAGAAGCGACCAAGCTCTTCCACGTTTCCCCTATTTAGATACGGTTACGTGAGTAGTTACACGATCCAAGTCTAGTCACACAAACGTGGAAGAGCTTGGTCGCTTCTAACTTCACTTCCGTTTGGCCTCATAGAGAAGAGGAGAAGAGGCTAAATGCTAACGCCGTCTGTGCTTTGTTTACGTGACTGAGCGCATGCGTAAAAACCAGACCGGTACGCATCAACTCCTCTAAGCTCAGGTAAGAACATATCTCAGTATTTAAAAACGATGGCCTGTTCCTTTAAGAGATAAAAACCGCTTCGACGGATAACAGAAAAGAAGGTTTATCTGCGAAGTTTGGACAATTTTATGCACGTGAGCAGAGGATGCCTGTCTTTTATTCCATCATTTAACCTCTCACCTCCAGCTTTACCCAAATCTAAAAGCGTAGCCCACAGCCTATAGGCCAGACTGACACCCCATTTGAAAGCCAAGACCTACAAAACTTTTCTCCATTGCATTTTAGCGCTTGTTTGTTGCATTTCATCGTTTTTGTCTTGTTTTTTGGTCGCTGTTTTGTCACTTTGTCATCTCGTTTTCATTGATCTTTTATTAGGCCCGAGCCGGACGCAGTCCCGGCAAGGGACTATTGTTATTGTGTGGTTTCTTATTATTATTTGCGTTCTCCGTAAAGGATCGTACTTTTGACCCGCTCAACGTCGCCGAAAACTCACCAAATTTGGCGGAGCCATTGGGGTGCTGTGAAAATTTATGGAAATAGACTAATTGGCCACGCCCAAAACAAAATGGCTCCACAGCGCCCCCTCAAAGTTGACCCCCATACAAATGAAAACCCGCGTTTTTGACCATAGCGCCAAACCCTTGGGTACAGTGAAAGGGGACATCAGGACTAACCAAAAACGCAATTGGAGCGCCACGCCCGGACGCACAGGGAGTCGGCCATTTTGACTTTGAATTGGAAAACCGGCTGGACTCAACTTATGTTTTAACGAACTAGTCCCTGGTTTTTATCCAAATTAAATCATAATTGTGGGGGTCAAGTTAACCACTCCACTTATTATGCCTCAGCAAAATGGCATAACAGCACCACCTGCTGGCTTAAGATGGCTTGTAAGTGGCCCGCCCTTCCTCTGTGAAAATAGCCAGAGTTCTTATTCTGGCAGCATGATGGCCTCTGTCAGAGTTTCTCCTGAAAATCGCCATTTTTTGCAAATTCCCCCTTTATTCACAACAGCCAAACTTTTAGGCTCATACATATTTATACTACCCCTCTGTTACAGAAAGAAGCTGTAATTTGAACGTTTTTGGCTCCAAAATCAGGTTTTTGGACAGTACAATCACAGGAAGTTCAGATAGGCTGTTTCCTGTCCGTCTCTCCGTGTATTCCTCGTACTATTTTTGTCTCACCAAAATATTCCGTCATCTATCGAGACTTTTGTGGGGCTGGAGCACCTTCTCAGATCTTTGGGCACCCAGGGAATTAGCCCTTATTACAAAATGTTTCAATAAATATTACCTGAACTGTAATTCCGTTTTCTGTGAACACACAAGTGTAAGTGTTTCATAAGATTAATATAAAATCCGCAGTGTTGTTGCTTAAGCTTGTATAGCTCTGTTAGTACAGTGCAGGGTTCCCATCCATTAGATTGCCGGTTCAAACCCCACTGTGACTTTTTTTTTGTGATTCAGTACCTACTGGGAAGAACCTGAATCGGCGCCTATGGCCCCACCCTCACTAAAAATGGGGAAATGACCCACACATTGTCCAAGCCTAGACTACATGAACGCAAGGCGTTTCATAAGATATTTGTCAGTTCGGTTGTAAAAGTATCTGTGCTTGTCTAGCTCAGTTTATAGAGTGCAGGGTTTGCATCCATAAGATTGCCAGTTCAAACCATAGACTGTTAAAAAGAATAGACAGCTCCTCCTCACTCCTCCCCGTTTACCATAATGACCACTTTCGAGGGGGAAATCATGGCAGATTTACAGACTCCTCCTCCCCAGCTCTGACGAAGCATGTTCCTAATAAGGGCAAAAGGGCGGGATCTCACTGTAAACTCAGCCCTTGCGTGACGTGTAGCTCGCGCAGCTCCAATGCCAACAGTCCGACCTCCGTTAAGTAGGAGATTTAAAAAAATATATTTCTAAAACCAGCCTGGTTTCTATTTTTTTGACTAACCCAGCGTTATCTCAGGAGGAATATGTAGCCATATTAAGTGTTGAAAAAATTGAAACCAGGCATAAAGTTGTTTTTAACGTGTCTAAAGTCCAATGCTTTTCAATGGGGGCCTAGCGGCCAAATGGAGGTACTACAGCAATGGAAGAGCAATGGCGGCCTCCAGTGTTTGCGGTCACAAAGCAGAGCAGCCAGCGGCCATTGGTTCAAACCCAACCATGACTTTTTTGTTTTCTTTTTTTTAATTAATATTTAATTAAATCCTCATTAATAACGAGGAAAGAACAGTTTCAAAATATGTGGAACTACACAGAAAGAAATGTGGGGACACTAGGGAAACACTTGAGGCAAAACTGGGGAGGGTGTCGAAAACAATCAAGAAATGGAGGGGGGTGGGGGAAAATGACCTGAAATGACCTCTCTCCTCCAGTAGCATGGTGGGATCTAATTTCGCCCTGGTCATTTAGAGAATAGTAGTAGCCCACATTAGGCATACTATTACACAGAGTTATAGCTCAGAGATAGTGTGCTGGTCTTTGGTGCAGGAGGTTGCTGGTTCAAACTCAACCATATTTTTTTTTTTTTTGGTTTGGACTGGGCATCTACTGGGAAGAACATAAATCGGCGCCTATGGTCCCAACCTTATTAAAAACGAAGAAAGAACAGTTTAGAAATATGCACAACTACACAGAAAGACATGGGGGGACAGTAGGAAAACAATAGAGGAACAACTGGGGGAAAATGTCGAAAACAATGGAGAAAATGGAGGGGCAAAAATGACCTGAAATGACCTCTCTTCCCAAATGCCTTGCTTGGACATATTTTCACACCCGGGATTTAGAAAAAATTAGCCCGTATCAGGTTAACCTTGGGGTCGTGTTATAGCTCAGTAATAATGTCCTTGTCTTTGATGCAGGAGGTTGCCAGTTCAAACATGGTATTGACACTTTTATAATGCTTTCTCTTTTCACATGGGCCACTAAAACTCTGAGCCAGATACAACTCCAGAATGAGCACCAAGTTATGTAGACACAATTATTTATTTAGCCACTTTTTTTACCTTTCACTGCCATTTTCCTCTTTACTCGTGCAGATCACTGCTCTTTTTTCTGCAAATACAAGAGTGCACCTCTGTCCAGATGCTGTTTTGCCTGCTGGCTTCTCCCGAGTATTGCAGTTCACTGGCCATAGAAGGTATTTCAACTATAGAACGAGTGAAAAGCACCGCTGTGGTGAACGTGAGGCCGGGGCCCTGAGGCTGAAGCAAGAGTGGGCTGGCATCATAGATACCTGGGGCAAGAGTAAGGTGTGACGAAGGCAAGGCGAGAGTGGGCTGGAGCAAGAGTTAGCAGAGAGCACACAGGTTGTGTGTGAGGCTGAGGGGAGAGCAGGTTTGGGCGAGAGCGGGGGCGGTAGCAAGGGGAGCGGTCGCAAGGGGGGCTGCGCCAGGGGCGAGGGCCTCCATCACCGCTTGCGGCTTTAATTATTTATTTATTTTTCTCCGGAAACGATCGTACTTTTGACCCGCTCAACGTTGCCGAAAACTCACCAAATTTGGCGGAGTCATTCGGATGGCGTGAACATTTATGGAAATAGACAAATTGGCCACACCCAAAACAAAATGGCTCCACAGCGCCCCCTCAAAAGTTGACCCCCGTTCAAATGAAAACGCGCGTTTTTTGCCATAGCCCCAAACCCTTGGGTACAGTGAAAGGGGACATCAGGACTAACCAAAAACGCAATTGGAGCGCCACGCCCGGACGCACAGGGAGTCGGCAATTTTGACTTTCAATTGGAAAACCAGCTGGACTCAACTTATGTTTTAACGAACTCTGGTTTTTCATCCAAATTAAATCATACTTGGCACAGTGCATCTAGACATCTTGAACTTCAAGAATCAGGCACGGTTTGTAAAACATTTAAACGGTCTCCTCATAACGCTGCGGCGAAGAATGCTTACATTTCGTGTATTGTCGAAGACAGCTCACGCTCACAGGCATTGGCCAACAGAGCTCATATTCAAGTCACTAATGCACCACCCGAAACTGAACAGAACACAGCCATTAACATATAGGCTGCTCCCAGGACTACCTCATCTACACATGTTGGTCACTGCATACTCGGCAGTGACCAATGGCCCTGACAGTCACATGCGCCTCAGTCAGAGCTTTCCGAAAATGTATAACATGTGGGGGTCAAGTTAACCACTCCACTTATTATGCCCTTGCAAACTGGCACAACAGCGCCACCTGCTGGCTTAAGATGGCGCTTAAGATGGCTTTTAAGTGGCTTGTAAGTGGCCCGCCCATCCTCTGTGAAAATAGCCAGATTTCTTCTTCCGGCAGCATGTTGGCCTCTGTCAGAGGTTCTCCTGAAAGTTCTCCAAATTCCTCCTTTATTCACAAAAGCCACACTTTTAGACTCATACGTATTTATACTAGCCCTCTGTCACAGAAAGAAGCTTTAATTTGAACGTTTTTTGCTCCAATTTCAGCTTTTTTGGACTGTACAATCACAGGAAGTTCAGTTTGGCTGTTTCCTGTCCGTCTCCCTGTGCATTAGATGGGCCTGATCAAAATATTGTTTTAACCATCGAGGTTACTGAATGGTTGAAGCATCCTCTCAAATATGTGTCTCCCAGCCGAGTTTACTCTAATTATAAAATGACTCAATTATTCTGCCTGAACTGTAAAGCCGTCCCGCCGTGTTCTGCAAATGCATGAGCTCAGTGCTTTTTATAATATTAATCCAAGGTTCACTTAGCTGTAGCTGCCTTAGCCCAATAGGTAGAGTGCAGGACTCACAATCACAAGTTTTCTGGATCAATTCCCACCCTAACCTTTTTTTTATTTTTATTTTTTTTGACTGGCCACCTACTGGGGAGAACATGAATCGGTGTCTATGGTCCCACCCTCATTAAAAACAAAGAAAGAACAGTTAGAAATATCCACAACTACAAAGAAAGACATGGGGGACCGTAGGGAAACAATAGAGGCAAAACTGGGGGAAATGTCGAAAAACAATCGAGACAATGGAGGGGCAAAAATGACCTGAAATGAACTCTCTCCCCAAATGCCTTGCTTGGACATATGTTCAAACCTGGGCATTCAGAGCAAAGTAGCCCACAGCAGGTCAACCTTGGTGTGGTGTTATAGCTCAGTGATAGTGTACTGGTCTTTGGTGCAGGAGGTTGCCAGTTCAAACACAGCATTGACACTGTTACAATTCTGTTTTCACATGGGCCACTGCACTCTGAGCCTGATACAACTTCAGAATTTAGTTTAGTTTAGTTTAGTTTATTAGTTTATTTGAGCAGTTAAAATTCTGCTCAAAAGGAGTGGGCTGAAGCAAAGCTTATAAGCGCCCACCCCCGACATCGACAGAATGAGCACCAAGTTATGTAGACACAATTATTTATTTGTCTACTTTTCTACCTTTCACTGCCATTTACTTGTGCAGATCACTGCTCTTTTTCTGCAAATACAAGAGTGCACCTCTGTCCAGATGCTGTTTTGCCTGCTGGCTTCTCCCGAGTATTGCAGTTCACTGGTCATAGAAGGTATTTCAACTATAGAACGAGTGAAAAGCACCGCTGTGGCGAACGTGAGGCCGGGGCCCTGAGGCTGAAGCAACAGTGGGCTGGCATCAGAGTTACCTGGGGCAATATAAGGCTGGGGTCTGACGACGGCAAGGCAGGAGTGGGCCGGAGCAAGAGTTAGCAGAGAGCACACAGGTTGTGTGTGAGGCCAAGGGGAGAGCAGGTTTGGGCGAGAGCGGGGGCGGTAGCAAGGGGGGCGGTCGCAAGGGGTGCTGCGCCAGGGGCGGGGGCCTCTATCGCCGCTTGCGGCTTTAATTTATATCTTGTTATTGCATTCTTATTTATTTGATAAAGATTAACTTATGAATCAAGGCCCAGAGCAACAAAACTTCCCACTGCATTCTGAGGAGTTTTAAAATAGGAGTGGATTAACCAGTTACCTGCCATCCTCCACTTCTAAGTTGTGTTTTTACGCAGAAACTACAAGGTCTTAGCTTTCAAATGAAGTGTTACAGTGGCCTATTGGCAGTAAACAAAAACCTGACAAAAGTGTGACAAAAACGTGCCAGAAAAGAAACAATAATACAGTTTAGATCAGTGTTGTGGATCTTACTGAAGATCGGTTACGATGGGGGTTATGAGGTTAAAGATAAATATCAGCTTCAGATGCATTTGTTAGCTTGGATTTCTTCTTGATTTCAATGAGAGTAAAAGTCCATCGCCCAGTGTCTGAATCAGATAAAGGAAAACGCTGTGCATTTGTTATGGTAAAATATAACTCTCTGTCTCACTCTTCGCCTGTAGACTCTGACCATGTCGAACCGATGGGCCGAGGACGACTGTGACCTGCCGTATGGAGTGCTGCGTCTGGGATCAGATGCTGCTCAAGAAGGTACAGTAAAAACACATCTGTGATCTTTGGGTTTGGAGAAGATCGAGGAGCCTTTTGATAATGAGATGGTTCATCTCATTATCTTCTCAAATAATGAATAGAAGTATAATATAATGTTTTATCAATGCCATAAAATGAGAAAAACAAATTCTTGAGTAAAATAAGTATAATTTTTGATAACTGTTCTACTCTTGTTGACCCAAGGCTGTACCTACGTGATGTACCACGGCACCAGCAGCAGAAACGCCGAGCTCGTCAAGAGATCCGGGTTTCAACAGTCTTCAGACGGGATGCTGGGCCGCGGGGTCTACCTGAGCCGGGACCCGCAGAAGGCCAGCTGCTACCCCCTGAATCACCCCGAAAAAGACAAAGTCATCATCCAGGTGCTCTTGTTTGGGTCTGTATGAACGCAGAGCTGAACCAGGTGAAATACTGTAAATACAGCGGCTCAGCCTGGAAAACAAATGGGTCCCACAAACTGGTAGCACCGATTTTTCTTTCAGTTCAGCTTTGGACGCCTTTTGAGACGACGCGATAGAAAGTTCTAACTGATAAATAAATGGTTAAAAGTCCCTTTTATGTATTGTTTCACTGACTCCGAAATGAATAGAGTCGTACCTGACTGTACGTCCACAAGCAAACAAGCACTTTACTTTGCTTCCACCGTGGAGGAAATGGCTACACTTAATGCGTCTCCAAAATAGAATCAATCATTTTTGGAGCATGTCAAGCATCGGGAGTGTTCCATTCAAAAGATGTTGTGCTTGTGCAATTACTTTCAGTTTGTCTCTTAGTGCAGTGTTGTTACGTCTGTCTGTGGTGGACAATGGATTTGTACTTTTATTTTTGTATAAAAAAAAATAAAAACAGGCATTTGCTGTGACCAGCCACACAGATGGTGATTACAAGTCTATTTTAGTTACTGTGTGTTAATGTGTTAGAGGCAGTGTTGGGAACGTTACTTTAAAAAAGTAATTAATTATAGTTACTCACTACTTGTTCCGATAAGTAACTGAGTTAGTAACTGAATTACTCTATAATAGAAGTAATTCGTTACCAGGGAAAATAATTATTAGCGTTAGTGTAAAAAAAAAAAAAAGACGTCTTTGAGTTAAAAAATAAGTTCCAACACTTCTGATCATGATCAATGATCACCAACTCGATTCTCCTCCGCGGCCGCACAGCGCACATCAGTCAAAGGAAAAACGTTATATCCTGTTTCTGCTCCTTCAGGTTCAAGTGAACGTTGGGAGAGTTAAACGCATCAGACGACAGAACCACCCTCTGCGGAAAACCTGGCACGACCACGGCTACGACACGGCGTGGGTGCCCCCCAACTGTGGGATGGTGCCTAGCGGCCTGGAGGAGGACTGTGTGTGGGACCCCAGAAGAATCAAAGTCCTCAAGGTCATCAAGCCGCAGCCAGAGTCCAGAGGAAGAGCTTCTTCTTCTTCTTCTTCTTCTTCTTCTTCTTTCTTCTTCTTCTTCTTCTTCTTCTTCTTCTTCTTCTTCTTCTTCTTAACGTAACAAGACCGAACATTGAATAAATACAAACAACAACAAAAGTACAAACACCTCAGCTCGTGTCAATTTGACCATAGATGATCAAAATAAACACTGCACTGAACAGACACAAACTAAATTAACCAAAACAAAATAAAGACACCACAAAGTCTGGGTGGGAGGGGTAGGGGTGGGGGAGATACAGTACAATTATTGATCAATAGACCTATAAGTAAATGATGTCACCATCTCAGGTGGAGAGCAGGGGAGAGAAACAATTCCCTCGAGGGACCTCCAGAAAGTGATGAAACTTCTCTCAATCTTAAACCCACCGATGAATTAATGGTGAACAAAGTTCTCACCCCTCTCAAACTCTAAAGCTAAGGATACAAACATTATTTAACGCCTCCAATAAGGAATGTAATTTTCCCACAGCACTAATATCTGCCCTTTGACCTCTATTTACAAATCAAAGTAACTATAGACTAATAGGTATACTAAAAGCTGTAGAGATAGTGGTTGCTGAACAGTTGACGACACACCTTGATAATGAGTCCCTATTGCACCCTCTGCAGTTCGGCTTCAGAACTAATCATTGTACTGAAACTGCCTGTTGTTATTTTATGGAATCAATCAAATCAAGCCTTGACACATTTTTAGACCTACGAAAGGCTTTTGATACCGTTAATCATCTGGTGTAATTGTCCAAACTGAAACAATATCATTTGTCCATGAATACCCTTAGCTGGATAAAATCATATTTATCAGTGTGTCCGTGTAAAGGTCTCATTATACTTCCCTCATGTCAATTCCGTGTGGAGTTTAGACGCACAGACGTTAGTGGCCTTTCATACTCTGTTTGGCAGTTGGGACTGTCCGCACGGTTTAAGTACGTATTCTCGTTGTCCGCCATAAAGAATTGAATTATAGTCCCTAAAGATATGGATAATTGCGTTCTGGTCTGTCACTATATTACCTTCTTTATCTCTTATGACAGGTATTCTATTTGTTCTGCTTACCTTTGCTGGAATGCCAATTAATAATAATGCGTATTATGATTAATGTGCTGCTCTATACTGTAACGCACAGGCTGTTCAGGGATGTTCAGTTTATAAGAAAACACTTTGTTAGTGAACATAGTTTAATGTTTGAAACTGAAAGTGCCTGTATTTTCTCTTGTATTTTTCTACCTTTTCTATCTTGAAATTGCCAGTGTTTGACAACTGAAAGGTTTTCTATGTGTCAAAACAATCCAGGAATAAAATGTAATTGGTGAATGTGTTTATGAACTTCATGACTGAATGCACTTATGTTTAAATCATTGGTATCTTTACAGAGCTGTGTATCTGAATGATTTTCAGCAGTTTTGGTGAATGTCCGGCAACAGCTGATGCATCCAGACTCTAACGCTGTTTTATAAAATCACCAAAAAGCACAAGGGAAGCGATGCCCTGTTTGCGAACATTGTTTTTGCCTTCCATAATATTATCTATCTAAAACATGAGACTGCCAACCACATCCTGCGGGCGTAACAACATCTATAAAAACACTGAACATGTTGTTAGCATTTAGCCTCTCCTCCTCTCGTCTATAGGGCCAAACGGGGGTGAAGAAGCTCTTCCATGTTTCCCAGTAATATCTTCACTTTACGGTGCGGATGTCGAAGTGCTCCTAAGGTGTTATTATGCCTCACAATATAGTACCTGTTTTTATCCGCTTAGAAAGCCGTCATGTTTAATTTTGTGTAACTAGACTAGGATTGTGTAAACATAACTGTATTTAAATATAGGGAAAACGTGGAAGAGCTTGGTCGCTTCTAACAGTGTGGGAAAACGGTGGCCTGTTCCTTTAACCCCCGCCTTAGCCAACAGCATTTTCTCCAGTTCAACCAAATCTAAAATGTCACACCCTATAGGCCAGTGTAACAAGGAAGGGACAAACGAGGAGAAGGTGAAAGACTGTTGTGGGGCGGAGGGAGCTGCACAGGAGGAAGAGGAAGGAGGAGCTACAGGTTCTGACCAGTGCAGAACACCACGCTCTGAGACGGGGAGCCAGCCAGGTTTCCTTCAGGTTTTTCAGTGTATGCTTGTACAATGACAATAAAGCACTTACTTAAAGAGGGGGTATTATGCTTTTTTCAATCACATAGCACCAGTCTATAGCATACTACAATGATGACGTAACCTTCTGTTGGTCTGTATATGCAGTAAATTAAAATAACTGCCTTGAATAAAATTGCTCTCTCAAAATGGCTGTACTGAACGTCTTGAAATAGGCCTCTGTCTCTTTAAGAAGCTTTCCGACACGCCCCCTTCAGCACCCTGCTGTGGCATCTAAACAACACTACTGTGCGGGGAGGGGGCTCTGCTGAGCTGAGGAGCAGTGGTTGGTGGCTTGGCTGGTGACGAAAGGTCCAGAGGCGTCTCCAGGAGGTGGGGGCGTTCCTAGGAGGACTGAGGCATAGCTACACCTAAAATGGCTGCCGTCTAAGTTTTTACTGATTACTCAAAAATATGTGAATGAGCCAAGGCAACACTCCAGGCATGTGTTTAATGAGGGAATGACATAATAACATGATATAAAGCTTGAAAAAGTCGATTTTACATAATACCCCCCTTTAAACCTTTGAGCAATCTGAATGGTCAAAATGACGCCATGTGACTGCAACCCTCTTGCCTAAGGTGCCATGTGAGTGTAATCTACTGCCTTAGACACTGAATATCTTTCCTTTATTATTCCTTCAATGCAGAACGAGGCCGGTCAGAGGCTTTAGCATTAAGGTCAATGACCACTTACAGACTCGTCAGACAACCCAGTCTCACACGAAACTGTGACAATGTGACAGTGGTCCACACACCAAAGTGTGAACTATTTCACACTTTAAGCTTTTTATTTGTGGAATAGTCGCAATAATTTCCTCCATCAATTTATATTGGAGTCACGTGACTAACAACTACTTCCGTCGTTTGGAAATAAAAAATGGCGGACTTTTAGAATTTTTGGGGGACATAATGCAATATTATAGCTAATTTAGCCAGTTAATTTCACATTTAATCAAACATCTAGCGAGAAATATCTCACTTTGAATCATTATTTTTGTGTATTTGTATTGCACGTGCTTGAATTTATGAGTTACATCGATTATTTGTGTCTCGCCTGCAAAATGTGTAATTGTCGCAAAATTTACACATTCTCTCCACTGCTCCTCTTGTATTGAAACACGAATTGTTTCCCCGTTTTATTTCCTATCAAAGAAAAAAAAACGCTGATGGTTCCTGAATTAACAAGCAAATGATAGTGTGTGACATTTCCAGAGATAGTTTTAAACATAATATTACAGTAGAGCCACTTTAACAGTAAACCTGACAGAGTTTGCAGGTGCTTACACATGTCTCTCTGGTACTTCAGACCAGTCCAACGCCAATAAAAAGATTAATAGATTATAATAATAATAGCGGTCAAGCCAATGTGCCTGCGTGCCACGAGTTTGGCTCATGAGTTTGGCTCAGCTGTGCGTAACGTAGCGCAAGTACTGTAACCTACGGACACTTCAACAGTTTCTGAACCACAGACCCCGTATTATGTCATTATTAAACCACCAAATTTACGTTTAAACTGACATGAGGGAACTCACCCTATAGATGTCAAGCCGAATGAGTCACTCAAGCAGAGTCCTGCAGAAAAAGCCGATGTTCACGTCCACTTCTAGTTGTTTCGTATCCAAAACAGTGCTTTTCCAATGCTCCAATGCACAGCAGAGAGGCCTTACACCGCCACACATCCAGCGTGCTCTAAGTCATCAATCCACAAATTATGAAACTGAATCCAACAACGTGATAGAGCCATTTAAGCAGAGTGGATATTAACAAAACAACACAGTTTCGCGCATGCATAGCAGCTGTTCCAAACTCGTGCTTCATGTTGGGTCACGTGATCGATGTGCGTCACCATGGATACGTGCAACTTTAATTCCATATTTCTGTTCAAACCTGTTTATTTATACAGTGTTTATCAAAATCCAAACTTGGACGAGCGTTTAGACATCAAAATATGTAAAAATAATAATAATAAAATAATATTTTTGGTCCCTCTGGCCACACAGTGCCACCATGTGGAATGCCAAGGCATTTTTTTTAATATAGTGGTGAAAATAGCTTGTGCATTTAACATTATATTATTTAATGCAGCTGTCCAGGTGCCCACTTTAGATGAGAGTATAGTGAGGGTAGTGAACAGCTCACTAATTTGCTGTTTTTTGTTTTTTTTAAGCACACAAATACAGAGTGGACTCATTCACAGAAACACATTTGTTTCTGTGACATAGCTTGGTTATGATAGTGCCTATTTAGCGGACAGCTACCTAAAGAGCTACCAGCTAATCTAAAGAACTGAAATATACACCCAATGTATGAATTTGTGCCATTATAAAGATTTTATTTGGTTATTAAAAGGCATTAGATTTAATTTTGTACAGTGTGTATAAAACCTGCAGTTGTTTTTGGGAGGTAAAATGTTACTTTTAATTTAAGTGCAATACAGCATCTGTAGAAAGTATTATCCAGTTACAGTTACTTTGTTACAATGTATCTTTTTGTCACAACACAACACTGTTCACATGCAAGTGTTTTTACATTGTGTTAATACTGCCACTTGTTGCAAATTGTTCATTTAATACATTTTTTGTGTGAAACAAGCACAGTACTCATTATCAAAGCAATACAATTATGATCAACCAAGTTTGTATGTGCATTTATTCTACAGGAACAATATGTTTCATAAACAAGTACACAGACATAAAGGTTCTAAAGTAGGGGTCACCAACCAGGTGCCCTTTGGGGCATGGCCAGTAGCCCTTGAGACTTTTTCTAAAGTGTAAAACACTTCACTTTCTTGAATCTGATTCTTAAAATACAATTATTTCTGTTCTTGTGACTCAGTACGAGTTTAAAATAAAGATATTGATATAATATGGGGTCAATATCCTATAAGTAAAGAGTGTACGTTTAAATCTTTAGGATTTGTTTTTAACTGGTAGCTCTCGAACACTCGATGCTCTTGAAGTCGCCCTCGGCTGAAAAAAGGTTGGTGACCCCTGTTCTAGAGTAATCATCTGTACTCAGCTGTGGACTACTTTTGGATGAGAGGCGACAATATTTAATTTTTTATCACTTAGCTAATAGGCCCTGGCCACTTTTTTCAGTAAGATAATAACATGTTTGGCTAAAATACAGTACTAATTTGATGCAATACAATTAATTGTGCACAGCTTACATATCTTCAATCACTATTAAACAAAATCTGATGGTTTAATTATAACTTTGATAACTTTCTGTTTTGTCCATGTTGAACAGCTAAAGGGTGTGTAAAAGTATCTCTTGAAGGAGGCATCTGGGCTGAAGTGAAAAAAAAAAAACGTTTTATAGTAGAGGCAAATCAAAGGCATTTTCTGAAAGCTTATGGTAAATGGAATAAGATGATGTAATCATAATGCCTGTACCCCATACCTGTTTTTAAATATTTAGGCTTAAGTACTGCATTTGGGCAGTTTTTAAATGCACATTTGTCAGGAACCGTGATAGCTATCATTACAAACTAAACTTTGCTGGATCAGTTTTGACCTGATTGTTAATATAAGAGCACTTAAAACTAGGGGGCGCTGTAAATTATTTACATGACAAAAAAAATAGTTAGTAAACATGTTAAATGGTATGATATTAGCATGACAATTACATATGTATTATATCATGTATTGACAATCAACATGAGTACAAATATTTGTTTTTAATAAATGTTATTTGAAAAAAAAATAGCAAAATTAGAAATTACTAAATTTCCCATGAACCCCCTCCCTGCATCTTTACGTCCATCGCCGCCATATTTGAAGTTCTGTAGTTGCCACATTAGTCTTAGACTTTAGGGCTGTAAACATTAATAAATCTAAATAAACCACCCATAAACTGTAGCGGAATTATTAAGAACATTTAGGAACTATGGAAACTATGCTTACTTCACATATACGTTTTGTAATTTTAATGTATCATTAGTTACTGTTAGCCGAGTGGGTGCACTATTGTGTTAATGCTAACTAGGGTTGACATCCTTAAACCCTGTGTGTTTAGACATCAAATAAACGAGCGGAACTACTTAATATCGATAAATTACTGAGGTAGACCTTACAAATTAGGCAAATTATTTCGGATGGCTATTTATTTTAACTTTTTCCACCACTACGTGGTTTCCTTGGTAACCACAAACAAAGGTCATGAGCTTCAAATAAACGTAATTCGTTGTAATGTTTTTTATGTTTTGATTTTGAGAACGCTACCGTATATTTAATAACTCATCCCAAGTGTTGTTTTTTTTTCGGAATTATTTATTGTATTAAGTTATAGTTTTTGTGTTTCTTTAACCCGGAAGCACGAGTTTGGAACAGCTGCTATGCATGCGTGAAACTGTGTTGTTTTGTTAATATCCACTCTGCTTAAATGGCTCTATCACGTTGTTGGATTCAGTTTCATAATTTGTGGATTGATGACTTAGAGCACGCTGGATGTGTGGCGGTGTAAGGCCTCTCTGCTGTGCATTGGAGCATTGGAAAAGCACTGTTTTGGATACGAAACAACTAGAAGTGGACGTGAACATCGGCTTTTTCTGCAGGACTCTGCTTGAGTGACTCATTCGGCTTGACATCTATAGGGTGAGTTCCCTCATGTCAGTTTAAACGTAAATTTGGTGGTTTAATAATGACATAATACGGGGTCTGTGGTTCAGAAACTGTTGAAGTGTCCGTAGGTTACAGTACTTGCGCTACGTTACGCACAGCTGAGCCAAACTCATGAGCCAAACTCGTGGCACGCAGGCACATTGGCTTGACCGCTATTATTATTATAATTTATTAATCTTTTTATTGGCGTTGACTGGTCTGAAGTACCAGAGAGACATGTGTAAGCACCTGCAAACTCTGTCAGGTTTACTGTTAAAGTGGCTCTACTGTAATATTATGTTTAAAACTATCTCTGGAAATGTCACACACTATCATTTGCTTGTTAATTCAGGAACCATCAGCGTTTTTTTTTCTTTGATAGGAAATAAAACGGGGAAACAATTCGTGTTTCAATACAAGAGGAGCAGTGGAGAGAATGTGTAAATTTTGCGACAATTACACATTTTTCCAGGCGAGACACAAATAATCGATGTAACTCATAAATTCAAGCACGTGCAATACAAATACACGAAAATAATGATTCAAAGTGAGATATTTCTCGCTAGATGTTTGATTAAATGTGCAAATAACTGGCTAAATTAGCTATAATATTGCATAATGTCCCCCAAAAATTCTAAAAGTCCGCCATTTTTTATTTCCAAACGACGGAAGTAGTTGTTAGTCACGTGACTCCAATATAAATTGATGGAGGAAATTATTGCGACTATTCCACAAATAAAAAGCTTAAAGTGTGAAATAGTTCACATTTTGGTGTGTGGACCACTGTCACATTGTCACAGTTTCGTGTGAGACTGGGTTGCGTCAGAACTTCTCTTTATACACCTCAAAACAGACTGTTTATGTTTGTCGGCTCTTTTGAAACACATAATACCAAGTACATGGATGTGGTTCTATTTTTAAATGACGTATTAGTGTTTGTCTTTATTTTAGGGTGTATTCAGACCTGCACTGTTTGGTCGACTTTAAACGGACCAGGGTTCGTTTCAAACGCTGGTCCAGACTTTTTATGCAGGTGTGAAAACAACAAACGAATCCTGGTGCGGATCAAAGAACCGGACCGCTTAACAAGCCACCGTAGCAAGGCACCGTGGGGAAATAGTAGCCCTGCGCGGCCGCTAACGCTAATACTGGATGGATGCTACAAACAATGAGCCGTGGACAGACCTGGGGCAACGAGGAGACACTGTGCCTCCTGGATATTTGGGTAGATGCGCACTTAACCCAACTGCTAAAAAGGACTCACAAAAAGGAGAGAGGCTTCGAGCGGTCTCCTGAACAGCCGCGGCGTCAAAGTGGAAAAAACTTCGCCAAACTTAAATGAAAGTACGAGACACATTAAAGAAGAGCGGAGGAACAAGACCAACAGTTTGTCCCGTGGACATAATAGAAACAAACAGCTCAGCAGACGACCCTTCATCCGCACAAACACCTCTTACACCAGCTACTGAAGCTGAGGTTAACGGTAAATGGTTAGTCTCTTACGCTTCTTTTATCATAGTAAGTGTCAAATATTCACTTTTACTTCATTTGTTGTGGTCATTGCTGTCCAATGGAGCATCGATCGTCACACACGTGTATGTGTGTGTGTGGGTCGGGACAGTGCATGTTAATGAACATACATGAGTCTCATGCATGTAAACAAGCCACACCAGATTGTAGCCTTGGGCTATTTGCATCCGTCGTCCCCCATGTGCACTCTCATTCATCCTGGCCTATTGTACATGTTTTAGTGGTAGGGGAAACAGGAGTACCCGGAGGAAACCTACGCAGACACGGAGAGAACATGCAAATTCCACACAGAAAGGCCCCGTCCAGGTGGGAATCGAACCCGGGGACCTTCTAGCTGTGAAGCACGAGCACGAACCACTGTGCTACCGTGCCGACCTGTCGTCCTGTAATTATCTGGATTATTCTGATGTGTTGACTTCTGACTTCGTGAACAATGGGTGTGACTTCTGAGGAAATTTGATTTTAATAAACAATGGGTGTGACTTCTACAGAAACTTTCTTCAAGCCACTAATGCAGTTTTCACACGGCATCAGCAGACAGAAGGGTCCTTTTGAAAGGTGAGTTTAAACTGACTTCTCCTGTTCATGTTAGGCATATTTATTGTGTGAATATATTTATTTTGTGATGCAGGATTTCAACCTGTTCGATTAATTGCGATTAATTAATTACATGACGTTTGGTGCGATTAAAAATATGAATCGAAATTAATCACACTTTGCTTCCACACTTCAGTTTCCTTTTTCCTGCAGACGCACAATTAATAGCAATATTGCACTGGTCTGTTGGACTTGGTTGAACAAAAATAAACATGTATTCAGTCATTATTCAATGGTATACTAAAAATCCTTATGAAAAAACTTACTTCTCACTGTTCTCAGGTCAAATATTTATATGCCATAAATTTCGATGAATTAATTTATTTTTTTTTTTTTTTTTTTTTTTTTTTTTTTTTATTGGCATACAGACAAGAACATTCATACAACACATAGACAAAGGAGAAACACATGGGGTCACAAATAACAAAAGGTAGATGGAACAGGATGTACAAACAATTGAGTGTTTTGTGTGTGAAATACTGGTGTGGTGAAGTGAATGTGTGCGTGGATGTATTATGAACAAATCATAAGATGTTGAAGGAAAAATAATAATAATAAATGAAGAATATTATAAATATGAAAAATTATTAGGGTCAAGTTTGTGAGGGGGCAATAATTGCATTTTATATCCTTCCTATGTACATTTTAGATCCAGCAAGCCTCACCCCTTCCATCCGCCTCTGTGTCCTACCTCCTATCTTTTGAGTGTTTATTATTTTCCTTTTTTTTTTTTCTTTCTTTCTTTCTTCCTTTTCGATGAATTAATTACAAAGCCTCTAATTAATTAGATTAATTTTTTTTAATCGAGTCCCGGCCCTACTATCTATATATATAACTATAAGTTAAACGTGTTCATTTTAACATGAAAAAAATAAATAATAATAACAGGTCTTTAACCTGTAGGTGATTTATTTGGGTTTATCTTGAGTCAAGGTGAGATTATAATAATATAAAAAAGACGCCGTAAGAAACTGAGATACAATAAAATAAAAATAAAGTACAGTAATAATATTTTTTTTATTAAAGTAAAAAATAAAATGCAGTCTCTCACCTTGTGTTACTTTCTCCTATAGCAGAAATCTAAATGACACTTAAGCTCATCGTGCTATTGATGATTGATTATTAGAGCCATTATTGGCTGAGAGTTTTAGTTCAGCCCAATATCCCAACAGCGTTCTAATATAAACAGGAAGAGTTTGGAAACAAGCAAAGACTCAGACATAAAACAGTGGAACGAGTGGCCTGTTAGAATGCTGTTTTGGGGGGACAGTGGCTCAGGCGGTAGAGCAGGTCGTTCAATAAGGTTTGCAGTTGGAATCCCTGTAGGACACTTGGCCTGTGGATCGTCTCGTGCTCCTTGTTCTTTAGAATTATGTTGTTTTTCTGTATTTTCATGCCATTTTATCGACTTTTGTTGTTGTTGTAAATATCACGATTTCCACAGGATTTTTGTTTTGTGTCACACGCTCAAACAGTGACTCACAGTACTCAAGTAACATTTTATCACAGTAAAAATGTTGCCGTGCCAACGCAGAAAAAACATTCTGAACATTCCACTGAGCGTGTAGAGCTTTGAGGAACCTGTAGCACCGGTTTGTAAAGAGCATTACCAGTGAAATCTATTATTATTGAGAATGTTACGTCACAGGCCCATGCATTGCTTTGAAGTTACATTCCTGTATTCTCCATGTTTGCTGGTCTCAAATGAGTTGATTTAATTTAATTATGAAATGACTTTTCTTTTACATTTAGAGTTGGAGCCATGAGTTGTACCAAGCATGTGCAATGGCTTGTTTCCACGACGAAATGGAGGAACTAGTTGGTGACCTCCTCCAACTTGGCTTGGATTTATCAGGCCAAACCAAGAAAAGGTGGAGGGAAAGTTATTTAAATATCAGATTTGCCAGCCTTTATTATATTCTGGTATGTTCTATTCAAGGTGGAGTCTCTAAAACCTTTGTGATGTACCATGGCACCACACGAAGCAACGCTCGCTCCATTTTAAGAAGCGGCTTTAGGCGTTCTACAAAAGGGTTGCTGGACCCGGGGTGTACCTCACTCGGGACAAGGATAAGGCTAGACGCTACCCCATCGGACACCCCGAGAGTGACAAGCGATTGTCAAAGTTAAAGTCAGAGTTGGGAAAGTCATCGCGATCACCTACCAGGGCACCCTAAGCAGAAAACCTGGCACGACTACGGCTACGACACAGCGTGGGTGCCCCCTGACTGTGGGATGGTGAAGAGCGGCCTGGAGGAGGACTGTGTGTGGGACCCCAGCAGAATACAAGTCCTCTGTATCATCTAGGGCAGTGGTTCTCAACCTGGGGGTCGTGAAAAAAATTTGGGGGGTCGCCAGATCAGGCTAGTAAAAAAAAGAAGGAAAAAAAATCAATTAGAAAATATTATTTTAGTGTAGCATGTGTGTGGTATTTTATCAAAGGTGTATTATTTGTTCTTAATTATTAGATTTTGCCAAAATTTCCCGAAAATATGTTAGAACTCCTGTAGAGTACCAGGACACGGCGCGCAGACCAGAGGACCTGTGTCTTCTGTGTCTTCTCTCTCCTCTCTCTCTCCGCTGTAAACACACACCACGCTGTTCTTGCATGGTTCGAGCATGGCTTCTGTTCTGAACACTGATTGGCTGCTCTTCCTGCCTGTCAGCGTCACTCTCTTCGGTTGCTGTTTAGCAAGTCCCGCCTTACTCGCACGGCCATTGTTATTTTTAGCAGGCGGGAGTAAATGCGAGCAGCGCCACATTCCGCTTTGGCTTGTGCCCCGGGGCCGTTCGGCTCGTAGTAGCGATAAAACAAAGGGGTAATATGGATTCAAACAAACTTCTGTGCCCTGAGATGAGGCGGACTTCAGACAGAATGGTGCCTGACAAACTACAATGACAGCACAAGTTCCAGAACATGCATTTACGGACATTAGCCTGTATAAGAATCACCTCTGTAACAGAGCTGCAGAAACATCCACCTGTAAGAGTTCAGCTAAAACAGTCTGTCTGCTACAGGTAAGACTGAGCTTTCATTATGAAGATGGATGTTCACAAAGCTTATTATCTCTGCATTGGTCTGTCTTCATGAGTTGTTTATTTGAGCAGATCTGAGTGTTGTTATTATTGTGGATAAATGATACAGTCCAGTGTTACAGTACGCATGTGTGCGCGCGTGTGTGTGTGTGTGTGTGTGTTGTGTGTGCGTGTGTGTGCGTGTGTGCGTGTGTGTGTGCGTGTGTGTGTGCGTGTGTGTGTGCGTGTGTGTGTGTGTGTGTGTGTGTGCGTGTGTGTGTGCGCGTGTGTGTGTGTGTGTGTGTGTGTGCGTGTGTGTGTGCGTGTGTGTGTGCGTGTGTGTGTGCGTGTGTGTGTGCGTGTGTGTGTGCGCGTGGTGTGTGTGTGTGTGTGTGGTGTGTTGTGCGTGTGTGTGTGCGTGTGTGTGTGCGTGTGTGTGTGTGGTGTGTGGTGGTGTGTGTGGTGTGGCGTGGGGTAGCGGCGGTGGGCGGGGGTCACGAAGCCCATTAATTGTTATTATGGGGTCGCGACTCCAAAAGGTTGAGAACCACTGATCTAGGGCTCGAGCTAATGGCAGGTCACGGTCTGGTTTGTTAGAGAAGTTCTTTCAGCTGAAAGACAAACTGTTTTTATCACTGTCACTTTATTATTTCATTATTCTTTGATTAACTGTTACACAATCGATAATACCGTTGGGTAGGGGCTTTAAACTATAGTATTGAGTATTTCTGTTGATTTGGGTTTCTATGTTGGTATGTTTAAAACAAAATGAATGGCTATAGGCAACTGCAGTCGTTTCCAAAGACCGTCCACACTTTGTTCCTACTGAAATAAATGAATGAACTTTTTTTTTATTTGGATCTTTAATAAATAAAGTAAATGTGCAGATGAACTTACACTACACTGGTTTCCACTACCACTAAAACATGTACAATAGGTCAGAATGAATGAGCATGTGTTTGCCCGTCTGAGTGAGTGAATGATCTGATGGGGGCTGATGGCACAGATTGGCAGCCTCGCATCTGTCAGTCTGCCCAGCACTGAAAAAGCAACAAGATCCGACAAAAACATGACAAAAAAAGTTATAGGGAAAAAAACGATAAAAAAGCGACAAAAACAGGTATAAAAATAGTGTGGCGGTGCGTAATGTTTCACGTTCAGTTCGATTTCTATAAATACCACCTTTGGCGCAGAACAGTTCGTACAGAAGGTTTTGGCCTCATTTTGTCCATACATGAGCTTTATAAATGAGACCCCTAGTCCTGATCTACTTTGGTCCAAAGATTAAATATGAAGACCATATAACTCTTCATAACAAACAATTAAATGCTAGTGTAACACCTACGCTGTTAGGCAAAGGACTGTAGGGTTTGGACCAGTTCTAGATTCGAAAGGAGTGGTGTGTAATCCAAAATGAAGCCAAAGTCAATAAGTTTAAATGGAAAAGCCGGCAATTTACTTTACATAGACAATAAAAAGGACAGACAAACATCAAACATTAATACGGGCACTTCTGTTAGTTACCTGTTAAACCTTTGTATTGTTTAAACTTTGAGATGAGTTCAATAAAAAAAGGTATGTTTCACTTATTTCCTCATTTCAACAAGTTTTGTTTTATGACCGTCATTTAGTTACTTTGAGTGTTTTTAATTAAACCTATTCTTAAATTACTTTAATTTAAGTTTAATCTTGGTTTCAGGTTTATATTATTCACTCTTTTCAATTTTCAAACACGTTTTGTCACTTTAAAAATGACACCATAGGTACCCTTTAATACATAAATAAAACAATTATCAAAAGGATCCAGTAAACAATTTGGCTTGCAAAGCAATACAAAAAGAAAATGGCTTCTAATTGTCCAAAAACTTAGCAAAACTTAAATTGTGGATATGTTCTGAGTTCAATGTAGGCGCCCTTTAACGTGCGCTCAAATCCGTTGGAAAAACTCCACAAACGCTCCTCAAACCTTGGTCTGGGAGTCAGTGAGGTTCTTTGGTGGAATGCGGACCACGCGCGCCTCGCGAGACGCTGCCGTTGATCCTGAGAATGTTCCGTTGGGTGGCTCGCCTTGGTCTCGACTCGATCCTGGGTCCAAGAACTCGATCCAAGCCCAAGAACTGAGGTGTTCTCGGGGTGGGGATAAACCTGGCCGTTATGTGGTCCCTGCGTCTCGGGCAAAAGCGTAACTGCCTCGTTTAACCGCAGCGACAAACGCGTTTCTTTGCTCTCTGCCGTCTCAAGCAAAAGCATCGGCCTCGTTTAACCGCAGCGACAAACACGAGACTACTCCCAAAGGTTTCACGTCTCGTAGACACACTCCTCCCTCAACCCGGCAAGGCAAACGGTGTGTAAGATCACTTTTCGGTGTAGTTTGGGTCAGTTTTGTTCGTAACGGCTGCACTGCTCTGTTCGCCCGTGCGCTCTTTTTAGACTCCTGTCGCTGACTGAGCCTCAGCCAGGTGGGGAGGGGCATACGCTGAGAGCGTCTTGAATAACGGTTATATTGATAACGGTTTACAATGTAACTTTTTATAATAACATTGTAAATCCCACTAATTATATATTTAATGTCACGTAGTTTTTTAACTGTTTTAAGCGAATATTTAATTAGGTTATTTATGAATATTTATAAGGTTATTTATTGTCAGGTTTTGTCCAGTTACACCAGTGTTTATTTGTAACGGGGGTTACACTAGCTTATCAGCTAAACCCATTTAGACCAACACTTTTCTTCTGCTGAGACACTGAAGAGGCACCAGGAGCCCCCACACCTGCAGCACAGTGAAGGCATCACAAGAGGAGCTACAGGAAACAAGGAAGGGACAAACGAGGAGGAGGTGAAAGACTGTTGTGGAGCGGAGGGAGCTGCACAGGAGGAAGAGGAAGGAGGAGCTAGAGGTTCTGACCAGTGCAGGACACCACGCTCTGAGACGGGGAGCTAGCCAGGTTTCCTTTGGGTGCTACAGTTTCCTCTACCTCCAATATCATGCAGGTCAGGTTGACACACAGTGGCAGCACGGCTCAGCCACAGCGGCTCAGGACTAACACCTGAAGCACTTACTTACTGAAACCTTTGAGCAATCTGAATGGTCAAAATGACGCCATGTGACTGCAACCCTCTTGCCTAAGGTGCCATGTGAGTGTAATCTACTGCCTTAGACACTCTGAATATCTTTTATTATTCCTTCTGCAGAACGAGGCCGGTCAGAGGCTTCAGCATTAAGGTCAATGACCACTTACAGACTCGTCAGAACTTCTCTTTATACACCTCAAAACAGACTGTTTATGTTCGTCGGCTCTTTTGAAACACATAATACCAAGTACATGGATGTGGTTCTATTTTTAAATGACGTGTTTAGTGTTTGTCTTTATTTTGTTTCTCTGTATTATGTGTATTATATTGTGTTGTATTGTTTGTTTGTGTAATTATGTGTTGTATATTGTGTTATGTATTTTATGTTTTGGTCCCCCTTACAAACGAGATGTGACATTTCAAGGTGTTTTCCAATAATACATTTAATTGAGACAAATTTCCCACAAGGGACAATAAAGTTTAATCTTATCTGATGTGAACTGAGTTCATCTGTAATCAGGAACAGAAGTGCTGTTCCCGTTGGCTGATGTGTCAAACACAGGAATGTTTCCACGTTACACAGACAGAAGTTATTACCTGGTTCAAACTGGTTTTGCAGAGCTGATCATGGCTCGTAATGTCTGTAAATATTTGATACACAGTGCACTGCCCGGGACCCACATGAACAATGGCTTTTGCAATTTCAAGATTCTAAATATTGTAAATCTAATTTATTCATGTGTATTGAGTTGGGTAATTGGTGGTGCAGTGGTTAGCACTCGTGCTTCACAGCTGAAATGTTCCAGGTCTGATCTTCAGCCTTCAGGGCCTTTCTGTGGAGTTTGCATGAAATTTTTTTTTGCTTCTTCTTGAAATCATCTTGGGACCGTCAGTCAGTGTCTGTGTGACATCACATCAGGCCTCGACCAAACTATGGAAGCCTTGATTATATGACGTTTAAAATGAAATGTTTTGACCTGTCGTCCTGTAATTATCTGGATTATTCTGATGTGTTGACTTTTGACTTCGTGAACAATGGGTGTGACTTCTGAGGAAATTTGATTTTAATAAAACAATGGGAGTGACTTCTACAGAAACTTTCTTCAAGCCACTAATGCACTTAGAGTTTTCACACGGCATCAGCAGACAGAAGGGTCCTTTTGAAAGGTGAGTTTAAACTGACTTCTCCTGTTCATGTTAGGCATATTTATTGTGTGAATATATTTATTTTGTGACGCAGGATTTCAACCAGTTTGACCAAATCTGAGAAATTAAGTCATTTTAACATATATATAACTATAAGGTAACCGTGTTCATTTTAACATGAAAATAAATAAAAGGTCTTTAACCTGTAGGTGATTTATTGGTTTATCTTGATTCAAGGTGAGATTTTATATGAATGCAAAAAGGTGATCTTCACATCATATCATCGAGCTTTAAACCATGTTGTAACGCTGTTCTTTTGGCAAAATCAGACCTAGAGTAGTATTTCACTTCCTTATACAGTATATATATATTTTGTAAATGTATTGTCCCTTTAAGTAAATAAATTAGGGCCAGGAATTGATTTAAATCTAAATCGACAGAATTACCTGCGTCCGGCATTACTACACGTGAAATTCACAAAGGAGCTTTCTACAAATCAGATATGGCAACGTTTGGAGAACGACCCCATGATTTTGAAGAGATTTTTAATGCAGGCTACTAGTTACCATAGACATGCACTAGCCTAGCACTAGCCTAGCACCATTAAACTCCTCAAACATAAGGACTGCATGAATAAAAAAATAAAAAAAATCTCCAGAAATCAACAACACTCAAAATAAAAGCACACTCAAACAATAAAACCAATTGTGCAAAATACATGTGCAAATTTATCATCCTGTGACATACATTTATTATGTAAGCCCTGCACAGTGTAGGCTTACATGACTTTTAGTCACTAAAATTCCACCGCACGAGCTTCAGGACACTCCCTGTTCAAGCCTGTTACACTACTTAAGTGAACCACTTTAATTCCACAGGAGCCTGTGCAGAGACACAGTCACACTAAAAACGGTGAGTCCGACATTTATACCATTTATGACAATGACAATAAGAAAAGACACATTTAGTTTTTTTTATTTCATTTCATTTAATTTTGGTTTGTAATTTGCTTTGTTCACATTGTTTGTTTTTTACACTACAGAAGCCCTAAAAGATCATAGAATAAAATCTTAATAATGTACAGGCATTTTTTTATTATCTTGGGAAATAACCTCAAAAATAATAATTTTCATTTATTTATTCACATTTTTTTAAACACACATGCTACTACGGGGCCTCAAACTTACATAAAGAGAGAAAAACATATAATGTGCTTAAAAGATAATTGTGTGTGGGGGGGGGGGTTAAATGTCCCTTAGGGTATTGTCCATATCGGGCTGATATCTCCAGGGCCGAAAGTGATAGAGACTCCCGTTTTTTGCACCGGAAAGAGCTCAGTCAGAGCTTTGAAATGGAGCGGAGAAACATGGCAGTGAAAATCAGTCACAAGTTTGTGTTCCTGTGTATATTTTATGTTGTAGACTTTTGCATATAATTTCAAAATCATGGGAGACCGAGATTTATGTTTTGGAATCCCTCTGAAGGTACCCACTAAACATGAATATACAGCGCCCCCTGCTGTCACAGTTCAACACATTCAGAAGCTTCATAGACAGGAGTATAGTTATAGTAAATAAGCTCTGGCATATCACTTTGGTCCGGGATACAGAGGCGTAGCTTGCCATTAGGTAAGACAGGTAGCTGCCTGGGGCCCCCAACAGGCAAGGGCCCCGTGAACTGACCCCTTTTTTTTATAAACTTGCATCAAACGCTTGATATACACAGTCTTCATACACAGTCTTCCTAATGCTGCGTCCACACCGAACGCCTCTCGGGCGTCAAAGACGCGCCTCATGCCCGTAGTTGGACGCTTGTGCTTACTGAAGTCACACACTTGTCACAAATGTCACCGAGCGTCAAGACGCCCTGGCCGCGCGTCAGCTCAGAGTGCGTTCGTAGCCATCTTGGAAACAGCTCGTGCCTGAAAACTACAGTTGTTCGGAGGCTAACTACTGTAGTCTCCCTCTTTGCTCCTGCCATGTCCTATGGATCTTTAACTATTCCCCCATGGTGTACGCAGGATCTCCCCAGTATTTAAGCTCATATCCAGCCCATACGGTTGAAGGGACATTGGTGGCAAGTGGCTATAGGCTAGGTTAGCCGGTTAGCTTTTTGCGATCGCCTACAGCTCATTGTTGATAAAAAAAAAAGTGTGCAATAAACCACAAATGTGTCAAGCCCAGCTCAGTGTGTGACCATCATAAAGGCTGTTCTGTGTAGTTTAGGGCTTTATTGACGTTATTGTTTTCATGGGTCAATGCAAGCTATCTGCTGCTAGCATAGAAATAATGCTATGCGCAGCTAGCTCGGGAAGAAAACAGATTGACTACGGCCCGTTGTAGCTAACATGTGAGCAATAAACTTAAAAATCAACAAGCCTGGCTCAGTGTGTGATCATTGTTACACGTTTGCTTTATGTAGATGGGGCTTAATAGACTTTATTCGTGCATATTTCTCGTTTTCACATCGATTGGAGATTTAGCTTGTACTGTAGCATTAGCTTTGGGAATCCTGTGTGCATCATCAAGACCCAAACACATTCCCAGCGCAGATCCAGCCACTCAAATAAGTTTTCTTGTCGCCGCTTTTAATCCTGGGTGTTTAGGTAAATGAAACACTGATGTGTGTCTTTGTAAAAGTCCCAGAGCTGCTGTAGCCCCGGTTCACAACAGAATAATTCTCCATGACTGTTTACATTAGTGATGTGCGATTCGTGAACGAATCGTTCAAAACTCGAGATTCACTTTACTGACTCGGGAGTCGTGATTCCCCGCCTCCATTAACTCGTTCACTAACTCGCCCGCCCACTGCTTTCTAAACTGCGATCCCTGGACTGTGTTTTGTAGTCACAATGAATGGCACACTAATATTATGTATGTGTAGCTCGTTTGAGCACAGAAACCAAAAGCGTATTGTTCACAACTAATAACTATTTCCCCCTAACGTTCTCCCTCCTGCCTGCCCGCGCCTGCTCTACGAGCCGTACGAGCAGTGAACGACTCACTGGTTCTGGTTCAGCCCCGTCCCACTGCCCTTCGAGTCGTTCAGCTCTGAACGAGTCGTTCAGCTCTGAACGAGTCGTTCAGCTCATTCAGCACACGCTATGATTCTGACTCGTCTCGTAACTCTCGTTCTCCCACGGAGCCGCTAACTGGGTTGAAGAAAGTCGTTTCTTCTGACCAAAAAAAAACCCTCTACACGTGACCGCCTCGAACATTATTGATGTTAAATGAGGTTGAATATTTCTGTACAAAACTAGAGTTATTGCACTCAGAAGTGCTATGCTGCTCTGTGTGAGTGAGTGACTCGTATGAACTGAACTGGTCTGGGAGAACGAATCACTCTGTGGTTCGGTTCACGTCAAACAAAGGCACTGATACGTATGAATCAAATGAATCAAATGACTCAACTGCTAACTCCCGGCTAAGCTAGCCTCGCTAAATAAAGCGGAGTAGTCAATTCAGGCAGAGTATTGGAAAAAACAGATAAATATAATTGAATGCCAAAATCATGGATTACATAAAATATAACTTTATCCAGTTTTACAGTCTAAAATGGCACCAAATTACAATCAAATCACCATGTATTTTAAATTTTTTTTTTTTATTAAACAACAATTATTAATGGATTTAATTATGTGTGGAGGTTACGTTTTTTGTTCTCTATGATATTTTCTAGCTACTGTAATATTTAATTGGTTTAAACGGTGGTTTACATTAGACTGACTCACTGAATCAAATGACTCAAAACACCCGATTCACTTTGGTGAGTGATTCATTTTAACTCGAGTCAGTAAAATGAACCGAACTTCACATCACTAGTTTACATCTGTGGGCCGGCAGAGGATCTGCCCCAGACCGACGGTGGCTCAGCTACAGCTTACGTCACTGTTGGAGAAAGCTCCTGATTGGTCGACGCTCGCAAATTTCTCCAAAGAGTTCAACATTTCCAACTGTAGCGTCGTCAAAAGCTTCCCGCCAAAATCTTCAAAACGCGCTGCACAGGAGGCACGTGACGCACTGCGGGACCTCTTGACGCTCCCCGAGGCGCGTCCCCCATGTATTTTAAATGTAAACCTGACGCTTTGGAGGCGTTTGGTCTGAACACAGTATTAGAGTTTGGAACTGCAATTACACCATTTCTCCACCAATGTGCTGTGGCGCTGTTTATCCCCATCCTGCTGCTTTAGTGAGTCATGGTTCCCTATAATACTAATTTATAATGAGCAGTGGACAGACTTTTTACTCATGTTTCCACCAGATTATAATTTTAATAGTGAAACCAGTTTATTGTGACACTTATTTAGCCTGGCTAACGCCAGACTAAAATCACAAGTGATATTTAGTCTGAGGACCACAAATTCATTTTCTGGTAGAGGTGTGGTTTACGATTGTCCATATCCGTTTATTGGGCGTTACGAATATCTCTCATGCGTCTGCAGTAGCCATAGCCAATCGTATCATGGTATCAGATGACGTATGACGTACCAGCTGTAAACTTTTGAGCTAAACTATTTAGAACACGGTCTAAAGCTTGATCGAAAGATGGCATCGCGTCTGCTGCTGTCACGTTGGATCCGTAATATTTTTTTCTTTTTTTTATCCCTAAACAAACTACAAGCTTCCGTGTGTCAAATAGCGCGTCATCGTCTTACCGTCCCTCCTCGTTCTGTGATTGGTCCCCAAATCCATGGAAAAATGTCGGCCATGGTCCCCAGGCTGTTGTGAAGTTTGAAAAAATTCGAGCGCACACAGCAGTCTGGTGTTAGCCAGGCTAACACTTATTATGACCTAAAGAACCTCATCCTTCTGTTCTGAGGGAAAGTGATGCACTGCATTATGGAGTTGTCAGGTGACCAACTCCTGCTCACGAGACATCCTCTCCCAGTGCACAGTACACAGGGCGGCCACCAGAGGGCCCCCCACCGACATTCTTGCTTGGGGCCCCTTGGTACCCTTGCTACGCCACTGCCCGGATATATAGGCCTGATATCGAAATGACCCTAATATCACAGATTTTCATGTTTCTCACCTGAGGCCTTGGAATGTGTGGGAGGGCCCATTTCAAAGCTCTGACTGAGCTCTTTCCGTTGAATTCATATCATACCCCCCCAATTATCTTTTGAGCACATTATATATGTTTTCTCTCGTTATGGAACTTTACGGCCCTGTAGTAGCGTGTGTGTGTGTTTTTTTAAATAAATTAAAACGTTTATTTTTGGGGTTATTTGCCAAGATAATAAAAAATGCCTGTACATTATTTACATCTTATCCTATGACCTTTTAGGGCTTCCGTACTTTTCTGAACCTAAGGATCATCTTTCAGTTATTCCACATGGGAGCCTCCGCAGTGAAACAATCGGTGAGTCCAACTTTGATGTGAGTCATGAAGAAATGGAAGAAAAAAAAAGACACAAGAATATTTTTTTTTATTGTTGACTAAAGGAAGAACGTGTTTTGTTTTTATTACAAAGAGTGAAACCTTTTCTGGGGGAAATGTTTGTATAATGTTCTTGTAGATCATAGTTGCTGCGACGGATAACAGTAAAGAAGGTTTATCTACTAAGTTTGGACTATTTTATGCACGTGGCAGGAGTGTGTGTCTTTTAGCACATTTCCTACCACGCGCCTTAACCAAGCACATTTTCTCCAGCTTTACCCAAATCTAAAAGTGTAGCCCACAGCAGCCTGTAGGCCGGAGTAATGCCCCATTTGAAAGCCAAGACCTACAAAACTGATATAAATCGGCGCTTTATTGCCGTGTTGTCACTGACTGGGTTTTTTTTGTTCTCCATTGCATTTTTATTGCTCTTTTGTTGCATTTTCATGATCGTTTTGTCTAGTTTTTTGTCACTTTTTAATCTCGTTTATGTCGCTCGTTTGTTGCGTTTTTGTCTCTTTTTTTGTAGCTTTGTTCAAGAAGCTTTTAGATTTGGGTAAAGCTGAACTGGAGTTTAGATCAGTTTTCTTACTGGAGAAAATGCCCTCGGTTACGTTGGGGGTTAAGGTGTTTCAATGAGAGTAAAAGTCCATCACCCAGTGTCTGAATCAGATAAAGGAAAACGCTGTGCATTTCTATAGTAAAATCTAACTCTCTGTCTCACTCTTTGCCTGTAGAGTCCCACCATGCCGTACCGATGGCCCAAGGACAACTTTAACCTGCCGCCTGGAGTGATGCGTCTGGGATCAGATGAACCTCAACAAGGTACCGTAAACACACACCTTTGGGTTTGGAGAAGATCGAGGAGCCTTTTGAAAACGAGATGGTTCATCTCATTACACTGGGTAACAAAAAAATATTTTTTGAAAATAGTCCAAGGTTTTCCAGCTGAATAATTTTGATTCTCTGAGTCCGAAAATGACCTTGGTTTTGCTCAATCAGGTCAGGATTTTTTGCTACAGAAATCGATTTTGCGTAAAAAACAAATTTCTGCGGATCATCAGCTGAGAAACCCTTGACGTTTTTTCCGTTTTCCTCAAGAAATAAAAGTCAACGTATCCAAAGTCATTCAGTTTTTATTTACTCCATCAAATTTGATAAGCAGAATTCATAATATTAGTAAAACAATGAGCGTTACGTGACACAAAATTTTAGAGTTCACGGCATAAATCGGCGTTTCTTCGATTCCCGTGTGTGAGCAGCTGCTGGGTTGTCTCTCTTCAGCGACCAGCAGTAGTCCGCCATCATGACTGCGTCCCACCTTCCCTGGTACCTCTCCTCCATTTGGCGCATGTCCTGATGGAACCTTTCTCCCTGCTCGTCGCTCATCGCCCCAAGGTTTTCAGGAAACTTCTCCATGTGTGAGAACAGGAAGTGAACCTTTATACTCATCAAACACCCGAGTTTTTTGGAAGGCCTTTATCATCTTGCTGACGAGTATGGCGTGGTTTGCTGCCTTCGTGTTCCCCAGGAAGTTGTTCACCACCTGCACAAATGATGTCCACGCGGCACACTCTAGCCTGTTCATGGAGTTTTGGAACTCTGTGTCCTTTATGAGCTGCCGTATCTGTGGGCCATCGAAAATGCCGGCTTTCAGCTTCTCAATGGTCAGTCGAGGAAAGGCTCGCACAGGTAGTTGAAGCACCTCCCATCCTTGTCCAGAGCGGCGCGTGAACTGTTTCATTAATCCAAGCTTCATGTGTAGCGGTGGATCAATATCTTCTCCCGGTCAACAAGAGGTTCGTTTATGATGTTTCTCGCCCCAGGTACTAACTGCTCTCGCGCCGGCCACTCTTTCTTTACATAGTGCTGGGCTCTGTCTCGACTGTCCCACATACATATAAAGCATGGGTACTTCGTGAACCCGGACTGCTGACCAAGTAGAAAGTTCACCATCTTTAAGTCGACGCAGATGATCCATTGGTGCTGCTCATATTGGATTTTGTCGAGCACGTACTTCACTGCTTCATATTTCTCTTTGAGACTTGTGGAGTGCGCAAGAGGGATTGAGGCGAACTGGTTCCCGTTGTGGAGGAGCACAGACTTCAAAGAGCGCTTGTTGCTGTCAATGAAGAGTCGCCAATCTCTCGGATCGTATTGAGGAGCGCCGAGTTTACCAGAAGACCGGCGACATCTCGGCAGTACACGAGGTCTTCCTCCTGGCAGAAGTAGCCCATGTAGTCCTCATGCCTTCTACGAAAGAAAGTGATACGCGCGTCCTCGCCAAGTAGATTTTCTCTTTGAGCCTGGAGGCCAACAGCTCGGAGGAAGTCTTTGACAAGCTGAGATCCCGAACCAGATCATTAAGCTCACATTGTGAAAAGGGCTGCGGACCATCTTGTTCCTTATACTCCTCTTCTGCATATCCTCCCTCGTCTGCACTGGTGGCCTCGTCGTCGCTGTCGGGAAGCTCTGTGAACGCTGGTACAGGAATTTCTTCCCAGTGAGCAACTGGACGGCGGGCAGATGGAAGGTCGGGGTACTGGAGGCTGTGCCGATTCTTCCGGTTGATGCCAGTAGTATTGATGGCGCAGAAGTAACAATCCGATGCATGGTCTCGCGGCTCCCTCCAAACCATCGGAATCCCAAACTTCAGTGAAGTTTTCGTGCCCTTCGTCCACCGCCGGAGGTATTCCACGCACGTCTTGCACACCGTGTGCGGTGCCCAGGATTTATCTTGGTCACTCAGCTTGACTTTAAAGTAGGCCTCTTAGGCGTGTTTTACAAATCCTGTGATATTCTTCCTGTCCACTGACAGCGTGTAATCTCCGCAGATGTAACAGAAAACATCAGGATCATTCCTGCATGACCGTCGCGC
Source organism: Neogobius melanostomus (assembly GCA_007210695.1). NCBI lineage: Eukaryota > Metazoa > Chordata > Actinopteri > Gobiiformes > Gobiidae > Neogobius > Neogobius melanostomus. The sequence continues at coordinate 1,570,119 of VHKM01000480.1, forward strand.
CGAAGCCATATCAATCAACTGAATCAATTTGTGTGGCTCGTCAGGTAGGCCTTATGCAAGATATTTGTTGCTATGGGGATGATTCTTTTTTTTAGTATGGTCTGCTTTTGACTTGTTACGTTACGTCAGGGAGAGGTGAGGAAGTGCGTGTCTTCAGTATGACACGCGTTTTGTTTAATTGTAGATTGGCGCGCTTTGTTATATTTTAGCATGTCGCAGCGTGAATTTAGTGATTGGGTGCCCTCTTTAAGTTATTTTTCCCGGGTGTCTGGACAGGGAGGCTATAAATAGGGAGTATCTTGTTGTGTAGCAAATTTATGTTTTTTTGTTTAATTTGTACCCTCTATGATTTAACTGGATTAGTTTGTTTATAATAAAATATCTCCTCGTCGCTACGGATTTGTTGTTGAAACTCTCGCACACACCACACACGTAAAACGTAGACGTACGTAATCCGTAACACTATGGCTGTATCTCAAAAGTTGACCTGATAGAGCAAAATGCATGTGATATTTGGACTCAGAACACCAAAATGAGTCTAAATCAGTTGAGAACCCCTGACCATTTTTTGGCTGTCAACTTATCTTCTATCTAGTATAATATCATTTTGAAATCACTGCCATGAAATAAGAAGTAAAAGTTCTTGAGTAACATACTGTAAGTGTAATTTTGATAACTATTTATTCTTGTTGACCCAAGGCGGTACCTATGTGATGTACTACCCCACCAGCAGCAGTGACGCCGAGTACATCCGGAGACACGGGTTTCAGTCTCAAGACGCTTCACTGGGCCGTGGGGTCTACCTGAGCCGGGACCTGCAGAAGGCCACCATGCTCCCCCTGAATCACCCCGAACACGACAAAGTCATCATCCAGGTGCTCTTGTTTGGTTCTGTATGAACGCACAGCTGAACCAGGTGAAATACTGTAAATACAGCGGCTCAGCCTGGAATACAAATGGGTCCCACAAACTGGTAGCTCTGATTTTTCTTTCAGTTCAGCTTTGGACGACTTGTGGGTTTTCAGATAACGCAATAGAAAGTTTTAACTGATAAATAAATGGTTAAAAGTCCCTTTTATGTATTGTTTCACTGACCCCGAAATGAATAGAATCACACTTGCTGCGATTTAACTTTGCTTCCACCATGGAGGAAATGGCTACACTTAATGCGTCTCCAAATAGAATCAATCATTTTTGGAGCATGTCAAGCATCGGGAGCTGTTCCATTCAAAGATGTTGTGCTTGTGCAATTACTTTCAGTTTGCCTCTTAGTGCAATGTTGTTACGTCTGACTGTGGTGGACAATGGATTTGTACTTTTATTTTTATTAAAAAAACTAAAAACAGGCTTTTGCTGTGACCAGCCGCACAGACGGTGATTACAAGTGTATTTTAGTTACTATATGTGTTAATGTGTTAGAGGTGGTTAAATGCCCTCACTGAGCCTGCAGTGCAGTGTAGAAGGTAACAGGAGCTCACGCACACGTGAGAGCTGTTAAGTTCTGTAAGACCACACGTGTTTGTCGAGCATCGCAAGAATACAGATGGAACTGTGCCAATATGGCAGCGGGTGTTTTTGATTGAGAAGAACGATCAGTCACAGGAAAAAATGTTATATCCTGTTTCTGCTCCTTCAGGTTCGAGTGAACGTGGGGAGAGCTATTGGCATCAACTACCAGGGCCACCCTATGCAGTACCTCTGGCAAACGCACAACTGGGACACGGCGTGGGCGCCTCCCAACTGTGGGATAGGGTGGAACGGCATGGAGTTGTTCTGTGTGTGGGACCCACAAAGAATCCAAATCCTCAAGTTCATCAAGCCAACGCTGGCGCTGCAGCAAGCGAACGTAGGAGGAGCTGTTTATTATAGTTAATGTGCTGCTCTATACTGGGCGTAACGCACAGGCTCAGGGGATGTTCAGTTAATAAGAACATACAAAGTTACATTTTTGGAACAGAAATTGCCTGTATTTTCTTTTGGATTTTTCTACCTTTTGAAGTTGCAAATGTCCGACAACAGAAAGGTTTTCTATGCGTCAAAACAATCATGGAATAAAATGTAATTGGTAAATATGTTGATGAACTTCTTGACTAAATTCACTTTCATTAAAATCATTGGTATCTTTACAGAGACGCGTATTTTAACTATTTTCACCAGGTGTTTTGATGAATGGTCTGCTATAGCTGATGCATCCTTCTAACGCTGTTGACCAAATGTTACAGCACAAGGAAGCAGTGCCCGGTTTGTGAACATTGTTTTTGCCTTTCATAATACTATTATTATCTATCTAACAGTCGATTGCCAAGACAAGATAATCCTTTATTGGTCTCACAAAGAAGAAATTCACTTGTTAGATTCGGCATTCAATAAGATCACTCAGGGTGTGCAAAATAGAAATGTGCAAACAGTTAAATAGTAAAAAAAAAAAAAAAGGTATTTTATGTACAACAAGTAAAAGCAAAAATCTTAAGGAGCGGAATTATAGCAATAAGGAAATAAGAATAAATCAATAATAGAATAAAAATAAAAATGAGAACAGACTATAAAAAGTATAATCTCGAGGTGCAAAGTTCCACATCCATGCAGTGTTAGGGGATCATTGACCAAGTGTTTGCTTGAATGGTTTAGCCCACGCTCCTTTTTTTATTTTTTTATTTTTTTATTGAGAACAAGTACAAGTTGAGAACAAAAGAATGCCAGGGGATGTATGTAGAGCACAAATTACAGTGAATACAAAATAAAAAATCATGAAATATTAAAAATATTTAGAGATAAACAATTTTCATATGTGCTAATTGCTTTTATGTTAAGGCTCTTTGAAATAGATGATAAGTACAATTCAATTTCATTGAGAACTACAGGAAAAAATAGAGATGAAGATGAAAACTTACACTTGTGGATGTAGAATTTGCAAAATATAATAATTAAGTTGATTAACATTTTTTTGCTTTCAGTTATATGTTTTGAATGAAAACCAAAAATAATATGTTCGTACTTTAACAAGAATCCAGAGTCAATATTATGTATTATAAATTGTAAGCAATCTTTCCATAACCTTTTTGTAAATGAGCACTTCCAAAAAAGATGACTGATAGTTTCTGGGTGTTCTTTACAGAAGGTACAATGGGGGTCAATTAGCCCACACTCCTGCGTTCAGCACCGCGCGCTTCAACTCAAATGCGTGTGTTTGAAGAAGGTGAGCTCCTTAATGCAATGACAGAGTTAGGAAAGAGAAATAGTCTTGCGATCGCTCTTGGCTCTTATTTGACAGTATAATAGCGGGCCCGATGTAAACTTTCTGTGATCAGTTAAACATGAGCTGAGGCAAGTGCCTCCCTCTGCCTGCGCTGCTGCTGCCTGTGCAGAGTGAGCTCCTTATTTTAATCACTGAAGTTTCCCTTTCCTTTTATCTATTGACTGCCATCAGGCCAAAACACTGACAAAAGCCACAGGTCGCGCGCGCTATGACGAATTAATTATGCAAATTAGCCGCGAGCATTTACAGACTCGTTCATTATAAAGGCGCAGCTTTAGAGACTCGTATGACTACACCCCCCCCCCCCCCCCCGCGACCGCTGACAAACCAACCGTTCCCTCTCCTCTTAAATTCTTATCGCAATCACATTTATTTCGAATCCATTTATTTATTTATAAAAGTAAAAGGAGCTGTATAGGAGCTAAAATATAGATTTGGGGAAAGCCAACTGCTATTATTATTTTTATTATTTCAGTTTATTAATACCATTTTTTGCCAGTATCTTTTGCTAGTGGGGTACTTTTCAGGGGGCATCTGCCCCAGGCCACAAGTGTCTTAGCAGCGCCCCTACAGAAACTGTCTCCCTCATGTCTCTCTCTCTTCACTGGGCTGTGGCTGAAAACAGGGGCTTAAGAACAGGACATAAACTATTGAGAATGTCTGGGCGTGAGTTTCACGTTGTTTTAAGAGAACATAGAGCTGAACTATTTTGACAAATACGTTGCGAGGATGCGGCGCTGAGCCGCGATAAACAGCGCTCGCGTCTGACACAAGGTTTATTTTTAGATCGTACAAAACTGTCGACTTGTTGACCTCATTGGTCCGTGATTATGAGGCCGACTGATAAAGAATAAAGAGCGATCTGAAGCACAAGGTGTGGAGATCGTTGCTCTGTGCAGGAGAGGCCTCTGCTCTGACTTCCTCCTCTCTCTGCAGCGCGGCAGAGAGCGGCGCAGGACCGGTGGGCGGGGCATTGGAAACACACGATGAACTAACAAGGGGCATGTTCATTTTGGATTTAATTTATTAATATAAGCTAATAAGGCTTATTGGGACAAAACCAATGGTAAGGACTGTGGCAAAGCTTTGGATAAACAAACTATAATACAAATAAATAAAAGGTATGGAGGGAAAAGGGCACTTCAGGGGCAGGGAGCAAAAGGGGCAGGGGCTCAAGCCCCTTTCGCCCCCCCCCCTCTGCACGGGCCTGCTACACCTACATGTAGGATTCAAATACGGTGAGACCAAAACAGGCTGAAGCTTTGGTCTTTGTGTTTATGAAGTGGACTTACTCTGGAATACACAGCCATGAGGAAACATATTATATGAATTAATATAAACTAGCGTTTTGAAGCATTTTAATGCCTATGTCTTACATTTATTATACATGTGTCCCCAGTACAACCCCCTGCCTATTTAACAATTAAGGTTAAAGTTTGTGCCTAGGGCCCAGAATTTGGTGCTACACCCCTGCTCAACAGACTGGAGACTGAAGAGGGGCAGAGAAGAAGACAGGAGGAGACTGGAGACTGAAGAGGAGCAGAGAAGAAGACAGGAGGAGACTGAAGACTGAAGAGGAGCAGAGAAGAAGACAGGAGGAGACTGAAGACTGAAGAGGAGCAGAGAAGAAGACAGGAGGAGACTGAAGAGGAGCAGAGAAGAGGACAGGAGGAGACTGAAGACTGAAGAGGAGCAGAGAAGAAGACAGGAGGAGACTGAAGACTGAAGAGGAGCAGAGAAGAGGACAGGAGGAGACTGAAGACTGAAGAGGAGCAGAGAAGAAGACAGGAGGAGACTGAAGACTGAAGAGGAGCAGAGAAGAAGACAGGAGGAGACTGAAGAGGAGCAGAGAAGAAGACAGGAGGAGACTGGAGACTGAAGAGGAGCAGAGAAGAAGACAGGAGGAGACTGAAGACTGAAGAGGAGCAGAGAAGAGACAGAAGGAGACTGAAGACTGAAGAGGAGCAGAGAAGAAGACAGGAGGAGACTGAAGACTAAGAGGAGCAGAGAAGAAGACAGGAGGAGACTGAAGAGGAGCAGAGAAGAGACAGAGGAGACTGAGACTGAAGAGGAGCAGAGAAGAAGACAGAGGAGACTGGAGACTGAAGAGGAGCAGAGAAGAAGACAGGAGGAGACTGAAGAGACAGAGAAGAGACAGAGGAGACGAAGAGGAGCAGAGAAGAAGACAGGAGGAGACTGGAGACTGAAGAGGAGCAGGGGGACTGAAGAGGAGCAGAGAAGAAGACAGGAGGAGACTGAAGACTGAAGAGGAGCAGAGAAGAAGACAGGAGGAGACTGGAGACTGAAGAGGAGCAGAGAAGAAGACAGGAGGAGACTGAGACTGAAGAGGAGCAGAGAAGAAGACAGGAGGAGACTGAAGACTGAAGAGGAGCAGAGAAGAAGACAGGAGGAGACTGGAGACTGAAGAGGAGCAGAGAAGAAGACAGGAGGAGACTGAAGACTGAAGAGGAGCAGAGAAGAAGACAGGAGGAGACTGAAGACTGAAGAGGAGCAGAGAAGAAGACAGGAGGAGACTGGAGACTGAAGAGGAGCAGAGAAGAAGACAGGAGGAGACTGAGACTGAAGAGGAGCAGAGAAGAAGACAGGAGGAGACTGGAGACTGAAGAGGAGCAGAGAAGAAGACAGGAGGAGACTGGAGACTGAAGAGGAGCAGAGAAGAAGACAGAGAGACTGAAGACTGAAGAGGAGCAGAGAAGAAGACAGGAGGAGACTGGAGACTGAAGAGGAGCAGAGAAGAAGACAGGAGGAGACTGAAGAGGAGCAGAGAAGAGGACAGAAGGAGACTGAAGACTGAAGAGGAGCAGAGAAGAAGACAGGAGGAGACTGGAGACTGAAGAGGAGCAGAGAAGAAGACAGGAGGAGACTGGAGACTGAAGAGGAGCAGAGAAGAAGACAGGAGGAGACTGGAGACTGAAGAGGAGCAGAGAAGAAGACAGGAGGAGACTGAAGAGGAGCAGAGAAGAGGACAGAAGGAGACTGAAGACTGAAGAGGAGCAGAGAAGAGGACAGGGGCAAACTGGACAGAAGTAGGGCAATCAAAAGGTGGTGAGAGTATGAGAATAGATACTATTTTGTAAATATGTTTTCTGTCATGGGTGTGGCTGTGGCAATTAAAGTTTGAGCATATTGTTTGCAAACTGGAATTGATTAATTAATTCAAAACAAAGTAGTTGATAGGCAGTAATATGCAGTTATTAGCCGTGTCCACTGCATTTTTTGTTGATTTTCATAAGACCCCCCTTGAAATGACCAGGACCCCCCATTGCCCCCCAATCAACTTTGTCTGGAGCCGCCACTGCTTATGACTCACGTTGGCGTTGCGTTTTCGTCATGTTTTTAATCACTTTTCTGTTGCTCTTTTGTGACTTTTTTAAAATGACATTTTCAAAGCTTTTGTCACTTTAATATTGTGTTTTAGTGACTTTTTTTTCTCTGTCAGGAAAAGTGTTTCGATAATAACTCTGTGTTTGTGTTTTCCTACAAATAACAATCCAACCTGTGCTTTTATAACTTGACCTCAGACTCATTTATTCATAACCAAAAAAACGGTATAAATCTGTCAAAGTGCAAAGCAGATCAGCCCAAAAAGACCTTCAGCCTTGGTTTAGCTTAGAAATATTTCACCGCACAATCTTCAGGAAACCCCCCCTTTTTTTTGTTTTTTTTTTTCTTTTTTTTTTAAATATATTTAGAGGAAAGTGAAACTCGCGCTCATTGACCTGTTACTTCACTGAACCTCAGGACCGTCTTCGGTGGAACTTGTCTTACAATCGGTGAGCTCACTGAGACATTCTAAATCAAAGACGCTATAAAGTTCTTTCCTGTAATGTTGACTGTTTCAAGAACGCATGTTGTTGTTTTTAGCACAAAGAGTGAAACTTTTGCGCCGGAAAATGATCATATTCGCCCGGGCAAAAGTTAGTAGAGGATGGATGTGTTTGTGTATTAGGCCTACGTAACAATAAAGTTGATTTTGTTCGTCTTTAGATTAGGTTAGGTGCACGTGGTAATAAAATAAAGGCTATTATCGTGTGTGTGTAAGATGTTTTACTAAATAGATTTATCTTTTCACGTCCACAAGGGAGTTTATAATGCGACTTCAGGCTGAGAATATTTCCTCTCTGCAGTCGGAGTCCTGCTTCCGTGTTATAAATGTCAAAACTGACAAGCCTAGATCTTATCATCCTTTCTTACTTGCAATGTGTAGGTTAGTGCGTTTGGAAAAGTTTGCTATGACCAAAGTGTGAAAATAATAATAATAAAAACAGCCAGGCCCAGCCTAAAGCAGGGGAATGTTTATCGCAAGGGCGTAGGTTTGGTGTCAATGTTGGTGCCTTTTTGTTTCAAATTTCTTAGAGTTTACTTTAATATAAACATATATTTGTTTAATGCGCGAGTCTGTCTCTCCTCCCCTTTGGCCCCTCCCCTCACTGCTGGGCTTAGTCTATGGAAGGAACACACTCTCTCCTCCCGCACTTGACTTCTCAATAAAACTAAGCAATGGAAAGAGCATTAGAACTGTTTTCTGATCGTTTTGAGTAAAAGCTTTTGATCAAATTAAACCACAGACATGGCGCGTTTTCACGTAAATGCGTCGAACGTAAATAAGCTCCATAAACGTGCTGTAGGGCAGCTGCAACCCGAAAATGTGAATATCTCCGTAAATATTTCACCAATTAACACGAAACAAAAAGCGTTGTGATGCTGGCCGTCCTCTCTCCAGCATAACATGCCAATATCAGTGTAAAGCTTTTGTGAAAGATCGCCCAATGAGAAGACGAGCCCCCTACGCCCCTCACATCACAGTGAGAGCAGCAGGGCTCGTTTACAGTAGCTCGAAGACGCTCTGAACTCTGCCCAGCCGCTCAAGCTCAAGCTACTGTCCACACATGTAAATGCTCAGAAGGGAAAAGTTGTGAAATATTGATGGGGACATGTCCACACCAGACCTTAAGGAAGTTACGCCCATGATTTATCGGCTGTTAAAATGTGTTATTTTGATCATGATTTCATCTTAATGGGATTATTAATGGATTCTTAAACTATAATTATAAGGAAATTACAATACTTTACATTATTTGCACATACAGATATAATTGGAGTTGTCCTTTTTGATTGACTGTGGGCCCAAAGCCACTGGTTCAATCCCACTGCATCCTGATGTGGAGCATAGTCTACAAATACAAGTGGAATAAAGAGATAAAAGATCTGGATTGCAGAAGTTGGATGTTACTTGACTAGAATAGTAAAATATATCCCTCTGTCTGACTCTTTGCAGTTGCTGTAGAGTCTGACCATGTCGTACCGTTGGGCCGAGGAAGACTTTGAGCTGCCGCCTGGAGTGGAGCGGCTGGGATCAGCTGCTCCTAAAAACAGTGAGTGTCATTCACAACAGTGAGTTCAGAAAGCTGCACATTAGAGTGAAAGAGCTGAGGACAGAGTTATTGGTGAGAGACAGAGCAGGTCACGACACCCTGTTATGAGCGAGGTCAACTTCAGAGAGTCTCCACTGTTTAATATCACAGCTACTATCATTACTAATATTCTATTATGTAGCCATGAGGCTAAAAACACATAGTTGTATTTTACACCAACTCGAATAAGTTGTCAAATCACTGTGAGCATCTCTTTGAAACTCTGAGGTCCTCAATAATTCAGTATCAGACGTCAGACCGTGACCATAAACTAAAGGGATATGGAAACGTCCCCACGGCTTCAGAGTTTTATTGAGCACAAACCAAAGCTGTTGTGGGACATGTGTGTTACAGTTTGACTCTTGTTTCCCTAAGATCGTTCCTACGTGATGTACCACGGCACCAGCAGCAGCAGTGCCAAGAAGATCCTGAAATCAGGACTGTTTAAACCGTCTGCAGACGGGATGCTGGGCCCCGGGGTCTACCTGAGCCGGGACCTGCAGAAGGCCAGCCGCTACCCCCTCAAATTGCCTGAAAAGGACCGCGTCGTCATCAAGGTACGGTTTATGCTCCTCCAGGCTCCACTTGTTCAAACTAGGTCCAAACTGGGACTAAACAAAGAAACCAGGTCCACATTAGGGCTAACTCTGTATGTGGCTAATAGTAGCACAAAGTAGGAGGAGCTAACACCAGAAACACTTTTTACTCTCCACAGAAGCCACTTATCCACAAAAGTACTTTCTTTAAAAAGCTTCATAAAACATGTAGCCCATGACTGAAACATAGTCCTGTCATGTTGGTCTCAAAAGCTTCAGTTTCCTCATGTAGCTTCACAGTGACCGCAGCTAATGCTAATGCTAATGCTAATGCTAATGCTGCTCTCAGACACAGAGCAGGAGCATCAGGAACCTTTTTGTGGAGGCAGCCAATCAGCACTGAGCTGGTGGATGTTACAACCCGCCCTTTGCTTTAAAGCCGAGCCTCAGAGCAATAAGAGTCGGCCAATCAGAGGCTACGCTCTAAAGAGAGAGCTTCAGTAGGATTTTCCATTGAGCTTCAGCAGCTACAGGGAAGGCCTCACTTCAACAGCCTATTAAACACTGACTTTCTCACACAATTTAACTCACTCTAATGGATTTATCATGACATTAGCTAAATTTGCAATATTTTTTTTTTTTTATTTGAAGAAGAAGAACATTATTTATATAGCGCCTTTCACAGACATAGTCACAAAGCGCTTTGCATTACAATTATACATTCACTCCACACTCGGTGGTTAGCTACGTTTGTAGCTTCAGTTTCCCCTGGGGGAGACTGACTGAAGCGCTGTCGTGACTGAACACATCTGCAACTTCTTTGTGAAGTTTTGAGGGACGTTCAGCTAATCTCCTGTCATCTGCTTGTTTAGGTTAAAGTTAACGTTGGGAAAGTTAAACGTATCGACTACCAGGGCCACCCTCAGCAGAAAACCTGGTACAGTGACGGCTTCGACACGGCGTGGGTGCCCCCTAACTGTGGGATGGTGCCGAGCGGCCTGGAGGAGGACTGTGTGTGGGACCCAAAAAGAATCCAAATCGTCAGGGCCATCAAGCCACAGCCAGAGTACCGAGGAGGAGCCGCTCATTATTATCCATCCATCCATCCATTTTCTTCCACTTGTCCGTTGCCGGGTCGTGGGGGCAGTTGGAGCTGCCCAGGTCACATAGCACCGGCCCCCATGGCTCCTTCTGCAGGTGGTGGGTCCACGGAAGTCATTATTATTATTTTTTTTATTATTATTATTTTATTTTTTTTATTATTATTATTTTTAATTTACAAGATAAAATAACGAGACAAACTTCAAAACCCCCCACCCAAACCCAGCCACTCCCCCTTGCATTCATACCACAATCACAACCACAATCATCCACACATTCTTAGTATTTTGAACACAGACTATAGACAAAAAAGAAGCACAAAGCAAAAGAAAATAATAACATAGAAAATGAGAAATAAAATAAAGTCACTAATACCAATCAAAATCCATAAACAAAATACAATATAATTAGCAAAACATTTACGACATAACAAATGGCATAGCAAGTACACCTAATATTTATATCTCTAACTCAGGTAAGCAGACATTCCATTTCTTTTCATGCTCAATTATTCTGTTGTTATTTGTTGCTATAATTGTTTCTAACATATACTGATGATAAACTCTATTCTTAAAGTGTTTTATACATACATTTGATACATTTTAAGCTTGAAAAATAAACATTTTACCCATCAGAATAATCATATTCAAAAGGTATGTGTATTTACCCTCAAAAACACATAACACAATATTCTGAGGTGTAATTTGCAAAGCAATACCCATAGACCTTAACCATAACTGTACACTGACCCAAAACTTAGCCACATGTGGACAAAAATAAAACAAATGCATCAGGTCCTCCTCCTCATCCCCACAGAACCTACAACAGGGATCCTTTTCTATCTGCCATTTGAACAGAGATTTTTTGTTGCAATAATTTTATAAAAGATTTTAAGTTGAAATATCCTGGAATATGAATCTATTGTAGTTCTATAAATTGTTCTAAAGTAATCTTTCCACAAAATTGGATCATTAAATTCATCTTCCCAAAACAGGCAGATTCTGTGTGGAAAAAGTGCGGTGCCTGTGATATTTACATTCCACATATATATTATTTTATTTATTTTGGCACCAGACAGCCATTTTGGGCATCTTATTAGTGGGAGACAAACCATCAACTTATTCTTCCTACAATTTTGCAATTTTCTTTTCCAAGTTTTAGGAATTGCAGAAATCAGCTGGTTGTATTGTAGCTCATCGAGAGAAATGTTAAAAGATCTTTTCAAATTTTCATAAGAAATCAAATGTCCAGATAAATCTAAAAGGTCATTGACAAAAATTAACCCATTTTTAACACATTCCTCCACAACAATGGTTTGTCTCCAACAGTAATGTTTGAATTCATCCATAGCAACTGTGTCTGAATATCTTGAGCTGTATCTGGAGGATGATACTGGAAATTCAACCAAGCTTTCAATGCATCCTTGAAGAATGGTGATAACTCTTTTAAACTATTTTGAAATAGTTTATCAATATGTATTGTTTTTAATTGGTAAAAAGGAAATATATTGTTCGAGAAGAAGGAAAAGGCTGAATATAATCTCTGGGTCGTAATCCACTTTTTATTATGATACATTTTAGCAACCCAGGAGGCCTTCAAGGAACAGTCCATCATTTGAAGATTTTTTAAATTCAGTCCGCCATTATCATAAGAATTATATAGATACTGCCTTTTAATTTTATCTGGTTTAGTATTCCATATGAATTTGAACATTTTCTGTTCAAAGTGTTTGAAGAACTTAATGCTAGGTGAAGGAAGAAGCATTAGTAGGTGGACAAATTGTGGAATTACTAATGTATTAATCAACGTTACTTTCCCTTGAATTGTCAGAAAGTTCCCCCTCCAAGGTTGTAAAATTCTATCTACCTTTTCCATCCTTCTCTCATAATTGTATTTAACAACTTCTTTAAAGTCATCAGGTAGATGAATCCCTAAAGTATCAACTCCTCCATTAGTCCATTTAACAGGAGCAGAACAGTTTAAAATGAAATTAGTGTCTTTTAATATCCCAATTCTTCTTCTTCTTCTTCTTCTTCTTCTTCTTCTTCTTATAAAAAAGGTTGCATCATCAGCATACATTGTCAGTTTAATCTCTTGGCCGTTTGGAAATAGACCTGGTATATCTGGATTGTTCCTAATTTTAATAGCTAGAATTTCAATACATAAAATAAAGAGATATGGTGACAAAGGACACCCTTGACGGACTCCTTGTGTTAATGAAAATGTATCTGATATATGACCGTTATTAATCACTCGACTAACCGGATGATTATAAAGAGTTTCAAACCACTGTATTAAGTTTTTTCCAAAATTAAAAAAACCAAGACATTGTCTTATGAACTTCCATTGAACTTTGTCAAATGCCTTTTCAAAATCAGCAATAAACAATCATCCTGGTTCCTGATGTTTCTCATAAAAATATATCGTGTCAAGTATTTGTCTCAAGTTGTCTCCAATAAATCTTCCCTTAATAAAACCTAATTGATCGTTATTTATAATACTTCCAATTATGTTTTTTATTCTTAAAGCAATACATTTAGATAAAATACGAGTATCACAACAGAGCAGGGTCAATGGACGCCAATTTTTTAACAATTTGGGATCTTTATGTTTCCCATCAGGATTTTGTTTTAAGAGTATTGAGATAACTCCCTCTCTTTGTGAATTGGATAAAATACCCTGTTGAAATGAAAAATTGAAAGATGCTAATAGGGATTTTTTAATTTCTGTAAAAAAAATCGTATACATCTCAGTAGGAATACCGTCGATACCAGGAGATTTACCAGATGAAAACGAATTAATTGCCTCTAGTAACTCCTGTTCTGTTATTTCTCCTTCACAGCTTCATTGCTGGGAAGTAGAAAGCACAGAGACATTATTTAAAGGAAAATATTGCTCTGTCACATCACTAAGGGGCTCCAGTATTGCATCGTTGCAATATAGAGCTTTAAAATATTCAAATTCTTCCTGTAATATTTCTTGTGAATTTGTGACTAAGACATTATCTCTATATACACTCATGATATTCTTTTTAACAGAATTTCTTTGGTTTAACCGTAAAAAATGTGCTGTACACTTCTCTCCCTTCTCCATCCAAGCAGCATGTGACCTAAAAATAACTCTGTTTGCCCGTTCATGATAAAGACTCTCCAATTGATTGTTTTCTTTTAATTAATATTTATTATTAATGTAGTGCTCCATACAGGGCGTAACGCACAGGCTCAGGGGACGTTAGTCCAGTTTATAACAGTGTTAGTCCAGTTTATAACAGTGTTAGTCCAGTTTATAACAGTGTTAGTCCAGTTTTATAAGAAAACACTTTGTTAGAGAACATGGTTTGATTTTTGAAACAGAAATTTGTTGCATTTTCAATCATGTTTTTCTACCTTTTCTATCTTGAAGTTGCAAATGTTCGACAACAGAAATGTTTTCTATGCGTCAAAACAATCAAGAAATAAAATCTGTTTGGTTTTGAATGTGTTTATGAACTTCTTGACTAAATGGAGACGCGTGACCACGTGGTGCTGCATTATGTTTTATTTTCTTTAAATTAAAGTGAAGCCAAAGTAAAGCATTCAAGTGTATATTACAGAAGTAAAGTCTGTCACAGAGCTGAGCTCTGCAGTTCGCGCCTCCGTCTCGTGGGGTCAGTCTCGCGCTGCTGATGCAGAGAGGCGGGGGACCCTCCTCCTCCTCGCGCCTCTGTCCCTCCTCCCGCTGCTCTCGCGCTGCAGGCTCCGGGCGCGAGGGCACATCCTGCTGGTGCTGCTGGCGCGCGGTGCCCAGGGCTCGTACGGGGCTCGTGAGGAGGATGATGATGATGAGGCCGTGCCGCCGCTCGCGCTCCGCGGCGCTGCTTGCGGCGGTGGCCGTTTTGCTGCTTGTGCAGACGCTCGCGCTCTGGAGCTTCAGCGGCCTGGACTCGAGCGCGACCCGCGAGAGGAGAGAGGCGCGCGGAGGGGAGCCCGCGCGGAGGAGACTGCAGCGGAAAGGGGACACGCGGACCCCGCCACCGTCGCTCGTGCAGGCGGCCGCGCGTGACCAGGTGCACGCGGTAAGTGCCGTGCCGTTGTTTGGTCTCAGGTCCGCGTGAACGGCTCGTGGGGGCGGTGTGTGATGCAGCTGTGACCCCCAACAGAGACCTGTTTCCTCTGGGCTTTTGTTTGTTTAGACCCGGGTCAGACCTGGACATGTCGCACCTGTGACGTAGCTGCATCTGGAGCATCAGCGCGTGCCTTTACATCTGAACCTGCCACATCTGGATCTGTCCAAAATCTCAGCGTTTAGTCATTGTAGGCTACTTTAGCTCCTCTTAGGTTAAATCCAGGTTTTGCCCAGGTTTAGTCCACGTCTGGTTCAGGTTTAGTCCAGATTAGACCAGTTTGTGCCCGGATTTTGTTTAATTTAGTTCAAATTTAGTCCTGGTTTCCTGGTTCAGCTTCAACAATCAATATCATCATTTTGTGTTTTAAATCTCTTAACCCCCACCTGAACCGAGCACATTTTCTCCAGTTTGGCTAAATCTAAAATCTTCTTGAAAAACGCAACAAAAACCGTGCCGGAAATCCAAAGGGAAACTCCACAAATGCCCAGATCATTTACATTTATGACGTCTTTTATTCACACAAAGCTCTGCAGGATTGTCCTCACGTGCTCGCGTTGCCAGTTGTGCTCTGATCCGATGAGGCCAGGCTTAGTTTTAAACCACATCTTAGGCTGAGCTGAAGCTTTAAAAGCTGCGATCCCGGGGTAAGACTGTTCCCCCGTTCTGTCATTACTCGGACCCTGTGATCTTCCCCCCGCTGCTGTGGGCACGCGCGCCGCTTCACGGTCACCCACGCGCTCTTTACTTCCAGCGGAGATATCTGACCTCACTGTCGCCTTTTTAAAATCCCGTTTCATGTCTAGCGTGTCACAGTCTGGGTATTCCGCTTTAAAGGGAAACAACTCAATTTGTCTCACACATTGGCGATGACTTCTGCACTAAAGTAGCTTAAAACTTTCCAGTCTTGTATTTATTTGGCGGCACGGTAGCGCAGCGGTTAGCGCCTCCGCTTCACAGCTAGAAGGTCCTGGGTTCAATTCCCACCTGGCCGGGGCCTTTCTGTGTGGAGTTTGCATGTTCTCCCCGTGTCTGCGTAGGTTTCCTCTGGGCACTCCGGTTTCCCCTACCACTAAAAACATGTGCAATAGGTGAATCCTCCAGCCAGGTGATTCTGACCATCAGCCTGGCTCCACATCATGGAGATGGGTCCCCGGGCGCGGCACTGCCGTCGACCACTGCTCCTTACGGGTTGCCTCAACGGCATCGAAGGATGGGTTAAATGCAGAGGACAAATTTCCCTACGGGGACAATAAAGTAAACAAACAAACAAATTTACTTGAAACTTTGAAAGTTTTTTTGTCCATTATTTCACAAAACACACAAAGAACTGTAAAGCTCCATCCATTATTTTCAGGTTTAGCCCAAGTTTAGCCCAAGTTTAGCCCAGGTTTAGACCAGATTTAGTCCAAGTTCAGTCCAGGTTTGTGCCGCGTTCTTGTGGTCCTCTGGAACAGTTGGGAATTGCACATGAACGCTCGACGGGAAACTCGGGTCAAAACGAGCTTCCAGACTTCTGCACCTGACGAGGAAATCAGAGGATTTGTTCTTTTATCGTCTAATGTGAGCCTTTTAGTTAAAGCTGTCGTTTTCCTCGGAATTACATAATTGCAAGAAAAGTGCCCGACATTAAAGGGACTAGACAGAGTTTAAAAATGTTACAATGATGTATTTTCATCCCCTACATGTTCCAGCCATGTCCTAATGTGTAGAATGAGTCTAGACCTGTTCACCACAACTGCCTCTAAAATCCTGCACTGTCACTCAGAAAGGTGTTACTTCAGACCAAAGACCCGTCATGCACGAGACTGCAGTTACGCGTAAGACCTGAGGTGGCAGTAGCGAGTATAAAAATGACAACTTCCGTCTGTTCCCTTTAATGCTAAAGAAAATTCACATGATATACTAGAGACCTGCACGGGAATGGATTTCAATCCCGTTCCCGCCCGCTCCCGACGCCCCCCTGTCTGCTCCCGAGTCCCGAGTGTCCTCCCCTGTCCGCCCGGGGGAATCTCACAGGTCCCGTCTCTGCATCATCCCGGTGTTCACTGGTGCTGATGCGTAAAAGGCTGCGCTCGTGTCCACGTGTGTCTAACACCCTGTTGTTTTCTTATACGGGACATGTCGGGACAATCGGGACCCGACGTGTTTTGGTCTGTCCGCCCGCTCCCGCCCGGGGCGTTTGAATCCCGCCTGCTCCCGCGAGATGTATGTCGGGTCCCGCGGGATTTCCCGTCCCGTGCAGGTGTCTAGGATATACTTTAAAAATAGCAAACCAAAGTTTAGCTTTTGAGATGAAAATGCCAAACGTAAAAGGTTCACTCCGTTAAACACTAATCTGATGTGGTGTAATCAAATCCCCACGACATAAAAACCACATGACCGACCGGGGCCAATGACATCACATCTCGGGAAAACAAACTCCCCAGTCCACATGAACGCAGCATTAGTTTAGTTTTTAGTTTAGTTTATTAGAGCAATTCCCAGTTATTAGACATAAGAAACACAACAATGCCCAAAAGGAGTTGGCTGAAGCAAACAATGCTTAGTCCAGATTTATAATAGGTTGCGTTCACGTTTAGGATTCTATTTCAGTTGGAGGGCAGGTGCCAATACAACTCTATGGGAGAGAAATTTCCAAAATGAAAATGTCCAAATGTTTTCTCTGATCATCATGTGACAGTGACTGGATTCACAAACCTGACATGTGAATTTTATGGCTGAAAGTCCTTTCTACTGGCCAACATCAAGCACATGTTTTGAATATTGTCTCCACTTTGACGCCTTTGTGAGGAAATAATTAGACATATGTTCATATGTGCTGGAAGATATGACTTTGAACTTTGTGTCAGTTTTTGTTTCATGTGAATAGGCCCAGTAATTACAGAGAAATTAGCAATGATTTAAGACTATAAATCTGCATTTTGAGCGTTACTATGGTTACGGCCACGAAATTTTCAGTCGCCCTCCACCTCAATTTTAATCTATGGGCTCTTTAGAAAGTTGTGATGTCACGTGAACGCTACCTATTGGCCGTGGTACAAAGTGTAGTAATCCACTCGTACTGACTTTAGTAGTACAGTACACTGGTAGCCATGGGCTAAGTTCCATCCATTGTCCTGCACTTGCACTAACACGCTCTCAATCATCCGGGCTGATTACATGTGTTTAGTGTTAGAGGAAACCTATGCGACACAGGGAGAACATGCAAAGGCCCCGTCCAGCCGGGGATTGAACCCAGGACCTTGTTGCTCGTGTAATCAGTGGCTCCATAAGGGTTTTGGGAAGGGCTGAGCTTTATAATCCCGGTGTCTCTTTCTGAAGTAGTGCCGTTGTTTTAACGGCAGCTCCTGACGCTGGGACGTCCCCGCTGAGCCGCGTCGGCCGGAGCGAGTGTGAGCGTCTGACAGTTATTGGCTTTTAGAGCGACACAGAAACAAGCCAGAGCGCTTTATAGAGCGGCCGTTTGTGAGGTGACGCCAGATGAAAGGGCTGAGCGGACGCACACACTACTGGGACATGGGACGGGGGGGAGAGGGGAGAGAGAGGAGAGGGGGGAGAGAGAGGAGAGGGGGAGAGAGTCTGCTTACATGCTGCTAATATTGTGGACTTACAGATTTTGGGCTGGGGCTGGAACAATATATCGTTTTCTGTGTAGATACAGACGGCAACGCATCATACAAGGGGCGTGGCCTAGCCGAGGGGGAAGAAAATTGGAAAATGACAACTTTTCACTCTTTTTAGCCGTTTTCTGGAAGACTATAAACATATTTATCACACACACCAGTAAAGTCAAGCCAATTCTTCAGTAGAACTCGTTGCTAACAGTAGCATATGTAGCATGAAGCTAACGTAGATTCCTGGTTAGCATTGTCAGTTTTCTTTAAAGTGCATATGACACATTAGGCACATTTTTTGCTCAAACATAGTTAACACAATTATATTTAAGATTTTGCTAAAACATTTACCAGCTTTCTTTAGTTTGACCATTTTTGTGATTTTAATAGTTTCACTTCCTTATTGGACAACGACAGGAACTGACACAGATAGAGGCAAACAGTTTTGGGAGGCTCATTTTAAGGTTCTGACTGAGTTCTTTCCAATGCAAAAAAGAAGTCTCTATCACGTCCGGAGATATTGGCCTTTTATGGGCTTCATATTGGCCGATGTTGTAAAATACCCACATATCGGTCGACCTCTAGTCTTGAAGTTGTTGTTTTGCGGTGAGGGGATGCACATCATGACACAACACCGGTCTGCTCCAGGTCTGAGTCCAGTTTGTTTACGGCTGAACACTCGTCTCATTGATCAGCGCTTTAGGAAACACGCAGGGCCTGTTTACAGAGCTCCACAGAAACACCTCTGTGCTCCTCGTTTCCTGCAGAATCTGGACTCCGAGGAGGAGGAGCCGCTTCATAAACCGAGGTGATTTCACCGAGTGCGTCTCTTTGGAAACACTTGTCGTAGAAATAAAGTGGAAACTCTTCGTATGCTGCAGGTTGAGTTCACGACTGTAAAATCCCGTCGTGCCTGGTTTCCTGGCAGCTGTGATTGTTGTTTGGAGCGTTGTGTTCTCAGATTAGGATTAGATCAGGTCTCTACAATGGGATTACCCTGCTTTTTAATGGAGTTTTGTGTTCGCTAATCCCTAAAAACACTGTGAGCGCTGTTTGACTGACCACTGATCTGCTGCAGCAAATCATTTAAGACGAGACGCTGCAGGTGAATGAGGGAAATAGATACTAAACTTTTTTTCTTTCTTTGTTTCTGCCATTTAATGTTTCCATATAAAAGATCAGGCCTTTTATGAGTCGCTCTACGTTCCTATACCTCACCTGGGTAATAACTGAAAGGACAGGGTCATGGATACAGGCGGCTGAACGCTGGGCGCACCTTTTGAGATATGGTCAGGAGCTCAGTCACCCGGGAGGAGCTCGGAGTAGAGCCGTTGAGAGGAGGAGCTGAAGCTCAGCATGTCCCATTGAGAGGAGGCCTCGGGAAAGACCCAGGACACACTGGAGGGACTGGTCTCCGGCCTGACGTCACCTCAGTCAGGACCCCTCTGAACAGCGGGAGGAAGTGTCTAGGGAGAGGGAAGTCTGGGCATCTCGTAGGAAACGATAACTTAATAACGATTTACCGACCGATAATAAAATCGTTCAAATGTAATAAATTCAGCCAATAATGTAATAACATTGTTTTTGTGCCATTTCTTCATAATTATTATAATGGACGATTATTTTGTGGGTCTTTCCATAAACTTATTACCAACAATGTAATAATTATTGGCTAGTACAGTGGTTCCCAAGGTGGGGTCAGGACCCCTTGGGGGGTTGCGAGGCCTTTGGTGGGGGTCCCCAGATGATTTCAGGATGAAAAAAAAAGAAAAAGGCTACTGTTTTTAGTATATTTTTAAGTGTAAAAGGCAAGGCAAGTTTATTTGTAGAGCACAATTCATACACAAGGCAATTCAAAGTGCTTCACAGTTGCAGAAAATTCCAAGAAAACAGATCAAATCAATCAATAAAACATCAACATAAAGTTAATCAGTTACAGTAAAAGGCAAGAGTGCAGATAAAATACTTTCAGTTTCATATGCACGGGTAAAAAGAGCTGTTTTCAGCCTGGATTTGAACATTGTCAGAGTTGAGGCCTGTCTCACATCCTCATGAAGACTGTTCCAGATTTTAGCTGCATGAAACTGAAACGCAGCCTCACCGTGTTTATTATTGACTCTGGGAACCACCAGGAGACCCCTCCCTGAAGTTCTCAGGGCCCGAGATGGTTCATACGGCTCTAACATGTCAGAGATGGACTTTGGTGCTAAACCATGAAAAGACTTGTACACAAGCAGAGCTGTTTTAAATTCTATTCTCTGAGTGACAGGAAGCCAGTGCAGAGACCGGAGCACTGGACTAATGTGGTCGTATTTCCTGGTTCTTGTCAGGACTCGAGCAGCAGCGTTCTGGATGTTCTGCAGCTCTAACAGCTGGTTTAGAAAGGCCAGTGAGCAGGCCGTTACAGTAGTCTAACCTGCTGGAGACAAATGCATGGATGAGTCTCTCTAAGTCTGGTTTTGACACTATTCCTCTGATCTTAGCAATGTTTTTCAGATGGTAAAAAGCTGATGATGTTATAAAACAGAATATCATTCGTGAAATCCATTCAAATAATCAAAATAAACACATATTAACTTGATTTTATGTTTTTCTTCCCTAAAGTATAGCACAAAAGCAAATAACTTTATATAACGGGGGTCCCGAGTTGTTAACGTGTCGATTTTGGGGTCCCTGCTAAAGAAGTTTGGGAACCACTGGGCTAGTAAACAGTGTTGGGGGTAACGTATTACAAAAGTAACGAGCAACAAAAAAAATATATTACTTTTTTCAGTAAC
This sequence comes from Neogobius melanostomus, assembly GCA_007210695.1. Taxonomy (NCBI): domain Eukaryota; kingdom Metazoa; phylum Chordata; class Actinopteri; order Gobiiformes; family Gobiidae; genus Neogobius; species Neogobius melanostomus. Next base: position 1,590,943 of record VHKM01000480.1, read on the forward strand.
TAAGGAACTTAACATATTACTCACACAAAATACTGGAATATATTAGTCATTACAATTACAAGTGCATTTAAATGTATGTAGGAAATCTTTGACTGCACTTTGCTCGGTGGATTTATTACTGTTTTCAGTTTATATTTTGCCAAAAGTAGCTCAAAGTAGTGAAACAGTAATATGTAATACAAACATATTACATTTTCAGAGTTCACTAATATAGAATATACAACAGTTTTAAAGTAACTTTCCCAACGCTGCTACTAAATAGTTATGACCTTATTGGTTCTTACACATCTGCTCAGAGGCTCCAGATAAAGCAGATGGACTTTTACAATGTCCCTTTAAACAAATGAATGAAGTGGAAATGCATGTGAAAGTTTGTGCGTTAAAGCAAACTGACTCCAGATCTGTGGAGTGTTTTTGCGTGACTCGACATGATTTTAATTTCTCCTCCAAGAGTAATACATATCACCGCTAAATCCAAACATAATTCTTGATTCTGAAGTGACTGGACTTTCTCTCGTGTTGCTGCTCGTCGTCGGGTGCTGCTGTTGCTGTTGTTGCTGCTCTTGTCCCGGGGGGAGGCCTGTGTTTTCGGGACAGGTCTTTTCTGTCGGACCCGCGGGGCGTCTCTGACTCACCTCCTCTGGCTCTGTCCTGGCGCGCCGCGGAGGTACGGCCTGGCATTTCAGCCGTCTCCATGGAGCGCAAAGGCCTCTGGGAAAAATGCAGAGGGGAGCGAGAGGCGGGAGATCCTTTCACACGAGGCTTTGATGGGAATTGATTTTAAATTGAGTGACTTGGTGCGCTGTCAGTCTAAAGCTGGTTAAACTTGTCCTGGATTAGTTCCTCTGACCCGGGTCGACAAACAGACATGAGCTCCTGGATCAGTGGTTCTACAAAGCTCGTTATCAGTCTGTAAACCTCTTAACCCCCACCTGAACTCAGCACGTTTTCTCCGTTTTTATTTATTTTCTGCTCTCTGTCCTCTGCTCAGAGGAAGAAGCTCCTGCTGTACAAATGTGCCAAGAAGAACAGAGCCCACCTCAGGATATTCTGTTGTTTTATTATTAGCTCAATCCAAATACAGTATAAATAATTTGGATGTTTAACAATCTTTGTTGCTGCATTGTGACTTTAGTTAGAGAAAGGGTTTGCCTTTGCAATTTGGTTTATGTTGATGCACTTTCACTAAATACAATAAATATATATTTTTTTAAATATATTTACAGTTCGCAGTTATTTTGTTTTAAAGAAGGGGTATTATGCTTTTTTCAATCACATAGCACCAGTCTATAGCATACTACAATGATGATGTAACCTTCTGTTGGTCTGTATATGCAGTAAATTAAAATAACTGCCTTGAATAAAATTGCTCTCTCAAAATGGCTGAACTGAACGTCTTGAAATAGGCCTCTGTCTCTTTAAGAAGCTTTCCGACACGCCCCCTTCAGCACACTGCTGTGGCATCTAAACAACACTACTGTGCGGGGAGGGGGCTCTGCTGAGCTGAGGAGCAGTGGTTGGTGGCTTGGCTGGTGACGAAAGGTCCAGAGGCGTCTCCAGGAGGTGGGGGCGTTCCTAGGAGGACTGAGGCATAGCTACACCTAAAATGGCTGCCGTCTAAGTTTTTACTGATTACTCAAAAATATGTGAATGAGCCAAGGCAACACTCCAGGCATGTGTTTAATGAGGGAATGACATAATAACATGATATAAAGCTTGAAAAAGTCGATTTTACATAATACCCCCCTTTAAAGCAGTACTAAGTAACTTGTTTACCTTAATAAATCCTTTCCGTAGTCCCTCTGGGGGTAATACAAGTGTTAATGGGATGATGGGGGGTCTTTCATCTCCCCCTGGTGTCTCTGGCCAGAAAACCACAATTGCAACTTCACTGCCTCTGGGTCGGAGTCACCAATACACAATAATGGAATCATGAAGAAGAAGCTAACAGGCTAACGGGCAAAGCTAACTGCGGGCTAGCGCCACTTAAGCAGTATTTACAGCCAAGTTTGAGTGAAAAAAATGATCTCCATTGTGTAATTGGATGTACAATAACATTCCCAAACATAAGCCTCCTAAACTGAGCCACAAACGACTCTTTACTCTTTACAAGCAACACAGGCTCACCTGGCGGAGGCAGAGACGTGTGAATCCGGAGGTGAGGGAGTTTCTGTGATCATCAGAGCGTGTAGTAGCAGAGAGGGAATGGCGTGATGAGTGCTGCGGCTAACGCAATGCTAACGGAGAAGAAAGCAATAGTCCTTCGCGGTGGCTGCATGATAAACGCTGATATTTTCACTGTACATCCACAATCTACCGCGCACCTTAACTAGACTGAGACGTAAACACGGCGGAGCGGACTTTGCTGCCATATCTCGCTGCTCCATTCACTTCCAAATCGCGTGCCCTGCGATTACGAAATCGCGTTGTGTCATATCGCGATAAAATTGCAAATGCAATTAATCGTTCAGCCCTAGTCTGGAGATATTTTTTTCTTAAATTTATGCAGTTCTTATATTTGAAGAGTCTAGTGGCGCTAGGCTAGGGCAAGGCTAAAGCATTTCTATGGTATCAGTTAGCCTGCATTAAAAACAGTCTGACCCACTCCACAGTGCACCTGATGTAAATCACTTATAACACCAGACTAACCATATAAATGTCTGTGTTAATAGAATAATTTTAACCATTTTGCATTAAAATAACTTATATTTGAGCAGCATCAGCTTCGTGGCTGTAAGCTAACGCAGCGGCGGAGTGATCTGCGAGAAAATAGTCCCTCAAAATGCGGTAATTCATGTGATACAAGGTCAGTTATATTTCAAAAATGATTCTATTAACACAGACATTTATATGGTTAGTCTGGTGTTATACGTGATTTACCTCAGGTGCACTGTGGAGTGGGTCAGACTGTTTTTAATGCAGGCTAACTGATACCATAGAAATGCTTTAGCCTTGCCCTAGCCTAGCGCCACTAGACTCTTCAAATATAAGAACTGCATGAATTTAAGAAAAAAATATCTCCAGACATCAACAACACTCTGGATAACTAGGAAATGAGGCCCAATGTCAAAAATCCTGAAATATCCCTTTAAGGTAAGAGGTTTTAAATCCATACATCCATCCTTCCTCCTCTTCTCTCCGTAAACCACAGACGAATCTCCTTCTTATCTAAGCTGGAACTAAACCTGGTCCAGAGCAGGTTATGAGCTAAGAGCTTTGTAGTTTACCCCTCCGTCATTATTTCCCCCATTCACCTTTGTTTTAACATGTGATATATTGATCCAGAGGAAAAGCAGGATTTGTCCACTTTAATCCTCAAACTGGCTAAAACCTCACTCTAGCGGACACATTTCTCGACATTAACGGTGACGCGCGCCTTACCTCATTTATACGACGCGATAACAACAGGAAATGTCGGGATAATTGCCCTGTTTACGTGTTTTTGAGTGAAATTCCTTCACGGTGACTGTGTTTGAGGAGAATTGGAGCCTGCGCTGCCACCTGCTTCTGTCAAACCCGTCATTATCGTGGCATCACTTCACTGGAACTCTCCGATCACTCTGCCCTGCGCTGAAGTCTAAATACGGCTCAGGGTGCGGGATTTCAGCGGCAAATATTGATGTTTGTGTTCACCTGCTGAAGCACAAAAACAAGGTCACTCCCAATCGCACAGTGGCGTCTACACTGCTCACTTTATGCTCTGTCGGTGCTTCTCACACTACACATTTAATCATTGACCTTCAAAATGCCGTGAGGCCTAGATCAGTGTTGTCACGATACTCAAATGGATGGTTGATACTGAAAATAAAACTCGATTCTCGACACAACGGCAAAATATTAAGAAATCCCCTTTAAATATGTATGCTGTATTTGCTGTAGGAAACTCTTGTCTCTTTTCTTCTGCCCTGTATTATGTACACCAGTGTTTTTCAACCTTTTTGAGCCAAGGCACATTTTTTGTTGTTGAAAAAATCATGAGGCTCACCAACAGCAGAAAATGTGTCTTGAATAGGAACAGCATATAGTCTCGCCAGCCACAATGCCACAGTAACCGCCACCTGTTGCATTCATGCATCACTAATTCTCTTGTCTCAAAAGAAATGAGCTACATGCGGCCACTTACTGATATGGAAAAATATTACATGGTGACTCTTAGGGATGGGTACCGAACCCCGGTATCATAACGGCCCCGGGGCCACGTGTGTCGGTCCACCTGGACCGATAAGCTCCAGCCTTAACGGTCTTCTTAACGGGCTGCTGCGCTCAATAATCACTCCCCCTCATGGATGCGTTCGCTGCATCGGATCTGTTCATCCCCCCTACCCACACGAGAGTGCAGGGTGTCCATCCCTGCGCTCTGCCACTGCCCTGTCTCACCTCTGCAGCCGTGTGCAGCGAGACAGGTGCGCGCGGGAAAGACACACGGTGTTACGAGCTGCTACCGCTAACCCGCGGTAAAAAAGCGAAACGTAACGACTTCGTATTGAACAGACAGACGAGCAATTCGCACTTTCTTCTTTCACAAATACCCAAACTAAAGAGTTTCGGGTGTAGTCTATTTTTCCACAAACGGCGTACACAGTGGCATGTACGTGCACATGCGTGCGTGCGCGCTCCCACGTGCACGTCAGCGCGAGCCAGTGTCGACCCCACTGGACACAAGCTGAAAACAGTTCATTATTTTACTGCACTAAGTTTTCATTTGGACTCATTTGGAGCTACAGCCAAATCTAACCAACAGCCTTGATTTACTAGATAATAATAATGATTTTTAAAAAAATAGCAACGTAAGTGAAGTATTTTAACTCCCATATATTAAGTGTATGCGCAAAGTGGAAATGAAATGTAGAGTAATAAATAAATAATATAGACCAAGGATTAATGCCTACGTATACGGTAGTCTCAATCTACCTATATATTTTCTATTAAAGTACCGATAAGAGTACCGTTAAAGTACCGGATCGATAAGAAGTATCGATAAGAGAAGTAGTATCAATAAATCCTTAACGATACCCATCCCTAGTGACTCTGTCGATCACTAGACAGAACAGACACTCGAAAACGGCACATTTTTTGCGGATAATAATACATTTGTTTTCAAAAAATATTTTTTCAGACCCACTAGGTGAAATTGGATAATTTCCCACGGCACACCAGACATGGGAAATTAAAAGTGGTCTCGGTCTCTGTGGTCTTTGCCATTGCTGAAGGAGGAATAAGGTCTTTTCCTGAAGTCCCCTGATGAGGACTTTCCATGTGGATCTGAACTTTGCCTGTCCTTACTACTGTCGTGATATCGTCCCGAAGAAGCGTTTCTGTCCGAGCACAGTGGTTGAAAAACACTGATCTACACTACACTACACTCAACAATATATCAGTTTATTCGGATTTACCATGTTCTTTAGAAATCTAGGTTCTACACTTCGACGATGGACACATTTAGTTTTAGAATTTTATTCAGGGTTTAAGTGAGTACTTTTAGCTCTAGTTTAAGTTTTGATCGAAGCGCAGCAGGTTCCTTCCTGCGCTCTGGGAGCGAGCAGCAGGAGGAGGAGGAGGAGGAGGAGCTGCTCTGTGCGCAGCCCGGAGTTAACACAGAAAGTATCGATACCTGCTCAAATGAATATCTAGCTTCGATAACACTTTTAGTATCGATTTCGTATTGAGGAATCGATTCTACCATGGACTGCTGTGTGCGCTCGAATCATTTGGAACCTCAGCCTGGGGACCAGGGCCGAAATCTTCAATGGATTTGGGGACGAATCACAGAACGAGGAGAGACGGCAAGACGATGACGCGCTATTCGACATACGGAAGCTTGTAGTTTGTTTATGGATTTAAAAAAAAAAGTTTATTTACGGATCCAACATGACAGCAGCAGACGCGACGCCATCTTTGGATCAAGCTTTAGACCGTGTTCTAAATAGTTTAGCTCTAAAAGTTTACAGCAGGTACGTCACACGTCATCTGATATGATAATACAATTGGCTATGGCTACGAGTAGATACAAAATATCACTGGTGATTTTAGTCTGGCGTTAGCCAGGCTGGGACTGCGGTGGAAATAAGATAATTTTTTCTTTGACCCACACATGACGTCTCTTCTTTTTTAGACTAATGTATTTTGTGCTTTGTCCCTCATCAAATAAATACAATTCCTTTCAGAAGTGAATAAAGTAAGCTCTTGTTGAAATGTCTAACCTCCTCCTCTCGCCTGTGTCTTGTCAGGACTCGTATCACTCCCATCGGCCGAAGGAGAAACCTCACTCTGACAGCAACAACAACGAGAACTCTGTGCCCGGGACTTCGAGAGCGTCGACAGCAACAGTAACCTGGGCCCGCGGTCCCGGCCCAAGCACAAGCCGGACAAGGGTGTGCTGGGAAAACCCGCCAATGAGGTCCTGAAGTACCCCGTGGTGCAGCCCAAAGGGAAAGGCCACGTGAAGAAGTCGTACCCGCTGAAGCCCACGGTCCCGGCGCTGAACGTGTCCGAGCCCGCGGTGACGGGGCGGCGGGAGGAGCCGCGGGGCAAAGCGGAGGCCGGCGCGGGGCAGAAGAAGGAGCTGCAGTGCGAGATCAGCGGGAAAGAGGCCATCTCCGCCCTCTCGCGAGCCAGGACCAGGGAGTGCCGGCAGCAGATCGTGGAGGTTTACTGCAGGCACAAGGAGAGGGCGCTGATGCCCGAGAGAGTGCCCCGGTACTGCCCCGTGGAAGGTACCCACTCTATTTACTATGAGGAGACGAGGAATTAAACTGTAGGGAACAGAGCTTTATCGATTTGAACTGGATGTTTTAGCTACTGCGATTACCAAACCTCAAGGCGCTAATCTGAGTCACTGAAAACAAACTCCACGTGTGTCTTGAGAGGTTTTTTTTCCTTTTATTGACATAAAACAAAGCTTACAAATAGCACAAAGACAAAGGAAGGGTACACAAGGGTAAGGTATTAGATTGATACACATTTGATTCTTAGGGTCATTCTTGGGTTGTACACATGGATCTATTATAATAATCGGTTGAACATAACAAATAAGAATTAAAACATGGAAAATTATGATAGTAACAAATAATAGTAAAGAAACAATAATAATCGAGGTCGAGGTAAAGGTAAACTGAATAAGGTAAATATGTATATTAGAATTATACTATTACGACTATATTATGTTTTCTTATTTTTCAATTTTATATTTATCTATTTATTTATTTAATTCTTTTTTATTATTATTATTATTATTATTATTATTATTATTATTATTTTATTTTTTGTGTTTCTTCTTCCTAATCATAATTGTCTGTTTGATGTCAATCTTTAATGTTTAGCCTCATGTTCACTACCGTATTCAGTTTACCTTTACCTTTGCAGCAGGTTTTTGACGTAAATATGAGGCGGATTTTCCTGATTCAGAGCAAAGGTGCCGATTTATGTTCTTCCCAGTGGGTGCCCAGTCCAAAAATGAAAAAGTAAAAAGTCCGAGTCGGGATCGATCCTACAGTCTCGTGGTAGGGAGCCCGGCGCTCTACCTATGGAGCTAAACGAGCGGAGCGAAATGGTGCTGCCGTTGATTAACGTAACAAACTACCCCGCGCTCGTGTATTTGCAGAAGACATAGCGGCTTTATTGATTAGGCGATATTTATTGAATCATTTTGTCATTAGAGCAAATTCGCCTGGGTGCCCAAAGAGTTGAGTGGGTGCTCCAGCCCCGCAGCACCCACGGGGCACCTATGATTCAGAGAATGCTTGTATGTAGTTGAATAGGGAGAAGATTAAAACTAAACATGTTTTTCCATAAAAAAATACTCCATGTAATGCCTCTTGTAGATTTGCATCTTGTTGCTGATGAAGCTGAACTGTAATAACTGAGCACTGTGGTGTTTAACAGCAGTTTTAGACGTAGGCCGATACATGCAGCTCAATGAAAAATAAAACATAGGCTATACATAAAATATCAGAATCACAAATCGAATCAAATCGCAATATCTGTCAGAAAAATCGCATTTAGGTTTTTTGTCAAAATGGTGCAGCGCTATAGGTACAATATGAAGTACTTTGTTTTTCCTAGTCTTTTATGGAATAAATCAAAGCTGCCTTAAGCTAGAGGTTAGCTTTTAGGCCCGAGCCCGGCCCGAGCCCGACCCGACATTCGGGCCGGGCCAGGCCGAGATTTCACTGCATGACAGTCGGGTTTGGGTCGGGTCGGGCTTCCAGTTTAAAAAAAATATATATATATATATTTATTTTTATTTTATTAATGTCATTATAATATCTAATAAAAATCTATTGTAGGCTTAGTCTATTGGATACAAAATGTGGTTATACTCAGGGAGGTGGTGCGGGGGCGGGCGCACGTGCTGTTGTGTTGTCACGTTTAAGCAGCATGGTCAGGCTTTGATACCGGCGCCACAGTGAACATGGCTATTTACTCTCTCTCTCAGGACAGCGTTTCATTTACAGTGGATAAATCAGCAGTTTGGTTCCTGTTACTGCGTAAAGTAGCTTTTCTAAATGCAGCGCGTTGTTTATGAACAACGACGCGGAGGAGGAGAGAGGGACATTGAGCTGCAGCTCAGGCACGTAACCTGCTCCACGCCGCATGTGCGCTACTGCTGCGTGCATGTGTACCGTGCGCGTTGCCGCGTACCTCTCACACATGGTGCTGCTGCTGAAAGCACTGCGCAGATGCTCCTATCCGAGCCTTAAAGAAATAATTTACGTCGGGTTTGTTTCGGGCTCGGGCCCACAATTCAAGTTAATTGCTCGGGCTCGGGCTGGGTCAGGCTTTAGGCCCGCGGGCTCGGGTCGGGTCGGGCTTGATTTTTTGGGCCCGAGCGAACCTCTACCCTAAGCTATGTCAGTAGGTGTTAGTAGTGAACACTGCGCTGCCCTCTCCCCGTCACCCGCACCCCTCACTTCCCTCCGCACATTTATCAGCATAAACAAGGTAATTAGCAAAGTAAACTTTTTAAGACTTTTTATTATTGGCTAAACTGCAACTTTCACTCTTTCTGTTTTTGCATTTAGAACATAATACTTCCATTTAGATCTAAGTTTACAGTGCAAAGCTTTTTTCCCAGCGACCCTTTAACGCCTCACAGCCTCCCGGTGCCTGTTTTGCTTTGTGATCATAAGGAGGAAAAAGACCTGACAGCTCCTGTAGATATTGGACTATTAAACAAACGGACATTTCATGAGGATTTCAGCTGCATCAGAGCAGGTCGGTCAGATGTTTGTGAGTTCACGATCTTTTTTGTAAACTTCTGCCATAATGCTAAACTCTGTGTTAGCCGCTAACAATATCGGTCTGGCAAAATGGGGTCGCTTAGAGTAGCTTTAACATTATTGTTGTTATTACTGTATCGAAAACCAAGTTTTGTTAAAGTACCAATATCGGAAAAAAGATAACAGTAAAACAGACCTAAAAAAAGAAGATAGAAGACAATAATTATGGATATGGACAGACAAAGGTTCAGTTTGCTCATGTGCAAAATGAGTAGCAGCCGAGTCGTTCATTCTCTGCTTTCTCTCATTTCAGATTTAGGCCCTAATACTAAGACACAGGTAATATGGTAAATTCATTTAGTGCAACTTGTCCACAAAATGGCAAAGTTATGACTGTCCCCATGAACTGTTCTCTCCAGAAAGTCCCATGGTTTTGTTTCACATTAGTGACTTTTCAGATCGGGGAGTTCATAGATGTGTAATCGATCGGACTCGGGCCTGAACCCGGGCTCTGCTCTGCCCTCAGAGACTGGGTGGCACATCTCTAAGTGCAGAAGCCCGTACTGTAGAATCATGAGCCTGTAATCATATCATTAGGCCCAGAACGTCCCGGGGCGGTTCTCAGGGCGATACCGCCGTTACTCAGCCCTTTCCTGAAATAAACCACGGATCTACACTCATCCTGACGGGTTTGCAGAATCATGGTTATTATTTTCTTAACTTTCACTGAGGCCAAATGTTTAAAAATAACTATGAAGGAAAACCGCAGTATCAGCCGGGTTTTTGGCAGCGCTTTTTAAGTCTTTTCATTTTAGTCATTTCTATAAGAGATCGTTTTAGTTCTGTTAAAAAAAAAAGGTAGTAGTATTTCAACAAATTATTTAAATATAGAAAGATGGATGAAGGTTGGCAGGTCCCGATCAGAAGTTTAAGACCAGTTGAAACATCTTCAATATGCAACAAGAAGACAATGTTTTTGAGTAAAGCTTTATTGAAAACAATAGGATCCTCTGGCTCAGCGCTGGTGACTTTTTTTGTGTCTTCCACTTGACCTTTTTGTTCCATAACTCTCAGGAAAAAATTCAAATGACCCACCTGAGCAGTGACGGCGCGCTGCGAGAGGCTCTGTTTGTGCAGCTCAACAACCCTAATATGATCATAATGAGAACGTTATTTGTGCCTTTGCATCAGGACGTCATGACAGTGTGAATACCTGACAGAGCTTTTAAAAGGCATGTGGTTCTAAACTTTGGATCAGCTGCAAAATTCAGTTTAATTGTTGTTTTCAATTAAAGCAATTTCTTTTTGTTGCATATTGAAGTTCTACTTGGAAGTGTTGTTCCCAGGTAGATACAGTAGCGGTGTGAACGTTGGCTGCTCCGACAGGTCGCCCCAGCGGCATCGAGGATGGGTCAAATGCAGAGACGAATTTCTCTACGGAGATGTATAAAGTATAACTTAACTTAAAGGGATATTTCAGGATTTTTGACATAGGGCCTCATTTCCTAGTTATCCAGAGTATTGTTGATGTCTGGAGATATTTTTTTCTTAAATTCATGCAGTTCTTATATTTGAAGAGTCTAGTGGCGCTAGGCTAGGGCAAGGCTAAAGCATTTCTATGGTATCAGTTAGCCTGCATTAAAAACAGTCTGACCCACTCCACAGTGCACCTGAGGTAAATCACTTATAACGCCAGACTAACCATATAAATGTCTGTGTTAATAGAATAATGTTTGAAATATAACTGACCTTGTATCACATGAATTACCGCATTTTGAGGGACTATTTTCTCGCAGATCACTCCGCCGCTGCGTTAGCTTACAGCCACGAAGCTGATGCTGCTCAAACATAAGTTATTTTAAATGCAAAATGGTTAAAATGATTCTATCGACACTGACATTTATATGGTTAGTCTGGTGTTATAAGTGATTTACCTCAGGTGCACTGTGGAGTGGGTCTAGGGTTGCCAACTTTCTCTCAACCAAATACGGGACATTTTTTTGTTATTTTTAAAATTGCCAATACAAAACCATAACAACAAACTAATCAACACTGCGTGAAAAAAGAATCTCATTATTATTATTATTATTATTATTATTATTATTATTATTATTATCTCATTATATTATTATTATTATTTTTTTGCATCTTGCATGGACACACTGATACAGTAAACTCTAGGTGGGGCTGTTACACAAGGTGTTCGTGTTTTTTTTATTTTTACTATCAGATCTACTAAACGCGTTTGCCACCACTTGTCAGACTAAAAAGAAGCATGTAACCACATATCAGCAAATGCCCACGGAACAAGCATTACAAACAACGCTTATTCCCAGAGCATCAGACCATCATTAAGGCAAAAGTTTACTCTATAGACGGCTGTCAAACAGCTCCAAAACATCATTTAAACAGCAGACTATGAAACGGCAGATTACCTAACAGTGCATTCACCCAAATGATATGAGAGCATAAAGGAGTCGTTTATGTCCTGCTAAAGTTAACAACAGCGCTGAACCCGGACAGATGTGAACCCTGGTGTAAACATGGACTCACCCGCGTTGAGGAACATCGCGTCCTCCTTAGGTACATAAACGCACGGCGAGGAGTCGTCCAAAAACCGAAGAATATCCGAGTATTCCACCGGTATTAGCTAGTTCTTCATAGTGTTTACAGAGACCGCATGTGAAACTTTCAACACTCAATATAAGGGACAAAAGACATCCCGTACGGACAATCCTATTTAGATAAATATACGGGATGTCCCGGCTAATACGGGACAGTTGGCAACCCTAAGTGGGTCAGACTGTTTTTAATGCAGGCTAACTGATACCATAGAAATGCTTTAGCCTTGCCCTAGCCTAGCGCCACTAGACTCTTCAAATATAAGAACTGCATGAATTTAAGAACAAAATATCTCCAGACATCAACAACACTCTGGATAACTAAGAAATGAGGCCCGATGTCAAAAATCCTGAAATGTCCCTTTATCCTTAAAATCCAACCATGCAAAATGTGAATTCCTACCATCTTTCAACTGGTCTTAGACTTTTGATCCGGTCTGTACGAAGCTTTTGTCAGATTAATCCACAAAAGGCAGAAGTGTTGTGATTGAGAACTGGGCTTTTCTCTGTTTTGGCCGCTCTCGTTGTCCCCTGATCATCACTTCCAGGTCGTTTATTAACTGCATCGACCTCAACATTCCTCTGCGTTCACACCTCTACTGTATCTAACTGGGATAAAACACTTTGTCTATAGTGACGGCTCTGTCAGTCGCTGCTCAGACTCCAGCGCGGGGCAGAGAGAGCAGCGTGTGAGGCGAGCAGGAAAAGACTGATGTGATTGAAAGCTATGAATGGACAAACGGCAGAGCGATGTTCCCCTAAAGGCAGCTCCATCACTTTGCGTTTAAGCCTGTCATTTGTTCAAATCACTGGCTGCGTTTCACATGAAAGAGCTGAATCCCACATTAACATGAAAGAGCTGAATCCCACATTAACGTTAACAACGCATAAAAGCCACAAATTACGGCCTTGAAAATAAAACGGGCTGCTGAGACAGAGGAGGATCCAGCAGTAGTTTATCATCGACTGAATGAGCAAACATGATCCTGGGCATTAATCTAACAGCAGTGAGTTCACAGCAAAAACTAATCTAATAATAAGTTACATTTTCGGAATCTGTGTTGATTTCGAGAAGGTTTGGACTTTCTGTTTCTGCTTGTCTTTGGCTTTTTGTCAAGGTAAATTTCTCTTATCATATCATCATGCTTGTTCTCAGTTCAAAACCCTCTCTGGCTTTTTTTTTTGCCGTGTAAATGTTTGAAATGCTCAATATGCTTTATATTTTTTTTTAGTGTGTTTGGAATTAATTTTGTGTGACCTTAAAGTCAGGTCAGCTTGCTCAAGTTTTTCATGACTATGGACAAAAATAACACGTTTCCAATGTTAATTGTCATAGATTACATATACGTATGTACATTGTATAGATGTATACATGTCATTTTTATTTTATTTTTTACTTAAATTTTTCCTTTTCCTGTCCATTTTTAGTGTATGACTATAGGCAGACAGTTTCTATGCCTACATGGTTATACAGAGCTTGTACTTATGGGTATATTTGGTATAGTAGGGTCGAGCGATATTGAAGTGTGTATATTTTTGTATGATCACAATGAAAGAGAGCTGTGCCCTGGTATAAGTCTTAAGTACCATATGGTGTATTTATTTTGTATGACCGTAAATGATAAATCCTTTATTTTTGTTTGACTGTAATTGAAAAATCCTCTGATATTGTAAATGATAAATGACACTTGTACGATCATAAACGATTTATATTTAAGAATAATGCATAAGCTAATGCATGAGCACAGACTCATGTCTTAGTTTCTTGCATGAGTGTATGTGATGTTACTTGGATGAGAAATAAGGGGTAGGTTTAGTATAAGTTCTTTGAACTTCTTCCTACTCCTTTTGAGCAAAAGTCTTGTTTTTTTTTCTGTTTTCAAATGTAAAAAATGTTTGAAATACTTTTCTGCTCAAATGAATAAATAAATGAAAAAAATATTATTAGAGTTGGATATAGATCAGTTTTCTGCCGACTTTAAGCCCTTGGAAAGCTGACTGCTATCCTTCAGTACGGCACTGTGTTACCATGGAGATCTGCTGCGGCGCGTTAGTTTTAATAAACAGAGATAGGGAAAGAAATGATTAATATGAACCAGTGGTGGTGGGCATCAGGATTTCCCTGTCGTCATTCTAATAACTATAGTTTAATCCGCTCCCGTTGCCGTGTTTGCAGGTAAAGTGAGCGTGAGCGTGCAGTGGGACGAGTCCGCGGCCGGCGCTTCGCCCTCGGCTCCGGTCAGAGTGGCCTTCGTGCTGGTGGTCCACGGCCGAGCGTCCCGACAGTTCAACCGGCTCTTCAAGGCCATTTACCACAGCTCGCACTTCTACTACATCCACGTGGACCAGGTGGGCTCCGAACATCAGCGCTTCCACTGGGAATCAAGTCACTGTGTCTAAATGAAGGCCGTAAACATCACTAAGGCGAGACGCTGCGGGTGAATGTAGAATGTTTTTTGGTGGGGCTCAAAGCTCAATGAATCAGGCAGGAATTAGATATTAAAAATCCTTCAGAAAAAACCTTCCACCTGTAGTTAAGTACGAGTCTGTAAAGTGTGGAGTCTTATGGAGCGACTAAAGTGCAGATGTTGTAAGAGTGGAATGAAAACGGCCCTAAAGTTTAGTCCAGGGGTGCCCAAAGTGGGGCCCATGGGCCAATCGTTGGGCCGCCAGAGAGTGACCTACTTTTGCGCCGCATACTAACTCTCTCCCATTCATTCTCAATGGTAAATATGGATGCAGTGCATTTTTTGGCCACCAGCGTCAAATTGGGGGCGCTGTTTCACTCCTTTTGGAAATCACAGAGCGTTGTAGCATCAACTTTCCCAGTTTTCCAACTTTTATTGCAAAGGTCGTTGACATCAACAAAGGTACTTGTTAAAAAGAAACAGACACTTTCAAAATGATCTCATACGGCATTTTCTTTGAGTTTACAAATGAATGAGGGAAAGTCACTGTAGGTGCTGTAGATACAGGTGTTGTTGTTTTTTACATTTTGTACTATATTGCTGCAATTCTACTAAAACTATGCGTTTGCCGCAGTAGTTAACATTTGTTTTAATGTATCATGTTATTTGCATAGATAGAATCATATGCAAATGTATAGGCTACTATTATTATTTGCAGTTTATATGTGTTTCACGCTTGACATCGCCATGTTTGGCCCATGACCCACAAGCACTTTTTAATTTTGGCCCTCGGAGACAAAAGTTTGGGCACCCCTGGTTTAGTCCCTTTGTCTGCACATGTGCCCTGTGTATATTTCTCCCGTCTTTAGCCGCTGCTGTCTCCCACAAAGGAAATGACCATTGACCCTATGTGGATTACAGTGTCACCTCGGTCACAGCCTTCCGTGCTACACGTGGATACCAAACATGTCAGTATTTGTGAATGAAGAAGCGTGGGAAAGACCAGGGAGCGACACAGCCATGTTCGAGTTACTTCCTGGATAAATCTCCGGACAAAATGTCATAAAATAAACATCGCGAAGGGAGAGTTTGGTCTAATTTATAATTTTTAATTCACCTGCAGCATCTCGCCTTAAAAGCCTCAAATCTAAAAGTCTTGGAAAAATAATGACATTTCTCAGTTATTTTTTCTCCACAAGTCAATTCATCATCTAAAATGCTGATACTATGATCCAGAACTAATTTTACTGCTGAAATGTTGCCTGTGTTGCCTGTTATGTCCAATTTCATTTACTCTTCATTCCGATTTTTCCATTGTGGCATTAAAGCTATTCTATTGGTGAATTAAAGAGCATTAAATGTGACATTTTACTGCCTTTATAAACTCTGAAGAAGCATCTATTTAATTATTTGTGCTTTTATTGGAGAAGAATGCCTCGACTTCTGCTTGGTTTTGACTGAAAACAGCTCTGAGGTTGTCTAACTCGTCTAACTCTTGTGTGTGTTACGTCTGCAGAGGTCTGACTTCCTGCACAGGGAGGTGCTGCTGTTGGCCGAGCGCTATCCCAACGTCAGACTGACTCCGTGGCGAATGTCGACCATCTGGGGCGGGGCCAGCCTGCTCTCCATGTACCTGCGCAGCATGGACGACCTGCTCAAGATGGCCGACTGGCCCTGGGACTTCTTCATCAACCTCAGCGCCGCCGACTACCCCATCAGGTAAGACGGGTCGTTACAGTAGACCCTTCACAGCAGTGGTTCCCTAACGTTTCGGAGCCGTGTACCCCCTGAAGCTACGAGTGAGCGGTGTCGTACCCCTTACTTTGACGCCATTGAAATGTAGCTATAGCACTCTATGGCAAGTTTTCCACATTTATGGTGCGTCCACACCAAGCGCCGCCGATGCCTCCAAAGCGTCAGGATTACATTTAAAATACATGGAGGACACGCCTCAAGAGGTCCGCAGCGCCGCACACGCCTCATGTGCAGCGCGTTTTGAAGATTTTTGCGCGTGCGGAGCCTTTGACGCGCCTCCAGGGCGTCCAGCGCGGCCGACGCTAGACTTGGAAATGTTAAACTTTTTGGACAAATTTGCGAGCGTCGACCAATCAGGAGCTTTCTCCAACAGTGATGTACGTTGTAGCTGAGCGGCCACCGGGCAGAAGCTATGCCCGCAGATGTAAACAAGTCATGGAGGATTAGCTTCATTGTGAACCGGAGCTACAGCAGCTCTGGGACTTTTACAAAGACACACATCAGTGTTTCATTTACCTAAACACCCAGGATTAAAAGCGGCGACAAGAAAACTTATTTGAGTGGCTGGATCTGCGGTGGGAATGTGTTTGGGCCTCGATGATGCACAGAGCATTCCCAAAGCTAATGCTACAGTACAAGCTAAATCTCCAATCGATGTGAAAACGAGAAATATGCACGAATAAAGTCTACTAAGCCCCATCTACATAAAGCAACCGTGTAACAATGATCACACACTGAGCCAGGCTTGTTGATTTTGAAGTTTATTGCTCACATTTTATCTACATCGGGCCGTAGTCGATCTGTTTTCTCCCCGAGCTAGCTGCGCATAGCATTAGCATAGCATGCTAGCCGCTTAGCAGCAGATAGCTCGCATTGACCCCATGAAAACAAGTATTATGCACTAATCACGTCAATAAAGCCCTTAACTACACAGAACAGACTTTATGATGGTCACACACTGAGCTGGGCGTGACACATTTGTGGTTTATTGCACACTTTTTTTTTATGAACAATGAGCTGTAGGCGATCGCAACAAGCTAACCGGGCTAACCTAGCCTATAGCCACTTGCCAGCAATGTCCCTTCAACCGTATGGGCTGGATATGAGCTTAAATACTGGGGAGATCCTGCGTAGACCATGGGGGTATAGTTAAAGATCCATAGGACATGGCAGGGAGACTAGTTAGCTTTTAACTTCTGGAGGATAATTTATACGCAGCGCATTACAAGCTCTGCACGTGCCGCCACACATCAACTTAAAATAAATGTCTGTGACAAACACAAAGCCACGGGTCGAGCGGCAGAGGAACCGCTCGGCCGCAGACATCCTTCCTCTCGCTCCTCAGATCAGAATGAGCAGGAAACGCCTGTTGCAAATGGAAGTCTCCAGTCAGTCTGACGGCTGAGTTACTTTACTGATTACTTGATTTGAAAAGCAACTAAGTGAGATTACAAGTAACTTTATTAGTTACATTCAGCAGCTGCCGACATCACCTCCAGCGCCTCAACAACCGCTTTAACCAACACTCACTTTATTGGAAGTGTATTTTAACAGTAACATCAACAAAGCTGACACAGACTCAGAATAGTGACGTATTTCCTTCTCTCTCCTCGACCAGTGTTCGTGACTTATGTTACGTCACTCGCCGAGATGCAAAAAGAAAGAAATGTAATTTTTTTTACTAAGAAAAATGATAATATAGTAACTGACAGTTCAACCTGGATAGACTCAAACAGACGAAAGCAGCGATTAGGAAGATATATTGACATGTATATTAGTTTTGGCGATCAGACCCCGGTGGTAGACATCGATGTATAAGTCAGTGTAGGTAAACAGCTTGGAGTTAGGGATGTCTCCCCCGGAGCCTGGACACTGGTGGTTGTATGGGAGACCCGGGAAGATGCGTAGGTAGAAGCCGTGACGGAAGAGGTGGAGATGGGGTGGAGGTGGGAAGCGAACGGATCATGATTGCTGGGGCTTAAAAGCGGGACCGAGGGCGATGATTGGCTGCTACGAAAGTGCAGCTCTTGTGCTGATGTTGAGGAGGAGGTGTGGCCCTCTCGGAAGTGATCATTGGCTGGAGGTCGGTGATGCTGAAATTGGTCTACCAGGTTGAATTAACACCTAGGCTTCATTTATTTGTTAAAGTAACTTTAATCTGATTACTAATTAATTTGTGGCCATACCGCCTTCGCTCTGCCTGATCCCGTCAGACCTTGGAAGCTAAGCAGGGAAGGGCCTGGTCGGTACTTGGATGGGAGACCGTTTGGTAACACCAGGAAGCCTAGCGAATGTAGTGAGTGAGTGGTGGTCGGAGGGGCCGATGGCGCAGACTGGTTGCCTTGCTTCCGTCAGTCTACCCCAGGGCAGCTGTGGCTACAATAGTAGCTTACCACCACCAAGTATGGAGTGAATGAATAATGCAATGTAAAGCGCCTTGTAGTGTCCAGAAAAGGGCTATATGAAACCGATGCATTATTATTATTATTTCCAAACCAGTAATGTGTTAGATTACTCATTACTGAAGTAATCTGATTAGAGTAATGCATTACTAAGTAACTCATTACTGGCATCACTGGTTAAGGCATTACAAACTTTCACGCTGTTCATGTTCCCGTGTGGCTGTTTGAAACATATTTTTTTCACTCCAAAATGTCCTTGCATACCTGCTTTACAGCAAAAAGGCCTCGGTTTGATTCCCCTGTGGAATTTTCAGTGAATTTACTTAGGGTGACACGCTGCAGGTGAAAACATACATACAGGAAATGTTGAGATTTTTAACTATTGTAAGATTCAGATAATTTCACATCATATTTTTGCAGTTTTTATTTTATTTTAATCACCTTTGAACTTCTGGTGTGCATTAAAACTGTGTATTCGAACTGTCCCGCTCTGTCACCCCAACATGGTCCCTCTGCGGCGCTTTCTAACTCATTGATTTGACATAATTCACGCGGGAAGTGGTGCGGAGTGGAAAGGTTTGTGCTGTCGATTTAAGCGTCCTCTCTCCGAGCGCTGTCGAGCTGTTTCTGACGCATCAGAGCCATCGACCCGTGAGCGCCGCGTCGACCCTGATCCTGTTTGTTTAAGGCTTAGTGGATCACAGCCACAGATCCACTGCAGACTGACACTGGGACCCAGATAAGAGACACAGGCCAAAGCTTTGAAACGCTTATTATTATTCAGCCAGAAAAGTTCCTCATTATGGCATTTGCAGAGAACTCCTGGTTCAATCAAGGCAAAAGTGGCCCAGTAATAACAGCACCAAAAATAGAATAAATAAATAGAATGTTCCATCCCCATACAAATGAATAGAGAAGCCACAATACTAAACTGTGGCGAAGTACGTTTTGTCCATTTCATGGCATATATTATTTCTGTGGTTTCTTTATCATGATGTTTAGTGGCTATTGGAAGTGTATCTGACCCCACATTTAGCTTAGAGGACACTTCTTTATGCTAGCTTGTTGTTTTAAGTAAAATTTCTAAAGGTCTGTACATTCATTAGTAATTTCTAATGAGGTATCGCGAAGAAGCTAACAGGCTAACGGGCAAAGCTAACTGCGGGCTAGCGCCACTTTAAACAGTATTTACAGCCAAGTTTGAATGAAAAGAATGATCTCCATTGTGTAATTGGATGTACAATATCCCTCTGTCCCTTTGTCTTTTCTGTCAGCGTAGTATTTACTCTCACGGACAATTAAAGGGGGTTAAAAGGATATTTCAGGATTTTTGACATTGGGCCTAATTTCCTAGTTATCCAGAGTGTTGTTGATGTCTGGAGATATTTTTTTTCTTAAATTCATGCAGTTCTTATATTTGAAGAGTCTAGTGGCGCTAGGCTAATGCTAGGCTAAAGCATTTCTATGGTATCAGTTAGCCTGCATTAAAAACAGTCTGACCCACTCCACAGTGCACCTGAGGTAAATCACTTATAACACCAGACTAACCATATAAATGTCTGTGTCGATAGAATAATGTTTGAAATATAACTGACCTTGTATCACATGAATAATCGCATTTTGAGGGACTATTTTCTCGCAGATCACTCCGCCGCTGCGTTAGCTTACAGCCACGAAGCAGATGCTGCTCAAATATAAGTTATTTTAAATGCAACATGGTTAAAATTATTCTATTAACACAGACATTTATATGGTTAGTCTGGTGTTATAAGTGATTTACCTCAGGTGCACTGTGGAGTGGGTCAGACTGTTTTTAATGCAGGCTAACTGTTACCATAGAAATGCTTTAGCCTTGCCCTAGCCTAGCGCCACTAGACTCTTCAAATATAAGAACTGCATGAATTTAAGAAAAAAAATATCTCCAGACATCAACAACACTCTGGATAACTAGGAAATGAGGCCCAATGTCAAAAATCCCGAAACATCCTTTAAGAGGTTAACATCTTCATTTTAATGTCAGTGTATAAAAAAGACCAAACTCACATTTTAACAATGTTTATTTTATGATGTTTTGTCGCAAGGAAGTAACACCAACATCATTCATTCACAAATACTGACATGTTTGGTATCCACGTGTAGCACGAAACGCGACCATGATGACGCTGCAATCCAAATATGGTCATTTCCTTTGTGGGAGGCGGCGATAAACACACTTTCAGGTTTTCATTCCGCTCTTGCAACAACATCTCCACTTTAGTAGCTTTTCACTTAGAAATAGCTTATTCTAAAAGTGAACTAAAGATCCAAAATCCCCCTTGAAAAAAATGATGTATCTAATAGATCAACAAAATAAAACCATACATTTAAACCTGGCTCTGTCCATTATTTACATGTATACACTACAGGCATATTATTAAACAGCCTTAAAGATTTCTCAGGAGACAGACATCCTGAGTGTTCTTTATGGGTCACTTCCTCTGAGTGCGTGGGGTAAATTACAGCGTTAGCGATGGCTCAGCGGTCGGCCGGTGCACTCCTGAGCAGAGCGGCGGGTCGGGGGCCTGGAGGAGCTGGAGGAGCTGGAGGAGGAGGTGTTGTTCCCGGCTGTAATCAGAGCTAATCACGGCCCATCAGCCTCTGTCTGCCTCTGCTTCCTGTCTGCCGCGAGGTTTAGGCTCAGACACAACAAACCCCACATCCCTTTGGCGCACTAATGGCTCTCGTGTGTTTATACTACATCTTACAGTTAGAGCTGGGCAGTGAATCGTCTGCAAGATCGTATCGAAACAGCTGCCTGGAAGATATGCAGATTTACAATATCGAGTTCATCTGATGTCAAGAAATGTGGCGGGAACGGAAGTGGGAAATGGTTCAAATTGGGAGAAATGTTTAAAAACTGGGAAGAAAATTGGGTAAAAGGAAATGGGGAAATAAGGGGAGAGCATGATTTAACTGGACAAATATTGGGGGAAATGAGGGGTATGTGGGAGGGGGGAAACGGGCGAAAATTGGGCGAAAAAATTTTACACTCCCGCTCAAAAGTTTGGGATCACTTAAAATGTCCTTATTTTTGGAAGAAAGCACTTTTTTAAATGACAACATTAACACAATCAAAGTACAGTGTAGACATTGTTAAAGGGATATTTCAGGATTTTTGACATAGGGCCTCATTTAGTTATCCAGAGTGTTGTTGATGTCTGGAGAGATATATATATTTTTTAAATTCATGCAGTTCTTATATTTGAAGAGTTTAGCGGTGCTAGGCTAGTGCATGTCTATGGTAACTAGTAGCCTGCATTAAAAACAGTCTGACCCAAGCACAATGCACCTGAGGCAAATCACTTATAACACCAGACTAACCGTATAAATGTCTTTGTTGACTGAATACGTTTTAAAATATAACCATTTTGCATTTAAAGTAACTTATATTTGAGCAGCATCAGCTTCCTGGTTGTAGCTACGCAGCGGCGGAGTGATCTGCTCGGTTACCGGATCTACAGTAGTTTGTTTACCTGTGGCCGGCATTACTACACGGGGAATTCACAAAGGAGATTTCTACAAATCAGATATGGCAACGTTTGGAGGACGACCCCATGATTTTGAAGAGGATTTTAATGCAGGCTACTAGTTACCATAGATATGCACTAGCCTAGCGCCACTAAACTCTTCAAATATAAGGACTGCATGAATTAAAAAATATATACATCTCCAGAAATCAACAACAAATGAGGTCTTATGTCAAAAATCCTGAAATGTCCCTTTAGTGTTGTGAATACCTATTCTAGCTGAAAACGTGTGATTTTTAATGGAATACAAAGGTGTGCAAAGGTTCTAATAGTACATTGTATTGGCTAATCGTGATAGAAGATAATTGATGATCAGAAAACCCTCGTGCAATTATGCTGCACTGCTGAAAACTGTTGTGCTGATTAGAGAAGCTTTAGGCCTGGCCTGGGTGACCCCAAACTTTAACAGTAGTGCATGTTTAAGCTCATTCTACTGATGCAAAATGAAAGTCAAAAAGTAATTGGTGCCTTTTGAAAAAGGTTCTACCTTTATTGAAATGATGTTAAAATGTTAAAACTTTCCTTCTGCTTTGTTTTTTGAACTTGTGCTACATGGACATGATCGTGAGCATTGAAAGAAAGGAAGGAAGGAAAAAAATAGTAAAAACTGAAGGGAGTGTGTGTGAAAAGAACGGAAAAAAATTGGGAGAATATGTTAAAAAACTGCAGGGGAAATTGGGAGAACATTTGATTTAAAAATGTGTGTGTGTGTGGGGGGGGGGGGGTTGTTAAAATTGGGTTGGGGAGATCTTTTGGTTTATTATTTTAAATGTGGTGTGAAAAAACAACATTTAAAGCAGTACTAAGTAACTTGTTTACCTTAATAAATCCGTAGTCCCTCTGGGGGTAATACAAGTGTTAATGGATGATTGGAGGGTCTTTCATCTCCCCCTGGTGTCTCTGGCCAGAAAACCACAATTGCAACTTCGCTGCCACCGGGTTGGAGTCACCAATACACACTAATGGAATCACGAAGAAGAAGCTAACAGGCTAACGGGCAATGCTAACTGTGGGCTAGCACCACTTAAACAGTATTTACAGCCAAGTTTGAGTGAAAATAATGATCTCCATTGTGTAACTGGATGTACAATATCCCTCTCTCCCTTTGTCTTTTCTGTCAGCGTAGTATTTACTCTCACGGACAATTAATGAGTAAAAAAACGCAACATGCTACGACACCTGCAGTGGCGCTTATGGCCTCTAGGGGCATGAGTTTGAGCGATGAAGCGACGTAAATTTTTGCATATTTCTGATGGTTTGCAAAAACATAACTCAGTATCGCTCAGCTCTACTCACAGTGCGGTTTACACAGATCAGCGGCTCATTTTAAAACACTGATTTCACAGTATTCTGACACTCGCTCTGTTTCAGGACCAACGATCAGCTGGTGGGATTTCTGACCAAATACAGAAACATGAACTTCATCAAATCCCACGGCAGAGACACCGCACGGTAACGGACATTTACACTACGACTTTCAGACTCGTGTCTCAAACCCAGCGAGGATCAGTTATCAGGCTCATTATCGTGTCATCTGTGGTTTCAGCTTCATCCGGAAGCAGGGCCTGGACCGCCTGTTCTTCGAGTGCGACACCCACATGTGGCGTCTGGGCGACCGCAAAATCCCAGAAGGCATCGCGGTGGACGGCGGCTCCGACTGGTTCCAGCTGAACCGACGATTCGTGGATTACGTGGTGAACTCCGGAGACGCGCTGGTCACCAACATGAAGCGCTTCTACGCCTACACGCTGCTGCCCGCCGAGGTAAACGCCGGCGACACAGCGGGAAAACGTTACGAGGGCAGTTACAGGTTATTCACGCTTTTGGAATTTGGTGAATCATCAATACATTTTTACGTAATTAAAGGGATATTTCAGGATCCAGAGTGTTGTTGATGTCTGGAGATATTTTGTTCTTAAATTCATCCAGTTCTTATATTTGAAGAGTCTAGTGACGCTAGGCTAGGGCAAGGCTAAAGCATTTCTATGGTATCAGTTAGCCTGCATTAAAAACAGTCTGACCCACTCCACAGTGCACCTGAGGTAAATCACTTATAACACCAGACTAACCATATAAATGTCTGTGTCGATAGAATAATGTTTGAAATATAACTAACCTTGTATCACATGAATTACCGCATTTTGAGGGACTATTTTCTCGCAGATCACTCCGCTGCTGCGTTAGCTTACAGCCACGAAGCTGATGCTGCTCAAATATAAGTTATTTTAATGCAAAATGTTTAAAATTATTCTATTAACACAGACATTTATATGGTTAGTCTGGTGTTATACGTTTGTTAAGTGGTGACGTCACAGCTCTACTTCCGGGTCCGCAGATGTGCGAGAAACTACAAAAAAACTCTTTAATACCACAATCAATATTTCTGAAACTCAACAGAGAGTTACTGAACATACTTATTTATCAGGCCCATTAGCCAAAAATGCTGTACTTACTGCTATAAAAGTAATATTTACCAAAATCGGTACTTCCGGGTTAGCGGGGAAAAATGCAGCAGCTACGCTAACCCGGAAGTAGCGCCTTTAGTAAATATTACTTTTTAGCAGTAGGTGCGGCATTTTTGGCTAATGAGTCTGAGAAATAAGTAGCTTCAGTAACTCTCTGTTGAGTTTCAGAAATATTGATGGTTGTTTTTACGAGATTTTTATGTTTTTTTCTCACATATTTTGCCCATCTGCCAGGACCCGGAAGCGGAAGTCGTGACGTTACACTTAACAAACGTATAAGTGATTTACCTCAGGTGCACTGTGGAGTAGGTCAGACTGTTTTTAATGCAGGCTAACTGATACCAAAGACATGCACTAGCCTAGCGCCACTAAGCTCTTCAAATATAAGAATTACATGAATTTAAGAAAAAAATATCTTCAGACATCAACAACACTCTGGATAACTAGGAAATGAGGCCCAATGTCAAAAATCCTGAAATAGGATTGGCCCCTGCTCTCCACCTGAGATTATGACATCATCACATTCTAGAACGTGAACACCACCTATTCAAACTGACGCCAGGCGCAACAACAGCGTTGCTCAAGACAAAGTTGATAAAGTGGTGCGCTTAAGGGCGTTGTTTTGTAAAAAGGGGTCTGCGGAGGCGTGGTGTAGCGCTGAGTAGTGATGCACGGGTTGCGGGTTACTCCTGTTGTAAAAAGGGGGTCTGCGGAGGCGTGGTGTAGCGCTGAGTAGTGATGCACGGGTTGCGGGTTACTCCTGTTTTGTAAAAAGGGGGTCTGCGGAGGCGTGGTGTAGCGCTGAGTAGTGATGCACGGGTTGCGGGTTACTCCGCGGATACTGGCGGGTTGGGGTGGGTCAAAAATGTCGGTTTCCGCCTTTCATCATCGTTGAACGTGCGTTGATTGTATTTAGCCACGTCTAATTGTAACATCTTTGCAGCCGGTTTATTGAAACAAAATAAGCAGCGTTTTGCAGGTTGTGATTCAGAGAACGTTTTTATGGAGCCCAATGTCTCCTGGTTTCACGGTGAGTTCACGTTACCCCTGCTCATTACCCCGTTTGCACCTCTCCTGCTCCGTGGGCTCTGAGCCGGAGGGAGAGCGCGAGAGGATGAGACAAACCAGTCCCGTTCATTTCTAAATGAATAAAACTGTTGCTTATTACGCCTCATTCTAACTTTGAATGGTTGTACAATCTGCTCCAAATGCCCCGCGGGCTGAAGAAAATCCCCGACCCGTGAATCACTAGCGCTGACTTGTAGCTGTTACCCGATATTGTATTTTTCCCAGTATCGGCTCCTGCCAGTATCAGATATCGGTGCATCCCTAGGCTTAATCATTAAGTGCTTTAAAGGATCTGTATCATGCTATTATAGCCATTCCAAGTAAAGTATAGGCATATATATGATATATTGTACCTCTATCACTATGGAGTACTCATTTTTGAGAGAAATATAAGTATTTTTGGGTGGTATTTTCCCTACCCGGAAGACAAGACGCTTCGATTTAGTTAACTCCGCCCCTCTCTCCGCTCATTCCACATTTGCAGTATTATAAATATAAATATTGCTGCAAAAGTGAAGTTACTTCACATAATGCAGTTATAAGGAGTTGACATGTGCAAAGCAGTTTCATAAATGGCTAACACACACGCTAGCACACACGCTAACACACACGCTAACACGCACGCTAACACGCATTTTGATTGACTCACCGCTCAGCCTGGTCTCCCCATTGGGTTATGGGATCGCGTTGGTTATAAAAGTTAAGTTAATTCTGGCCAAGGTTCACCAAGCATCCATCAGGTTGGTTGATAAAGTCGCTGAATCCCAGAAAGAAATTCCAACTTCTGGCGAGTGCACTCTTCTTTAGGAAGGTCGAATAGTCCTGTTCCTCTCGGAGCCAAACGCGAACCCGTGACATTATCGTTCGGTAAGAAAAAAGAACAGGCGTGTCCAGAGTAGGTTAGAAAGAGCTCAGTCTTCAAAAACAACATTTCTGCTCCGATCCATGGCTCCTCCGGCCGTGGGTGCGCTTGATTAGGCTCGTGGGACAGCACAGACGCGTCGGAGAGTTGCTTTTTTTGTTTTGTTTTTATTATTATTTTTTTATTTCTCTCTTACAACAACAAAAAATAAAAAAATGTAAAAGCTGTTTTATAAATACAATCAGGCCGTAAGGCATTACATTACAGACGTAGAGCACTTCCGTTCCTTTGTGACGACACAACTGAACAGCTCAGTGGTTTACCAGGAGAGGGCGGAGCAGCTGCTCAGAGAGCAGGATTCAGGAGGATTACTGAGAACTGTGTGAATGAAGCCAAAAACCGCTCTGGGGTTGTTTTTGATAAGGAAATAGCATAACAACATGGTTAAAAACTCCAAAAGTCAATTTTGCATGATATAGGACCTTTAAAAACAAACAAATAAAACTGTAAAATCAATCCTAAACTTAAGTGGAGTCAGTGAACATGGGCTAAAAAAAGAAAGCATCTAGTTTTCGATATGTGGAGTCACTATTGGGTTCTAGGAAAAGCTTAAGATGCTGTCGGACATTTCCAGACGCCGGTGGAAATGGTTTTATTGGCATAGTTTAGTGGTTTAAACACAGTTGTTTTGTGACTGACGTAACTCAGGTCTTATTACCCAGTCTGTTGTTTCGTTAATTATTCTGAATCCTCTGGTATTCGCTTTACGTCACACCTTTTATGACTTTGCACAAACTAACAGATCAAGAAGTCGTCCATTAAAACAGGAAAAGCTGAAACGACTTCACCAATACGTCAGTAACGGTGCCGTGTTTGTGTTCTGTTTCTGTGCAGTCGTTCTTCCACACGGTCCTGGAGAACAGCGCCCTCTGCCAGACGATAGTGGACAATAACCTGCGCGTGACCAACTGGAACAGGAAGCTGGGCTGTAAGTGCCAGTACAAGCACATCGTGGACTGGTGCGGCTGCTCCCCCAACGACTTCAAGCCCAGCGACCTGCCCAGGTTCCAGGTAAGAAGCACCAGTCAACTTTTAAAGCCACGCTGCGGAGCTTTCCAGGCCACGAGAGCAAGTAAAGATGAAAATAAACCATATATTTTTGTAGAGGTATTTGTGGTAAAGTGATGAAATGAACGCTTATATTTTATGCTCATTGGTGGGTGAAATGTTGAGAAGTGTGGCTTTAATATCACTGTGACTGAGGAATGAATAATGTACAGTTTGGGATGTTTCACTCAGAGCAGGGAAAGTTGATTCATTTGAGTTGCTGACAAAGACCAAACATGCCAGCACTGAAGCTGGTAAAAATATGAACCTAATGTCCATCCATCCATCCATTTTCTTCCACTTGTCCGTTGCCGGGTCGTGGGGGCAGCTGTTGGAGCTGCACCAGCCCCTATGGCTCCTCCTGCAGGTGGTGGGTCCACAGAAGGACAGCCTCATGGTTCTAACCGGGCCTGTTGGTCTCTCATAAGGGGCTTCTGAACCGCTCTTTTCAGGCTCAAACCCCTCCACCACGTTAAGGTGGCGGCTCCAGGAGGGGATGAACCTAATGTATTTATTTTATTCACCTGGATAGTATGATTTAAATGTTCAAAGTTTGGTTCTCGAAAGTTGCCTCAGGAATGACTAGAGTGGGATCTCTAGTGATGCTGCAAAACTTTAAAATTCATATCTAATGTGTATTTAATTATTTAGCGCTTGTGCTTTACAGCTAGAAAGAAGGTCAATCCCCGGACGGGAACTGTCTCTGGAGTTTGCAGGTTCTCCCTGTGTCTGCGTAGGTCTCCTCAGGTTTCCCCACCACTAAAACATGTATAAGAGTCCCGAATGAATGAGTGAGTGACTGTGTGAATGAGTGGGAGGGGCTGATGGCACAGACTTGTCAGTCTACCCCAGGGCAGCTGTGGCGACAATAGGAGCTTACCACCACCGAGTATGGAGTGAATAATGATGACAGTGTGGCGCTTTGAGATACAAGTGTAAGCCATTGTTGTTATTATTAGTGCCACTCAAAATGAAATAACTTTGCCAGTCACTGAGGAACACTGACATCTCAGGCATATCCTTTATACCAGGGGTTTCCAACAGGCGATTCAATCCCCTGACTTGTAGAGCACAAATTCCTGAGTAGGGCAAAAAAGAGTACGTCTCTAGCCGAGTTATGAATTTTTAAAGAAATAACCAGAATGCTCACTCCAGCCACTACGGGGCAGCTTAATTAAAGAAAGGAAAGAATTCCACACGTGTCCAGCAGAGGGCACTGACATAAGAAGAGATCAGGATATAAACAACACATTATAGCCACGTGGTAAATGGACAGTCTGCCCCAGACCGGCTGTGGCTACAATAGCAGCTTACCACCACAGAGTGCAGAGTGAATGATTAATTAAACTTAGCAGAAGCTTGTGACACAGGCTTGTTAAAGGGGCTATACATAGTTTAAATATTATTATGTTACAATGATGTATTTTCCTCCCCTACATGTTCCAGCCATGTCCTAATGTGTCGAATGAGCCCAGACCTGTTCACCACAACTGCCTCTAAAATCCTGCACGAGCTTAATATAGAGACTGCAGTTACGCATAAGACCTGAGGTGGCAGTAGTGAGCATAAAAATTACCAACTTGCATCCAGTCCCTTCAAATGCTATAAAAGTGTAAGCTATTATTATGAGCCTACAGTCCTGTCAGGCTCATTATTATCCATTTATTGAAATATATTTTCCCAATTAAAACATATTTTACTGGAGCTTTTGATTATGGACCCCGCAAATACACTCACGATATATTTTGGCCCCGAAGGGAAATCTACTTACTTCATACGTTTATTTTGTTATTTAATCCCAAATCACAGTTATATGCTGTCTTGAAAATGTATATTAAAAACAGTGTGTTAAAATCATCTTGGGTCACACTCCTCTTGCAGAAACCTTAAAGAGGGGGTATTATGCTTTTTTCAATCACATAGCACCAGTCTATAGCATACTACAATGATGACGTAACCTTCTGTTGGTCTGTATATGCAGTAAATTAAAATAACTGCCTTGAATAAAATTGCTCTCTCAAAATGGCTGTACTGAACGTCTTGAAATAGGCCTCTGTCTCTTTAAGAAGCTTTCCGACACGCCCCCTTCAGCACACTGCTGTGGCATCTAAACAACACTACTGTGCGGGGAGGGGCTCTGCTGAGCTGAGGAGCAGTGGTTGGTGGCTTGGCTGGTGACGAAAGGTCCAGAGGCGTCTCCAGGAGGTGGGGGCGTTCCTAGGAGGACTGAGGCATAGCTACACCTAAAATGGCTGCCGTCTAAGTTTTTACTGATTACTCAAAAATATGTGAATGAGCCACGGCAACACTCCAAGCATGTGTTTAATGAGGGAATGACATAATAACATGATATAAAGCTTGAAAAGTCGATTTTACATAATACCCCCCTTTAAACAAAAGAGTAAGAACTGTATATAGTGTATAAGAAATGTACAAATGTTGTAGTAGGGAGTTTTCTCATGCTGTGCGCCTTAAACATGGGCCTGAGAGATGTCGCCCGAGTTTCCGAGCAGGAATTCCGAGGTTGAACTTGGAAAAGTCGACTTCCAAGAACAATAAGAGCAGGGCATCAACTGAGGCCTCTGCTCCTGTGTTCAGCTTTGACTTAAATAGATTTTTATAGGAAAATGTGAGCTTTAAATAGATCTTTCTGAGCCGGTGATGAGCGTCCGTCAGCGCGACCCTCTCGTTCAGGGGCTGCGGGGGAATATCTCAGCATTCAGCCGGTCCTCTCTGCGGTCTGCGCCTGAAACAGCTGGACGGCAGTATTTTTAGAGCGGAGGTTATCATTACCGTAATGTG
The DNA here is from genome assembly GCA_007210695.1 of Neogobius melanostomus. Lineage (NCBI taxonomy): Eukaryota > Metazoa > Chordata > Actinopteri > Gobiiformes > Gobiidae > Neogobius > Neogobius melanostomus. Next base: position 1,621,217 of record VHKM01000480.1, read on the forward strand.
GGGTTTTCGAAGCATCCAGCGCGAGTCGAGGTCCCGAAAGACTGAGCCACATTTACAGTCGGTTTAAATGACAGTGTGGAGGCGCTTTTCCCCAAAGAGAGGGATGTTAAACAAGAAACAATACAACTACAGTGTATCCAGCTTTCACCTCGAGGTCTGCTCTCGTAAAGCTCACGTCAGTCCACGTTAGCGTCGTTATAAAAAGCAGATGTGGCTTCAAACAGGAGCCACGGCCCGACGACAACTCGAGGTTTTTAAAGACTGGGATTTTAGGTCACAAAAGATGCTAATGCTCTGAGTAGAGAATGGGGTAAAGGGGGAAACGTGGAAGAGCTTGGTCGCTTCTAACTTCACCCCTGTTACTAGCCGAGCCTCCTCTTTGTGCAATGAGCCAAATGCAGTGCTTAATTTGATCACCCTTTTCCTTTCAGTTTTTGAAGGTGGGATCTGGGAACTGTTTAGGAGGATCCGGCAAAGATTTCTGATGATTTAATGGTGTTTAATGAGAGTGACTGTTTTGGCCTGTTCCCCGAATCCCCACACACACACACGCACACAGAATAAAATAAATAGATACATAAGGCTGGGTACAGATGGAAGAGAGTGGAAACCCCATTTGAGGAGCCGTCTGCACCGGGAGCAGCAGTCACCTCCACCTGAGCACCCACAGGACAGAGACACCTCCACCTGAGCACCCACAGGACAGCACCCACACAGCCACAGCCTATCACTGCTCCCGAGCCAGAGGGCCCTTTCAGAGGAAACACTGGGAAAACCTAAAAATATAAGAAAAATATAAGAAACCATCTAAAAACACTCCAGAAGTAAAAGCAAGTAATGAAGCTATATATATATATATATATATCCTGTGGGACTTCCAGATACAGACGGACAGAATGGTAATGAACCAACCGGACATTGTAGTGGTGGACAAAGAGCAGAGGAAAGCCGTGGTGGTTGACATAGCAATACCAAGCGACTTCAACATCAGGAAAAAGGAACACGAGAAACTAGAGAAATACCAGGGGCTCAGAGAAGAGCTAGAGAAGGCCTGGAGAGTGAAGGCATCAGTGGTGCCCGTGGTCGTTGGGGCACTCGGGGCAGTGACCCCCAAACTGGAGGAGTGGCTCCAGCAGATCCCAGGAAATACATCAGACATCTCGGTCCAGAAAAGTGCAGTTCTAGGAACAGCAAAGATACTGCGCAGAACCCTCAAGCTCCCAGGCCTCTGGTAGAGGACCCGAGCTTGGAGGAAAAAGAGACTATATATATAGTATATAATTATATAATATATAATTAGGACTAAATAAATAGATGTCAGTTAAAAGCTAAGCTAAAAAGGTGGGTCTTGAGCCTGCTCTTAAATACATGAACGTTCTCTGTGGTCCTGAGCTCCTCCTCAGGTCGTTCCAGAGGCGAGGGCCGTAATATTGGAAAGACGCCTCGCCGTGAGTCTTTCTGTTGACTTTAGGAATAACAAGGAGACCCCTGCCAGAGGAGCGAAGGGGCCGTGAAGGTTCATAAGGTAAAAGCAGTTCTGAAAGATAAGAAGGACCAAGACCATTAAGACATTTAAAAACCATTAAAAAACTTTAAAATCGATCCTGAAACACACGGGGAGCCAATGCAGTGACTCTAAAACCGGTGTAATGTGGTCCCGCCTCCTGGTCTTCGTCAGGACAAGACAGTTTTAGATTTCTCAATCTAAAAATCCCCCACAGCCCCACGACAGTATGCAGTTGCAAGTAAAATGTCGTTTTTCTGATGAATTTACAGAGACGTATCTAAAAGCGATGGATTAATGTGGGCTAAATGCTGATTTAAAATAGTATATCTAAAAAATTCAAACATGATTCATTTAATTCATCATCTTTAGTTGTAGGTCTCTGGTAGTGCGACTTTTTCTGTACGATTCATGTATTTGAACATGATCACTGACAAATAAACTAATAACCTGAACTAAACTTTATGAGTAAATATACGAGTTTGTTTCCATGGAGCTGCGTCCGTGGGTGAGTCCAGGTCAGAGCGGGGTTTTGTTGGGTTGGTTTTGTGCCGTGTGTGTCCCGTGGAGGAAGCCCGGCGCGTGCATCAGTGAGTTTGAAATAGCTCCTCTGTGATCATAACGCAGCCTCCGAACCCTGTAACTATGTGGTCGCTGTCACTCGGCGGTGACACGCCCAGAGTAACCCCGTCCCGCAATGCCTCAGGGACACGCCCCCTTTGTGATGTCACTGTCCTGAGTCAGTGCTTTTGGAATCCATCGAAACAGAGTTAATTCAAGAGTTAAGGAAGATTTTACTTGTCTATAGATTAGTTTGGGGGTATTTTCTTGACACTTATACATGTTTTTTATACTACGACAAAACCATCAACCCTATGATGTTGAAAAAAGCCTGAAACAGCATTATTAAAGCCTCCGTGTCTCGTGTTCTGCAGTCGCCGCAGCAGACGTCTCGTCCCGCCTTCTTCGCCCGGAAGTTCGAGGCGAGCGTGAGCCAGGAGATCGTGAACCAGCTGGACTCGTATCTGTTCGGGCCGTACCCCGCGGGGACCCCGAGCCTGCAGTCGTACTGGGAGAACCTTTACGAGGAGCGGACCGACGCCGTGTCCAGCCTCTCGGACGCCGCGCTCAGCCACTACCACGCCTTCGCACGCATGGGCCTGTCCCGCGCCGCCAGCTCCCTGCAGGGCCATCCGCACGACCACAGCTGCAGGTGAGACTTTGCTTTAGGGATGGGGGCAGTATGGTGATAAAAAAAAGGGAAACGTTATCTGATCTCCTTGAAAATCTGCTGTTTGGAGAGATTGTCCTATTACGAGTCAGTGGTTTTAGCTTTAACATATCTCTATGCTCAAAACAGACACGGCTCAAGCCCAGTGAACATTCTATTTTGGGTGAATGTATAATACGGTTCTAGGATCTAATGTATTGTTACTCAGTTGGTCCTGATGCTTTGTCAAGTATTCTTTGAAAAGCAAAGGTTTTACCCTAGGCCAACTATGTCAACCTAAAAACGCCTGGAATTTTCTTCATATTGAAGACTGTCAAAGCTAAACTAGAAGCCCAGTGAACATTCTATTTTGGGTGAATGTATAATATGGTTCTAGGATCTAATGTATTGTCGTTCCTGATGCTTTATCTATTGTTGCCTAATAAAATAGGTTTTTGAAATGTACTTGTTATACAACAGCAATTACCCATCCATCCATCTTCTTCCACTTGTCTGTTGCCGGGTCATGGGGGCAGCTGTTGGAGTTGCCCAAATCACATTGCAGCAGCCCCTATGGCTCCTCCTGCAGGTGGTGGGTCCACAGTAGTACGGCCTCACGATTAATCGGGCCTGTTGGTCTCTCATAAGGAGCTTCTGCCCAGCAATTACACATTAAGTAATAATGCTATGTTATTGAAACTAAATAACTTAAAGAGAACCTAAACGGGCGTGCCAAAGCCTTTCCCCACCCACAAACAAAAGTCAAAAAGTGCTGTGAAAGAGGCGGTCTCTGAAGTTTGGGGGTGACATGCGGGGGGTGAGTGTGTGGGCCTTTGCATTGGCACAATCACAGCAGACAGATTACGTGGGAGGGACTTGGTTATAAACCACAGGTACAGGGGCAAGACAATGGGAAGCACCTGATGACGATGTGTGGAGCTGGTGCGGCTCATGACGTTCTGTGGAGGCCGTGGACACGTCTCCAGCCAATCAGGAAATTCTAATTTAGTAGCAGAGTTTACCCTGAAGGGGGAGCAACCCATTCATTTTCAGGCCAAAGTTAGGATTTGACACATGTTTGCGCTATAATGTCAGAATAATGTCAGGGACCAGTAGACAACACTATGAGACACCCATTGAGACAGTTTATCAGTAAAAAAAACTTGATTTGGTGTTTAGTTGCTCTTTAAATATATAAAGAAGCGATACTTTTGTAAATAATTGCCAAACCACACATTGATAGCTCTTTTTTTGGCCCTTCAAGACGAGTTACAAGGAAAATATTCTAGGCGAATTAATATTGCAGTCAGACACAGCAGAGTTAATATGTAGCCTACATAAAGAAATACTCGTAAACAGTGCATTTATAAGCATAAAAGACGATCAAACTTACAATTCACTGTCCAGCTAATCCACGGCTGCAGCCTCAAAAATAGTCCACATGGTCCAAATAACGATAGACAGTTTTCCTCTTCGAAGGTAAACTCTTCATCCCAGTGCGCGTGTCCTGTTTTGCCCATTAGACGAGTTAGCGCAACTTTGTAGTAAGTGAAATCACCAGGTCCTCTCCTTGTTGCCGCATGTGCCATGTTCCTGTGCTTCCTGTTTGTTTGGGCCGAGTGTTTCCCTGGGATTGACCTGACAGGCGCTGCAGCATTTGCGCCGTCCATGTTTGTTTCCAGACTGCGACAGGATTGGCCAATTCTCCTCGATTAAAACGCACCACGCGATGATCGTGATCGACCTTTATTAAAATCACGATTAGATTAAAATTCGATTAATTGCCCAGCCCTACCGTAGTGTATGAACGCTGTTGAAGTACGAATGTGTTGGTAAAAAACAAATCTTGAAGCAATGATGGACGAGGAGAGCGGAAAAAGTCCTATTCACAATGACACTTCTGCCTCTTGTGGTGTAATCTGTTTGTCAAGAGACTATTATTATTTATCACAATTTCCAAAATTTATCGAAATTAATATTTACTTTTTATAATGAAACTGAAAAAACAAGCCACACTTAAACAATTTCTATGGCAGGAGATCCGGAGTTTGCAAAATCAACATTTTTTAGCCTTTTACCATGTTACGATGTTGTTCTCTGGTCAAAAACAGACCTGGAGTTGTGTTTCCAGCCACTTGACCTTTTTGAAACAGCTGCACAGCAAAGAGGAGCAAGAGGAGGAGGAGCTTATGGGCATAAAATCAGGAAGCAAAACCACTGAATATTTAGTTTGATCAATATTGCTCTTTAAGTCATTGGATAAAATGTAATATTTAGATGATTTCTTTTAACAAGGAGAAACTTTGCGTCCCTTTGAACGACCTGAACAACCCCGTGTTCGATACAGAGCTATAAAATGTTTTTATTTCATGCACCGAGGCTCATGTTGTAAGTTTGAGGTGGGAAACACAGGCCTTTTCTGGTGTTTCAGCTCATTTTCTGCCGACCTCACCGGGCTCTGTGGATAATAAATCACCAACAGCTCAGTGGCGTTAGCTCAGCGCGACACCATGTTTATAAATCCAGTGGATTTATAAGCCACATGACTGTTCTCTCCAAAATAAGAACTAAACCTGGATTAAAGAAGACAACAGACGTGAAGTGTTTTGAGGTTTTGAGTTTCTTTTACTTGACAAATGAAATGAATGGTAAAAATTAAATTATCCTTAAAGGGACTACTTGCTCCAGCCATGTCCTAATGTGTAGAATGAGCCCACAACTTATTCAAATATCCCTATGTAAAAACCTTAAAAATATTGTTCAGTCCAAGGCTGCAAATGTGAAGTCTGTACGAGCTACTGACGTGGAGATGTCAATGAGAGAAAAGTCGATCTTGAGAAAATGGCCCTTGAAATGACAAGTTCCCAGATAAATCTATGGAAAAACATTGAATCAGTGCAATAATTAAACATGCTATTGTGAAGATTATGGCTGTGTCCGAATGTCCACCCTAGTCCCTAACCCCTCATTCACTACATAGGCCCGCACTATATACTAGACTATATAGTCACTGATTCTGTTGGCGATTCGGACAGAAGCCACTACTTTCTCCGAGCTGCGTGACGTCACGAGTGCTGCGGCGTGCAGACTTTTTTTTATTTTTTTCTGAATTTATTTATTGTTACAAACGTTTATTTTATGAAACAGAACGACGTTTTGGCACTTTTACAGGCGTTTTATTTGACATTTAAATTAAAATTAAAACTATCATAAAAAAAAAAAAAAAATTTAGTTTAGTAATTTAGTGTTTGAGCAGTTGACCTGCTCAAAGGGAGTGGGCCGAAGCCAAAGGCTTATAAGCGCCCACCCCAAAAATAAAAACAATAACATTTACATTTAAAAGGTAGCAAATGATAAACCAGGAACATAGGGCAAAGTAACAACAAATAATGAGGAACAATAAAAAAAACAACAGAAAAATAAAGAAACAACAACAAAAGACTGTGCTATAACTCATATCTAAGAAAGCTACATAAAAAATAAATAAAAATAATCACTCCAGCGTTAGCTCAAAGACGTGCAGAAAGTAGGTCAGCCCTGTGTCCGACGCGCCAGCAGAATGAGGGCACTACATTTTTATTTTTTATTTTATTTATTTTGGTCGGGACAGTGCAGTTTAATGAACATACATGGGTCTCGTGCATGTAGACAAGCCACACCGGATTGTAGCCTTGGGCTAATTTCCATCCGTCGTCCCCCATGCGCACTCTCAAACACACTCTCATTCATCCTGGCCTATTGTACATGTTTTTAGTGGTAGGGAAAACCGGAGTACCCGGAGGAAACCTACGCAGACACGGGGAGAACATGCAAACTCCACACAGAAAGGCCCCGTCCAGGAGAGAATCGAACCCGGACCTTCTAGCTGTGAAGCACGAGCGCTAACCGCTGCGCTACCGTGCTGCCCAATCTGCTAAAAGTTCTGCTAAACTCTGGGAAAAATGTATTTGTGCGATAAAGACCAAACTCATGAGACAGGGGAATATTTATGGATTAATACGAGTCAGATACGTTATATTTAACATGGATTTTACATGAATGGCTTGGATTATTCGAGAGGAAGCTATCGGTCATTTAACAGCTCGAGCTAAAGGTTAGCAGCTAACGCTAACATTTTTCACCGTAACCGTTTTATATATATTTTATAATATTTAAGTCATTTATTCATGATAAATACGCAACACACGATTGAAACAGCTGATTTCATTCAGTCGTGTTGTTTAGTTCAAAGACCTGTTGCTGTCAGGCATTCTTCTCCGACTCTCGCAATGCATTGTGGTCTATATTGACCCGTTTAGTGATCACCGCTGCTCACTACCTTTCAGAATGCATTGTGGGAAATTTTGAGTGCACTACTTTTTTTCTCTCTGGACATTCGGACACCCCTACAAAATGGCGTGACCACTATATAGTCACTATATAGGGAATAGTGTGGACATTCGGACACAGCCTTTGTGTTTTTTGTCTGTTTCCAGGTGAAAGTTTATATGTTAAGAGACTAATTTGGCCCAAAACTTGAAAATTGAATGAAAAAATGAGTTTTGCCTGTTGTGTCAAACCTGAAGATGTCATTTTTTTGGTTTAGTTCTGGCTTAGTCCTGATTTGTTCTTTACCCCATGTTTTTGCCGCTCCTGAACACACTGCTCCTTTTTAAAACTTCCCCCACGGAGCCGCTACCCCCACCTCCAGCCTGCAGCCGCCCTCCGCCCCAAAAACAAACCCCCAACAAGCCCTCCCTTGTCCCGCGGCGTCCCACCCCACGGCCGTCTGGAAAAACACCGCTGCCCCGCCGCCTCTGCCCGCACTGAGCCCCGATTGTGCCCGGGACAGGAACGCCTTATCTTCGAATTTAACTTGGACGGAAAACTTTGACAAACAGGCGCGAGGAGGGGCGGGGAGGGGGCGGGGAGGGCACAGGCGGTTAATCGGGACGTAAACCACAACCCCTGCTTAGAAATACAACAGAGGATTTGGGGAAGGAAAACACTGGCCCGGGTGAGAAGCAAAAACAGGCCTAAACTAGGTCAAAATCTGTTCTTTTTCCACAACTCATATGAGACTGAACCAAAGCAGGAGAACACGAGACACAAGTAAAGTATGTTTGACCTTGAGTCGAGTCATTTTGACCTGAAGTGTAAAAATGAATCAGCCAGTGGAACAAATAATTAGCACTGAAGTTGAGAAAATCCTCTTTCTTGACACGAAGGTCCTGCTTGGACGAGGCCTTTCTGTGGAGTTTGCATGTTCTCTCTGTGTCTGTGGAGGTTCTGTCCAGGTACTCCGGTTTCCCACTAAAAACATGTACAATATAATGAGTGAATGAATGGTGGTGGTCGTGGATCCATTGGCAGATGTGCAGTCACACTTCTTTCACTCAGTTATTATAGAATTGGAATATATTCTATATTAGTTGTTAGTTTTAAAAATGTTATGTTTGATTGCATATTACTGCTTCAAAAAATGTAACTGAGTTACATACACTACTGTGCGGGATTTCGTCCACTGACGAAGCCTTTTGGATGAGAGGCGAAATGTTTGGAGACTTCAACTACTGAGTACAGAAGATGACTCAAGTACCTTCATTGAAGATACACTACTGTGAGTTACTGTTGAGTTACTTTTGACAAAATAGAAACTGAAAATAGTAATAAAGCCACTGAGCAAAAGTGCAGTCAAAGATTGTCTTTTTGTTCACTCCCCATTCTCTCACTGGATTTGTGCTGCATTTTATTTGGGGTAGTTTGGCATTTTGTTGTTCATATATCTATACAAACCATTTAATTGTACTTGTAACTGGAGTTACTTAAATTGTAATGACAAATATATTACCGTATTTTGTTGAAGTAATAGAAGAAGAAGATCTTTATTTATATAGCGCCTTTCGCAGACATAGTCACAAAGCGCTTTACATGAGACGATTTGACATTCACTCCACACTCGGTGGAGGTAAGCTACCTTTGTAACTTCAGTTTCCCCTGGGGGAGACTGACAGAAGCGACTGCACACATCTGCACCAACGGTCCCTCTGACCACCTCCATGCATTCACACACACATCTTTCATCCTGGCCTATTGTACATGTTTTTAGTGGTAGGGGAAACAGAAGTACCCGGAGGAAACCTACACAGACACGGGGAGAACATACAAACTCCACACAGAAAGGCCCCGTCCAGGTGGGAATAGAACCCGAGACCTTCTAGCTGTGAAGCGAGAGCACTAACTGCTGCGCTACCATGCCGCCCAATAGTCCTTCCTTAGTTATTGAAAAACGTGATTTATTTCTCTAACTCGTTACTTTTCTAATATGTTCCACTCCAACACTGGCCGTGGCTACAGTGTTGGCGTGAAGGTAAAACTGTCCCATGTAAAGCACTTTGTGACAATGCAGTGAAAAAATTACCATCTTAAATGAGATAAATGACGTAAAATCACTTGAATAAAAGTTCTTTATGTTGAATTTGAGTCAATTTTAAGATAAACCAGGCTCATGCCATTGGAACAAGCATAAATCCCACTAGAAATCACAGATTAACTTTTAGTTTTAACAAGATTTACTTTTCACTTGAAATGATATAAAGTAATCTGAATTTTAAAAAAAGTATTTATTCCATGGGCAATAAGATGTTTTATTTTATCTTAATCTGCTCTAACTTTATATTGAATCTCTTCAAGTGTTTTCATGTCATTTCTTCCTTCACATGGTTATTCTTTTCCAGTGTGTCTGTGAAAAGTGCTATACAAGTAAAGTCCTTTCTTCCTTTCACTATTAAGTCTCAATTTACTTTAAATAAAAAGTTTTTTTTTCTTCTTTCAAAGGCAAAAGTACTTATTCAGGCAGATATTTTTTGGAAAGTCAGAGTTACTCAAATTTAAGTCACATATTCATAATTTGAGCAATTCAACTCACCAACTAGTCATGTTTTGCTGTGAACACAAAATGGTTTTAGCCGCTCCTCACAGATCAAGGAGAACTGGCCCTTTAAATCCAATACGTGGCACAGCCCTGGACTAAACTATAAACATTAAGGATTGAAATGACTAAAGCAGGTCTAAAAGTGCTACAGAAGAAATGAATAGGGTCGAATAACGCGCCTATAGTGGGATCAACCTTGGGCTAAACCAGCACGGGAAAAACTAAAAAGTATTGCGTTCAGAAGCATTTGGCCACATCTAACTGAACCAGAGCTAAAAAGAAAGTGTAAATCCAGTCTAAACCAAACCAAGAGCCAACTAGGACTAAATGACTATGAATTAGATATACCTCAAACATTCTGTAACTAACCCACACTGGCTCCAGCTACGTGCCACACAGCAGCCGCCTCAGCCCCAGGGGAGAGGGTTTTCCCCACAAGCTCCTGCTGAGATGAAGGAAACGGTTTAAGTGGAGTCGAGTCTCAGAGCAACAGAAAGAGCCCTGTGTCTAAATGAAGGCGTGATTTTCCTGGAAATGTGTTGGGTTTTTTTTCTATCAAAACAAAAAATTAGTCTTAATGCGGTCCATTAGACGCTGCCGCTTTTGAAATGTTACACTAAAAAATGTGATCATTTTTTGGGCTTAAAGGGATATTTCAGGAATTTTTTTTAACATAGGGCCTCATTTACTAGTTATCCAGAGTGTTGTTGATTTCTGGACATATATATATATTTTTAAATTCATGTAGTCCATATATTTGAAGAGTTTAGTGGTGCTAGGCTAATGCATGTCTATGGTAACTAGTAGCCTGCATTAAAAACCTCTTCAAAATCATGGGGTCGTCCTCCAAACGTTGCCATATCTGATTTGTAGAAAGCTCCTTTGTGAATTCCACGTGTAGTAATGCCGGCCGCAGGTAAACAAACTACTGTAGATCCGGTAACCTAGCAGATCACTCCGCCGCGGCGTAGGTTACAACCAGGAAGCTGATGCTGCTCAAGTTCTTTTAAATGCAAAATGGTTATATTTAAACTATTATTCTATCGACACAGACATTTATATGGTTAGTCTGGTGTTATAAGTGATTTGCCTCAGGTGCACTGAGTTACCATAGACATGCGCTAGCCTAGCAATAGCCTAGCGCCACTAAACTCTTCAAATATACTGCATGAATTAATACAAAATTAATATGTATCTCCAGAAATCAACAACACTCTGGATAACTAGGAAATGAGGCCCTGTGTCAAAAATCCTGAAGTATCCCTTTAAGGCGAGATGCTGCAGTGCAATAGGGAAAAATTAATACATTTAGAGATATCAATTTGATACTTTTGCTGTAGATTACTGGGATAAATATAAGAAAAAATGTATGTAGCTTTCTATCTTCTTATGTTTCCATATAGAAGTTTCATTTATGGTATTATCTTGTTGATATATTACAGTTACAAAGAATTTTCAAAGGTGATTTTGGACCTCGTTTAGTTCTTTCAATAGGCTTTAAATCTTGCCTCCTTCTTTCCGGTTCAAAGCTTAATAAATCAGGCAGGAAATAGATACTTAAAATTTCCCTCTTGAAAGTTTGGAGTCTGTAGGAACTAGTTAAGTGGAGATGTGGAATGAAAACCTAAAACAGCCAACAACAAGTTTTGTAACATCTTTACAATTGCAAATTCACATATGCATATTTCTCCCGTCTTTAGTTGCTCCTGTCTCAGAGAGAGGAAATGACCATATTTGGATTACAGCTTCATCTTGGTCGCCTTTTGTGCTACACATGGATATCAAACATGTCAGTATTTGTGAATGAGTAAGCGTGGGGAAGATGAGGGCTCAGGCTTCCTAGTGACAAGTATCGCAAAGAGAGAGTGATCTGTTCTTTACACTGGTATTAAAACTAAGATGTTAGTGGAGGAACTAGCTAAAGATCTCATTTTCACCTGCAGTGTCTCGCCTTTTATTATATATATATATATTTTATGACTTGTTTACACCCCTGTCCTCATGTTTGTCCCCAGGTACGCCGCGATGAACCACCCCGTGTCTGTGCACCTGTACTTCCTGTCCGATCAGTTCCAGGGCTATCTGCTCCGACACCAGGCCCTGAACCGAGGCTCTGCCCAGGTGGAGACTCTGGAGACCTGGGTGTCCTCCAAAGACCAGTACACGGTCCCCAGCCCGCCACCGAAGGTCAACAGGCTGCAGCACATACAGGTAATGCTACACTGTCACTGTAACATGACAGACTGGGACTCTTATGAACATGTTTCTCCTTCAGGTGGGCACAGACTGGGACTCTTACAAACTTGTTCCTTCTTCAGGTGGGCACAGACTGGAACTCTTTTGAACTTGTTCCTTCTTCAGGTGGGCACAGACTGGAACTCTTTTGAACTTGTTCCTTCTTCAGGTGGGCACAGACTGGAACTCTTTTGAACTTGTTCCTTCTTCAGGTGGGCACAGACTGCGACTTTTATGAACTTGTTTCTCCTTTAGGTGGGCACAGACTGGGACTCTTTTGAACTTGTTTCTCCTTCAGGTGGGCACAGACTGGGACTCTTTGAACTTGTTTCTCCTTTAGGTGGGCACAGACCGGGACTCTTTTGAACTTGTTTCTTCTTCAGGTGGGCACAGACTGGGACTCTTATGAACTTGTTTCTCCTTCAGGTGGGCACAGACTGGGATTCTTACGAACTTGTTTCTCCTTCAGGTGGGCACAGACTGGGACTTTTATGAACTTGTTTCTTCTTTAGGTGGGCACAGACTGGGACTCTTATGAACTTGTTTCTCCTTCAGGTGGGCACAGACTGGGACTCTTACGAACTTGTTTCTCCTTCAGGTGGGCACAGACTGGGATTCTTACGAACTTGTTTCTCTTCAGGTGGGCACAGACTGGGACTCTTACGAACTTGTTTCTCCTTCAGGTGGGCACAGACTGGGACTTTTATGAACTTGTTTCTCTTCAGGTGGGCACAGACTGGGACTCTTTGAACTTGTTTCTCCTTCAGGTGGGGCTGGACTCTTTTGACTTGTTTCTCCTTCAGGTGGGCACAGACTGGGACTCTTTGACTTGTTTCTCCTTCAGGTGGCACAGACTGGGACTCTTATGAACTTGTTTCTCCTTCAGGTGGGCACAGACTGGGACTCTTATGAACTTGTTTCTCCTTCAGGTGGGCACAGACTGGGACTCTTATGATTGTTTTCTTAGGTGGGCACAGACTGGGACTCTTAGAACTTGTTTCTCCTTCAGGTGGGCACAGACTGGGACTCTTATGAACTTGTTTCTCCTTCAGGTGGGCACAGACTGGACTCTTATGAACTTGTTTCCTTCAGGTGGGCACAGACTGGACTTTGAACTTTTTTTTCATGACAGACTGATTTTATAACTTGTTTCTTCTTTAGGTGGGCACAGACTGGGACTCTTACGACTTGTTTCTCCTTCAGGTGGGCACAGACTGGACTCTTATGACTTGTTTCTCCTTCAGGTGGCCAGACTGGGACTCTTTGACTTGTTTCTCCTTCAGTGGCACAGACTGGACCTAGGAGCGCCTGTTCCGGAACTGGGGTGGTCTTCTGGGCCCGAGACGAGCCGGTGGCCGTGCAGCGCTGGAGCCGCTCTCAGACCAATCTCACTGCGACCATTGTCTGGATCGACCCCACCAACGTCATCGCGGCCACCTACGACATCCTGGTGGACGCAGGGTCCGAGGTCACGCACTACCGGCCCCCCTCAGCGCCCCCCTCAGGCCGGGAGTCTGGACGCTGCGGGTGCTGCATCACTGGAGCCCGCTGGGACAGACGCGTTTCGTTGTGACGCCGGTGGAGTTCCATAAACAGCAGCCCATTCAGAGAGGTGAGTGTTAAACGGCTTTTTAGACTTTTAATCACTTAAATAGGGGGTTCCAAATCTTTTGGCCGCGACTCCAACATTTGACAAATCGGGACTTCACTGTAAAATGACTCTTTACGACTTTGGCAGCAAAATGTTTAAAGTTAAAGTGTATATGACAGATTTTAATGCTCTTGAAAATATGACTTATTTAGATGGATTACATCAGTTGCATATTATCATTTTTTTCAGTGAAGCAGCAATTTTAATGATGAAATGTTGGGCAGAAAAGTTATTTTTATTTGAATTTTTAAGCTGCTGACAGGAAGTGACATAAAAGAAGGAAACATTCCAGCAGTTTGACTCACTCATTTCCCATTGACTTAACATGGTTGCACGGCAACAGTTTAAAATTGTTTACCTTCTTCGACGTCACTTCCTGTCGGTGTCCAATAAGGAAGTGAAAACGTAAACATCACAAAAATGGTCAAACTAAAGAAAAATGGGTATAATCTTTAGCAAAATCTTAAATATAATCGTGTTAACTGTGTTTTAGCAAAAATGGTGTCTAATGTGTCATATGCACTTTAAGTTAGGACCATGTATTCAAACAGTACATGTTGATATATTATACATTTTTAATTTTGGATTGCTGTTTTACTCCAAAAATGACACAATTACTTTTTATTTTCTAGAGGTCGAGCGATATATCGGTTGGCCAATATATCGGGCCGAAATATGGAATATTACAATATCGGCTTTCGGGCGATATCATGCCCATTTAAAGGCAGATCTCTGGAACCGAGAGTGATACAATTTCCTGTTTGCATTGGAAAGAGCTCAGTCTCAAACATCGCTGTGAAAATTGGTCTGTACAACTGATTATATTTCATGTTTTATGTTGCAGATTTTTTCATATAATTCCAGAACCACTAGAAATTGACTTACCGTTTTTTTGTCTTTCAAACAAGCTCCTCCTGAAGTACCTACTAAACATGAATGTCCTGAATAAATCAGTTCTATGCATCCAATAAAGCGCTGCCTGCTGTCACAGTTCAACACTGACATATTTTACGGTTTAGAAGCATCATGCACAAGATTAAACCCAGATCACTCGACCTCTAATGTAGTCTTTAAATCATATTGGGACCCCTGCCTAGGGCCCCCAGCTTTGGGAATCTCATAAGCTACAACCAAAAAAACAGGTTAATATTTTGTTGAACTGTTTTTTTGCTGTGGCCACATCGTTTTGATTCGCTCCTGCAATTCCAGAAGATATATTCCCGTCCACTTTCGAGCTAATTTCTTCCCAAGATCTTGTGACTGGGCCTCTACCATCTTAAAGATTCTCAATGGGCTGGACTCTGATGGTTGGGGATCGATGATGATGCAATGAGAATTTGAGCACCGAAATAACCAGAATAAGTCAGAGGAATTTCTGTGTGCTTTGGAAACACCACAGAGAACCAGGAATAGTTTGAAATACCAAGAAAGTCATGTCCCAAAAGAATTAAATGGCAACATCATCACTGTGAGTGAGTTGTCCAGAAACGTCCCCGTAAACGCCTCGCGCTGCGGTCTGGCCGAAGCCGAAACGTCCTGCGGTCACGAACGCCGCACCTGTCTGCTCGGTCCCTGGAGTGTTTATGTCGGGCGCGTGTCTCAGCTGTCGGTGCACGGCTCCGCTTTTAGAGTCCACCGCAGGGTCACCTCTGTCCGAATTAGACCTCGAACGCATCGCTGTTAATCCGCTCCAACATACTGCGCGGTTCACATGACTCCACTCGCTCCTATAGGCTCCTGCAGTGGTTCTCATGTGTGGTATGTGGACTGGTCATCTGAAATGTTAGACTTTCTACATTTTAATTGGAGATTTACTTATTTATTTATGCTTTGCTCTAATGTATTTAATGTAGGTGTTTCTTCTGGTTTGGACATGATTCAGAGAAAGTGTAGACATTATTTTTTACAATATATATATTTTTTAAATACTAGAGAAGCTTTATGTGCAAAGACTGTCTAATTTAGTTGAAAAACATAAACTTCAATCAATAGACTCTTTCGCTGCTGACATCATCGGTGACATCAGCTGGAGGCAGGAAGTGATCAAGAGATATAAGATTAAACTAAAACTAGCGATAAGTGTAAAGCTACAACTAAAAAATGTGGTCCTGTTGTGGCTTAAGGTGCAAGAACATGTTGAATGACATTTGAGACGATAAAATAAGGTTTATGTGATATTTCCAACAACAGTAAAGGTCAGCACACACTACACGATTTTTATGCCCGATTTTGATACAATTCTCAGTCGCACCGGGTCTTCCCGAGTCGTGTCTAGTCGAAGGCAGTTGCAGAGAGTCGTGTCGCGTAGTGTGGGGGAGTCACGACTGGACTCACGTTCGAATTGTGTAGTGTGGGCAGCAGTCAGACGCAAACTGGACTACAGTCGCAGGAAATCAAACATGTTTGATGAGGGTGATTGTACTGTCCCCAAAGCGAACACACAGAAAGCAGTGGCCAATGACAGAGTGAAATAAAGACAGAAAAACACCGCCGCGCCTCCTTTTTCATTTCTCTGTCAAAACAGCGGCACAAACAAGTAATTTCATGGCCACAGCCCCACACGAAACAGCACAACTTTATATCACCAAAAGTTCACGAGAACCACCTTTCAAACTACATTTCAACCGCGAACAGAGTTTAGCGGCACTTACTGAGTTTGGAGACGAACTGTTCAGCTAGCAGCTAGCCTCTCTTCACTTTCTCCTCCGCCTCCTCCATCTCGGGGCTGAGGCCCGTCTCCTTATATTATTAAATCCACTAAAATACGTCCCGCTTCTTCGTGTCGCCGACTTTTATCTCCATTTGACAGAACTATAGCCAAATTGAAGGCTTCGTAGTAGTAGTAGCCTTGCACTGCGATGTTGTGAAACTGTTGACACTGTTGACCAATCGGGACACGCACATGTTTTCCCACGCTCACAAACACAGGCCTATCTTTGTGGATTTGGGGTCAGTTTTTGAAACCGGAGGAGAAATGAAGCGGTAGAAAGGACAGACGTGCTGTTTTATAATACATCCGCTGTTTGTCAGAATTGTGTAGTGTGTTCGCTCTTACGATTCTAAGTCGTTATGTGTGAACCCCCAGACGTTCTGTAATCGCACTAAATCCAGTCGTGTAGTGTGGACCCCCCATTCTTTATAAGATCGTTTAAGACTAGAAAAATCGTGTAGAGTGTGCTGACCTTTAGACATTTGTTTATCGTTACTGTGACAACAGCTACAATGGAAATGGATAGGAATCCAGTTTCCCGCCTCCAGTTAAGGCCGGAATGTTTACAAACAATTAAAAGGGTTTCTATGAATTTCAGAAAAATAAATAATGGAAAAAAAATTACCACTGCTATAGAAAATCAGGAACATTCAATATGTACAAATACAAAACCAAAAGAGTTAGAAGAGACTACATAATGGAGTACCACAGGGTTCAATATTAGGAGCTACATTATTTTTTACTGTACATAAATGACATCTGCAAAGTATCAAAACTTCTTAGTTTTATTTTAATTTAGTTTGGCAGACGACCCCAATATGTTTTGTTCTGGAAAGGATATCAATCAACTGCTTGACACGGTGGGAAGAAAAGTGGGATTGACAGAAATGGTAAATGGTCAGTTTAGTTTAGTTTAGTTTATTTATTTGTTTGAGCAGTTAACCTGCTCAAAGGGAGTGGGCTGAAGCCAAAGGCTTATAAGCGCCCACCCCAAAATAAAAATAGTAACATTACATTTAATATTTACAAGGTAGCAAATCATAAACAAAGGAACATAGGGCAAAGTAACAATAAATGATGAAGAATAAGACAAAAACAACAGCAAAATAAAGAACAAAAGAATGTGCTACTTTTATGTTATAAAGGTGCATTCATACATATTATACTCTGAGATCTTGCTACTTCCCAGTTGTCATTACTATCCTCAATATAATTTAATTTGGGTTTAATTATCATTAATTATCATTATTAAAGGTGCATTAATACATATTATATTCTGAGATCTTGCTACTTCCCAGTTGTCAATACCATCCTTAATATAATTTAATTCGGGTTTATTTATCATTATTATTATATTTGTTTAATTGAGTTATATGTGAAGTGTGATGTAAGCCCTGCATATTGAGGTGCATTAAAAAGCCAGGGTGTAGAACGGGCCAGTTGAAGAGGGCAGTAACTCCCCCTCAACAAACCCCCACCCAGCTGCCCTAACAGCTGATTTTGTAGATGATGTTCCTATGCTGAGTGGTGCATTAAAAGACAAGGTTTTGAGCCCGTTGGGAGGGTCCCTCTCAACAGATTCATAACTTGCCTACCCTAATTCTCAATTTGTAAATTTGAGCAATAGAATGACAACCGTTCCAAGCAGCAACACTCTTCCTTGATTATAGATAATTGATCCTACTGCGCCTCCTAGTGGCAACACATTTCTTGTTCTCTGTATATTTCAAAAGTCTTTTGTTTGTATTTATATTTGAACAGGTTGATATTTGGACTTCGTTTCAACTCCATTTCCAGTTTATTCCACAATTGTACACCATTAACTGTTGGGCTAAAACTTTTCAAAGTTGAGCTATGTTTCTGAGTCCTAAAGTTTAATTCGTCACGTAATTCATAACAACCAGTACGTTCTTGGAACCTTCTTTGTATTTGGCCTGGCAACAGTTTGTATCTTGCTTTGTATAACATCTGTACAGTTTGGAACTCAACAATGTCACAGAACTTCATGATCTTTGATTTTAAAAATAATGAGTTTGTGTGGTCCAAAAACCCAACTTTATGAATTACTCGGATAGCTCTTTTTTGCAACAATACTATTGGTTTTAATGTGTTTTTATAAGTACTACCCCAAACCACAGTACAATAATATAAATATGGCAAAATCAGAGAACAGTATAAGATATGTAGAGCTTTGATGTTTAAAATGTGCTTTGCTTTTGCTATTACTGAAATGCTTCTAGAAATTTTCGTAGATATATATTTAATATGAGCTTTCCAAGTAATTCTGTCATCTATAATAACACCAAGGAATTTGATTTCATGCACTCGCTCTATGACAACACCCTCTATCTGAATTGCTTCCTGAGCATTGGAATTACAGTTGCCAAATATCATCATTTTGCTTTTACTCAGATTTAGAGATAATTTATTTTGTTTGAACCACTTATTGACACTTTTGAGTTCCAAGTTAACAATCCGACACAGTTGCTGTAAGTCGTCACCTGATGCAAAAATATTTGTATCGTCAGCAAACAAGGTAAATTTAAGTACTTGAGACGTTTTACAAATGTCGTTGATGTACATATTAAACAATTTTGGGCCCAGAATGGAACCTTGAGGTAAACCACACACAATTTGTCGACAACTCGACTGATAATCACCTATTTTCACACATTGTTTTCTATTTTTTAAATAACTGGTAACCCACTGTAGAGCTACCCCCCTAATCCCATAATGTTCTAGTTTATTAATTAGTATATCACATTTTATACAGCGCCTTTCTACCTGCTTTAGGCACTCAAAGCGCTTTACATCAAGGAACCAGTCACCCATTCACACTCTCATTCATACACCAGTGTACGCAGACACTGGAGGCAAGGTGGGTGAAGTGTCTTGCCCAAGGACACAACGACAGTGCGCACCTGCGGGATTTGAACCGCCGACCCTCTGGTCACAAGACGACCCGCTCTACTCTGCACCACCGTCGTAAATTCAACTCCACCAAATGTGTATTATATTTAGCAACCGGAAACTAAATCATTCTGTCAGAATCACCATAGACAATGTTCAGTTAGATCAGGTCTATAATAATACATTCGTAATTTTTTTATCATGAACTTGTTTTTTTTCTTTTAATCTCTTACACCCCACCTTAACCAAGTGCATTTTCTCTAGTTCGACTTTACCCAAATCTAAAAGCTTCTCGACTGGAGCCTAGGCCAGTGCAACGCCTCATTTGAAAGCTAAGACAGGTCTACAAAACTGATCGTAACTTTTTTGTTGTGTTTTTGTCTGGTTTTCTTAGTTTTTTGTTTTTATCATTTTTTGTTACTTTCTTCATCGCTTTTTTCCCTGGCTTTTTGACACTTTTTCGTCATGATTTTGCCGCTTTTTAATTGTGTTATTGTTGCTTTTCTGGCACGTTTTGTTGCTTCTTTGTGGCTCTTTTTTGCATTTCCATCACATTTGAATCGTGTTTCTGTCGCTTGTTTATTGTGTTTTTGTCGCCCTTTTGTTGCTTATTTTTGTTGTCTTTAGCCAAACTGGAGAAAATGTGCTCGGCTCAGGTGGGTTAACCAGATAATACTTTGAATACTTAAGTTTTATACACAGCAAATTCTACACGGCAACTTTTACTTTTATTAGAGTAATTTTTAACTGGCTGTATTTGCACTAACCTAAATCAAGTACATTGACCGACTGTAACTTTCCCTCTGACAGTCTGAATGTGCAGAGCTGTGTCGCTTTAGGTGAATGTGAATAATCTGCTCAGAGACAGCAGACTGTGAGGTTTACACCGAGGCGTATCAGGTGTCCGTCGCATCTCAGACACGGAGAGTATGTAAACACTGTATCGTGTCGCTATAGCACCTGGAAAAGAAGCCAAAGGGAATGTTTACAAATTAGTTAATTATGGTACAGATGCTACAAGTCAAATCCAATAAAAGTTAAAATCTTACTCAAGTGAAAGTATTTGCTGTAGAACATATGCATTTAATCATTTAGTATTAAAAATAACTTGGCTTCAAAAACACCAATATTTCACTTGAATTCACAGCTTTTCTTCCTCGTTATGAGTCAGTGACATTGACAATACATTTGCACAGCGCCCCCTACTGCTCATGGGGTGTGCATTATTAGGCTTTTAAAATGAACAAAACACATGGGGCGCCTTTGAAATGTAGTGGAGTAGAAAGTATTTTACAGTATTTACCTTTCAAATGAAGTGGAGTAAAAGCAATAAGTTCTCATTAAATTACCTTCAAAAATATGATTAAAGTACTCCGTCTATCCGCTGGGCCAACACAGTGCAATTTTAGACGTGATTTTGAACAAACTCGATTAATCATCATCTCACACTGCACGAGTGACATGACCCGCGTTACCATGGATACTACCTTGGTCTGTCATATCCTCCTGTCAAACAGCGTTTCTAAACACCCAAACATCAATTAAATAACTTTGGCTAGGCGAACTTCAGCAAAAAATTACAAGTAACCTAGCTTAAATTAGCCGATACCCACCTAACTTATACAGTGCCTTGCTGGTGTTATTACAGAAAAAGGGGGTTCCACAAAGTATTAAGTCATGCTGTATGAATACTTATGCACGCCCCACTTTTCACTTTTCTATTTTTTTTTAAATAACAGAATCATGTATCATTTTGCTTTCACTTCACAGTTGTCTGTTACTTGTGTGTGAACTTTCAGTAAAAAAAAAAAAAAAAAAATCTTTACGTTTAGGGTTGTAAACATGACAAAATGTGCAAAGGTTCAAGGTGTATTAGTACTTTCGCAAGGCACTGTATGTTCAGAGAGGTGTTATCAGCGTGTTCAGCCCTCGCTCACCTCTCGCTCACCCTCTGTCCGCTCTGTGTCTCCTCCTCCTGTCGCCTGCAGCTGTATTTCACCATGTCCACTCTGCTTTCATTTGACTTCAGCAGTGCTGCCACAGTGTCAGGACCACCTGACTCTCAAAAAATGTTTAAAAAACGCTGCGACCGTGCGATTTTCAGTTGTACGTTTTGTCATGAGCAGCTAACAGCAAAACAAAACAGACCCTACACACCCACAGCATCCGACCATGGCCGAAATGGAGCAATACTGATTATGTAACAACTAATTACGAAACAACTATGATAATGCCACATACTTACAAACTATTTACAAAGAACTATAACTTACAAAACACTGTGTGAAGTGTTTGTGTTCTTTTCAACAGAAAAGAAGCACAATTACAACAACGGTCTAGTTTCATGTGCGAAGTCTAGTACAAAACAAGTAACTAAAGGCGATCATTATTTTTCTTTCAGATGGTTACCATGGTAACATTATTAGTATGACCAAAAGTCACTAGTTCTATGTTAAAAAGACAGATTAATATACATATTATACTCCGTGAATATTATTATGTACATTTATTATGTAAGCCCTACACAGTGTAGTGTGTTAAAAAGCCAGTTGTAGAGCGGGCCAGTTGTAGAGGGCAGTAGCTCCTCATCAGCAAACCCCTACACAGCTGCCCTAACTAGCTGACTTTGTAGATGATGTTCCTATGCTGTGTGGTGCGTTAAAAGATGAGGATTACGAGCCCGTTGGGAGGATCCCTCTCAACAGATAGCTCACCTACGCCTAAGTTCGCCCCAAAATCGTAGCAAAAATACAGTGTAAGCCCAGCTTTAGTCATTATTAGCTTTAGTTTTAGTATTATTTTTGTCTGCAAATATATTACTTTCACTATAATGATGATGAAATATTTTAGTCGATGTATCCAACACTGCTGTTTGGTTTGGAGAAAGTGATGCTGGTCTTTGACAAGTAAAAGAAATCGTCTCCCCCTGTGGTTTACCGTCTCTCTCAGCAGCTGAACTCTCTCTCTCTCGTCTCCAGACAACGCCCTGCGGCTCCACGGCGGGCCCCTGAGGAACTCCTACATGGAGCAGAGTTTCCACGGCCTGAACCCGGTGCTGCGTCTGCCCGTGAGCCTGGGCGCGGTGGAGGAGGCGGAGGCCAACGCCGGCCTGACGGGGGCGCCGCTGCGTCTCTGGATCGACTCTCTGCTGCTCGGCCACTGGGGGGCGGCGGACGTTTGCTCGCTCGGCCCCAGCGCCTGCCCGGTCATGCAGCAGTGTCACATGACCCCGTGGAGCTCCGCCAGCCCGACCCCAAATCCGCCCTGAGCCCGCCCTCACAGAGCGGGCGGATCAGGTAGCACACATCCGGCAGCAACCAGGAAGTGGCCGACAGGAAACAGACTGATGCTGCGCTCATGTGGGGTTAGCGCGAGATAGTCAGGACGGTCTGCTGGGATAGATCTATGACCTAACCTTAACCACATCCCTGTTCCTAAATTAGCTTGTTGCACAATGTGGCTACGCTAGTTACGCTAACCTAAAGTTGTGAGAGCTAGTACTTCCTGTTCCTGTTCATTTCCTATGGAGATTATCTTAAACCCGTTGGAATAAACATATTTTCTCGAAGATTCCGTGAGGGACAGGGAATTCCAGGTAGACGATACTTACTGTGTTAAATTTTGATGTAGGATTAGGGTAACCAGATGTTCCAGTTTACCCAGGACAGTCCCAGTTTTGAGCCCTTCAAAACCACAAGCTCTGTCCCAGGTGTCCCGGTTTTTCACCAGCTTAAAGTAGCTTTTTTACTTAAAAATGAATGACTTCTGTCCACGTGTGCGTCAAAACCCTCAATGCTGATCGGTCCATTTAATTGAGATTAGACTTTTATAAACAGGAGGTTTGACCATTGAACGTGATCGCAAAGTCACAATTTGGCTACACCCCAAAAACTCCCATTATATCTGGTCACCCTATGTTGGCTGTTCGGGTTAGCAGAAGTAGCGGAAGAAGCGTAGCCACATCGTGCAATGAGCCAATTGCGAGAGAAATGCCTGACATTAAAGGGACATTTCAGGATTTTTGACATTGGGCCTCATTTCCTAGTTATCCAGAGTGTTGTTGATGTCTGGAGATATTTTTTTTCTTAAATTCATGCAGTTCTTATATTTGAAGAGTCTAGTGGCGCTAGGCTAGGGCAAGGCTAAAGCATTTCTATGGTATCAGTTAGCCTGCATTAAAAACAGTCTGACCCACTCCACAGTGCACCTGAGGTAAATCACTTATAACACCAGACTAACCATATAAATGTCTGTGTTAATAGAATGATGTTTGAAATATAACTGACCTTGTATCACATGAATTACCGCATTTGAGGGACTATTTTCTCGCAGATCACTCCACCGCTGCGTTAGCTTACAGCCACGAAGCTGATGCTGCTGAAATATAAGTTATTTTAAATGCAAAATGGTTAAAATGATTCTATTAACACAGACATTTATATGGTTAGTCTGGTGTTATAAGTGATTTACCTCAGGTGCACTGTGGAGTGGGTCAGACTGTTTTTAATGCAGGCTAACTGATACCATAGAAATGCTTTAGCCTTGCCCTAGCCTAGCACCACTAGACTCTTCAAATATAAGAACTGCATGAATTTAAGAAAAAATATCTCCAGACATCAACAACACTCTGGATAACTAGGAAATAAGGCCCAATGTCAAAAATCCTGAAATATCCCTTTAAGTCTCGCAAACAGCAAATTAACCTGATATTTTAGAAACCCAACAGACCAACGTTTCGCTTTTGAGACGCTAACGCCAAATTAGCGTTTAGCCAAAAGCTTCAGGTTGGTGATTAAAGACAAGCACATGAACACAAAGCATCTGGGCTCAATGGCTTCACATGAGGGGAAATCGAACGCCCCAGTCCACATGAACGCAGCACAGGAAGCCGCCTCCGGGGACTGCACATCGTAAAAAAAGGCAGCGAGTGTTTGAAGACTGGACACGAAGAGGCTTTTAACTGTGAGAGGAACTCGTTGGTGAAGCTTCTTTTTAAAGGGTTTGACAAAACTCGACACGGTTCATCTGACAGAATGAAGGAAGGCCAGACATCCTTTAAGTGTCTATTTATTTATTCAAAGACTGTTTTAGGAGTGAGCAGTTGTTACTGTCCAGCGTCAGAAGACATCCATGCTTCGACCTGGCATTAGATTAAGGATTAGTATGATTTTATTACAGACTGACGGCCGCAGAGACTCAGGTCTGTGGTGAGGAAATTAAAAATTAAGGAAACGTTTGAAATAGAGTTTTTAAATGTCACTTTAAATCCAAACATAATAGTAATAATCCCCAAGAGGAGAAATTTGTCTTATGGCGGGTGTACACTGCACGATTTGCACGATGTGGGGATTGTAAAATGGTGAGTCGGCCGATAGTTCAAAGAGAGAACTGTAGCTATGACCAAAGTTTTGTCGCAGCAATTTCAGGAGCAGATGGAAAAAATTGTGATGCGCAGAATAGACAGTTAATGGTCAGGATTTCTATAACACAGTCCACAATTTGAATTAAAGGATCTGTATCATGCTATTTAGCCATTCCAAAGTAAAGTATAGGCATTTATATGATATATTGTACCTCTATCACTATGGAGTACTCATTTTTGAGAGAAATATAAGTATTGTCTGGGGGGTATTTTTCAAACCCGGAAGACAAGACGCTTCGATTCAGTTAACTCCGCCCCTCTCTCCACTCATTCCACATTTACAGTATTATAAATATAAATATCGCTGCAAAAGTGAAGTTACTTCACATAATGCAGTTATAAGGAGTTGACATGTGCAACACAGTTTCATAAATGGCTAACACACATGCTAACATACATGCTAACACACACGCTAACACACCACGACTTAAACACCTTCTGGCGAGTGCACTCTTCTTTAGGAAGGTTGAATAGTCCTGTTCCTCTCGTGGCCAAACGCACATCCGTGACATTATCGTTGGGTAAGAAAAAAGAACAGGCGGTGCACCGTCTTCACAAACATGACCTGTTCGGATCCTCCGGGGTGTGTTTGTTTACAGCACAGACGCGTCGGAGAGTTCCTGCCATTTTCAGCTACGACCTAACATTTTCCCCACGACGAGTGATCGATGTCGCAGACGGCTACAATGGCGCAGTGTACATCTGGCTACAGTGACAGATTAGCTGCATTACAAAAATATCTACACGCATAACAGTCATCTTCCTCAATCATAAACAAAATGAATGTCTGTTATACTGATGGACAGTTCCATAGCTAACATTTCCCCATTTCCTATTAGGCTAATATTAGGCTAATGGGGGAAGGCTCCAGAAGTTCTTCGCTGCAATGGACGTCCTATTGAAACTTTTTTTTTGCTTCTTTAAGTCATCATTGAACACAGGCTTGTCATTCTGACCTCGGCGTGTTTGTCTTACAACGTGCAACATTGTTTTAATTTTTGGGGGGAATTGGCTCCAAAACACGACCAAACTGCTAGCATGAACGAGCTCCAGTTAGCCCAGGAATCCACCCTTACTTTAGTCCATCGCTTACAGTCGTGGGTGCTCCATAGGAATGTTTAAAATTATGGGGGAAATATCAAATGGAGCTTCGGTAAATGTCGCTTAATCAATTTTGAAAAGAATATTGAGTGAAAGATGTTAAGCTATTTATAAGAGAAGGTTTCGTTTTTTACTTAGTGACTAATGTGTAACGATCTCAGTGGCGTCTCTGGTCTGAAACAGAAAGCTCAAATGTTTCAATCCCAGAACCAAAGCTTATTACGTAACGGTCACTGGAACTGACTGGAACCTGCCAATGAGATTTATTTATTATAGAAATGAAAAGATTAATTTATTCCTGGATGTTTGACACAGATTAATTTATTTCAGTAGAAGGTTTCACTACACTGCCATTAATGAGACAAAAGAATGACCTTTTTCAGTCTTTCTATAGATGGATTTTTATCTTAGTTAATGCCTCGGTAAAGTGTTGTTACTGTTTCTGTGTTAAAACTAGCGGAACATGTGAGATTATTTTATTTTCCAAGTCAAACGATCGTCCTGCTGTGGCGTCGGCAGGTGTTTCTCTGTTTGTCCTAATGTTTGTGTTGTCTTACAGTGTTGTCGTGTTTCTTAATGTTAAGTTATTGGGATCTGCTCCGACGGGGCAGCGCTGTGCCTTCACCGTCATCAGCTTTTACATTGGGACAAAAAGGGAATGGACTGATGTGAACGCCTTACATGACTTTAGTTGTTTTTTTAAAACTATTGTGAAAATAAAATGTCGAAATCAACGTTGTCGTTTGTTGTGATTTGTTGTTTTGCAGTCTGTCCAAAGATTTCCTATTGACACATTTTATTTACTTTATTAGCTTTACTGTTACTTTTTTTTAATACCGGTACTTTAACAATACTTGTTTTTTGATACGAACCTGAACGATACTTTTTCCGATACCTATACTAAATATGTGTGGAAGATCTGCAAATGTACACTATCGGGATCATCTCCAATGTGTGTGAAAAATGGGGAATAATTAAGAGGAAAAATTGGGAGAAAAAAAACATTTACAAAAATGCACGGGCTATGTCTACTATTGGGAGGAGGCCTCGTGGAAGGCCCAGACACGCTGGTGGACTATGTCTCCGAGCTGGTGGTGTCGCCTCGGGTCCCCAGAACAGCTGGAGGAGGTGTGCGCGGATCGGAAGTCTGGGCATCTCTGCTGAGACTGCTGCCTCCGCGACCCGCCTGGATAAGCGGAAGAAATGGATGGATGGTAATTCAATTTTAGTCGAGATTTAGTCAAAAAATATCTTCAGTTTTAGTCTAGTTTTAGTCGACTAAAATTGCAAGTAAATTTAGTCGACTAATTTAAGACAATTTAGTCGACTTTGCATTAATAATATTCATTATAATCATATTTAATCAGCTCCTCTGCTTCATGGAGCTGCTCCCACATGAACAAAGCTCAGAGCTGTTCCTTTGGCCGTGAATTACATGATATGACACGGTCAATACAAGTTTGGATGATTTTAGTCTCTCCTTTTCATTTTTATTTAGTCTTATTTTAGTCGACTAAAATATCTGGACATTTTAGTCATAGTTTTAGTCGTCAAAAATATCACTTTGACTAAAATTAAGACTAAATATTTTAGTCGACGAAATTAACACTGGGCCCAAACATGAATTGGGATTGTTTTTTGTTGGGGTTTTTTCTCGGAAAAACAGGCGAGAAAATTGGGGGGAAATCATTTATTTGAGCTGAAACAGCCAAGTCACTTCCTTTAATGCTATGGAGTCCAAAGCATCAAACCTGGATCTAAGATATACCTTTTTTTGATACTTGATACGAAGCAGTTATCAAAAACAACTAAACAACTAATAACAACTAGTAAGAGGGGGAAAAATGAAAATAAAAAATACTATTGCTATTTTTGCATGGTAATCAAAGAATGGATCTGGATGAGGACCTAACCTGTTTAAATCTCATATTGGCAGCCTTCTTCAACATCTGGAACTGTCTGCAAAAAGCCCATCAGCGTTTGTCTTGTGTGAGGAACCTGGCCCGTTCTAACACTGACACTACTATGCGGTCTCTCTTTTGCCGAGCTTTTATCTTGTCCTTCTCCATGGTGGCCTGGTATGGTAGATTGTCCCTGAGAGTCTAAACTTCTCTCCAGCAGGTGGTGAAGTCTGTCAGAGTGTACTCGGGGCAGCTCCAGCGGAAGGTTAATCTCCTTGCTAGTTCGCCCCTAACATGGCCGGTTTCTATGGTGACGTCCACTTCAGAACATTCCATCCCAAACTATTTAGGCAGACTAATCTCCATGGCAACAAAATGCAAAGTAAAAATAAGATACTGACCTCTGATTGGCTGGTTGCAGTGACATCATCAGTTCTGTTGCTGTGATATTTAGAATGACATCATATATTCCCTGGTTCACCTTTGGAAGTCTGTGAGATCGACAGCTCATTTGGGTCCGTGGTTTGCTCTGATCAGCCACAGATTATATTTTCTCTTGTACATTGCTTATTTAATACATTTTTATTCATGTTTTCCTTGACAAACTTTCACAGATACTGTCTGTGATGAACTACAGCGTGTTTCTACTCTTTTACTTCAAGCCATGTCTTATGTTGAAGGCTGGAAAGTTCCCCTGGCAAAGTGACGCTGTTTTCTGGATCCTGAGAAAGTTTGAGACTGACTCCTCTCTCAGCTCTGAGACAGATTTCTACTCACATTAGGACTTGCTTTGATAAGGACCAGTGATGAAGATGGTGGATGGATTCTGGTCTTCAGTTCACTAAGACTATCGACCCTTCAACTAGACTCAGTGAAGGGTCGATAGTCTTAGTGAACTGAGGACCAGAATCCATCCACCATCTTCATCACTGGTCCTTATCAAAGCAAGTCCTAATGTGAGTAGAAATCTGTCTCAGAGCTGAGAGAGAAAGGAGTCAGGATCAGATCATCTTTGGGTCAAGAAGGTTTCACTGAACCACTGTGGGAGAGCCTCTTCACTCAGATGTGGCCACTGTTCTTTTCTGTCTGTTCTTTTCTGCCTTTGTTTTTTTAAATATATGTTATATCTTTATTTGACTCATGTAACTACTCACCATTTGTATTTGTATTTAACCTTTATAGTCTTACACAGAGGCTGTAAGATCCCCGGCAAAGTGACGCTGTTTTCTGGATCCCTTCATGTATCCAAACTTCACACAGATCTCTCGTATATACCTAAAGTATATCCACGTTAGATTAACATGTGTGGAGTTAGTTGTGATCTTGGGGTCTCAGACGGCTTCACTGAACCACTGTGGGAGAGCCTCTAGTGTCAGATGAAGCATTTTCATTATCAAGACCGACAGCTTCAAGTTTATCTACAGGATTTCACCAGAAGCACATTTTCTTATTGTAGATTTGCATCATTTATTTCTTATGGCCATTTTATTGTGCTATTGTTTTTTCCACTTTTATGTGGATTATTCTGTTTCTGTGTTATATGTGTTTACATCCAATGGCTTTGATGCCAATGCACCATTTCTAGTTGTTATTATTGTTACATTGTTATTTTTGTATTGTCGTCGTCATCGTCATCATCATGTTATCTGATGTCTTCTCAACTGCGACCATCAATCCATATCTGATGTATATTTTCATTTTACAATTAATTCATTTTTCAATTCGTGCAACCCCGTAAACTGCTACCTTAACGTGGTGGGATTGTTTGAGTGCCCGAATGATCCTAGGAGCTATGTTGTCTGGGGCTTCATGCCCCTGGTAGGGTCTCCCATGGCAAACAGGTCTTAGGTGACGGGTCAGACGAAGAGCAGTTCAGAAGACTTCTATGGACAGTACTAAATCAAGGACCATGACGTCGCCCGGTATGGCGCAACCGGGGCCCGCCCTGGAGCCAGGCCTGGGGTTGGGGCTCGATTGCGAGCGCCTGGTGGTCGGGCCTCTGCCCACAGGGCCCGGCCGGGCACAGCCGAAAGTCAATGTGGGCCCGCCCTCCTGTGGACCCACCACCCACAGAGGGATCCGTAGGGGTCGGGTGCAGAGAGGACTGGGTGGCAGTCAAAGGCGGGTGCCTCGACGACCTTGTCCGCGTGCGCAGCTTCTGGCGTTCGGGACATGGATCGTCACCTCGCTGGGGGGCGGGGGGGGAGAGCATGAGCTTGTGCGGGAGGTTGAGAGATACCTGCTAGATATAGTTGGGCTCACCGCCACGCACAGCCTGGGTTCCGGATCCCAACTCCTGGAGAGAGGTTGGATGCTCTGGAGTGCCCGCGGGCAGAGACGTCGGCTGGGTGGGTTTGACTGGGGACTCCATTGTTCTACTGGGGGACTTCAACGCCCACGTGGGTAACGACAGTGAGACCTGGATGGGGGTGATTGGGAGGAATGGCCTCCCCGATCTGAACCCGAGTGGTGTTCTGTTATTGGACTTCTGTTCGAGCACAAGGGTGTCCATAAGTGCACATGGCACCAGGACACCCTAGCAGGAGGTCGAAGATCGACTTTGTAGTTGTCTCCGTCCGAGTGGACCATGTTCTCCTCCTCCATTGTCGATGCGGCTGCTCGTAGTTTGGGCCGTAAGGTCTCTGGTGCCTGTCGCGGCGGGCAATCCCCGAACCCGGTGGTGGCGCCCGGAAGTAAGTGATGCCGTCAAGCTGAAGAAGGAACTTGTACGGTCACAGAGGCAAAAACTCGGGTTTGGGAGGAGTTCGGAGAAGCCATGGAGGAGGACTATCGGTCGGCCTCGAAGAGATTCTGGCAAGCCATCCGGCGCCTCAGGAGGGGAAGCAGTGCTTCACCAACACTGTTTACAGTGCGGGCAGGGAGCTGCTGACCTCGACTGGGGATGTGGTCGGGCGGTGGAAGGAGTACTTCTAGGATCTCCTCAATCCCACCGTCACGTCTTCCGATGAGGAAGCAGAGGCTGGGGACTCGCAGGGGGGCTCGCCGAGTCTTCATCACCCAAGCTGAAGTCACTGAGGTGGTTAGAAAGCTCCTCGGTGGCAAGGCCCCGGGGGTGGATGAGATTCGTCCCGAGTACCTTAAGTCTCTGGATGTTGTAGGGCTGTCTTGGCTGACACGTCTCTGCAACATTGCGTGGCGGTCGGGGACAGTGCACCTGGATTGGGAGACCGGGGTGGTGGTCCCTCTCTCCAAGAAGGGGGATCGGAGGGTGTGCTCCAATTACAGAGGGATCACACTTCTCAGCCTCCCCGGTAAGGTCTACTCCAGGGTGCTGGAGAGGAGGATCCGGCCAATAGTCGAACCTCGGATTCAGGAGGAACAATGCGGTTTTCGTCCCGGTCGTGGCACACTGGACCAGCTATATACCCTTCATCGGGTGCTCGAGGGTTCGTGGGAGTTCGTCCAACCAGTCCACATGTGCTTTGTGGATTTGTAGAAAGCGTTCGACCGTGTCCCTCGTGGTGCCCTGTGGGGGGTGCTCCGGGAGTATGGGGTCCGGGCCCTCTGCTAAGGGCTGTCCGTTCCCTGTATAACCGCAGCAGGAGCTTGGTTCGCATTGCCGGCAGTAAGTCAGACCTGTTCCCGGTGCGTGTTGGTCTCCGCCAGGCTGCCCTATGTCACCGGTTCGGTTCATTACCTTTATGGACAGAATTTCTAGGCGCAGCCAGGGGCCGGAGGGTGTCCGGTTTGGGAACCTCAGGATCTCATCTCTGCTGTTTGCAGACGTTGTTGCTCTGTTGGCTTCATCAAATCAGGACCTTCAGCGCGCACTGGGGCGGTTTGCAGCCGAGTGTGAAGCGGCCCGGATGAGGATCAGCACCTCCAAATCTGAGGCCATGGTTCTCCCCCGGAAAAGGTGGCTTCCCCGCTTCAGGTCGGTGGGGAGTCCTTGCCTCAAGTGGAGGAGTTCAAGTATCTCGGGGTCTTGTTCACGAGTGAGGGACGGATGGAGCGTGAGATCGATAGACGGATCGGTGCAGCGTCAGCAGTGATGCGGTCGCTGTATCGGACTGTTGTGGTGAAGAGGGAGCTGAGTCGGGGCAAAGCTCTCGATTTACCCATCGATCTACGTTCCCACCCTCACCTATGGTCATGAGATCTGGGTAATGACCGAAAGGACAAGATCGCGGATACAAGCAGCCGAAATGAGTTTCCTTCGCAGGGTGGCTGGGCGCACCCTTCGAGATCGGGTGAGGAGCTCAGTTACCCGGGAGGAGCTCGGAGTAGAGTCGCTGCTCCTTCACGTCGAAAGGAGCCAGCTGAGGTGGCTAGGGCATCTGTTCCGGAAGCCTCCTGGTCGCCTCACTCGGGAGGTGCTCCAGGCATGTCCTATTGGGAGGAGGCCTCGTGGAAGACCCAGGACACGCTGGTGGGACTATGTCTCCGAACTGGCCTGGTGTCACCTCGGGTCCCCCAGAACAGCTGGAGAGGTGTGCGTGGATCGGGAAGTCTGGGCATCTCTGCTGAGACTGCTGCCCCCGCGACCCGGCTCCGGATAAAGTGGAAGAAAATGGATTGATGGATAATTTATTTTTCATTGTATATGTTTTTGTGCATCATGTCATTGTATTTGTACTCTCCTTTGTATTATTCTTCCACCTTTATAATCTTACACAGAGGCTGTAAGATCCCCGGCAAAGTGACGCTGTTTTCTGGATCCCGTCATGTATCCAAACGTCACACAGATCTCTCGTATATACCTAAAGTATATCCACGTTAGATTAACATGTGTGGAGTTAGTTGTGATCTTGGGGTCTCAGACGGCTTCACTGAACCACTGTGGGAGAGCCCTAGTGTAAGATGAAGCATTTTCATCATCAAGACCGACCGACAGCTTCAAGTTTATCTACAGGATTTCACCAGGTGCACTTACGGCCAGTTTATTTTGCTGTGATATATGTTTTTTTAAGTGGATTATTCTGTTTCCATACATGTTTTTATGTTATACGTTATACACAATGGCTTTGATGCCATTGCTCCATTTCTCGTTGTCACTATTATTACAATGTTTTTTTGTGGTGCTGTTATCATCACTGTGTTATTAAACAGAAAGTAATTTGATGTCTTCTTGACTTGAGGATGGATCAGCTACAGAAGACAGATATTCCTATAGGGACAATAAAGTTCACCTTAACTATAGAAAAATAAACAGATTATTATCTATAAAAAGTGTGTTTTTCAGATTCAATTTGTCTGTTCATACTTTAACCACAAACTTAATTATAAAAGACTGGAAATCGCTGCATCACGAACAATGGAAGTTTTAAAATCTGGAGAAAGATGCATGAATTTAATAAATTATTACGTACAAATAAAAAACCTACATTGTTGTGTTATTGCACTTTTCAACCTCAGCATTTTAATGAAAATCATTTGGTTCATAACTCTCGGCTCATGACCAAATTCTTAATCACAATATACCGTATTGAAACACATCAGCAAAGCAGAGGCTGGGGACTCGCAGGGGGGCTCGCCGAGTCTTCATCACCCAAGCTGAAGTCACTGAGGTGGTTAGAAAGCTCCTCGGTGGCAAGGCCCCGGGGGTGGATGAGATTCGTCCCGAGTACCTTAAGTCTCTGGATGTTGTAGGGCTGTCTTGGCTGACACGTCTCTGCAACATTGCGTGGCGGTCGGGGACAGTGCACCTGGATTGGGAGACCGGGGTGGTGGTCCCTCTCTCCAAGAAGGGGGATCGGAGGGTGTGCTCCAATTACAGAGGGATCACACTTCTCAGCCTCCCCGGTAAGGTCTACTCCAGGGTGCTGGAGAGGAGGATCCGGCCAATAGTCGAACCTCGGATTCAGGAGGAACAATGCGGTTTTCGTCCCGGTCGTGGCACACTGGACCAGCTATATACCCTTCATCGGGTGCTCGAGGGTTCGTGGAGTTCGTCCAACCAGTCCACATGTGCTTTGTGGATTTGTAGAAAGCGTTCGACCGTGTCCCTCGTGGTGCCCTGTGGGGGGTGCTCCGGGAGTATGGGGTCCGGGGCCCTCTGCTAAGGGCTGTCCGTTCCCTGTATAACCGCAGCAGGAGCTTGGTTCGCATTGCCGGCAGTAAGTCAGACCTGTTCCCGGTGCGTGTTGGTCTCCGCCAGGGCTGCCCTATGTCACCGGTTCGGTTCATTACCTTTATGGACAGAATTTCTAGGCGCAGCCAGGGGCCGAGGGTGTCCGGTTTGGGAAGCTCAGGATCTCATCTCTGCTGTTTGCAGACGTTGTTGCTCTGTTGGCTTCATCAAATCAGGACCTTCAGCGCGCACTGGGGCGGTTTGCAGCCGAGTGTGAAGCGGCCCGGATGAGGATCAGCACCTCCAAATCTGAGGCCATGGTTCTCCCCGGAAAGGTGGCTTCCCCGCTTCAGGTCGGTGGGGAGTCCTTGCCTCAAGTGGAGGAGTTCAAGTATCTCGGGGCTTGTTCACGAGTGAGGGACGGATGGAGCGTGAGATCGATAGACGGATCGGTGCAGCGTCAGCAGTGATGCGGTCGCTGTATCGGACTGTTGTGGTGAAGAGGGAGCTGAGTCGGGGGCAAAGCTCTCGATTTACCATCGATCTACGTTCCCACCCTCACCTATGGTCATGAGATCTGGGTAATGACCGAAAGGACAAGATCGCGGATACAAGCAGCCGAAATGAGCTTTCTTCGCAGGGTGGCTGGGCGCACCCTTCGAGATCGGGTGAGGAGCTCAGTACCCGGGAGGAGCTCGGAGTAGAGTCGCTGCTCCTTCACGTCGAAAGGAGCCAGCTGAGGTGGCTAGGCATCTGTTCCGGAAGCCTCCTGGTCGCCTCACTCGGGAGGTGCTCCAGGCATGTCCTATTGGGAGGAGGCCTCGTGGAAGGCCCAGGACACGCTGGTGGGACTATGTCTCCGAGCTGGCCTGGTGTCGCCTCGGGGTCCCCCAGAACAGCTGGAGGAGGTGTGCGTGGATCGGGAAGTCTGGGCATCTCTGCTGAGACTGCTGCCCCGCGACCCGGCCCCGGATAAAGTGGAAGAAAATGGATTGATGGATAATTTATTTTTCATTGTATATGTTTTTGTGCATCATGTCATTGTATTTGTACTCTCCTTTGTATTATTCTTCCACCTTTATAATCTTACACAGAGGCTGTAAGATCCCCGGCAAAGTGACGCTGTTTTCTGGATCCCGTCATGTATCCAAACGTCACACAGATCTCTCGTATATACCTAAAGTATATCCACGTTAGATTAACATGTGTGGAGTTAGTTGTGATCTTGGGGTCTCAGACGGCTTCACTGAACCACTGTGGAGAGCCTCTAGAGTCAGATGAAGCATTTTCATCATCAAGACCGACCGACAGCTTCAAGTTTATCTACAGGATTTCACCAGGTGCACTTACGGCCAGTTTATTTTGCTGTGATATATGTTTTTTTAAGTGGATTATTCTGTTTCCATACATGTTTTATGTTATACGTTATACACAATGGCTTTAATGCCATTGCTCCATTTCTCGTTGTCACTATTATTACAATGTTTTTTTGTGGTGCTGTTATCATCACTGTGTTATTAAACAGAAAAGTAATTTGATGTCTTCTTGACTTGAGGATGGATCAGCTACAGAAGACAGATATTCCTATAGGGACAATAAAGTTCACCTTAACTATAGAAAATAAACAGATTATTATCTATAAAAAGTGTGTTTTTCAGATTCAATTTGTCTGTTCATACTTTAACCACAAACTTAATTATAAAAGACTGGAAATCGCTGCATCACGAACAATGGAAGTTTTAAAATCTGGAGAAAGATGCATGAATTTAATAAATTATTACGTACAAATAAAAAACCTACATTTTGTTGTGTTATTGCACTTTTCAACCTCAGCATTTTAATGAAAATCATTTGGTTCATAACTCTCGGCTCATGACCAAATTCTTAATCACAATATACCGTATTGAAACACATCAGCCCTATTGCGATAGGCAAGGCAGGCCCTCATGAACTGGTCCATAATTTGTAACCTTATAACTGGAGATGCACCGATCTAGTTTTTCTGCTTCTAATACCGATATCGATACTGGGGGTTTGAGTATCTGCCGATATTTGATATTAACCGATACCAAGAGACTTTGGAAAGTGTCTTTCTCTGAGTGACAAAGTGAACACTCCTCGTTACTCCTCGTTATAAGAAAGTCTTATCTTCTCTTGCAAACGAGATGTTACATATCATTTCATAAATTAATGTAAAATCATTAACAAGGATCACTAGACTTTACTCTAAATATCCTTGGCTACATGACTGGCTTTTAGGTTGCATTAATATTAGTAACTCCCAAAGTGATCTGATAATTACACATTTGTTATAAGCCTATTAGTTCTTTAACAGCATTACACATACTTGGTCAATCCATCAGTTTTTATTGTATTACTTTAGTTTATCAAAACGTAGTTTCTGTCCCAGCCTTTAGTTGCCGCTAGCATTAGCATCCTGCCACTAGCTTTAGCATACTGTTGCTAGCCGCGGCATTTTGCATGATGATCGAAAGTACATTTGAACTAACTCAGCGACTGGATTCTCCAGGTTCTTAGCTCCAAAAAGAGGTAGCCTACAGCATGTCCATATTCACTTATATTTAGTTGGTGAAAGTTGTCTTTTTAAAGCGATGAGAGACAAAAGCAAATATCGGTTCAATGTCGAATATACAGTATGTAGCAAATACCCGATATATTTTTTCCAGTATCGGCTCTGATATCCGATACTGGATCGGTGCATCCATATTTGTAACAAACGCTTGCTCTAATTTATCTTCCTAATGACTTTGGTGCCGCAGTTACATCGTCTCTCCTC
The DNA here is from genome assembly GCA_007210695.1 of Neogobius melanostomus. Taxonomy (NCBI): domain Eukaryota; kingdom Metazoa; phylum Chordata; class Actinopteri; order Gobiiformes; family Gobiidae; genus Neogobius; species Neogobius melanostomus. Next base: position 1,657,602 of record VHKM01000480.1, read on the forward strand.
TAATGTTTTCTGGCGCTAGTTAAACCCTTTTTGCTGCTGCTTTAGTCAGTCATAGTTCCCTAATGTTAACTTATGAGCATTGGACAGACTTTTTACTCTTGGCGGCACCACCAGAGGCGTAGCTTGCCATTTGGCAAGGCAGGCAGCTGCCTGGGGCCCCCGAGCCAGCAGGGGCCCCCAGAGGGCCAACAGATTTGACAGAAACAACCAAGTGAATAAAGTCATTGCACAGCAGCAGTGACAAGGTGCAATGACAACTGGCTGTTGCATATTCCCCCTACTGACATTCCTGCATGGGGCCCCAGTACCCTTGCTGCGCCACATTATATTTCTAATAGTGAAACCAGTTTATTTTTAGCCTGAGAAACCACACCCACTTCTTTTCTGCGTGAAAGAAGGTGGGTCTGGACATACACGGTAAACAAGTGACTGATTGGCGGCTGAGGCCGAACCAATCACGACCGGCACAGAGAATTGACAAAGTTGTTGTTAGCTGCAATTAACATTAACATTATAAAAGAAAACAGGATCGAGGCACTCCGTATTCCTTTAGTAGTTTTATTGTTGCAATAAAACTACTAAAGGAATACGGCGTGCCTCGATCCTGTTTTCTTTTTATATATCCTGGCCCTCGGATCTCGAAGAGCACCTGTTTTTTCCATTTACAAAGGTGATCAAGCGAGCGCTCACAACTTCTCTCTCTAACATTAACATTAGCCAAAACTAATCATGGATGAAGTAGTCGAGGATTTTGCCTCCGTGTTCTCGTGAGTTTATATTCAGTTCATATTTTGTGAGTTGAACTACAGCTGTCGTCACGTCCGCTAATTGCTAATTGGTTTATTTCACTGACGATCTGTGTGCGTTAGGCCCGCCCGTTCAAACTGCTCCAATTGCTCGGAATCAGAATCAGAATAGTTTTTATTGCCATTGTTTGAGAACAGGTTCACAAACTAGGAATTTTTCTTGGGCAGAAGTGCAACATAAAACATATAACACAGAAAATAAGCTATAAGCTCCGTGACCAGACTAACTTCCCTGCGTGGAATGGACAGGGAATAGTATGGCAGAGCCAGGAAAGTTTATTTTAACCCTCATCATGACCTCTTCTGTTCTGAGGGAAACTTATGCAGAGAACTGCATTATGGGAGTTTTCAGGTGACCACCTCCTGCGGCCCACAACCTCCCATCCCACTCGCAGAGCACAGGACGGCCGCCAGAGGGCCCCCGACCGACATTCTTGCGCTACGCCACTTGACATGCAAAAGGCAGCTGATACTTGCTAAGTGTAAAATGTCTATATGAAAATCCATGTGGGTGTATTGATAACTTGAACCGAAGTTTGGCCTCTCTGACCCGGCCACAGGCTCGATTGTTCTTGTACGTTTTTAACATGCGCTAAAGCTCCAACGTTTCAGTCCAGAGCAGATCCCACGGGTCTGAACAAAAAGAGCCGGCGGGCATGGACTCTTCAATAAAAGTGATCGATAAGTGAAGGACAGAGCTAATTAGCATGTACCGCCTTCCACTAACCCATTTCAGAGTCTGGGAAATGCCACACTTAGAACATGCGTCAATCGGTTCATTAAAACCGACGTAGCGCGGCTGATCTCCATGGTAACGTAAGACAGTCGGCGCCATACTGGGCAGAAACGGATCAATATCTATCTCTGAATGTTTTCAAATGACATAATTAACCCAAATAGCACTTCCAATCACTGAAAGTTTCAAACACGACAGGAGACTTTCTATATCAATATGTTAGTCTAGACCTGTCAGCTGATCAGTTTCCAATCATTTGTTAGCATTTTAGGCAAAATACCGAATAGATCCAGAAAAACATCTCGACAAATTATAGGCTGATTCCGAAACCCTTAAATTATAGCCTCTAAGTCCTAACACTAGCAACTAATCCTTAACCTTTCATGGGGTCAACTGTTAGGTCTCTATGCAGTTAGTGAACTTCAGCTTCAGCAGCATTTGGCCAATTCGACCGTCCTTACCCAGGGGAAGAGGAAGTGACATCACCAACAACTGTTCTTCTTCTTTAAGGATATTGGCAGGCAAACAAAAGTGCATACCGCCACCTACTGTAGTGCATATGCAACAACATAGTGTCCAAATAAAGACATTTAAGGAGAAAAAAAAATCCAAATGAGCAATCACATTTTCCTTTAGCCTTATTTTATCTCAACAGCTGTTTCATAAAGCTACAGTATGCAAATTACCCATGTGGCTTTAGTTTCTACTAAATGAACCAAAAGCACAAACTGCCTCCATTTAAGCCATTTACTGAGGCGGCTCTTTAAAACACTGACATGTGACTGTGCTGTGATGACATGTATTTCGTAATTTTTATAAAGTTCGCCTTGTGCAGAATCGTTTATATATTTGTTTTAGTTAATTGGGCACCTGTCAATCAACAGTGGTTGCGCATGAAGAATCACTCGAGGGTGGGGGCGAGGGGGGCGGACATGTGCCGCAGTGGCTTATGGGATGGCACATGGCTCCTAATGGCCAGTGAGTTAGCATCAGAGGTCCCTATGCTAAAGTGGCTATGATAGTTAGCATTGAGGCTCCTTTCCCTAACTCCTTCATAACGGACAGCCCAATTCGGACGCTTCTTATCATGGCGGACGCTGACGCACATCTGGTTTGGCGTAAGACCTCTTACCAATTTTGGTAAGATGGTCCATGGTGGATGGAGTTTAGGAACGGCAGATCTTACACATATCCTTTTAGAAACTAGAAGGTCTTGGCTTTCAAATGAGGTATCACACTGGCTGTAAGCTCTCCTGTCAATACGCTTTGAGATTTGCATAAATGATCACCCTAAACCTAACCTAAGGTACATTTTAATGATATGAGGCTCTGATGTTCATGTTGTGAGTCAGTCAGTTTTAGTCTCATTAACTACCAGATTGTTTTAGTCTAATTTACTCCTTTTATCTACTTATTATTCGACTGCCAAAGCTCCACAATAACAGCTTACCACGGTAGTAAGAAGACTAAAACACAGAATGAGTGAAGAGATCCATTTACTCCAGTTTGGCATTACCCAAATCTAAAAGCTTCTTGAATAAAGCGTCAAAATAGCGACCCAAACGAGAATCAAAACGTAATTTAAAAAAACGGGGGAAAAAGTGACAAAAACGCACCCAAAAAACGATGAAAGTGCAGCAAAAAAGTGGCAAAAACATGGCAAAAATGAGATGAAAAAGACAACACGGCAACAACGCTAGGAAAAAGAGCTGTTAACAGTTTTTTCTTAGCTTTCAAATGAGGCGTTACAATGGCCAATAGGCTGTGAGCTACAGTCGAGAAGCTTTTAGATTAATGTTAATGGAAATGGCGACCCTTAGAGGCAATAGTAGATATATTCTTTTAAATAACGTAGAACAATTAGATGAACTTTGGCTCCATCTAGTGTCGACGCAGCAGAATACACGTCTGACTTTAATCGGGTTGGGAAGTCTCATATTGAATGGGGAGACAGATTTCTTTGTTTATATAATATTTACTTAAGAAAATACAGAGGTACTGACAACTATGTACATATAAAACAGCAGGAGACAGACTGAGGAGACGCAGCTCTCACTTCTTTGCCAACTTCACCTGTCGGATTTTGGGAGGCGCCCACTTCAAACACTGCGTATCAACTGTGGAGGAATAAAACACAGATTAGTTTGAAACGGATTGTTATTAGGACGGCCCGTCGCTGCGCTCACCGGTGATGGGGGGCTTCTTGTACTGCGCGCTCTTCAGATGCTCCTCCACCAGTTTGGGCGTCACGCAGATCACGTGTTGGCCCTTCCAGTACTTCACCATGTTGAGCGACTGCAGCGTGCTGATGATGTCGCTCTGAGTGATGCTCGTCATCTGGCTGCGAAGAGACGACAGAGATTTGGGTTTCTGAAGGAGTGGGACGGAGCAGTTTGGGGGAGTTACCACATTTGATTTGACCTGCCATAGGACGTGGGCTGGGTACCGTTACATTTTGTTCGATACCAGTACTGTAACGATACTTGGTTTTCGATACCGATACCTGCACTATACTTTTCCCGAAACCAATACTAGAATATTTGACATCTAGAACCAGAAAACACAACAATAATGTGTGGAAGATCTGCACATTTACAATATTGGGTTCATCTCCAAAGTCAAGAAATGTGTAAAAAATGGGGAATAGTTTGGGGAAAATGGGGGCAAAAAATGATAATAAAAATCTGTTACAAAAAAATAAAAATGGGGCATAAATTGGGAGGGAAATTTGGAGAAATTAGGGAAAATATTCGGAATAAAAAATTGAGGCAAAAACAAGGAAAACATTTTGTAGAAAAATTGGGGGAGAAAATTCATTTCTTTGTGCTGAAACAACCAAGTCACTTCCTTTAATGCTGTTGATTTATATAAAAAGTTGATGAACAGGAAGTAGTTGCAGCCCCAGGGCTCGAAATTGCTACCATTTTAGTCGACTGCAAACAAATGCTCCAGTCCACCTTAAGAGAAAGCCTTCTCGTGCTACCTTAAACAAGCTTGTGTCATTATTTTCACAAACGCTGCCTGTCAGAAACGGCAAACATTCAGTTCTAAAATGGTTCGAGAGCATTTTTTAAACTACGATCTGTCCTCTGTTGTGGCTCAGCGCCGCTGTCATTCCTCCCAGTCACACGCGCTGGACCGACCTGCACCAGCCCAGCCCGTGTTCTCTGCGTGTGCCTGTCCTCCAGATATTTGTGGGAGAAACACTGCACATCTAAAGTATTTGTATCTATTGTATGAACTTGCAGGCTAGTTTTCTCTTATTTCTGTGACAGTGACCCTGAAAAGTGACCCTTCAAGTTGTGAAATGTGCCTGTAACGTCCCTGTGAGTAACTGGGATGGTACAAATATGGTAGGAAAGTTCAGTTACCTTATTGAATTAGTGGCTTCCTCTTTCATTGTTTGTAATTTTAAAAAAATCAAGTATAGGGCCTTCAAACTTGCCAGTCAATACACAGTGTGCTCCTGGAAGTCTTTACCTGAGGTCTTTGATGGACAGCGTGCCCCTGAAGTCCCGCAGGATCTCCAGCAGGACCCAGGACCAGTAGCTCCTGTAGCTCAGTTTGCCCAGATCCGACAGAGGCTTCTCCGGAGAACCCACCGCACTCTCCAGCTTCGACAGCTCGTAACCTGCAGGGGGCGACACCACGGAACTCTTACACCTTCACAATGTCAAGCAATTAAATACATGTTTCACAATCAGGGGCCCATTCTCAAGAGTTCATTTAACCGCTTAACCCCCGCCTGAACAGAGCACATTTTCTACAGTTTGGCTTTACCCAAATCTACAAGCTTCTTCAATAAAGTGCCAAAAAAGAGACGAAAACGCTACAAAAAAGCCACACAAACAAACAGAAAAGTGATGAAAACAAAATGAAAAAGTGACAAAACAACTGTAGCGGGCATATAACGCTACTGGGAGCAGGTGAGCATTGTTGAGGTTCATGCCTTCCATACAATCCAGGAGAGCGGAGTTAAGTTTAAGAAACATTACTTTATTAGTACGCAGGTAACAGTGCTTGTTAAAATCAAGTTCATATTTATCAAATGTCTAAAATCATCCATAAAACATTGCGCACACACAAGCGGTCGAAAACCTGTGTGCTCTTGTACCTGCTCACTACTGTGTGTGTGAGCCCCGCCTTTATAACCTCCCCTCAGTGTGCAAATGCTCAAACGACGATGAACAAATGACAAAAATGTGACAAAACGACGATGTAAAAATGACAAAAACAATGAAAAAGTGACAAAAATGTGAGCAAAAAAATAAAAAGATTAAAAAATGACAAAAAAACGATGAAAAAATGACAAAATGTGAGCAAAAAAAAAAGATAAAAAATGAAAAAAAACGATGAAAAAGTGACAAAAATGTGAGCAAAAAAAAAAAGATAAAAAATGACAAAAAAACGATGAAAAATGACAAAAATGTGAGCAAAAAAAAAAGATAAAAAATGACAAAAAACGATGAAAAAGTGACAAAAATAAAAAAGATTAAAAAATGACAAAAATGTGACGAAGCAACAATGGAAAAAAACGATGAAAAAATGACAAAAATGTGACAACAAAAAAATACTATGAAAAAGTGACAAATGTGACCCAAAAAAACGATGAAAAAATGACAAAAATGTGACAAAAAAAAAAAAAACTATGAAAAGTGACAAATGTGACCCAAAAAAACGATGAAAAAATGACAAAAATGTGAGCAAAAAAAAAAAAGATAAAAAATGACAAAAAAACTATGAAAAAGTGACAAAAATAAAAAAGATTAAAAAATGACAAAAATGTGACGAAACAACAATGGAAAACAACCGATGAAAAAATGACAAAAATGTGACAACAAAAAAAATACTATGAAAAAGTGACAAATGTGACCCAAAAAACGATGAAAAATGACAAAAATGTGACAAAAAAAAAAAAACTATGAAAAGTGACAAATGTGACCAAAAAAACGATGAAAAAATGACAAAATGTGAGCAAAAAAAAAAGATAAAAAATGACAAAAAACTATGAAAAAGTGACAAAAATAAAAAAGATTAAAAAATGACAAAAATGTGACGAAACAACAATGGAAAAAAAACGATGACAAAAATGTGACAAGAAACAAAAAAAACTTGACAAAAGAGCAACAAAGAGTAACCGAAAAGCAATATAAAGAAATATAAAAAGCACAAGGACAAAAGAACCATTTATATGAGTTTTGTAGGTCTTTTGAATGAGGCGTTACACTGGCCTATAGGCTGTAACCTTTTAGATCTGGGTAATGCTGAACTGGAGAAAATGAACTCGGTTAAGAAGATGAAAACCTGGATTTAACACCACGACCTTTAGCCTAAAAGCAGCATTTGGTTTTATCTAAATTAACTTGAACCTGTAGCTCTTTCTCCACCGCCTTTAGAAAACCCACAGATATGATCATGAACGTGCTCTAACTTCAATAGGATTAAATGCAGTGTTGTTAGACTCACTGAATGCTATGAGGAACTTTCCGTATCCTCTGCGCTGGTACGGAGGCAGAGTGAGGATACAGGCCACGTTATTCCCGTCCGGAGACTCTTTCTCCTGTAAAACAAATGTGTTTTTACGCCTCAGTGTTGGCTGACAGACGAGTCAAGTACTGGATTTCAGTGGAAGAGCCTCACTTTAGAGAAGTAGCCCACGATGTGCGCCCCTTGTTTGTTGACTTCTGTGAGAATGTAGAAAATGAACGGCTCCACGTCGAAGTACAGCGTCTTGTGGTCGAGGAAGAGCTTGGCGAGGAGACACAGGTTCTGACAGTAAATCTGACACAAAGCAAACGCATTTAAACCACCGCTTTAGGCACGACTGAAGAAGATGCCGTTCGGTTTTCCTGCTCACTTTGTGGTCCCTCCCGTCCACCTCGAACACAGAGATGTTGCTGCGTCTGTAGATTTCTTTCCCGGCCGGCTGCCTCCACTGACAGTGCGACTGAAATTAAACAAACAGGTAAATCGTAAGAACTGAACATCCACGAGTCTCCATGGGTTTCTATATCGATTTCTAACTTGCAAATCTGATCCCAGCGCTTGTAAATTCATGGACTGCTGAGCGACTGACCAGGTGGTGTCTGAAGGTCTTCTCGTACTTCATGTACTTGAGGCAGTACTCGCAGATCCACAGTTTGGGCTGTTTCCCATAATCCTCTGGGAACGGAGAGAAGTACCAGGCGTCGATCTCGAAGTTCCCGATCTGAATCTTATCCACGTACTTCACTTTGGTGATCTGAGAAACAAAGGCCCAGGGTCAATAAAGAGGATTATGGCTAGTTCTATTTGAACCATTACATGTTTACTTTTCTTTTAAACTGTCCATGAGTGTTGTATTTCCAAAATATTAGAGCTAGATTTGGTCACGGTATGTTGCAAACAACTTTCTGTGGGCTCATAACGGTTTCCTGTTCCAATTTTCCCTGTGAATTTTATCAAAAATAAAATGAGTTTAAATATTACAGCCCAATAATACCCCCATAAAATATCTATTTTCTTACAGGTAGTTTTTTTGTTGAAAAATATCTAAAAAATGATCAAACAAATGTGTGTTTGCTGTGAGCGGCTCAACTCTCTTTACTGGGAGCAGGACGGCTCCAGCTCGTCTCCATGGAGATGACTCCAGAAAGAGATTTAAATAATAATAATAATAATAATAATAATAATAATAATGCCTTACACTTGTATTGCGCTTTACAAGCCTGTATTACCAAGTTTCTCAAAGCGCTACACTGTAGTCATTATTCATTCACTCCATACTCGGTGATGGTGAGCTATTGTTGTAGCCACAGCTGCCCTGGGGTAGACTGACGGAAGCGAGGCAACCAGTCTGTGCCATCGGCCACTCCGACCAATAGGGAAGGCCCTTATCTAAATGCATTCTTTGATTAGTGTTTCGAGCTGGTCATTAGGAGCCTGTTCTGTGATGAATAATCCTAAAAATGTTGCGTAGTGTACCTTTACTTCATATCAAATTAACAATAACCTTTATTTTTAAGACTAAACCCTATTTACACAAATGTCTCCTCAAGAGCAATATATACTTCAAGTTAAAGGCACACTGCGTAATAAATCAGACTGTGCTATTGGACTGACTGTACAGAAAATGCTATTTTTGCAGTGGGTAGTCAAAGAATGTATTTGGACCCAACGTATTTAAATCTCGTATTTGGCTGCTTTAAGGCCAACATCTCCATGGAGAAGAGCAGGAGACGTTCTGCTGTGTTGTATTTGGATATTTATCCTTTTATTTCACTACCTGCGTGAAGCAGGTGCAGGAAACAGTGTGAGGCGCAGGAATTAGCATCATGTTGCCATTGTAACATTCTACGCACAGAGCTGGTTCTTGATCAAATAAGACCCTCAGATGATTTAGTGAGGTTTGTGTTCAGATGTGATGATCAAATCAAACAACATCTATAACAAATTCATGAACTTCTATAATTGGTAATGAAGTAGTTAAGAAGTTGCATCATTAGTGTAGCAACCATTACCGCTTCATGCTCTTTCTCGAGGGCTGCTGTCGTCGGGTCCATCTCTGCGTACGTCTGAAAGAAACCGGAGCAGAACATCAGCATCTCTGCGTCACATCTGTCAAACAGCTGCTGCGCCCGCGAACGCGCCGACCTTCTGCACGTGGTTGATCTCGTCATGTTTGCGCTTCTGGTTTCGGGTGATCTTCCGCTCGGGCTGCTCCCCCAGGTCGATGCTGCCGATCTCCGTGCTCTTCCTCACGGCGTCCTTTACCATTTTCGTGAGCGCCAGGCGGTTTTTACCGACCCACTCGTCGAGTCGTCGGTTAACTGCCAACGACAAGAGCGCGTGTTCAAAGATCGGATTAGAGGCTCACAATATCAGAAAACAATGTGATAACGCTGTTCAATTAACCAAATGAACATATAGTGTGTTTGCCCGTGACTCACCCATGTACTCGTCTATCAAAACAAACAGTAACGCGAAGTTTGAAACAGCAACATGGTGAATTATTGTCGTGTTCTTGGCTGTCACAATAGATCAGACAGAGAAACTACTTTGCAGTATTGTTTACCCAGAGTTGTGCAGAATAAGGGAGAGCAGACAGAACAATTATCTAAATAAAAGGAGACGATAGATTGCAGCCTCAATCAGAATTTGGACGGGAAAAATCTGGATAACATCCGAATTTGCGCAGCTCATTTTGTAGCCGGTGTGTGGATTTTACATTTAATGAACAGGGTTAAGCCTTTGTGTAAAAAAAAACAACATATTTAACATTTTCAATTAGCAATGTTAATTCCAACATGACCTCTAGTTAGAGGTGGGAAATCTACCAAAACAAAATATTACACACATTTCTAAGAGTGTTATGTCAACTTCGTATAAAGAGCATGATGAAAATTGATTCACTTACGGGAGGCAAGATTGCGAGATCTCCACTAAACAAACTGGCATTCGCTTTCGTTTCATATGGAACTTCATCCAATTAACTTAAGTTTGTAAATAAAACGTTGTTTTTTTTTGCATTCAGTCTTTCGTTGCACAACTGGTCAACTGTGTGAGAAGTTTTGGCATCCGATCTCGAGGGTTTATCGCAAAACCTTGCGTTTTTGTCCAAAATTGATAATCCGTCTCGTTAATTGGCATGAGCTGTATCTCCAGCATGGCGGCACATCCGGGTCTGAACCAGATTTGTGACGTTCGTGAAAACAAAAATTTGCATATAGGGATCGGTACATCCCTATATACTAGGGATGTACCGATCCGATATTCAGTATTGGTAGCCGATCCGGGCATTTTGAGAGTATCGGATTGGATCGGATTTGATGACTAGACGGGTCCGATACAAGACGGCCGTGAATCTGCAGTCATGGATCAGCGGCTCCAGCCTGCAGGTTTACCGCACTGCAGCGCATCCAGGTTTATCGCAGCACAGTGGTAAACCTGCAAACTGGATCAAACAGATTCACGACCTTCATGCTATCGCTAAACTCGGCTACTGATTTGCTTTATTTGATTTGATTTATTCTTATTATTGTGTCTTGCACATAAGTGCCCAGCCCTCATGGGCTTACAAGACACATTTCAAAACAGAGTTCAAATGGCTGCCAAAATAAAATCAGAAACTGTACAATCAATCACAACAACATCCACATCACACAGGAGGATATACATTAATTCGTCTACTATCGTTAACCTGCCGCTAACACCTGCCTCTGAAAAACGTTTTAATTTAAAATTCAAAACTAAAGCCAAAACCTCTTGCATGTTTATAAAAAAAAAACTGGTAAAACTACTGTAATATCCATAGGCTATAATATATAATGATATATATTTTATAAATATAATACAAAAAGACAGTATCGGATCGGTATCGGCCAGATGAAGTGTCAAAATATCGTATCGGGAGCTCAAAAAAGGGGATCGGTGCATCCCTAATGCAAACCCTTTCATTTAGAGGTGATGATTAGGAGCAGGTTTTATTAACTTTTGGGCTGCTTACATTGGTTTATGTGAGGGAGTTCCCAGGAGCGGTAGAAAAGTGCGATATAATCGTTACTCTGTTCACATAAACTGACACTGCGATACTCACATCCAACATAGTGCACATAGAACTCCTCTCGTCCCTCCTGTTCGTTCAGCCTGGACTGAATCACCTCTGCAGTGTCTGAGGAGAAACAGGAATGTGCAAATATTAATGAAAACGTGCAACTGTAAAGAGTTCGTTTACATTTATTGGGTAGAAAACACTCTCGCAGTAAAATAGTGACAAGTGGAAAATATTTACCAACTCAATACATCATAAAAATTAGACAGGCGCAAGTTAATAGGAAAAAACGGCTCATCATCACATCATCACATTCTAGAACCTGCGACCCAGCAATAGTAACGTTTTTTTCAAGAAGCTTTTGGATTTGGATAAAGCCAAATTGGAGAAAATGTGATCGGTTCCGGTAAACAGTGCGCAGCAGAAGATCGTATCGCGTATTTTTGTTTTGGAGCGCTGCGTGTCCCCAATGTTATTGTTTGATGAATCTATATTATCTTAGTATTGAGTTATTCAAATTCATAAAACTAGAGCCGAATGTTGTTGGAAATGTTTATCTTTCATAGCGCAAAGCAATGCGTTTCTACGGCTAACGTTATACCGAATTTGGGGGGGAATGTGGTCTTGTCACTTATTTCAACGAGGTCCGCAGCGATGAAAACAACACAGATTTGGTCCATTTAAAACCGCTTACGCCACGTTTTGTCCATCCTTTGGCACAGATAAGTCTCTCCTATTTCCACCGACACCTCCTGTTCCCTCCCGCCGCTTAGCATCATCCCAGCTTCGGCCTGGGCCTGACTCAAACCCCCGGCCTCTCGCGCTTGGGCCTCGGCCTCAGCCTCGTCCTCCTCCCCGCCTGAGGAGCTCGCAGCCGGGACACCAGCCTCCAGCTCCGCCCGCTCCTGCTCGAGGTTACTGGAGTCCATGTCAGTGTCCATCGTGTTGTCAGACTCTTTGTTGTTATCGCCGTAGCTGTTCTCGAACTCACTTCCGCCGGTCATAACAGCGACGGAAGGTGAAGGGAAGACGGGAGATTTTTAAAAACAGCGCAGATTCGCGGAGGAAGGGGCTGGTCCAAGATGGCGGCGGTGAAGCGGATGTTTCTTTATCAACGGCACACGCCTCTTCCGCCCGCAGAGTCCGCCTTCAAATTATGCCTCAAACACGGATTTAAAGTGATATTTCAGGATTTTTGACATAGGGCCTCATTTCCTAGTTATCCAGAGTGTTGATCTCTGGAGATATTTTTTTCTTAAATTCATGCAGTTCTTATATTTGAAGAGCTTAGTGGCGCTAGGCTAATGCTAGGCTAACGGATTTCTATGGCTAGTGCATATCTATGGTATCAGCTACCCTGCATTAAAAACAGTCTGGCGTACTCTACAGCGCACCTGAGGTTAATCACTTATAACACCAGACTAACCATATAAATGTCTGTGTTAATAGAATAATTATTGAAATATAACTGACCTTGTATCACATGAATTACTGCATTTTGAGGGACTATTTTCCCGCAGATCACTCCGCCGAGCGTTAGCATACAACCACGAAGCTGATGCTGCGTTATTTAAGTTATTTCAAATGCAAAATGGTTATAATTATTATATCAACACAGCCATTTATATCGTTAGTCTGGTGTTATAAGTGATTTACCTCAGGTGCACTGTGGAGTACGCCAGACTATTTTTAATGCAGGGTTGCTGATACCATAGAAATGCGTTAGCCTAGCATTAGCCTAGCGCCACTAAGCTCTTCAAATATAAGAACTGCACGAATTTAAGAAAAAATATCTCCAGACATCAACAACACTCTGGATAACTAGGAAATGAGGCCCAATGTCAAAAATCCTGAAATATCCCTTTAAGGCATAATGTAATTTGACACAGACAAATGTTAAAATAGCGTCATCAAAAAATTCGGGTAGACCCTTAAAAAAAAAAAAAAAATTAAAGATTTCTTCAGTTTAAGTCATATTTTTTGTTTAATTTGCGTTAAAATGTGGACTGGAAACCTGTGCACTATTTTGACAGTAGCATCCAAAAAGTGGATAAACATTAAGGCTGGGACAATCCACTTTTGTCACGATCCGATACGTATCACGATACTCAGGGGCCAATCCGATACATATTGGGAAGTAATTAAGGAATATGTTTACCTTAAAATGTGTAAAAAGTCATGTGTCTAAAGTTTATAAACCAAATGTCATTTGACATTTATTAAAGTGTTAAAGCAGTAAGTAACTCTTGCCCCTAGAGGCCATAAGCGTAACTGCAGGTGTCGTAGCAAGTTCCGATTTTTTTATTGTCCGTGAGAGTAAATACTACGCTGACAGAAAAAGCGAAGGGAGAGAGGGATATTGTACATCCAATTACACAATGGAAATAATTTATTTCACTCAAACTTGTCTGTAAATATTGTTTAAAGTGGCGCTAGCCCGCAGTTAGCTTTGCCCGATAGCCTGTTAGCTTCTTCTTCGTGATTCTATTTGTGTGTATTGGTGCTGCGGGTCGGAGCAGGGAAGTTGCAAGTGTGGTTTTCTGGCCAGAGACACCAGGGGAGATGAAAGACCCCCCAATCATCCCATTAACACTTGTATTACCCCCAGAGGGACTACGGAAAGGATTTATTAAGGCAAACAAGTTACTTATTTCTGCTTTAAGATTGAAAGGTGCATTAACACAAAATATAACAAAGTGCTGTGTAACTGTCACTGGAAAACAAAGGAGTGCGGGGCAAAAATGCCTCCAAACACAAGTATTAAAAGTATTGCGATATTTAAAAGTATTGGTATTGCAGCTCAAAGTATCGCATTACCTTGTTTTATTTAAGTTCATATAATTTTAATGGCCAAAACATTTATAGATTCCTTTCTTATTTGAGGATAACTTCCAAAAACCACAATGTTGTAGTAATAAAGTCTAGCAGCATTACAGCAGGAAAATCAAACCAACAAAACTACCTTAATTCCATACTTATCTCAACTTTTAACTAAGGTGCGGTGACGTGTTCCCTCTAATCTCTGTAATAGTCTAACAAGCACGATACTACACAAATGTTTTCGTACTTTCTGTCAAAATAAAACACAGTGGAACGCTCTGACATTGAATATAATTTAATAAGTGCTTAATTTGCGGGATATGGCACAACAAACAACAGCACAAGCACCTGTTTCGGACACGATTGTGCGTATTCTGCGTCAGAGTACTTGGCAGGGAGCGGGACGAGGACCACCACAGACTACAGTAAACACGCCGCCGGCCGCCTCTCCTGCGCATTTCTAACCCTATTTGAACTGAGGCACGGACGCAGCCTTTTGCCCTTTGTCATAGCACTTCCTCCCGGTTCCTCTCGCGCTCCACGGGCTTGTGCTGGGGCCTCTCCTGTGGTCCCTGCCCCCTCTGTGGCAGTGTCCGCCCCTGCCCCTCGAGCCTCGCCCCTCCCAGTGGTGGTAGCGCGGGGCCGGGTTGTGTGGGCCCCGTTTCCTCCCGCGGTAGCCCCTTTCCTGATCGCTTTTCAGGGCGGACATGTCGGTCGTTGCGTCTGGCGGGCGGCTGCCGTCTTCCGTCAGTCTCGTGTTCGCCGGAGGTTTGCCGTGTTTGGTTTCGCTGCCGCACAGGGAGAGGTCGTCCAGTTGCTCCGTGACGGGTCTGGGTCGGCCCCCACGTCTCAGGTCCCGGCCGTAGGTCTGCCTTATGCCGTGGGGACGTCGCCGCCGCACTGATGCATGCTGGGAAGGCACGGTGCCGTAGGGGGGTCGTTGGTAAAGGGAGAGGGCAGGTCTGAAGATAAATCGACGTCTGGGTTTTCTGATGCAGCGGGCGCCTGCTGGGAGTCACAGAGAGTTTAATTATCCAAAACTAAGACTAGAACCAAATAAACAATACGACAATCGCTGAAAAAATCCAACATCATTTATTCTAAGATATGAATTGAGTGGGACAGAAAAAAATGAAAGTGTAAACTAAACCAACCTTATGAGAAACTACCATTAGCCGGGTTCAAGTCAAGTCAAATTTATTGCTTTTAATGCCATTTTTATCTCCAAATACAGTATTTAAAAGCCATTTATAAGTAAAACTTTTGAGCAAAAAGTAAAGCTGATGGAATATTTACACTAAATTTCATAAGTGTCACAGAATGCTTTCGTTACATTCATGTCTTCTTGTGTCAATAATTGTTCATAAGGTTCTTTTAGAAAGAAACTAGGTACAACAAAACACATTTTGTTTAAATACCGTACACATTTCAACAGTGGATTTTTCCACTTCATCCAACCTTGTAAGGTACTTAAACTAGGCCTGAGCGATAAATCGAATTAATTCAATTAATTCATGCTTTAAAAACAGACGATTTGGAAAATGGCTAAATCGTAAAATCGCGCCTGCTGCTCCATGTCCCCCTCACGTGCGCAGTGCGGCCAATTTAGCAGCGTTTTAGACGCTCCGTAGTGAAATGACACCAGCTCCTGTGCCTTTCTCTCACTCTGCTCTGAGCAGACCATTTAACTCCGCCCCTTTCCCCTTGAGTCTCCATGGAGACGGTTGTCAATCAAAGCAGAGGCATGAGGACGATAAAACTAACGCTTTTTGGCTTATTAAGAAGTTTTACTTTTGAGAGCAGACAGGGAATATTTAAAACAGAAATAACCATTTTTAAATAAAGGGCTATCTCATCTTATCTTATTAGGCCTATCCATCCATCCATCCATTTTCTTCCACTTGTCCGTTGCCGGGTCGTGGGGGCAGTTGTTGGAGCTGCCCAAATCCCATTGCACCAACCCCTATGGCTCCTCCTGCAGGTGGTGGTCCACAGAAGGACGGCCTCATGGTTGTAACCGGGCCTGTTGGTCTCTCACAAGGGGCTTCTGAACCGCTCCTTGTCTGACCCATCACCTAGGACCTGTTTGCCATGGGAGACCCTACCAGAGGCACGAAGCCCCCGACAACAGAGCTCCCAGGATCATTCGAGTGCTCAAACCCCTCCACCACGTTAAGGTGGCGGTTCCAGGAGGGGCTCAAAGATTATTAGGCCTAATTGTGGGCTATATTATGACATATTAATGAGCAGGACTCTGAGCAGTTTTCTTCATATGAAAGATCAGGAGACAAAAAAAAAAAAAAAAAAGAGATTTTTTTGGGCCATATTGCTCAGCACGTTATACCAAGTGTCTTTCCAAAAGTGCATTTTAAACAACTGTCACTGAATGTGTTTGACACACTGTAAAAGGTCGACAGGGAAAGCACTTGTCTTTGATCCCCATGGGGTGGCGCTGACATTGCTGTGATACCACCCCCTAGTGGCTCGGGGCGACTCCAGAACAGTCGCTGTAATATGGAATCCTATGGGGACTTTACACGTGTCAAAAACAACTTAAAAGGCTTGGCTCTAAAGAATTGTATTGTTTCTAAAAATAGAGTTTCCTCCTTTGATAACTCTGAGGGGAGTATCATATTCATAAACAGCCTTTTGTTCTATAGTTTTTATCGTTTTTGTCTTGGGAGAACTGTGACTTGTTGCTGCTCTGCCCGCCTCACTGCTCTGTAGGAGGAGACCGAGCCGCCGTCATGTATTCTCTCCCGATTGGTGTTATTAATGTAAATGAGGAGGCATGACGGTCTACTAATAATCCTGTATGTCTGTGGCAAAGGCGCGTGGATCTCGTCTGACCTGCTGGATGTGGATCAGAAAGCGGTTGGACTCCTCCTCGGGGTCGATGATGCCGCCGTTCGATCGCTGTTTCTCCAGAATCCGCTGCAGCTCGCTCCATTTCAGCTGAAACTCTGAGCTGATCTTCGTCTCATTCAGCTGGAAAACAGACAGACAGACTTTAGAAACACGTAGACACTGCGACTGACCAGCTCTGCGCCTGAGGGAGTTACCTCTGGCAGCTGCGGCGCCGGGCAGGACAGCAGCTGGGACACGTCGTAGTTCAGAGGCTCTCGACAAACGGGACACACCACACTCAGCTCCTGTGGACAACAAACGTTCGTCTTAGAGCGTCAGTATTTGTCTATGGGTGTCTTTTACCCAGAGTTTAGTCTTGCAGGATTTTGTTGGGAATGCAGGCAAATTATGTTTTGTGTGTCGGCGCCAGAACAAGAAAAAACTAAAACTAATTTCTTTAGTGGGGGGAGTGGCATAAATATCTCAACAGACCAGGCTCCTCCCATTCAGTATGTCCATAGACTTTATAATCTAATAAATATCAAGGGTTTAAAAGAACAATAATAGCCTGTGGTAACTCATTAGACATAAAACGCAGAGAACTATTCAAACGTATAAACCGAAAAGTTATTCACAATTGTTGTTTCAGGCACATTGTAAACATTTAGCTTCATGATTATGTCACGGATTTGTTTTGTTTGAATGAAAAGTTGATTTAGGCCTTTACAGTCCACACGCTGTTCAACCATCATAGAAAGAGATGTCACTGACTCGTAGTGATGGTGAGCTGAGGCCCCATGAGGCCTCGAAGCATTCAGCCAACTGTGTCGACACATGTCCCAACACTTGCTCTACTGCCCCACCCATCAAGTGGACAAAAGAAAAAGTACTATATACGATTATTGTTGATATGGGATCTGTGGAGGAGTTCAAGTATCTCGGGGTCTTGTTCACGAGTGAGGGACGGATGGAGCGTGAGATCGATAGATGGATCGGTGCAGCGTCAGCAGTGATGCGGTCGCTGTATCGGACTGTTGTGGTGAAGAGGGAGCTGAGTCTGAGGCAAAGCTCTCGATTTACCGATCGATCTACGTTCCCTCCCTCACCTATGGTCATGAGATCTGGGTAATGACCGAAAGGACAAGATCGCAGATACAAGCGGCCGAAATGAGTTTCCTTCGCAGGGTGGCTGGGCTCACCCTCCGAGATCGGGTGAGGAGCTCAGTTACCCGGGAGGAGCTCGGTGTAGAGTCGCTGCTCCTTCACGTCGAAAGGAGCCAGCTGAGGTGGCTATAGGACATGTTCCGGATGCCTCCTGGTCGCCTCCCTCGGGAGGTGCTCCAGGCATGTCCTATTGGGAGGAGGCCTCGTGGAAGACCCAGGACACGCTGGTACTTCGACTTCGACGCTGCTACTTCGACAAATTCAAGCAAATGTGTGAGTAAAGAGTAAATGCCTACCGCCGCCCAAGCTCCGTTTTCCCCTCCTTTTTTTAAACTTATTTTTTATTTATTTGTTTATTCTTATTTATTATCTATTTTCATTTACTTTTAATCTATTTTATTTTTATTTATTGTTAGTTAATATAATATATAATATTCAAAAACCTAAAGAAAAAAAAGTAATACATGTAATGCATACGTGTGTGTCATGATGCAAATAAAGAGCGGTTTGAGAACACATCTTAAAAAAATTCAAAAATAAAATGGGTAATTGATTTGATTCTCTAGGCTTGTTTTTTTTTTTTTTAAACCAAATATAGTTAGTTGTTCAAAGTGAACATTCTGCAGGTTTGAACCCCTGATCTTCCATTTGCGAGACCAACACACTATGATAGAACTAAGTAGGAAGTTAAAGAGACATTGAACACAGAAATTATGAATTGTTGAGTCACTACTTTTTCCCCCAAATAAGTCGTCTTCGTTTATTTATGGTGTTTTTGAAGAGAGGCATATTTTGTTATAGCTCGGCACGACTAAATAACTTTATGAGCTTAACAAACCCAACACATCCCGGGCCGGTCATGACGCTTCACCCATAGCCAGTGGACTGAGCTTCGACACCGCGCGGCCCAGTTGACCCCTGGTTCTGTTCTGTTATTACACCTGTTTTTGGGAGCTGTCTCGAGTCTTGTCCTCCTGCAGCTCCTTCTCCCGCTGCTGCAGCTCCTGCTCCGAGTGCTGCACGTATCGACCCAAACAGTGAGAGTGGAAGTAGTGATAGCAGCCCGTCTTAGTCAGCGTCTCCCCCTCCTGAAAACACACACATCACAGCAGACGCGTCGTCACAGTGAAGCAGAGTGTGAGTTAGTTATATAATGCTTTATGTGGGAGGAGAGCGGGGCCTGCTTTAAACCCGACAGTAAAATATGAACCGAGACACCAGACAGTTTCAGGCAGTGGTGGTCGAAATGCTCAATAATGTAATGAAACCTTTAACTATCTAACTGGTGTATTAGTATTCTTTCCTCTCTCTGACATGAGTGTTTTTTGGGCCACTACCGTTTACTTCTACTTGGGTAAAATCTGGCCCCTGCATCTGTGTGACTGTCGTGTGTGAGAGACTGATTTGGCTTCGTCAGTCTAGGTTTTGAAAAGCGGTTGACTGAGAGCGCGGCTTTCCCTTTGCAGACTCATCTTTTCCTCCTTTACATCGCTCTGCCTCATGAGCCCCATTTCGACAGGAGCGGAACAGGACAGATTTGAGACCAGTACGTTTTGAGGGAGGGTCTGCCCCCATAGGTTTGCGTTTCAAGCGCCTTTAGAAGAAAGTGGCCAGGAGCAGTATGGGGGCGTTATGGGGCTACATTCACGCCGGTTAATGCAGCGTGAGAACTACTTAATGCTTTTGACCATTTATTATTATTAATTTGAAGTCTATGCCCCTTTTACTACTCATAAGTTGTTTCCTAAATGTTTCCAAAGAGATGGATCGTCTCCTAGGTGCAGAGGCGTGCTGGCCATAGGGAGAGTCGGGACGTTTCCCGGTGGGCCGCTCGGTTCCGGTGCTTCTGGGCCGGGCCATCAGAATAAAATAATGAAATAATAACTCACTATTCCAGGCCTAAAGGCTTTAACTGGGCTGCAGCAGGAGCATGAGCTGCTGTTCCAGATATAAATGAAGTAACACAAGCGTAATTGTCATGGAAATCTATCAAGATAACGACTGATGAATGAAAATCTGAAATATATTTGCATCGAACTTTTCATTCTTGCGGCGGGGAGATACCATTTCATATTGAACTAACTCAGAGGGGTGTTTAAGTGGAACACCCCTCCGCTTTAGTTCAAGCTGGTGCAGTCCAATCCAGCGGAGACAAGTGTCTGTGCGAGTTAAGAGACTAAAGGGCAGTGAAAGGTAGAAAAGTGGACAAATTAATGTTTTTATCTACATAACTTGTGCTGATTGTGGGTTTGTATCAGGCTCAGACTGTGTGTGCAGCGGCCCATGTGAAAAGAGAAATTGTTAGAAAATTGTCAATGTGTGGTATTTGATCCAGCGACCTCTTGTACTTGAGACCAAATCACTATTACGGAGCCATAATTCCGGGCCGGTCTTCTTCAAATTCCCGGGCTGAAATTAGGTCCCAGCACGCCCCTGCCTAGGTGTCCCAGACCATTAACGGCTGTTGATAATAAACTAGCTTTGTTTTGCTAAACATTTATCTCAACATTAGTCGCCATTCTCTCAGAATACGACACTGATCACCAAAACGGGCAAGTATTTTCTCAAGTGCATTCTCCCTGGTCTGAATCATAGCGTAGTTGCATCTCTTGGCTGAGGTGTTCTGGGGTTGGACCGCTTTGGACCTCCCTTTGAGCGAGGAGCGGTTCATTTTGGCCGTCGAAACACCTGCAAAACGCCCCGGCCCGTTCCCGTCCCCTCCTGTCAAAATGCGACTACCAGTATGTACTTCCTTCAGCATTTAAGCTACATCCTTTTCACAGTACAAACCACAAACTTGATCTATCCCATTCTGAGTTAGACACTGTCCATGTCCTAAGAATAAAAGAATATACTAGTCCCGCTCTGGCTTTGGTATCAAGGCTCAAGGGACTCTCTACACAGTCGAAACATGATCCAAACAAAAGCACGTGTTCACGCCACAACCCTACAACCCTTTCCCAGCAGCAAAGTCTAGTCTACAGCCACAAGAATGGGGCACAAAGAGTTTAAATGAAGGCTCCTGCACCTTGAAGTCGTAGAGGCAGATGACACAGTTTCCGTGGGGAATGTTGCTCTCAGTCAGGATTTCTTTAGCTTTCTGTCAAAAAGCACAACCTGCTTTTAAATGAGGGTTTACTGAAGCTGTGGAAAAGCATTTCAGTTACGTCACATAAAATGTGATAATGTAATATTAATGTTAAGAACCTCGATGAGCTGGTAGAGCACAGGGGAGCCCACACTGGCCTGAGCCTCAGTCTGGAGACACTTCTGAACGCTGAATCAGTAAAAAAGTACATTTAAATAACATTTGAAATGTCTGGATTTGTGTCATGTGACTGATGAAATACCTGTTGATTTTGTCGTCGGAGAGGCCTCTGGGGTTGTGGATGGAGATGGAGGGAGAGGACAGCGGGTACTGCGGGAAAATGCAGATTGATATAAAAATGTTAAGTTTGGTGTCGTTCGTCATTTGAAGCATCTTTGTTCATCACGGATTAAATATTTACCTTGTGGTCGAGCGTCAGAGTCAGTGTGAGGCGAACGAACTGGGAGACCGAGTCCTGAGCCGTGGACGGGTGCAGCATGAGACTCACGTCCCAACCCCTGAGCAACGGAGGCGAGTGTTAGAGAATAAATCAAATCAAATCGCTATTCATCATTTTGGGTCAGGCTGTGCGGTCGTACCATAGCCATAACTCTGGCTATTAAACACTAAATGATTTGGCTTGCATATCAGAATGACGCACAACTGAGGTTATTTATGCATCTTCAAGTGGAAGCATAGCCCGACTTGAATGATCATAATAGTGCAATGTCTTGAGTCCATGGCTGCATCCAGAAAGTGTAAATGATTTTAAGAACCTCCTTCTCTTCATCGTTGACCCGGACTTGCATCAGCCATGACACAGCGCATCCAAATGTGTCAGTGCAGTTAGGAGGCAGTGGGGAAAGGCGCTGAGATGCTGCCTTTAATACCTCCTTTAGCAGAGGAACCTCAGGATGTTTCTCATCAGCCCATAAGGAGCCAAGAACAATCCGATAAGCCACTGCACTGCCACCTGAAAGTTTCCGAACCCAGCCGAGTGTGAAATGATAGACAGTTTTGCTGCGTGACAATTAGGAGTGTCCATGGTTAACCGATTAACCGTTAAAAATTGCGTAACCGAGTAAAAGCATTTTGCTCGGTTAACTGGCGTGTATAATTTGCCGTGCCATTGAAAATACTTGTAATACATTTTTGCACCACCAGAGACCGCCAGAGCGCTCCCAAACATTTGTTCATGAGAAGCCGTCATCGCGCATGGCTAGCTAGTTTAAGTTTTCAATATGAAGCGGGCCATAAACAGCACAGCGTGGGAGAAACGCTTTACAACCGAGAATGACGGATCAAAATGCAAGTATTGCATTGCAGTGCTTGGATATACTTCAACTGGGTGGGGACTTATAAGCTATTTGCTTCGGCCCACTCCTTTGAGCAAACCTACTGCTCAAATAAACAAATAAATAAAACTTCGTTGTTGTACCATCTCAACAGCCGACACCCGGGCATTACTTAGGAGGTAGCTAGGTAAGCTAAAGGCGCATTGAGTTGCCTTGTGTATGAAATGCGCGGTATAAATAAAGTTGCCTTGCCTTGCCTTGCCTAAAGGCACAAAAATCGCCTTTCTCGTTTTTGTTAAAACGTGGTGGAGAGATTAGTGTTGTTGTTGTACGCATGAAAGACTGTTTCTTTGCACAATGTTTCAAAAAAAGCAGCTAAATGACTGCAGGTAAAATAAATAAAAATACTGTAGGGCCACGTGAACGCAAGTCAGTGACCTACTTTAACTGCTCTGTCATTACCACTGCGTTTTATTTATATAAATTAATTTCGTTTTAAATGTGTTCCAGCCATTTAATAAAAGGTGTTAACAATGAAAAACCCCTTTCGCGTCTGTGTAGGCTCTCAGTCGTACAGGAGTTGTTCATCTTCAATAAAGGTACTCGAGTCATCTTCTGTACTCAGTAGTTGAAGTCTTGTAACGTTTCGCCTCTTCATCCAAAAGGCTTTCGCGTCTGTCAGTATAACGTAACAGAGGGGGCGGTGCGCGGGGGGGCTTAGCGCGCACACTAATGGTTAACCGAGTATTAACCGCTAAGGGCCTCGGTTAACAGTTAATAAAAAACTTGAAAACGTGCAGCCCTAGTGACAATTCATTAAAATAGGAAGTATAAGGCAGTTCACGCAGCATTAGAGCCACAGCAGCACCTGAAAGTTTTATTATAGGAAATCTATGAAGCTATGGCAATGTTACGCACTTCTGTTTACATTTTAACTTAAGCTACATGGCTCATTTGCATAAGCTCCGCTGTTCATTAGTAATCAATGAACAGTGGCGTTTATCAAGTGTTATTATTTCAGACATCATTTTGACATTTGTTGCAGGAGGATATGTAGTGTAGATGTAACTTCCTGGTTGTTCCCTCCGCTGAATTAGGAAAGTTCAGATTGTCCTGATGGTCAGAAGGAGCAGCTAAAGCTCCTATTCCTAACTGCAAAATGTTCCTCAAGGTTGACCTCATGACATAGGCCTCAAAGGAGCCACTTGTAGATGCAGCCCATGTCTCCAGGTCCCACACTTATGGTAAATAAACTCATGCCTATTTTCATCTATCCTCTCGGACGCCATCGTTTTTCCTCTAACAACGAGAAAACTAAACATGTCAGCAGCACAAACGCCATTACGGACAAGAATGAACGTACCCTTTACAACAGTGAGATATTTCTTTAGGCCAGAGTCTTAATGTAGCTTGAATCAACCTCAAAATCCACTCTATTATTCCATTTAGCCGACTGAAAGCATTTCTCTTGCACTGTTTGCTTTTGGTTTAACAATGTTTACTGGTTTTACTTGAATTTGTGAGCGAATAGTGTGTAAAATTAACTTTTCTTGCCTTATTAGAGGAGGGCGAAGAGGCTGGAATGTCCCTGTGACAATGGGCCTGAGGCAGGGATTTTCTGAACTGTGGCCTTGGCTTTTCAGAGACAGACAATCACTCACTCCCACAATAATCAAGCCTGGGCCCTGTTGTTACTTTGACCATTATCATTACTTTGATAAATCGGCTAAGTGAGTAATATATAGAACAAGTATGCATCTGATTGTCTACTGTTTAACAAGTGCGTCGATTCGATTCCCACTGCATGTCAACAAATATTTACCTATGAGTTTAAACATCTGTCAAAAACACAGTAATAAACTCCCATTTTCTCTCACCCATCATCTGTTCTGTCCACCTGCAGCTCGTCCAGATAAATCGACTGAAGCACCTCGATCTCGGACACGACGCTGCAAAGAAATCAAGCATATTCCTGCGTGTTTACCTGGTCCATTTATGTAATGTTTTCATGTTAGCACCGGGGGCTAAGGCTGTTAGCATGGTTAGCATGTTGCCGTTGCTAAGGGCTTTGAGCTGGGAGCCGCGAGCAGCAACTAACGGCCAGAGTAGTTTAAAGACATTTAACTTTGGTTGTCACTAATTTTGAACAGATTAATTTCATTTTTCATTTCAAACACGCTGGACTCACTCGCTCTCTGCTGCCATCCTGTCGCTTCTGCCCGAGAGACTCACGAAAACTCAGTTAAAAGTCCCGGAAAGTCTCCGAAACAAGAGCGTGGTTTCTAGCTTGACTTTTTGATGTCGTAATTTTAATTTAATTTAATTTAATTTTTTAACCAAGCAAAGAAAATACATATCATATAAATTTATACTAACTCGAAAATAAAACTCAGAATACAACTTATTAAAAATGGAATAAAAAAATAAAATAAAATATTATAAATATAAATATATAAAATTATCATTTAGCTCAAATAATTATACAACATTACTTTGCACATTTAGTCAATCTAATTAAAACAGATTAATAATAATAATAATAATAATAATAATAATAATAATAAAATTACACGTGTTGCAAAATTGATTGGGGCGCCCTCTCGTGGACGCATTGACAAACCGCAACCTTTAAAAAAAAGAAAAGAATAAAAAATAAGGACATCAGTGTAAAACCATATCCGGTTAAACCCTTCAAAATAGTGTAAATACATTAGCCAAAAATAAATGTATTTGTAAATTGATTCAGGTTAACGCCATATGAATAACGATGCTCCTGTGTGAAAAAGAAAAAGCGAGAATTTTAGACGTTTGTATGAAAAGATCCATGGAAAACCAGAATTATTTTTTTCTTTTATTATTTGGTTGGTTAAGTCCTCCTGCTGCACCCTTCTCCTTATTTTTACAAATTCATAACAAAAATATATTTCTGAACTTTATAAAAAATAAACGATGATACAGTTTTCCAGCAGGGGGCGACACTTGTTATCGACGTTACCGGAAAAACATCTACGAGGAAGCCAACCCGCGAGAGAGAAACATGCCCGTCCAGTCTTCTGCACAAAAATGTGAATTATGTAAATATTCAAAGATGTTTTCGGTGAAATATGAAACTCTCCGGTACGTTCTGACCGGGATCCTCCGCGGGCGCTGCTCGTAGGGACATGTTTCGCTGATTTCGACAGTTTTTTTGTGTATTTTGGGGCTGATTTTGTGCACAGTTTGTGGAAATGGACGAGGCGGTGATGATGGACTCTACAGAATCCGCCGTGAACATGAGTTTGTCTGAAGCCTGGGAGTCTGCCACTGCGGCCCTGGTGAGGACACACTTGTTTTTAATAGTTTAAAAGGAATATGTGCAGGGGAAAACTGGTTTAGAAACGGGTTGTGTTGCTGCTCCTGGTTTAGTCCCGTTTCGGACCGCGGTCAAGCCAGCCTCGTCTGCCGGTCGGAAGTCAAGCCAGCCCCACGGGGGTGCGCTTGTTTTGAACACCGTCACCTCCCAGGAAGTTACGTGCGGGTGTGGGCCGGTGCGTTGTATGGTTGTACGGTTGTACAGTCTCCAATATTAGGTCAACAAAACAGTATGGAGGATGAAATCGTCACTCACTTTTATCACTGTAGTTGTATTTTCCTAAAATAGGCACTTTGTCAAACCACTGCCATTAGGCATAGTTGTTGTAAAGAAGTTTGCACAGTGGGTCAAGATATTGCTGGTATGAGGTTTTAATATTAAATCGTTTTTTGAACGATTTATGACCGTTTTATTTGTGTCATTAATTGCACCACAGTCAGTAATTATTCCAAATTCTGCCAAAGAACAAGGAGGACTCTCATTACCGAATCTAGAGTGGTACCACTGCTCGTTTTCACTTGCTCAGTTATCTAAGTGCAATGTACCTGTAACTGAACTTCCAACATGGGTTAATATTGAAAAAGAAATATTAAAACCCTTTCGAACAGATACGTTTGTATCACAATCTGGTAGATCCTCACCCACTTATAACCCCATTTTAGATTTTACTAAACAAAGCTGGCTCACGGCTCACAGCCTTGTGAAAACTAACCCAACATTAACGGCAGGTTCTTCTATGTGGCTGAATTCCAAAATTAAAATAGGCAAGAAACCAATTCTATGGCTGAAATGGGCTGAGGCAGGAATTCTCCACATAGGGGATCTGTTTAAGGATGGATGCATGGTTGAATTTGAGCATTTGAAAGAGCACTATAAAATACCGAAACAAGACTTCTGGAAATACTTACAATTAAGGCATTGTCTCTATTCTGCTTTGAAATCCAGTCCCCAAAATGCTACAAATATTCAAAAACTATTGAAAACATCATGTCTGATAAAAGGTGGTCCGTCAGCCTTTTATAATTTAATAAGGAAAGCCAATGCCCCTAACCTCCACAGCCTTAAAATGGCCTGGGAGAAGGACATAGGAGAAGACATTGAATTGGAGCAATGGCAAAGAACTATCTCTAACTGTTTCAAAGTATCACGTGAGGTTCAATCTCAATTAATCAACTATAAAATTTTAAACCGATGTTACTGGACGCCAAGCAGAATGGCTAGACTGAAACTTATAAATGATGCCAAATGCTGGCGGTGCAACCAAACTACTGGTACAATGATACATATGTTGTATGAATGTGATAAAGTTGTTGTTTTTTGGGATAAGTTAATTGCATTTCTAAACAAACTGCTTAACCTAGCATGGCATAAAAATCCCGGACTTTGCATGCTGGGTATTTTCCAGAAGGATGGACTATCTTATGAACAAACTCTATGGTGCAGACTCGCTCTACTAACAGGATGTCGCATAATAACTCAAGATTGGAAATCCAGCCACAACTCTTCCTTTGAAAAGTGGTTAGGTTTGATGGCAAAATCGCAAGCTATGAAAGGGTGACATATAGACTCAAAGAAAGACAGGACATTTCAATATCACATGGACACCCTTTTTAGACCTTCTTCGGGGAATCTGAGGATCATGTACCTCATTTGAAAGGTTCTATGTCTGTTATTTTTATTTATTTATTTATTTATTTATTTTTAACCAATTTTATTTTCATATTCCCCCCCCCCCCCCCAATTCGTCTAAAACGTGACCTTTCTATTTATTTATTTATTTATTTTCTTTAATTTTTGCCCCCTCCCCCCACAATTTTTTTCCAAACCTCTTCCTTTAAAGCAGAAAAAAGAAATAAAGAATAAATTACAAACAAATAAATACATAAAAAAATAAAAATAAAATTATCTTCCCTTAAAACTTTCGCCGTAATCTGCCCCATTTACTTCTAAAATTTTTCAAATGCTTCCCAAATTTACCCCAGTCAGATTTCACGTGATTTTTTTGTTTGTTTTTGTTGAGATTTTTTTTCCTATACCCATTTGTTACATACAGGAGATTGAAAACGAGGCCTTTGAGATCTTGTTATTACTGGTTGTGTTATTTTTTATCTGTTATTTTATTTTATTTTTTTAATTCTATTTCTCCTTTTATTTTTATTTTTTTATTTTTTTAACCATTTTATTTTTATATATATTATTATATATGTATTTATCCACTTTACTACTATTATTACTATTATTTATTTATTATATTTCTCTGTTTCCTGTCTATATACTATTGTTGTCGTGCTATATTTATCTATTTAGATGTTTTTCTGTGTTTTGTTTTTCGAGACGTGTGGCATGGGGGTGGGGGTGGTTTGGGTGGAGGGAACGGGCGAAAAAGGGGAAAAATATAAATATACATGTTTATTGTACACGATGTAACATGAATAGTACTCTTCCTTGACATGTGCAAAAAAAGCAATAAAAAAAAAAGGGGGAAAAAAGAAGTAATTATTCCAAATAATTTTGCACAATTTTAATGATTTATGACATAGACCTATCCTTTCATGGTATGTGTTGTGTGTTCATTCCAACAATTCCAAATAATATTACACTCGTTCTTTTTTTCTTGTGGAGATATGGTGATGCACTGGTCTGGACTTTGGATCAGTCTCTGTTCACTGGTACCTGCTACCTGGACAATTACAAGAGTTTCCTCTGGGGCGCCGTTCAGTACTCTGATACTAGGGCTGTCAGCATGATAACGCATTAAAGCAAAACTATGCATTCTTGTGTCACTATTGAACTTCAGGTCTGTTCCACAGTACCTCCACAATGTCCTCAACTCATTTTCAGCTATATTTGATTTAGCATTTGTCATTGAGCAACTTATTACATATAGATTATCATCATTACACCACATTAAGGCAAAACTATGCATTCTTGTGTCACCTTTACACTTCAGGTCTGTTCCACAGTACCTCCACAATGTCCTCAACTCATTTTCAGCTATATTTGATTTTGCATTTGTCATTGAGCAACTTATTACATACAGATTATTATCATTACACCACATTAAGGCAAAACGATGTGTTCTTGTGTCACCATTAGACTTCTACTCACTCCTACAAAGTCTCCTCATGTCCCACACCAATTTGCAGCAAAAAATGATGTAGTGTTCACAAATAAGGGGCTTATTACACTGGAATACTCACAAAATGTCAAAAATACTGCCAAACCAATGGATTTTAGAGAAGCATCACACAACATCTCAGTAAGACGGCTTCTCCTCTTGGCCCTCACAATTATTCACACAAATATAATGTAGCCTTTCCCAAATACAGTGTCTTTATACTGGGGCTGTCATCTTTATACCCCATTGAGGCAAAACTACGTGTTTTTGCGTGACCATTACACTTCAGGTCTGGTCCACAGTACCTCTGCATGTCCTCAGCTCATTTTATACTCTATTTGATTTTACATTTGTCTATGAGGAACTTATTACATACAGATTATCAGCATTACACCACATTGAGCCGAAACAAAGTGTTTTTGCATCACCATTACACTTGTACTTGCTTCTATGGCGTGTCCTCGAGTCCCTCACCAATTTACAACAAAAACTGATGTAGTGTTCACAAATAAGGGGTTTATTACACTGGAATACTCACAAAATGTTTACACCACATTGAAGCAAAACAATATTTGTTGTAAATTGGTGAGGGGTATGAGGACACTCTGTAAGAGTGAGTAGAAGTGTAAAGGTGACAAAGACGCATTCTTGTTTCGGCTCAATGTGGTGTAATGCTGATAATCTGTATGTAATAAGTTCCTCATTGACAAATGCAAAATCAAATAGAGTAGAAAATGAGCTGAGGACATGCAGAGGTACTGTGGACCAGACCTGAAGTGTAATGGTCACGCAGAAACACGTAGTTTTGCCTCAATGGGGTATAAAGATGACAGCCCCAGTATAAAGAGAGTGTATTTGGGAAAGGCTACATTATATTTGTGTGAATAATTGTGAGGGCCAAGAGGAGAAGCCGTCTTACTGAGATGTTGTGTAATGCTTCTCTAAAATCCATTGGTTTGGCAGTATTTTTGACATTTTGTGAGTATTCCAGTGTAATAAGCCCATATTTGTGAACACTACATCATTTTTTGCTGCAAATTGGTGAGGGACATGAGGACACTTTGTAGAAGTGAGTAGAAGACTAATGGTGACACAAGAACACATCGTTTTGCCTTAATGTGGTGTAATGATAATAATCTGTATGTAATAAGTTCCTCAATGACAAATGCAAAATCAAATATAGTTGAAAATGAGTTGAGGACATTGTGGAGGCACTGTGGAACAGACCTGAAGTGTAAAGGTGACACAAGAATGCATCGTTTTGCCTTAATGTGTTATAATGCTGCCAGCCCTAGTATCAGAGTACTGAACAGCGCCCCCAGAGGACACTCTTGTAATTGTCCAGGTAGCAAGTACCAGTGAACAGAGACTTTTCCAAAGTCCAGACCAGTCCATTACCATATCTCCACAAGAAAAAAAGGACGAGTGTAATATTATCAAAATGTACAGGCTACTGTTTTTTATTTGGAATTGTTGGAATAAACACACAACAACTTCCTGGGAGGTGAGGGTGTCCAAAACAAGCGCACCCACGGTTTCGGCAAATCTGGAGACGGGGCTGGCTTGACTGCGGTCGTTTCGGTCCCCATCTTTATGATAAAGACTGAGTGGGAATGTGAAAACTTACATTAGAGACTTATAGTAAGTGTTGTCTTTCACTTGCAGATCAGTCACAATATGTGTATGGCCTTTTAATTATTACAACACATGATTTCCCGCATTCAAATGGATGGAGAAAATCACAATAAATATCGAATCGTGATCCGATCCAGTGGACGATCTGCTGTTTTAGATATTTACATCTGAGGGGCAGTGGCTCAGATGGTGGAGTGTGTCGTCCTGTCACACTGTTGGCTTTTTACTTCCAGTAGGGCTGTCATGATAATTAGTATACCGACTTATCGTTCAATAAATAACAGATAAACAATACATTTTGGGCTCGATATTTATTGTCTGTACATTTATTAGTCACACCTCCCATATTTTCTTTGATTTCTAACTAAAGCAAGTCGAGTTACATTATATTTCATGTTTATTGCAGCTTGTCTGGTATTTTAGGCTATGATTATGAACGTTTAGAACAAAGGTTTACTGTAATTTTTATGCCTGAGAGTTGACAGTATCTAGTATCGTCTGAGTCAATCATATCGTTTATCGCGATACTTTCCTGCCTCGATATTTCGAACTTCAAACTTGTTATCGTGACAGGCCTAACTTACATTTAAAACTTGTTTTGAAGTAACAGTTTGAGTAAAATATTAGTTTTCTCTTCACTGTGAGTGAATCAGCAAAAGCTTCAGGCGACAAATTTCAATTAATTCATGCTTCAAGAGTTCTCTTGTATGTTATCTTAAAAAGATATGTATTTTATCTCATTATTTTATTAGTGCTGGGACAAAATATCGTATCGGATTGTATCACAATACTTTATCCTGTTATGCCAAGTATCGCAATACTTTCAATGCTTGTGTTTGGAGCATTTGTATCACCACTCCTTTGTTTTCCAGTAACAGCACTTTGTTACATTTTGTGTTGAGTGTGTTGAAATGGCTTAGGAAAATATCGCGTTATCGCGATATCGCACAGCGGTATCACATTCATGGTGGTTCTTGTTCATTGCAGCTCATGTGATATTGAAGTTAATGCGTTCTTTTATAACAAGAGAGATATATTGTTCATTATTGGAATATATTGAACGCACTTTTCTTTCCCGTGACAGACCTCACCCTGGGCCTCGCTGAGCGTCCTGTTTCAGTCTCCTCTCTCCTCTCTCTCTGCAGCTGTCTCCGTCGCCGCTGCCGCTCTCTGACGCGCTGTCCGTGCTCCGGGCTCACGGCGTGGAGTGCAGTTTGGGCGGGTTCCTGCTGGAGGCGCTGCAGATGCGTCTGTCTGAGTCGGTGGTGCCTGAGTTTTGGGCGGGGCTGAAGCGGCCGGAGAACGAGCTGCAGGAGAAGGGCCGAGCCGCGGTGCTGCTGTCAGCCTTTCAGACGCTGCTGGAGCGACTCGACCCACTGCTCCGTGAGTTTACTAAATCACCTTTTCCAGGGCCAGGTTAGGCGACTGATCTTCAACACCTGTGCACGGTTATGTGTCCTCGAAGTTTACAGCTGCCCTCAGCTACTGCATTTTCAGGCCCGGAATGGTTTCATTCCCACATTGCATCATTGTGAGAGAAAATATTGCGATTTTACGATTATTCACGATTATCGACCGAATGACAGGAAAGAACTGATATTTTTAGTTTTTGTCTTTAAAAAGCTTTTTAATACTTACACTTCACTTAAACATTCACTGTTTCTAAAAATGAAAAATGCTTTAGATTGTTTTGCATTAAAATAAATAGGCCTACATTGAATAATACAAAACAATGTCAACTTTACTACTTTATAATGACCATAATTATCATAATTATTTTACTATACATTATTAGGCCACAGTCTAGGCTGGGTTTCCTGAATGAAACGTGTTTACAAAATGACTAAGGAGACTCTTTTGAACAGCTGATTTCCACATGTGCGCGGTTTCACTTTCCTTTCTGTTACGCTGAAGCAGAGCGGAGCGCGTTAGCTGTTTGTTTACATCCTGACTGAGCCAGTTGTGGCGGCTATTATTCAGTTCGTTACCTTGACCTGGACATTTACAGCGAAGGATTATCTCCAAGATGTTGTTTATATTCGACGTAGCCGATATCAGCGCCTTTTGCTGCAACTTTCTGACGACAGGGTTTGCATAACGGATGTTCCATCGACAACAACAACGCCTTGGTCATGTTTTGGATCCTAAAGAGGTCCCACTCTGTTGACTTCAATCGTTTTTGGGTGGATACAACACTGGAGGAGAGCGTCCTTCTGCCTAAACCGTGGCTTCTGAAATTCTTACGGATAAGAATTATAATCGTGGTAATCGTAAAACCGGTTAATCTTGACATCCCTAATCACTAAATGCGCCGCCTTTGAAACAGCGAGTTAACTTTGTGCCACAGAAGCAAAGACGAGCTCTACACCTCCCTCAGCTCTCACGATGCCCCCCGATAACACACACCATCACCATGGCAACACAAACACGTGCACCTGCGACCTGCTCTGATGCTGCTGAAATCACTGTCCGTTTGTTTAATAATACAAATCTGCAGGAAGCTCAGGTCATTTCCTTCTTATGGTTACAGAGAGCTGTTTACCTGGTTCTAAATGGAACAGTAATGTTCTAATAAAAAAACACAGAGGAGTGTGGAGGGGAGGGAGGGGCGAGGGTGAGGGGGGAGAGCCAGGGAAGGGAGGGGGCAGAACAGGGCTCACTACTGACACCTACTGAGAAAAAACATTCTAAAAGACATAGCTGAGGGCAGCTTTAAAATTCAATGTTATGATTTAAAAAAAATAAAAATGTCTTGAAATCATCTCGTGATCCCCCAGGGTTCCCAACTCCCGCTTTGGGAACCCCGGATCTAACCCACATCTAACCGCCGTTTTTGTTGAAATTGTGCAAATTTTTTCTTGTCGTTTCCAATTTGCTTTTGAATTTCAAACTTCCCTCTTTCCTCTGTTTGCAAGAACATTAAGAAATTAAATATGCACAGATCTGTTTTTTGCATTTGTGGCATTAACAATACAGCACTTGGACATTTAAAGCAGGAAATTTGACTTGTTGTTACTTGTATAAAACACCCACCTAAAAGGCAGATAAACATCAATAAAATCATTATATTTTATTATATTTATTATATTTTACTAAATGACCTGAGACACAGAGTCGTTAGTCGTCATATAAACTGTCCTGTTGTAGTTTGTGGTTAGTTTTGACCTCTTTAAATGAACCCGTCTGTCTTCTCTCCGGCGGCAGGAGGTCTGGAGCGGCTGCAGTCCGCCCTGAGCGCCGACAGCTCCGCCCCCGTGACCTCTCTGTGTGAGCGGGCGCACACCGTGATCCGCGCGCTGCTGCTGTCGCGCCCCTGTCCCGACCTGGAGCGCCGCGTGCTGGACTTCTACAGCCGCTCCTTCTCCGTGTACATGCGGCAGGAGGTGGGCGCGGAGGCGGCGGAGGAGGCGGCTGACGGGCAGGAGGGCGGGCTCTGCACGGGCTGCGCCGCGCCCACAGACGAGTGCTGGTGTCGGGACGCCATGGAGCAGCTGCAGCGCCTCAGCTCCATCCTGTGAGTCCAACACCTCCTGTGTTATAGGGACAGGGTTTCCACGGGGCAAAGCCATTAAAGGAATTGAAATCAAGGCCTTAAATGTCATTAAAAAGCATTTGTATCCAGATCTGTGTAGTTTGATTTGTTTGCCTGTGGTGAACGCCGTGGTGCAGGTGTCGGCTGCAGCTGCTGGAGTGGGTGAGCTCGAAGGCGGTCACTCAGATCCTGCACAAACTGATCGAGCAGCGCATGGAGCAGCACTGCAGGGGCGAGTACGAGCGCTCCTTCCTCTCAGACTTCCAGGAGGTAACGCACCACACACTTAAATATTACTGCAGGATTATGTGTAACAACTTGTATCTACGGGCTAAATACACAATGGAATAATATGTATTTGTAGTTTGGAGGCACATAATGTAATACGACATAAGACGCAACTCTAACCCTGAGGGTCTTATGTCTTATTACATTATGTTCCTCCAAACTACTAATACATATTGTTCCATTGTGCATCTACTAAGTAGGTACAAGTTATTATTGTTACAAAGCACTTTACATTTTACTAAATAGGCAGGTACAATGTATCAAGGATAGTCAACAATAAGTCGCTTGATAGTCATTTTAAATATTGTTTCCAAAAAAAGAACAAACAGAACGTTAACAAAGGGACAGATATACGATCCTCCTTTTCTTTCACACTGCATTTACTTTAGGGCTGCAACAAACGATTATTTTGTAATCGATTATTTTTACGATTAATCGAGTAATCGCTTGGCTTGTGAATTGTGTAGAAACATTTTATTTTTCATTTTTTTAATCACAAATACATGTAGCTAAAGTGTGCACCACTTGAGGACGTATTGATGACGTAAACTTAAAGTAAATGTTTGTTGGCGGCTCTTGGTGCTAATTCTGCTTTCTGATTGGGTGAGACACAGACAGATATTCATATGAAATTTACAATGTACAAAACACCCTAACAGACCCTAACTATAAAAACAAAGTAGGTTTTCATCAAAAATATTACATTTTCATGTCATTTTTGCTCTAGTTGAGTCTGTGTGAACCAGAAAACGATTAATCGATAAAATAGTTGTCGACTATTTCAATAATCGATTAGTCGTCGATTAATCGATTAGTTGTTTCAGCCCTAATTTACTTAGCAGTATTGTTGTATACAGGTGCTCGTCATATACTTAGAATATCATGAAAAAGTTAATGTATTTCTGTAATTCAACTTAAACTGTGAAACTAATATATGATATAGACTCATGACATGCAAAGGGAGCCTTTATTTGTTATAATTTTGATGATTATGGCTCACAGTCCATTTTCAAAATATTGTAATTTAATGAGATTTTTAATCTGGGGTTTTTACAAGCTGAGCCATAATAATCAAAATTATAACAAATAAAGGCTTGACGTATCTCACTTTGCATGTAATGGCCCTCATTTATCAAACTTGCGTACAGTGAAATCAGAGCGTATGTGGGGTGTACGAAAAATCACCGCCTGTTTTGTTTATCAATCTGAGCGCACCGTACACCTGGCGTACGGTGCGCTCAGATCCTACACCAAGTCAGGATGTGTTTTTATAGCCTATTTCTTTTATTCCCCCTTTTTTTATTTCGTAAATGTGATCTTGGATTGGCTATAAGGTTAACGTGGGTTACTGACAGCTTTTTTAATCTTCCTCATGTGCAAAAATATCATATTTGTTGTGTTAAAAACAACTATTCATCATCTCCAGGTTGGAGAAATGTTCTTTTTAGCCGTGTTTCGTTCGTGCCGTAAAACCCGTGGGTGAGGCCTCCTCATACATGAACATTTTGAGGCGTTTCATTCAAATGACGCTGGGATTTCTACGTGGCATTTACCATCAGATGCTCTTGCGTATGATGAGATCTGAGCGGAAAGCACAGGTTCATAAATGTCACGCGCCCTCTGGCGTATATCGCAAATACACCTACGCATACACCACTTTTTTACGCAATGTTGATAAATGAGGGCCATTGAGTCTATATTAGTTTCACAGTTTAAGTTGAATAACAGAAGTGAATGCACTTTTTAACGATATTCTAATTGACGAGCACCTGTATACTGTTGTATAACTATATAATGGTGCATCTGATATATGCAATTCAGTTTGTAACGAGCAGAAAAATATATAAATCATGGAAAGAGAGTCAGGGTTGGACAAAACCTGTGCTTCTGTTTTGGTTGCATTAACATAATTACGGCCGAGTGAGGCACAGACACACAGACACACAGACACAGCTGCGCCACATGGAAGATAACATAGCACTCGAAGCTGTCCTTGCGCCAGACACAAGATCTATCCCCTATGTCAGAAAACGTGTAACACATTTTTCCCTCATCTTCATGAATCGACATCTAAAGTTCCAAATCGATGCCTCTGCGTTTAAAAGTCTGCTCTGGTCTTGTGTCCCGTCAGTGGCTGGAGCAGGTGCTGGGCTGGCTCAGTAAAGTCTTCTCCAGTGAAGCGGAGCGCGGCGTCTCCGGTCCCCCGTCGTCTCTGTCAGGCCCCGGCTCCGTCCTGAAGCAGTGGAGGTGTCACATGCACCAGTTCTTCTGCCGCATCTACGTCAACATGAGGATCGAGGAGCTGTTCAGCATCATCAGAGGTAAAGTACGAGCCGGGACTCCTTTTCAGTTATGGTTCAGCTGAATGAAAATACTCAGGCCTAGTGATGCCAGCACGAGGAACATCAGAACATGGTCAAAAGAAACTCCTGAGAGACGTGTGTTTCCTCATTGAATAATAAAATAACATGTGATATTCAATTCAATTCAATTCATCTTTTTATTTGAGCATCTGAGTTCCACAAAGTTCTACATATATACAGAGTTCAGCAGAGTAATCAAAGCCAAAGAGATACAGTCGTAGGAAAACAAGTAAATAATTAAATAAATAGCGTGGATATGATGCTCAAAAGGAGTAGGCAGAAGCTTAAGCTTGTTTGCACTATACCCCCTTGTGTACTGAAGAATTTGATACATTCATTTACTAAGCATAATCAAGAAAATATGACACAGTTATTTTGTCCTATTCCAGTGACTATAGACCCTTTAATTGTTTGTAAACATTCCGGGTTTAGCTGGAGGCGGGAAGCTCGATTCCTATCTATTTCCATTGTAGCTGTTGTCATAGTAACGATAAACAAATGTCTAACTGTTTTTGGAAATGTCAGATAAACCATATTTTATCAACGCAAATATCATTCCTCTTGTTCTGGCACCTTAAGCCACAATAGGACCACATGTTTCAGTTGTAGTTTTACACTTAAAATCGCTAGTTTTAGTTTAATCTTATTTCTCTTGATCACTTCCTGCCTCCAGCTGATGTCACTGATGATGTCAGCAGTTAAAGGGTCTATACAAACAGCAATAATACCATCACAATATTCTACTAATCCCAAGGCAAGGAAAGAAAACTAACCTTTTCTTCAATAATTACAAATACCCATCACTGCCAGAACAACTAGTCACCAATCTTTTAATTTGATCATTTGTTCCTGTTGTTATGAATTAAATACTTTTAATGGACACAATATTATGGATTATGTTATTAACGACCATATTATACCATTATAATATTATTCAATTATTATTATTGTTATTCATTCATAGTCACTTCGTTGTCACCATCTACAGCAGGCAATATGATAGTGTGAGCCCTATTCTGTGAGGTGCATTAAAAATAGTTTTTGTTCTTGCAGATTTCCCGGAGTCGAAACCCGCCATCGAGGACCTGAAGTTCTGTTTGGAGCGAACGAACCAGAGGCAGCAGCTTCTGTCGTCGCTGAAGTCGGCCTTCGAGAGCCGCCTGCTGCACCCGGGTCAGAGCTAATGATGAAGCTACACTCATGAAGTCTGCAGGTGTTGTGTCTGTTCATACGTGTTAAACGCGTGTTCCTCTCCTGCAGGCGTGCACACGGGGGACATTCTGACTGTCTACATCTCGGCCATTAAAGCTCTGAGGGAGCTGGACCCCTCCATGGTGATCCTGCAGGTGGCCTGTCAGCCCATCCGCAAGTACCTCCGGTAAACACGGCCGCCGTGCTGCCCGGGGCAATATAAAGCTTTACATTCAAGTCATTACATGAACTGTGTTAACCTTAGGCCTTACATTGTATTAAAAAGCATTAAATTGCTCTAATGCTTTTAAAATGACAGATTAGTTACAGCACAAGGGAAGCAACACACTGTTCTTTTACTACATTAATACATTCATCGGTCCCTCCAGGATTTCGGGATGTTAACGCTGAGCATTGCCTCAAAATGAAGATAAAACGTAGGAAATGGAAATACACAATATTGTATTTTTAACTCGGAAAATAAGCTGGCATTACTTAAATGTGGAGTCTTTAGGGAGAGCTGCGTCAAATTGTAGCTCAATGTAAAGGTTAAGCAGACGCGCACATCGCTTGAATGCTCCCAATCAATTTTTATTTCGCAAATCAGCCCTTGATCAGACTTTTTTAGTAGTTTGGAATTTATTTGAGTGATTATTTACATGATTTACATTAACATTGTAGCAGTGCAGAAAATAAATAAGAGAGAGTCTAGTCTGATGAAGGGCTGATTTTGGCCCGAAACGTCACTTTCGTGGTGTGTGAAATAAAAATTGACTGGGAGCATTCAAGCTGTGCGGATCCTTTTGCTTTCTTTATCTACAGTTCTTTGGATCCTGCACGCGTTTCAGTTTTCTGTGATGTGCGTGTCTGCTTAACCTGTACATTACTTAAATGTGAGCCTACATTATTACGTGACGGATTTGTGTAAAACATAATGTACTCGATATAAATGAGGCGATATTTCTCCGCTGTCAATATGACGTCATCACATGACTAATCGACTCGACTTCGACTTTACAGACCTTTAAAAAACTGTAGTCGTTAAAGACAAGGACATAATATCCAGCGCCTCAGCGGGGTTAAATCATTCAGACTTAAGCGGAGGCTCAGTGATTGGCTGCTGCCTCTGATCCCGCCTCCTCTCACTCGTCTCAGTCTGACTTTACAGCGAGCGCCGCTCTGTGTCCGAGCCTCATTCCTCTGTTACTGGAGAAACTAACAACGGGCTTTTATGTGACAGATTGATGCTACGTGCATTAGATTGTTTCTTTTCTCCTGCCTGGACTTTATGAAGTCTTGTTTCTGTTGAATCGGAGCCGAAGCTCAATGAATGAAACAACAGGTCCTCTGTCCTGTCCTCTTCTGTTCCTCTGCGCCTCGTCCAGGGCTTTGTTTAATCAGCGTTATGTGGACTCCGAGGCCTCACAGCGACAGGTGCCTGTTTGCTCCGCCCACTGTCCACAGCAATGTCTATTTTAAATCCTTCCTTATTCCCAGAGGCTTTTTGAGTAAAACCGCAGTAAATGCAAAGAAAAGTGTGTTTTGAATGTAAAAATGTATATTATAAGCATTAAAAAAATCTCAACTTTAAGAAAAATGTGGCAACAAAGTCACAAATACTTAAAAGGGTTCAAAGCACTTTCAACCGTTTTTAATAGTTTCCCGTGTGCACATTTTCAGCGTTTTGTGGCATTAAACATACAGTATGTGGGCGTTAAAACGACATTAAAAAGCCGCTGCCTGTATAAACCCGATAAAGCTGTGCCCGTGCTGCGTTCAAGGACCCGCCAGGACACCGTGCGTCAGATCGTGGCCGGCCTGACCGGAGACGCGGAGGGCTGCACGGACCTGGCCTCGGAGCTGTCCAGGGGAGACCCGGTGACTCTGGAGCTGCAGGAGAGCGACGAGGAGGGCACCGACCCCGAGGAGTGGGCGCCCGATCCCACCGACGCTGTGCCCGGTCAGTGAACGCACCACGGCAGACGAGTGAACGCTCAAACTGTCTTCAACGCGAGACGCTGCAGGAGAAAGCAACGGTTTCTCACGCAGTCGTCAAAGCTGAGACTTGAGCTAGTTTTCGCCCTTAACCAAACTTACCTTTATGCTAATGTTATGACTTTTCGATACGATACGCCGATAATCGATATATTGCACAAAAACAAGCTACGATACATCACGATAAAAAATGCTACTTTTAACCTTTACTTTAACATACTACATATTATTCATCATTTACATTTCTTTGCATGTGCTTTGTACCACTTTTATAAATGATCCCTGACTTACTCACTGAAAATGGGTCATAGATCTGTCAGTGACTTCATTTACATTTAAAGGATCTGTATCATGCTATTTTAGCCATAACAAAGTAAAGTATAGGCATTTATATGATATATTGTACCTCTATCACTATGGAGTACTCATTTTTGAGAGAAATATAAGTATTTTTGGGGGTATTTTCCCTACCCGGAAGACAAGACGCTTCGATTCAGTTAACTCCGCCCCTCTCTCCGCTCATTCCACATTTGCAGTATTATAAATATAAATATCGCTGCAAAAAGTGAAGTTACCTCACATAATGCAGTTATAAGGAGTTGACATGTGCAACACAGTTTCATAAATGGCTAACACACACGCTAACACACACGCTAACACACACGCTAACACACACACGCTAACACACACGCTAACACACACGCTACACACCACGCTAACACACACACGCTAACACACACACGCTAACACACACACGCTAACACACACACGCTAACACACACGCTAACACACACGCTAACAACACGCTAACACGCGTTTTGATTGACTCACCGCTCAGTCTGGCCTCCCCATGGGACTTGCGTTGGTTATAAAAGTTATAAAAGTTTTAAAAGTTAATCCACTTTGATTCTGGCCAAGGTTCACCAAGCATCCATCAGGTTGGTTGATAAAGTCGCTGAATCCCGGAAAGAAATTCCAACTTCTGGCGAGTGCACTCTTCTTTAGGAAGGTTGAATAGTCCTGTTCCTCTCGTAGCCAAACGCGAACCCGTGGCATTATCGTTCGGTAAGAAAAAAGAACAGGCTTGTCCAGAGTAGGTTAGAAAGAGCTCAGTCTTCAAAAACAACACTTATGCTCGGATCCATGGATCCTCCGGCCGTGGGTGCGTTTGATTAGTGTCGTGAGACAGCACAGATGCATCGGAGAGTTGCTTTTTTATTTTTTATTTTTATTTTTATTTTTATTTTTATTTTATTTTTTCTTCTTTTTTTTCTTTATTGCTCTTTTACAACAACAAAAATGAAAAAGCTGTTTTATAAATTAAAACCCCGCCGTAAGGCATTACATTACAGACGTAGAGCACTTCCGTTCCTTTGTGACGACACAACTGAACAGCTCAGTGGTTTTCCAGGAGAGGGCGGAGCAGCTGCTCAGAGAGCAGGATTCAGGAGGATTACTTAGAACTGCGTGAATGAAGCCAAAAACCGCTCTGGGGGAGTTTTTGATAAGGAAATAGCATAATATGGTTAAAAACTCCAAAAAGTCGATTTAGCATGATATAGGACCTTTAAATAAACAAGAAACCACAGTCCTATTTAAAAAGTAATAAATCAACCCCAAATTAATCTTCTTTCTAATTATAAAAACTATCATTAAAAGTAATTTATTTGTGTGACAGTGTTTGGTCCAAGTGCTTAAAACTGTAGTGCTGCCCCCTGCTGTCCTGACTGAATTCTTGATCATTGTTGGCCTCTATTGACTGCTGCCTCATTAATATGCATGACGTCATCAAAAGTATCGATATCGGAATAGAAAGTATCGGTATCATCCCGCGATATATCGGAAAATCGATATATTGTCATACTCCTAGGGCAGACAAAGGGACTAAACTTTAGGGCCGTTTTCATTCCACTCTGGATGCAAGTTGGTCATTTTTATACTCACTACTGCCACCTCAGGTCTTATGCGTAACTGCAGTCTCTATATTAAGCTCGTGCATGACGGTACCTCACGAGTGGGCTCATTCTACACATTAGGACATCGCTGGAACATGTAGGGGAGGAAAATACATAATATTAACATTTTTAAACTCTGTATAGTCCCTTTAACAACATCTACACTTAAGTCGCTCCTACAGACTCCACAGGCTTGGACTCAACTAACTTTGAACTGCAAAAAAACATATATATATATATATATGTATATGAATAACTAGTTCATTCAAAATCCCTCTGACCAAATCTTTTTAACTCCCACCTGAACCGAGGACATTTTCTCCGGTTTGGCTTTACCCAAATCTAAAAGCTTGAAAAAACGGCAACAAAAAAGTGACAAAAACGTGGTGAAAACACATCAAAAAGCAACAAAAAAGAAATGAAACTGCAACAAAAACGCTTAAAAAACATGACAAAACGCGGCGACAACTTGACAAAAAACGTACGATCAGTTTTGTAGGTCTTATCTTTCAAATGAGGTATTGCACTGTTGCTCTCCAGTCAAGAAGCTTTTAGATTTGGGTAAAGCTGAACTGGAGAAAATGCGCTTGGTTTAGGCGGGGGGTAAGAGGTGAACTAATATGTGCTTAAAATAAAACATTTCTGGCTCGGTCCATTATTTAGACTTTGTTGTTGAAAATGTAGGCAGTTTTGCCTTACTTTGCCTACTTTGCCTTACTTTTATATGAAAACATACAATGACAGAAAACTTGCAATTAGGGGTGTTGAAAAATATCGATCCGCCGATATATCGCGATATTACGTTGCGCGATTCTCGTATCGATACAAAAAGCGCCCGTATCGATATTTAAACATCTATTTTTGGGAAAATATTCATTGCAGCGTCTCTCTTTGGTCCTGCACTTTTACTCCCGCCCGCTAGATGGCAGCGCAGCTCGCTTGAGTAACACTAGAATCTAGTGAGAGTTAGAGAAACACAGGAAGAGCTATGAGACGCTCCGGGGCTCTTTTAACACCCAAACACCTGAGTCGTTCCTCTGAAATGTGTTTCAGATAAGTCGGGCTCGAAGCGGCGCTCGTCAGACATCATCAGCCTCCTGGTCAGTATCTACGGCAGCAAAGACATCTTCATCGACGAGTACAGGGACCTGCTGGCCGACAGACTCCTGCACCAGCTCAACTACAACACGGCGCGGTAACGGCACTCGCCGACCTCAGGGGTGTTTAAAGAGCGGGTATTAAGCTTCTGCAGGGGTTTGGTCATGAAACACATCTTTACCATCTTAGAAAATATTGATCTAAAACGCTAAAACTACTTCCTGTTGTCCAAGCCCCTCCCACCCTAAAAGTGAATAGTACCCCCTCTTTAAGTGAAAGGTCTTTTAGTTTTAAAGGGATATTTCAGGATTTTTGACATAGGGCCTCATTTCCTAGTTATCCAGAGTGTTGTTGATGTCTGGAGATATTTTTTTTCTTAAATTCATGCAGTTCTTATATTTGAAGAGTCTAGTGGCGCTAGGCTAATGCTAGGCTAAAGCATGTCTATGGTATCAGTTAGCCTGCATTAAAAACAGTCTGACCCACTCCACAGTGCACCTGAGGTAAATCACTTATAACACCAGACTAACCATATAAATGTCTGTGTTAATAGAATAATGTTTGAAATATAACTGACCTTGTATCACATGAATTACCGCATTTAGAGGGACTATCTTCTCGCAGATCACTCCGCCGCTGCGTTAGCTTACAGCCACGAAGCTGATGCTGCTCAAATATAAGTTATTTTAAATGCAAAATGGTTAAAATGATTCTATTAACACAGACATTTATATGGTTAGTCTGGTGTTATAAGTGATTTACCTCAGGTGCACTGTGGAGTGGGTCAGACTGTTTTTAATGCAGGCTAACTGATACCATAGAAATGCTTTAGCCTTGCCCTAGCCTAGCGCCACTAGACTCTTCAAATATAATAATTGCATGAATTTAAGAAAAAAATATCTCCAGACATCAACAACACTCTGGATAACTAGGAAATGAGGCCCTATGTCAAAAATCCTGAAATATCCCTTTAACGTTTGTAACTGAACGTCTGTTTTAGGGAAATCCGAAACGTGGAGCTGCTGAAGCTGCGCTTTGGAGAGTCGCACATGCACTTCTGTGAAGTCATGCTCAAGGTAAAAGACACAGCTGTGGGGAATATGCAGGGTAATGTCATTTAAAAAAAAAAATTGATTTGA
The DNA here is from genome assembly GCA_007210695.1 of Neogobius melanostomus. Lineage (NCBI taxonomy): Eukaryota > Metazoa > Chordata > Actinopteri > Gobiiformes > Gobiidae > Neogobius > Neogobius melanostomus. The sequence continues at coordinate 1,701,553 of VHKM01000480.1, forward strand.
TTTATTTGAGCTGTTATTTACATCATTACATTTACATTATCACAAAAAAAATAAAAAATAACTCCAAAGGAGTAGGCCGAAGCAAGAAGGCTTATAAGTGCCTACCCCAATGTCATTACTGCAGCCATACCAGGCTCTAACTTTGTGTATGATGTAATCACATAACGTCGCCTGCAGCTGGATCTCGAGTATTTGTGAGTTCACAAACGCTCAAATCCATCCTGCACATCTCCCACTGATCTGTTATATCTGCACCTGCAGGGGTTTCCTCAGGTTTACCCAACTACTAAAAACATGCACAATAGTCTGCCAGCTGATTGTGACCATTAGCCTGGCTCCACATCTGGAGATGGGCCCCTGGGCGCTGCACTGCCGTCGCCCACGGCTCCTACAGGGTCTCCTGGGTGGCATTGAAGGATGGGTCAAATGCAGAGGACACAATAAAGTTCATAAGTTACACAACAGTTCAAATGGACAATTCCAGAATCGTCCAGCTTCCCTCCTCAAAGAGCCAACACTACTGTTAGACAGTAGAATGTGTGACAGAGTTTCCCATTTACTTTATATCTCTTAACGTGTGATTTCCCTTTGATGTAAAAGGTTAATATTGACTTCCTCGTGCGCTTCAGGACATGGCGGACTCGCGGCGTATCAACGGTAACGTGCGTGAGGAGGAGTCTCGTCTGAGCGCGGAGGAGCAGCCGTCTCTGCCGCTGTCCGCCATCATCCTGTCGTCAGAGTTCTGGCCGCCGCTGAAGGAGGAGAAGCTGGAGCTGCCGCCCGCCGTGTCCAAGGCCATGGAGGACTACACCCACCGCTACCAGAAACTCAAGGTCCGAGACACCAGCTCCATCACACACCTGCACCACACTTTAAGAACAAAGAGTAAAAGACCCCTCTGTGTGTTTTAGGCCATGCGGACTCTGAGCTGGAAGCCGCACTTGGGCTCGGTGACTCTGGACGTGGAGCTGGAGGACAGAACCATCTCCAACCTCACAGTGTCCCCGATCCACGCAGCCATCATCCTGCACTTCCAGGACAAGAGTAAGTCGAGAGTCATCGCTGAAAAAAAAATGAGAAAGTGCCATTGCTCCTGCTTTAAAGTGCATCTGACACAGTAGACACAATTTTTGCTAAAACACAGTTAACACGATTATATTTAAGATTTTGCTAAAGATTATTCCCAGTTTTCTTTAGTTTGAGCATTTTTGTGATGTTTATGTTTTCACTTCCTTATTGGACACCGACAGGAAGTGACATTGAAGGTAAACAATTTTAAACTGTTGCCGTGCAACCATGTTAAGTCAATACGTTTGTTAAGTGGTGACGTCACAGCTGTACTTCCGGGTTCGCAGATGTGCGAGAAACTACAAAAAACTCTTTAATACCACAATCAATATTGTGAAACTCAACAGAGAGTTACTGAACATACTTATTTATCAGGCGCATTAGCCAAAAATGCTGTACCTACTGCTATAAAAGTAATATTTACCAAAATCGGTACTTCCGGGTTAGCAGGGAAAAATGCTAACGGTACTTCCGCTAAACCTGGAAGTAGCGACTTTAGTAAATAATACTTTTTAGCAGTAGGTGCGGAATTTTTGGCTAATGAGTCTGAGAAATAAGTAGCTTCAGTAACTCTCTGTTGAGTTTCAGAAATATTGATGGTGTTTTTTATGAGATTTTTATGGTTACTTCTCGCATATTTTGCCCGTCTGCTAGGACCCGGAAGCGGAAGTAGTGACGTCACACTTAACAAACGTATGGGAAATGAATGAGTCAAACTGCTATGGAATGTTTCCTTCTTTTATGTCACTTCCTGTCAGCAGCTTAAAAATTCAAATAAAAATAACATTTCTTCATTAAAATTGCTGCTTCACTGAAAAAAATGATAACTATGCAACTGATGTAATCCATCTAAATAGGTCATATTTTCAAGAGCATTAAAATCTGTCATATGCACTTTAAGTCTGTCCTGCCTTGTACTCAGTTTCTTTGCTTTAAGTCTGTCCTGCCTTGTACTCAGTTTCTTTGCTTTAAGTCTGTCCTGCCTTGTACTCAGTGTCTTTGCTCCCGCAGGTGAGTGGAGCCTGGACGAGCTGAGTGCTCAGCTGGGCGCCCCTCGGGAGCTGGTGCACAGGAAGCTGGCCCTGTGGCAGCAGCAGGGCGTCCTGCGGGAGGCCTCCGGGGGCGCTACTGCGTCATGGAGACCGGCTCGTCCGGAGAGAAACTGGACCGAGGCGTGATGCTCATCGACAGCGACGAGGAGCGAGACTCCAACACCACCACGCAGTCCGAGCAGAGGGAGGAAAAACTACAGGTAACCAAAGGCGTCTTCGTACCAAACGGTTCATGGGACAGTCGTAAGTGTACATGTACAATAGGCCAGAATGAAGTGTGTGAGTGATGAACGGTTGCCACAGATGTGACAGGCACACTTCCGCAGGGGCGTAACACTAAATTCTGGGCCCTGGGTACAAACTATCCCCCACTGTATTATTGGCCTGATGGCAGTCAATTGCAATAAATATAAGGAAAGAGAAACCAAGGTCCGCTAGAATAGGGTAGTGTTAAATAAGAGCAAATGTCATTGCATTGCAGAGCTCACCTCAAAGTCATTGAGTTGAAGCGCACTGTGCTGAACGCCGGTGTGTGGGCTGAACCATTTGGCACATCTTCAAAGGGGAGTTGGGGCCCTGAGATCATCCATCATTATTGTTTGGGCAAAATTCTGTTAGCAACTATTGTATTTCAGCCTGGTTGTGTTCAATTGTTATATCAATTATGAGGACATTTAGAAAGTACAATACAGAACGCTTTTTACAGAACTTTTGTGGGACCCTACCCTGCTCTGGGCCCTGGGTACTCAGTACCCTTTACCCCCCCCGGTCCGACGCCCCTGCGTTTGTTAGTCTGCCCCGGGGAAACTGGCTACATACTTGCATTACCACTAAGCGCTAAACATGTGTTTGCTGTGAGCGGCTCAGCTCTCCTCAGACCTGTTGTAAACTTTACTGGGACGTCTCCAGCTCGTCTCCATGGAGATGTCGAATAATGGGTTATATCCATTCTTTCATTCCCCAATGCGAAAATAGCATTTCCTGCGTCGAGCTGCTCATTAGGAGCATGTTTTGGGGGGAAACAGAAGCTCCGTACATTGGAATGAATGAGGAAAGATCGTCTGAGAACTTTTCATTTATACATGAATAAACGTTTTCTTTGTTTTATTTAACTATGGAACGTGAAAAGGAAGCCATGGAAGTGACCTGTTGTTTCAGATAATTCACAGAGAAGACGGTTAACGTTTTAAAACTGAGCTGCTAAACCCACTGTGATCATGACTTGTCTGTGACATTTGCCTGTGTAACTTTTTCGCTGGATGCTTTATAATGTCACTACAACAGCTTCAGCTTTTAGTCTGTTGCTTTTATATCATCATTAAATTAAAATCATACAGCCTACGATGTAGTTTTGTAGCTTATGAGAGCAAATGGTACATGGTTCATTCAGTAGCTAACCTACTAGCTGCTAATGCTAACGTTAATGTGCGTTTTAAAACCGAGAGAATCATTAACTAGGCCTAATGCTGAACAGGTTTAATGAGTTTGTAACGTCTTTAACAGGTAATTATTCAAAGTGCATAATACACGGCCACCAGGGGAGCTGTTTCCTCAGTAATGAGCTCTGACATGGACATAACAGATGCTAGTGATCGATAAACTCGCTCATATAAGTGTCCACAAAAAATAAAAAATCTTCCAATCGTCTTCTGACAGTGACTTGATGTGTCTGTAATCAAGAACGGACATTGTCCTGTAGTTCTGATCACTGGTTTGGAATATTTTATCCTCCGAACGAGAAATAGTCCCTTTTTTCACATACACATTAATGCAATTTTTAACTCTCGATTCCCCCAAAAGGGGGCGTTGCCCAGTAAAAGTTCCCGGATGTTGCTCCCATCTATATGGCAAAAAAAATGTATCACATTTTTACGATTGAGATTGAACAACAGTACAGTTTAAAATGTTACGCATTAATAACCTCTTAACCCCCGCCCTGACAAAATGCATTTTCTCCAGTTCAGCTTGACCCAAATCTAAAAGGTCACAGCAATGCCTCATTTGAAAGCTAAGACTTAAACTGATTTTTTTCCTTGTGTTGGCACTTTTTACATTATTTTGGCTCTTTAGTTGCATTTTCATCCTTGTTTTCGTCTCATTTTTGTTGCGATTGACTTTTTTTCCCAAGAAGCTTTTAGATTTGGGTAAAGCCAAACATCCATGTCACATCCTCCTCTCAGTAACTCTTTGCTCACACTGTCGTCAAACACTGGTGATAAATAACCTCCTTCCCTCTGGTCTGTGCAGCTGTTCTGGGCGTACATCCAGGCCATGCTGACGAACCTGGACAGCATGTCTCTGGAGCGGATCCACTCGATGCTGCGGATGTTCGTCGCCACGGGACCCGTCGTCACGGAGATGGACGTGGACGAACTGGAGGCTTTTCTGCAGCGCAAGGTCCGGGAACACCAGCTCATCGTGACGGCCGGAGTGTACAGGCTGCCCAAGGCGAAGTGACGGGCTCCACTTCAGCCCAAAGACTCTAGACTTTACCTCAGACACATTGCAGCAAAAAGGGACTCGAAATCGAAAGCCGTGTCTTCAGCTTCGGACGTGTTTAAATAAATGTGGATATTGGAACTTAATCGTGTCCCTCTTTTCAACACACAGACCATTCTGACACACGTTCAGTTCATACGATTGGTTTATTGCTTGTAGACGAACACGACTGAACAGGCAACAGTGGTTTAGTCCAGACAAAAACGACAAAGAAAAGGCTCATCATTGGCACAAAGTCTCTTCCCTTTTCCTGGTCTGAATGAACTTCCTTTAAGTCGAAGATCTAAACTGATTTTTAAAGAAGGAATTATACAGTGTCTGTCATTATTTTGCAGTTTGTCCGGACACAGTTTAGAAGCATGGACAAATCGAAAAGTGCGGCTGTGATTGAGATTTTGTTTATCCTTTTGTGTTTGGGAGGTTTACTGAATCAAATGGTGAAGATATTACTTAAGTTAATAAAAAGCCATGTAAACAAAAAACACCAGACTCTTCCTTGAGTTCTGCCCTCTGTGTTTTCCATCATAGTCATCTGTACCAGGTTGTTTATCTCATCCTAAAAACAGACCCATATAGATCAGATCTGCACAATATCAAGAAGCCGCAGAATCACAGGTCGTCCTCCTGACTCTTTACACTTAAGACTTCACTGGAATCCCTTTTACAAAGTGTCATTTGGAGTCGCCCCCGGCCACTAGAGGGTGGCATAGCAGAAATGTCAGCTCCCCACCATGAGGACCAAAGAGCAGTGTTCATTTTGACAACATATTTTAATTTAGTTTTAGTGTTTTGACGAAAATGTTAAATTTTAGTCACAATTTAGTCAAGTAGTTGAAATCTAAAATTCAATTTGTCGACTTTGCATTTATAATGTATAGATGCAGACGGCATCTCTGGAATATTATGGTCATGTTTGAAAACAATGAGAAAAATCAAACCTTTCTCTAATTATTCAAAAACTACTTTAACAAATGCTAAATTATTGATATACTTTTCTACTAAATAAAGATACAAAGACATGGGGAGGAGCAAAGTGGTTCAACAGCCCATAAATACATAAATAACGGAGAATGCGAACATGATGCTTCATGTTAGCAGCGTGCTAATGCTAGTGCTAGCTACGACTGCCGTTTTTTTGCTTCTACTGAACAATCTGCTGTGAATAAACATCCATATGGACCCGGTTTAGACTTGACTATATGTGTATGTGATAAGTTTATATTTTGCCAGAAAACTGCTAAAAAGTGGAAAATTGAGTTTCCCCCTCGGCGAGGCCACGCCCCCTTCTATGACGCAATGCCGACTGTATATTATATTAATCAAGGTCCTCTTCTTTATGGAGCTTCTCCTCGTGAACAAAGCTCAGAGCTGTTCCTTTGGCAATGATTAAATGATCTGAGGCTTTTCATTTTATTTACAGTAGTCAACAAAAATATCTGGACATTTTAGTCATAGTTTTAGTCTCAAACAACTTTTTATTTAGTTTCAGTCCAATTTTAGTCGGCAAAAGTAATACTTTGACGAAAATTATGACTAAATATTTTAGTCGACGAAATTAACACTGTCAAAGAGAAACACTTTCCTAAGCCATTGTTGAAAACCAATGGGGACTTAACACATGCCAAAAACAACTTTAAAGGCTGATTTCAAAGACTTAATGTCTCTAAAGATAGATATAATACTGGGGTGGGTACAGTTTTGGGCTTGAGTTTAGATACTATTGGTATCAAAACAATTTAAGTATCGAAAGCAGGTACTGTCAGTGTCCAGGGACAGCATTAAAGGAAGTGACTTGGTTGTTTCACATCAAATACATGAAACAAATTTAAAAAGGAATTGTCTTTTATGGAATAAATGATTATTGTTCCGTTTTATGGTTCTATATCAATAAATAATTTAGTACAAGTTTTGAAAAAAAGTGTTTAGGTATCGAAAACCAAGTATCGTTAAAGTATTGGTATCATTTTAGCCTTAGTTTCACACCTCGTCTTTTTTTGGAGGAGACTAACACATTTCGGTCGCAGCTCATCATCCTGCGTGACAGTGTTGTGTTTTTAATCTGTTGTAAAGTAAAAAGCAGGTATTCACAAATTATTGACAATCATTTGACTGAACAGAGAGAACCCAGAAAACACGAGCTGAAGTCTTCTGGACGAGACAAGCTGCGTCTTCACTTCCAGAACAACCCGGCACAGATGACCGCTTGAAAAACCTCTGACAGCGCCGCTAGAGACGTCAAGACTCCACGTTTTGATCAAGTAGCAAAACACACACACACAGCAAAGGGAACATTCCACTTTTTAGTCGAGAAATGTTAAATTAAGAGTCTCCCGTATTAAAGGCATTAGAGTTGGGATTTGAATGTTTCTCTTTTTTGGTGGCGTCATTTCTTTGTTTGGAGCCACAGTAAAACAGTCACATGGGTTGTTTTTTTGGCACGTTGCGGCCGACAAAGGAGAGTGAAGCGTTTTGCGCAGGGACACAACGGAAGGCGGAACCACCGATCTAGTATTAAAAACACTAGATAAGATATTGCCCAAAGCCTCGGTACCTCACCTTGGTCTGATCAGGCATCCACATCCTCACTCGCTGCTCAAGGGCTGTTCCAATGTTTAAATTCACCTTTAAATTTGTATTATTTTATTCAAACAAAGAACCAGGTTTGCTTGTTGGCCATTATATTCCCCTATTATAAAAAGGGGAATGTAAGGGCCTTTCAAATTTGTATTACTAATGTTTTTCTATGATATTTTAAGTATTTTTTTTTATCTCTCAAATAGCCTATAGTAAAGGTTTCAAGCAATCCTGTGCATGACGCTTCTAAATGCGTCGGTGCTGAACTGTGACAGCGGGGGGCGCTGTATGAGGGGCATAGGGCTGATTTATTCAAGACATTCATGTTTAGTCTGTTCTTCAGAGGGAGCCCGTTCATTCAGATTCCAAGACAAAAATCATGAATTATATACAGTAGGTGTTCAAACTTGAGTGATTTTGTGGGAGGGCTCATTTAAAGCTCTTTCTGATGTAAAAAGCCTATCACTTACGGTTCTAGAGATATCGGTTGGACTCTAGATTTTATTCCCTCTTACGATTTTTATTTAGTATTTATTAGTGAAAAAACATCAGGAGATTTCAATCATTTTTGACTATTATTTTAGTTTGAATCCTATTTTATTTTATAACGTCACTTCCCTCTTAGGCTACGTTCAGACTGCAGGTCTTAATGCTAAATTGCGATTTTTTTGTTTTTTGGCAAGGGCGTTCATATTACTCTCAAATGCGACCCGTACGTGACCACCTGTGTGAACGGCATGCGGCTCTGGCAAGGTAAAGGTTTTAGGAAGCTAACTGAGCGAGTACATCAAGAACGGAATCAATTTAAGAAGGAAGAAGGACCGTTTTTTGGACTACGGATGTTTATGGAGCGGCTTCACCCATAAGTGCACGTGTCGTTTCCTTGTCCACTCCCGACGACTTTACTGCAGAATGAGTGGCATCTGTAGCGCATCGGTGACAGACAGAAATCGCATTGCAAAAGATCGGATGCGGATCGGATTTAGGACATGTCCCAAGTGGCCGGGGTCGCATTTGAAAAGATCGGATCTGTGTCAGACTGTCGTGAAAAGGTCAGATACAGGAACGTTTCACCCTGCAGTCTGAACGTAGCCTTATTGGACCAAGGCGGGACACTTGCAAGGCACCTCGCGCCTTCTGTGAAACATCCATCGTAATCCATTGGAATTCAAGTCCAGCTCTGGCGGCCATGTTGTGATCGTTCATTCAAGAACTCATGCAAAATATTCTCTCCATATAGTCATCATTTGTTTAGGTATTTTCTAACATAATGCAAACTCCAGAACAGTAGGTGGCACTGTGGCGATGTACAGTCACTGACTCACAACAAGGAAGAAGGTTTGTCCCCGTCATGTTGCCATACAGAAGGTGAATTAAGCGCAGTTTTAGTGTTGTGGAAGCTGCAAAGTTATCATTCCTAACACTTATTTAAATATGTTATACTTATTTTGTTGTACAGTGGCCTTGAGTGTCTTGAAATTGCCTCAAAATGTATTAATACTTTTTCTACTGCAAATACTTCACTTTGACAGAGCACCTTTTACTTTTATTGGAGTGATATCTGATCAGTAGTATCTGTTATTTTCCTCAAGTACTTCGATCACCACTGGAGAGTAAAAGGACGATCACAAGATGGCCGCCACATTCGCCACGTCAACGCTTTCCCCTCTGGAGTTTTATTGTCAATCATTGCGACGATCTCCTCACGATGGTCGACTCTTAAAAACCGGCAGATTCCTCGAGTCCAGTCCAGTCTTTGGTCCCGGGTCTCTGCGTGGCCCGCAGCAGCGCGTCCAGGGCCTCAGCAGCACTTCTTGCCCCTCTTCCGTCGGTCGCGGTCTCGCTGGGCGCCGATGTTCACCGTGTCGCGCTCCCGCTCGCGCGCCCTCTCCGCCCGGTTCTGACTCTGGATTTTGGCCCGGAGAACCATGTGGGTGAACTCCATGAACATCTGAGGGAGACAGAACGCGATTAAGAGAAAGTACTGGAGTATTTGCTTTGGAAAATACTCAATCATTCAAAGTAGGAAGTAGAAATATGTTCATACAGTAGCTATTGGTGTTTAGAAAAGTCAGTACAGCACCACCTACTGTTCTGGAGTGTGCATTATTAGGTTTTTAAAATGAACCTGACAAATTGACTCAACTTTGGAGCCTTTAAAGTGCATCATTATGATGTTTTAATGCTTTTGAAAAACAACATCAGTTGCATATTTATTATTTTATTTCAGTGAAGCAGCAATTTTAGTGTAGAAATGTTGGGCAGAAAAGTTATTTTTATTTGAATTTTTCATTTCATTTCCATTTCATTTATTTATTCATTTGAGCATTTTTTTTACAGAGGAAAACAAATTAAATTACTGACCACCTCTGACAGTAACGCAAGTAGATTTTTGCTCTCACAACCCACTTTGGCAATTACAGCTACAAAAAAAGTAACTCAATGTTTTAAGCCGTGTAGTGGACACTCCTGAACAGTAAGTGGCGCTGTGTACTACCTGCCAATAACTCACAACAAGGAAGATTTGTCCCCGTCTTGTTTTTGAAGCTGTAAAGTTATTGCTTGCAACACATACAGTACAACTGTGTCGTGGGATTTGAAACTTAACACAGGAACTAGTTTTAAATGGTACCTCTTCTACGTTGATGTTTTCTTTGGCGCTGGTCTCGAACACTGGCACGCCCACAGATTCTCCAAACCTCATGGCGTCCTGCGTTTCCACCTTCCTCCTGGAGGGGTCGTCGCTCTTGTTTCCAACTGAGGGCACAACGAAATGTTACTGAATAGGCTTCTACAATTGACCTTTCGAAAAGACCCCTCCCCTTAGTCAAAGTTTGCTCCGTCCAGAAGTCGAGTTTATCACGGATCATAACGGGGAGGAAGCGCGTGCAAGTCACTCTGGAGCAACATCACCCAGATCGAGGGATATATATATTGACGTCTGGGTTCTGAATTTTTGAATGTCCACAAGGGGGTGCCACAGGGTTCAATATTAGGACCCCTCCTGTTTATCATGTATATTAATGAATTAGGACAAACTGTGTCTGACGCCAATATGCATTATTACACTGATGACACAATCATTTACTGTTTTGGATTGACCCCTGCTAATGCTGTAGAACAGAGGTCACTAAACGGCGGACTTTGGTCCGGACCCATGCGCCATCCGGACCCGAACTTTGGATGCGACCCTGAATCCCTTCAGACACGCAGCTGCATGTGCTCTCTCTCTCTCTCTCTGACTGCAGAGCGGTAAACTACAGCCCAGAAGAACAGAAAGAGAAAGTCCTACAACTTGGCTCCATGATACTTTTGAAATCATTAGAAATGGTTTCAGAATGACTGAATATCAAATATGCACACGCGGTCGTAATGCGCAAATAGCGCAGCCGTTTCCCGATCGGCAGCGAGCAGGTCTGAACCAGGGATAAACCTGGACTAAGCAGGGCTCAGTGTGTTGAACTGAGCAAAGAGGAGAAACGCATCACTGTCATATTATGTGCACACTGTGTATAATAGAGCTTATATGCATTCTGCTATTTAGGACCCAAAACTTAATTTCAAAGCAAAAAAACAATAACAGGATTCAATTAATTGCATTAGTTGCTTAAAAATACCTATGAAAAGACAAAACTAATGTTTTCAAACACTAAGAAGGTTCCTCAAACTATCCCCTTTAGTGTCCACTCGAGGGAAATGTCAGATGGTTCACAAGTACAAATGACTTAGTATTTTGCTTGATGACTCTTCAAGTCTCTTCATAAGATTGTCTATATGGGGCTTGAAAGTCAAACTCAAATTGGGCTTCATCTTACAAAATACATTTTGTTTTTTCTTTTGTGGCAAAAAAGCACCTTGTCACAACATTTTCATCTATTTCAGACTATGGAGACCTGTTGTGCATGAATGCCTCAGCTCAATGTCTCCATAAGACTGACACGGTTTATCAGCTTCTCTGAGGTTCATCAACTGTAGGAACTTGACCCATCATTGTGAACTGTATTCTCGAGTGGGACCACCTTCTTTGTCCTCATTTCTGGAGTCAGGTGCGGAAGTCGCGCAGCTCGTTTTGACCAGAGTTCCCCAGTTGTTTTCCCCAGTTGAGCGAGCGTTCATGTGTTTTCCCCACCTTGCCCTATTGATGACATCGTCTTTAATTTGAGTTGGAGCAGGGGCCGATACAACTCAATGGGAGAGACACAGTTTTGGAATGAAATGTTTAAATGTTTTCTCTGATCATTAACTGGATTCACAAACCTGCCACATTCGTCTTATGGCTCAAAGTCCTTTCATCTGACTAACATTAATCGTTTTGATCATCTTCACCTTTAGATGCCTTTACAAGACAGTCATGTGACCGTAGTTCATATGTGCTGAGAGAGAAGACGCTGGACTTTGTGACAGTTTTATGTGGATAAAGGTCCAGCCGTTACAAAGATATGAACCATAAACCAAGTCAGAAATGTCGGCCAATGAGAGAAGATTTTATTAAGCTAATGTTTACATGAATGACTAACCTAGAACATCCTGGAGCAAAGTAATCCGAGCTAAGCATGTGCTGCGCTCGGTAAATACATCTAATCACTAACCCGGAGTTCAGGTATGGCTTCTGGCTGATAATGAAAACAAACACCCGGGTAAGGACTTCCTCCTATTGAAAATAAAACATCCTTTCAAGTTTCGGTCACAAAAGGTCAAATTAACCTCATCCATGGACAGCAAAAAGCGCTCGGACCATTTTTGTTCTTTATCAAGAGGAGACTCACCCAGGATCTTGCAGACGTTGTCGCAGTTCTGGGAAATCTCGTTCAGCCACCGCTTCACGTTCACGAAGGACTCCGGGTTCGTCACGTCGTAAACTATAATGACTCCGTGTGTGTTTCTGTAATAACTGGACGAGAAAGGAAAGTAAGCATCAAAAGAGTGCGACTTCATGTGTCGCAGAGATGAATGATATTAATGGCCTTATTTATAGTCACAGTTTTAATTATCAGCATGGGAATTTAAAAAAAGTCAGGTCTGCACAGGAAAGCATTCGTTTTTAGTCTAAGCTGAACATTTAAAAGGTCTCTAAGTGGGAGCAACATCATCTAGCGCCCCCTTTGGGTTGGGTTTTAATCAGGCAGAAACATTTACCGATTAAAGAAGTCACAAAGGGCATAATATACGGCCATCAGGTGGAGCTGTTCCCCAAGAGAGTAGCAACAGAACAGCTCGCTTTTATTTCCCTTCAAAATAAAATGGCTCCCGATCGGCCATGGCCAGTAAACTGATGTGTGATGGACATTTTCCCTTTGGTTCTGACGCTGCTGCGGATTATTTTATCCCAAGAACGAGAAATTATCTGAACTTTTGTATCGCTATGATCGCTGCACAAGTGCCCGGATGTTGCTCCCGTCTTTCTTATGCACTTGTTTTTATTACAGCGTTTAAATGTAGGTAGCAGCAAGTCGAATTCATGCTTTTTCATTCCATTTTAAAGCAGTAACTCGTGCCCCTAGAGGCCATAAGCGCCACTGCAGGTGTCGTAGCATGTTGCGTTGTTTTACTCATTAATTGTCCGTGAGAGTAAATACTACGCTGACAGAAAAGACAAAGGGAGAGAGGGATATTGTTCATCTAATTATACAATGGAGATCATTCTTTTCACTCAAACTTGGCTGTAAATACTGTTTAAGTGGCGCTAGCCCACAGTTAGCTTTGCCCGTTAGCCTGTTAGCTTCTTCTTCATGATTCCATTAGTGTGTATTGGTGACTCTGACCCGGTGGCAGGAAAGTTGTAATTGTGGTTTTCTGACCAGAGACACCAGGGGGAGATGAAAGACCCCCAATCATCTCATTAACACTTGTATTTCCCCCAGAGGGACGACGGAAAGGATTTATTAAGGTAAACAAATTACTTAGTACTGCTTTAATGCCTGAAACCTAATATTTTCATTCCAGAAAAAAAAAAAATCTATGCATTCATCATTTCTTAACATTTGTATTCTTTCCAGTAAACAGAGGAATGATTGACAAATTACATTTTAAAACAAATCGAGACACAACGGAAAACTTGTGAGCAAAATGGGCAGAAAATTTACAGAAATGTTCAGCAAAACCACTAAGGCGTTTTTGTCCAGGTTTTTTGTGTTCTGTATTAGGTCGAGTAATGTGAGAGATTTAGATGAAATACCTGTTGGACTCAAATTAAATGACATTTAAGACTTTTATTTAGGGCTGCAACTAACGATTATTTTGGTAATCAATTAACCTACCGATTTTTACGATTAATCGCTTGGCTGTGAGTGATGTATGAAAATGTTTTTTTAAAATCACATTAAGCTAAAGTGGCACTGCTTGAGGACATGTTGATGGAGTAAACTTAAAGGGATATTTCAGGATTTTTGACATTGGGCCTCATTTCCTAGTTATCCAGAGTGTGTTGATGTCTGGAGATATTTTTTTCTTAAATTCATGCAGTTCTTATATTTGGAGAGTCTAGTGGCGCTAGGCTAGGCCAAGGCTAAAGCATGTCTATGGTATCAGTTAGCCTGCATTAAAAACCCACTCCACAGTGCACCTGAGGTAAATCACTTATAACGCCAGACTAACCATATAAATGTCTGTCGAGAAAATAGTCCCTCAAAATGCGGTAATTCATGTGATACAAGGTCAGTTATATTTCAAAAATGATTCTATTAACACAGACATTTATATGGTTAGTCTGGTGTTATAAGTGATTTACCTCAGGTGCACTGTGGAGTGGGTCAGACTGTTTTTAATGCAGGCTAACTGATACCATAGACATGCTTTAGCCTTGGCCTAGCCTAGCGCCACTAGACTCTTCAAATATAAGAACTGCATGAATTTAAGAAAAAAATATCTCCAAACATCAACAACACTCTGGATAACTAGGAAATGAGGCCCAATGTCAAAAATCCTGAAATATCCCTTTAATGTGAGTGCTTTTGGAGGCTTTTAGTGCCAATTCTGCTTTCTGATTGGACTAGAAAGCTATTTATGAAATGTTTTATGTACAAAACACTACATACCCTAACTCGGACAACAAAGTAGGTTTCCATGAAAAATAAAAAATGTTCATGTCATTTTTGCTCTATTTGAGTCTGTGTTTACTAGAAAACGATTAATCGATTACTAAAATAGTTGACAACTATTTCAATAATCGATTAGTTGTTTCAGCCCTACTTAATTTTGAGCAATTCATTCCATGACCTTTAATGGATTGTGAAACGATGAAATGGAATAGGAACTCTGGGCTGCCCTCGCTCTAAGGTCTGATCTGAAAGGCATTAATGGTCGTTTTTCTCACGTGGAGGTGATGGTCCGGAATCGCTCCTGTCCCGCCGTGTCCCAGATCTGCAGCTTCACCCTCTCCCCGTTTATATCCACCGTGCGGATCTTAAAGTCCACTCCGATCGTAGTGATGTAGCTGCCTGAAACAACAAAGACATGGGAATATTACCATCTTCCTCACTTCTTAAGCTTGTATTTGACTGTTCGAATCCGCTTCAAGTCTTGTGTCAATGGGCAGAGCAACCAAATGTTTTATTTATAAGAGTAACGTTACACTCCATGAAGTCATCTACAAATATGCACCATTTTCCTGAAGTTTATTGCTTTGCAGTTTTTTTTTGGCTTGACTTGATGAGTGGGTGTGTTTGAAATCTCTCCTGTCGACAAGTCCAGGCAGATCCCCCTCAGTCCGATCTCCTGCAGGAGCATCGCTGACAAACTCCATTACATTCCTTTGCATTTTCAAACAAATCACAGAGAAGATTGGTTGAGCCCAGACAATGCTGTTTTTACTCATCCTGAAGGGTTTTGTTAAAGCCACGGCAAAAAAAAAAGCAACTACAGTGCATCAGACAGTTACTACGACTTGCAACAATCAGGAGGGTGGAGCAGTGAAAACGTAATCACTAAATGGTACCACAGTGAGTGTAAGGAAATGTTTAACTCAAGTTTAATTAAAAACGGGTGTCATTGTGACATGTAAATGGAAAACAATCTCCCTCTCTCTTGCTACAGCTGCATTTTTTGCCTTTTTCTGCGAGCTGCATTCCCACATTGTTTTACTGGATACTTTTGTACGTCTTTGCCGTGTTTGTGTGGGGTTCATAATGGTCCTGAATAATCTTTTTCATCTTTTTCAAAGTAAACAGCAGCTTATCAGCTAAACCCATTTGAGGCCTACACATTTCTTCTTCCGAGACACTGAAGAGGCACCAGGAGCCCCCCACAGCTGCAACTAGGCCTGGGCCATGTCCCCTTAATTGGCAGTTGACGATGTTTACAGTGAACCATCGTGATGGAGGATGATATCGTCCAACTCTCATTATAAGCATTTTTTAAAGACATTTACACATACACATACATATATATATACATATATATACACACACACATATATATATATACACACACATATATATATATATACACACACATATATATATATATATACACACACATATATATATATATATATACACACACATATATATATATATATACACACACATATATATATATATACACACACATATATATATATATACACACACATATATATATATATACACACACATATATATATATACACACACACATATATATATATACACACACATATATATATATACACACACACATATATATATATACACACACACATATATATATATACACACACACACATATATATATATATATATATATATATATATATGCTGAATTTTATTTATGTAGGAAAAATGTGAGATTGCAGGATAAATGTTTCTAAACTAAACATGATCTGAACAGAGTCATGGAACACGAATTTTGCAACAGAAATGCGTTAAAACTCTTGCGGCGACGACTTATTCAGAGCGTCATCTGCTCCTCAATAACAAGGCTCTTATCACACTAATACAGCTGTAATTCGGAGCTTATCATTTGCCTTTGCTCAGTTTTAACGTAATGTTTAAGAAACATTACGGGTGAACGGGACAATATTTAGAAGTTTCCGTCGTAGCCTACGTTATTGAAGCTGCTCCACGCGCCGCCCGGTCGTATAGCCTCGTACCTCCGCGCCTCTTTCTCTCCTCTCTCCGTCCTTCGTGAGAACATCCAAACCCATGCGCTCTCAGCTCTGATGTGAGATCCATCGCGGCATTTTAAAACTGTTTAGTTTCCGTACGAAAAGCGAAACCACGCGGTGTTAAACAGTAGCTGCTTTTAGAGAGAGAGCCCCGCGCGTCAGAAATAGAGCAGTGCTGCGTCTTTATTTTAATAATTACGGCTAACACATCATGTCTTCGGGCTTCTGGTAGGCTACTTAAACTAGCGTGCATATTAGCTAAATTAAAGATTTAATTTACAGTGCAATCCCAGCAAAGTTTGTAGGTTTACAAGGCCCACAGAAGATCAGCGTGTGTTTCTGACAGGAGGGGCGTGGCATCACGATGGTTGCTTTCCATCGTGATGGACGATGATATCGTCCCAACCCTAGCTGCAACACAGAGGGATCACAAGAGGAGCTACAGGAAACAAGGGACAAACGAGGAGGTATCCGGGCAAGACTCACAGCTAAGCCACACATGCCTTCTATTGTTCTGGCTAATGGACGTTCACTGGAGAATAAAACAGATGAACTGCTAAGCTCTTCTCAGAAGATGGTGAAAGACTGTTGTGGAGCAGAGGGAGCTGCGCAGGAGGAAGAGGAGCTGACTAGTGCAGGACACCACGCTCTGAAACGGGGACAAACCCAGGAGGCGCTGCACCGTTTCAGAGGATCAGAGGAGACTGAAGGCAGCCAGGTTTCCTCCGGATGCTTCGGTTTCCCCGACCTCCAAAGACATGCTGGTCAGGTCGGCCCGCAGCGGCTCAGGACTAACACCTGAACACTGTTTTGTTGTACACTTGTACAATGACAAATAAAGCACTTACTTAAAAGTTATCAATTTTTTGTTTTTTAGGTTAAACAAAAACTAAAATGGTATGACACTTTAAGCTTTTGTCACTTAAAGCCTGACTGAGTTAATTTATTTTTGCCACCTCAGAGTTTGCTGTAAACGCAGCAAAAGCAAAACACAGACGTTGTTGTGTCTTTACCTAAAGTTTTATAGAGCCATGGAAGATAGAAGTAGAATCTAAACTAGTGCCATTTATTTTTTGGGGCGGTCACTCCTCCTTCACTTTGGGGGGCGTGAAACAGGCACATAATTAAATTGTTTGAACAATTCGGATACAAAGGAGGGATTGTTAGAGCTAGAATTGAGTTTGGGCCAAAACAACAAATGTCACTGAACAGGAAAAATCAGGAACTCAAGCTTTAAAGATTTACCCAATAAAAGGTTTCTCTCGAGCTTTGAAACGCCTTCAAAATAATATCACTCTTTACGGTTTACTGTTGTGAAACTACTCTTACGCTTGTAAAATGCAACACATTATCATCATTATGACGCCAAAACTGCCAACAATAAAACTGAAAATAAACACCTCCGCAAACAATGGAAGGAGGAGGTTTTCGTCCCAACTGTCGGAATAAGTTTCAGTTTAATTTCACAGGTAAATACATCCACACACGAAACCGTTTTGATTTAATTCCAAACTCACCTGAGAAGGAGTTGTCAGCGAAGCGGAGGAGGAGGCTGCTTTGCCCACGTCTGAAACACAAGATAACCAACGCTGATGAAAGAGAAACCGGTTTGTCCATAAAGTCACAGGCCTGAGGGGAAATCACGCCCGACTCACAAAACGTTTCCCCTAAAGTCGTGTTTAAGAGTCACAGCTACAAACAGGGCGGTTCAGGGTCCAGTCATTTCATTTTTCTGTTATACTGTCAAATAAACGAGGATCATTGGAGGATTGTTAAAGGGGGGGTATTATGTAAAATCGACCTTTTCAAGCTTTATATCATGTTATTATGTCATTCCCTCATTAAACACATGCCTGGAGTGTTGCCTTGGCTCATTCACATATTTTTGAGTAATCAGTAAAAACTTAGACGGCAGCCATTTTAGGTGTAGCTATGCCTCAGTCCTCCTAGGAACGCCCCCACCTCCTGGAGACGCCTCTGGACCTTTCGTCACCAGCCAAGCCACCAACCACTGCTCCTCAGCTCAGCAGAGCCCCCTCCCCGCACAGTAGTGTTGTTTAGATGCCACAGCAGTGTGCTGAAGGGGGCGTGTCGGAAAGCTTCTTAAAGAGACAGAGGCCTATTTCAAGACGTTCAGTACAACCATTTTGAGAGAGCAATTTTATTCAAGGCAGTTATTTTAATTTACTGCATATACAGACCAACAGAAGGTTACGTCATCATTGTAGTATGCTATAGACTGGTGCTATGTGATTGAAAAAAGCATAATACCCCCTCTTTAAAAGATCAGCTGCAGCCGGGATTTGGTGTGAAGTTTATAAACAGATGAATGGGTTTTTGACCAAACTTATTTTCCAAGAAAATTAGATTTAAATTTAATGAATAGTATCCGTTTTGTTATCATTTTATTTCAGTGAAGCAGTGGTTTTAATGAAGAAATGTCGGGCAGAAAAGTTTATTTGAATTTTTAAGCTACAGACAGGAAATGACATAGATAAAAGGTAAAAGTTCACAGCCGTTTGACTCATTTCCCTTTGACATAACATGGTTGGCACGGCAACAGTTTAAAATAGTTTGCCTCCAACTATGTCACTTACTGTCAGTGCCCAATAAGGAAGTGAAACTATAAATTCGTGTCTCCCACAAGGCAAATGACCATATTTGGATTACAGTGTCATCTCGGAAGCCTTACTTGCTACACGTTGATACCAAACAGGTCAGTATTGTGACTGAATAAGCTTAAGACCAGGGAGTGCTGCCATGTTGGAGCGATTTCCAGCGACAAAACATCATAAAATGAGCATCGTAAAGGGAGCGTTTACTCTGACATTAAAACTAAGACGTTAAAGGGATATTTCGGGATTTTTGACATTGGATAACTAGGAAATGAGGCCCAGAGTGTTGATGTCTAGAGATATTTTTTCTTAAATTCATGCAGTTCTTATATTTGAAGAGTCTAGTGGCGCTAAGCTAGGGCAAGGCTAAAGCATTTCTATGGTATCAGTTAGCCTGCATTAAAAACAGTCTGACCCACTCCACAGTGCACCTGAGGTAAATCACTTATAACACCAGACTACCCATATAAATGTTTGTGTTAATAGAATCATTTGAACCATTTTGCATTAAGATAACTTATATTTGAGCAGCATCAGCTTTGTGGCTGTAAGCTAACGCAGCGGCGGAGTGATCTGCGAGAAAATAGTCCCTCAAAATGCGGTAATTCATGTGATACAAGGTCAGTTATATTTCAAACATTCTATTAACACAGACATTTATATGGTTAGTCTGGTGTTATAAGTGATTTACCTCAGGTGCACTGTGGAGTGGGTCAGACTGTTTTTAATGCAGGCTAACTGATACCATAGAAATGCTTTAGCCTTGCCCTAGCCTAGCGCCACTAGACTCTTCAAATATAAGAACTGCATGAATTTAAGAAAAAAATATCTCCAGACATCAACAACACTCTGGATAACTAGGAAATGAGGCCCAATGTCAAAAATCCTGAAATATCCCTTTAAATGGAAAAACTAGCTAAATCTCGACCTTGCGGGATAAATCAGTGTTTTCACCTGCAGCATTAAATTTGAGCAGCAGCTTCCCCTTTTGTTGTTCATAATAAACACTTCCTCTGGGATCACGGTGTCATGTGTTTATGTCTAAGTGACACATTTTCCTCCACACTTCATAGATGCGCTCTATAAAAAGCTCCTCAGCTGACTGTGCTTTTCTTCTACTCCTTTCTTCTTTGTCGAGAGGCTTCTTAGAAGAATAAGATGCTTATTATGGCTGGAGCAAACAATCACAATCCAGTAAAACTGCGATTGTAGCGGTCTGGCCAAAACGGACAGCGCTCTATAGTCCACCCGTCTCTCTGGGCGTCATCGAGAACAAAACACGCTCTTCCCAAACGCACTTCAGGAATATTTGGATGAGACAATGGAAGCCTTGTGTGTTAACCTCTTAACCCCCACCTGAACCGAGCACTCCAGTTCAGCTTTACCCAAATCTAAAAGCTTCTTGGAAAAATAAAAAATAAAATAGAGGCGAAAACGTAGCTAAAAGTGATGAAAAGGCAACAAAAGAGCGACACAAACGTGCTGGAAAAGTAACAATAAAACGCAACAACAAAAAGTGTCAAAAAAAACAACAACAAAGAACAACAAAAGAGACAAAAAATATGCATGAGACCCATGTATGTTCATTAACATGCACTGTCCAGACCAAATAAACCAATAAATAAAATGGACAAAAATGTGCCAGAAAAGCAACAATAACGCAATAAAAAATGCGACAAAAAATTGCTAAAAACGGGGCGACGCAACAAAAAGTTACAATCTGTTTGTAGGCCTTAGCTTTCAAATGAGGCATTACACTGGCCCTTAGGCTGTAAATTCTCCAGTCATTATACCATGGTCTGGGTGAATACTCGATTCTGATTGGCTGGAAGGTGTCCATTAAAAAGTAATAATGTACACCAAAAACTGTTAAATCACATTCACTCCACTGCAGCTGTTTCCATAGTAACGGTAAACAATTGAGATGGAACTAGTTTCAGGTAAAACTGATTAAAAAAGGGAAATAACTCCTGCCCAGGACTTAAAAAAATAACAGGTCCCAATGAACAGTTTCAGTTTGCCGGACCATGGTATAAGCGGGATAATGCACCATTATCAGAATAACTGGACAGTTATTTCTGATAATGGACACCTCGTCGTGCATTATCCCTTACTTAAAGGAACAGGCCACAGTTTTTCCATACGACGACGACGTATCAGTTTTATATAACGCTTTTCTGGACACTCAAAGACGCTTTACATTGCATTCATTCACCCCATACTCGGTGGTGGTAAGCTGTCCTAGACTGACGGAAGCGAGGCAACCAGTCTGCGCCATCGGCCACGCCATCGCCCCACCTCACCTCACTCCACCTCACTCCACCTCACTCCACCTCACTCCACCTCACCTCACTAGGCTTCCTGGTGTTATCAAACTGTCTCCCATCCAAGTACCGACCAGGCCCTTCCTGCTTAGCTTCCAAGGTCTGACGGGATTGGGCAGAGCGAAGGCGGGACGGCCACCTGGTGATATGTTCTTACCTGAGCTTAGACAAGTTGATTCGTACCTGACTGGTCTTTGTGCCCGTGGAAGAGCTTGGTCGCTTCTAACTTCACCCCGTTTGGAGCTATAGGAATATACTGGGAGAGGCCAAATGCTAACAACATCTTTGGTCTTTTTGCGTGACTGAGCGCACGCACAAAGACCAGACCGGTACGTATCAACTCGTCTAAGCTCAGGTAAGAACTAAGTATGGAAAAACAGTGGCCTGGTCCTTTAAGCTTTTACGATTCAGGTGATGCTGAACTGGAGGAAATGCGTTCAGTTAAGGTGGGGGTTAAGAGGTTAAAAGGAAACTGGAGGAACCACATTCTTTATAAAATCCTTCCCCTTATAGTCCGGTTCACTATGTAATTTCGCCGGATATCAAAACCATACATTTTTTAAAACAATGTTTCGATTTGCTCTAATATGTAAGGTGAAAAAAGGTGCGATAATAGAGATAACATTTATATGGGGAGTAAAAAAACTGAGTTTGGTGGAAATTTACAACATTTGGTAGAAAATTCCATTTGGTCGTTCCAATCAAAAAAAAGTTTCTCATGTAGTTACCATAGCGACGACCAAAACTCCCTCTTTACTCTAATGGAAAAATGGTATAATTGCACAATTTTACCAAATGACCATTGCAAATGGAAACATTGTTTTTCTCATCGCTTATGCCATAAGGTTTCCAAAAATATGTAGTTTTCATACTTTCCACGAAAATCCCACAAACAGTGGAAATGTAAAGAGAGAACCGGACTATTGCCTTCAAAGCCCTCATTAACCCGGTCCCTCCATGTGCCCACTCCACCCCCTGCCCTGGTGACTCGGTCAATCGTTCAGCCCTACTTAACAAATTGCTGTTGGTTTTACGCCGTGTTTGTCCCCAAGCAACGTCTTACAGGAAAAGGGAAACTGAAAATGTGTCGCTAAAGTAAAGTGGGATTCATTTCGATTCATATTTTTAATTGCATTAAACCATATGTAAATAATTAATCGGAAATTAATCGAAAAAAGTCCCAGACCTAATTAATAACTATTGTGCAATTATAGGCTTCAACTGCGTTTGAGACCTCAATTTAGTTACACAAACGTTTGTTATTTAAATCTATCAAATAATAGGCATCATTGTGTGTCAAAAAACAAAATAAAAAAGGTGTGATTTTGACCATTGTGGCTCATAATAATTGTCCTAATGTTTTAAAGCAGTACTAAGTAACTTGTTTACCTTAATAAATCCTCTCCGTAGTCCCTCTGGGGGTAATACAAGTGTTAATGGGATGATGGGGGGTCTTTCATCTCCCCCTTGTGTCACCAATACACACTAATGGAATCACGAAGAAGAAGCTAACAGGCTAACGGGCAAAGCTAACTGCGGGCTAGCGCCACTTAAACAGTATTTACAGCCAAGTTTGAGTGAAAAAAAATATTCCATTGTGTAATTGGATGAACAATATCCCTCTGTCCCTTTGTCTTTTCTGTCAGTGTAGTATTTACTCTCACGGACAATGAATGAGTAAAAAAAACGCAACATTCTACGACACCTGCAGTGGCGCTTTTGGCCTCTAGGGGCAAGAGTTACTTAGTACTGCTTTAATGATATTTTTGTGTTATTTTGTGCAACTCGAAAAGTGCAATGTGAACGGATATCATTTTTTTAAAGCATAATTGCCATAATTTGCCAGAAAAACAGCGGAATTCTCCCAAACACAGGAAGTAAAAGCACTGACTGGAGTCTCCGATGATGAGCAGCTTGAAGAGATGGTTGTAATCCTTCCCCGCCATTTGCGCCGCCGCGTCAGTGCAGAAATCTCATGGGGTTTTCCCGCTTCTCCCGCCGCTCTCAAGTCGATATCAGCAGCTTCTCGCGCCACGATTCGCCCGGAAACACGTCGCGCTATTCCCGATCCGACATGGCGGCATTTCCAGAGCAGAGAGTTTTCAGTGTTTTTCACAGACTTTGGGCGGTTGAGTGCTGTTTGCTGTTTGTGTGATTCATTCTCAGAAGCTCAGACTCGCTCCATGACTCGGCTGTGGGTATTTCCACTCCGGCCGTACGTTCCAGTCCGTCAATGCAGAGTGGAAAATCTCTCCCCTGTTTCCCCCCCTTGAAAGCTTTGAAAGTCGTAACAGGGCGGTCATGTGATGCGTTTACTGTCCGGCTCTTTTTGTAAACTTCCTGTTTTGGGCGGCAGATCAGTAGGTCACATTTACGAGCCTCGTCACATTTGAAAATGCAGCACTTTCACTTCTGCTTCCTCTGCTCCAGTTTTAAAAGACGCTGCAAAAGAGAGACAGGAAAATAAGGCAAGAATTAGTCTCAGTTTAGTTTAGTTTATTTATTTGTTTGAGCAGTTAACCTGCTCAAAGGGAGTGGGCTGAAGCCAAAGGCTTATAAGCGTCCACCCCAAAATAAAAATAACAACATACATTTAATATTTACAAGGTAGCAAATCATAAACAAACATAGGGCAAAGTAACAATCAGTCAAACAGTCTCAGAAAAACACTTCAATCCAGAAATAATCTTACATACAGTCGTCACTTAAATCGATTATAAAGTATATTAACAATACTGTATGATGGGGAAATAAAGTGTAATCGAAGTGCAAATGGCATAAAATGAGGTATTTGTTGATGTTTACAAACCAATTATTTTTATTTGGTGGATAATTCAAACACAATAACAAGCTACTTCCGGGTCCAAACTGTTTAGAGCTCCATAAACAAAGCAAAAAACACCACTTTATCGGAATCTCCTGCTGAAATAACAACAGATAAAAAGCCGATATATATTTCTATATTTAAAATAAGCCCTCACTGTGTATGGAAAAAATTATGTTATATTTCTTTGCAATCAGATGTTTGAAAGAGCCTGTAGTCGGCTCTACAGCAGGTTTAAAATCAGCAAAATCACTCATCGTGAATAGGGCTAAAGCTCCACTGGACCCGGAAGTGGAGCGATATCATCACTTCACTTCTGCATTTTCTCCAGTTCAGTTTTGCCCAAATCTAAACGGTTACAGTCTATAGGCCAGTGTAACGCCTCATTTGAAAGCCAAGACCTACAAAACTGCTCCTCACATTGTGGTCACTTTTTTCATTGCTTTATTGTTATGTTTTTGTCACACATTTGTCGTCACTTTGTTGCATTTCATCCTTGTTTCCGTCTCATCTTGTCGCTATTTTGACACTTGTTTTTTCAAAAGGCTTTTAGATTTAGGTAAAAGACAAACTGGGGAAAATGTGCTCGGTTCAGGCGAGGGTTAAGAATCGAATCTTTTCGAACTTCACAACAGCCTGGGACCATGGCCGAAATCTTCGCATGGATTTGGGACCAATCACAGAACGAGGAGGGACGGCAAGACAATGACGCTCTATTTGACATACGGAAGCTTGTAGTTTGTTTAGGGATAAAAAACAATATTTACGGATCCAACATGAAAGCAGCAGACGCGATGACCTCTTTCGATCAAGCTTTAGAACATTTTCACAATAGTTTAGCTCGAAAGTTTACAGTGGGTACGTCATCTGATACGATGATACGATTGCTATGGCTACGTGCAGACGCATGACAGACATTCGTAGCGCCCAATAAACGGCTATGGACAATCGTAAACCACACCTCTCCTACGAGAAGATGAATTGGTGGTCCCCAGACTAAATATCACTTGTGATTTTAGTCTGGCGTTAGCCAGGCTAAGCCGGTGGTTAACAGTTAAATCGATAATCTCCAGAGATGATACTTTTTTACTACAAGTTTAATAATTCTACACCGGACAGACTAATATATGTGACAGAGCTGGCTTTACGGTTTTGAGAATAAATAAGGACCTGAGGCATGATTTAAACTTCTCTTAAATGTAGCCTTTTGAATGTTTGACCACTGATATGTGGCCCGCCACACCATGTACAATTCAATATGTGGCTCGCAAGGAAACCGTTTGGACACCCCGGATATAAAATATCAAGAGAACGATATAAATCGACAAAACATGGGGAAAATTCAAATGGTTTTAAAAACAACAACAAAAAGCATTTGTGACACATATTTGACTGAAGCATGATGTTTTGCAGTTTTCAAAGCATCGACCTGTTTATCCTCTGCTGCACCTCTTCACTGCTGTCGCTGCCACGGCAACCAATAGCATGCGGTTACGCACACGCGCAGAAGAGCGCGAGGTAGAGGAGCTCGTCTGAGACTGACGTGAGTTCGGGATGAAGATGCCACAGATGAACGGGACGTTAGTGTTTGACCACTTTTATCTGGTGGCTTTGCCGTGTTGTTGTTAGCGCCGTGCTAAGGAATGCTAGAAGCCTATGCTACATCCTAGTTCATCCGAGACGTGAAACCCGAGCCTTTCCTCGCACAGACCATCAACTCAAGCGTCAAGAGAAGCTTCATTCTTTTTAGCGTCTGCCCCTGAAGTCTGCACACGTTTATGCTGCTGTAGCGAGCGTAGCATTAGCCACGATCTTTGTTCTGATTCCAGTCAAAATCAGACGATTATATCACACCTACAGTTGATCACAGTTTACACCAGTGTCCAAACATTACACCCGTATAACCATGATGTATGTTTACATCCCAAATGTTTCACTATTATAGGGCTGTAACAACTAATCCATTCATCAACAACTAGTCGATTATATTGAAATAGTTGAAAACTATTTTAGTAAATCGATTGATCGTTTTCTAGTAAACACAGACTCAAATAGAGCAAAACTGACAGGAACATTTTTTTTTTTTTCATGGAAACCAACTTTGTTTTTCCAGTTAGGGTCTGTAATGTTTGTACATTGAACATTTCATAAATATCTGTCTGTGTCTCATCCAATCAAAAAGCAGCACTAAGCTCCTCCAAAAACACTCACTTTAAGTTTACTCCATCTCAAGCGGCGCCACAAAAAAATTCACGATTAATCATAAAAACAATCTGTAGATTAATCGATTACCAAAATCATCATTAGTTGCAGCCCTACACTATTAATATGCACTGTCCCCAATCAATCAATGAATAAAGGTTAATAAAAGTTCAAATAAAGTGCGGAGTAATTTATAATAAACAAAACTGTACAATTTTATGTTCAAACTCTTCTTTTGGATTACAGTGTTTATGATCATGATGCCAAAAGTATACATTTTATTTATAATTGTACTGTTTGTTTTCGAGCCCCAGTCCTTCAAACCTTAAAGCAGATCAACACTGAAACTACTTCCTGCTCTTAACTCTCCCACAGAAGAGCACAGTGAGGTTGTGGCCTCTCTTGTGCGTCGTCATCCTGTATTCCACACAAACGGGCCCGCGGGTCAATCATCTTGAATTTGATCACTTTCTTTTCCCCGGCCCCTCCCTCCCTCCCTCCCTCCCTCCCAGGACAGCTGAGTCACCGCAGGACGTCCTCATTTATCCGTCAGGCGCCACACGCATCTGAAACTAAGCTCAAAAGGCACAGCAGCAGCAACAAGAGACGTCAATATTAGAGGGATTTACAATTAACCATTACCTGGGAATACGCTGCACTGAAAGGATATGTTTCCACTTAAATTCGACTTTGACGGTGACCAAACCAGGGACAGTTTCCACGAAAACAGGAAGACGCCAAACGAGCTACTGCCCCTCTGACCGCGACAGCAGAAAAACCTGGAAACCTCTTCACAAACCACCTTGTTCACACTCAAAGCAACATTAAAATGAAATTAAAAATATTGTATCACAATTTGGGATATGCAGTAAGTCACTCTGACTAAGAATATTTTTTTCCTCCGCAGGAAATATGAAACTTATACAGTAGTGTTCAAAATAGCAGCAGTCCAACATGACTAACCAGATTATTCACAGTTTTCGGTATAAATCATAGAACTACATGGACAACAATTTACCAGTAGGTGCAGTAGATGCTTAGAAACACAGACAGACCCAGCATTCATGGTATGCATGCTCTTACTTCTGTGTAGTTGAATATTCAATTGAAAGGGGTGTGTTAAAAATAATAGCAGTGGGGAGTTTAATTGCTGAGATCAATCATTCTGTGGAAAAACAGGTTTTGTGGACTGATGGAAGTAAGATTGCTCTTTTGGGTCCAAGGGCTGCAGACAGTTTATCAGACGACCCCATACTCTGAATTCAAGCCATATTCAACTCTGAAGACAGTGAAGCATAGTGGGGCAAGCATCATGATATGGGCATGTTTCTCCAACTATGGTGTGGGGCCTATTTATCGAATACCAGGGATCATGGGTTAGTTTGGATATATCAAAATACTGGAAGAGGTCATGTTGCCATATGCTGAAGAGGAAATGCCCTTGAAATGGGTGTTTCAACAAGACAATGACCCCAAACACACCAGTAAGCTAAATCTTTGTTTCAGACCAAGAAAATTAATTTTATGGAGTGGCCTGTCCAATTCCCAGACCTGCAGTTTCTGATAAAAAACCAAGGAATTGTGGAATATTGTCAAAGCATCTTGGGCTGGAATACCTGTTGACAGGTGCCAGAAGACTCTATGCAACACTGATGTGAAGCAGTTCTAATAAACTGTGGTCATACAACTAAATATTAGTTATTGATTCACAGGAAAGCTAAATCCTATGGAGAATTTCTTTTTTATGTAGTACATATTGAGCTTGTAAAGACAAATGCTGACACTGCTATTTTTTTGAACAGCCCAATGTTCATTTTTTAAAATGTTCCACAAAGTACTTTATACATTTCTCTTCATGTTTTGATTTAGAAAACCATGGGCAATGCTTCAAATGCATCGAAATGAATCTATTATGAAGATTTTGTGCTTAGCCAACGTTTTTAAACACACTGCTATTATTTTGACCACAACTGTACATGTACAAAACTTCAGTTTAACCTCTTAATCCCCGCCTTAACCGAGCACATTTTCTCCAGTTCAGCTGTCACCAAATCTAAACGTTCAGAGCCTATAGGCCAGCGTACCGCCTCATTTGAAAGCTAAGACCTGGACTCAACTTATAAAGCGCTTTACAGTAAGGAACCAGTCACCCATTCACCCTCTCATTCATACACCAATGTACGCAGACACTGGAGGCAAGTAGGATAATAATAATAATAATAATAATGCATCGGTTTTATATAGCGCTTTTCTGGACACTCAAAGACGCTTTACATTGCATTATTCATTCACTCCATACTTGATGGTGGTAAGCTACTATTGTAGCCACAGCTGCCCTGGGTAGACTGACAGAAGCGAGGCTACCAGTTTGCGCCATCGGCCCTCCGACCACCACCAACCACTCACTCACTCACTACATTCGCTAGGCTTCCTGGTGTTACCAAACGGTCTCCCATCCAAGTACTAACCAGGCCCTTCCTGCTTAGCTTCCAAGATCTGACGGGATTGGGCATAGCAAAGGCGGTATGGCAACAAAGGATGAAGTGTCTTGCCCAAGGACACAACGACAGTGCGCATTTGCGGGAGCTGGGATTCGAACCCACCACCTACCAAACTGATCGGAACTTTTTTGTCGCGTTGTTGCCGCTTTGTCGCATTTTTGTCGAGTTATTGTTTTTTTCATCACATTTTTGTCACCCTTTCTTGTTGATTTTTTGTTGTGTTACTGTTGCTTATCCAGACCGTTTTGTCACTCTTTGCCATTTTTTGAAGTTTTTTGTTGTCGCATTTTTCTTAAATCGCTTTTTTGTTGAGTTTTTGTTCTCGTCTGTGTCACATTTGTGGGGTTTGTCACTTTTTTTTTCATCACTCTTTAGTCGTGTATTTTTGTTATTGTGTTATTGTTTCATTTCTGGCACATTTTTGCAGTTTTTTGCTTTTAGATTTGGGTAAAGCCAATCTGAAGAAAATGCGCTCGGTTCCTGTGGGGGTTAAAGGGATATTTCAGGATTTTTGACATTGGGCCTCATTTCCTAGTTATCCAGAGTGTTGTTGATGTCTGGAGATATTTTTTTCTTAAATTCATTGCAGTTCTTATATTTGAAGAGTCTAGTGGCGCTAGGCTAGGGCAAGGCTAAAGCATTTCTATGGTAACAGCTAGCCTGCATTAAAAACAGTCTGACCCACTCCACAGTGCACCTGAGGTAAATCACTTATAACACCAGACTAACCATATAAATGTCTGTGTTAATAGAATAATTTTAACCATTTGCATTAAAATGACTTATATTGAGCAGCATCAGCTTCGTGGCTGTAAGCTAACGCAGTGGCGGAGTGATCTGCGAGAAAATAGTCCCTCAAAATTGCTGTGAGCGGCTCAGCTCTCCTAAGACATTATTGTAACTTTACCGGGAGAGGGTACGTCTCCAGCTCGTCTCCATGGAGATGTGACTAAAGCCAGATTTTGAGATTTAAATAGGTTCGGTTCTCATCCAAATCCATTCTCCGATTACCCCACGAAGCTGATGCTGCTCAAATATAAGTTATTTTAATGCAAAACGGTTATAATTATTCTATTAACAGACATTTATATGGTTAGTCTGCTGTTATAAGTGATTTGCCTCAGGTGCACTGCGGAGTGGGTCAGACTGTTTTTAATGCAGGCTAACTGATACCATAGAAATGCTTTAGCCTTGCCCTAGCCTAGCGCCACTAGACTCTTCAAATATAAGAACTGCATGAATTTAAGAAAAAAATATCTCCAGACATCAACACCACTCTGGATAACTAGGAAATGAGGCCCAATGTCAAAAATCCCGAAATATCCCTTTAAGTTGTAATTTTCCCACTTTGCTGAAAAACAAATGGCCAACGTTGGTTTTAAATTGAATGGAACGTACATGCTGAAAAGTAAAATGTCACTAAAATATCATTATCACAATATTGCACACCTCGGATATCACCATTTTTATCAATAACATGTGGCTCTACAAGAAGAGACTAGTTTTCCACGGGCTTCCCTTGGTGCTTTTAAATCAGGGTTGTTCCGATACGATACTGGTAGCAGATTTTATGCCAATACCACAGATACTATCACAAGGGCGTAGGTTTGGCGTCAATACTTCTTTGTGTCATTGCGTCACAAAATAACGGCTCCATCCATTTTAGGAAGTCCGATATTTGCGGAAACACGTCTTTGACACATTGAGGAAGTTTAAAAAGATACATTTCAACATAGAATTAAACACCAATGTAGCTTTTATTCAGAGGATTCTCTACTTTTGACCTGTTCTTTGAGTGTTTGTGATTATAACATCTTAAAACCGCCCTTACCCAACGGGATTACCCAAATCTAAAAGCTTCTTGACTGAAAGACCTACAAAAGTGATCTCAACTTTTTTTGTCACATTGAGTCGCATTTTGGACATGTATTCATCGTGTTTCCGTTGCTTTTTTTATGCCGTTTCATGTTTGTTGCTTTTCCGTCGTGTTTTTGTCCACAGCCTGAAAGCTCATCTGAAAGTTTTGAGCTACAAAACTCATTTAAACTTTTTGTCACATTTTGCCACGTTTAAAGGGATATTTCAGGATTTTTAACACAGGGCCTCATTTCTTAGTTATCCAGAGTAGGGATGGGTATCATTAAGGATTTATCAATACTACTACTACTACTCTTATCGATCTGGTACTTTAAAAAAGAAAAAAAAAAAAACTTCGATTGAGGCTACTGTATAAGTAGTCATTAATCCTTGGCCTACATTTATTTTTTATTACACTACATGTTATTTCCAATTTGCTCGTACACTTAATATATAGGAGTTAAAATACTTCACTTACTTTACTATTTTTTAAAATAATTATTATAATTTAGTAAATCAAGGCTGTTGGTTAGATTTGGCTGTAGCTCTGGGGACTGAGTTAAAATGAAAACTAGACTCGAGTCACTTCCTGGCTGAATGGAGGAACCCTGCCTACCGGATTGACAACAAGGACTAGACGGTCTGCGATCTTGGCCCGTCTGCTTCAGGGACTCCATCGGCCCTGGGTCTCTATAGCCTGTCCGTCCATGGGAGTGGATCTCTCCATCTGTGGTTCTCCCCAAGGTTTCTCTTTTCTCCCACTGGGTTTTTGAGTTTTTCCTTGCCGCGCTGGAGAGTCTAAGGACTTGTCTGATGATGCTGACAAACAGTAGAACGTTGTATGCCCAGGCAAACACGCTGGCGCGTAAATTTGTTTTTTGTACGGACAAAGTGAAAATGATGTTGTTCAAATCATATTGTACTCCTCTGTACACAGCGCACCTTTGGTCGAACTATAAAAAAAAAGGAACATTGCAAAGGTTGCAGGTGGCCTATAACGACACTCTGCGTGAGCTTCTCACCTGTAGTGCCGTTCGCTATTAGACGAGAATGTGGAGGCACTGGTATAACTGTCTATTTAAAAAGTGACTGCAATTTTTTTTTATTTTGGTGTTGTTTATGATGTCGCTCTGTCTCTTGGACCTTGAGTCTGTAATAAAGTTGAATAGGCTATATGCGCGCGAGCGTCACGTGACTTCCGAGTGGAGTAGTCGTTTGCGTTTCCTGTCTATTATTTCCCTATGAGGTTTTGTCTAAAAAAATAAATAGCTGAAGATTCCATGGCAGACAGTGAGTTACTGGTGGACAGTCACTAGCATGTTAAAAACATCACATCTGGAGCAAAACATTCACTGGAGGAAACTTCCGTGCTCATTACAGTAAGTGTTTTTGTCTTGAAGCTAACGGCTAACACGAATTAAAAATGAAAATTGCTACAAGATTTTAAACGAGCCTGCTCAAAAAAATAATCCGCCTGTCTTTAGTATAAATACTTTTAGACGTTTAATTTTTGAGGTGGTGTTTTTTGATACTAGCCGTTAGCGCTAAGATAAAAAGTCCTACCTAGACAAACACAGACGTTTCCTGCAGTCAAGAATTTACATCCAACGTAATGTTTTTAACACGTAGCGAGGCACTTCGGATCAATATCTCACTGTCAGTGATGTTTCCTTTAACTATTAATTTTTTTAGACAAGACCTCATAGGGAAATAACGGACACAGGATACGGGAGCACCGACTTAGGATCCCCTTGGAAGTCACGTGTCATTTGCATAGAGCCTATACGTTTGTTAAGTGGTGACGTCACAGCTCTACTTCCGGGTCCGTAGATCTGTGAGAAACTACAAAAAACTCTTTAATACCACAATCAATATTTCTGAAATTCAACAGAGAGTTACTGAACATAATTATTTATCAGGCCCATTAGCCAAAAATGCTGAACCTACTGCTATAAAAGTAATATTTACCAAAATCGCTACATCCGGGTTAGCAGAGAAAAATGCTAACGGCGCAGCAGCTCCGCTAAACCCGGAAGTAGCGACTTTGGTAAATATTACTTTTTTAGCAGTAGGTGCGGCATTTTTGGCTAATGAGTCTGAGAAATAAGTAGCTTCAGTAACTCTCTGTTGAGTTTGTTGTTGTTTTTCCCATATTTTGCGGAAGCGGCAGTCGTGACGTCACACTTAACAAACGTATTGAAAAGAGCGACAAAAAACGTGACGAAAACACAAGAAGCTAAAAAAAATAAAATGTAACAAAAAACGCGGCGACAACGCAACTAAAAAGTTAGGTTCACTTTTGTAGGCCTTAGCGTTCAAATGAGGCGTTACACTGTTGCTCTCCAGTCGAGAAGCCGTAGATTTGGGTATAGCTGAACTGGAGAAAATGCACTCGGTTAAAGGTTCATTTAGTTATAGTATCATTTTATTCGGTAAAAACATCAGTTAGATTAAAATTACGACGAAATATTTTAGTCGTTTACAAAAATGCGTAAGGTCTGCGTAGTATTTGGCAACTGGTTAAAGCGGTTGTACGTGAGTCGATCTCCTGCCCCAGGAAATCATATGATACGGCGTCCCACTGCGCGATAACCTTTGCGCCATCTGCCTAGGACTCACCTCGTCTGCGAACCCACACTCGCCTCCCGTAACAATACCTGCGCGTTTTTACTTTCGATTTACAACAATGCGTGTTATTTTAGCGACGGATACAAGTTGCAGCTGCCCACGTTGATCCCAAGACATTCCCGGTCAGCGCTGTGGGCGGTGAGGCATGTTTTGGGAAAGTTCTTTCGTGAAACAAGACCGACAACAACGACGACACCTGGTTGGTGGAGAAAAGCCCCGGGACGGTCTCGAAAACGCCCTAAAAAAACACCGCGTTGTCCATTGTGTGCGTGTAAATAAAGCGATAGACTAACCGCGGAGACGTTCACGGCCAGGGCCCGGGGGAAACTTCGCTCCTCGGAGGAAGTTTGTCTCGCTTTGCGCAAGGGGGAAAAAAACACAGAAAAACGCGTCTTACTTTGTGTCGTAGCGGCTCCGCTGGAGGATCATGTTCGTGGGAGCGGGTCTGGGGGCAGCGCAGGCCGGCTCTGGAGCTCTGGATCCCGGACAGCGGCGTTAGAGTGAGCCGCGGGGCCGACCACACCTGACTGCCTCCCGCTGAAGAGGAGGAGGAGGATGAGCCATGCGCTTTACCCATGCGCTTTGGCTCGCTCCGTACGGCGGTGCGTTCACGGCGCAGGGGACAGGACGACACCGAGGAGGAGCAGGGAGAGAACAATGGCGGGCGTTCAAGGATCAGTCAGAGCGTGGTAAAAAGAGGCATCGTGACAAAGAGGAAATATTGTGAAATAAAACAAATACCAACTAAGCTGAGACGTTGCGGGTGAATAGGGAAACTTTTTAAATGTAGAGACATAAATCAGAAACTTTTGCTGTAGATTACTGGCATAAATATGAGAAAAAAATGTATAGCAAAATATTTCTGTCAATTTATGTTTTCATAGAAAATGAGGCATTTTGAACCTAAAGATGACCACAACTTTTTCAAAAAACTGAATACTGAAAATCGATCTAAATAATGGATCGAGCCAGGTTTAAATTCATGCTTTTATTTGTTGACTTATTAGCAGAGGCGGATAGTACTCAAATTTAAGTTAAATTTACTCATGTACATGTACTTGAGTAAATGTTTGAAGTACTTAGAGTAGTTTTATCAAACACTTTTACTTCTACTTGAGTAAAACTAATTGTTACTTTTCTCGATTTGAGTAAATCTTTAAAGTGCATATGACAGATTTTAATGCTCTTGAAAATATGACTTATTTAGATGGATTTCATCAGTTGCATAGTTATAATTTTTTTCAGTGAAGCAGCAATTTTAATAAAGAAATGTTGGGCAGAAAAGTTATATTTATTTGAATTTTTTAAAAGAAGGTAACATTCCATAGCAGTTTGACCATAGACATATTATTAATAGACCGTCATTACTCACTGTTTACCATAATGACCACGTTCGAGGGGGAAATCATGGTGGATTTACAGACTCCTCCACCCCAGCTCTGACAAAGCATGTTCCTAATAAGGGCATAAGGGCGGGATCTTCACTGTAGACTCGGCCCTTGCGTGACGTGTAGCTCGCTAACAGTCCGACCCTCATTAAGTAGATTTCTAAAATTTATCCTACGATAACCAGCCCGGTGCCTCTGATTGTGTCTAACCCAGCGTAATCACAGGAGGAATATCTAGCTCTAGACAGTTCCAAAAAATTAGGCACCGGGCATTAAAGTTGTTTTTAATGTGTCTAAAGTGCAATGGATTCCAATGGGGCTATATGGCGGTACTACAGCAATGGTGGAGCAATGGCGGCCTCCAGTGTTGTCATCGCAAAGCAGAGCAGCCAGCACCCATTGTTTACCTTCTTCGATGTCACTTTCTGTCGGTGTCCAATAAGGAAGTGAAACTACAAACATCACAAAAATGGTCAAACTAAAGAAAGCTGGGTATAATCTTTAGCAAAATCTTAAATATAATTGTGTTAACTGTGTTTTAGCAAACTTGTGTCTAATGTGTCATATGCACTTTAAGCGGCAAACACCTCATTATGATTCATAAACTTAACAGTTACTCAGTTACTCACAGTACTCAAGTAACACTTTATTCAAGTACTTTAACTTTAGTAATTGTTTGGGTCACTACTTCTTACTTGTACTTTAGTGAAATGATTTCAAAGTAACGTTACTCCTACTTGAGTAAATATTTTGCTTCTCCACCACCTCTGCCTACAAAGCCTGCAGTAGGCAGGATCAACCTTATGTTCAATGGTGTCTAATAAGTGTTTTTATAAGCCCATCGATTAAACAGCCATTCATAGAAAGGCCTGAAGGTGATAAATTGTTGCCACATAGGGTGACTCTGTGTGGTAGGGGTTCGTACTATGACTAAATCTAGAAAATAATCTTAAGTGTGGGGTACGGGGAAATGTCCTGCAGTCTGGTGCATTTTAAATGTCAGTAAATATTTACAGCTGATCCTTTTGCAGTTGTCAAAAATGGTTAACCTCCTGTTCTAATAATGAGTTACAGATATAAACTTACAAAGCAGGGCCCATTTCTGTATTTCTGATGCAGCAAAATTAACCGAGCAATGTCAATATTTCCAAGAAATGTAGATTTAATGCCAGTTTGAATCCAATGTAATTCTTTAAAAAAAGTGCATTATGCAACAAGAGTAGAGTAAAAATAGTTGATGTACTTGACCTTGTAGCGGCTGTGTGAGTGGTCAGCATGGAGCCTTTACTTTCCATCACAGTGCTCTCTAGGATTCTCCAGGATCAATTGTTTCAAAGGTTTTCACGGCTGACCAGAAAACCTACAAAACAATTGACCCTGGAGCGTTGTAGAGACCGCTCTGATGGAAAGTAAATGCGCCATGCTGACCACTCACACAGCCACTGGGTCACTACAAGCACAAATACACACAACTTTTTTTATTTCTGCTTAAACAGTTGCATAATGAACCTTTAATGACATTTAAGGCCTTAATCTTGGCACAATTAGACTTTAAGCTCATTAATGCCCCATAGAAACCCTGCTGGAACAATCATGAGGATGTGAGACAGGCCTCAACTCTGACAATGTTCAAATCCAGGCTGAAAACATTCTTTTACCCGTGCATATGAAAACTGAAAGTATTTTATCTGCACTCTTGCCTTTTACTGTAATTAATTCATTTATGTTGATGTTTTACTGATTGATTTGATCTGCTTTCTTGTAATTTTACGCAACTGTGAATTGCCTTGTGTATGAATTGTGCTCTACAAATAAACTTGCACATAATTTACTCCATTTTGTATCTATTCTAGACCGGGTGGGTAGAAGCTTGAACTAAATAGATTTATGCTTTAATGATGTCATCTGAAAGACAAATCATAAACTAATCTAAAAACCCAAAGAGAAGACCGTTTAGAAATTAAAAATCAAAAGCCCAAAATAATCACACCAATGAAAAATGTACAATTACCTTTATTATCATTATCAACATTTCAACAAAGAAATAATGTACGAGTTGCGGATTCTGCCAAATCTAAAATCACTTCATTTCTGTTACGCGAGAGAAAAGCCGCGGCTCGAACGGCTCGTTATCTACAGGGCGGACCACAAACACCGGGTGAACCTCAATGACGACAAAAGAATATCCAGGATCAATATAAGCACATGGCTCCGCGGCTCCACGTCAGAGTCCGTTAAGTCTCCGGTAAAAACGTGACGAGTTCAGTCCCAACAGAAAACTACACATGGCTCATTTCTTGTGTCGGCCGCTGGACGAGCGGCTCGGGACGTCCTGCCGTCACTCCTGTGGGGAAAGAGGATATTAGTGAAGACGAGACGCTGCAGGTGAAGAGGGAAAAACATTTACATTTGGAAGAAATCAATGGGCAACGTTTGAGGAAAAATGTATTGCACGTTGTTAGCATGGGTGTCGGAACCGCTCAGTGTGGGCGGGGCATGTTCCCCTCACTTTTGAAAAGTGATTATTGGTCCCCTCCACTTTCACAACATTGATCATTACTTAAAGTTTAGACCTTATGCCTGAAACTGTCGGGCTGAGCAGTCGGTAGCACAACTTCAGAAGTACCTTATAGAAGCAGACGGCAATGGGACAGACCAGTGCGGTGATGATGACATATGTGTATCTTTTATTTTCTGAATGTGTAATAACTCCCCTGAAATGAAGCTTTATGAATGTTCAGTGAGAGGTCGTAGAAAGTGCTTATTACAGTGGCCTGGTAACTCCGGTGCCATTACTCATTATTCCAAAAATATAACCCTAACGGCTCCCCTACTCAATGGGTGATTTTCAGAATAATGAGACGTCGGACTAATGGGCCGACCTTATTACTCCTAGGTAGCAGTACCTAAACGTACCACTGTAAGTACTTGGTAATTATGCTGTAGTACATCCCTGTAAGTACCAGGGATGTACTACAGCAGGGGTAGACTACGTCAGGCCCGGGGTCCAGAACCGGCCCTCAAGATGAATTTGAGAAATATTATTATCCAATTACGAGATCAAATACCTGTTAAAGTACTCTAAAAAGCCAGAATACTGTCAGTATTTTTAAAATGTCCTTGCAGAACATCCCACTTGGATAGATCTAATGTAAAACAGTAATTCTTAACTGGTGGGTCGGGACTCAGAGTGGGTCACGAGCCTTTAGGGAACTTTTTTTCAATATTTTCATCTGAAACGGCACAGAAACACACTGGAGTCTGTTTAGTTCATAATTTTAAGTCTTAAGACATATCTAGAGCTTGTTCAATAAAAACTTAATATTTAATATGATAAATGACATTTAAATAGCCTCTCCTGGATTGTACTTTAACACAGTGTTGGGCAAACTGGGGGCTGAGGCTTTATCTCTGGTTCAGCATTTATTACGTGTGAATGGGTCAAAATACTGTCACTGACCTGCGGCTGCCTCTCAGGTATCTGGGCGGAGAGTAACTGAGGGAGCGCGAGTCTCTGAGGGAATCAGCCGGAACTCTCTGACGACCCGGAGAACTGGAACAGACACAGAACAATATCACAATATGTCAGGAACATTTACACAAAATGAAAGTGGTTTTGAGAAAAGCTATGAACAAAAAAGCATTGAGTGAATTCCGTTAACTAAAAAATGATTGATCATTTGCTTTGGGCTGTGATGGTGAAGCGGCGTCTCACCCTTTTGGCTTTTTCTTCTTCTCGTCGTCGGATGAAGACGAGGAGGAGCCTGAGCTCTGGGTTTTGGTCTTGGCCTTTTTCCTGTCGAACACAAGACGACATCAGGGTTAGACGTGTAGTACGGCAAAGGGTAAAACGTCTGGAAACTCGGTCGGTTTCCTCAGTCTAATCAGCAGGAAGGAGGCGACAGTGGCTCATGGTCGAACCCCGGCTCCAGCAGGTGCACGCCATCATCATGTCCAGGGTTAAGACGCTCCACTTTTTATTTACCATTTTACAGAGGGAGTTACAGGGATATTTCAGGATTTTTGACATTGGGCCTCATTTCCTAATTATCCAGAGTGTTGTTGATGTCTGGAGATATTTAGCTTTTAAATTCATGCAGTTCTTATATTTGAAGAGTTTAGTGGCACTAGGCTAGGGCAAGGCTAAAGCATTTCTACGGCAACAGCTAGCCTGCATTAAAAACAGTCTGACCCACTCCACACTAGGGGCGGGAACCTCTGGGTACTTCACGATTCGATGCGATACATACGCCGATACTGCGATAATCGATATATTGCGTAAACATACGCATAATATTGCGTAAACATAAGCTACGATACATCACGATAAAAAAAAAAGCTACTTTTAACCTTTATTTTAACATCCTACATATTATTCATCATTTATATTTCTTTTCATGAGCTTTGTGCCACTTTTATAAATGATCCCCGACTTACTCACTGAAAATGGGTCATAGATCTGTCAGTGACTTCATTTACATTTAAATAAAGAAACCACAGTCCTATTTAAAAAGTACCCCAAACCCCAAATTAATCTTCTTTATAATAATAAAACTATCATTAAAAGTAATTTATTTGTGTGACAGTGTTTGGTCCAAGTGCTTAAAACTGTAGTGCTGCCCCCTGCTGGTCTGACTGAATCCTTGATCATTATTGGCCTCTATTGACTGTGAAAACAGTGGAGCACTGCTGCACATCATCAAACGTATCTGTATCGGAATAAAAAGTATGGTATCGTATTGTCCCGCACGATATTGCGATATATCGGAAAATCGATATATTGTCACACTCCTAATGGCAACAGTATAGTCAAAATGTTACGCAGTGTCCCTTTAAAATGCTCATTAGTCCTTTATTATTCATCCTAGACAAGTCATTTTGGTGCCTAACCCCATGTTTTGTGTATCTAGGAATCCAATTTTTGCTATGTCTTTTATTTTTACGCTTTTCCCCTTACATAAAAAAATAAAACAGTGAGTTGGCAATAGAATCGTTTGAATGTTTTTAACAGATTTCACTTTCGTTTTTACACATGGTTCTTTTGGGACTCTTCCACACATCATGAACATGGATCTGCTCTGGGCACACTAACGGTAATCTCACCCTTTCTCCTGCTCCGCCTCCGAGTCCGAACTGTCTGAGGACGACGATGAAGACGACGAAGAGGAGGACGAGGACGAGGAAGATGAACTGCTGCTCTCCGCCTTCTTCCCCGTTTTTGTGTCCGTTTTGGCCCGTTTCCCGTTCACTTCCCCTTTCTGCTTCCCGCTCTCCGATTGGCTCACGGCGGGCGATTGGCGTTTCTCGCGGGGCGGGCTGGCGACGGGTGGTTGGCGCGGACTTTCTGGTCGTCCGTGCGCCGGTCGGGGTCCAGGGGAGGCTTCCTGTGGGGGGCGGGCTGTTGGCGCTCGGGGGAGGGCGAGGAGGAAGACGACGACGACCCGGAAGAGGATGAAGAGGAAGAGGAGGAGGAGGAGGAAGAGCGCTTTGGTGCTTCTTTAGGGGGCGCTCTGGGTTTCTCGGGCTCTCGCGGCGCTCTGTCCCGGCCTCGCTCTCTCGAAGCGGAGCGGCTGGTTATCCTGCGCTGGGGCTGAGGAGACGGAGACATTTTGGACCTGAGGGAGACACAACACATGAAGACGACACAGGACATCAGAGGGCTCATCAGTTTAATGTCAAAGTCATTTTGTGGCTCATTCTGACTAGAATACGACTAAAACTAAATTAAAAGTTGAGAATAAAAACTAAAATCATCCAAACATCCAATGAAAGAGGCTCATATTTAAATTCACAGCCAAAGGAGCAGCTCTGTGCTTTGTTCAGGAGGGAGGCGCTTCATAAAGCAGAGAACCTGGATTAAATATGATTATATACATTACTAAATTCATCTTAGATCTAGACGACTAAATTTACAAGCAATTTTAGAGATTTAAATACATCTTGACAAAAACGAAATTACATTTTTGTCAAAAGACAAAACACGGGTTGATACAGGCAGCAACAAGTCATATTTAAAGTGCATAAGACACATTTTATTTATTAGTTTATTTGAGAGGGACAGTACACATTAATGAACATTTCTGTAAATGTGTCAGTATTAGCTGCAAAGCTAGTTTTCAACTGTTGTCCCTGGGAAAGGTGTATAATGCCAACATTTATAAAACAAACCAATTTAAAAGTTAAGGCTACAGACTTACATAACACATGTTGATACAATTCATACATTAATAACATCTGAATGTTCGTTCTGTGACTTGCACAATAGAATTGTGGTGCGAGGGCAGGTCATACAGTTCAAACAGACATTATAAGGATAAATATGTACCATTTAGAGCTGGGCGATTTTCCCCCAAAAATAAAAACTCAATTTACGATTCGATTCAATTTTTCTCCCTCATTTAAAACAAAATAACTGCGAACTATAAATATATTTTAAAATATATATTTATTGTATTTAATTAAAGTGAACCAACATAAACAAAATTGCAAAGGCAAACCCTTTTCTCTGACTAAAGTCACTATGCAGCAACAAAGATTGTTAAACATCCAAATTATTTATACTGTATTGGATTAAGCTAATAAAACAACAACAATCCTGAGGTAACTGAGGCACATTTGTACAGCAGGACCTTATTTCTCTAAGCAGAGAGCTAAAATATTCTAAAAATAAAAAAATCGAGTTTTTTTTTAAAATATGAATCGATTTGACCTACCAACTCGATTTTAAATCGATCTTTTTCCAGCCCTCGTACAATTATTTACAAAGCAACACCTGTACAGAGGATCCTGACTCTTGGCTCAGTCCTGCACCAGGAGATCTGTATTAGGGCTGAAAGATATATCGTTATCGTATCGATATCGAGATATGAACATTCAAGATAATATCGAACAAGCAACGATATATCGTTATCGTATCGATATCGAGATATGAACATTCAAAACATTAAAATGGAAAAAACAACATATAAACAATATAGATTTTCATCAATAAAACTGCACTCTTTATTATGTTTTTATATTTCTGAAAAATACTGTGTTTTCACCTAACCTGTAGTTATATCGTATCGATCGAGATATCTGGCATGAATATCGAGATATGAAATTTGTCCAGATCGTTCAGCCCTAATCTGTATAGGGTCTAATGAGCACATCGTTGATTGGATTTCAAACAGTTTTTTAATTGAGTCCTAAATGTGTTAAACGTGGGGCATTCTCTTATAGTGAGAGGGCTGATGTTCCAGATGTTACAGCCTCAGACTGAAAGAACAGTCTGGCCAAAGGTGGTTTGTCTGAAGGCCCTTCACAGTCTCCTCGAACCATTGACCGAGTGGCTCTGCCAGAATTCCTTAATGGCGGTGGTGCAAGTCCATTGAGTATTTTGTAGACCATACAAGCAAATTTAAAGTATTTAAAATTTTCGAAGTTTAGAAGGTTGTACGTCTCTTAGTACGAAACAGGTTTTCTGGCAAAAACTTTTAAAGCTTTTTATATAAGGATTCTATTTGTCTAAAAGTGGTTTCATTTGTAAGAGACCAGTTTGTAAAATATTCGATGTGTGAGAAAACCATAGCAGCAGAAACATCCTCGCTCCCTGAAGTGTCATTGATGAGCGAATATATCTGAAGTTATGAAGACTGAATTTCATAGTTTTACACATTTTCGTGACATGACTTTTGAACGTGAGAGTCAAGAACTACTCCAAGGTATTTGAACTCTTGTACCAGTTCAAGCTCCACATCTCTGAGAATACATGTGAATTAATAGTTTTTTTGTTTTGTTTGGAAATCATCATACACAATGTTTACTAAAAATTATCACAGAGAGGCTGGAGATGATCCGAGTGCTCAGAGTTCTGATACAAGATGAAGACAGCAGTGGCTAATGATAAACTGTAACAAAGCCACTGCATCAGTGAAGTGAACGTTTGATTTTGGTCACAGCTTTCAATATATCGTTATGTGGCTTGTTTTGAATTGTATCTGGTGTGGAAGAAACGTTCAAATAACGTTAGCATCTTATTAACTGTTGTAGCATTAGCCATTTTGTTACATTAGAGGTCGACTAATATGGGTTTTTCTAAGGCCGATGCCGATATTTTAGGCCAATTTTTTCCAAATGTCTGGTCTATAATCCTGTAAAAACACTTGGCCACTCCAGCAGTGGCCGCTAGAAATAGCATGCGTCGTTAGCATTAGCATACTGTTGCTAGATCGGCTGATATTTTAAAATCCCCAATATCTGCCTCTAGTTTACGTACGGGTTTATTCAGCTGGAAGCCGTAATTTTCAAGTGGTAAAGTGCCTGGAACGACCTCAGACCTCCACAGGAAATGACGTCAGCTCCACTTTTTCCCCCGCAACATTTCTTTAAAGCGCAACTAAACACCAAATCAAGTTGTTTTTTTTACTGATAAACTGTCTCAATGGGTGTCTCATAGTGTTGTCTACTGGTCCCTGACATTATTCTGACATTATGTGTCAAATCCCAACTTCGGGCTGAAAACGAATGGGTTGCGCCCCCTTCAGAGTAGACTGCTACTAAATTAGAATTTCCTGATTGACTGGAGACGTGTCCACGGCCTCCACAGAACGTCACCAGGTGCTGCCCATTGTCCTGCCCCTGTACCTGTGGTTTATAACCAAGTCCCTCCCACGTAATCAGTCTGCTGTGATCGTGCCAATGTAAATGCCCACACACTCACCCCCAAACTTCAGAGACCGCCTCTTTCACGGCAATTTTTGACTTTTGTTTGTGGGTGGGGAAAGGCTTTGGCACGCCCGTTTAGGTACTCTTTAAATTAATTTCAAAAAGACACCTTTAGTAAACTCCACGATCCTTAAGGTTAGGATTAGCTTAAGCTTGCGTTGTCCTGTGGAGGGGGAAATCATTTCCTGTGGAGCTCCACACGTGCCCCCCATTGG
The DNA here is from genome assembly GCA_007210695.1 of Neogobius melanostomus. Taxonomy (NCBI): domain Eukaryota; kingdom Metazoa; phylum Chordata; class Actinopteri; order Gobiiformes; family Gobiidae; genus Neogobius; species Neogobius melanostomus. The sequence goes on from VHKM01000480.1 coordinate 1,745,088, forward strand.
CTGCATTCAGATGCCAACGTTTCTTCACCCTAGATATATTCATAAAACATGCTCGGTTGAGACCAAAAGTACGTTTTTTATTAGCTACACCATTGCTGTCTTCATCTGTATTGGAACTAGACTCTGGAGTCACAAATTTACCAGTTAACGGGAATGTTTTTACATGTTCGGAACCTAAATGGGTGCAATTAATGCAATAATCTGGGGGTCTAGTTACTTGATTCACATTGTTCCTATTTTAGAACAAATTTAGTTTATATCTGGAATAGTCCCATTAAAAACTGGGAGACAAATGTGATTCTTGTCGTCATGCACAAACAGAGAAATGTAAAAGTCTCTGTGCTCGTTACCTGTTGAGGGGTGGGGTTCGTCTGGGACTCCGTGAGCGGGACCTGCTCCTGCGAATGGGCCGCCCCGGCTCTCTCTCCCGATTCCTCTCCCGCTCTCTGTCTCTGTCGCCGTCTCTTTCCCTGTCCCTCTGTCTGTCTCTGTCTCGTCTGTCAAAGTCCCGCTGTCGTTCACGATCCCTCTCTCTGTCTCTGTCCCTCTCCCTGTCCCGCTCTCTGTCTCGCTCCCTGTCCCGCTCTCTGTCCCTGTCCCGCTCTGACCAGCCTCTGGGCGGGGGTGAAGCGCGCCTGGCTCTCGGGGCGGGCGGGTCCTGGTACTGTCTGGGAGGAGTGCGGCGCTTTGGGGGGGAGGAGGTTTTCTGAGCAGGAGGCGACGGTCTGATCTGAGGACTGGACCTGGAGACACAAACAGTTTCACTCGTTTTAGTGACATCTGCTGGTGAAATGAGCAATTACAATCCTTTTTGGCCACCAATCCTTCAACTACCAGTTTTTACAGGAACTTGTTAGCAGTGATTAGGAAAGATAAGGTCATGTTTATGCCTAATTTGGAGCATTAATGCCCCATTACATTACTCCTGTTTAAGCCTGTTTGCCACCTTAAAGTGATAGTCTGGAAGTCTAAATGGTTTACACATTTTATACAAAGTGCAAACTCGACCTGGTATTGCATTTTGATGTAAAGTATGTAATAATATATATTGTGTTTTATAAAGTCCCTCCTTCCCAGGTCTCACAACTAACCAGAGTCTAGTATCCTCCAGCGTTGACCAATGAGACGAGCTTTTCCTGTGAACCAGCCTGTCAGGTCCAATCAGGAGAAGGGGGAGGAGCTTGATCGTTTACTTTTTAAAATTCTGTTCCTCCTCTCCTCATTTTGCAAACTAAGAAGGGCTTTCTGGTTAAAGAGGGAGGGATTTGATTGTTTACTTTCAGATTTCACCATCTCTCCTCACTTCGCAAATTTACAGACCATCACTTTAAGGCACTATGCCTAATTTCTGCCTGTTTTTTTTTTTTACAGATTTTGACTAAAATCAAAATGTGACGAAATAGGTTTCCCCCTTTTTGTCACCATTAGGCTATTTGTGTTGATCATACACAACTTTCACTACGATGCAGATGGCGCACATACACTTTTACTTCTACAACATACTCTGACACACAAAGAATGTTACTCTGCAAATGAGGAAAAAAGTCAGGTGTAGGGCCTTTAAAAAATTAATATAACCAATAGTAAATTGTTGTACCTTTTTTGCCAGTGAAACGCTAAATTTTTGTGTAAAAGTGTTACACTAACACAATGTTGGAAATTCATGATCATTTCAGGATATTTGTAAACAAATGTTAGAACCTGGTCACAAAGTGTATGAGCTTCTGAAACCTGTTTACAGTATAAATGCTCCTGGAAAATGACAGATATTGATTTTTTTGTTCAGATAACTCTGTTTCTAAATCAAAAGATCCAGATTTGTTGCTTGTATCACTTTTTACCTGGAGGTTTTCCTGTCGGCCTCTCTCCTGCCTCGCTCCTCGGCGTGAGGAGGAGGGGGGACCTCTGGGCTCGTCTGGGCGGGGACGGCGCGACGGGAGGAGGCGGGCTGGGACTGTCCATCTGAGAGGGGCTGTAGCGCTCCTGCCCTCTGCCCCGGGCCGACGCCGCGGTCTGCGCTGAGCTCCGCTGGTCCCTCTGGGGCTCAGGGCTCTCCCGTCGACCGTTGGCGAAGTGTCTTTGGACGGCGGCTCCGATCGCTGCCGTTCGGTCTTTATCTGAAGAGGCTTTACCTTCACAGGGCGAGAGAGGCGCAGTTACACTTTAAGGTCACAAAAAGAGCAAACAAACATTCCTACAGTCAATTCTTTCACAAAGACAAAGAGTCCCAGGCTGTATCTGAACGTCCACACTGTCCCGGCTGTAGCGCTGTCCGAATGTCCAGAGAGAAGAATATGAACCACAAAGCACTGCAGGTGAACTAAACACAAATACACATGTTTTTATCACATGTTGCGTATTTTCAAGAAGAAACCACTGAAATATTAAGATGAAAAGTTCAACCATGAGCTGAACATGTCATGATGCATATGGGGCTTATGGTGCCTCAACATTGATATTTTACGTTTCATAATTTTAAATTATGTCTCTGTAAGAATTAAATCGTAACAATGAAGCTGAATGGAATACGACTCCAGGTCTGTCTTTGACGACATTAAAACATCGTTTGCATATGTCCACTTTAAATGATCAATGGCAAAAGTTTTCACGTGCTGCGTTCATGTGGAGCTCGTTTTCCTGAGATGTGACATCACTGTCCCCAGTTGGTTTGTGTTCATGTGGCAAAGTGGGGATTTTGACGTCAAATAAAATCTCTTATCATTTAAATATGTCGTTAGCATCTCAAAAGTTAAAACAGTAGTTTGAATTTTAAAAATGATCACGTAAATTTACTTTGTTGCTGACACTGATGTCGGGCATTTCACTCGGTTACTCCGAGGACGACGACAGCTCACACTAAACAGAGTTTAGCTAAAAAGCTCACAGACGATAAAAGAACTAATCAGCTGATTTCTGTGTCGGGTGTGGAAGTCGTTTGCTCCAGTTGAACGAGCGTTCATGTGCATTTCTCTACTGGGAAAAACATGGACCACAAGAACGCAGCATTAATTCATGTCAAATCAAACTGACCTAATATTTATATCCATAAATATAAATGTGTCTCTTGAATTTGGTCGGTGTTTATTTCAGATATTCATTAATACATTTAAGTTTAGTGAACTTATAATTCTGACACACTGCAGGTCAGGTGACAATCCAAACGTGATCTGTGTCGAGGAGAAAGAATCTGAATCTCCTACAGAATGAGTGCACTCTAGTCTACAGCATATCGTAAATGAAGAGTCAGGGTGGACATTCGAACACAGCCCCAGTGACTGGACCAAACTGTGAAGAGTTTTACCTTCATCTTCAGACGAGGAGCTGGACGATGATGACGAGGAAGAGGAGGAGGACGAGGAGGAGGAGCTGTCGCTGTCGCTGCCGCTGCTGCTGCTGCTCTCAGGCTTCTTCTCGCTCGGCTTCTTTTGGGACTCTCTCCTCTTTTCTCCCTCCTCTTCTCCGCCTCCGGCTCCCTCCTCGTCTCTCTGGCCTTTTCGTCGCGAGTTGAATCTTTATGCTGCCTGTCCGACGGAGCGCGAACATCTCTGGACCGCGGCGCTTCCCTGTCTTCATTCCTCTGTGGCCTCACCGCCTCCACCTCTCTCCTCCCCGCTCCACCTCTCTCCTCCCCGCCTCCACCTCTCTCCTCACCGCCTCCACCTCTCTCCTCCCGCCTCCACTCTCTCCTCCCCGCCTCCACCTCTCTCCTCCCGTGTCCTTTGCTTTCCGGTGGCGAATCGTGTCGAGCCTTTCTGCCTCCTTCCCTCTCTCCACTTCGCCCGGACCTTTGCCTCGTCAGAGAAGCCGCCTCTTGAGGAGGAGGAGGAGGAGACGGAGACGAGCTGGAGTCGCGTCTGGCTTTGTGAGCCACTTTCTCGTTTCTCGCTTTCCTGTCCGCGCTCCTGGACCTCCTTTCTCGTGACGGGGAGGGAGACTTTTTGCGGGCGGCGTCCTGCTCTCTGCTCGGTCTCGTCGCGGGTTCTCGCCTGGTTTGGTTCACGGGAGGAGGAGGAGGAGGAGGGGAGGGGGAGGGGAGGGAGAGGATGACGACGAGGACGAGGACGAGGATGAATCCCGCCTGGTTCTCTGAGGAGCTTTGTCTTTCTGTTTCCCCAAATCTCTCCTGTCGCCGCTTCTCGACCTCCTCGCCCTGACCGCTTGTCCCTTTGGCGCCTCCGCACCTTTACGCCTCGCTTCCTCCGCGCCTCGACTTCGCACCCTCTCTTCGCTCCACCTGCTCTGCGGCGGCTCCGGCCTGGCCTGAGGCGCGGGCGCGGGCGAAGGCGAACGTGAAGAGGACGATGAGGATGAATCTTTCCGGGATCTTTGCGGAGGAGGAGCGCTTTGCTTGGGCTTCTCCACATCCCTCCTCTCCTGCTCTCGGGGCCTCCGTCCTCGCTCCTCGTCTCTGGCTTTAACCCCTTCTCTACTGTCCCATCGTCTCGCCTCGGGTCTGGCCTGAGGAGGAGGAGGAGGAGGAGGAGGAGGGGGGGGGGACGGCGATGACGAGGAGGAGTCGTGCCTATTCCTTTGCGGGACGCTTTGTTTTGCTTTCTCCCTGTTGGCGTCTACTCCTCGACCGGCGGCGTTCTTCCCCGTCTCGTTCCGATCTCGCTCCAGGCTCTTCGATCTCTGCCCCTCCCCGCCCCTCGATCCTCCCCTTCGATCCGCTTCTTGCCTGGCTTTGTCTCTGCTCCTGCCCCTCGCCTTCTCCGCGCTCCGGGACCGCCTCCTCTCGTGCTCCCGGCCCCTCGACCCGTCGGGCCTCGGCTGCTCGTCCTGTCGCCGCCTGTCGGCCTCTCGGCTCCGGGACCTCCTGCCGCGCTCCTCCTCTCGTCTCTTCTCGTTTTCGCGGGGCTTGCTCCTCGATCTCCTGCCCCGCTCTCGCTCTTTCTGCGGCGCGGGAGACGGGGAGGAGTCGTCGTGTCGCCGCTGCGTCGGGGCCTTTTCGCGCTCGGCATTCGATCGCTTCTGGACAAATGAGAACGTTTTTAATTAGAAAATATAATGCAACTAAAAAACATCAAGACTCCACCAAAGGGAGATTAAAGGGATATTTCAGGATTTTTGACATTGGGCCTCATTTCCTAGTTATCCAGAGTGTTGTTGATGTCTGGAGATATTGTTTTCTTAAATTCATGCAGTTCTTATATTTGAAGAGTGTAGTGGTGCTATGCTAATGCTAGGCTAACGCATGTCTATGGTATCAGTTAGCCTGCATTAAAAACAGTCTGACTCACTCCACAGTGCACCTGAGGTAAATCACTTATAACACCAGACTAACCATATAAATGTCTGTTTAATAGAATAATTTATATTTGAGCAGCAACAGCTTCGTGGCTGTAAGCTAACGCAGCGGCGGAGTGATCTGCGAGAAAATAGTCCCTCAAAATGCAGTAATTCATGTGATACAAGGTCAGTTATATTTCAATAATTATTCTATTAACACAGACATTTATATGGTTAGTCTGGTGATATAAGTGATTTACCTCAGGTGCACTGTGGAGTGGGTCAGACTGTTTTTAATGCAGGCTAGACTTTACCATAGAAATGCTTTAGCCTTGCCCTAGCCTAGCGCCACTAGACTCTTCAAATATAAGAACTGCATGAATTTAAGAAAAAATATCTCCAGACATCAACAACACTCTGGATAACTAGGAAATGAGGCCCAATGTCACAAATCCTGAAATATCCCTTTAACGTATTAGCCCCCACCAAAGCCAACCATTTTCTACAGTTTGTCTTTACCCACATCGAAAAGCAAAAAAGTGGCTAAAGAGCAGCAAAAACACACGACTAAAGAGTAATGAATAAACAACAAAATATCTACAAGAACGCAACAACAAAAAAACAATGGCCGCTGGTTGCTCTGCTTTAAGACCGTGACGTCGGGGCCGACAATGTCCACCATAGCTGTAGTACCTCCATATATGGGCGCAAAACAAGCTAGTTTTCCATCAGAAAGCATTGCACTTTCCACACGTTTTAAGCAACTGTAAAGCCTGGTTTCTAATTTTTGGGAACTTTCTTCAGCTAGATATCGCTCCTGTGATAACGCTGGGTTAGTTACAATTTAAGAAACCAGGCTGGTTTCGTAAGAAGCATTTTAGAAATCTCGTATAATAATGAGGGCCGGACTTTGACTGACAGGCCGTAACTGATCTAAGCTTTTTCCTCGTTATTGTCGTCACGGTTTATGTTTGTATTTCAATCACGTTTTTGTTGCTTTTTTGACATGTTTTGGTCACATGTTTGTGGCTTGATCAGTTACATTACACAAAAAACAACAACTATAACGTGATAACAAAAACAAGGAAGAAGCTTAGATGAGTTGTGTAGGTCTTAGCTTTCAAATGAGTCGTTACACTGGCCGAGAAGCTTTTAGATGTTAAGGCGGGGGGTTAAGGGCTCATTGGACATAGTTGTTACTTTTTCGGCGAGTTGCAGCGGAGGACTGCGCTCGTCTCGCTGCCGTCGCTCTGGAGACCGGCCCTTTCTGTCGCTCTCCTTCCTCTTCACTTCCTGAAGTGGGCGGGACTTCGGAGCAGGGGACTCGCTGAAAACAAATGCAAAGGGTTCAGACTTAGCACAACAGACAAAAGTACATAAGGACATTAGAGAAGATTTACCTGCGCTCGGAGCTGGAGGACACGCTTTTCTGCCGCGCCGCCTTAGATTTAGGAGGAGGACTCTCGCTCTTCTTCTTTTTCTTCTTTGACACTTTCCGTTTTTCATCTGAAGAGCTACACAAGAAACAAAAGCTTTTCAAAAAACAGACGTCGCCCTTCCATTACCAGAGCATTACTGTCCTGAATGTTTATTTATAATATCAGATCCAGATTATTTTATGCCCTAAACAAAGTCGATAAACTCACCTGTCGTCTTCTTCGGATGAATCACTGAAAGAGACAAATCAAAATGGTGGTTAACGGACGACAGGAGGAATGAGGAGTTGCTATAAAAGAGCTTTATCTTTACCGTTTCTTCTTCTTCTTTTTGGCCTTTTTCTTGTCTTTGCTCTGGGACTGAGAGGACTCGTCTTCTGAACTGTGGGAAACAGTGCAAAGATATTTAATAAAGAGACTCTTGTTTTAATGCTGTGACTGAACTGTTTTATCAGAACCCCTGCATTAACATGTTTTACACTGACCCCACATTCACACACTTCAATAGGTCTGGATTGTAAGTGATTAAAACTATAAATGCCTTGTTTTGGACTCTTGTAATTAGTGGCTAAACTGAATTTGTAGCTTAACAATCAGGTTATTTCAAAAGTGTGTGTTACGTTGGGCTTACACTGAGGAATTTTCACAGGTGAAACTTGGAAAATAAGAATCGTTAAAAAGTGCATTCATTTCTGTTATTCAACTTAAACTGTTAAACTAATATATGAAAGACTCATTACATGCAAAGTGAGATATGTATAGTCTAGTATTATTATGGCTCAGCTTGTAAAAACCCCAAATCAATAATCTCATAAAATTAGAATACTTTGAAAATGGACTGTAAGCCATAATCATAAAAAAATATAACTAACAAAGGCTTGACATGTGTCACTTTGCATGTAATGAGTCTATACCATATATTAAAAGGTCCTATATCATGCAAAATCGACTTTTTGGAGTTTTTAACCATGTTGTTATGCCATTTCCTTCTCAAAAACACCCCAGAGTGGTTTTGGCTTCATTCACGCAGTTCTCAGTAATCCTCCTGAATCCTGCTCTCTGCGCAGCTGCTCCGCCTCTCCTGGTAAACCACGAGTTGTTCAGTTGTGTCGTCACAAAGGAACGCAAGTGCGCGACGTCTGTAATGTAATGCCTTACGGCCTGATTTTATTTATAAAACAGCTTTTTCATTATTTTTGTTGTAAGAGAGAAATAAAAAGAAAAAAAGAAAGGAACTCTGACGCGTCTGTGCTGTCCGGGAAAGTAAACAAACGCACCCCGGAGGATCCAAACAGAAGTCATGTTTTTGAAGACTGAGCTCTTTCTAACCTACTCTGGACACGCCTGTTCTTTTTCTTACCCGACGATAATGTCACGGATGCGCGTTTGGCTCCGAGAGGAACAGGACTATTCAACCTTCCTAAAGAAGAGTGCACTCGCCAGAAGTTGGAATTTCTTTCCGGTTTTCAGCGACTTTATCAACCAACCTGATGGATGCTTGGTGAACCTTGGCCAGAATCAAAGTGGATTACTTTTATAACCAACGCATGTCCCATAACCCGATGGGGAGGCCAGGCTGTGTTCGCGCGTGTGTAATCGCGCGTGTGTAATCGCGCGTGTGTAATCGCGCGTGTGTATCGCGCGTGTGTTCGCCATTTATGAAACTGTGTTGTACATGTCAACTCCTTATAACTGCATTATGTGAAGTAACTTCACTTTTTGCAGCGATATTTATATTTATAATACTGCAAATGTGGAATGAGCGGAGAGAGGGGCGGAGTTAACTGAATCGAAGCGTCTTGTCTTCCGGGTTTGGAAAATACCCCCAGAAAATACTCAAAAACGAGTACTCCATAGTGATAGAGGTACAATATATCATATAAATGCCTATACTTTACTTTGGAATGGCTATAATAGCATGATACAGGTCCTTTATAATTTGAACGATTTCTAGTTTCCCTGTATAAAATGTTCTGCCTCTCTGTGCGTCTCTGTCGTGCAGTCACGGGGGACTCGAGCTGTGATTAGCTGAAAGTTGCGCGGTTTTCAAACATGTTTGATATGTTTAGCGAGTCGTTTGGTCCTGGCGCTGTGGCATGCCGCTGAGGTCGACACGTAACATCCAACTGCAGGCGCCAGGAGGAGGAGACACAGGCAGACAGAGCACAGAGAGGTGAGCGAGGGCTGCAGCTAATCTAAGCTACTCACCAAAGTAGTTTAATTGATGTTTGGGTGTTAGAAACGCTGTTCGACAGGATGGTGACAGACCGAGCTTGTATCCATGGTAACACGGCATCATCGTCAGTCGTGCGCTCCTGTATGCGATTCAGACGAAGTGTGAGTTGATGTAATCACTTAGCTTGTTCAAATCGTCTCTACAATAGCAGTGTCAGCCCAGCTTTACTTTAATTATTTAGGCTGTTTATTACCTATCTTGTTTTTGTTTTTCTTTTCTTCTTCCGACTTTTCTTTTTTGGAGGAGCGTCTGAGTCGTCTGAATCTTCAACCAATCTGAAAGCAAACAATCTCTGAGCACAGAGCTTATCCTGAATATAGCTTAATAATGTCTCTAAAAAGATCATGACCAACATTATTACAGTGGAAGCGGTATGATAGGATAAGTAATGATTGCATATGGTATTTTGGGGGAGAAACTATGTATATACACATACAAAATAATAAACAATAATAATAACACCAGAATAATTATAATAAATACATTATCAGTAACTACATACTTTCATATTTGGTTCTAGGTCTTTCATCCTTGTAGGTTGTCCTGTAACTATTAGAGTATCTCTGCAAAATGTAATTGCTTTTCATTACACAAGCTGCTGGCTCTACGTCTTACATACTTGGAAATTGTCTTTCAAGTCTCATCAGATTTCCATCTTGCAAATGTAAAAGCTTCTAATTATCAATACTGTCAATCTTACGGTTAATGCTGAAACTTGCACTGTTGAATTTTGCAACAACATTACTGTAATGTAGCCGGAATGTAAATTAATTTTGAATATGGGGGCAGGCACTTATAAGCTTTCTTTGCTTTGGCCTACTCCTTTTGAGTTGTCTACTCTGCAACTATGTTAATGTAAATAATCACAATGTAAATAATCACTCAATTAAATCCAATCAATCAAAATACAGGGCTAGAGCTGGTGAAGGCTCCCCTGCAGGCAGCAATGGGAATAACTTACTAAAATTTAACTTTCAGTTTTGCTTCTGACAAAATGAAAAAATATAGTTCCATTATATAATGTATTTACCAAACTCTGAAACTTCCTTACAGAAAAACATGATATTTGAAATTGTACTCAATATTTGAACACAGTACTTCCACTCACATGTATTTCTGCTGCTGCTTCTCTCGCTCCAGCTTCTCCTGCTCCCTCTTCTCCTTCTCCTTCTCTTTGCGGTCGGCGTGGAACGAGGATCCGTCCACGTAGTCCTTGGAGATCCCGAAGGCGGCGCGGAGCCGGTCGTTCTTCTGTTGATTCGCTGCCGCCAGCGCGTGGGTCTCTGTCACACTGATAAACAAGCTCGGGTATAAATAGAGCACTTCACTCGGCGACTCGTGCTGCAGTGTCGTACTCACTTTGGCTTCTCGCTGGGTTTAGGGGCCGGCTCTTCCTTTCCTGGAGCATCATTCGGAAACTGTTCACTTTCTCATCGATCTCCTCGACCGAGTATCTGACATTAAAAACATGAGCATTATTAGCAATTAAGAGACGTCTCAGGTCACCACAGTAAGGAGAGACGCTGCAGGGCAATAGGGAGAAAAAATAATTTAGTGATATTAATTTAAACTTTCACTGTAGATTTCTGATATACATATGAAGAACAATGTATTGCAAGTGTTCTGTAATGTTGTGCTTTCATATAAAATAAGGCAATTATGCATAAAAATTGCCAAAATTGCCTATATTTTCAGCGATGAAACCTAAACAATGGATTGAGCCGGGTTTGAATTTATGTTTTTATTTTGTTTAATTTTTCCCAGAGTGGGATTTGGATATCATTTTTTTGTTTTGTTTTTTGTTGTTGTTTTTTAAAGGTGAATGGAAAGATTCAGCAGATCTGGGGGTGAGTGTATAGACCCTTTACTGCTGACATCATCAGTGACATCAGCTGGAGGCAGGAAATGATCAAGAGAAATAAGATTAAACTAAAACTAGCGATTTTAAGTGTAAAACTACAACAAAAAAATGTGGTCCTGTTGTGGCTTAACGTGCAAGAACAAGAGGAATGACATTTGAGACGATAAATAAGATTGATCTGATATTTCCAAAACAGTTAGACATTTGTTTATTGTTACTATGACAACAGCTACAATGGAAATAGATAGGAATCTAACTACCTGCCTCCAGCTAAGCCCAGAATGTTTATAACCATTAAAGGGTGTATAAGGACCAGGGATGTCACGATTCAACATTTTTGAGTCAGGATTATTCTGAGGAAAATATTGCGATTTTACGATTATTCTTGATTATCAAAAGTAAGAATTTCTCCAAACCTTTACAGGTCTGTCTAGATGTTCACACATAATGAAACAAGACATTATACAGTATGTACATCTTCATATTTAATTCATGGTTGTTTAAATTGAAAACCTATTGAGCACTCAGCCTGTGTTATCTTTTATCGTTATGCTTTTTCTCTGGGGGAAAAAAAAAAAAAAATAGTTAACAGGCAAAATATTATTATTAGCCTCTGAAATCACTATAATTACAAGAGTTCCTAACAATAAAGGATTTTTAGGATTACTGAACCTCCCACTGACTTCATTTTGAGAAGGATGTAACAATCAATTTTTTTGCCTCATTTTTCTTATTATACCCAACTTTTAATCATTTTTTAATACAAATATAGGGTGTCACGATTTCAATTTTTTGAGTCACGATTATTGTGAAAGAAATATTGCGATTTTACGATTATTCACGATTATCGACTGAATGAAGGAAGAACTGATATTTACTTTTTGTCTTAAAAAGCTTTTTAATACTTGAACTTGTAACATTCACCGTTTCTAAAATGAAAAATGTCAACTTTACTTCTTTATAAATGACCATAATTATCATAATTATTTCACTATATATTTTAGGCCACAGTCTAGGCTAGGTTTCCTGTTCTCAAAAGTCTGCTGCTGCTTAATTATTTGTCAGATGTTTTGATGAACAGAGAATGAAACGTGTTTACAAATGACTAAGGAGACTCTTTTGAACAGCTGATTTCCACATGTGCGCGGTTTCACTTTCCTTTCTGTTACGCTGAAGCAGAGCGGAGCGCGTTAGCTTTTTGTTTACATCCTGACTGAGCCAGTTGTGGCTATTTCCGAACATTTGGACAACTTTTTGGGAATTCTGCAGTTCGTTACCTTGACTGGACATTTACAGCGAAGGATTATCTCCAAGATGTTGTTTATATTCGACGTAGCCGATATCAGCGCCTTTTGCTGCAACTTTCTGACGACAGGGTTTGCATAACGGATGTTCCATCGACAACAACAAGGCCTTGGTCATGTTTTGGATCCTAAAGAGGTCCCACTCTGCTGACTTCAATCGTTTTTGGGTGGATACAACACTGGAGGAGAGCGTCCTTCTGCCTCGCTCAACTACCGGTGAGTTTACGCTGTTTATGGCGTGCAGCGGCTCGTGCGTCAGCGGGAAAAATTTCTGCGGTAAACTGTGGCTTCTGAATTCTTACGGAAAACTACCGCGTCCTTTCATAATCGTGGTAATCGTAAAACCGGTTAATCTTGACATCCCTATACAAATATTTCCATTATTTCCCCCAATTTATTACCGAACATTTTCCTTATTTTTGCCACAATTTCCCCCCATTTTGCACACATTTCTCGACATTGGAGACAAATATTTTCGTATCAGTAACGGAAAAAGTATTGTTCAGTTATTGGTATTGAAAAGCAAATATTGTTAAAGTACCGGTATCTAAAATAATTGAACAGTACCCAGCCCTAGACGTGACAGCGGTTTACCGTAGGCCTTAAAATTCAGTGTTTTGAGCTTTTAATAACCGTGGTAATCTTCACATTCCTAATAAGGACAATATCTCAAATAAAGATGTTTGTTGTCAAAATCTCCCGCCCCTGGTTCATTAGCCAGTGTGATGATGTGGTCTCACCCCTGCTCCTCCATCATGTCCTGAAGCTCGGCACATTTCACCTCCAGCTGCCGTTTGCGCTGGTGTTCCAGGATGTCCGCATTGGGCTGGCGGTTCAGCTGACTCTCCAGGCGCTCGCGGTCCTTGTCGTCCAGGACGCGATCCTCCCGCGGCCGCTTCGCCCGGAGGGTGGACAGGTTCCTCTGGACGTAGCCATTGGTTCCACTGCCGCGAGGGTGGTCAGGCCAATGCCATTGTACATCGCTCTATTGTACAGAAAACATAGGATTGGTTTTGACTGGCATTAGTTTTTATATTCTCAACAAAGAGATAAAGATTCAGCTTTCTATAAATAAATTACAGGATTTATTTGTATATCAACACACAGAGTTTTGTATTGAACAAGACCTCACATAAAATGTAGATATTAATCTCTTAAGCCCGCCTTAACGGAGTGCATTTTCTCCAGGTCAGCTTTACCCAAATCTAAAAGGTTACAGCCTATAGACCAGTGTGAGATCTCATTTGAAAGCTAAGACCTACAAAACTCATCTAAACAAATCTTTTTCTTCGCATTGTCGCTCTTTTGTTACGTTTTCATCCCCGTTTTTGTGGCTATTTTGACACGATTTTCAAGAAACTTTTATTTTTTTTATGCCAAACTGGGGAAAATCTGCTCGGTTCAGGTGGGGGTTAAAGATTACATAGTGACAGCTGGGGCTGAAACGACTAATAGATTATTGAAATAGTCGACAACTATTTTAGTAATCGATTAATAGTTATCTGGTTCACACAGACTCAAATAGAGCAAAAATTACATGAAATTTTGTATTTTTTATGAAAACCACATATCTGTCCGTGTCTCAACCAATCAGAAAGCAGAATTAGCGCCAAGAGCCTCCAACAAACATTTACTTTAAGTTTACTCCATCAACACGTTCTCAAGCGGCGCCACTTTAGCTTTATGTGATAAAAAATTGAAAAAATATTTGTTTTCTACACCATTCACAGCCAAGCGATTAATCAATTAATCGTAAAAATATTCGATAGATTACAAATAATCGTTAGTTGCAGCCCTAGTTCCCGAGACAGATTAGATAAATTTTAACATTATTCTGTGCTACTTTGGGAATACGTGAACGTGATAAGGAAAGTTTGGCTCGAGGTGTTAAGCAGAAAGTGTTGGCAACCTCATGCTGCAGATGATCTGATCGTGACTAGTTCGTTTAACAAACTAAAATGTGTAATCACAGATTGAACGAGACGACACACAGGTGGTGACATTTATAAAACTACAAATCCCTGAGACTGTAGAACGAACAACACGACATTTTGAAATCACACACATTTCTTAAGGCTTATAACTGTTTTCAATAAGATTCAAACATAGCATTAACACGTGTTTTCAATGGAATCGGATGTTTGTAAATGAAAAATATTAACAGCTAAATCTACGAAAACAACATATACATCGATACCAAACAACAGCAGTTTCTTCTTTCATTACAGACATTTTATTTTTGGAGATTGGGCCTCGCCGAGACCAAAATACGCTGAGAACAATCCGCTCACAGCTAGTTAGCAAGTTAGCAGGTAGGCACGTACAGGATACGCACCAGTATTTCCTCCGCGGAGAGAGGAAGACCGAAAGATACTTTTGGAAAGAGATCCCGGTGGTGATTCTCACCGTTGATTCACCCAGATGTGGTTCAGTTAACAAAGAAACTTCTTATTTGATTTATCTAAAGTTAGCGGTTAGCCGTTAGCTTATGGGCTGCTGCTCCAGCACAGGCAGCGGAACGACGCAGCAACGTGAGTACGCGGGTCACGTGATAAACTGGCGTATTTCCTGGTGCGTTTAGGTGTCAAACGTGCGCTGTAAATTTTGTACAGTGGGATAAAGTTGTTGTTTTTTCTTCCTAGAGTTGTAAAAGTAGACATTTGTGAAAAAGAGAACTTTATATGTATCCATCTAATTATTATTGTCGTTTTTGTTGTAATTGTTGTTGTTGTTATGCTTTAGTGTGACCGTTTTAGTTTGCTCCCCAAATATTTAATTATTTATTCATTTTTTAACCCTCTAAACACCCGCCTTAACCGAGTGCATTTTCTTCAGTTCGGCTTGACCCAAATCTAAAAACTTTTCGACTGGAGAGCAACAGTGTAATACCTTATTTGAAAGCTAAGGCCTACAAAACTGATCCTACATTTTTGTTGCGTTGTCGCTGTGTTTTTGTCAGAGGTTTTTGGCACTTTATTGTTGCGTTTTTGTTGCGCTTTCACACTCATTTATGTCTCGTTTTTGTCGGTATTTTGGCGCTTTTTTCAGGAAGTTTTTAGATTTGGTAATGCTTGCATACCTGGATACTAACTGGAAACTTTTCTTGTGAAGGTGGGGGTTAAGGTTTATAAATGTGAGGTGTGGGGATCAATTGATCCTGGAGTGTTGTAGAGACCACTGTGATCGAAAGTACATGCGCCATGCTGACCACTCATACAGCCATTGGGTCACTACAATGTCAAATACGTACAAATATCACTTTATATATATATATATATATATATATATATATACACAATCTAACTTTTTTCATGCATGAAAAGTTGCATAATATTTCAAAATGTGACACATGTTATCGATTATTATTATTATTATTATTATTATATTATTATTATCATCATTATCATCATCATTATCATTATTATTATTATTATCACCACCATCATCATATATTATTATTATTATTATTATTATTATTATTATTAACTTTAATATCTTAAATTGATTGATTCTTGTTTCTTTTTAACTTGTTTCTTTTTAACTTGTTTCTTTTTTTTTCTTGTTCGGCTTTACCCAAATCTAAATGCTGTTCATCTGGAGAGCAATAGTGTAAGGCCTCATTTGAAAGCTAAGAGCCACAAAAGTGATCGTAACTTTGTTGTCGCCCCGTTTTTGTCACATTTTTGAAACGTTTATGTTATTTTTTCTTATTGTCGCGTTTCATCACGTTTTTTATCTTTTTTTTTAATCATGTTTTTGTCTTATTTTTTGTTGCACTCTCGTTGCTTTTTTGTTGTATTTTCGTCATGTTTTTGTCACTTTTTTGCTGTGTTTTCTTTGCTATTTTGATGCTTTTTTTTAAAGCTTTTAGGTTTGGGTAAAGCCAAAATGTGCTCCGTTCAGGTGGGGGTTAAGACGTTAAAGCAGTACTAAGTAACTTGTTTACCTTAATAAATCCTTTCCGTAGTCCCTCTGGGGGTAATACAAGTGTTAATGGGATGATTGGGGGGTCTTTCACCTCCCCCTGGTGTCTCTGGCCAGAAAACCACATTTGCAACTTTCCTGCCACCGGGTCGGAGTCACCAATACACACTAATGGAATCACGAAGAAGAAGCTAACAGGCTAACGGGCAAAGCTAACTGCGGGCTAGCGCCACTTTAAACAGTATTTACAGCCAAGTTTGAGTGGGAAAAAAAATTCCATTGTGTAATTGGATGTACAATATCCCTCTCTCCTTCGCCTTTTCTGTCAGCGTAGTATTTACTCTCACTGACAATTAATGAGTAAAAAAAACGCAACTTGCTACGACACCTGCAGTTGCGCTTATGGCCTCTAGGGGCAAGAGTTACTTAGTACTGCTTTAAATGAAAATGCGACGGTGTACCACATTATGACTACATTTCCCAATGTGCTTTGCGCGGATTTTTGGGATAAAAACATCCGCCCCTAGTCCGACCGTTAGTGACGCCGAGGCAGCAGCAACGGCCAGCGCAGCTCCGGGCTCCACTTCTGACAGAAAAATATAAAAAAATAAACGTACTGTGCGAGAAACATTCACCATGACTGAAGTCGACAACAAGAACGCCAACATTCTGGTGAGTGTGGATCGGATTTTAATCACCCGAAACGCCGCAAAAGCGCTCTGACGGTGTGGGCGTGTGTGTGATCTACGGACATTATGCTGATAATAATCGCTTTTATCCGAATCCTAGTGTTGAACCAGTTTGGTGAGAGGCGGTTAGCTTGTCAAAGGCCACGGGAAAACTGTACATTTAAGTAATCTCCGGTCTCCAGCCGCCTCGCTTTATATCCTGCTAAAACGCTGGTCGGTTAGCACGTCTAGCACGGTGTTAGCTTACAGAAAACGACCTTTTACAGTCACTATTCTGCCGAGTTTGGCCTCTGACCTTGTTAATACGCTGGTATTTTAACATAAAACCCGCTGGATCACGTCGTGTTGTGTTTTTATCAATGCGTACGTTGTTGTAAGTTACTCGATATTGCTGAAGGCAGTTGTCTGATTGCAGTAGAAACGTTGAAAATTACCCATCCATAACTTTAACTGCAGATGGCTTTGTGTAATACAGCTTTGGTATAGTATTATTATTATTACCAATGTTGTCACACTGACTGGGGTGATGTGTTCAGCTAAGATACAAGCGCACAGAAAATTTAAAATGCATATGACAGTTTTTTTCTTTCTTTCTAATTGTTCCTAAATTTGATGGGATAATGCTTGTGGAATGTGTTAATCCTATTTTGTATACTAGTGAAGGACATTTAAGAAGAGGAAAATTTCCATAGACCCCTGACTTTATGTCATGACCCATTGGTAGATTAATTGCACGTTATGGAAATTCTACCTCTTGTATCTTTAATGAAAGTACTTGAGTCATTTTAGGCGTCGTTCCACATAGCGCGAACCGGCCGCGCACGCCACGATCTACGTGCACGTATCGACACTAGCCCGCAGACCTTTCTGTTTCCACCACACACACATGCATTTGTTGTGGGCGGAGCCGCACAGAGCTGCACGCTGTACAGATAGTCATTAAAAGTTTTAGAGCCGCGATGAGAACAAATGTGGACAAATGCTGTCATCTGGTGGGAGTTAGGGAATCATTCAGAGGAGCCAAGCTGTATTAAAACAGAAAATAAACTGCTAAACTACGAACTATGAAGGTAAGCTACAGGTAAATGTTATGCTAACAGCGGCTAAATGCTATTAAATTAAATTGCCCTTTTAGCACAGCGGTATGATCTTGTGAAATATTAAATCCGTATGACCTGCGTGTCAATAGTGAGGGCTGTCCACGCTCTAGTTGCCAATCAGAGGCCAGAGTCTGTTTACGTCACATCAGACACGGGTCAGCGCTTTGACCACAGCCAGAGGTCGGGCCCAAAACCTATACCTGGTCAGACCAGTTTGGCCCTGGCCTTTGTTATGGAAAAGCTCGACAAAGCGGGTGAAAGAGCCATTCGGCTGACACGCGCCTGCATGTGGAAAAGAGCCTCATCTGTACTCAGTAGTTGAAGTCTTCGTCAGCGGTCCGCTGATGACTCAAGTACTTTCATTGAAGATGGACAACTCCTGTACGACTGAGAACTTACACAGACGTCTACCTCTTGTACTTTCTCACTTTCTGTGCCCAACGATCAATAAAAATAATGAACCTAGAGCTGGGCAATTTTTATGTATTTATTTATTTTTTTTCCCAAAAAATCTGCGATTTTTATTTATTTTTTATAAACTCTTTTTTGTTTTTCCCCCATTTAAAACAAAATAACTGCGAACTATAAATATATTTAAAAAATATATATTTATTGTATTTAATTAAAGTGAACCAACATAAACAAAATTGCAAAGGCAAACCCTTTCTCTAACTATGCACACTATGCAGTGTGCAACAAAGATTGTTAAACATCCAAATTATTTATACTGTGTTTGGATTAAGCTAATAAAACAACAAAAATCCTGAGGTAACTGAGGCACATTTGTCCAGCAGGACCTTATTTAGCAGGAGCTAAAATTAAAATAAATATCTAACAAAAAATAATTAAAAAAAATCTTTTTTTTTGGTGAAAATATGAATCTATTTGACCTACACCTCGATTTTTAAATCAAATCGATTTTTTTTCCCAGCCCTAAATGAACCCCACACAAATGTCAAACCAGGAAAAAGTAGGTGTTATTATTTAATTGCTTATCATTGCGTTTGAAGCCAAATCTTGAAACGATGTTGTTTTGTTCCTGTGGGAAAATTGGTCTAATCCAGAATAGCTATTTTTAAGAGGGTTAAATTGTTCGCCAGTTTAAAAAATATCCAAATGGCTTAAAGCTACATGATTTAATGGTCGGGTATATAACGTGTCACATACACAGAAGTATCTGTATTTCAAGAATCAGATGGCAAGATCATAACTCTTGTGTTTTTTTAAAAGTTTCAGGCGACTGGGGGAAGCCCCAAATGGGCGCCTGACTCTAACCGTACACTATATGATCTCATTATACATTCAAGTTATGATACCATTAACCTCTTAACCCCCAACTGAACCGAGAACACTTTCTCCAGTTTGACTTTACCCAAATCTAAAAGCAACTAAAAATGTGACAAAAAAGTGATGAAACCACGACAGAAAAAAGTGACAAAAGAGAAACAAAAACACGGCAAAAGAGGGACAAAAACGTGGTGAGAACACAAGGGGAAAAAAAGAGATGAACTCATGCCGGGGTTAAACAAGTGGACCAGTATAGTATTGGACAAAAAATGGACTTACTGTTATCGAAAGAATAAAAGTATCAAAAGCAGGTACCGAAAAAATGTATATCTTTAGCGGTTTTGATACTGTTGGTCCAGGGACAGCGTTAAAGGAAGTGACTTGGTTGTTTCAGCTCAAATAAATGATACAAATTTAAAAGAAATGGAATAAGTTTAACATTATTGTTCTGTTTTCTGGTTCTAGATGACTAATATTTTAGTATAGCTATAGGGGAAAAAGTATCGCTCAGGCATCGGAATCGTAAGCCAGGTATCGGTATAGGGAGAAAAATGTAACGGTACCCAGCCCCAAATATGAATTGTTTTTTAGCCGTTTGTCTTTAAAAGCAAGAGTCCAACTAGGTATTCACTAGGTCTCTTTATCAAATCAATCACACGTTAACCACTATGCTTTTATACATTACATTCTATATAAATGGTATATATATTTTTCCCAGTAAAAACTTAGTGAACCATGAACAAAAAAAGCTTTTCTTTTTCTTTTTGCTAGGCCCAGATTACGGGCTTGTATATTTGCTCTCAGATGGTACTGTGTTGTTTCCTAAAATGCAGTAAAGCCATTTATTAACTGTTTGTAATCTTTACTTAAGCCCTTGATGGGGATTAGTCACTTAGCTGATTCATTCTGAACTCTAATTCCACGCGTTTACTGAAGTGAACAGTAGAAACACTCTGAATGTGGATCCCCCTGAGGCCTCGTGTGTACTGCCTGGACGTCCTCTTGTTGTCACCTGCCGTGGAGGTGCTGACTGTCTCCTCTGTCCTCAGGCCCAGGAGACGGCGCAGCTGGAGGAGCAGCTGCAGAGCTGGGGGAGGTGATCCTGTCCGGAGACCGCGTGCTGCGCTGGGAGAAGCCCTGGTTCCCCGCAGTCGTGGTTGGCGCCACCTCCTTGATCTTTCTGTGAGTCTTTCTCTGCTTCACAACACACTCCTGCTCACGTCTGTCCCGACACACCGGTCCTGCTGCTGTCAGGACGATGCTAACGCATGTATTCAAATGGGTCTCTTAGACTTTGAAAATAGTTTTGGTACATTTACATTTGATGGCAAGTTGTTTCTGCTCCTGTATGGGTTTGAATTTTGAACATGTCCTTGTTAAAGGGACTATACGGAGTTTAAAAATGTTAAAATTAAGTATTTTCCTCCTAGGGATGCACCGATCCGATATTTTGACACTTCATCTGGCCGATACGATCAAATACTGTCTTTTTGTATTATATTTTTATATAATATATATCATTATAGCCTATGGATATTGCAGTAGTTTCACCAATTGGCTTTTTTTAATTTATTTTTTTATAAACATGCAAGAATGTTTTGGCTTTAGCTTTGAAATTTAAATTAGAAAGTTTTTCAGAAGCAGGTGTTAGCGGCAGGTTAACGATAGTCGACAAATTAATCGATATCCTCCTGTGTGATGTGGATGTTGTTCTGTTATGATTGTACAGTTTCTGTGATTTTATTTTGGCAGCATCTGAATTCTGTTTTGAAATGTGTCTTGTAAGCCATGAGGGCTGGACACTTGTGTGCAAGACACAATAATAAGAATAAATCAAATCAAATCAAATTAGTAGCCTAGTTTAGCGATAGCATGAAGGCTGTGAATCTGTGGTCCTGGATCTGCAGCGGCTCCAGTCAGTCACCACTACTGCGGTGCGGTAAACCTGCAGGCTGGAGCCGCTGATCCATGACTGCAGATTCACGGCCGTCTTTTGTATTGGACCCGTCCAGTCATGAAATCCAATCAGATACTCTCAAAATTCCCGGATCGGCTACCGATGCCTATACGGAATATTGGATCGAATATCGACATCCCTAGTTTCCTCCCCTACATGTTCCAGCAATGTCCTAATGAGCCCAGACCGGTTCACCACAATGCACGAGCTTAATGCCTTACACTTGTTATTGCACTTTACAAGCCTGTATTACCAAGTTTCTCAAAGCGCTACACTGTTGTCATTGTTCATCCACTCCATACTTGGTGGTGGTAAGCTACTGTTGTAGCCACAGCTGCCCTGGGGTAGACTGACGAAAGCGAGGCAGCCAGTCCTAGCCATCAGCCCCTCCGACCACCACCAACCAGTTAGTAACGTATAAGCTGAAAGGTTCTTGGAAAGCTAATATCTAAAGTGGCAGAACTTTTGCATGAGAACTACAGGTAATAAGGTCTACTGTATCTGGAGCCAAGAATGTCAGCTCACACAGTGCACTCCTCTGTTTGCAATTGCACACGCCCAGTTAAAAATCTATTTATATGCTTGGGTGTTCTCTGACAATGCATTTTATGACCCAATGATTGATTGGGGGAATTTTAGATAAGGAAGGAACACTGTTAATTTCTACACGTGGAACATATTTCAAGTTCCATCACAGCACAGTCATTCAATGCCGTTTTGCCCAAGGATTTTCAACTTCGACATGTGAGCTGTATTTCTAACGGCGGTTTTGTCTGTGCAGCCTGATCTACTACCTGGACCCCTCTGTGCTCACGGACTGTCCTGCACCGTCATGCTGCTCTGCCTCGCCGACTACCTGGTTCCCACGCTCGCCCTCGCGTCTTTGGCTCCAACCAGTGGTACGTTTTACAGCGACGTAGGATTTAAAGGGATACTTCGGGATTTTTGTCATTGGGCCTCATTTCTAGTTATCCAGAGTGTTGTTGATGTCTGGAGATATTTTTTCTTAAATTCATGCAGTTCTTATATTTGAAGAGTCTAGTGGCGCTAGCTAGGGCAAGGCTAAAGCATTCTATGGTATCAGTTAGCCTGCATTAAAAACAGTCTGACCCACTCCACAGTGCACCTGAGGTAAATCACTTATAACACCAGACTAACCATATAAATGTCTGTGTTAATAGAATAATTTTAAAATAAAACTGACCTTGTATCACATGAATTACTGCATTTGAGGGACTATTTTCTCGCAGATCACTCCGCCGCTGCGTTAGCTTACAGCCACGAAGCTGATGCTGCTCAAATATAAGTTATTTTAAATGCAAAATGGTTAAACTTAACCTATCGACACAGACATTTATATCGTTAGTCTGGCGTTATAAGTGATTTACCTCAGGTGCACTATGGAGTGGGTCAGACTGTTTTTTAATGCGGGCTAGCGTTTACCATAGAACTGCTTTAGCCTTGCCTAGCTAGTGCCACTAGACTCTTCAAATATAAGAACTGCATGAATTTAAGAAAAAAATATCTCCAGACATCAACAACACTCTGGATAACTAGGAAATGAGGCCTATGTCAAAAATCCCGAAGTATCCCTTTAATGCCATGGTTCACCCTGCAGTTTGTGAAGTTCCATCGTCCTGTTTGTCACCGTAGTGAAATGAGCAACATGAGATTCATTTTAACATATTTTTATTTGGACATTAGCTTTTAAAATGTCCTGCAGTGTGACTGTTTTATAAGATTTTTTATTCCTGTACATTTGTTTGTTGTTGTTGTTGTTGTTGTTAATAATTGCCACTTCTGATCACACTCAAGACTCTTATTTAATTTCATAACAAGTTCAGGATGTTTCTTGCTAATGTCCTGCAGTGTGACAAAAAGGGTTTCGATCTGGCCATTAAGAAACCTATCGACGGTCCACATGTGAATAATCAACAGGGTGCGTACAGGCATGGAAATCCTGGAAAAGTCATGGAATTTTGAAATCAAATTTCCAGGCCGTGGAAAAGTTGGAATTTTAATAAACTTATTTTGGTATCCTAAAATGTAATAGAAAAAATAATGGATGAATCTAAACTAGGGATGTACCGATCCGATATTCAGTATTGGTATCGGTAGCCGATCTGGGCTTTTTGTGAGGATCCAGTCTGCAGGTTTACCGCACCGCAGGCCTTTGATGGTTATCGCAGCACCTGCAGCGGGCCATTTCAAAGTGGGCCATGGGCCGTAGTTTGGACACCCCTGCTGTATCAGATCGGTATCGGCCAGCATGAAGTGTCAAAAAATCGGTACATCCCTAATCTAAAGTAGCACATTGTTATTCAGGCAGTGATGAAGACTGAAGCGGCGACTCGCTTCAGGCCACTCCAGATTACGCACAGATTAGACGAGCAAAGCAAACTCACAGCGAAGTAAACTCTAACATAAAGTGAGTTAAACTTAAAACTTAAAGGCAAGTTTATTTGTAGAACACAAGGCAACAAGTAGAAGATTAAATCAATTCATAAAACATTAACATACAAATGTATTAATTACAGTAAAAATCAATAAAACATCAACATAAAGTTAATCAATTACAGTAAAAGACAAGAGTGCAGATAAAATACTTTCAGTTTTCATATGCACGGGTAAAAAGAGCTGTTTTCAGCCTGGATTTGAACATTGTCAGAGTTGAGGCCTGTCTCACATCCTCATGAAGACTGTTCCAGATTTGAGCTTAAGCCTCAGCGTGTTTAGTCCTGACTCTGGGGTCCACCAGGAGACCCCTCCCTGAAGTTCTCAGAGCTGAGATGGTTCATACTTTGGTGCTAAACCATGAAAAGACTAAACCCGCAGAGGACAGAGAGGTAGTTGTGTTGATGAAAATCTACAAAGCAGCTGTGTTTGTCACGAGGCGCCCTGGTTGTGGTGTTGGTACTTATTGGTCTTTCTCTAGTATTCTAATAAAATCCCAAACTGAAAATGTAGCATCGATAAATACGTAAGCTTAATAATAAATGCGGCTAATAAAATTGTAGCATTTAAGTCATGGAAATGTTGTTTCATGGAGATGGAAAACCTCAAAAATAAATCTACACGAACCCTGAATCAACCAAAAAGACTCTAGGCTTAATTATTCACTCTGATAACACAATAAGTCTCAAATGTTCTGCGGTGTTGCGTCTTCATTTATAGATAGATATTGAAATGTTTCAGTGATTTTTCTTACATGAAACCCTACAGCTACATATAGTTATAATAAAAAAGACGAGGTCAAAGTGGCTAAAATGTCAGCGGTTAACCTGTAGAGAGACATATTCCCGCAGATCATTGAGTTAAACAGTGAATATCCGTTATCACTTCTATAAATATCAAATATGATTCTGCATTAGTTTTTTTTTTTTTTTTAAACTCCTTATATTTTCTGTGTCGAGCTGAGCATTAGGAGCACGTTTGGCATCGCTGTCATTATGTTTTGACTGCGACCGTTTAATTGCTCTCGTGCCGTAGCTGCATAAAACCCGTATTGTTTCCCAGTGTGTCTTTAAAGAGGCTGCAGGAGCGGGACAGATGTCACACGCACAGCGCCATCTTTTGCCGGTCACTCGATCCTTCTCCAAACAAACTTGGCGCTCCCATAGAAACTCAAACTGAGGAGGAGACACTTGGAACATGAACTGTGGGTCAAAGGCCAAGAAAAATGTCACCAACGAGCTGGATGACGGAAGCATTATGACTTAGCTTAGTTAGATACAGGAGCTTTATCAGAGCAGGACAGTCCTGTGCTGTGGGGCTGCAGAGAGTGTGGGGGGGGGGGTGCATTTGTGCTGAGACATCGTCCTGTCCTAGACCTTGTCAGGAATCCACAAGGAACCAGCTGTTAGAAAATGCACCGTCACTAAAGCTGCAGCCAAGGTCTTCAGCACATTTTTACTCCTCGCTGCAGGGGGAGGGGGAGTCTCTCGTAGATCAGGGCAGGACAGGTTCAAGCGTGATTTACTGTGTTTCCTTAGAAATACGTTAACGGTCTGTCAAAGTTAACCACACCTCCTGCTCATGTGTACAGCCTTTTATTTTTTTATTTGAGCAGTTGAAATTCTGCTCAAAAGGAGTGGGCCGAAGCAAACGCTTATGAGCAAAAGAACATATTCCAAAGTGCAAAGTACAAGAGCATAGGAACACAGCATGCACATGTACACGCAACGTACCCGATTGTGATTTAACTTTACACATTATCAATGATACATTTAGCACATCATATTTTGATTTTGATTTGCCTCGTTGGCAAAAGAGAAACTGTTACACTTCCAAGCGACCGTTTCAACACACACCACACTTGCAAAGCACTGTTGAAATGTTCATATAATTGACAAAAATGAACAGAAACGGAAGCGAAGCACAACTACAACAATGGTCTCAATTCATGTACAAAGCAAGTGACAAAAGGCGATCATTACTTAAAGGAACAGGCCACCATTTTTACATACTGAGATATGTTCTTACCTTAGCTTAGACGAGTTCATTTGTGGTCATTTCTGGTCTCCACGTGTGCCTTCTGTAACGTAAACACAGCACAGACGGCGTTAGCATTTAGCCTCTCTCTTCTCCTCTATAGCTCCAAACGAGGTGAAGATAGAAGCTGCCAAACTCTTCCACGTTTTCCCCATTTAAATATGGTTACGTGAAGTGTTACACAAAATTAAACCAATGTGGATTTTCTAAGCAGATAAAAGGGGAACTATATTGTAAGGTGTAATAATACCAGGAGTAATTCGGCATCTGCGCAGTGATATCTTCACTTTACTGTGCGGATGCCGAATTACTCCTGGTATTATTACGCCTGATGGTTATCAATGCCAAACACAATTAACATTCCCTAAAGTCATTAGTTTTGTGTTTAAAAAGAACATTAATATATATATTATCCGTGATCTTGCTACTTCCCAGTTGTCATTTCCATCCTTGATATGGTATTGATTTGTGTACAGTTTTGCTTGCTTCCTTTTACAGTCAGAGTTCAGCAGAACCAGGACAAGGGCTGTGTATCGCCAGAAAGAGTCCATAACACAATTAATGTTCCCATTAATCTTAAGAAAATTATCTTCTAGGTCCTTGAATTTAGTTTTTTTCATTATTCTGATTGTGCTCAGCAGGTTGAGCCTTATATTGCATGGTTAGTGTGTGTGTGTGTGTGTTATGATGCATTCAAAAACAAGCGTATTTAGGTTTTTCAAGAATAAAGGTGCCTCAGTATGATGTGCATATTCTGTTATCAAGTACTTACTCTGTAGCAGTATTTTGCTGATAAGATGAGTGAGACCAGCCCGTCCCAGGACTGAGTGCTGATCTGTGGTATTTCGAGCAGCTTTATCAGCGAATTCGAGGCTAAATGCAGCACATTTTTTAAATCTCTCGTGCTGTGTGGCTCATTACGAGAGCAGCCGAGTCACGCTTCGTTTTGCATGTGGTTACTTTCTCATTTAAATGTGTTTATGTCGTGGCAATTTGAGTCCAACACTAGCGCTCGTACACGTAATATAATATAAACAATAGTAACTTTGAACAGGAATTTGGCAATAAAAGGGTTACAAATGTTCAAAAGAGCCATTACTTTTGTCTGACTTTCATAATAATTAAAGTCTCAATCCTCCATTGAGTTCTAGTCTTATGAATTTACAAAGTCCTTGAAGAGTAGAACATTATCTGAGCCCGTCTTTCTTGTTTTTGGTGCGTTGTTGCAGGACCACGGAGCAGCAGCAGCGTTTCCACGAGATCTGCGGTAACCTGGTGAAAACCCAGCGGCGCGTGGTGGGCTGGGGCAAACGCCTGTGCTCCCTGAAGGAGGAGAAGCCCAAAGTGGTAAAGGAAACATTTACTGCTTCTACAACGATACTGCAGAATCTGTTACTTCAGTCAGAGGAATTTATAAACCAGAAAAGTCGCCATTTAAACGGGGAAAATAAAAACTGCAAAGTATTCATTCACAAATACTGACAGGTTTGGTATCCAGTGTAGGGTCTGCGAAGGGTCCCAGAGATGACGCTATAATCCAAATACGGTCATTCCCTTTGTGGGAGACGCCCGCTGCGAAAGAACAGAGAAAGTTACTCGTTCATTCGCACATTTTAGCGCCGATTTGCATTCACAACATCTCCACTTTAGTCGCTCCTACAGACTTGGACTTAACATTTTGAAGGGAGTTTTTTTTTTTTAATTCCCAGCATGATTTATTGAGCTTTGAATCCTAAAACGTTTTTTTTTCCCACTTATGGTCATCTTATTAACCTCTTATCCCCGGCCTGAACTGAGTGAATTTGCGTGCGTTTCATTTTGTCGCTCTTTTGTCACTTTTTGTTGTGTTTTCTTATTTGATGCATTTTTTGTTGTTGTTGTTGTTAAAGCTTTTAGATTTGGGTAAAGCCATACAGGAGAAAATTGGCTCTGTTCAGGTGGGGGTTAAGAGGTTCAAAAACCAAAATCCCCTCTGATATTATCTTTGTTACTAGAGATGCACCGATCCAGCTTTTTTGATACCGATACCGGGTTTTGAGTATCGGTGATATTTACCAATACCACTTTCTTTAAAGTGTCTTTCTCTGAGTGAAAAATTTGACTCTTTTCTCCATTTTAAGATCAATAAAGTCGTATTTTATTGTCATGATATTACAGATCAATTACATCTATTGAAAAACTTTTGGATAAACATTGCTTTACTTTTCTACGCTAAATATCCTTGGGTAAATGACAGGCTTATAAAAAACTGACATGTAGTGATCTGATCATTACAAAGTGGTCGATTTTATTTTATTGCTAATGCTGCCTTTAGCATTCTGATGCTAACCGCGGCCTTTCCTCCAATGATATGCAGCATGCCCATATTCACTTAGATTTAGGTGGTAAAAGTGATGTTTTTAAGGCGTTAAGAGCCAAAACTGGTATCGGATATTTGTAGCCAATACCTAATATTGTATTTTATTCAGTATCGGTGCATCCCTATTTGTTACTAATATGGCAACAAAATAAAACCATTAATTTAAATCTGGCTCTATCCATTATATCGATTTTTGTCCCTGATAAGGCCATTTTTATGCATAAAACGTCTTATTTCTATATGAAAAACGTATTAATGTTCAGCAAATGTTTTAAATATCTCTAAATTAAAATGTTTTCCCTGTTCACCTGCTTGGAAAAAGCATGTTCCCGGGGTGTACAGGCTCAGAGCTGCCCGTTCAGTTCACTCCACACGAGTCTATTCTCGGCCGCCCCATTTAACTCACACAAAGTAGGACAACTACTGCTTTTTTTTTTTTTCTACGGAACTCGAACACATCACGTGACTGAGGTTCCTGCTCTAGCACCGTCCTTTCACACATGTGTCGACCGCAGAAGTGCAAACTAGATCACACTCTGCCACTTTGGTGCTTACGACATGCTGACCTTTTGAGTTTAGTCTCTTTTCTGACTAACACAGACACAAGGCAGAGAGATCGACCAAAACACAGCTGGACTTAGTTAAGACTTGTTTTCTCCCTTAATATAGTTTTAATGCCAGAGTAAAAAATGGACCAAACTCTCCCATTACGATGTTTTATCACGCTTAGTTTTCCCCAAAATCCCTCCAACATGGCGGCGCTCCCTCGTCTTTCCCACACTTGTTCATTCACATATATATTGTTTGGTATCCACGTGTAACAAATAATCGACCAAGATGGAGCTGTAATCCAAATATGGTCATTTCCTTTCTGGGAGACGACTGTGGCAAAAAAGTCAGAGAATTTCAAGCATAGACGTACACGTTTTAAAGTGATAGTCTGTAAGTTTGCAAAGTGAGGTCAGATGGCACGTTCATCTCTGGGACACAGAACCCCATCATTTAACCGTTTTAACCAATGAACCTGGCACCCTTTTCAGTCTCTTGACATCATCATCTGGGCTTTCCCAAATGGTGTCTCAAATTCTATCATTTTTAAAAATCTAATTGACCTAAAAAAATAAAATAAGACATTTTTTTTTTTTTTTTTAAATGCAAATGTGTGTTTTTATGAAGTGTATGTAAACATATGGTCCCCGCTGTGTGTGTGTGTGTGTGTGTGTATATATATATCCAAAAAAATGAAAAAAACACCTTGAACTAATTTGTCAACAAAATCAAAAAATGTTATGCATAAAATGTAAACAGAAAACTAGATTACTATCTCTACATTTATTATTATATTTCCTTATTCACCTGCAATGTCTCTCCTTAATACACACTTTTAGAGATGCTATGTAACTGTGCTCGGGGCTCAGATCTGTTCCTAAGTCCCGTGTGTGTGTCGTCTGCCTTATGTAACCGCCTCGGTTCTGCAGATGACTGTAACTCGAGCCTCTCCTCTTCCTCAGTACTTCGCCTCAGTCATCACCTCCCTCTTGGCGCTGGCCTGGATCGGACAGCAAGTTCACAACCTGTTCCTCACCTACCTGATCGGTGAGTGCGGCCCATCTTTCAAAGCAACGACGCGGCTCCATTTTCAACCCGGAATTGACCCCGATTTGACTCCTTTTTTAAGTTTTCTGTTTCTGCTTTAGAACATGTTCCTCAAACAGAGCTCATTGTGGTTCCGTTTGCTTCGTGAATTGCTCAGTATATAATTTCCTCTTGATTCCTGTTTAACGGAAACATTACAGCTCTTTAGAGATAATGATACTAATAATACATTTGTGACATGAGAACATTGAATGTGAAAGTAAGGCCGTGGTTGAGCTGAAACGACTGCTGTATTTCCGGACTATAAGTCGCACTAGCCTTGGCAACGCCCTGGGCACGGAGGCGTAACTGCACCGTTGACGAGCCTCTCCCGGCAGCACGTTTTTCAAGCTCTCATTTGCAAACTCGTTCCTTTCGCTGTGGCCATCGAGCTTTTAGCCCGCGATTAGCTTTTGTTTGTTCTTCATTGCGATAAGAGTAACCTCCGCTTTTCGCCAGTCCTCACAAGTTACTCGCTCACTCCAAACTCTTTCCGCTGCTCGATTAGTTTTTTAACTCTTCAGTGGTACAGGAGTAGCAGATACTGGTACACAAGCCTAGAGCGCCCTCTAGCGTCTGTCAGTGTGAAAATAACAAACATGTGAAATTATATTTTGATACGTCGCACCCCCAGCCAAACTATGGGGGAAAATACGGTAATCGATTATTTAACTAGTTTAACTATTTGACTAATTTCAATAAGTGTGATCTGTCTGTGTCTCAGGGCAATTTATCCTTGAAGCAGGATGAGCTCCTCTTATTGTTGCCAGCTCCTGACATTTAAACCAGTTTGGAAATAAACTTTCCCAGCTCCTGTCTCTGATAAAGTCCGGTCGGTGCCAGTGCAGCCTCCAGTCGTTACAGCTCAGCGGCTGAACTCTGGAGGTTCTTGGCTTTCAAATGAGGAATGGTCTGTCCACACTGGGCCATATGGCCAAAAAATAAAATCTCGTAATTTATTTTTATTTTTTTTATTTATTTTTACTCAGGTTGGACGATTACAATTTTATCGATTTTATAATAAACTTAAAAAGGTCTCCTGATCTTTCATATGAAGAAAACTGCACAGAGAAAACACAAATTGTTATTTCTGTTTTAAATATTCTTTGTCTGCTCTCAAAAGTAAAACTTCTTAATAAGCCTTTAGTTTTATCATCCTCGAGCTCAGCTGTGATTGACGACCGTCTCCATGGAGACTCAAGGGGAAAGGGGCGGAGTTAAATGCTTGCAGCGGCTCAGCGTGAGAGAAGCAGACCGGGGGAAACATTGTTTTAGCGAAGAAAACTCCATCGTGCACAACGAAAACACAATGCGCGGCCTTTATAAAGCAGCAGAGATCGTTAGAAAGTCTCTGGGTTCCGCTGGTGTCATTTTCGACAAGAGTCACTACGGAGCGTCTGACGCTGCTAAATGGCAGCGCGGCGCTCGTCAGGCAGACATGGAGCGCGGACACGATTTTACGATTTAGCCATTTTCCACATCGTCTGTTTTTAAAAGCATGAATTAATTGAATTAATCAGATTTATCGCACAGCCCTACAACAAAGTTGAGCTGAAGTGACTTTAACTAAAGCACAAAGAGCCTGCTACAAACATTCACTTTAACTTTACTCCTCTTTACCTTTATGTGGCAACACCTTTGAAAATAAAATGAGCAAAATGTTTCCTTTCCCTGCCTCTGAGCGCTCAGACCGCTCTTCCTGTGCAGGTGCCATGTATTTCCAGTAGAGCTGCTCGTGACTCTTCACTGCAGCCAGACCCTTCTCTAAAAATAGGCGTTTAAGATAAACCAGGCCAGTGCAAGCCCGTCACATTTGTGTCCAAGATGCCGCTGGCTTACTCTGTGCGACGGTCCCGGTCTGTCGTGAGAGCGAGGAGCCGCCTGCAGGAACTACAAAGGCCAGAGGGATGATGGGAAATGAAGTGCGCTGACAGATGACTGGGCCTGAATTCTGTTTGGATCAGAAACTTGGCATAGTTTGATCTGCAGAAATGCTTCATGTTTGACAGAAAGGGCCATACAGTTAAGGATTAAAATCTTGTTTATTTGAGCTGTTAACAATCTGCTCTAAAGGAGTCGGCCGAAGCAAAAAACTTGAGGGCGCCCACCCCCGAAATCAATACAATAAAAATTATCATTTCACAATAGTACAATGAGCATAGTGCAAAGGGAACAAAACAACAATAAAGAAACAGCAAATGAATGAATTGTATACACTTGTCAGGGTAGAAATGTCCAATTGGAATTACATTATTAATTATACAATAAGCAGCATCTTTTGTTTTGCCTCACTGGCAAAAGAGAACCTGTTACACTTCAGCGGCTATTTTAACACAGACCAAACTTACAAAGCACTGTTTGAAATGTTCATATAATTAAAGCCGTACTAAGTAACTTGTTTACCTTAATAAATCCTTTCCGTCGTCCCTCTGGGGGTAATACAAGTGTTAATGGGATGATTGGAGGGTCTTCATCTCCTGGTTCTGCCAAAAACAATTGCAACAGGCTGCCTCGGGTCGAGTCCCAATACACACTAATGGAATCACGAAGAACAGGCTAACGAGCAAAGCTAACTGCGGGCTAGCGCCACTTTGTATTTACAGCCAGTTTGAGTGAAAAAATGATCTCCATTGTGTAATTAGATGTACAATATCCCTCTCTCTCAAACTTTATAATCGTTTTCACAAGCTCTTTTCAAACAAACGCATGACCTGATTCTCCTCTCTCTGGCTGTGGGCCCTGATGGAGAGGAAGCTTCTTTCTATCGCCCTTTTCACATGATCACAAGTCGCCGAAAGCGCTTCAGTTCTTAGAGGATTTGCTCTTCATTCTCTCCACACACGCGGTAGTAAAGTACCTTTGTAGCCACAGTTTCCCCTGAAGTAGATCGAAACTCAACTGCACACGTCTGCGCCAACCACCATCACACACACACACTCGAATATCATTCATCCTGGCCTGTTGTACATGTTTTTAGTGGTAAACCTCTGTTCTGAACAGTGGCTTTTTCCCTGTGAGTCGTAGCGTTTAGTCACTTTGCTGCAGGTGAAATACTGTTTTCTGACTCAGCGCTTTGTCACCACCGAGCTCTCAGCAAAATGGCGGTTTGCAGAAAGAATGTGTGAACCATTACCCGCTCCAGGCCAGAGGCGAGCGGCGCAGAACACGGGTGAAGCAATTTGTGGAAAAGGGTTTAGAAATTCATCAGAACATGGAGGCGTTGACTATGTTGGTACAAAAGTTGTTTCTTAATCAAGTGCGGTTGCGCGGTTTCCCCTCCCCCCTGAATGTGGCGACTGCTCGACGTTGCCTAAAACGGATTTCCTACATAAGAAGCAGAAAGTGGGTTTGTGTGTGAAGGTTCAAGTGCGAGGAGCCGTATGATCTGAAAACGCTCCGGGCTCTGACTTTGAGGCGTCGGTGAGGCTGCGTTTAGGCGTTGCGTAATAACGAGCAACCTTTTAGTACAACATGTTTTTTCTGTGGTACTTTTGTGTTTAAATATATAAAACGTCTCCCCTTGACCAAATAGAGTTCATACAGTGGATTATGAGCGCCAGAATCTTGACGAAACTGATACAAACTCTGCATTCCAGACTAATGAACTTCCGGTCACCGTGTAAATAAAGGATTAGCAGCTAAAAACACAAGTACATGTTTGACACTGTAAATGGGATCACTTCAAATTGGCTTCACTTCCTAGAACAATAAATTCGCTGAGTTTAAATGTTTTACAAACTTGATAGATTGTGTATTATAATTGTCTGCCTGGGCCTGCAGTTCAAGATAATGTAAGTCCCCGGCCAGTGCCCTCACTTTCAGGTCCAATCAGGAGGGAAGGGGGCGGGAGCTTGAGCGTTTACTTTTAAAATCTCTTTCTCCTCGTTCTGCAATAGACTCTCACTTTACATTCTCCTGTGCGAATAAAAAAAAATATTGGTATCTGACCTTAGTGACTAGCAGCTGTATGGGGGGTTAGCATGACGCCTTTACTTTCTGTCAGAGGTTCCCAAAGTGGGGGTCGCAAGACGATTTTGAAGTCTTTTTTTTTTTTTACATTTCTGACACTGAATTTGGTGTATTTTTGATTGAAAACTGTATATTTTAGTTCAATTTAAACCAAATATCAAAATGCAGTATCCAAACTAACATAATTAAAACAAGATTTAAAGCAGTACTAAGTAACTCTTGAAATATCGGCCAGGCCAACGCCTTTCATATCGTATCGGACCCTTAAAATCCAGATCAGTTGGGCCCTACTAATAACTAGGGGTGGGAACCTCTGGGTAGCTCACGATTCAATATGATACATGGCTCACGATAACCATTATCTCACGATACGCCGATACTGCGATAATCGATATATTGCACAAAAATAACCTACAATACATCACGATAAAATTTTTTTAAACATGCTACTTTTAACCTTTATTTTAACATACTACATATTATTCATTTATATTTCTTTTCATGTGCTTTGTACCACTTTTATAAATGATCCCTGACTTACTCACTGAAAATGGGTCATAGATCTGTCAGTGACTTCATTTACATTTAAATAAACAAGAAACCACAGTCCTATTTAAAAAGTAATAAATCAACCCCAAATTAATCTTCTTAATAATTATAATAACTATCATTAAAAGTAATTATTTGTGTGACAGTGTTTGGTCCAAGTGCTTAAAACTGTAGTGCTGCCCCCTGCTGTCCTGACTGAATTCTTGCTCATTGTTGGCCTCTATTGACTGAAAACAGTGGAGCACTGCTGCCTCATTAATATGCATGATGTCATCAAAAGTATCGATCGGAATAAAAAGTATCTGGATCGTATTTATTTATTTATTTGACAGGGACGTTGCACAACAAATGTGTTGTGCAGACCAGAGATGGCTACAAGCTAATTTTCATCTGTAGTCCCTGGGCAGAGGCAAAGTGACAGCAGGTTTATACAGTGGCCAATACACATTCTTACTTGAGTCCGATATATCATCTCGCGATATATCGGGTAATTGGGATATATCGGGATGTTATCACACTCCTACTAATACGTTTTTTTTTTTTCACATAAAGACATGAGGAGAGTCGTGTTTGTTTTTTAGAGTCATGCTTGATAAATTAAACTGGTTATCAGTGCAGGACAGAATACTCTATTCACTATTATCACTCCTGAAAAACATAACTAATAAACGCCCTCAAATACTATTGAATAATCTGTCATTCAGTTCTGATGCACATAATTATAACAAGACATGCCACTGCTAACAAATTTATTACTCCAAAAGTGCAATCAAACAGCATGAAAAGAACATTCTCTTACAGAGCGATGTGTGCTTGGAATAAATTACCAGAAACCATAACCTTGGAAGGTAAAACAAATACATTTAAACTAAGAATAAAACAAGTCAGTTTGAAAAAGCTAAATAGATTTATGATTGTGGTGGACTGTGGTCTTTGGTGCACTGCAACTGTGTGCAAACTGCATGAAAGGAAAAATAGTTAATGGATTAGGATAAGATTAATGTTGTGTAGATCTTGAAATGAAAACTGAGTGGAAATTCTGTGTTGTGATGTGAATGTGTTGTAAAAATGTTGGTACTATGTTTTTATACGTTTACCGTAGGGCTGGGCGATATGGACCTAAAGTTATATCCCGATATATTTAGGTTGAATATCGATACACGATATATATCCCGATATTTTTTCTGCAAAGTGAGAGCTGTGAAATGAAATGTTAAGTCAAAGTCAAATACGAGTAGTTTTACTGAAAACTCACTATAAAATGTAAACATAAATATCTTGGATAAAAATAGCCTATAAAATAAAATAGGTCAATCTTTTTCTGAGGGCAGCATTTATATATAAAGAGGTAACAAAATAAAGCGCTCAGTTTAAGATAAACTTCATTAAAAATCAGCTTGAGATTATCTGTTTATTTTTGTTAACCTAATAGCTTATCTAGTATGTTCATTAACATGCACTGCCCCGACCAAATAAACCAATAAAATAAAATAAAATCTGAATTTGAAATATCCCGATATACACGATATGGTCTAATTCCATATCTCATTTAAAAATATATCGATATATCTTAAATATCGATATATCGCCCAGCCCTAGTTTACCGGTATATGTATATTGTTGTTTTAATTAAATGTTGGGCCCCAGGAAGAATAGCGACACTTTGGCTGCGCTAATGGGGATTCTTTCAATAAACCTAAACATGAGAGGCAGTAACTCCCCTCGAAGTGCCCTGACCGTTTCCCTCTCCTCTCTGTTTTCCCGCCGCAGTGAGCTTCCTGCTGCTGCTGCCCGGCCTGAACCAGCACGGCGTCATCTCCAAATACATGGGCATGGCCAAGAGGGAGATCAACAAGCTGCTCAAACAGAAGGAGAAGAAGAACGAGTGAACGCGGCGGCCATCGAAAGGAAAACGGAAAGCGTTTCGAGCGCCGAAACCCGAAGCATCCGCCTGCTCGGCCGCGTGCCCACGAGCAAGACGCACTTTTTGTTTGTCGGATTTTGTTTTTGTTTTTTAGATTTCTCTCACAAGCCCCTTACGACATTTCAGACCATTTGTTTTTTTTCCCCACACACGCACACACACATTTTGATTTGTGAAGATTTAGACTCGGGCGATATGACGATGAACCAGACGCAAAGTGACACAGTGCCCAGGAAGTGTAAGAAAACCCAAACCGTCGAGAGTTTTGCTGCTGTAACTTTATTCCTTTGGCAAAGCGACTACTGAGCAGGGTTTGTAGCAGAACTGCAGAAACGCCTCACCTTTCGGCAGGTTGTTGTAAATTAGCTTTACCGTCGGCTTCGCTGGATCCTTTTTAGCCTCTTCTTTTCTGTTTCTTCTCACGGCGACGAATCAATGTGTAAATACTTGTCCCGATTTCTGTCCGAGCTTTCGTCTTATTTATGTTTCTTCATCTCTGGTCCCGTCACTGTCTCGTTTGTGTTTCGTAGAAGACGTTACAAATAAACTTTAAGTGAACTTTTGCTCTGTTCTTTTATTGTTTTTATTTTGTAGCTCACAAACATGAACAAAAACACTCATGTTTACAGTATCTGAAAGGAAATGTTAACCTCGGCCGGACAGAGAGGCCCTGTCCGGAGGATCAAACCCGGGACCTTGTTTAGTTGAGTTGACAGGGACCATGTACAGGAGCATTAATCAGCAGTAGAGGTAAGATTTTAGGCCCGACCCGAAATTTGAGATATCACGCATGACAGTCGGGTTTGGGTCGGGCTTCAAGAATTTTTTTATTTTATTTGATTTGATTTTTATTGTCATTATAATCTCTAATCAAAACCTAAGCTATAGGCTTAGACTATTGCAGTGGTTCCCCTCAGGGGTCACGAGGCCTAGGGTGGGGGTCCCCAGATGATTTCAAGATGAAACAAAAAGAAAAAATGCTACTGTTTTTAGCATATTTTTGAGTGTAAAACAGCCTATAATTAGTTAAATCTATTATTATTCAAAATAAACAGTTTAAATATTAACTTGATGTTTTTCTGGCCTAAAGTAGCATAAGAGGCAATAACTTTATGCAATGGGGGTCCCGAGATGTATATGTGTCAATTTTTGGGGTCCCAGCCAAAAAAGTTTGGGAACCCCTGGACTATTGGATACACAATATGATTATACTTATTCCTGTGCGCTGGGAGGGGACGCACGAGCTGTTATGTTTAAAGTGCATCTGACACATTGGACACAATTTTTGCTAAAACACAGTTAACACGATTATATTTAATAATGGGAAATGAATGAGTCAAACTGCTATGGAATGTTTCCTCCTTTTATGTCACTTCCTGTCAGTAGCTTAAAAATTCAAATAAAAATAACTTTTCTGCCAAACATTTCTTCATTAAAATTGCTGCTTCACTGAAAAAAATGATAATTATGCAACTGATGTAATCCATCTAAATAAGTCATTTTTCAAGAGCTGTCATGCACTTTAAGCAGCATGGCCAGCTTTGACCGGCGCTACACAGAGAACATCACTATTCACTCTTTCTCTCAGGACAGCGTTTAACTTACACTGGATAAATCAGCTGTTTGTGCGTAAAAAGTCGGCTTTTGCAAAGGCAGCGCGATGTTTATGAACGAGGAGGAGGAGAAGAGAGAGACGCACACACCTGTCCGCCTGCCCAGGTATGTGTGCAATGCTGCTGCGTGCACGTACCTGTCACACATGCTGCTGCTGAATGCACAGAGGCTCTGACCGGGCATTAAATAAATAATTATTTACGTCTGGTTTGTTTCGGGTTCCCCTCCTGGAACCACCACCTTTAACGTGGTGGAGGGTTTGAGCCTGAATGATCCTGGAGCTCTGTTGTCGGGGGCTTCGTGCCCCTGGTAGGGTCTCCCAGGCAAACAGGTCCTAGGTGACGGGTCAGACAAAGAGCGGTTCAGAAGCCCCTTATGAGAGACCAACAGGCCCGGTTAGAACCATGAGGCCGTCCTTCTGTGGACCCACCACCTGCAGGAGGCGCTATAGGGGCTGGTGCAGCTCCAACAGCTGCCCCCACGACCCGGCAACGGAAAAGTGGAAGAAAATGGATGAGTTTGTTTCGGGCCCGGGCAACAATTCAAGTTAATTGCTGGGGGTCGGGTCGGGCTTGATATTTTTGGGCCCGATCTTATCTTTAATCAACAGATGAAAAGATTCTTTGTTCCAGACTTGACCGGCCGATCAAACTAAGAATGCACTTTAAGCTCTTAATGCGCTTTGGCTCAAGTGGGGCTTTTGTTTGGCGTTTACCCAGATCTAAAAAGTTCTTGGGGAAAAAAAGCGTCAAAAGAGTGACAAAAACAAGGCAACAAAAACACAATAAATACACGCCACGAAAACAAGAAAACACCACAAAAAAAGGAAACAAACGCGTCCAAAAAGAAATAAAAATGGAACGAAAAAAGTTACGATCAGGTTTGCAGGTCTTCACTGGCCCAGAAGCTTTTTGATTTAAGCCAAACTGGAAAAACCGCCCTTGGTTAAAGTGGGGGTTTAGCGGGGCTCGTGTTTATTCTTTTCCTCAGTCCTGCTTTTATCTTTAAGTGTGTTTCAGTCTTTACATTGTGAATTATTCAGAACAGTCTGAGGCGTCTGATGAAACTGATTTGGCAGAACCGTGGCGTAAAGTGCAGGTTCTTTAGGAAATGGCTGAAGCTGTTCAGGCATGTTTCAGTGGCTCAGAGGAGTCCATTACATCACATCACTGTGGGCTCTGAGAGACACGTGACTCTCACCACTTCTACTTTTAACCTCTTAACCCCACCTGAACCGAGCACATTATCTCCAGTTTGGCTTTACCCAAATCTGAAAGCTTCTTGAAGTGTCAAAAGGAGACAAACGCAACAAAAGAGTGTGGCAAGGTGAGTGGTAATAGACGCACTTTCTTGTTACAAACAAATGAAAAGGAAACCAGACAACGCCACCCAGACCAGCTGGGAAAGGGAAAAGTGCTTAAGGCACACAGGGTCATACATTGGTACGAGGCAGAGACATTCCAGTATGAAAATATGACATTTATTTGGTTTAAAAGTATATATGTATATATTAATTTACTGTTTCAGTTTTAAGTTCTCATTAAAAACATTGAGCATGGAGGCAAGACAGCAGGAAGACTGGGCCAGTGCTGTAAAATGATGGTGCCGAGTCACACACACGATGTCAGCCCACAACAAGCCAGAAAGCTTGCACGACCAGCCTGTAGGCCAGCTACAACGGAGGACCCCAGTTGTGATTTGACATCCAGCAACCAGCCACACCAAAGGACCCCGGCTTCCCAGGACTAGCAGTGCCCAAGGATCAGCCTGACAGGGTGCATCACAGGCCCTGTGCCTTTTTACAGCACTGGCCCAGTAGAAGACAACCTGTGGCCACGCCCTGCCAAACAGGAAACGGAAGTGTGGGAGAGAGGGCAAACAGGGAGACGGAGGGGCACTTTTATACTATGTGGTACTGCCACCTGCTGGCCACTAGTGCATATGACTTCACTTCACTACAAGAGGGATGACAATGTGAGGCTTTCAAATGAGGCATTGGCTGTAACCTTTTAGATTTGGGTGAAGCTGAACTAAAGAAAGGGTTAAGGTCGTTTCATTCACACATGTTTGGTTAATGTTTTAGTTGAAGAGAGGGTATTACATCTTACACTTAAAGGGATATTTCAGGATTTTTGACATTGGGCCTCATTTCCTAGTTATCCAGAGTGTTGTTGATTTCTGGAGATATTTTTTTCTTAAATTCATGCAGTTCTTTTATTTGAATTATTTATTTTTGGGGGTGGGGGCGTGGGGTTCACTCCTTTTGAGCAGACTAACTGCTCAAATAAACTAAACTAAACAAAGAGTCTAGTGGCGCTAGGCTAAGGCTAGGCTAACGGATTTCTATGGTATCAGTTAGCCTGCATTAGAAACAGTCTGACCCACTCCACAGTGCACCTGAGGCAAATCACTTATAACACCAGACTAACCATATAAATGTCTGTGTTAATAGAATAATTTCTGAAATATAACTGACCTTCTTGTATCACATGAATTACCGCATTTTGAGGGACTATTTTCTCGCAGATCACTCCGCCGCTGCGTTAGCTTACAGCCACGAAGCTGATGCTGCTCAAATATATGTTATTTAAATGCAAAATGGTTATAATTATTCTATCGACACAGACATTTATATGGTTAGTCTGGTGTTATAAGTGATTTACCTCAGGTGCACTGTGGAGTGGGTCAGACTGTTTTTAATGCAGGCTAACTGATACCATAGAAATGCTTTAGCCTTGCCCTAGCCTAGCGCCACTAGACTCTTCAAATATAAGAACTGCATGAATTTAAGAAAAACATATCTCCAGACATCAACAACACTCTGGATAACTAGGAAATGAGGCCCAATGTCAAAAATCCTGAAATATCCCTTTTATCACAATATTGATCTAAAACAGCTGAAACAAGATACCCAGTAGCTTCACTTCCTGGTTATTCAAGTGAACTAACTCTAAGCCCCTCCCACGCCTTTAATCGTGCCGCCCGCCCGCTTCAATAAAGAGAAAAACTAAGTAAAATAGAACGTTTCCATAGTTTTAAACAGAATATCATCCCGTCCTGAGACTTTGTAGTTCCCACAGTGTGTTCATCACAGCTCCATGGATTTGTCAGCTGAAAGTGACGGCTTGTTTTCACAGGTGCAGGTCCGTCAGTAGAGTCTGAAGGCGCAGGGGTCGGTGTCTCTGCGTCGCGAAGGCCACAGATGTTTGTCTCTGGTTCTTCTGCAGCTCCTGACTGGGTTCTCCTCGAGGTTCTCTCCTGCGCAAACAGGAAAACACTGTTAAACTTTATAAAAGACGAAATACAGCCGTTAGTTTCAGGTGTTTTTGTCAGACCTGACTCATCACTTTACTGGGAGCAGGATATTTATTACAGGTCACCAAACATTAGGCTTAAATGGTCCTTTTCCAAAAGCTTTATTTGTGTCGAGAACTTTAAATTTGAAAGAACACTTTCTTTACAGGCTTCAGAGTAAAATGTAAGTGTTTGGTTCAGTCGAATAATGCACACTCTGAACAGTAGAGGGTGCTGTGCAGATGGACGGTCAATGCCACTGACTTGCAATAAGGAAGAAGGTTTGAACCGGATAGAAATACAAGATTTTCTTGAAATAAGTAACGTTGATTTGAGTTACGAAGGAAATCTGTCCATGGGAAAACTTTTTTTTTACACTTAAAGGTGCATATCGATGGCCAGAATGCAAAACTTCCTATCTGAAAAAAATTACTGTTTTTACATACTGAGATATGTTCTTACCTTAGCTTAGCGTAATAATACCAGGAGTAAAGTGAAGATATCACTGTGCGGATGCTGAATTACTCCTGGTATTATTACGCCTTACAATATAGTTCCCCTTTTTATCCGCTTAGAAAATCCACATTGTTTAATTTTGTGTAATTATACTTTATAGTGTAACACTTCACGTAACCATATTTAAATCGGGAAAACGTGGAAGAGTTTGGTAGCTTCTATCTTCACCTCGTTTGGAGCTATAGAGGAGAAGAGAGAGGCTAAATGCTAACGCCGTCTGTGCTGTGTGAAGACCAGACAGGTACAAATGAACTCGTCTAAGCTAAGGTAAGAATCTCAGTATGTAAAAACGGTGGCCTATTCCTTTAAAGGTGCATATGCAACTTTTTATCAGAGGTGGGTAGAGTAGCCAAAATATTTACTTAGTAGTAGTGACATAAATTGTTAGAAGCAAAACATGAAATGATGTGGAAATTGTAATATTTTCCACAAAAAACATACAAAAAGAATCCATTATGAAGAATGAAGTATAACAAACACAAAATACAATACGTCAAAATGAAGATTTGTCACTAAACAATTTACTAACAGTGTCACCAGTTACTTTTTTTTTTTACTCAAGTAAGAAACTGATACTTCATTTTAATACTACTCGAGTAGAAGTAAAAGTACTGTATGAAAAAACTACTTGCAAAAGTGCATTTACTTCAAAAAGTTACACAAGTAGCTACATGTAGTAAATGTAACTGCGTACTACCCGCCTCTGCTTTTTATGGCAAAAAAGATGATATTTGTGTGTTTTTGACTTTAAGTGACCCAGTGGCTGTATGAGTGGTCAGCATGGCGCCTTTAGTTTCCATCACAGTGGTCTCTACAGCGCTCCAGGATCAAATGTTTGGACGGTTTTCACCAGTTGAGGCCATTGACAGTTGGTTGACAGTTGCTAACCGGTAGCATGCTAACATCTTGAG
The DNA here is from genome assembly GCA_007210695.1 of Neogobius melanostomus. Taxonomy (NCBI): domain Eukaryota; kingdom Metazoa; phylum Chordata; class Actinopteri; order Gobiiformes; family Gobiidae; genus Neogobius; species Neogobius melanostomus. The sequence continues at coordinate 1,787,373 of VHKM01000480.1, forward strand.
CAGCTTAAACACTAAAATCACAGAGAAAGGTTTTCTGTTTCCTCTTTGATGTTTTCATTTAGTCTGAGGAGTGAAGCAGATCTTTAGTAAATCCTGCTGTAGCTCCACAGACAGAGCTGCTACGTCTGTGACACATTTGCTGGTTTCTTCACATAAACGTGCGTCTCTGGGGCCATGTTTTAACTGTTATCTTCTTGAGCAATGATTACGAGTACAGAAAAATGCCACTGTCCATCAGTTGTCTTTCATTTTCATCCTGAGTTGAGATATTGTTACATGTAGTAGTACTGCATAATTCTACTTTGGTGCTCAAAATGGCCGCCGGAACTATGCGTGATGTCATTGGAAATGCATGTATACTTGAGTACTTTCCCTTTGGTAATGATACTAATGTACCGGTGATGATGTCGTGCTGATGCCAGTGCGTTGGTCGTCCCCAGCGCTGATCGGGGGCCTCTCTCTCCAGGCGCTCCCCGTCGCTTCGTCCCGTCAGACCCTCGGCTCCTGTCTGAGGGTCTGACAGCAGCTCTCTGGCGCCCCCTCCGCTCATGTGCCAGGCCCAGCGTGCGCGGCTCTGGTCAGGCCTCTGTGAATATGTGGACAAATTCACATGACACAGAGGTGAGTCCGACACAAAAGAGCAGGTAATCTGTGACGTCTGTGTGTCCTCACCGCAGGCACGTGTTTGGGCGCGTGCACGTCCCAGCTGTGCGACTGTGGAGGCTCTGAAGTCTCCTCCGTCAGCGACAGGTCACTCCGGTGCTGAGACGGGAAACTGGGATCTCTGAGTCTGAACAGTAACCTCTGCCCAGATGCCGACACGCCTCCGAAACTCTGCACAGGACATTTACCTCTCAAACAGTAGCCTGGACAGCCATACTCACTTCTTTCTCTTTATACTTATATAATATAGAAATATAATCAAAAGAACATCCTGCCTTTGCAACCATTACCTCCTGCAACGTTCCAGACTAATCTCCAGTTTAAATAAGCCTTTAACTGTTTGAGGATCATTTGAATGTGATTGAAAACACTTCAATACAATTTATAGATTGTAAAGAACTGAAAATGGTCATTTGTTGAATTTGTAGCATTAGGAGGTCATATTTACTGAAATCAAAAGCTATTTCAATCAAAAAAATCAGGTCAAGTTATATTTTAACATAGGACCCTTATTTGATATCAGCTTCAAAACTCTTACATCCATTAAACTTGTGAGTTATTGGAGAGTTTATGCTTGGATTTCTTTGCAGGATGTCAGAATAGCCTCCCAGAGCTGCTGTTTGGATGAAAACTGCCTCCCACCCTCATAGATGTTTTGCTTGAGGCTCCAAAGGTTCTCAATAGGTTGAGGTCAGGGAGGAGGGGGTCCACATCATGAGTTTCTCTCCTTTTACGCCCATAGCAGCCAAGAGGTCATTTTCACACCTTCAGGGAGCCTAAAGGGGCCGACCAGCTCTCCCCATGATTCCAGGCCAAAAGATGACTCCGCCCCCTCCTTGCTGACATCACAGCCTTATTGGACATGTTTCAGACCCGTCTGTCCACTCTCCCCGTGGCCCAGTGTGTAGCATGTACCTGCCTGTGTGCAGTATGTACCTGCCTGTGTGCAGTATGTACCTGCCTGTGTGTAACTCGTACCTGTCTGTGTGTAACTCGTACCTGCCTGTGTGTAACTCGTACCTGCCTGTGTAACACGTACCTGCCTGTGTGTAACTCGTACCTGCCTGTGTGTAACTCGTACCTGCCTGTGTAACACGTACCTGCCTGTGTAACACGTACCTGCCTGTGTAACACGTACCTGCCTGTGTGTGGTGCTGTAGCTGTCTTCCTCTGCATTCGGCCCCAGCTCCAGACTCCCCTCGTGCAGACGCCGGACTCTGGGCGCTCTCCTGCTCCTCTCACACCGAGCGCACAGACTGGGCCCCCCCGCGGGACGCTTCAGCACCACGTCCATGACCTGGAACCAACCGTGAGGCTCAAGTGAGTTTCATCAACCATGTGATTTTTTACGATCAAATACTTAATGTAGAGGTCCATCCACCAGGGGCCAGGGGCGTAATGTATTTTTCCTTTAAATATCAGTGTCTTACATGTACTTGTTTTGTAGACGGGCTTTTGGAGGCCCTCTGCAGTCCCTCTGAGGCCCCCCATCCATAGGGCCCCAAACCCCACTTCAGGAGCCACTGGTTTATACATGTAACACTGAATGACCCTGCCCACCGCTAATGGGTCATTACGTGGGATACGGGACATTAGCCTATATAGTTCTTAAAAAACAAATAGCTCAATCAAATAACAAATAGTGGTGCTCTGGTGAAATTGCACACATGCTACAATAAAATAATAATAATACAAATATTTTTCTACAGGATCTGGCGCCCCCCGCAGGGGTCCTAACCCCCAGGTTGAGAACCACTGGTTTAGAGGATTGATGCCACGTAAAACTTTTCAATATCTCAAAACTTCATTTAGAATAAAACCTTGTTGAAACTGTTTATCAAATGTTCATATTTGACACAGCAGAGGGCTATTTCATAAAACTGGCTCAGTAAAGCTCGACTTAGGCTCCAAATCCTGGTTACATGAGACACAACAAGTCAAGCTGCGATTACTGGGTTTCACCAAAGGGACGCCGAGCTTGGCTAATCACTAATTCAAGACCGGTTCAACTAATTAGCACTTGTCGCGTACACAAGCAGACCACACTAACGATCACCGAGTTCATGGAGAAATCATGGCCGAGCGTAAACGCGCAGCAAACTTCACAGGCCGCCAGCTTTGTTCCGCTATGTTAGCTCCATAGGTCGAGCGCAGGGCTCCCATCCACGAGACTGCGAGGTCGATCCCAGCCTTGACTTTTTTGGGGGGGACTGGGCACCCACTGGGAAGAACATAAATCGGCGCCTGTGAATTTAAACACTTTTCTTTTTTCCCAGGAATTTAAACACATGATAGAAAAAGAAAACACTGTTGACACAGGACACAGGTCATGAGGGCGGGTCCTGTGGGCTAAGGTTCCTTTTATTGGACAAGCTTTTTGATGACACATAATGTCATTAATGTGTCACACAACTTTGTATTTCACAGATGAGAGACAAAGACAGTGTTGGTGTATATTTATAATTTATTGCATAAAGTCATTGATTTTGTGATGTCATGTTTTCTTTTTCACATTTTTGAGGCCAATATATATTTTGGCCAGATGATGGCGCTAAACCCCTGCTTGTGTCATTTACATTGCCCATTGGTGTTGGATTCCACGAAGAAGAAACATAGCTCGTGCTCAGTCTAGTTCTCTGACTATATTTCCATAGTAACTGAGCCAAAAAGACAACAAAACAAGCCAGACTTGGACAAATAAGTCGAGTTTACAGAGTGAGCCAGCTTTATGAAACAGCCCTCTGGTCATAAAAACAATTTATTTGCACATCTGTCCATTGGAATGGGCTGCATGTATGTATCAATAAAGGACCATACAATCTTTTATTTATTATATCAATATAAGGTTTGAATCACACAATTAGATTTAAAGTAACATTATTTCAGTTTTTTAAATATTTATATAGGTACATTTATATTTTATTAATTTTATGATTACTTTTGTCCTATTTGTCAGAAAGTTCAACAAACACAGTTTATTTTAGCGGTTATTTCATGGTTCGGGCTTTACGGGGTTAAGTCCTGTACTTAAGGATCTGTACTTTACTCGAGTAGTGTCTGTGTCGAGATCCTATTACTTTCACTCCACTACATTTGAAGGATAAATATAATACTTTCTACTGCACTACATTTCTATAAAGGCTCCATATTATGCACACTCTATGAACAGTAGGTGGCGCTATGCAGACATACTTTCTAATGACATCTGTAGTACATTACAAACACAGTTCTTCACAGGGAAACGTTTTTAAACATGTTTCATAACTTTAATAGTCACTTTCAGCCTGCGAGCTCTCGATGGATCACAGCGCTTTAATGCAAGTATCTAATGACGACGATAAAAAGAGATTTATAGATTTCTTGTTCTTACCTGCCGACGGTGACTGTCCTGGGGCGGCTCTCTGTCGTTACGGAAACGCAAAACACAAAACAAACTCCTGCTTCATCAGTGTTTGACAGTGAGTGGATTCACAAACCTGACACATTATTTTTATGTCTGAAAATCCTTCCTATTGGCCAACGTCACGCTCATGTTTCCGAGTTTGTCACCACTTTTGGAAAGAAAATAATTGGACATTAGTTCATATGCGCCGACAGAGGAGGCGATGAACTTTGTGACAGTTTTTGTTTCATGTGGATTCCTCCAATAATGACTGAAATATTAACCAAAAACTAAGACGAAAAATCTGCAAAATCTGCAAAATCTGCAGTTCGCCAGTTTCCACAGTTACCATGGAATTTTCAGCTGCTCCGCCTCAATTTTAAACTATGGGCTCTTTAGAATGTGGTGATGTCACGTGACCTATTGCTGGGTTTCAGGTAGCAGTGTTAATTTAAAATTGGACTAAAACTAAATTAAACGTTTTTCATGAGACTAAAACTATGACTAAAATGTCCAGATATTTTAGTCGACTAAAATAAGACTAAATAAAAATGAAAAGGTGAGACTAAAATCATCCAAACTTATATTGACCGTCTGAAAGAGCCTCAGATCATGTAAATTCACTGCTAAAGGAACAGCTCTGAGCTTTGTTCATGTGGGAGCAGCTCCATGAAGCAGAGGAGCTGATTAAATATCATTATAATGAATATTATTAATGCAAAGTCGACTAAATTGACTTGCAATTTTAGTCGACTAAAACTAGACTAAAATTGAAGATATTTTTTTGACTAAATCTCAACTAAAATTGAATTACATTTTCGTCAAAAGACTAAGACTAAAACTAAATGAAAATACGTTGTTAAAATTAACACTGGGTGACATCACAGCTTTCTAAAGGCCTATAATATTATATAGAGGTAAAATTATTTTGTTTTTGAGGAAATGTTTGGTCTTGTACAGAGAGATCATGGACCCAGTGGCTGATATTGATGATCATTTTTGCCATTCATAAAAAATGTTTTAGATACGACTTGTGAAAGTGTAATGCAGTTAATAGTAAAACTGGCTCCTCCCCACACTGGAGTCCTGTGACATCATCACATTCTAGAACCTGAAAACAACCAACTCCCAGCATGACTGTGTTTTGAATTTCAAAAAAACAAGGCAAAATGTGAATTTTTACAGATTTTTCCACCAATAAACTGAACAGGATCCGAAATCCCTTTGGAAAAAGTCTTTGTAACTAATAAGTCACAAAATAAAACCATAGATTTAAACCTGTCTCGATCCATTATACAGATTTTGTCACTAAAATGTAGGCTTTTTTTGTGTGTGCCATTTTAAAGTGCTTTAATTTTACATGAAAACAAAAACGACAGAAAACTTGCCAAACATTTTTATCTCATATTTATGTCAATAATCTACAGCAGGAGTTTCAAATGGACATCTCTACATTTAAAAAGTTCTAGAGGCAGTTGTGGTGAACAGGTCTGGGCTCATTAGGACATTACTGGAACATGTACGGGGAGGAAAATACACAATTTTAACATCTTTAAACTCCGTATAGTCCCTTTAAAGCTGGGGTACAAGGACTTTTTGTTGTTGTAGAGTAATTTTGTTTTTACCACCACAGACCTTATTGCATAGTCTTCACATACTTCTGTATTGGGCCATGAAAGATAGAAGTAGAATGTAAATGAATGATATTTATTTCTTCACTTTGACACTGCTCAAAGCTGTAAACGGGCTCGAAACGTGTATATAAACAATTCGCTTGAACAATTCGGACACGCAGGAGGGATTGTGAAAGCTAGAAACGAGTTTGGGCCAAATAAAAAAAAAAAGTCAGTTTGTGCAGGAAAAATCTGGTACTCCAGCTTTAAGTTTTATGGAGAGTTTTTTTTTTTTTAGAGAGAAAAACAAAACGAATCTGCAGACGGTGCCAATGAAGAGAAATATATATATTATGATTTATTTATTTTTTGCATGAAATTGCTAATGGGAAATCCAAAATGTAAAAAATAAGATTTGATGATGTTTAGTGTCAATTTCAGCTTTAAATCCGGAGGCTCCTCGGGTCAAATGAGCCACAAGACTTCGTTGTTTTTTAAGAGCAACATCTTTAACCTCTTAACTCCCACTTTAACCCTAACCCAAATCTAAAGTTATGTAATGCCTCATTTGAAAGCTAAGACCTACAGAACTTGCATTTTTAAGCCTTTTTTTGTCATGTTATTGGTGACTTTTTCATTGCATTTTGTCACTCTTTTGTGGCTTTCTTGTTGATTTTTTGTCTCTTTTTCATCATTCTTTAGTTACGTTTTGGCCGCTTTGTTATTGTTGCTCTTTTGCAGCGTTTTTGTCATATTTTGTCGTGTTTTTGTTGCATTTTCTTCTTTTTAATAGCTTTTTTTGGTCCTGTTTTTGTCACTACTTTGTCACTTTCTAAGTCGCTTTTTCATCACTCTTTAGACGTGTGTTTTTGTCGCTTTTTTAATTGTGTTATTGTTGCGGTTCCGGCACGTTTTTGTCGCTCTTTTTTGCTTTTAGATTTGTGGAGAAAATGTGCTCAGTTCAGGTGGGGGTTAAGAGGTTAAAACCATATTTTCCAGATGATTTTTTAAAGATACAAACACATGATGCTTTGTACTTTTTTAGAAGTCGTTAGTGAAATGAACAGCATGAAGTCCTGGTTTCCTCCACCAGGGGTCACTGCAGCCTGACATCTGTTTAAAGGTTAGTTCCTCTTTCAAAGCTACAACAACAAACTATAGAATATAAAGGCATGTGGTCACTCCAACAGGAGACGATGGGAAACTACTCCAGTTTGTGTGAGGAATTTATAAGCTATATTTGTTTAAAAAAACGCAACTTGCTAAGACACCTGCAGTGGCGCTTATGGCCTCTAGGGCAAGAGTTACTTAGTACTGCTTTAAATGTAACTTGTCCAACTTTCCATGATCCATGATAAGAAACCCAGGCGCTAGCACCATTGTCAAATACAGTGGGTTGCATAAGTATTGGCCCCCCTTTATCCTTTTGATATTTTGCCACGCTATGGACCATAAACATAAATATATTTAATTGACATGTTATGTAAAAGACACACACTAAGTGACACACAATCGTGAAGTGAAATTAAATTTGTACATGATTTAGATTTTCTTTTTTAATGAATAAAAATCTGAAAAGTGGGATGTGCATAAGTACCGGCCCCCCTTTCCTTTTAGTGCAAACAATTGCCTTCAGAAGTTGAATGATGATTTCTGTATGATCACATGTTGACCCTTAATGTCTAAATAGAGTCTACCTGTGTGTAATCTAATGTCAGATCAAATCCAGCTGCTCTGTGATGGTCTCAGAGGTCTGTTTAGAGACTATTGGGGAGCAGACAGCATCATGAAGTCCAAGAACACACCAGACAGATCTGAGATAAAGTTATTGAGAAGTATAAAGCTGGGTTAGGTTATAAAAACATTTCCAAAGCTTTGAACATCTCTCAAAGTACAGTTAAATACACCATCCAGGAATAGAAAGACTGTGGCATCACTGCAAACCCACCAAGACCCGGCCGTCCTCCTAAACTTACTGACCGAACAAGGACCGCACTGACCAGAGCTGTTACCAAGAAGCCTATGATGACCCTGGATGAACTGCAGAGAGCTACAGCTCAGGTGGAGGAAACTGTGCACAACTATTAGTAAGAAGTCCTGTTTGCTGTCTCTCTGCAGAGCTACAGCGGGGAAATACTTTGAGTCACCTCAGAATGACATGATGATGAACTAATCATTAAAACATCCGTGAACTTGACTCTGAGCCAGAGCTGAAACTGGTCCGGTCACTTCTGCAGGTTTTACATAAAACAACACAATAGACGAGAGAGGACGTGCGGGAAACGGAACAGTGTTTACACGGAACTCTGCACATCCTGGTTCACAAATACAATGGATTCATAGAAAAGAGAACATAACATTTCACATGTATTTTTATTAGGGCTAATGTGACATTTGCTTCTGCTTTTTATGTTATTATTATGGATGAAGTTCTGCTCCTAGTTTTACAAGAGACATTTTGAAGTTCTAAAACCGTCCATTCCAATGTTAGGGTTGACCTGGGGAAATGCGTTTAAGATCTGGGGAAATGTGTATAAAAGTAATCTTGACCCATTGTTTAAAGTTCAGAAAAAGGCAATAAGAATAATCCATTTAGCTGGATACCGTGAACACACAAATCCATTATTCTTTAAATCAAAAAACAATTAAATTTGAGGACCTTACTGAATTTAAGATGGCTCAAATCATGTTCAAAGCCTCACAAAAGTCGCTTCCTGAAAGTTTACAAAATATGTTCTGCAAATGAGAAGTCAAATACAAGTTGAGAGACAAGATGAGTTTCGATAAACAATACTCCAGAACAACCATGAAAAGCATGAGTCCCACGAGACGTGGTGTAGAAATATGGAATAATCTAGATCAAAACATCAAACTTTGCAATAACCTGGTACATTTATATTTATATTTCTTAGATACTGTATGAGTTGTAGCACATTCTTTGTTGTTGTTTCTTTATTGTTCTTCATTATTTGTTGTTACTTTGCCCTATGTTCCTTTGTTTATGATTTGCTACCCTGTAAATGTTTTTATTTTGGGGTCGGCGCTTATAAGCCTTTGGCTTCGGCCCACTCTCTTTGAGCAGGTTAACTGCTCAAACAAATAAATAATAATAATGAGTGGAGCTCCAACCATGACGTCACATGACTCACATCAAGACAACGCTTAAACTAATCCAAACTAACCACTACCTGAGCCTAATCCTAACCCCAAGGATAGAGGAGTTTACAAAAGGTGAGCACGAGTCTGACCAATCAGGGAGTACAGTGCCTTGCGAAAGTACTAATACACGTTGAACTTTTGCACATTTTGTCATGTTTACAACCCTAAATATAAAGATTTTAGTTTGAATTTTTTACTGAAAGTTCACACACAAGTAACAGACAACTGGGAAGTGAAAGCAAAATGATACATGATTCTGTTATTTTTCAAAAAATAGAAAAGTGAAAAGTTGGGCGTGCATAAGTATTCATACAGCATTTTCTGAGCCTTTATAACATTCCTAATGACTGCAGAATGTTCACACCTTGCCCTAACCATTAAATAGAGGCCGCCTGTGTGTAATCTACTCTCAGTATAATTCCAGCTGTTCTGTGAGGGCCTCAGAGCTATGGTCAGAGTGTATTGGTCACTAAACAACATCATGAAGGCCAAGGAGCTCACCAGAGAGGTCAGGGATAAAGCTGTGGAGAAGTTTAAAGCAGCGTTAAGTTATACAAAGATTTCCCAAGATTTGAACATCTCACGGAGCACTGTTCAATCCATCATTCGGAAATGGAAAGAGTATAGCACCACTGCGAACTTACCAAGACACGGCCGTCCACCTAAACTAACAGACCGAACAAGGAGAGCACTGGTCAGAAATGCAACCAAGTGCCCCAAAATAACTCTGGGGGAGCTGCGACGTACTGCCGCTGAGCTGGGGGAATCTGTACATGGGACAACTATAAGTCGTACTCTACACAAATCTGGCCTTCATGGACGAGTGGCAAGAAGAAAGCCATTATTGAAAGGAGGCCATAAGAAATCCCGTTTGAAGTTTGCTAGAAGTCATATGGAGGACACAGCTACCATGTGGAAGAAGGTGCTTTGGTCAGATGAGACAAAAATTGAACTCTTTGGCCCAAATGCAAAACGTTATGTATGGCACAAACCTAACACTGCTCATCGTCCTGAGTGCACCATCCCCAGTGTCAAATATGGTGGGGGGAGCATCATGCTATGGGGCTGCTTTTCCTCAGCAGGGACTGGGAAGATTGTAAGAATAGTTGGGAAGATGGATGGAGCCAAATACAGGGACATTTTGGAGGAAAACCTGCTGGAGTCAGCAAGAGAATTGAGGCTGGGGCGGAGATTCACCTTCCAGCAGGACAATGACCCTAAACACAAAGCTAAATCTACAATGGAATGGTTTAAAAACAAACATATTAATGTGTTAGAATGGCCCAGTCAAAGTCCTGACCTAAATCCTATTGAAAATCTGTGGAAAGACCTGAAAACTGCTGTTCACAAACGCTCTTCTTCTAATTGACAGAGCTTGAGTTGTTTTGTAAAGAGGAATGGGCTAAAATGTCAGTCTCTACATGTGCAAACCTTGTAGAGTCATACCCCAGAAGACTTGCTGCTGTTATTGCAGCAAAAGGGGGTTCCACAAAGTATCAAGTCATGCTGTATGAATACTTATGCACGCCCCACTTTTCACTTTTCTATTTTTTGAAAAATAACAGAATCATGTATCATTTTGCTTTCACTTCACAGTTGTCTGTTACTTGTGTGTGAACTTTCAGTAAAAAATTCAAAATAAAATCTGTACGTTTATGGTTGTAAACATGACAAAATGTGCAAAAGTTCAACGTGTATTAGTACTTTTGCAAGGTACTGTATATACACACTTGGCCTTTCCCATCCTAGGCAACACAGTTTTTCAGTTGTTTTGTACCGAGCCTGCGCGCATTCACATAATGTAGTTTGTATATGTCACAGGAAATGGGTCTAAAGATTGTCCTTATATATTATAAAACTAAATTGATGATTTTTTTTGTAATAAAAACAAATATGTCGTTTGTGTCATTTATTAATGGCTAAGGAATTGAAAAGGGCATATGATTAAGTTTCTAGATATTATGATTGATATACAGTTGATACATGATCAATATCACATATTGATCATGTATCCCAAATAATAGCTGTGTTGCATAACAAATACAAATGAAAACTGTAGTTGTTTGGAGCTCAAGAGTTCATTCAAATCTCTATAGAGTTTCCAGGGGAAAAGCGGCAATGCATAAAAGCATTTTGTCGTATGTTCATTAAAGTCTGCATTTTGCGACGGGTTTCGGTGGATGACGATGTGAACTCTGCGTGTGAGACGCCCGGCTTTAAGGATTAAGGAAGGGTTTATTTTCACTTCTTCCGGCACACTCTGTACCCGCACAACCAGTTTGACTGAGTCAAAAAGGCAGCCGAGTGTGGAGCGGCCGGGACGAGGATCAGCACCTCCAAATCTGAGGCCATGGTTCTCCACCGGAAAAAGGTGCTTCCCCTCTTCAGGTCGGTGGAGAGTCTTTGCCTCAAGTGGAGGAGTTCAAGTATCTCGGGGTCGTATTCACGAGTGAGGGACGGATGGAGCGTGAGATCGATAGACGGATCGGTGCAGCGTCAGCAGTGATGCGGTCGCTGTATCGGACTGTTGTGGTGAAGAGGGAGCTGAGTCTGAGGCAAAGCTCTCGATTTACCGATCGATCTACGTTCCCTCCCTCACCTATGGTCATGAGATCTGGGTAATGACCGAAAGGACAAGATCGCAGATACAAGCGGCTGAAATGAGTTTCCTTCGCAGGGTGGCTGGGCGCACCCTTCGAGATCGGGTGAGGAACTCAGTTACCCGGGAGGAGCTCGGAGTAGAGTCGCTGCTCCTTCACGTGGAAAGGAGCAGCTGATGTGGCTCGGGCATCTGTTCCGGATGCCTCCTGGTCGCCTCCCTCAGGAGGTGCTCCAGGCATGTCATATTGGGAGGAGGCCTCGTGGAAGGCCCAGGACACGCTGGTGGGACTATGTCTCCGAGCTGGCCTGGTGTCGCCTCGGGGTCCCCCAGAACAGCTGGAGGAGGTGTGCGTGGATCGGGAAGTCTGGGCATCTCTGCTGAGACTGCTGCCTCCGCGACCCGGCCCCGGAAAAAGCGGAAGAAAATGGATGGATTTTTGAGACGTTTATAGTTTCACCTACTCATTGGACATTGACAGGAAGTGACATAGACAAGGGAGAAAGTTTTGTATTTTTATTTTCATGTTTTGGGCCAAATTGATCTTCTCCTGGAACTGCCACCTTAACATGTTGGAGCTCTGTTATTGGGGGATTCGTTCCCCGGGTCGGGTCCCAGGGCAAACGGGTCCTAGTCAGACAAAGAGCGGTTCAGAAGCCCCTTATGAGAGACCAACAGGCCTGATTAGAACCGTGAGGCCGTCCCTCTGTGGACCCACCACCTGCAGGAGGAGCCATGGGTACGATGTGATCTGGGCAACTCCAACGGCTGCCCCCACGACCCGGAGCGGACAAGTGGAAGAAGATGGATGGCCAAACATATTAACATATAAACTTTCAGCTTGAAACAAAATAATCCCTAATCTTCCCAGTAACATTATTCACTGATTCAATGTTTCTCCATAGAGTTCTTTGGGGAATTGTCATTTCATGGGCCATTATCTCACATTGGTGCAACAACATCTCCACTTTAGCTCCAAACTTTCCAACCTCGGACTGAACAATGTTTTTTTCTTCCAGAGGGATTGTTTAATATCTCATTCCTAGCCTGATTTATTGAGTTTTGAATAATAATAATAATAATTTAAAAAAGTAGAAATTTCCATTTTTACAGATTTTACCCACAAATAAAACTAAACCAAAATCCATCTGCAACTAATATGTCACAAAATAAACCCATATATTTAAACCTGGGTCTGTCGATTATTCAGATTTTGTCACAATTTTAGCATGAAGGCCTTATTTTTATAGGAATTTTTCCCCCTTATATTAATGTCAGTGATCTACAGTAGTTTTAAATGTTTATCTCTACATTTGAAAAGTTTCACCTGCAGTGAATGGATTAGATACCAACAAGTTCTACGGCAAAAATATCCTAATCTTGTTCGTAAATGATTAAATCAGAAATGTGTGCAAAAGTTTCCTATCGTCGCAGCTATGTCTTTGTCCTCCAGGTGCAGAGTTCTTCCTGAAGCCAGTGACGCCACATTTATGGAAAAACCCAGAGTCATGAAAAACCAGTTTGTGGCCGCGACGTTCTGCGATGAGTCACTCCTTTTATCAAAATATGTCCACAGGGTTTGTTTCTTATCAATCACTCAAACAAACTTTATTTATTCAGCGCTTTTCATACCGAAAGGTTTCACAAAGTGCTTATGAAACACTCCTGTCTCTTTTGTTAAACTGCGGCAGGTGCGTTACATAAAAGACGGATCACAGCGGCAAAGTTCAAAACCAAACCCTAAAGTCGACACGTTTCATCAAATACAAACCCCGCCAGGTCAGAGTCAGGTTTACAGAGGCAGTTATGAAGTACATTTACTACAGTCCTGCGCTTTACTTCAGTGGTATTTGTGTTGAGAACTTGATTATTGCATTGCGACTGTACAATTGTTCAAGGATTTAAGGAAGAAAATACAGAGTATTTCAAGACATCATATGCCTTTTTATATTTACTTAAGGCTTGTTTTAATTGAAAACCTAAGCCACTCAAGTCTTCCTACTGTTGTTCTGACTAATGTTCGTTCACTGGAGAATAAGGCTGATTATATTCGTCTGCTACTCTCTTCATGGTGAAAGACTTGTGTTTTTAAATTCAACTGTAAGTTTCCCAGGGTAGCCAGGGAGAAGAGGAGGACGAAGATGAGAAGGAGCGAGAGGAGGCATCTACACGAACCATATTAATTTTTTCATCCAATTTACAAAAAAGTATTTGAAAATAAGAAAATTCAGCTTAAAAAAATTGGTATTAAAATTAACTTGTAAAAAAACAATTCAGTGTAATTTTTTTTCAATATGGTTGGTGAAATGGATGGGCAGAGAGGGGCCCTGGAGGGTCTGCTCTGTGGCCCTCGCCATAGTCTGCAGGAGCGAGGGGAGTGGAGTCTGGTCTCGCTGTGGTTCGGAGCCTGGAGCGCACACAAGGAGCTGCCATGACTTCCCATCGATGTCTCTTCAAAGCCTCTTGACTGTGAGTCTTTCTCAGGCCGTGGTGGAGGGATGCAGGCCCAGATAGCAAAAGGACATTGTTTCAACATTGAAATAGTGTTATGGCCTGTGATTGAATAGATGTTGAAAAATGACGTTGAACTGCGATTGAAAGCGCTCGATATGATAGATGTCGAACACAACGTTGATTTTTGATCTTTTCTGACATGGAATCAATGTCATGCAAATAACATTGATTAGGAGTTGAATAGATGTCGAAATTCAAATGTTTTTTAAACATGGATTCAACATTGATTAAACTATAGAAATATATCTATATTCAACCTTTTTTAAACGGTATTTTACATAAATCAGCCTGTAAACAGCATTCACCGCGGTCATCATGTTGAGTCATTTCCACAGGCATAACCTGTCCAAACTATGAATCTGAGGCAGACAATCCACTTCCTCCTGTTTGTGTACATTATACATCCATATAGCACTCAGAATCACCACTTTATAGAGGTTTACCACGGTATTTACATTACGAAACTTTACAGCGCATGCCCCATTTAAATCGTTATTTTTATTTATTGGTTTATTTGGTCGGGACAGTGCATGTTAATGAACATACATGGTCTCATGCATGTAAACAAGCCACACCGGATTGTAGCCTTGGGCTAATTTGCGTCCGTCGTCCCCATGTGCACTCTCAAACACACTCTCATTCATCCTGGCCTATTGTACATGTTTTAGTGGTAGGGGAAACCGGAGTGCCCGGAGGAAACCTACGCAGACACGGGAGAACATGCAAACTCCACACAGAAAGGCCACGTTCAGGTGGGAATCGAACCCGGGACTTCTAGCTGTGAAGCACAAGCACTAACCACTGTGCCACCGTGCCGCCCATTTTGATGCCTTTAGCGTGACAGTGCCTCCTGCAGTCCTAAGACAGATATTACTGCATTTACTAGACGGAGGGCAAAACCTTTTCAGCCTTTGTTTCCATAAATATAGTATAACCCATAACCAGTGCCTCCGTGAAGAATGTGCAGTAAATTAAATCAAACAAACTAAAAGCATTTGGAGCAGAAGAGCATGAGACATGGAGGAAAGGCAGGAGATTGAGTTTGTGACCAAATAACACCAGAAAAAAATGGTACACTCATTACTTAATATTTATTTCTGTATGAGGTGATATATTGGGGTAGATTAAAGTATAAAACAGTTATCTCCACAACATTGAGTAAAGAATGTTTAATTTTTGTGCAGTGAATTCCCTCAATTTGTAGCTATCAAGATGTTACCACTGTGCAAAGCTTTGTTTCATAAAAGTACAATTGACAGGGCCATCACACTGAAGGCTAATCCAGGTAATTGTAGTGTGTATAAAATGTTTGTAAATCAGTTGTTACAATCAATATTCAGTCATAAATGTTAATTGAAAATAATAACTTTATTCCTTTTGCAGCAAAATGTTATCTATAAAACATTTTTAAATAGTATTGTAACAATCCAAAATCTAAAATCCAAGGGTTTAGACACAAAAGAGCAAATTACAGTTGATAAATGGCAAAATATGGACAGTGGGAAAAATTATTAGAACACCGAAAAAGTTTGTGTTTAGTTCCACTGGAAAACAGCATCAGGAGATGATGGGAGACGGTCGAGCAGATGCAGATGTTGATTACCTTTTGACAATTTCTTTGGTTCCTGGGAGCTTTCCTCAGCAGCTGCACATACGATAAATAAATAAAAATGGTAGTGTTTAGTAATCATGGTTAATAATAAAATAATTGGAGCAACTAAACATTTAGGGGATAATTTTATCTGTTTATTTATGTTACTGTCTCTGTTTGCTCTTTTATTAACCATGTCAGCACCTTAATACTAAAGTAATGATTCACCCATTAAACCGTCGGATAAGTTATAGTCTTGACTAAAGGCAAATGTATTATTTGTGTAGAACAGTTCATTCACAAGGCAAGTCAAAGTGCGTCACAATCCTACAGTTAGCCTACATAAAATTACCAACTGAATCCAAACTAAACTAACGGCGACATTGTGGGGGCAAGATCAAACAAATGTATTGACTTACTATTGATATTATTATCAGGTTAGTTTATTATGGGATTGTGAATTAATCATTAATCGTTATGTTACTGGGATGTGTGGAACATGTAAGCTTTCTTTGGTGGCAAACAGTTATAGGCTAGTAACGTTAGCTTGGCATACACATCAGCTCATAATAAACAAATGACAAATAAATAGCCTACAGTGTGCGGTGGCCATTTAGTTTACTTATCACAACCAAGATGACAATTAAACTTTAAAAATGTATGAGAACTTACCAGTTTTGTCTTTCTCCGTCTCCTCTGTGTCTGCCGAGATGCAAAAATATAAGAAGGAGGGCGCTCGTGAAATTAGTTCAAATTTCCCGGCTTTTCACCCCATACGTCGAAACAACATTGAATCACCCTTACACTTTCAAAGGTTGACTTTATGTCTGTAAAAAACTGTTGATTCAACGTTATAAATTCAACCATTGAAAGGCTATCTGTAATAAACTGTTGATTCAACATTATTTTTAAATTATTGATCTGGAACCCGTAATAAAGCATTGAATCAACATTCTTTTTCAACCTCAACCAAAAGTCAACCATCTGACCCTAAATCAATGTTGAAACAATGTCATTTTGCTATCTGGGGGTCCACTCAGCGCTCTGAGCCCTTTGAGAATCTGGAGGATCGTCGTACAGCCTTCACTACAACAGGGAGCCAGGGCGGCCGTCACAGCTCTGTGCTGCAGCACCTCCAGCCCGTGCTGTGAGCATGTGGGAGGAGGCAGATGGAGATCTTAGAGGAGGCCTGCGTCGTGCTCCTCAGTGTAGAGACTGTTTGGGGCGAGGCTTGTTTGCAGAGCCCTGGGAGTCCCAGCGTCTCTCCCCGAGGTCTCTCACTTCAGCCCAGTTCACAGAGGTCTGAGTGAAGGGTCGATAGTCTTAGTGAACTGAAGACCAGAATCCATCCACCATCTTCATCACTGGTCCTTATCAAAGCAAGTCCTAATGTGAGTAGAAATCTATCCCAGAGCTGAGAGAGGAGTCAGTCTCAAACTTTCTCAGGACAGAAAACGGCGTCACTTTGCCAGGGGAACTTTCCAGCCTTCAACATAAGACATGGCTTGAAGTAAAAGAGTAGAAACACGCTGTAGTTCATCGCAGACGGTATCTGTGAAAGATTGGCAAGGAAAACATGAATAAAATGTATTAAATAAGCAATGTACAAGAGAAAATATAATCTGTGGCTGATCAGAGCAAACCACTGACCCAAATGAGCTGTCGATCTCACAGACTTCCAAAGGTGAACCAGGGAATATATGATGTCATTCTAAATATCACAGCAACAGAACTGATGATGTCACTGCAACCGGCCAATCAGAGATCAGTATCTCTTTTTGATATATGCATTTTGTTGCCATGGAGATTAGTCTGTCTAAATAGAGTTTGGGATGGAATGTTCTGAAATGAACGTTACCATAGAAACCGGCCATGTTAGGGAGAACGAGCAAATCAATATAACATGAGCTAAAACAGTATAAAAAGTATAAAAGTGATTATGGCTTTGTCCAAATGCTTCTATGTGAACAATAATTCCAATATTTTATATTTTAGAATCTCTCCACTAGGGGGCCCTATAGTTCACATCCCAAGATTAATCAACAAAGAACGAACTGATTTAAAACTGACTGAAACTTGCCCCTGGTGGTTATTTCTGTCTGACCACTGACGCTGATTTGTCTTAGACTGTGCACATTCAGAGAACTGCAGTTACTGAAAGTAACCATGAGAGCCGTGTGGATTCACCTCCCCATTGAGACAAACGGCTTTGCCAAACTCCTGTCCTGATATGAGTGTCCTCTGCTAGAGCAACAAGAAGAAGAGTTTAAATGAGTGTGTGGCCGATGCAGCACCATGTCTGTCCTTTAAGGCGGGGGGTAAGATGTTAAAACCTGACCTTAACTCTCAGCCACTGCGGAGAAGGAGATTTTTTTTTTTTTTACTAATTTAGACTTTGTTCCTAATCTGACCCAGATTACTGAGCTCGTTCCGTGTCAGATTGTTCGAAGGTAATTCAGCCGCGACTGCACTGGTACAAATAAACATTAATAGTTTCATTGATCCGTCTTAAAGCCCGTCTATTCTTGTATATTTGTTTAGCATTAGTCACCGCCTTTTCACAGCAGCCCAGTTTATTTTCCTCTTCAGCAGCGCCTTTATTGAGCAGATGAGTCACATGTGGGTTTGTGAAGTCGGATTGTCCTCGGACCGGTTCTCAGTGGCAAAAACAACGTCTGCGGGAAATCTTTAACACGAGTTACACAATCAAAATACCCAACAAAGTGACACAAGTGTGAAATAATGTGTATGTGTGTAAAGACTAACGTGAGACCAATGTGTACGCTAGTCCTACTACATTTAATATATTGTATTGAGATCTGGGGACTGGCTTGAGCAGAATTATAAATTCACTTGTCCTCTTTTCCTAAAGTCAAATCTACTTAAATTGAAGGATCTGATCAACTATTTCACTGCAATAATGATGTTATTGCAGTGAAATAGTAATGTCAGTAGTCAGGAGGAAGGTATATAGTCTAGTACGATACTAGCAACTCTCTGGAAATGTTGGCCTTACAGGTTTGAAAATAAAAAAAACATGCGAGTTTCATTAATTGAAGAAACAAGATGGCCGCCATAACTGAAGTGACTGATATTCAGTAAAATTGTAATATCTTCAACAT
The DNA here is from genome assembly GCA_007210695.1 of Neogobius melanostomus. Classification (NCBI taxonomy): domain Eukaryota; kingdom Metazoa; phylum Chordata; class Actinopteri; order Gobiiformes; family Gobiidae; genus Neogobius; species Neogobius melanostomus. The sequence continues at coordinate 1,806,016 of VHKM01000480.1, forward strand.
TATAAGAGATTTTCTGAGTTCAGAATCAGGCTAACTATATTACACAAGCTTTGGTTTGTCTGAGGAAAAGCTCTGTCAGGTTTACTTTAAGAATTTGGAAGCACTGGCATTCCTGCCTATATGTGTAAATAATTATGATGTAACTTTCTCTTACTTTTATTCTTCTGCTTTTTCTTTTAATACTATGGACCAGGATTCTGTGTCCTTAATAAAGCTTCAATGATTGATTGACAAATGTCAAGCCTTTGTTTGTTATAATTTTGATGATTATGGCTGACAGTCCATTTTCTAAATATTCTACTTTTATGTGATTTTTAATTTGGGTTTTTAAAAGCTGAGCCATAATAATCAAATAATAATCATGTGTTTTCCTGCATTCTGGTTCATTTTAAGCAAAAAATAAACACAACACTTTTTGGCTATTATGTTGCTGTGAAAAGAATAATTTCTGGTTCATTTACATATGGTACAGTTTTTTTTTTTTATAATGTAATGGATCAGTTTTCTTTCAGGGGCACAGGCCCTTGGGTTTGGCTGCCCAGCCCTGGCAACCTGGAGCCATATTTCAATCATTCTGCAGCCGTTTCTAAAGTTTAAAACGAGCTCAGAGGCTGCAGTTTCTCTTTCTGTTCAGCTGAGGGGGAGAGAGAGGGAGCGAGGGTGAGACAGCGCAGACGCAGCTGCAGGACTGTCACGTCGGGTCTAAAGTTTGGATCCAAGTTTTGGGTTCGGACGAGTTGGCGCGTGGGTCCGGAACTGGACTGAGGTCCGCCATTTCGTGACCTCTGGTTTAATTCATTATAGTGACAGCTGCATTAGCAGCAGTAAAGAGGTTTACTATGCAAATTAGCCATGTGGTCTTTTAGTTTATAAGCGAAACAGAGTGAGTGACACAGGAATGTCGGCCTCTCCGCGCTGTCACAACACTTCAGCTGCGGAGGTGTGACGGGGATGTGGGCGTGTCCGGCAGCGCGGCCCGCCCCTCGCTCAGGTGCAGTATTTGAGCAGGTGTCGGCGTCTGCAGGTGAGACACAGTCATGGCCCTTTTCAGAGCAGCGTCTGTGCTGGGACTCTCTCTGCTGATGCTGCTGCTCAACGGTAAGAAACTCTGTGCTTTATAGAGGATGATTTTTGCTCAAGCTTAAGCACAGACAAACTACCATGTCTGTTGTTTCAAGGTGTGAATGAGGAGCTTAAAGCTGCCCTCAACTATGTCTTTTGGATTTTTATATCTGTAAGTAGGTGTCAGTAAAAAGAAAACAGAAAAAAAAAATTGACAAAAAAATGGGAAAGAATTAAAAAAGAAGTCCTTTAGCCTCTTAACCCCGCCTTAACAAAGTGCATTTTCTCCAGTTTGGCTTTACCCAAATCTAAAAGCAAAAATGTTTAGTTTAGTTTAGTTTATTTGAGCAGCTTACATTTTCCTAATGTACAAATACACATTAAACAGTCACAGATGCTCAAAAGGAGTAGGCTGAAGCAAGAACCTTATGAGCACCTACCCCACATTCAACATAATAAACATTTACATTTCACAGTAATACGTGAGGACTGTATCCACAACAAAGAACATGTGTCTATTCCTCAAAAGGCATTTACATCAGAAGAAAATAAGATGACATGACTGAAACGCATGTACTCAGTTGCTTAAATTTACCATAGGAAGGATTTACATTAATAACATCATCTTAACAACAGTTTGATTATAATAATCATAACAAGGCGAATGCACCATGAACAGCTGCATGCGTAACAAGAGAATAAGAAATTCATGTGTTCGATTTTCCATGCACATACACTGTGTGCATGAGCCTGGGTATGAATTACATTTATGCTATTGCATACATCAAAATGAGAATTATGATCATACAAAACAATTGATTTTTATTGTTATTATTAGGATTATTATGATTATTACTGTTGTTATTATTATTATTATTAGTAGTAGTGTGACAGGTCAACGTAGGGAAAACAAAGCGGAGGTGCTCGACGCAGACGCGCAGCAGAGACGCGCCGCGCACCAAACCAGGATTTCAAAGATTAATTCCCTTGGAATCATCCCATCGGAGTAACTTTGCATGTGGTTCTTAGACCAAGGCATCATCCACTTCACACCGACGATGGACAAAGGACCAGCTGTTTAGAGTTTCTTCACGCTCAAATCTTTGGCCACCCAGACAAATTTGCCCTAATTACATAATGATTCAATAAATATTGCCTAACTTAAAAATAGTGCCTAAGTTAAAAAGGCGCTATGCACGACGTTTTCTCGCTCGTGTAGCTCCATAGGTAGAGCACTGGACTCCCATCCATGAGATTGTCAGTTCAATTCTGACCCCTATTAATTTAATTTTGTTTAAACTGGCACCCACTTACAGTAATATAACGACTTGTATAAAGACAATGTCTCGTCATTCCCTCATAACCACCCAAACAGCTAGGCACCGATTTAAGTTCTTCCAGTGGGTGCCTAGTTTAAAAAAAAAAAATTAATAGGAGTTGGAATTGAACTGACAAGCTCATGGATGGGAGTCCAGCGCTCTACCTATGGAGCTACAAGGCGAGAGGTATTGGTGCTGCAGCACATACATAGGCTATGTTATGCACCGCTCTTTTGTAAAGAACTGAGAAGCGCCTTTTCAACTTAGGCAATATTTGTTGAATAATTTTGTATTTAGGGCAAATTTGTCTGGGTGGCCAAAGATTTGAGCGTGGAGAAACTCTAAACAGCTGGTCCTTTGTTCTTCATCGGTGTGAAGTGGATGATGCCTTGGTCTAAGAACCACATGCAAAGTTACTCCGATGGGATGATTCCAAGGGAATTATTCGTTGATTTCCTGGTTTGGTGCGCGGCGTGTCTCTGCTGCGCGTCTGCGTCGAGCACTTCCACTTTGTTTTCCCTACGTTGATCTGTCACACCAGTATTAGTATTATTATTACATTTTCATTATCATCATTGATATCACTATTATAATATTATATTATACAGGCATATTTAATATTCATGGAATGGAAACTTATTTGATAAACACAAAGATCTTGATAAATCATTGTTGTCATTCCTATCGCCACTATGATATTTTTATGTATAAGAGTTTATTGTTTATTTTTTGCCCTATATAGTGTGGTGCATTAAAAAGCCAGGGTGTGGAGTGGGCCAGTTGAGAGAGGGCAGTAGCCCCGAACCAACAAGCCTCACCCAGATGCCCTAACTGGTTGACTGTGTTGTTGAGGTTTGCATCCTTCGCTGTGAGATGCGTTAAGAGACGAGGTGTTATGAGTCTGCTGGACTGGGAGGCGGGACCTCTCAGACCTTATAGGCCTTTAGAAACCCTGCAATAAAATCCATGCTGCTGTGATATAAAGGACTTCTCTCGCCGGTGCTCCCTCCTCTTCCCTCTCTGCTCCTCAGGATTCCCTTGTCTGACTGGTAGAGCCGTCTTCTCATCTAAGATGGAGCTAAACCTGGTCCGGAGCAGGTTAAGGGCACGTCTCCATGGAGATCTACCCTGATAGAAAGTTATCCAGCTTTGTAGTACGGCAAAACCAGAGTTAACCCTGAGTTTACCCACCAACCCTCTGATCCAGCTATAGAACAAATATTGATATGGATTGTTTAATACGCTCTGGGGAAGTGGGTTGGTCTGACTCGTCATTATGTACCAAGGTCTTCCAGTGTAGTACTGTACAATACTTTTGAGAATGATCATGATAAACTCTTGGGTCACTGTGGTGAAGGTGGACTTTCAGGTTCCTCATGTGCATCTGTCAGGAGTGCATTTATCAAAGCCGTTTCTGTGATACAAACCGGTCGGGACGCTCCCTGACTGTACTCATCAGCTCCGAGCCCATTGTCTTGTGATTCTCTGCAGATTAATAGTATCAGAGTGGAATGTGCTAGAGCTGCTTTAAGGACAAACACGTTTTCTTCTCCTTTGACGTGTTGTTCTTGGAAACAGTGCTCGTTGACAGCTCTAAGTTTGTGTCGACTGCTGTTGGTCACGAGGTTTTGTTGAGTATCCGAACGTGTATAAAGAATACAAAACTACTGTATGGCACTTAGACAATACATGGCCTGACATGCAACACACCTCCGTCCGTGTGCGTCACGAGGCTTTTAATAAACATTTTGACCTGAGGTACTGCATAACTTTCAAATGTAGACGAGTAAAAAAGATTTCTCTGTTCTTCTTCCTCAGATGCAGCGGCGCAGCTCGATGGTGAGTTCATCACATTATCATCGATCCGTTGTGATGTTGCTTGTTTGTTTTGGTTTGTCTAAAGCTGTTGTGTGTCCTCAGTGTGTGGGCAGCCGCCTCTGAATACTCGGATCGTGGGGGACAGCCCGCTCCCAAGGGCGCCTGGCCCTGGCAGGTCAGTATCCACAGCGGAGGAAGCCACTTCTGTGGAGGGTCCCTCATCAACAACCTGTGGGTGCTGAGCGCCGCGCACTGTTTCCAGAGGTCAGTCCCAAGAGCCGCCATGAAGATACGAAAGATACTAAAGATATTACAGCGCAGATATTACTACAATACAAGTGAAAGACGCTGAAAAATACTGAAGTATTCAAAGTAGAAAGTACAAATTGTCATGAATAAAAAGAAATAAACTGAATTGAAAGTCACATGACAGGTTTAAATGCTTAAATATGACTTATTTCGAAGGATGACATCAGTTGCATAATTATCATTTTGTTTCAGTGAAGCAGCAATTTTAATGAAGAAATGTTGGGCAAGAAAGTTAGTTTTATTTGAGTTTTTAAACTGCTGACAGGAAGTGACATAGATGGAGGTAAATTTCAGAGCAGTTTGACTCATTTCCCATTGACATAACATGGTTGCACGGCAACTGTTTTAAATTGTTTGTCTCTATCTATGTCACTTCCTGTGAGCAGATTAAAATTCCAATAAAATAACTTTTTTTTAAGTGACTCTTTTACATTTTGTTCTCGGTGCAGCGGCTCAGCGAGCGACAACACCGTCTACATCGGGCGTCAGACCCAAGAAAATGCCAACGCCAACGAGGTCAGGCGCACGATCGTGGAGGTCATCAACCACGAGTCCTACGACGACAGCACCAACGACAACGACATAGCGCTGCTGAAGATGGCCTCCACCGTCACCTTCACCAACTACATCCGGCCCGTGTGCCTGGCAGCGCCTGGCAGCACCTTCCACGCCGGCACGGACTCCTGGGTCACCGGCTGGGGCCGCATCGGCTTCGGAAGTAAGAGAACAGCCTAAATAAGAATCTCTTTTACAGGGGAGTCCTGGCCCCAGAGGGGAACCTATTGTACATATTTTTAGTGGTAGGGGAAACCGGCATATGCAGAGGAAGCCTACGCAGACACGGGGAGAACATGCAAACTCCACACAGAAAGGCCCCGTCCAGGTGGGAATCGAACCCGGGACCTTCTTTCTGTGAGGCACAAGCGCTAACTGCTGCGCCACCGTGCCGGCGCCCACCCGGGGGCAGCTTAGATAAATATTAAATACATAAAAGGAAAGAATTTCACACGTGTCCAGCAGAGGGCACTGCCATACTAAGAGATCAGGATAAACAACACATTATAGCCACGTGGTAAACAGTCAGTCTGCCCCAGGGCAGCTGTGGCCACTATAGTAAACTTGTGGCACAGACTGGTAAAGCGAAATACAAGTGGTAGCCGTTATTATTATTTATTAGGCTCCAGTCCAGTTGTTTTATTTTAAAACCACAGCTCATTATTATTATCATTCATTTATTCATTCATTCTAATATTTTCATGTTTACGTTATATGTGTCTGGATTTCGGCCCACGACCCAAAATGAGCTTGACACCCCTGGGTTAGTTCATGAGCTGAGAGACTTTGTGACAGTATTTGTTTCATGTGGATAGGTCCAGACATTACGGAGATATCAACCATAAACCAAATCCAAAATTACCATAGTTACCACCATGCACTTCTTAGCTGCACTAACTCCATTTTGTTAAGTCACATGAACGTGACCTATTCTGGGCTTAAGGGCGACTGGCCTTGTGTTTGCTCTATTCTGCTGTGGTTTAAAGCGTCTAATCTGTGTTGTTTCAGTCAGTCTGCCGTCGCCTCAGAACCTGATGGAGGTGGAAGTGCCCGTCGTCGGGAACAGAAAGTGCAAATGTGACTACGCAGGAGTTTTCCTCATCAATGACAACATGATCTGTGCCGGGCTGGAGGCCGGAGGCAAGGACTCCTGCCAGGTACTAGTCCCATAAATATAAGATCAAAATATTCACTATGAAATGAGGAGGTTTATGTATGTGTATGTAGAAATGAGGTCGAAAGTAGTTATGGACAGAGACGGGTTAAAAAGTATGAAAGACAGATCATGGATGGGGAGCGAGGCGGGAGGGGGGATTTTTTTTTTATAGAAGTAATGGGTCTAGAGAACGGGTTAGAAGTCAGGATAGGAGACCAGTGGTAGTGACATTTAGACATTACTTTAGAATTTACTGTCCTCAAATCCTGCTTGTGTGGAAATAAGAAAATGTTAATAAAAAAAAGATTTTAAATTAAATATTACATATAATACACATACGTTTACCTGGCACTAATTGGGGGACTCAGAGGGGCTCAAGTAGTAACAACTTTTACCTTACACGAAACTAAAGTAAATAATATAAGATAATATATAAAAAAATCATTTGCCAAAAGGAGAAGCATAAAAGACGGAAACATTAAAAACTAGTATAGAGCTAAAATATAAATTAAATATTTATAAATACCTATTTCTAAACATACAGTTAGTACAGAATAGCTATAGCTGGAGTGCAAAATGTAGCTTAGGATGTTCCCTCTCTTTTCCTCCTTGCTGAAGGGGAAGAGTTGGACAGTAAATAATTCTACTGCAATGGGAAAAGTCACCCCTTGGTCTTATTATTTACTTCTGTTCGGTCAGCTTTGAAAATAACTGGTTTGTGTATTAACGTTTTATTTCCTTGAATTCATTTTCATCATATCATTGGTGTGACGTTATTGCATTGTTGAATGACTTTAAACTCAGCAGCGAGACGAGATGAAAGCATAGGACTTTATTTGAGTAAGTTCCCAATGAACATTTATCTTGTGATATGGAAATCACTTTAATTCATTTTTCATATTGATGCCAATAAAATGTTTCACAATAAAAATAAATAAATTAAAAAAACAGGTCCGTGAAGCCGTTTACCCTCATAAGTGTGCATTTGTAGGGACACGCTCAGAAACTAGGAGCAATTGTTTTTGTGCAACCTGCCACACAACACCACTTTGGCGTTTGCTGCATAGACACCCATAAGAATTGCTCTTCACCAACGCTAATATGGCGGAGGTTGTTAAGTCAGGAATACCCAGATCACCGTCTTCATACATGCATCTGAGATAAGACGGCTTTTTTCCAGTGTGGAGCTTTGAAAGTCTATGAACCCAAGCTGTCTGAACCTTTGAGTGTTTCCTGTTGAATGTGTGTCATGCAGGGAGACTCTGGGGTCCCATGGTGAACAAACAGAACAGTCGCTGGATACAGTCCGGAGTGGTGAGCTTCGGGAGGGGCTGCGCTCGGCCCAACAATCCCGGGGTGTACGCCCGAGTGTCGCGGTACCAGAGCTGGATAAACAGCAAGATCACAGAGAACCAGCCGGGCTTCATCACCTTCACCTCGTCCGGCACCGACAGCGACCTGAGCGCCAGCTGCTCCTTAGTGCCCCCCCTGACGACTACTCCTCCTACTACGACCGCCAAACGTAAGGGTACACAAAATACAGCAGATAACCAACTTAAAGGAACAGGCCACTGTTTTTGCATACTGAGATATGTTCTTACCTGAGCTTAGATGAGTTGATACATACCTGTCTGATCTTTGTTCGTGCCCGTGGAAGAGCTTGGTCGCTTCTAACTTCAGCCCGTTTGGAGCTATACATGCCTTTCAGTCATGGGACTTTTGTTGTTATGGCGGCCATTTTGAATACCTAAGTACAATTATGCAATATGTACTTGTAATCATTGCTCAAGAAGATACAGTAAAAAATACGGCCCCAGAATGTGTGCTCACGTTTGTGTGAAGAAACCAGTGAGTCAGTGTTTAAGCTGCTCAAGAAGTTAGCATGCTAACGGTTAGCATTTAGCTCTGACCTCTTTAAGAGAAAGCCCTGAACCCCAAACATCTAGCCTTGGATACAACATGTGACAGAGGTCAGAGCTGAGCTGTTACTGTAGTATTTCCTCAGTGTTCATAGATGTGAGCCACACATGTGTTTATCGTGTAACCACTGTCAATGGTTGACAGTTGCTAACCGGTAGCATGCTAACGTCTTGAGCAGCTTAAACACTGACTCACTGAGACTCTGTTGACATGACAAACAGTAAAAATCACAGAGAAAGGTTTTTTGTTTTCTCTTTGATGAGTTAATTTAGTCTTCAGAGTGAAGCAGATCTTTAGTAAATCCTGCTGTAGCTCGACAGACAGAGCTGCTACGTCTGTGCCAAGTTTGCTGGTTTCTTCACATAAACGTGTGTTTTAACTGTTATCATCATGAGCAATGATTACGTGTACATAAAAATGCTGTCAATCAGTTGTCTTTTATTTTCATCCAGAGTAGAGATATTGTTAGATGTGGTAGTGCTGCATAATTCTATTTCAAAATGGCGGCCGGAACTATGCGTGATGTCATTGGAAACGCATGTATAGGAATACATTAGGAGAAACAACATCTTTAGTCGTTTTGCGTGACTGAGCACACGCACAAAGACTAGACAGGTACGCATCAACTCATCTAAGCTCGGGTAAGAACAGATCTCAGTTTGTAAAAACGGTGACCTGTTCCTTTAAGGATGTCAAAGGCAGAAAGGCCGATGCTTTCAGTATCATCTCTAACCTTGTGCTGCCAGATGAATTCATTTGTGATTTTACAAACTCATGTAAATACATCTTGAAAGAGTCCAATCCCCAACAGTTGGCTTTAATACCTTAGTCTTTCCTGTAAAGGCGGGGTTTACATCGCCAAGAAGAGCTTTTATCAATAATTGACATGACGGGAAAAACACGAGGTACAGACTTACAAACGCGAGTAACATTTTGAAAACTACATATTCAATTAAGTGATGTGATGTGTGATTGGCTGATACGATGCTCACTTGATCCAATCAGCAGCAAATATTCCCCCAAAAGTCTGTCCTCTTCCTGAACGATTTAACCCGGAGCCTTTCCAGACTCGGCTGCCCCTTGTGTTGTTCTAGACTCTGTAACGCACGGCTCCTCGTTCAATCCCCACGTTGTCTTTGGGAAGATACAGTATTCACATGATATACATAGAGATGTCATCCAAAGGTTATTTGTCCGCCTCTCTCGCTGACGTCTGACTCTGTCCCACAGCTGTCGTGTGTGGCCAGGCGCCGCTGAACAGCCTGTCCTCCAATGGGACGTCGGTGAGCGCGGGGCAGTGGCCCTGGGTGGCCAGTGTCCAGAAGAACCACACTCACATGTGTGGAGGGAGTCTGATCACGGAGAACGTGGTGCTCACTGACGCCAGCTGCTTCTCCAGGTCAGTGTCTAAGAACTGGGTTTTTATTTCTTAAAGGGACTAGATGCAAGTTGGTCATTTTTATACTCACTACTGCCACCTCAGGTCATACGCGTAACTGCAGTCTCTATATTAAGCTCGTGCATGACGGCACTTCAGACCCGAATTAACACCTTTGTGAGTGACAGTGCAGGATTTTAGAGGCAGTTGTGGTGAACAGGTCTGGGCTCATTCTACACATCAGGACATGGCTGGAACATGTAGAGGAAGGAAAATACATCATTGTAACATTTTTAAACTCCGTCTCGCCCCTTTAAGTAAAAGTAAAGAGATTCCGCTAGACTGTTGTTTTTGTGCCGAACACTGGCTGGGTCCAAAAAATGAGCGGTCATTAGGAAATGAAGGCTAATAAATATGGTGTCATATTATTGCAAATGTACCTACATTAATTCATAGACAGAGCGCTACACGAGTGCTTTAGTGGATCCAAAAACACGGCTATTTCAAATCCAAACATAAAGTTGTGGAGGCGATGGAGAGCAGCCGGTGTCACACAGATGTTCCACTCATCTGCAGTAACTCAGACAGGAGGTGAACCTTATCGCGGTCCTTATCCAGCTCAGCTGCACAGTGCGGGTTGGGCTGTAGCCGTGTTTAGCCGTTCCACACCTGTAACGTGACTTCAGGTGCAAAATAAGCGATTCATTCTCTCATCGCTGAAATATTAGTAAGGCCCAAAAACTAGTCTAGAGCGATTCACCATGGACCCAGCCCTGCCTCACTCAGAGCGGCCCAGAACACAGCTAAACCGGGGCAGTCTAAACCACAAAAGCACAAAAAAAGCTTTACATTTCCAGCGCGATGATGGCGCTCCAACTGCGCTTTGTAAAATAGGCTAAGGTCATAAATCGAAACTTTTTTTGACAGAAATATTCAACCTTTTTAAATATTTAGGCCTGTTTCAAAAACACTTTGTTATGTCAGTCACTGACTTAGGCGAAATATTGTATTTAGCCTATGTTTCTTTTTCTCTCCATATTTTTCTTGTCGGACATTTTGGATGATGCAAATTATATTTACCGGACATTTGCTTTTCAAACTGGCCAAAATACAACTATGGCGTCAAACGGAAACCCTGGTCTGAACAAATATTACTCCAATAAAAGTAAAGGCTGCTCAGTCAAATTATTACTAGTATTTACTGTAGAAAAAAACGGAAGTATTCAAAGTATAAAGTACTAATCCGTTGAAATAAACGCAAACATGGCGCCTGAATTTCCCTCTGTGAACATAGTATTACAGCCAGAGTTTGAGCTCATTGTCCCGTGTCCCGCAGACCCATGAACGCATCAGAGTGGAGCGTGGTGGTGGGGCAGGTGAAGCTCAGCGCCAGCGTCACCCGTGTGAGCGTGACCAACATCACCGTGAGCAACACCAGCGGCTCCAACGTGGCCGTGCTGCACCTGGCCTCCCGCCTCACTCTGTCAGACCACGTCCAGCCCATCTGCGTGGACACCGGGCTGAGCTTCTCCGACGGAACCAGCTGCTACAGCGCCGGCTGGGGCCAGCAGGGGGCGACAGGTCAGTGCCTTTGACAATCAACTACACAGAAGGGAAGCTCCTTGCTTCAGTGAATTCATTTTAACATAATCATTTTATCACAGTGTCTACGTGATCATTCTCCCAGCTCTAGTTTATTTGTAAATGTGATGTAATGTGTGTCCAGGAGATCTGGAGCAAGTTAAGACCACAGTCCAGAGCTGTGGGACCGGCTCCTCGTCTGACTCCTTCTGCACCGGCGTCTTCACCCTGGAGCAGGTAACGCTCAGACTGGGACACACCCACGACGTATTAAGGCGTATTAAGGCCATCTAGTGACGGAGGGGAAATCAAGATTTTCGATGCAAATCTATGATTTATTTATGATGTATTTTGAAACATACACATTTGCTCGAAAAAACTGCAAATTCATTAGAAAAACATCGCAAATGTCTGAGAAAAAGAATTGAAAACTTGCAAACACAAAAAAAGAAGATGTTTCCATTATGTGCATAGAACTTTGTTTGCCTCCAAAACAAAAGCAGCTGGATTGTTTACTTTGCTTAGAGATCTTGAGCTGAAACTCCTAATGGAGCGGCTCCAGCACAGAAAATCGATATAAGCCTGTCTTTATCCGCATAAATCCAGCTAATAGGTGCATTGCCTGGATCCTCCGTGACCAAGTGTGAGGACATATGTGACCAGTCACTAGAATCAAAGACACAAGTCGATTTTGGGCATTTTGAGATTTTCACAGATTGTTAAAGTGTAGTCTCCAAGCTTTCCAACGTGTGTAACTCATGAAAATCTGATAATATTTGGAGGCGTAGCAGTGATTTGAAGTTAACAATTCCCAAAAGCCCAAAGGGCTGAAAAAGCTCTGGAAAGATTTGGGCCATTGTCACCTCTCTCTGCTGTTGGGAGGGACAATAGGGCTCATTTACATCTCAAAGTATTAAGTCATGCTGTATGAACACTTATGCACGCCCTACTTTTCACTTTTCTATTTTTTGAAAAATAACAGAATCATGTATCATTTTGCTTTCACTTCACAGTTGTCTGTTACTTGTGTGTGAACTTTCAGTAAAAAATTCAAAATAAAATCTTTATGTTTAGGGTTGTTTATTTACTGTCAAAATCCTGCATGCTTCTTCCGAAGCTTCTCCCCAGTCCCTCCCTGTGTCAGCTCCAGCCTCAGGCTGAGAGAGAGTTACAGACTCCGGACATAACTGAAGTTATAACTTTAGAAAAGACTCCTGTACTGTTTTAGTAATGCACATACATTCTCATACACGAGAGGAAAAGGCCGACATCGCGATGTATCGCCGCGAGTGGTCCCAGATTGTTTACATTTCACTGCACAAATCCATCAACTTTATCTGGCCATAAAACCGAAAATATGAAGCGGATCTCTCTCAAATAAGAAGTGGCTGAAAGCTAGGGATGCGCTGACTACATTTATGGAGTAGTGTAAGTTTGTAGAGATCTTGATTTTGTGTAAATAGCAGGTTAATTCCTCGTGACTACATGACTGTCCCCCATGCTAACACCATGTTAGCTAACAACAGCACAACAATAGCCTCATCAAACAACCAGTAACACAGCAGCCACCAGCGATAAAAAGACAAACTTTCACTCACCCGTCTGAAGTAACCTTTGCGTGGTAAATCCATTTTCCAAAGTAAGTAGCGGCAGCTTCTGAGAGCAACATAGCATTGCGTTGCATAGTCATGAAGCCACACAGACACGCCCCTACTGCAAGCTCCGAAACTATTCGGTTTGAACATAAAAGTTTATGCTTTGAAATATAACAATACTGCTAACTTAAACATGGAGAGGCTTCTTTGTCACTTCAACTGAACGATTCTGCAAAAAAGTGATAATCACAAATTTAAAAAAAACAACCTTTATTCACGTTTTCTTGAGACACGGGCGGCCGACTTGTGTCTTTGGAATCCAGGGCGGGTCACATATTCAGAAAAGATAGACTAGTTTGGCTTCAAACATCTGACAAAACATTATGTAGAAAATTAGTTTAATTGAAACATAAATTATGATAAAGTCTTGTCAACATTGATTATTTCTACGAAGGTGAGCAGATGGAAATGAGCTCTGGTACAAAGCATCTTCTCATGTTTATGATAATGCTCTTGTTCCCTGTCAAATAAACCAAATAAACTGCTTTTATTTTGGAGACTAACAAAGTTTTATGCTCATAACGGAAATATCTTTGATTTTTTTTCTGTCAAATTTGCCACTTTAAGGCAGATTTACAGTATTTTTACTCACAATTTGCATGTTTGAAAATCTCAATAATTTGCAACTTTTTTTCTCAGAGATTAATTTGTTTTAAAGGGATATTTCTGGATTTTTGACATCGGGCCTCATTTCCTAGTTTTTCTTAAATTCATGCAGTTCTTATATTTGAAGAGTCTAGTGGCGCCAGGGTAGTCTTAGGCTAGTGCATTTCTATGGTATCAGTTAGCCTGCATTAAAAACAGTCTGACCCACTCCACAGTGCACCTGAGGTAAATCACTTATAACACCAGACTAACCATATACATGTCTTTGTTGATAGAATCATTTTAACCATTTTGCATTTAAAATAACTTATATTTGAGCAGCATCAGCTTCGTGGCTGTAAGCTAACGCAGCGGCGGAGTGATCTGAGAGAAAATAGTCCCTCAAAATGCGGTAATTCATGTGATACAAGGTCAGTTATATTTCAAAAATGATTCTATTAACACAGACATTTATATGGTTAGTCTGGTGTTATAAGTGATTTACCTCAGGTGCACTGTGGAGTGGGTCAGACTGTTTTTAATGCAGGCTAACTGATACCATAGAAATGCTTTAGCCTTGCCCTAGCCTAGCGCCACTAGACTCTTCAAATATAAGAACTGCAATTTAAGAAAAAAATATCTCCAGACATCAACAACACTCTGGATAACCAGGAAATGAGGCCCAATGTCAAAATCCTGAAATATCCCTTTAACTCAAATCTTTTTGTTATTCTCCGTCACTAGATGGCTCTAATACGCCGTCATAGGAACACACCGACTGTCACATGAATGAATAAACACTTAAATATGTTTACTGTGCTGTGTTCAGGGGGACCACGGTGGTCCACTGATGTGTAAATCGTCCGGGTCGTGGTACCAGACGGTGGTTCTGACCAACAGCAGCAGAAGCAGACTCGGCCGAGCCGCGGTCCTGACCTTCGAAAAAGTCAGTCGCCATCAGGGCTTCCTGAAGTCCACCGTGGGCAGGCTCCCGTCTCCCACAGCAGCGACCACATCCACCCCAACACCACCTCCAACTCCACCACCACCTCCAGCGCTGCGCCCCCCGCTGGCTGCTCCCTGCTCTGCACCCTGCTGCTGCTCTCTCTGCTCAGTCTGCTGCTCTGGGCTGAGCCTTCACACCATGTGACTCGCTTTATTTATGACTGCGTTCTCAAAGCCAGAGCAGACGGCTTTGACTGAAGAACCACTCTGACGTTTATTCTGTTTGAAGGAATTACAGCTAATCAAGATTATTCAAATGTTTTATATCAGGAGCTTTGGATGTTTTAAAGCGAGACGCTGCAGGTGAAAACTTTACATTATGATCAATGTTGAGATTTTTAGCAAGTAACAAACTTCTTTTAACTTTCCCTTTATGACGCTTATTTTATGACATTTTGTTGCTTTCCCGCGCTCATTCATTCATAATTACTGACAGGTTTGGTATCCACGTGTAGCAAGAAAGGCTGTGACCGAGATGACGCTGTAATCCAAATATGGTCATTTCCTTTGTGGGAGACAGCAGTGGCTAAAGACGGGACAAATATACACACGTGACTAAACTTTAGGGCCGTTTTCATTCCACTCTTTAACAGCAGCTGCACTTTAGTCGCTCCATAAGACTCCACACTTTACAGACTTAACAATAGGTAAATGTTTTAATATCCAATTACTAACCTGATATACTGAGAGGAACTGCAAAAAACAGGATCAAATGTCAATATTTCTTACTAGCTAAATCAAATAAAAACAAATCTTTGTAACTAATATATCAACAAAATACAACACAATCCCATTAACCTCTCAACCCCCGCTTTAACAGAGCACATTTTCTCCAGTTCGGCTAAAAGCTTGAAAAAATGCAACAAAAGAGCAGCAAGAAAGTGACAAAAATCCATCCATCCATTTTCTTCCAAATGACGATAACATGGCAACAACATAAGATCAGTTTTGAAGGTCTTAGCTTTCAAATGAGGCTTCCCGCCTATTTGCCCTTTAAAGGAACAGGCTGTGTAGGAGGAGTCTGAGCGGCCATTAAGGTTCACACAGGACTCGGGACCTTTTCTATGAATAGTTATTAATCTCTCTCTAATTATTATATCTATGGGCGTTACCCTGGCCTATAGGCTTTAGCCTTTTAGATTTAGGTAAAGCTGAACAGGAGATAATGCACTCGGTTTAGGCTAAGAGGTTAAGTGTCCAGTTTATGGATTTTGTCGCTGAAAATATCAGCAATTGTTGGCCTTTGTTATGCCTCATTTTAATGCGGAGGTGTGGACTAAATAGTAGATTTTAATTTGAATTCATAGTTTACATCGGAACATCAGCAGGTGGCGCCAACAAAGCCCTTCAAAACAAGAATGACAGAAAACATTTCCCCTCATATCTATGTCAGTGATCTACAGCAGACGTTTCAAATGGATATCTCTACATTTAATTATTTTACCCCTTATTCACCGGCAGCGTCTCGCCTTTAACTCACACATGTCCCTGAGTGAACTGAAGGTATTTGTTTGCACTGATGCAGTACATGTGCACTATGTGTGTAATAAGTGTAATTCTAATGTGTTCTCTCAAAGGGAAGGCCACTTTATAACTTCTTTAAATGAAACACGCAAAGAAATGTATTTGTCAAACTGTTCCACAAACTACTCAAGGGCTGCACAACATGTCATTAAGCAACGCAGACTCATCGAGGTCTTCCATCTGACTGAGGTTTGAAACACAGGTTCCATTTCAGTCGATGGTTTAGCTTCATTTAGTTCCATTTTCATATTGTTTGGGACTTTTGTTTATGTTGAATTGAGTGCACTGGGTTGAAATGGTTTAGTAAAATATCAGTAAGATTCTTGCAACTTTTAAGACAGATCGACTTTGGCGCTTTGTCCTGACTCCGTGCAGCCCCTGAACGTCGCTCTGATCTAAATAGTTGTTCTGTAGTTTTTATATTCAGATCAATCCTGTGACTGACGCTTGTGTTTCCCCCTAAATGTGAAGCTGATGACGTTTTTAAAACAGACTAAAGCTTCAGGCCTTTGGGAACAATAGGTGTGTTTAAGAGGAGCCAGGCGGGCTCAGGCGCTGAAGGCTCGGCTCCTCTTGAACACAACGCCGCTGAAATGCATGCTGGGATACCAAAGGAAGTCGACGTTTTTGTCTGTAATACCTCACGAGCTTAATAAACAAATCCCAGTGTCTGTGGTGTAAAACACTGACAGACAGTTGTTCTGTGAAAAGGCCGGCTTGTCGTATTTGCAATGATGAAGAAACTTGATTCACTTTTTTTTAATGAAGTTTACGAGCAGCACTTTTTCATGTTGATCAATGTTTTGATTTTTCTGATTTGAATAAACTAATACATTTTTTAAATGTTTTCCTTTAATTCTCTGTTGTTTTTTAACCCAACATCTCAGTATAAACCAGTTTGACCCAAAGATCTTCGAGTGGCTCCAAAGGTTTTCCCTTGTCGGAGGTCAGAAATGTAGCACTTACAGTTTCCTGGAACCTTGAACGCAGCATGACCATAGACCTGTGTTTAAGTTTTACATGGGGCAGTCTTTAGGCTGAGCTTATTCTAACAGGAAATGTCATGTTTTCAGCTCTTAGCTTTTGACTCAGAAACTAAATGAGACAGGAAACATAAAGCACATTTTCTACAGTTTGGCTTACCCAAATCTAAAAGCTTCTTGAAAAACCTATAGCAACAGTAAAGTGACAAAAAAAGTGAAAATGTGACAGAAATGAGATGAAAACGAGGATGAAAACGCAACAAAAAAGGAACAAAAAGAATAAATGTGATGAAAGAGAAACAGAAAAGTGTCAACAAAGTGACAAAAGCAAGGAAAAAGATCAGTTTAAATGAGTTCTGTGGTAAACTGGCCTATGGGCTGTAAGCTTTTAGATTTGGGTAAAGCTGAACTGGAGAAAATGCACTTGGTTAAGGCGGGGGTTAAGAGGTTAAGAACAAGCTTTGATCAGTTTTATGTGAATCTTATTTTGGGACTCTCCATCCTACAAACCTGCTCCTTCTGTCTGCTGAAACACACGTGTGCAGGCTCCTTTTTCTGTGACTAAACAGACGGCGCCCCCTTGTGGCGCGACTCAGCCCAATGCCTGTGTGACATAAGAGTGGCTGTGATATTTCTAACATAAACGTCATGACAACACCATCCAGTGTAACGGGGGAAAAAAGATGTGCTTTAAGGCAAACTGACCCATAAGGACAGAGGCAGCCTGTTCCTTTTACATAGGATTTATTTTAATGTTTTCCTTTGTATTTCATACTTTTGTTAACGTTTCACAGTTTTCGTTACGTGCTGTTGACTAATAGTTGGAACACATTAGCTTTCCGTTGAGTATTTCCATATTTAGTTTAGTTCTTGTTCTATTTAGTACTTGTAACATGCTCCCTGTACTAGTGTGATTTGATCAATTGTTTTTATTTCAATGATGTCGGGGGTGGCGCTTATAAGCTTTTGCTTCAGCCCACTCCTTTTGAGCAGAATTTTAACTGCTCAAATAAACTAATAAACTAAACTAAGTTTCCAGGTACATCACATTTTGAGTCAACATTTTTGGAATACAATGTGTACCTACCTGATTCATACCTGCATTGTATGAATAAGTAAACACTTCTATCTAAACGTAACATAAAGCACAGTGTTTATTTGTATTGTTGGGAGAAACACGCATGAATTTGTTTCTTGGAAGCACTGTGAAAACATACCGTCGATAGAAGCACTCCGCACGCGAACTGCTCCGTCCTCTTCTCCATACCGCTTTGCAGAGGTTTACCCACGGCGGGGAAAACCCCCCATGCCACAGCCCATGGGGACGGCAGGTCCATGTTTGTGGCAAGAAGTGGCGGGTCAAGACGGGGCGAGAGGACATACCGTCGAGAGAAGCCCGGTCCTCTCCCTCAATACGAACACTTTGCAGACCTTAGCGACCACTTAGCGAATGTAGTGAGTGAGTGAGTGGTTGGTGGTGGTCGGAGGGGCCGATGGCGCAAACTGGTAGCCTCGCTTCTGTCAGTCTACCCCAGGGCAGCTGTGGCTACAATAGTAGCTTACACCATCAAGTATGGATTGAATGAATAGTGCAATGTAAAGCGTCTTTGAGTGTCCAGAAAAGCGCTATATAAAACCGATGCATTATTATTATTATTATTATTATTATTAGACCTGTACGCACGGCGAGGGAAACCCCCACGCCACGGCCCACGGGGACGGCAGGTACATGTTTGTGTTGAATTGGCGGGTCAAGACGGGGTGTGAGAGAGCAGGTGGGCAGAGAGAGGGATTGAGGACAGCGGGTGCTGCATTTAATGTCGGCATTTAAGTTGGTTAAAAAATAGCAGCACAACGCATTGGCAGGGGAGAACAAGCCCGAGCCCGGCCCGTGTCCGACGCAATGATGCGGTAATGGGCCCGAAGCCCGGCCCGCGGGCCTCGGGCTCAAATGCAGGGCTCTAGCCAGCACACACATAATTATTAGACTGTAATAAACAATAATAACGGTTTAGACTTGTATTGCGCTTTAACAAGCCTGTGTCACAAGTTTCTCAAAGTACACTGTAGTCATTATACTGTAGTCATTATTCATTCACTCCACACTCTGCTGCCCTGGGGCAGACTGGCCATTTAACACGTGGCTATAATGTGTTACCCTGATCTCTTATTATGTCAGTGCCTCTACTGGACACTGTGAAATTCTTTCCTTGTTTTAAATTTAAGTTGCCCCCTAGAGGCTGGAATGAGCACAATGGTTATTTCCTTAAAAACAGTAATTGTGCTGTACCTACAAAACATTTGAGTAGTAACAGTGGTAATGGTGCTGTATTTACAATGGCAAAAATAATGCTGCTAATGTTAGCTTTTCTTGGCCGCAAAATAAGCATGACTGTTCACGGATTTATAAGCAGTGAAACAACTACAAAAGTGAACATGTGTCGTTACAATATAGTTTATGAGTTAGCTACGCTAACTTTGGGCCCAGGAAATTGAAGAGACGATTTTGGCTTTTCCTAGTAGCATTTCTACCAGTGGAAATATTTCAATTAGGCCTACGTTTATGCATACAAAGTATACGAGTATTTTTTCTCTCCTTCAAACGTCATTCATTCGTTTATCTGTATTATTTGGCTTCTTCCCTCGATTCACTTTGCTGCATTTGCTCAAGTATCACATCTTGGAAAATATTCACTCAAATTGATTTGGTCTAAATATCTTACAAAACAGTAAAGTTTCTTACCTCAGTTGAAGTCACGTCTGCAAATCTGTAAATTGACCAGGTCGGGACTGTTATTTCTGCTGCTCGTAAAGCCTGAGCGCCTCATGCACGAGCTTATCATCGAGGCTGCAGTTACGCGTTTGGCCTGAGGGGGCAATTGCGAGTACAAAACTGCCAAACTCCACACAGCCCCTTTAAAGAACATCTTTATTTCCCAGTTACACTGGATGGTGTTGTCATGATGTTTATGTTAGAAAATATCACAGTCACTCTTATGTCACACAGGCATTGGGCTGAGTCGCGCCACAAGGGGGCGCCGTCTGTTTAGTCACAGAAAAAGGAGCCTGCACACGTGTGTTTCAGCAGACAGAAGGAGCAGGTTTGTAGGATGGAGAGTCCCAAAATAACATTCACATAAAACTCCAAATAACATTCACATAAAACTGATCAAAGCTTGTTCTTAACCTCTTAACCCCCACCTTAACCAAGTGCATTTTCTCCAGTTCAGCTTTACCCAAATCTAAAAGCTTACAGCCCATAGGCCAGTGTACCACAGAACTCATTTAAACTGATCTTTTTCCTTGCTTTTGTCCCTTTGTTGACACTTTTCTGTTACTCTTTCATCACATTTATTCTTTTTGTCCCTTTTTTGTTGCGTTTTCATCCTCGTTTTCATCTCATTTCTGTTACATTTTGCTTTTTTGTCACTTTACTGTTGCTATAGGTTTTTCAAGAAGCTTTTAGATTTGGGTAAAGCCAAACTGTAGAAAATGTGCTTTATGTTTCCTGTCTCATTTAGTTTCTGAGTCAAACGCTAAGAGCTGAAAACATGACATTTCCTGTTAGAATAAGCTCAGCCTAAAGACTGCCCCATGTAAAACTTAAACACAGGTCTATGGTCATGCTGCGTTCAAGGTTCCAGGGAACTGTAAGTGCTACATTTTTGACCTCCGACAAGGGAAAACCTTTGGAGCCACTCGAAGATCTTTGGGTCAAACTGGTTTATACTGAGATGATGGGTTAAAAAACAACAGAGAATTAAAGGAAAACATTATTTTTCATTTTCATTTATTCATTTCATGTGTTTATTTATTTCAGGCAGAGGGCAACAAAAGAAGAATATACAGCAGAAAACAAAAAAAACAATCCACTTCCACTTGAAAGGGAGTGGGAAGAAGAAAACGTATTTAATCCAACCCCCAGTTCCCCACTCAGAGTTCAACAGACTCAGCTTCACTGTCACTTGTTTAAAAACTTTTTCTACAAATTATATAATGGTGGCATGCAGTCCAGTTCTGGAACACTGTCCCCTCTCACATACGCAATGTTGATACATTAAAGGTGCACAACGCAAGTTTATGAGTTCTTGCAGAACTATGACCCCTTTGGCGACAAGCGGAATTGCATCCAGAGTTGTGCACGCTCATGGAACACATGCACGCTTGCACGAGCACGAGCAGTTCAGAACACAACAGCGACAGCGATTACACAAATCTTTTGTTTAGACTCGTAATGTCTACAGAGGTAAGAAAGTTATAAATCTGTAATTTATTTTGAATATGTGAATGGAATTTGCATTTGAGTAAACTACATATTAATGTTTGAGAGGAAAAACGGGGGCAGTATAGGAGAAAACGTTTTTCACCATTTCTACCTGTTTTGTGTTATGATTGGATTATAATGGAAATGCGTTCATGAATAAGTTATTACTTTGTATAAGCTAACAAAAATAAGAATCACACCAAACATCCTATTAGTTGGTCAAAAAAGTACTAAAATGTCTCAAGCTAATAAACTAATAATCAAATGGCTCTGACATTACCTTCTAAGCTAAAACAGCCTAATCCACCGAATATTTACTGGGGTTTAGCCTGTTTTATTAATCTGCTAAGTAGCATATTCCAATAGCAGTATATCATTATTAGAGACTAATTTGCTCAACATTGTTTTCTAATTATGAAGCTTACATACCAGCATTTTACATCACACTCCACAAAGCTGAACTGATTTACCTAAATAGCCTACAACAGTGCTGATTTATTTATTAGGTATATGACAAGGACAGTACACATTGATAAACATTTCTGTGAATTGTGCCAATACTTTTCAACTACTGTCCCTGGGCAAGGTGTGTAGTGCCCCAAACAAGTTTCACTAGTTTAGACATTTAGAAGGGGGAAAAAAAGGTTACCTGTACACATAACATGGAATTAGTTCACTCAGTACAAGGTCAGGGAAAGAGACAGTGCATGGGCCGGTAGTTATGCAGTTCAGAACAGATCAAAATTCAGTTATTTGCTATAGTAAATAGAAGGCCTGCTGTACAATATGAGGGAAGTAAAATAAGTACCCCTTTATCATTGTATTTTCTTTCCTGTGATGTGTAGAATAATACAGCATGTATTTTATCACAATAACAACATATTTTATTTTTTCCTTTAGAATTACAGCTCGAATCAATTTGATGTTCCTGTGGAGAGAAGCACTGAGGGCAGCAGTGGCAGCAGGGGCAGAGAAGGAGGCCGGGAAGGTGCAGAGGACAATCAACATCTATAGACTGATCAGTGAGGAGGACAGACAATTATCCTGACCCTTTTGGCATTTATGTTGGCTATAAAGAAGCACCATTCAGGCAATAAACAAGTAGTGAGCACATCAGAAAATATGGCTACGAATTAGGGAAGAAACGGCTTTATTGTAAATAATTCCATGTTTGTAAAAATAAATAAATATGCACTGCTTATGTTTGACTTGGAGTCTGTTCAGGGAGCTGATGGCATCTCCTAGAAAAACAAAACATACATTTTTTTGCCATTAGAACAGTTATTTTATAATGGAAAAGGACATTGAAGTGATGTGGCAAAAATATTAATGAAATTAGGAATCTTGCATAAATACACACTAAAAGAAAAAACAAATGTTCATTGTAAAACAATGAAAAACTAACACAACATACCTGCCCTCTGTGGACTTGTGACTGCACCAGATCAGCTGTAGGAGGGGGCACAATGCAAAACAGAGGTCCCAGAAACCAAGGTTCACCTGGTCTCAAGCTTCGTTTTCTTGAGAGTTCTCCTGCAGACTGAAGTTGTATTCCTAGAATTTTGTCTGCAGGTCAGGGATGTAACTGTAGTCTTTTGCCTCTTTGTATCCGGTCTGTGACTTCTTGCTGTACAGTCGTTCTTGCCTGCAGAACAAATTATGACATTAGTTCCCAAAACATGCATTATATAGGAAAGTCATAAAGTAATCACTTACAACACTTGGCCTCTGTGGTTGTGGTGGTTGTAGTCCAACGCTGCAAGAAATGTCCTGGCTTCATATGAAAAGGCAAAGGTAGATCCGGGGCGTAGGGAATGGAAAACGCCCCTCTCCATTAATCTCTCCTTGTTATAAAACACAAACATTACATTAGAAAATGCCTATAATTATCTCAAATACAAAAATTATTCAGATTTACTTACGGAAAAAAAAAGTCCAGAGACAAAGCACATAAACCACTGAATTACCTGAGGACTCCATTCGTCAGCTAAAACAGAAATACAGATGCATGTTAGCTATTTGAGGATTTGCAAATACATGCAGTTATTACTTACCAACAGCAACAACACTGTTTTTAGTCTGTAATCGGTTGATAATGGCAGCCCTCTTTTCTGTCCAAAACTCCCTTACAGCTGGTACGCAGTAGAAATGCTGTATCCCATAGTAGAAGATGTCACCATTCTCATGTTCATGTATTTGAAGAAGAGGGCGATCTTGGTGTAATTATTCCCAGACAATAGCCCGTTTGCTGCAAGCATAAAGTCCTTGCGTCCCATGTTTGAGCAACGGCTGGTTGTTTCACATCCACAACTTGTGTCCACGTGGGCAAAACTATGCAGATATAGAATAAGCATTACAAATGCACCTACATTATTTCCATTTGATATTGTTGTTCATGACTTTATAAAACACTACATAGCCATGTAGTACTCACCCACTCCACTATAACAGCAGTCCCGGTCACAAATGTCCATGACAGCTTCTTCAAACCCAATGATGAGAAGTTCATCCATTTGATTCTCCATTGGACCACCAGTGCTGTGTAACAAAAACATTTATTCACACCTTTACAAGGAAAAGACTGTAGGAATTGCATTATGACAAAACATACCACAAAGATATAGGGGCGACATAATTGGAGTCATATGGGTCTGTGGCCAGTTCTCGCTCAAACTCTATCCTGTACAAAAGAAAACATACAGTATCTTAGCCAATAATGTTTGAAAAAATGCACATGAATACTTTATTGACCTCAGACGAAGTAAAAGAGATTATTATTATTATTTATTTGCAATTTACACACCATCTAAACCAGGACCAACTCAGGAGGACTAACTCAGAACACAACCAGGACTACACCAGGTCTGAACTAGGTCTAGACTATGAATAAACCAGGTCTAAAGTAGGACTAAACAATGACTACAAATGTATATGGGCTGCGCTCTTCACAAATAACAATTGATTAGAATAGAGTACACAGTAACAGCAACGTTAGCCTATCAAGTAACATGTTTCTCCCCTCATACCTCATATAAACTACATGCAAAATGTACCACATTCCCGGGAACATTTCACTGATTTTGCCGAAAAAGAAAACATTCAACGGCGTTGAAAATTCAGCCGTGTTGGTCAAGGACATGAGCACTTTTAGCATTTTGCATCATTTTGAAGACGTTAGCCAAACACAAAAGGCTACCGGTTAGACCATACACAAAAACATAGTTAGCATGTTTTATGTTATATGTTTTATGTTGCACGATTGCTCCGAAGAAAATTCCTAGTTTGTGAACCTGTTCACTGACCATGACAATAAAACCAATTCTGATTCTACATTTAGCTAATGCTACACTACACGCTAAACACATAGCATTACAACTATTACGCATCGTCATTTGTTCACATAGATTTACCGTATCAGACATTACAGACTGTATCTTACCATTTTAGCAAGAAGAAAGCCAACTGAGGGTCCGTTTGAGCCCGAGAGCGGAGCTGAGGTCTCCCCATTTGTTGATGAACGCCTTTCCGATGTTGACTCTCGTCTTACTCCGACGCCTGTCTCACTCCAATTTGCCCCTTTGGTTGAACTAGACAAACGTTTTATCTTCTTTATCTTACGTGTAGTTTGCATTGCTGTTTGGGATGAACTGGAGTTCATCTTCTCTTACAATCCATCCTCTACTTTGGCAAAAGTCGCTGAAGTCTTCGCTGATGCGGATAATGGCGTTGAATACACAAACTCCCCAGAGCTAGCCAGGTGCGCGTGAACGCGCATGACGTCACGCCCAGGCTCAAACCTTAAGATTCCGACCCGAATCCCTCTTATTTATTTGACTGCACAGGATTATAGGGGCAATGGCAGTGATCAGACAGGAACTCATTCAGCACATCAGGCAATTGTTTAAGCATGTATGGGTTAGAAAACGGTTATTTAAACATTTACAGTTGCGCATAGCACCTTTAAGGTCCTTTAAAATAAGTTAAAATCTTGGTTACTTGAGAATCAAACTTGTGCACATCAATGTTAATGTATTTTATTTTTGCTGCTTTTGTGCTAATGCCTGCTGCCGTTGTAATTCTGTTGTGTGTAATTGTCTATGGTGTAGTGTTTGTGCCGAATTTAACATAGGTTGTGTGGGAGCTCATATTAATGAATTGTTTTATCATTTTTAGGTTAATAATGATTGTTGTTGTTATTGTTATATATTGTTGGCAATCTACATCTTGCCCAGGGACTACAGTTGAAAATTAGCTTTGGAGCTAAAACTGGCACATTTACAGTGATGTTAATTAATGTGCATTGTCCCTGTTTAAATAAACTAATAAATAAACAAAATAAAAAATTACCACAAGCGGCAACAATTTATCACATCGCAACAAAAATGTATACCAACAATGTAAAGAAAATTTAACAATACCAACAATGATAATGGACAATATACCAATAATGGTAAGGAACAAATTAAACCAACGATGGCAAGGAAACATTGAGCACTTATTAACACTATGAGACAACAGCAATTCAAATTAAAGACCCTCATCTCTATATTTTGACCAGACCCGATGTTTATATAAGAGTTTGAATCGATGGACAGTTTGGCATTGCTTGTGTTGTAAGTAATAATAATAATAATAATGCATTAGTCTTATATAGCGCTATTCCAGACGCTCAAAGTCGCTTTACAATTTGGTGCATTATTCATTCACTCCATACTCGGTGATGATAAGCGAGGCAACCAGTCTGCGCACATCAGCCACCACCAACAACCACTCACTCACTCACAACATTCGCTAGTGTTGGCTATTCTATAGACATGACAGACCACGTGATTTGCGCGCATTGCATTGTGGGTACGAGTGGCGGCGAATTCAAACAATACGTCGAACGCTTGCTTTTCGCGCACCGATAGCCATTCAGTCAGCGGCAAACTCCAAATCAACTTTTAATTGACAAAAATAATAATGTACAAGACGAAGGACAGCACCGCAGGCCCATACAGAGACAAACTTGACGAAAATGCGAAAAAAACGATACGAAGAAAAGGTGAAAGCAGTGAAAGGGCTAGATCCGTATGAACATAAAGAATGGACTGAAGACGTTAGCATACTACCGAACTTTCAACGTGCACACATATACAATTATATGATTTGAGTGTTAGTGCGTACACACACGAAATATTTAGCAACTTCAAAGCCCTGCAACAGGCCCAGGTCCAGTTCACTGATGGATGGGTACAGGACCTCGAGATGTTTCGAGTGGACCATAAAACCATCGTACGTTCGAAGGTAAGTTCACCAGTCAGTCACAATTATCCTCATGTACTTCATACACCTCCACGAAAAAAATACATAAAAAAATATACTGTTTCAAAGAAAAACATTATTAATACTATCAATTTATGAACCCAATGTCTTAATCTACAGCACGTATTACATAGCAATACCAAAGCAATAGCATGGTAAAAGAAAATGTAGTTAGCTATGTATGGATATGTCTACAACGTTATTATTTGTTGTTTTGTGAAGAAACCTCATTTAAGGTTCCAACTTATCTTATTATTGATAGAATCTGCATACCCTCTCTAGAGGATATGCAGATTATTTTCCTATTTAAATTTAAAATCCAATCAAAGACTACCATGAGAATAACATTGTAGCAACACAGTCTCACTCCGAAAGCGTCATAAATTGACGAACGGTCACTCGCCTTATGCGTAATATAGAAACGCAAAAGGTACCCGTTTGCGTCTCCAGTAACGCAATGGGTTTGTAATGTATTTGAATGAAGAGTCCAGACGCGGCTCATTTGACGATATCGGACAGCTCAGTATAGAACACGTAGTACAAATTCAGCTCGGTTTAGCCAACTATAAAACAATCAAAATGCAAAAATGACTCGCTGTGTATTTGCAATTACATAATGCTAAGAAACATGCAAAATCACAGTCAACACTCGCTTGAATCCCTCGCAAGACAGGCAAAAGCGCATTCAGCACGCATACACAAGCGCAGAACTACAGTATTCATATTTGCGTGAATCTGAGGCCAAACTGTTGTTCATCAAGCCAAAAAATGATGGATCCAGGACAAACCAAGCCGGACCCAACCCAATCACAAAAACTTCTTCAGGAACTTTTACAATATGGCATTGCATTACAGCAGTACGTAGTTTAAAGCCTTTCCCTACCTTCTGCTGTATTCGTGGGACGAGTTCTCAGTATTTAGTCCCACAAGTGGCGTGTCATGGTCTGGTTTTAATCCATGGCTTGCCGGGTCTTTGCCGGGCTTGTACCCAGCCAAGGTGCGCTCTGTTCGGGTTAGCTTTGAGCTGCGGCCCGCTGGAGTCCCATGGAGGATCGTAACGCCGATTCACACTTCCTCTGCAAAAGTCCTTTGGGTGAAAGTGATGCCAAGCGTCCACGATGATATAAATGTCCTTATGTTTGCCTCGGTCAGCCATTTAAGGTTCAAAGATAAGCATTTATTGATCATATGTTTCATTAGGCGCCAATATACAATAACACGATCAGCTGTTCTGATTGACACCCGCGTCAACCAATGACACGCGTTCAAAACTGTGACGTCACTAAGAAGGCGGTCAATCTATATTTTTATTGTAAAATATTAGTATTACACTAAACCTGCACTGCTGATACCGACTATAGCATTATTATTATTATTTTTTGCAGTCTGTTTACTTATTATTATTTACTGTGTACACTTTTTGTCCCCACAAAGTCCTTGTATATAAGATACCACTATTTACTAATTAATTGTTGTTTATTTCACATTTCCTGCCTATTTGCACACCCTGAGTGTTTCTAAGAGCTGAATGTAACAAGTACATTTCTCCATTATGAGATCAATAAAGGCTATCTTATCTTATCTTATTAGCCTTATTTACGTCATTGAGCAGAAGAATCTGAAAGCACATTAAGGTTGGATTGGAGGCCTTTTTATTTTATTTTTAGAATTATTATTTTTATAAATTTCAGCAATTAAAGACGGTTTACTTCACACATCTCTTGTATGAAACAGGTGCATAAGAGAATGTATAGAAGTCAAACGTAGAACAGGAAAAAACTCTCACACTGTATACTCAAAACACCAGTGTTCCTTTATTTGATGCAACGTTTCGGCCAGTGGCCTTCGTCAGGCAAAATGTTTTTTATGAATGAGAAGCCATCCTTATATAGGGTGTGGCCTGCATCACAGGATGCTGTCATAATGGCCTATGGCAAAACGTAGGCAGCATATACAACATACATCCAAACACAAAAAACAAAGCCAGGATATAGTGAATAAAATATACATATGTACATATATACAATAAAAACATCTAGTGGCACATGAAATACATGTGGGAAATGGATAATAAGACAGCTCAAAAATAGAGAAGATCTGCCTAAATCTATGCAAATCAACATGTACACCAAGGAAGTTAACACAGCCTATAAACATAACATGGCATTGGAACCTCTATAGAAAACATTTATCCCTTGGGTGTAAGGGTCTGTAAAGTTTCAATCCAGTAGGCTTTCTCTTTTCTTCAAAAGTTTGTCATGGTCTCCTCCTCTATAAGAGAGACTTGTTCAAAAACATAGAGCACTGACATCATGATGTGCATCGTTGAAATGAGCAGCTACTAGCTATTCTCTGTCATTTCTGCGTATTGAGCTCTTATGCTCGCTTATTCTTTGTTTTAATTTTC
Organism: Neogobius melanostomus; assembly: GCA_007210695.1. Lineage (NCBI taxonomy): Eukaryota > Metazoa > Chordata > Actinopteri > Gobiiformes > Gobiidae > Neogobius > Neogobius melanostomus. The sequence goes on from VHKM01000480.1 coordinate 1,834,841, forward strand.
TTATGGTTTTCCCACATATGCTAACCACAAGGGCAACGCAATAAAAAGACCACATACGTGGATGCAAATGGGTATGTTTTTTACCACTGTGGGGATGTTGGAAGAAAGAAGTTTTATAAGTGTTGTTACATTGTGCACAACTCCCACATCTGTAATTCCCATTAGGGATAGGTGTCAATAGTGTCTGGGTAGATGTGACTTTGGGGCTGACATTGGCACGGACCAAATAGTCTTTTAATTTTTCCCCTCCTATTGACAAAAAGAGGGGGTTCCTTGAGGGTCGGATGTTAAGATGTGCCCTTTATGGTAGCAGAGTGAGCTTATGCAGGTGACAGAGAACAGAGACAGAGAGTTCTCTATTGACACCTCTATAGAGGTTCCAATGCCATGTTATGTTTATAGGCTGTGTTAACTTCCTTGGTGTACATGTTGATTTGCATAGATTTAGGCAGATCTTCTCTATTTTTGAGCTGTCTTATATATCCATTTCCCACATGTATTTCATGTGCCACTAGATGTTTTTATTGTATATATGTACATATGTATATTTATTCACTATATCCTGGCTTTGTTTTTTGTGTTTGGATGTATGTTGTATATGCTGCCTACGTTTTGCCATAGGCCATTATGACAGCATCCTGTGATGCAGCAGGCCACACCCTATATAAGGATGGCTTCTCATTCATAAAAAACATTTTGCTTGACGAAGGCCACTGGCCGAAACGTTGCATCAAATAAAGGAACACTGGTGTTTGGAGTACACAGTGTGAGAGTTTTTTCCTGTTCTACGTTTGACTTCTATACATTCTCTTATGCACCTGTTCATACAAGAGATGTGTGAAGTAAACCGTCTTTAATTGCTGAAAAATTTATAAAAATAATAATTCTAAAAATAAAATAAAAAAGGCCTCCAATCCAAACCTTAAATGTGCTTTCAGATTCTTCTGCTCAATGACGTAAATAAGGCTAATAAGATAAGATAAGATAAAATAGCCTTTATTGATCTCATAATGGAGAAATGTACTTGTTACATTCAGCTCTTAGAAACACTCAGGGTGTGCAATAGGCAGGAAATGTGAAATAAACAACAATTAATTAGTAAATAGTGGTATCTTATATACAAGGACTTGTGGGGACAAAAAGTGTACACAGTAAATAATAATAAGTAAACAGACTGCAAAAAATAATAATAATAATGCTATAGTCGGTATCAGCAGTGCAGGTTTAGTGTAATACTAATATTTTACAATAAAAATATAGATTGACCGCCTTCTTAGTGACGTCACAGTTTTGAACGCGTGTCATTGGTTGACGCGGGTGTCAATCAGAACAGCTGATCGTGTTATCGTATATTGGCGCCTAATGAAACATATGATCAATAAATGCTTATCTTTGAACCTTAAATGGCTGACCGAGGCAAACATAAGGACATTTATATCATCGTGGACGCTTGGCATCACTTTCACCCAAAGGACTTTTGCAGAGGAAGTGTGAATCGGCGTTACGATCCTCCATGGGACTCCAGCGGGCCGCAGCTCAAAGCTAACCCGAACAGAGCGCACCTTGGCTGGGTACAAGCCCGGCAAAGACCCGGCAAGCCATGGATTAAAACCGGACCATGACACGCCACTTGTGGGACTAAATACTGGAGAACTCGTCCCACGAATACAGCAGAAGGTAGGGAAAAGGCTTTAAACTACGTACTGCTGTAATGCAATGCCATATTGTAAAAGTTCCTGAAGAAGTTTTTGTGATGTGTTGGGTCCGGCTTGGTTTGTCCTGGATCCATCATTTTTGGCTTTGATGAACAACAGTTTGGCCTCAGATTCACGCAGATATGAATACTGTAGTTCTGCGCTTGTGTATGCGTGCTGAATGCGCTTTTGCCTGTCTTGCGAGGGATTCAAGCGAGTGTTGACTGTGATTTTGCATGTTTCTTTAGCATTATTGTAATTGCAAATACACAGCGAGTCATATTTGCATTTTGATTGTTTTATAGTTGGCTAAACCGAGCTGAATTTGTACTACGTGTTCTATACTATGAGCTGTCCGATATCGTCAAATGAGCCGCGTCTGGACTCTTCATTCAAATACATTACACACCCATTGCGTTACTGGAGACGCAAACGGGTACCTTTGCGTTCTATATTACGCATCAGGCGAGTGACCGTTCGTCAATTTATGACGCTTTCGGAGTGAGACTGTGTTGATTGTAGATATACCCCCCACATTTTTGGCTGCTATGTAATGACCTGACCTCCCATGCATAACCTCTAAAATAACAGAGCAAAATGTGTAGAAGAGCTGTAGTGTTGTTCTTTAAACTCAATTTGATAGCTCAATTTGAAATGAAAAGCACACAAGTACATACCTTGTAGTGCAGATTTTACCTGTCATAGGCCCATTCAGTGTTGTTAGGTGTTTTGCTACTGTAGTACTTGATGGATAATTAACCTGTGATAAATTACGGCTGTATTACTACTGTATTCTCTAAAATATGTTTTTCTGCATTGACTGTTTCAGGTGAATCACTCCATGCGCCTCAGCCAAAAGCCTCTTCTGCCCTGGGTGATCCTGAAATCTACTGGGGAGGTGGAGAGTGCCCATTGCACATGTATGGCTGGTGTGGCTGAGAAGTGTGTACATGTGGCAGCTCTCTTGTACAAAATTGACACTGCAGTGCGTCTACGAGGAATGTCACACCCACAGATGTTCAGGCTTACTGGATAATGCCCTCAAATGTGAACAAAGTACAAGGAGTCCCGGGCCACACAATCGACTACACAACCAGTGCAGCAAGGAAACAGGCACTGGACCAGTCCATCAGTGAAGGACCAACCGAGAGCTCAGTACCCAGCATCCGGACTCGCATTGGTGGCGGACCAATAAGAAAGAGCACACTGGCAGAATTAAAACCTCTCACAGATATTATGCACGCAGGTCAGGACTCTGCTCTGTTATGGACGAGTTCTGCCACCAGTATGCAGACCCTGTCCAGCCTCGTATCCTCCCGAAATCACTCCTCCGTCTCTATGACCCACAGATGAGGGGCAGTGAACTGTCTGCTCTTCTTCAGCACAGTGAGCATCTAAAACATTGTGTTGCTGTGTCAGATGCAGAGGCAGAAGCACTGGAAGAGAAAACCAGGGAGCAGCACAAATCTGAATTTTGGCACACAGCACGAGCAGGAAGGATCACCGCATCAAACATGCACACAGTTGTGTGCACCTCTATTGCCAGCCTGCATTATCGACAGTGAAGAAGGTGTGTTATCCACAAAAGCAGCCACGTCAACTGTCGGACACTGAACCAGAGCCAATGAAATGGGGAAAAGAAAATGAAGACACCGCAAGAGAATGCTACATCTCACAGAGTAAGCTGCAGCACAGAGAACTCAAAGTGAAGAACTGTGGCTTTATCATCAACCCATCATTCCCTGAATTGGGTGCGACCCCTGATGCTCTTGTTCACTGTGAGTGCTGTGGAAAAGGCTGTGTGGAAATCAAGTGTCCATATAAGCACCGCGATCACAACCTTCTGCAGGCCTGTGAAGACAACAAGTTTTGTTTGCAGTTAACAGATTGAATACTGGAATTAAAGCAGACACACATGTACTATAAGCAAGTCCAACACAAATCTTCGTCACCAACTCACAATTCTGTGATTTTGTTGTGTGGACCACCAAAACCTGTGTGATCACACGAGTCATGCCAGATGTGAACCTCTGGGCTAAACTTTTACCAGTGGCTCAGGATTTTTTTTACAAGGTTGTTCTGCCTGAGCTTTTAGCCCATCATTACACTCATCCAGTACCCAGTATTTCACAAGTAGAGCCTTCTGCAGAGCTTGCAGCCTCAATCAAAAGGAAGAAAAAAGCAAGCTGAGTGAATTTAGTTCTACAGTAGGTAACAATCCTTTACATAGTTTTGATCATTGCAGGTCCAGTTTTATATTCTGGTTTGTGTTGTTTTAGAGTGAACCCAATTTGCAATTTTGTTAAGGTTGCAAACAATATTTCTTGTTCTTTTATTGAGCACTTTATTGCTTTAGCATGTACCTACAATAATTTAAATTAATTTGGTGTTATGTTTTGAAATCAGTCTTGTGGAGAATACTTAGAAATTGTATGTAGTTGCTGAATACTGAATATTTGCCATAAAATCTATTTTGTAATGTATTCCGTTACTTTGTCTAATCAAAGCACTGTAATCGATTACTTTGAATAATTTTAGAATACCTTCACATTGATAGGCATTACATTTATGTATAAAAAAATGTAGAATATGATTGTTGGAACACACAGAAGACAGTCTTTCTGCAAATGCACAGGAGCAGATCACAGCGTCATGTGACACATGTGTAGTGTCTGTATGAACTGTGGCATAAGGCGCTTTAGATCATCAGGAAAAGGTTGTCATTAAAAGTTCAACTCTAAATACATGTATTCAGTTGTTTGTTCAGTTCATTGCTTGTATTACTACACGTTTTGATTCATTTTATTTGGCATACTTTATCATAATTTTATGTTGATTTTATTTTGTCTCCATTTCAAAATGTAACTTTGTCATTCATGATACCATCTAGTCTTTACATCTTATATAAAAAAAGACCCAGTGTTAATTTCATTGTGCTTTATTTCTGGCTTTATGGAGCAAATGATCAATGATAAACAGAATTTCATACTGGACAGCCGATATTCATTGCTTCAATACAACACTCGGGCACATATTAGTGAGTGCACACGCAACAGTCACTATTTTATCTAGCAAAGTCATGCCTTCACCCTCACAGGGCACCACTAACATAGATGTATTGTGTCATTTAATATGGTGTATTAGAGCGTATACAGCCAATTACCCGCTCGACATGGATCCTTACATGGGTTAGTTTTCGTGTCGCCTCCACATCTTTCGCTTCCAATTGAGTGCGACCCCGGGTAATGCTGGGATTTTTAAAGTGGCACCCATTAGGGCAACACTTTCCTTAATATCAAATCCCCTGTCAGCGAGCACTATGTCGCCAGGTGAAAGCTTTTGGAGAAAGCCAGATCTTTCAGCAATATGTTTGTCACTAGAACGTCCTCCCCATCCATTAGAAATGAACGAGATGGTGCCTTGCGGTGTGATGCCTATGAGATATTTTATAGTGTACCTACTTTTGTAGTTTGAATATGTCTCTGCCTTGGCACGTAGATTTTGTGCTCGTTCTATAAAAAGTTCAAAACAGTCAAGATAACTGTGACACGGTCGCCAAACATCTCAACATACTGGTGTGGCATGCTGGCCTGAATGCAATGTCTCATTGGCCAGTGCACCAAAGGGCTGAGATGAGCATAAAGTACATGTATAGTATTGTTAAACACAGTGGATGTAGTTGTTCGGCTAATATCAAAGAGGTGTGCAATGTGCTCTAGAGGCAGATTCAGCCGTAAGCGCATGAGGGTCAACAAGAGCATCTGAAAATGGGAAATCTTTCGGTCTGTATTTGGTAAGCTGGGACGAATTTGCATCAGCACACCCATTAGCAGAGCAAAAGATGGGAGCCCTGTGTAGAACTTCACTTTTGAGTCATTGTCTTAAGAAATTCATCATCCAGTTTCTTTTTGGACAGTTCCTCCTTCAATTTTCGGTTTTCTTCCTGCAGGTGCGCGATTTCCTTTAGCCTGAGCGAACACATCCTACACTCTTGCTGGTCCTCATCATTGTGTTGACTGATCTGCTCTGGTTCCATTTCCACTGCAGTTTCAGCAATGTTTGTTGCTAAAAAACACAAAAAATTGAAAACATTATTAGTTGTGCATAAACAGAAGACAAGGACTGTCTACTGGCAGCATAAATGGGTTAAATATGATTTAATTAACAGGACTTGATATTAAACACTGTCCAAGTAATAAAACACTGGTATATTTCTACTTTGGATAGGAAACATTTAACATGGCAAGCCACTTTGACCAGTACAGTTCAAAAATGCTAGGGTCTGATTTTGAAATACATTATAAAAAAAAGCATGGCACACCTAGTTTTGATCTGTTATACCATGTTATTGTTTTATAATACATAAATATCGAAATGAAACCGTGAATAGGCATTTATTCTAACAATGCCCATCAGTTACTTGTAGCTTGAGAAGGCTAGCTACAGAGGCATTTGAGGAAAAAAGGTTTGTCAACCCAGCTAAATACAGAAATGCATTTACTGAGTACTACAGACAGGGAAAAGTAGAATAGCTTTAATAGAACAATACAGAGCAAACATTTACCTGCATGAAATTCTGCTGCATTATCCACCTCTGCTAGCGGTCCAGCGTTATGAAGGACTGATGATGGCAGTTGTTTTGATCTTGCTCTCCCACTTAACCTGTCGAATCTCGCTGTTGTAGCTGCTTTAACTTCAGTATGGCCAAGGTTCAGAGAAGGTGCCCAGTCTGGATCGCATTCTAGCATTTTGTAGGCGGGTTTGCCTACAAACAACAAGAATTTAAGCCTACAAAGCTCACAGTTAACAAATACACAAATTATTAAACTAATCATGTATTAACTACAATAAATATTAACCTACCTTTGTGGAAATGCTTGGAGCACACCACATGTGAGCGGGAGTGTTTTTGAAAGTAATATTTGGTCTCCGTATGGCTGCAATCCATGCTATCCGTCGCCTCTTTGTGACTTCAGAAACGTGGCTTGAGCAATTTTTCTTCCACGAGGGGATTCGATAAACCCGATCTTTCCGTTTATTGATCTCCCATGGCTGTCGTGCGACCGGCTATGGCAGTTGATAACACAACAACTTCTAGCCATTCTTTCTCTACCTGTTTTTACGCCATGTTTACTTGATGATAGCCTTCTATCAGTCCGCCATTCCGCGCTCTAGCCACTTTTACCTACAATTCTTTGCGTTTTTACGCGGAAGTGACGTAACACTTTCGTTCTCTATATATGTTTTGTCATAATAGGCTTCAATGATTATATATGAAACTGTGTTGATTGTAATCTGTGCTTTATGGTTCATTTTAAATTAGGCAGACATTTTGTTGTTTTACTCTTGGATCCACTGGGGGGCAGTGTGTTAGAATGAGGAGTCAGATCGCGCTGAAGAAACATCTAGAGTACTGATTGGTTCGACAAGGACACGCCTACTTCATCATGTACTTTTGTTTGTGGTTAGGGGGAGGACCCTGTCTCTCTCCTCACTGCTGGTCGATCAACATGTGTCCCTGGGGACAACTGCATAACTTCTGTTTTAGATTGTAAATTCAGGGAATAAAACAATGATTTTAATTTTAATAGAACGAGCATCCGTATTCTTTTTCATCCTTATTTTGAACACTTGATGACCCTGATGTGATTTGGGTGGAACTGAAACGAGATGGCTCCGAATTTTGTCGAACAAAGAAACATGTGGTCGCTTGCCAGAAATCAGACGAACAAGGTAAGAAAATACCTTAATTTGTTCATATTGGCTATGATAAAAAAAAAAAGGAAAACGCTTGTACGTCTGTTTTATGGTGTTTGAGATTTGAGACCACGCTAAATTAAAAATAAGAAATAAAATAAAAACAAACTTAAGAAATGCAACTTAACTAACTTAGTAACGTGTTCAGGACTGTACGCCTTGCAGCGTCAAAAAATGTGCCTAAAGACCTGTATAGTTGTGCTTATCGAAGTTACATCACTTTAGCCGTGCCTCAGAAAAACAGGCACACATGCTTAAATCTCTTTGTTTGAAAAAATACCTGCTGTTTAAAATAACTACTCTACCACTTTACTATTTACATGTCCCGTGAATTGTTGGCTTCCCATTGTCTGTGTAGAATATTTCCAGTGTTTGGGTATATTTCCTCCTTAATTTTGTGCTGTTAGTTTGACCAGGCCTTCCTAGCTATGTTAGCTGTGTGAGCTTGGCGATCGCTAACATCTCATAGTTGATCAAAAGCATTTAAAAACCGGGTGTTAAGCACATGTGTTGGGCATAGCTTAGTGTGTGACCATGGTGATGGCTGCTTTGTGTAGTTAAAGGCTTTATTTGACGATTGTTTGAGGTGGAGATATTTTTAAATAATGTGGATCTATATATCTATATATCTATATATATTTATTTTGTTAGATGTTAGTGACTTCTATATATAGCTGTGTGGTGTAATGATTATGTGTTTTGTTGCAGCTGATAGTGAAGCTCTCTGCTTCTTTTTTACATATAGGTGTGACATTCCTCGGGGGTTACGGCCCTTTGTCTCTACTGATTGAAGCTCTGGGGGCAGGGTTCAAAGGTGGAGAGGTTGAGCAAGACGCTCTGAGTACATCATGGAGTCAGATTACAGACAGGAAGGATGAGCCAGGAGAATTAAAGAAGCACTGTTTGTTTTTCTCTGTTGCTGCTGTTTTGATTGGTTTATCTACACAGTAGTACCGGAGGCCGCCATTATGGCCGCCATATTTGTAGTAACAACATACCACCGCTAAACTTTTACCAAATCCATTCCGCAAATCCATTCCGGGTTTTTGTTTGAGTTACTACCATAGACCCGCCTGTTAAATCCAGTCCGAGTCCACGTTTTTTTTACGGATCCAGTCCGCTTTTTGCGCCCAGTACCCAAGCCATGAGATTTTTTGTTTTTGTTTGTTTTTTAGCATTTTTTTTTTGTCTGAACGAGCTGCAATCTTGTTAAAGCTACTCAGTATAATTTAAAGTTGTCTTGGCGGCCAGCAGGAAGGACCAGAGGGTGAGAAGTGTCTTGTTTTTGTCTTTTTGTGTCTTGTTTTGTCTTGTGGTGTGTGTGTTTGTTGCGATGTGACAAAATAGAATATCATGATTTTTGAATTATAAACTCCCAATTTTGATTTGATTATGAACTAAATAATTTAAAAACTTTGCCATAATAAACAAAGCAAAAATAGACATAGGACTTAGTTTGAACTAGACTATACAAAATAAAAAATCTCACAATAAGAGTAATAAAGTGTTAACATACTGTGTCTTTTATTGTGTAAAAGGCTAATCGGAGCAGATGGCTCTGGAGATCGTACGACGGTCTGATGTTGTCATATCGCTCAGCCCTAGATTGTTGGTGATATAAAAAGATAAATAACAATACAAATATAACATTAGAAAACGATATATAAAAAGAAGGAAGACACGGGCGCACAGAGTCGAGTTTCGGGAGTCTTGTTAGCTAGTGGCGTTTCGGGAGTTGTGCCATGGCTCTTTCTAGTAGAGTTTCGGGAGTACGTTATGTCGCTGAGCATTGTGGATTGGCAGCAATTGTAAACTAGTAAATAAAACTAGTGAATCCTGTAGCCAGCGGTGACTCAGCGGCTGGCGGAGTTGTTCCATGGCTTTCTAGTGGAGTTTCGGTAGTGTTCCATGGCTACTTAGCTAATGTTCCACGGATGGGTGGAATTTCCGAACTCTATGACTCTTAAGTGGACGGCGATTTCAGTTTTAGGTTTTGGGATTATAATTGGCTAATAATCTCAGTAAATTGTTTTGGTGGACGTGTTTTGCCTTGGTTTTGCGTCAGACGACGAACCTAAAAGCCACACCGTAGACTGGTAGGATTTGAACAGACGTGTTCACCTGTTGTGACGTTCTTGGTTACACGCTGAAGAGTTTGTGGCCTTCGGAAAACCAATGTATATAAAAGAAGAGGAGAATAAAGAGAAAAAGAATGAAGAGTAAAGAAACAAATTAAGTGTTAAAGTACAGGTTATGTTATTATGTTATGATATTTGTGAATATTCTACTGGCCAAATACAAATGAGCTCTTGTATGGTCAGGTTAGATATTTGTACATGTGGTGATGGGATTATTGTGAAATTCTGGTGTCTTATTGTCTTGTCTCGTTGTCATATGTGTTTATTGTGGAGTGACGAGTGTGGAGTTTGTGTGAACAAATGAGGTTGAATGAAATTTTGTATAACTGAAAGCAGATTATGAGTGGTGTGAAGGACACATGTATGAATGTGGTGTAGATGAAGCAAACAGGAGGTCTTGATACATTGAGGAGTGGCCAATCCATCTCTGTATCCAGGCATCTATGTAAAGGAGGTGTGGAGGAAATAGCTCCCCCTACTGAAAAAATCCTGAATGTATAATAACGAAGTTATTATATATATTTTTTAGACATTTCTGCTGAAAGCAGTGCTATGTCTTAATATCATAAAATTGCTATTTTGAAATATCCAAAATTAACTAATGTGTGATAAATGCTATTTTTTTAAATTTAAAATTTTTGTGTGTGTCTGTGGTGAATGGAACATTTTAGGCCCCTGAAAGAGATGTTTCTAAAAGATTAGAACCTCTCTCTCCACTGTGGTGACATGGAATGAGAACAAAAGTGTTTATAGGTTATAACTTTGGATGCATTGATTTGGAGTACAGACCGTTATCCATTTAAAGTTTATGTTTGTTCATGCACCATCTTGGATGCATTACTAAAAGTTATGAAGAAGCAATATGCAAAATTTTGAATTATTTGTAGGAGACCAAATAAACAAATTTAATAAATTAATGAATACATTTATGGTACATAATATGGTGTACGCCATTGACCAGAAGTGAGAGCAAGCTGAACTAAAAATACAAAGAAAATTAAGTGCAACTTTTAAAGATGCAGCTTAAAGAAGTAAGCAACAAATTTAATAAAGAAAAATCTAAAAAGTTTACCTAAATGTGGAACTATTTATGGGTGTGGTGGTTTTGGTGATAATTGTGGTTAAGGTGTTTTCAGACGAGATCCAGAACCAAAACTGGACCAGCAACGGTTGAGGGCGCCCAGAAGTCCAGAGACATGGCAGAACTCATGTCGTCTATGAACAGACAGCCTCTTGACATGCTGGTGCAGACAGGTGAAACACATCTAAACTATAAGATTACCTGACACCATCTTCTTAGCGGGTTTAGGTTTAGGTTTAGGTTTAGTTTATTTTCAAAAGGGGACAGTGCAATTTCATAAAACACATGAATAAAACATGAGTAAAACAGCCAGAATTAGCCAAAGAGGCTATTTTTCATCTGTAGTCCCCCGGCCATGATGTCAAAATGGCAATAAAACGGACAAAAACAGACATTGTTAATAAAACACAACATCAAAATATAATACAATATTTACAAAAGTGTACAGTGAGCGGCCAAATAGACAGGTTTTAGTGTGTGCATGTAAATGTGTTCACCAGCCACTCTTGCAAATGTTTCTTAAATGTTTTGTAAGAGGATAAGTGTTTGATGGTGTCAGGTACACAGTTCCACTCTCTGGCAGCTCTCACAGACCAGGCTGCCTGACTGAAGCTGCTCTTTCTCAGAGGGATTACACAGTCACCTCTTATTGAGCCTCGAGTGACACGACCTAAGGTGTTTCTTTGGGTGATGAGAGCGGCCAGAGGAGCAGGGGCCAAATCATGTAGGGCTTTGTAAATGAGGCACAAATTAGCAAATTTGGGGAGATCTGTCCAACTTAAAAAACAATACTTTCTTAAAAGTCACAATGGTGATATTGCCTTGGTTTTTTATCTAAAACTTTAATGGACTGTTTGTACAGACTCTCCAGGGGTTTTAATGTGCTTAAATTAGCATGTGACCAGCTCGTTATACAATAATTAAAATGGCTAAAAATCATAGTATGTAAAAACATTTTTGCTGCATCTGTAGACATATCATTCCTTATTATTCGGAAATTTGAAAGATTCAATTTAACTTTTTACACAGTTTATCGACATGCGCTTTAAAAGTGAGTTGCGAAACAATCAAGACGCGAGATATTTATACTGGGTTACAATCTCCAGCTTTTCTCCTGCAACGAATATTTCAGGATCTGGAGATGCATTGGGGGTTTTACTAAAAAACATGCCCCTAGTTTTTGCAACATTCAGCTGCAAGCAGTGCCCATGCAACCAGGATGCAACTCCATTCATCGCTTTGGTGAGCTTTGCTGCAACAATGTCTCTAGAGCGCCCATGCACAAATAAAACTGTGTCGTCTGCATACATGATGCACTCAACTTCCGGACAGACAGTTGGTAAATCATTTATATACAGGCTAAACAGTATAGGGTCTCTCGGGAAAACCGCAAGGTCTGCCTTTCATGAAACCAGTGCCTATGATCTCGCAGGACAGACTCTAGCATACCTATGCAATAGAGCCCTTAAGACTCCTGTTTCTGTCCTCGGACATGATGGACATGGTTGTCTTGAGTCATCCGTAAGACAGTGGTTGCTGTCGCTTGAACTGGACCCACCACAAATCATCTCTGCACACCGCCTAATCACCCGTAAACTGCTACACAAAATTGTATTATGACAAATTAAGATTTGGTATATAGAGAAGCTTTTAAGGTTTACTTTAATGGACATAAATGTTCCCTTAAACCAACAAAAATTGTAAAAGGTAAACACGGTGTGACTGCAAATTGTTTACACCTGTATTGGAACAATAATATGAAATGTCTTATTTTTGATTCTCATTTGCTCTCTCTCCTGGACAATAGGCTAAAATTAGGCCCCATGATCAAAGCGTTGAGTGAAACAAAAGTTTTGTAACATTTTTTGAATTTTTCAAATGTCCTGTACTCTTAGTCTGTGTCTTCCTATTTTTTTAGATATTAATGCTAGACTTGTATCAGTTTTTTTAAACATTCCAATTCATTCCATGACACAATGGTGGAGAATCATTTTCACTAACTGAAAAATATTTTTAAAATGCACCAAATATATAGTGGTCCTTAAGACCTGATGATGGTGGCTTATTTACTAATAATTAATCAATTATATTTGAAATTACAACTAAATTCAAAGATTAGAATACCTCAATACAAAACTTAAATGTGAAGCCTTAGAGGGCATTGTTATGTTGGAGTAATAGAACTCTATAATTATAATAAATTGTCTAAATGGTCTTAACTGAAATGAATTGGGCTTTGGCCCTTCCTCTTGCTCCGCTCTCGGTGCTCAGTCCGTGAGCAGACCAACAGGTTACTCTTTTACTGGCCGATTGATGCCTGGATCCGGCTCCTCTTTGCAGAGGACCCTGATCTCAAGATTGTATGTTATATTGGAACTATGTTTACTGATTTAGTTTTTTAAGTTTATTCACCCAGAATCTGAAGTCTCTGCTGTCATTCCCGGGAGCTGCTGAGAATGCTCCTTGCCAACCTTGCCTGATTCTGGGCCGCAATTGGACTGAACAGAGTTGGTCTGATCGTTTTTGGAGTTATGGACAGGACCTGATTTGCTGCTAAGGTCCCAGAGAAACCAGACGAGTGGTTTCACATCTGTCACTCGCCCTGTTGAACCACATTGACTCAGTAAAACCAAATAGAATCTCCATGGACTTGCCCTGACATTTGTTAGTTTTTGTTCATTTTTTCTTTGTGTTGGATATATGTATTGTGTTGGTTTGTGCAGATGCCGAAAGTATTAATCTCCAGTGAACGTTTGAGCTGGTTTGCTGTGTTTCCTGTTCAAGGATAGAGGTCTCATCTATGGAAGGTTGTTTTACACGTTTACATGACTCTTTGTTGGACTGAGTTTTCCTCAGTCCAAAAAGGAGGTGTTAATTATGGGACGATTATAATTTGGCTTATTTTGGGCACGGGAAAGAACAAATGCAAATATGTCTAAAAGACAAACAAAAAGTGACAAATTGATAAATTTTATGGCAAACTACGATATAAGACATACGTTTCAGATATAGATACATTTCATAATGCTCTGTTTTTGGCATTTGTTGCAGTTCTGAAGTCGACCAGAATTGTGCAAATGTGGAAAACAAGAGGCTAAAAAGGAGTTTATTCTCTACAAATTTAAGATTAATGAAACCTGTGTGCTTATATCCCTGAATTTTCCAGATAAAATTGACAACAACATTCCAACAGATAAATCAAGTTAAATAGTTACATTTGAGTACAGCCGTATTTTACAAAATTAGCTGGCATGGTCGTTCTCCGGCTCACGGTGAGCGATCTTGATGAGAATTTTTTTGTAATTTTTTTAATGTCTGTTCTTTTGTGTTTCTGTTACAGCACTCTGTTTTGGTTCCTTGCCTCTGTGGGTGCACGTAAGTGGTTGTAATTATGAGAATAGTTGACCCAAATGATTAAATATGATTACAATGTGGAAAAACAAACAAAACAAAACTCACCAAACAAAAAACTCCCCAGTGGTGAGTATATGATTCTATAGCCCAGACGCAGAACCTGCACGGACGGAGGCAACAACCAACGACTAGTTCAAGAGCATTTCATCTGTAACTGTGATTTCATGATAAATATCTAATCTGATTGCGAGCTCTTAAGAGAGCTCGAAAGGAGGATTGTTGGCTATTTCTATATATGTTTTTGTCATAATAGGCTTCAATGATTATATGAAACTGTGTTGATTGTAATCTGTGCTTTATGGTTCATTTTAAATTAGGCGGACAATTTGTTGTTTTTACTCTTGGATCCACTGGGGGCAGTGTGTTAGAATGAGGAGTCAGATCGCGCTGAAGAAACATCCTAGAGTACTGATTGGTTCGACAAGGACACGCCTACTTCATCATGTACTTTTGTTTGTGGTTAGGGGGAGGACCCTGTCTCTCTCTCCTCGCTGCTGGTCGATCAACATGTGTCCCTGGGGACAACTGCATAACTTCTGTTTTAGATTGTAAATTCAGGGAATAAAACAATGATTTTAATTTTAATAGAACGAGCATCCGTATTCTTTTTCATCCTTATTTTTGAACACTTCATTACTAGTAAGTCCAGTTTGTTCCAGAGTTTCACTCCGCATACAGACACACAAAAACGTTTACGAGTGTTTTGAGCTCTCGGCAATGAAAAATATCCAAAACCTCTCAAGTCATAAGCTCGCACTGGAGTTATAAAAAAACGTTGTAGATTAGGCGGTAATAATTTGTTGAATGCTTTGTATAAGACTATTGCTGTACTATATTTTACAAGGTCATCAAATTTTAACAACTTTGACTGCATAAACAGATTATGAGTATGGTCTAGAAAACCAACCTTGTGAATGATCCGCACTGCTCTTTTCTGTAATATGATCAGAGGATTAATTGTATTCTTGTAAGTATTTCCCCACACTTCAACGCAATACGTAAGGTATGGGAGTACCAAGGTGCAGTATAGAGTACGGAGTGCATTTCCATCAAGGTATAATTTTGCTTTATTTATAATTGAGAGCTTTTGAGATTTTTGTTTAATGTGTCTGACATGGGGTTTCCATGACAATTTACTATCAATTATTACGTCCAAAAATTTAGTCTCATTTACGATTTCAACCTGGGTACCATCAATACTTATGGTCTGATCAAACATAGCATTGCGATTACCAAACATCATTATCTTAGTTTTGTTTATATTCAAGGATAATTTATTTGTGTCCATCCACTTTTTTATTATATTTAGTTCCATGTTTACCGTCTTTACAAGGTCATTGTAATCATCACTACAGTAGAATATATTAGTGTCATCTGCAAATAGTATGAGTTTCAGATCTTTGGACGTATTAAAAATATCATTTATATACGCATTGAACAGTTTTGGCCCCAACACTGACCCCTGGGGGACACCACAAGCAACACCAAGAGTATTGATAAGTACTGACCCATTTTTACAAACTGTACTCTCTCTGTTAAATAACACACAAGCCTGAAAGTTGAAAGTTTCTATACTTGAACCAGGTGCCCGGTACACACAACTCATGAGGATATTAGTCTTTTATCATTTAGAATTTCTACTGTTAAGCATTCAAACAATCCATCCACAGCTATGGTCATATTTGTTAAGACATTAAATTTAACAGATTTATGAATGTACAAAGCAACCCCTCCTCCTATTTTATTTATTCTGTTTGTATATCTTAATTCATAGCCATCAAGACAAAAATCAATATCTTTATCATCGTTGAACCAGGTTTCAGTAATTGCAATAATGCTAAATGAATGAGCGAAGTGTTTCAAGTAATCTTTGATTGCCTCAAAGTTAGTGTACATGCTTCGACTATTGAAATGTATTATTGACAAATTACCTTCTGATTTGACACTGTTTTCATATTGTTCCTGGGTAAAATAATTACAATTCCTAACAATCGAAGAAAGAAAATTATTATCATGGCCTATCTCAGTATCTGTCTCTGTTTTGGTGTTCTCATGATACTCACTCGTTTCCAGTCCTGGTGTTCTGGATCAGACCTCGGAGTCCAACCTTTGTCAGTCCGTCCTTGCTTTGTTTGTATTTTTTTTGTTTTTAAGCTGCAAAGCGAAAAATCACGACGGTACTGTGGGCGCCACCATGACAGGAGGTTTAAACCTCTCTTAAATACACCCAGTCGGATCTGTGGCCGTCCACGCCTTATGTCAATATACTACTCCAAACTTCTTGAAAAAAACTGTTGCTGCCCAACTCCACACCCACCTCTCCTCCAATAACCTGTATGAACAATTTCAATCTGGCTTCTGTTCCCCTCCATAGTACTGAAACTGCCCTCCTGAAAATCACCAATGACCTTCTCCTCTCTGCTGACTCTGGTTCACTCTCCATCCTCCTCCTGCTTGATCTCAGCGCAGCCTTTGACACTATCTCCCACTCCATCCTTCTGGACAGACTCTCCTCCATTGGCATCACAAACACTCCCCTCTCCTGGTTCCGCTCCTACCTTTCTGACCGCACCCAGTTCATCCAGCTCAAATCTTTTACTTCCCGTCCCTTCCCTGTCACTTCAGGGGTTCCCCAGGGTTCTGTCCTCGGCCCTTACTGTTCCTAATCTACCCTCTCCTCTTGGTTACATCTTCAGAAAACACCACATTCACTTTCACTGCTACGCGGATGACACCCAGCTCTACATTTCCAGTAAACCAAATTCCACACTCCCACCTCCTCTCTCACTAACTGCCTCCATGAAATAAAGTCCTGGTTCACTTCAAACTTTCTCAAACTCAATAGCAATAAAACTGAACTCCTCCTCATTGGCACCAAATCCACCCTCAATAAAATCAGTAATTTCTCCATTCCCATTGACGGCTCCTCCATTTCCCCCTCCCCTCAGGTAAAGAGTCTGGGTGTCATCCTCGATAGCACCCTCTCCTTCACCGCACACATCAATAGCATCACCCGCATTGCCTACTTCCACCTCAGAAACATCCGCCGGCTCCGCCCTTCTCTCTCCCCTCACACCACTGCCATACTTGTACATAGCCTCGTCACCTCCCGTCTCGACTGTTGTAATTCCCTGCTGTTTGGTCTCCCTCAAAAAACTCTCCATAAACTCCAACTGGTCCAAAATGCAGCCGCCCGTATCATCACACACACCCCCTCCATAAACCACATCACTCCTGTCCTTCAACAGCTCCACTGGCTCCCCATCACCCACCGCATCCAATACAAAATCCTGCTTCTCACATTCAAAGCAATTCACAGGCTCGCTCCTCCATACCTGACTGACCTCCTCCATGTCTCCACACCTGCCCGCTCTCTCCGCTCCTCCTCCTCTCTCCGGCTCACTGCCCCCCTCCCGCCCATCTCGTCACCATGGGAGTAGAGCCTTCAGTTGCTCTGCTCCCCAGCTCTGGAACACTCTCCCTCCTGACCTCCGTAACACCGACTCACTCCCACACTTCAAATCCATCCTCAAAACTCATCTGTTTAGACGAGCCTACTCACTGTGACCACAACGTCCTTTTTTATTCATGCTGTTTTAACATTGTATTTTAACTGTTTTTAATTGTTGATGTTAATTTACTTGTTGTTGTGAGGCGACCTTGAGTGTCTTGAAAGGCGCCTAAGAAATAAAATGCATTATTATTATTATTACTGTACGGCCCTCGGGGAAAAGTGTTTGGACGCCCCCATAGGCTCTTTAAAATGTTATGTCACAACCTGCTGACGCATGTGAGCGTGTGCAGAAATATGCTTTGTGTTGTTTGGAGGAGGTGTGTGTACATATGTACTGTATGTCACAAGTGTGTGTCAATAACTCCACAAAACTACATGTGTGCAAAACTGGATGTTTCGAATAGTTTGACAAATGAAAGACTCATTTCCTGTGTTCCTGTATATTTGTTGTAATTGTTTGTTTTGGATCCCCCTCCCTTAACGCCCGCCTGAACAGAGCACATTTTCTCCAGTTTATCAAAACTGACCCCAAAAAAGCCTCAAAAGAGAAACAAAAATATGACAGACAATAACATGTAACAAAAAAGTGATGAAAACCCCACAAAACAAATCAACTAAAAACAACAAGAAAGTGCCAAAAACGATGAAAGTGACAAAAACTCAACAAGAAAAGTGACAAAAATGGAACAAAAACACAATAAAAAAACACTAAAAGTCTGCCTGAGCTTAGCTTTATATAAATCAGTTCATTACAAAGACTTGGATCGTAAATCATTAGTGTCAAAGGAAGTGGGCGTCGGCGACGAGGCGATAAAGCATGACGGGGAAATACTTTGATTCACCTCAGAATGACACGATGATGAACTAATAATAAAACATCGTGAACTTGACTCTGAGCCGGAGCTGAAACTGGTCCGGTCACTTCTGCAGGTTTTACAGAAAACAACACAAGAGACGAGAGAGGACGTGCGGAAACGGAACGGTGTTTACACAAAACTCTGCACATCCTGGTTCACAAATGCAATGGATTCATAGAAAAGAGAACATAACATTTCACATGTATTTTTATTAAGGCTAATGTGACATTTGTTTCTGCTTTTTATGTTATTATTATGGATGAAGTTCTGCTCCTAGTTTTACAAGAGACATTTTGAAGTTCTAAAACCGTCCATTCCAATGTTAGGTTTGACCTGATTCATTTTGCATAAATTTAAACAACAATAATAGTGATTTTGCTTAAGACTTACTGTAATTAATCAATTACTTGTGACGAGGCTCAAGTGGGGGGTTGGATATGTTTATGACATCTTTATGAGTTTGATATCTTTAGTTCTTTAGTTCCTTTCCCCTCCATTCACGAGAGTGAAATCAGCTGCACCTGGTACCGCAGGGACTGTATGAAATAAAAGGTGGAACAGACGCAGGGACACGGACACGAGCAGAGGAAAACACATGTGAGGGAACGAGACCGGGCGACCGGAGTCCCGGCTGGGGCAGGATAGAGGGGCCGAACCCTGGTTCAATGCCAATAGACGAATTTCAATACTGACAATAAATAAAAAACCTTAACCTGAAAATGTGGCTCATGTTTTGTGTGTTAATAGTGTGTTGGCGACAGACAGAGTTTCCCTGCTCAGACTGAAGCAGGATCCTGATGATAGTTTCTCTTTATCAGCTGCTCCTGTCGTCCCTCCAACAAAGTTTACTCTCTTTGTGCGTCCGGGGTCAGAGACCCGACTGTGTCACTGCAGAACTACAAAGACCATGTGTTTTCCTCGCCGCGTCTGGATTCAGCAGAATCGTGGCGTTGGTGCATTCTTGATCTCAGCTTCTGTTGAGCCTCTCGTTTGACGCAGGCAACCAAAAGCCTTGTTAATTCTCCTGAAAAGGGCGCACACCTGCTGGGATGCTTTAAATGTAAGCACTGGGTTGTTGGTATTTCTATTTGTGCAGTCAACAACGCAACACAATGGCATTGTGTTGTTTTTATATGAAAATACTGTTTGTGTTTGTCAATCGCATGGTGGGCTGCGACATTTTTTTCTAAGGATGGGAAAGGCCAGTCGCCGACATTAGCAGCCGATGATGAGTGGAGCTCCAACCATGACGTCACATCAAGACAACGCTTAAACTAATCCAAACTAACCACTACCTGAGCCTAATCCTAACCCCAAGGATAGAGGAGTTTACAAAAGGTGAGCACGAGTCTGACCAATCAGGGAGTATATGCAAATTTGGCCTTTCCCATCCTAGGATTTAAACATTTTACCGGAGGGCAAGTATAACACAGTTTTCCAGTTGTTTTGCACTAAGCCTAATGTAACATAATGTAGTTTGTATATGTCACAGGAAATGGGTCTATAGATTGTCCATATTATAAAAATAAATGTATGATTTTTTGGTAATAAAAACAAATATGTTGTTTGTGTCATTTATTAATGGCTCAGGAATTGAAAAGGGCATATGAGATTAAGTTTGTATGTATTATGATCGATGAACAGTTGATACAGTTGATACATTATCACATATTGATCATGTATCCCAAATAATAGCTGTGTTGCATAACAAATACAATTCAACCTGAAAAGACTCACAGAGACGTGTTGCGTTAGAAAGTTTTATGAACTTAATTGAGATTGGGGCTCAGACCCCGGGCGGAAGATGGCCGAACAATACGGACTGCCTGGTGTTGATGATGATGGCCAGCATCTTCCCCCGGAGCCTGGACCTGGTGGTGGTATAACGGGACCCGATGCGCGTAGATGTGACGGGCAAAGCCCGGGAGGAGGAGGGGCGGAGGAGGGGCGCTGCACGCTGTGAAACTCCGAGTGAGACTCCGAGCTTATGAAGGGGATCCTGGACTGTGAATGGCTGAGCGGGACAGCGCTGCACTGATTGCTGATGCGAAAGCGCGCTTGCGATGGGGCCGTGATTGGATGCTGGTGAAGGCAGCCGTGAAAGATGAGTGAAGCTGCAGGTACGTCTCCAGGTTGAATTTGCGCTCAAGCTTCATATGAAAACTGTAGTTGTTTGGAGCTCAAGAGTTCATCCAAAATCTCTATAGAGTTTCCAGGGGAAAAGCGGCAATGCATAAAAGCATTTTGTCGTATGTTCAATGAAAGTCTGCATTTTGCGACGGGTTTCGGTGGATGACGGGGTGAACTCTGCGTGTGAGACGCCCGGCTTTAAGGATTAAGGAAGGGTTTATTTTGACAGCAGCTTCTTCCGGTACGGAGATGAGCCAACTCTGTACCCGCACAACCAGTTTGACTGTGAGCTTTCACCTGTGATTATAAAACACTAGGACAAGGCTATCATTAAATTATGTTATAAATAATAATATTAAAAGTGTATTGGATTAAAGCCGCTGTCCCAACGTCTGTATTATGGTTTCATTTCATATTATGGGTTAAAGTACAGCTGACACATTAGACACATTTTTCTGAAATATAGTTCATACAATTGTATTGAAGATTTTGATAAAAAATTGTCCCCAGCTTTCTTTAGTTTTACATTTTTGTGAGAAAGTGTTGCACCGTGTCCCTCGTGGTGCTCTGTGGGGGGTGCTCCAGGAGTATGGGGTCCAGGGGCGTAGCACCAAATTCTGGGCCCTGGGTACAAACTATCTTGGTGGACCCATATCCAAACACATATCCAATACAGATTTGTATTGGATACTTACTAGTTCATGGTTTGTTTATTTGCAGAAATTGACTAACCTTTAATCCTGTAATGATATAGATATTTAAATTGGTGGTGGAATATTCTACTTTCATTGGGCCAATTGAAATTGCTCGTTTTAGATTGAACATAATGATTATTAGCATAAAACATTAAACAGGAGGGCTGCACCAGCGACACAGGATATTTGTGCAGGGAATAACACATTTGTGACTTTATAATATCCATTAAAATGCTATTTTACAAAAATCAATGATACTATATGTTGTCTCTGTGGCCCACAGGCATGAACAAAAAACTCAAGGGCTTCAGCCTGATTTAGTCTCTCACATATTTTGAAGCCTACCTTTAAGTGAAATTCTTGAAGTAAATTCTTGTTCTAAAAAGTTCTGCTGGAGTAGACTAAATGGCACGAGCCCTCCACCTTTTCACTGGAACCACGTTGACTCGTCTCCAAAGCTGCGCATTTATAATGAGAGTCTCCAAATGCGCGCGCCTAATTAGCATAATTAATTCTGCGAAAATAGTGTGAGCGACCTGTGGCCTTTGTTACTGTATTGGCCTGATGGCAGTCAGTTACAATAAATAGAAGGAAAGAGAAACTTTAGAGGTTAAAACGAGGAGAGAAGGAGCTGTCTGTGGCTCTTTCTCTGACTCTGCACCTCAGTGCAGGCAGCAGGGACTCGCCTCACTTCATGTTTAACTGTCATTTATGACAGACAGTTGCATCTAAGGTCCGCTAGAATAGGCTAGTGTTACATAAAAGCACATAAGAGCGTGGCAAGACTAATATTTCTCTTTCCTAGCTTAGTGTCATTGCATTGCAGAGCCACCTCATCAAAGTAACTGTTGAGTTGAAGCGCGCGGTGCTGAACGCCATGTGTGGGCTGAACCATTTGGCACATTTTTAAAGGGGTGTCAGGGCCCTGAGATTCATCCATCATTATTGTTTGTTGTACAAAATTCTGTCTGTCAACCACTGTATTTCAGCCCTGTTGTGTTCAATTCTTATATCAATTATGAGGAAATTTAGAAAGTTCAATACAGAATGCTTTTTGCAGCACTTTTGAGGGCCCCTACCCTGCTCTGGGCCCTGGTACTCGGTACCCTTTACCCCCCAGGCCGACACCCAGGGTCCTCTGCTGAAGGCTGTGCGTTCTCTGTTTGACCACAGCAGGAGCTTGATTTATTGTCAGCAGTGAGTCAGACCAGTTCCCAGTGGATGTTCTCCACCAGGGCTGCCCTTTGTCACCGGTTCTGTTCAGATAAATCAGGACCTTCAGCTGCTCTGGGGCGGTTTGCAGCCGAGTGTGGAGCGGCCGGGACGAGGATCAGCACCTCCAAATCTGAGGCCATGGTTCTCCACCGGAAAAAGGTGCTTCCCCTCTTCAGGTCGGTGGAGAGTCCTTGCCTCAAGTGGAGGAGTTCAAGTATCTCGGGGTCGTGTTCACGAGTGAGGGACGGATGGAGCGTGAGATCGATAGACGGATCGGTGCAGCGTCAGCAGTGATGCGGTCGCTGTATCGGACTGTTGTGGTGAAGAGGGAGCTGAGTCGGGGCCAAAGCTCTCGATTTACCGATCGATCTACGTTCCCTCCCTCACCTATGGTCATGAGATCTGGGTAATGACCGAAAGGACAAGATCGTGGATACAAGCGGCTGAAATGAGTTTCCTTCACAGGGTGGCTGGGCGCACCCTCCGAGATCGGGTGAGGAGCTCAGTTACCCGGGAGGAGCTCGGGGTAGAGTCGCTTCTCCTTCACGTCGAAAGGAGCAGCTGAGGTGGCTAGGGCATCTGTTTCGGATGCCTCCTGGTCGCCTCCCTCAGGAGGTGCTCCAGGCATGTCTATTGGGAGGAGGCCTCGTGGAAGGCCCAGGACACACTGGTGGGACTATGTCTCCGAGTTGGCCTGGTGTCGCCTCGGGGTCCCCCAGAACAGCTGGAGGAGGTGTGCGTGGATCGGGAAGTCTGGGCATCTCTGCTGAGACTGCTGCCTCCGCGACCCGGCCCCGGATAAAGCGGAAGAAAATGGATGGATGGAATAATAAAAAAAATGTGTCACAATTTTAGCATGAAGGCCTTATTTTTATAGGACTTTTTTTCCCCTTATATTAATGTCAGTGATCTACAGAAGTTTTAAATGTTTATCTCTACATTTGAAAAGTTTCACCTGCAGTGAATGGATTAGATACCAACAAGTTCTACGGCAAAAAATCTTAATCTCGTTTCGTAAATCATTAAATCAGAAATGTGTGCAAAAGTTTCCTATCGTCGCAGCTAAACTATGTCTTTGTCCTCCAGGTGCAGAGTTCTTCCTGGAGCCAGTGACGCCACATTTTTGGAAAAACCCACAGAGTCATGGAAAAACCAGTTTGTGGCCGCGACGTTCTGCGATGAGTCACTCTTTTATCATAAATACTGTATGTCCTCAGGGTTTGTTTCTCATCAATCACTCAATCAAACTTTATTCATAAACCGGTTTTCATACCGAAAGGTTTCACAAAGTGCTTATGAAACACTCCTGTCTCTCTTGTTAAACTGCGAAGTTGCGTTACATAAAAGACGGATCACAGCGGCAAAGTTCAAAACCAAACCCTAAAGTCGACACGTTTCATCAAATACAAACCCCGCCAGGTCAGAGTCAGGTTTACAGAGGCAGTAATGAAGTACATTTACTACAGTCCTGCGCTTTACTTCAGTGGTATTTGTGTTGAGAACTTGATTATTGTATTGCGACTGTACAATTGTTCAAGGATTTAAGGAAGAAAATATTTCTGAAAACCTCCCAGTTCTGTTCAAATGTTCACAAAAAAACAAACAAGACATCATATGCATTTTTATATTTATTTAAGGCTTGTTTTAATTGAAAACCTAAGCCACTCAAGTCTTCCTACAATTGTTCTGACTAATGTTCGTTCACTGGAGAATAAGGCTGATTATATTTGTCTGCTACTCTCTTCATGGTGAAAGACTCTGATAATAAAAAGACAAATTAACCTTAATATTTGCGTATTTGTCCTTTCAGTGACCCAATGGCTGTACAGGTGAAGTCTCGCCAACCAGACTCTGCTTCTTTTGATTAATAAACATCGGAGACTAGTCTGATGCCAGGCTAGTGGTTAGTTTAGCACCTTTACTTTCCATCACGGTGGCCTCTAGGACGCTATGGAACCCATTGTATTTCATGTTTTGTTCTGTTTTTCTCAAATGTACATAACCATTGATCTATGGCCGCCTTCGCTCTGCCCGATCCTGTCAGATCTCGGAGGCTCAGCAGGAAGGGCCTGGTCAGTACTTGGATGGGAGACCGTTTGGTAACACCTGGATGAAGGTAGTGAGTGGTTGGTGGTGGTCGGAGGGGCCGATTGCGCAGACTGGTTGCCTCACTTCCGTCAGTCTACTCCAGGGCAGCTGTGGCTACAATAAAAGCTTACCAACACCAAATATGGAGTAAATTAATAATGCAATGTAGCGTCTTTGAGTGTCCAGAAAAGCGCTAAAACCAATGCATTATTATTATTATTATTATTATTATTATTATTATTATTATTATGAGCAGTGAAAACCTACTAGAAACCCTGAAAAACAGTTTGTCCTAAAGTGCCTGAAAGAATGGAAAGTAAAGTCTCCAAACTAACCTCCCATACAGCCGCTGGGTCACTGAAAGATAGGAAACCTACACAGACACGGGGAGAACCTGCGAACTCCATCCATCCATTTTCTTCCACTTGTCCGTTGCCGGGTCGTGGGGGCAGCTGTTGGAGCTGCACCAGCCCCTATGGCTCCTCCTGCAGGTGGTGGGTCCACAGAAGGACGGCCTCATGGTTCTAACCGGGCCTGTTGGTCTCTCATAAGGGGCTTCTGAACCGCTCTTTGTCTGACCCGTCACCTATAGGACCTGTTTGCCATGGGAGACCCTACCAGGGGCACCAAGCCCCCGACAACAGAGCTCCAGGATCATTCAGGCTCAAACCCCTCCACCACGTTAAGGTGGCGGCTCCAGGAGGGGAACCTGCAACCTCCACAAGGACATCCCCAACTCCACTCCATTTGAAAGATAAATGATACTTTCTACTCCACTACATTTCAAGGTAATATCTATGAACAGCAGGTGGCGCTGTGCAGGTGTACTGTCAACGCCAATGACTCACAACAGGGAAGCAGTTTTGTCCCCGTCCTGTTGCCGTTCAGGGGGAATCCAGGCGGGTTTTTGAAACAGCAACGTTATTTTTCCCCAACGCTGATTTAAGCGGGTTTGATCTTTCTTTCTGGAAAACTTAATCCGCTCCAGTGTTTATCGTTCGTGTAAGAAAAACGCTGCTGTCGCCTGAAACCTGTCATTTGCCGTCTTTGTTTGAAGGGGCGTTTGTTCACCTTTTGTTGTGTTTCTCATGGCCGCACTACAGTATGTTCCTCTCACTTTGTTACATTGGAAAATTGTTGTGTCTGTATGATTTTTTTTGTTGAGAATCAGCCCTGAATGATGTAAATTGGCCTCGATCTCACAAACTCTGGCTTATTGGGCTGAAACGATATGTTGCGATGCGGTAAGTATTCTGATTAATTACCTTAAAGAATTTGGGTCATGTGCCAAGAGTTATAAACCAAATGACACTTGATGTTCATTTAAGTGCTATGGTTGAAAAGTGTATTAACACGACAAAATGTAGATCTACAGTAATCATTTATTAAATTCATTTAAAACGGCCATTGTGCGTGATGCAGCGATTTCCAGTCTTTTATAATGTTTGTGTTTTTGGTAAAAGTACGAAAAGACAAATTGATGCAGAATCATGGATTACAATCTGAAAAAACATACTTTTTATTGATAACAATCAATTTATTTTCTATATCTTTCGTCTGTAGCTGATCCATCCTCCAGTCAAGAAGACATCAAATTACTTTTCTGATATGACGATAACAACAATACAACAAATACACAATGTCATAATGATATATGAGTATAACATAAAAATCCACAAATGACAAAGCAAAATAAAATGGCCGTAAGTGCCATAAAAAATGAATGGTGCAAATTTGTAATAAGAAAATGTGCTTCTGGTGAAATCCTGTAGATAAACTTGAAGCTGTCGGTCGGTCTTGATGATGAAAATGCTTCATCTGACACTAGAGGCTCTCCCACAGTGGTTCAGTGAAGCCGTCTGAGACCCCAAGATCACAACTAACTCCACACATGTTAATCTAACGTGGATATACTTTAGGTATATACGAGAGATCTGTGTGAAGTTTGGATACATGAAGGGATCCAGAAAACAGCGTCACTTTGCCGGGGATCTTACAGCCTCTGTGTAAGACTATAAAGGTTTAATACAAATACAAATGGTGAGTAGTTACATGAGTCAAATAAAGATATAACATAAAAAAAAGAAACAAAGACAGAAAAAAACAGACAGAAAAGAACAGTGGCCACATCTGAGTGAAGAGGCTCTCCCACAGTGGTTCAGTGAAACCTTCTGACCCAAAGATGATCTGATCCTGACTCCTTTCTCTCTAGATTTCTACTCACATTAGGACTTGCTTTGATAAGGACCAGTGATGAAGATGGTGGATGGATTCTGGTCTTCAGTTCACTAAGACTATCGACCCTTCACTCAGACCTCTGTGAACTGGGCTGAAGTGAGAGACCTCGGGGAGAGACGCTGGGACTCCCAGAGCTCTGCAAACAAGCCTCGCCCCAAACAGTCTCTACACTGAGGAGCACGACGCAGGCCTCCTCTAAGATCTCCATCTGCCTCCTCCCACATGCTCACAGCACGGGCTGGGGGTGCTGCAGCACAGAGCTGTGGCGACCGCCCTGGCTCCCCATTGTAGTGAAGGCTGTACGACAATCCTCCAGATTCTCAAAGGGCTCAGAGCGCTGAGTGGACCTGCATCCCTCCACCACGGCCTGAGAAAGACTCACAGTCAAGAGGCTTTGAAGAGACATCGAAGGGAAGTCATGGCAGCTCCTTATGTGCGCTCCAACCAGAATCCATCCACCATCTTCATCACTGGTCCTTCTCAAAGCAAGTCCTAATGTGAGTAGAAATCTATCCCAGAGCTGAGAGAGGAGTCAGTCTCAAACTTTCTCAGGATCCAGAAAACGGCGTCACTTTGCCAAGGGAACTTTCCAGCCTTCAACATAAGACATGGCTTGAAGTAAAAGAGTAGAAACACGCTGTAGTTCATCGCAGATGGTATCTGTGAAAGATTGTCAAGGAAAACATGAATAAAAATGTATTAAATAAGCAATGTACAAGAGAAAATATAATCTGTGGCTGGTCAGAGCAAACCACTGACCCAAATGAGCTGTCGATCTCACAGACTTCCAAAGGTGAACCAGGAAATACATGACGTCATTCTAAATATCACAGCAACAGAACTGATGATGTCACTGCAACCGGCCAATCAGAGATCAGTATCTCTTTTTGATATATGCATTTTGTTGCCATGGAGATTAGTCTGCCTAAATAGAGTTTGGGATGGAATGTTCTGAAGTGAACGTTACCATAGAAACCCACCATGTTAGGGAGAACGAGCAAATCAATATAACATGAGCTAAAAACAGTATAAAAGTATAAAAGTGATTATGGCTTTGTCCAAATGCTTCTATGTGAACAATAATTCCAATATTTTATATTTTAGAATCTCTGTCGACTTATTATTATAGAATGAGACAGGAATCACAGAAATATTATTAATGAGTAAAATGTCACCAACTGGAATACAAGCATTTGCTTTATGACAGAAATGTTTATCATAAATGTACAAACGAACATGTGCTTTTGCCATAAAACATCGCAAATTATGAACGATCCAGATGTTTTCAGCTGTTGTCAACCCTCTGACCACATTTACTGTAGGTCAAAGCCTCTTCAGAAACCATTCATGAATATACTAGATTATACTAGAGATTTTACTTTGGTTTACACATCCAATGGCCACTACACATCATCTTATATTAATTAATAAGTAAGTAAGTAAGTGGTTTAATTAGTGTTCAGCTGTTAGTCCTGAGCGACTGAGCCATGATGCCATTGTGGGCCGGAAACTGTAGCACCCGGAGGAAACCTGGCTGTCTTCAGTCTCCTCTGAAACAGTGCACCGCCTCCTGGGTTTGTCCCTGTTTCAGAGCGTGGTGTCCTGCACTGGTCAGCTCCATCCTCTTCCTCCGCTCCACAACAGTCTCTCACCATCTTGTGGGAAGAGTTTAGCAGATAATCTGTTTTCTTCTCCAGTGAACAATAGAAGAAGAAGAACTTTATTTATATAGAAGGCATGTGTGGCTTTGCAATGTTAGTGATAAAGAAACCACAGTATTTGCAGCGTTTTTCAAACCTGTAAGTCGACATTTGTACAGTAGTCCTCGTGAACACTGCGTCTGTCGTCACTCACTCACCGTCAGGCCGTAAACAAAGGGCCCTCGTGTTTTTGTACATGAACTTCAACTTAAAAATACTTCTCATCTTTACAACCGAGCAAAGTGGCTTTGGAAACATCTGGCAGGTTAAGGTGTAATTATTGTGTCGCCGAATGGGTTTAAACCTGTCCCAAAGCACAACTGTGTCTGTTATTTATGTAATAGAACTGGTCAATACCAAAGTAAATCTGCGGTACTGAAGTAGAGCTTTTACTTTGCTGAGAACTTGATACTTTTACTCCATTACATTTGAAAGATATATAACACTTTCTGCTCCACTACATTTCTAAGCAAAAGTCCACTAGGGGGCCCTATAGTTCACATCCCGAGATTAATCAACAAAGAACGAACTGATTTAAAACTGACTGAAACTTGCCCCTGGCGGTTATTTCTGTCTGACCACTGACTGAGAATTAGCCTGACGCTGATTTGTCTTAGACTGTGCACATTCAGAGAACTGCAGTTACTGAAAGTAACCATGAGAGCCGTGTGGATTCACCTCCCCA
The DNA here is from genome assembly GCA_007210695.1 of Neogobius melanostomus. Taxonomy (NCBI): domain Eukaryota; kingdom Metazoa; phylum Chordata; class Actinopteri; order Gobiiformes; family Gobiidae; genus Neogobius; species Neogobius melanostomus. Next base: position 1,864,047 of record VHKM01000480.1, read on the forward strand.
TTGAGACAAACGGCTTTGCCAAACTCCTGTCCTGATATGAGTGTCCTCTGCTAGAGCAACAAGAAGAAGAGTTTAAATGAGGGTAACACTTTATAATAAGGTTACATGAAGTCATGCATGACTAACTTGAAAGATGACTTCATACATGATAGATGACTTCATGCATGAGTTCATTAAGTAACTACTGTAATGAATTCATGAGAAAATCTTGTTCATATATTATGATCTTAGAATCATAATGAATTCCTGAAAACAATGATATTTTTCCCCAAAAACATTCAATAATCGTAATTAATACATTTATGCATGAATATCATGATTCATCATGATTTTTAAGAAAATTTGTTTGCAAGTTTTACCTTAATACGGCATTTACTGCTGTAATTAACTCATCATTAGCTAATCATTAGTTCATTTATAAATTCATGATGATTGTGTCCCCTATACTAAAGTGATGCACTTTTATGCTTTGGACAATCAAGGTGTTTATTGGACAAAACAAAGTACATTTGCTTACTATTGCTTACATAATACATTGTGGACAGTTATAAATTATAATCTCTATGATGTTTGTGTTTGTTTTGTCCTTGGTTATTTTGCAAAGCATAAAAGTGCATCACTTTAGTATAGGGGACGCAATCATCATGAATTTATGAACGAACTAACGATTAGCTAATGATGACTTAATTACAGCAGTAAATGTTGTATTAAGGTATATCTTGCAAACTAATTTCTTAAAAATTATAATGAATCATGATATTCATGGATAAACTTCATAATTACGATTAGTTATTGTTTTTGTTAAAAATGTTAATGTTTTAGTGAATGATTTAAGTGAATGATTCTAAGATCATGATATATTAACAAGATTTTCTCATGAATTCATTACAGTAGTTACTTAATTTATTCATGCATGAAGTCATCTATGAAAGAATATGAAGTCATGTTAACTCATGATGAGTCACGATATTGTCATGCATGAATACATCATAAAATTATGCATTAGTTCATGCATAATTTTATGTTATTCACGAATGACTTCATGTAACCTTATTATAAAGTGTTACTTAAATGAGTGTGTGGCCGATGCAGCACCATGTCTGCATTTAAAGGAACAAGGCAAGGCAAGGCAAGTTTATTTGTAGAGCACAATTCATACACAAGGCAATTCAAAGTGCTTCACAGTTGCAGAAAATTACAAGAAAACAGATAAAATCAATCAATAAAACATCAACATAAAGTTAATCAATGACAGTAAAAGGCAAGAGTGCAGATAAAATACTTTCAGTTTTCATATGCACGGGTAAAAAGAGCTGTTTTCAGCCTGGATTTGAACATTGTCAGAGTTGAGGCCTGTCTCACATCCTCATGAAGACTGTTCCAGATTTTAGTTGCATGAAACTGAAACGCAGCTTCACCGTGTTTATTATTGACTCTGGGAACCACCAGGAGACCCCTCCCTGAAGTTCTCAGGGCCCGAGATGGTTCATACGGCTCTAACATGTCAGAGATGTACTTTGGTGCTAAACCATGAAAAGACTTGTAACAAGCAGCGCTGTTTTAAATTCTATTCTCTGAGTGACAGGAAGCCAGTGCAGAGACCGGAGCACTGGACTAATGTGGTTGTATTTCCTGGTTCTTGTCAGGACTCGAGCAGCAGCGTTCTGGATGTTCTGCAGCTCTAACAGCTCGTTTAGAAAGGCCAGTGAGCAGCCGTTACAGTAGTCTAACCTGCTGGAGACAAATGCATGGATGAGTCTCTCTAAGTCTGGTTTTGACACTATTCCTCTGATCTTAGCAATGTTCTTCAGATGGTAAAAAGCTGATGATGTTATTGCTTTGATGTGGCTGTTTAAGTTCAGGTCTGAGTCCATGATTACTCCTAGATTTCTAACCTGATTTTTTGGTTTCAGAGCGAGAGACTCAAGGTGACTGATAACACTTTGTCTTTGTGTCTGTGGGCCAAAGACAATGATTTCAGTTTTGTCTGAGTTTAGTTGGAGAAAGTTGTTTTGCATCCACAAACTGATCTGTTCGATGCAGTGACAGAGTGTATCTACAGGCCCATGTTCACCTGCCGTCAGTGACACGTAGATTTTTTTTATTTTTTTTATTTATTGGTTTATTTGGTCGGGACAGTGCATGTTAATGAACATACATGGGTCTCATGCATGTAAACAAGCCACACCGGATATTTAGCTTTTATTAGCTGACCCAATGGAAGCATGTACAGGTTGAATAAGAGGGATCCCAAGATTGACCCCTGGGGACTCCACAGGTCATGGAAATTTTGTCTGAGACACAGTACGTCCTATCCTCGAGATAGGACTTGAACCAGTTTAGAGCAGTACCAGAGATTCCCACCCAGTTTTCTAACCTGTGAAGTAAGATCCCGTGGTCCACTGTGTCAAAGGCAGCGCTCAGGTCCAGCAGAACTAAAACTGAGACCTTACCTGCATTGGTGTTCATACGAATATCATTTGTCACCTTGATCAGAGCTGTCTCAGTGCTGTTGTGGGGCCTAAATCCTGACTGGAAAGTATCAAACACATTGTTAGATAGGAGAAAGTAAGTGAGCTGTTGATATATTACTTTCTCTAGGACTTTTCCTAAGAACGGTAGGTTTGATATGGGCCGGTAGTTGTTCAGTACCTTGGGATCAAGGTTGCTCTTCTTTAGAAGAGGCTTAATGACCGCGGTTTTCAACGCCACCGTTCTCCCATACTGAGATATGTTCTTCCCTGAGCTTAGACGAGTTGATGCATACCTGTCTGGTCTGTACGCGTGCGCTCAGTCACAGAAAAAAACAAAGATGTTGTTAGCATGTAGCCTCTCCTCCTCTCCTCTATGGGGCCAAACGGGGGTAAAGTTACAAGCGACCAAGCTCTTCCACATTTCCCCTATTTAGATTTAGATAGTTACACGATCCAAGTCTAGTTACACAAAATTAAACATGTCGATTTTCTCAGTGGATAAAAAAGGAACTATACCTGTATTGTAAGAAAATCATGTTTTCTTACAATCATGTTTAATTTTGTGTATCTAGACTTACTCGTGTAACTACTCACGTAACCGTATCTAAATTGGGGAAACGTGGAAGAGCTTGGTCGCTTCTAACTTCACCCCTGTTTGGCCCCATAGAGGAGAGGAGGAGAGGCTAAATACTAACAACATCTTTGGTCTTTTTGCGTGACTGAGCGCACGCGTACAGACCAGACAGGTACGCATCAACTCGTCTAAGCTCAGGGAAGAACATATCTCAGTATGGGAAAACTGAGGCCTGTTCCTTTAAGGCGGGGGTCCTATGATACTTGTTTGCGTATAGAAAAAAGGCGCATCTGGGAAAGACACTCACACACCCAGGACTTTAACTCTCAGCCACTGCGGAGAAGGAGATTTTTTTTCCACTAATTTAGACCTCGTTCCTAGTCTGAAGGTAATTCAGCCGTGACTGCACTGGTACAAAGTAAACATGAATAATTTCATTGACCCGTCTTAAAGCCCGTGTAATCTTGTATATTTGTTTTAGCATAATCACCGCCTTTTCACAGCAGTCCAGTTTATTTTCGTCTTCAGCAGCGCCTTTATTGACCAGATGAGTCACATGTGGGTTTGTGAAGTCGGATTGTCCTTGGACCGTCCTCGGGAAATCTGTAACACGAGTTAGACAATCAAAAAATGTGTTTGCATCTACAGGAAAGGTTCAAGTTTGCGCTGTCACAACACTTCAGCCACTGAGATGTAATGGGGGATGTGGGCGTGTCCGGCAGCGCGGGCCCCGCCCCCTCGCCCAGGTGCAGTATTTGAGCAGGTGTCGGCGGCTGAAGGTGAAACACAGTCATGGCCCTTTTCAGAGCGGAGTCTGTGCTGGGACTCTCTCTGCTGATGCTGCTGCTCAACGGTAAGAAACTCTGTGCTTTATAGAGGATGATTTTTGCTAAAGCTTAAGCACAGACACTAAACTACCATGTCTGTTGTTTTAAAGGTGTGAATGAGGAGCTTAAAGCTGCCCTCAACTATGTCTTTTGGATTTTTATTTCCGTAAGTAGGTGTCAGTAAAAAAAAAAAAAAAAAATTGGACAAAAAATGGGGAAAAAATGGGAAAGAATACAAACAAGCCACTTAACCCCCGCCTTAATAACGTGAATTTTCTCCAGTTTGGCTTTACCCAAATCTAAAAGCAAAAAAGTTTCGTTTAGTTTATTTGAGCAGCTTACATTTTCCTAATGTACAAAATACACATTAAACAGTCACAGATGCTCAAAAGGAGTAGGCTGAAGCAAGAAGCTTATGAGCGCCTACCCCGCATTCAACATAATAAACATTTACATTTCACAGTAATACGTGAGGACTGTATCCACAACAAAGAACATGTGTCTATTCCTCAAAAGACATTTACATCAGAAGAAAATAAGATTACATGACTGAAACACATGTACTCAGTTGCTTACATTTCAGGAAGGATTTACATTAATAACATCATCTTAACAACAGTTTGACTAAGTAACGCCATAATAATCATAACAAGGCGAATGCACCATGAACAGCTGCATGCGTAACAAGAGAATAAGAAATTCATGTGTTCGATTTTCCATACCCAGGCACATACACACACAACTGTGTGCATGCACCTGTTTATGAATTACATTTATGCAATTGCATACATCAAAATGAGGATTATGATCATACAAAACGATGCATTTTTATTGTTATTATTATGATTATTATGATTATTACTGCTGTTGTTGTTATTATTAGTGTGACAGATCAACGTAGGGAAAATAAAGTGGAAGTGCGCGACGTGGACGTGCAGCAGAGACGCGCCGCGCAACAAACCAGGATTTCAAAGATTAATTCCCTTGGAATCATCCCACCGGAGTAACTTTGCATGTGGTTCTTAGACCAAGGCATCATCCACTTCACACCGATGATGGAAAAAGGACCAGCTGTTTAGAGTTTCTTCACGCTCAAATCTTTGGCCACCCAGACGAATTTGCCCTAATTACAAAATGATGCAATAAATATTGCCTAACTTAAAAATAGTGCCTAAGTTAAAAAGGCGCTATGCACAAAGTTTTCTCGCTCGTGCAGCTCCATAGGTAGAGCACTGGACTCCCATTCATGAGATTGTCAGTTCAATTCTGACCCCTATTAATTTAATTTTGTTTAAACTGGGCACCCACTTACAGTAATATAACGACTTGTATAAAGACAATGTCTCGTCATTCCCTCATAACCACCCAAACAGCTAGGCACCGATTTAAGTTCTTCCCAGTGGGTGCCTAGTTTAAAAAATAATAGGAGTTGGAATTGAACTGACAAGCTCATGGATGGGAGTCCAGCGCTCTACCTATGGAGCTACAAGGCGAGAGGTATTGGTGCTGCAGCACATACATAGGCTATGTTATGCACCGCTCTTTTGTAAAGAACTGAGAAGCGCCTTTTCAACTTAGGCAATATTTATTGAATAATTTTGTATTTAGGGCAAATTTGTCTGGGTGGCCAAAGATTTGAGCGTGGAGAAACTCTAAACAGCTGGGGTCTCATTTATCAAACTGTCCGTGAGAATCTGCCTATAAGAGTCCGTACGAGCAAAACCCAAACTTCACGTACGGAGAAAAAAATTGGGACTTATGAAACCCTCCGTACGCGCAGCACCACGTAAACTCCCCTTCACAAATTCCACCTGGAGCAGAAATGTGCGCACATGACCCCTCCTCACGTCACGCCCCCTGCACGCCTCCATGTCACCATATGAGGACATGCAAAGTAACTTATGAATGAGATTTACCTAAACATGAGGCGATAATGACGGGGTTTTACCGAGACCCCGGGAGCAGAGAGGGAGGGGCCACAGCAGTGACAGCGGAGGCCGGGTGGATCTTTACTGACATGTTACCGCTGTTTCTCTGATCACAAATAACCTACTAGCAGAGTGCAGTGTCTCATCAATAACACTTTTGGAAATACACTTTTAGAACGTAAAGAACAGCCTTTTAGACGCTGTGATATTTCCCAGTGCTGTTCACGGAGCTCAAATTTCCTGAAACTACAGAATAAGCTCGGTGGGCTTTGAATCACTCAGATAGTCTATTGTTTTTTGAGCTCGCTGTACGTGCAGTCGGGTTTGGGGATGAGGCACCGGTTCGCTTTGGGCGTGAATGAGGAGCAGAGTCCGGGTGGTGTGAGAAAGAGGGAGGTTGTGGAGCTGCAGCGCGTAATTACGCAGCGTCTCTGAATGGACTTGTGCCTTGGACCAGCCCTCAGCGCGGTCTCTGCAGGAGTTGGTCAGACTTTAGTTAAAAGCACAGAGCGGCTCGGATCCTTCCTGCTTCTCGCTCCCAGCTGGCGGCAGTGCGCTCCGGTGTCCGTGCATGAGCGTACATGAGCGTGCACGTCTTTGCGTGTCACACATTACTACAATAGTTGTATTGAGTATATAAACGAAAGATTGAAACACTACACAAAGCCAACGGTTGATTTCCTAGATTTTATTTTTAATTATCTTAATCATTACTGTAGAAAATAAAGAAATGAGCAGTTTAAAAATGTGCACCAGACTTCATTTCCTCAATCCGACCTCCCCTTGCTGCTTTCCCTCGCCTCTCCTCATGTGTTTGCAGCGTTTCTGAAAAGTGCGGACTGCGTACGCCAGGTACAAACCTAGTGTGGCGGTGCGTAATGTTTCACGTTCAGTTCGATTTCTATAAATACCACCTTTGGCGCAGAACAGTTCGTACGGAAGGTTTTGGCCTCATTTTGTCCGTACGTGGGCTTTATAAATGAGACCCCTGGTCCTTTGTTCTTCATCGGTGTGAAGTGGATGATGCCTTGGTCTAAGAACCACATGCAAAGTTACTCCGATAGGATGATTCCAAGGGAATTATTTGTTGATTTCCTGGTTTGGTGCGCGGCACGTCTGTGTCGAGCACCTCCGCTTTGTTTTCCCTACGTTGATCTGTCACACCACTATTAGTATTATTATTACATTTTCATCATCATCAACCCCGTGAACTGCTACCTTAACATGGTGGGGTTGTTTGAGTGCCCGAATGATCCGAGGAGCTATGTTGTCTGTTGCTTCATGCCCCTGGTAGGGTCTCCCATGGCAAACAGGTCTTAGGTGACGGGTCAGACGAAATGCAGTTCAAAGACTTCTATGGATAGTACTACAGCAAGGACCGTGACGTCGCCCGGTATGGCGCAGCCGGGGCCCCACCCTGGAGCCAGGCCTGGGGTTGGGGCTCGAATGCGAGCGTCTGGTGGTTGGGCCTCTTTCCACGGGGCCCGGCCGGGCACAGCCCGAAGGGACGACGTGGGCCCGCCCTCCTGTGGACCCACCACCAGAGGGATCCGTAGGGGTCGGGTGCAGAGAGGACTAGGTGGCAGTCAAAGGCGGGTGCCTCGACGACCTGGTCCGCGTGTGCAGCTTCTGGCGTTCGGGACATGGAACGTCACTTCGCTGGGGGGAAAGGAGCCTGAGCGGGAGGTTGAGAGATACCGGCTAGATATAGTCGGGCTCACCTCCACGCACAGCCTGGGTTCCGGATCCCAACTCCTGGAGAGAGGCTGGACTCTCCATTTTTCTGGAGTTGCCCGCGGGGAGAGACGGCGGGCTGGGGTGGGTTTGCTTATAGCCCCCCAGCTCAGCCGCCACGTGTTGGAGTTTACCCCGGTGAACGAGAGGGTCGCGTCCCTACGCCTTCGGGTTGGGGACAGGTCTCTCACCGTTGTCTCGGCCTACGGGCCCAACATCGGTGCAGAGTACCCGGCCTTCTTGGAGTCCCTGGGAGGGGTACTAGATAGTGCTCCGACTGGGGACTCCATTGTTCTACTGGGGGACTTCAACGCCCATGTGGGTAACGACAGTGAGACCTGGACGGGGGTGATGGGGAAGAACGGCCTCCCCGATCTGAACCCGAGTGGTGTTCTGTTATTGGACTTCTGTGCTAGTTACAGTTTGTCCATAACGAACACCATGTTCGAGCACAAGGGTGTCCATAAGTGCACGTGGCACCAGGACACCCTAGGCAGGAGGTCGATGATCGACTTTGTAGTTGTGTCATCTGATCTCCGGCCGCGTGTCTCGGACACTCGGGTGAAGAGAGGGGCTGAGCTGTCAACCGATCACCACCTGGTGGTGAGCTGGATCCGCTGGCAGGGGGGAGGAAGCCGGTCAGACCTGGCAAGCCCAAACGTGTTGTGAGGGTCTGTTGGGAACGTTTGGTGGATCCCTCTGTCAGTAGGGTCTTCAACTCCCACCTCCGGAAGAGCTTCACCCAGATTCCGAGGGAGGTTGGAGACATGGAGTCCGAGTGGACCATGTTCTCCTCCTCCATTGTCGATGCGGCTGCTCGCAGTTGTGACCGTAAGGTCTCTGGTGCCTGTCGCGGCGGCAACCCCGAACCCGGTGGTGGCGCCCGGAAGTAAGGGATGCCGTCAAGCTGAAGAAGGAGTCCTACCTGGCCTTGTTGGCTTGTGGGACTCCAGAGGCAGCTGAGAGGTACCGGCAGGCCAAGCGTGCTGCAGCTCGTGCAGTCACAGAGGCAAAAACTCGGGTCTGGGAGGAGTTCGGAGAAGCCATGGAGGAGGACTATCGGTCGGCCTCGAAGAGATTCTGGCAAACCATCCGGCGCCTCAGGAGGGGGAAGCAGTGCTTCACCAACACTGTTTACAGTGCGGGCGGGGAGCTGTTGACCTCCACTGGGGATGTGGTCGGGCGGTGGAAGGAGTACTTCGAGGATCTCCTCAATCCCACTGTCACGTCTTCCGATGAGGAGGCTCGGGACTCGGAGGGGGGTTCGTCCATCACCCAGGCTGAAGTCACTGAGGTGGTTAGAAAGCTCCTCGGTGGCAAGGCCCCGGGGGTGGATGAGATTCGTCCCGAGTACCTTAAGTCTCTGGATGTTGTGGGGCTGTCTTGGCTGACACGTCTCTGCAACATTGCGTGGCGGTCGGGGACAGTGCCTCTGGATTGGCAGACCGGGGTGGTGGTCCCTCTCTTTAAGAAGGGGGATCGGAGGGTGTGCTCCAATTACAGAGGGATCACACTTCTCAGCCTCCCCGGTAAGGTCTACTCCAGGGTGCTGGAGAGGAGGATCCGGCCGATAGTCGAACCTCGGATTCAGGAGGAACAATGCGGTTTTCGTCCCGGTCGCGGCACACTGGACCAGCTCTATACCCTACATCGGGTGCTCGAGGGTTCGTGGGAGTTTGCCCAACCAGTCCACATGTGCTTTGTGGATTTGGAGAAAGCGTTCGACCGTGTCCCTCGTGGTGCCCTGTGGGGGGTGCTCCAGGAGTATGGGGTCCGGGGCCCTCTGCTAAGGGCTGTCCGTTCCCTGTATGACCGCAGCAGGAGCTTGGTTCGCATTGCCGGCAGTAAGTCAGACTTGTTTCCGGTGCGTGTTGGTCTCCGCCAGGGCTGCCCTATGTCACCGGTTCTGTTCATTACCTTTATGGACAGAATTTCTAGGCGCAGCCAGGGGCCGGAGGGGGTCCGGTTTGGGAACCTCAGGATCTCATCTCTGCTGTTTGCAGATGATGTTGTTCTGTTGGCTTCATCAAATCAGGACCTCCAGCGTGCACTGGGGCGGTTTGCAGCCGAGTGTGAAGGGGCCGGGATGAGGATCAGCACCTCCAAATCTGAGGCCATGGTTCTCCACCGGAAAAAGGAGGCTTCCCCGCTTCAGGTCGGTGGGGAGTCCTTACCTCAAGTGGAGGAGTTCAAGTATCTCGGGGTCTTGTTCACGAGTGAGGGACGGATGGAGCGTGAGATCGATAGACGGATCGGTGCAGCGTCAGCAGTGATGCTGAGGGAGCTGAGTCAGGGGGCAAAGCTCTCGATTTACCGATCGATCTACGTTCCCACCCTCACCTATGGTCATGAGATCTGGGTAATGACCGAAAGGACAAGATCGCGGATACAAGCGGCCGAAATGAGTTTCCTTCGCAGGGTGGCTGGGCGCACCCTCCGAGATCGGGTGAGGAGCTCAGTTACCCGGGAGGAGCTCGGGGTAGAGTCGCTGCTCCTTCACGTCGAAAGGAGCCAGCTGAGGTGGCTAGGGCATCTGTTCCGGATGCCTCCTGGTCGCCTCCCTCGGGAGGTGTTCCAGGCATGTCCTATTGGAAGGAGGCCTTGTGGAAGGCCCAGGACACGCTGGTGGACTATGTCTCCGAGCTGGCCTGGTGTCGCCTCGGGGTCCCCCAGAACAGCTGGAGGAGGTGTGCGTGGATCGGGAAGTCTGGGCATCTCTGCTGAGACTGCTGCCTCCGCGACCCGGCCCCGGATAAAGCGGAAGAAAATGGATGGATGGATGGATTATCATCATTGATATCACTATTATATTATACAGGCATATTTAATATTCATGGAATGGAATCTTATTTGCTAAACACAAAGATCTTGATAAATCATTGTTGTCATTACTATCGCCACTATGATATTTTTTATGTTCAAGAGTTTATTGTTTATTTTTGCCCTATATAGTGTGGTGCATTAAACAGCCAGGGTGTGGAGTGGGCCAGTTGAGAGAGGGCAGTAGCCCCCAACCAACAAGCCCTCACCCAGATGCCCTAACTGGTTGACTGTGTTGTTGAGGTTTGCATCCTTCGCTGTGAGATGTGTTAAGAGACGAGGTTTTATGAGTCTGCTGGACTGGGAGGGGGACCTCTCAGACCTTATAGGCCTTTAGAACGCTGTGATGTCACCTGAAACCCTGCAATAAAATCCATGCTGCTGTGATATAAAGGACTTCTCTCGCCGGTGCTCCCTCCTCTTCCCTCTCTGCTCCTCAGGATTCCCTCGTCTGACTGGTCAAAGAGCCGTCTTCTCATCTAAGATAGAGCTAAACCTGTTCCAGAGTTAAGGGCACGTCTCCATGGAGATCTACCCTGATAGAAAGTTATCCAGCCGTGTATTACGGCAAAACCAGAGTTAACCCTGAGTTTAAACTCTGATCCAGCTATAGAACAAATATTGATATGGATTGTTAAATACGCTCTGGGGAAGTGGGTTGGTCTGACTCGTCATTGTGTACCAAGGTCTTCTAGTGTAGTACTGTACAATACTTTTGAGAATGATCATGATAAACTCTTGGGTCACTGTGGTGAAGGTGGACTTTCAGGTTCCTCATGTGCATCTGTCAGGAGTGCATTTATCGAAGCCGTTTCTGTGATACAAACCGGTCGGGACGCTCCCTGACTGTACTTATCAGCTCCAAGCCCATTGTCTTGTGATTCTCTGCAGATTAATAGTATCAGAGTGGAATGTGCTAGAGCTGCTTTAAGGACAAATGTCTCCTTTGACGTGTTGTTCTTGGAAACAGTGCTCGTTGACAGCTCTAAGTTTGTGTCGGCTGCTGTTGGTCACAAGGTTTTGTTGAGTATCCGAACGTGTTGGAATACTATAGAAGACATGACCTTTACCTGAACAAGAATACAAAAACTACTGTATGGCACTTACACAATACATGGCCTGACATGCAACACACCTCCGTCCGTGTGCGTCACGAGGCTTTTAATAAACATTTTGACCTGAGGTACTGCATAACTTTCAAATGTAGAGGAGTAAAAAAGATTTCTCTATTCTTCTTCCTCAGATGCAGCGGCGCAGCTCGATGGTGAGTTCATCACATTATCATCGATCCCGTTGCTGTGTTGCTTGTTTGTTGTTGTTTGTCGGCCATTTGAATACCTAAGTACAATTATGCAATACTACATTATCTCTACTCAGGATATAGCCTAAATAAAAGACAACTGATTGACAGTGGCATTTGTATGTATTTGTAATCATTGCTTAAGAAGATAACAGTAAAAAATACGGCTCCAGAATGTGCGCTCACGTTTGTGTGAAGAAACCAGTGAGTCAGTGTTTAAGCTGCTCAAGAAATTAGCATGCTAACGGTTAGCATTTAGCTCTGACCTCTCCAAGGGAAAGCCCTGAACCCCAAATATCTAGCCTTGGATACAACATGTGACAGAGGTCAGAGCTGAGCTGTTACTGTAGTATTTCCTCAGTGTTCATAGATGTGAGCCACACATGTGTTTATCGTGTAGTCACTGTCAATGGTTGACAGTTGCTAACCGGTAGCATGCTAACGTCTTGAGCAGCTTAAAGACTCACTGAGACTCTGTTGACATGACAAACAGTAAAAATCACAGAGAAAGGTTTTTTGTTCTCTCTTTGATGTGTTAATTTAGTCTTCAGAGTGAAGCAGATCTTTAGTAAATCCTGCTGTAGCTCGACAGACAGAGCTGCTACGTCTGTGCCACATTTGCTGGTTATATCATATAAACGTGCGTCTCTGGGGCCGTGTTTTAACTGTTATCTTCTTGAGCAATGATTACGTGTACATAAAAATGCCACTGTCAATCAGTTGTCTTTTATTTTCATCCAGAGTAGAGATATTGTTAGATGTGGTAGTGCTGCATAATTCTACTTCAAAATGGCGGCCGGAACTATGCGTGATGTCATTGGAAACGCATGTATAGGAATACATTAGGAGAAACAACATCTTTATTATTATTTTGTCGTTTTGCGTGACTGAGCACACGCACAAAGACCAGACAGGTATGCATCAACTCATCTAAGCTCGGGTAAGAACAGATCTCAGTTTGTAAAAACGGTGACCTGTTCCTTTAAGGCAAGAAAGGCAGAAAGGACGATGCTTTCAGTATCATCTCTAACCTTGCGGCTCCTCGTTCAATCCCCACGTTGTCTTTGGGAAGATACAGTATTCACATGATATACATAGAGATGTCATCCAAAGGTTATTTGTCCGCCTCTCTCGCTGACTTCTGACTCTGTCCCGCAGCCGTCGTGTGTGGCCAGGCGCCGCTGAACAGCATGTCCTCCAACGGGACGTCGGTGAGCGCGGGGCAGTGGCCCTGGGTGGTCAGTGTCCAGAAGAACCACACTCACATGTGTGGAGGGAGTCTGATCACGGAGAACGCGGTGCTCACTGACGCCAGCTGCTTCTCCAGGTCAGTGTCCAAGAACTGGGCTTTTATTTCTTAAAGGGGCTAGATGCAAGTTGGTCATTTTTATACTCACTACTGCCACCTCAGGTCTTACGAGTAACTGCAGTCTCTATATTAAGCAGTAACTCAGACAGGATGTGAACCTTATCGCGGTCCTTATCCAGCTCAGCTGCACAGTGCGGGTTGGGCTGTAGCCGTGTTTAGCCGTTCCACACCTGTAACGTGACTTCAGGTGCAAAATAAGCGATTCATTCTCTCATCGCTGAAATATTAGTGAGGGACAAAAACTAGTCTAGAGCGATTCACCATGGACCCAGCCCTGCCTCACTCAGAGCGGCCCAGAACACCGCTAAACCGGGGCAGTCTAAACCACAAAAGCACAAAAAAAGCTTTACATTTCCAGCGCGATGATGGCGCTCCAACTGCGCTTTGTAAAATGGGCTAAGGTCGTAAATCGAAACTTTTTTTGACAGAAATATTCAACCTTTTTAAATATTTAGGCCTGTTTCAAAACACTTTGTTATGTCAGTCACTGACTTAGGCGAAATATTGTATTTAGCCTATGTTTCTTTTTCTCTCCATATTTTTCTTGTCGGCCATTTTGGATGATGCAAATTATATTTACCGGACATTTGCTTTTCAAACTGGCCAAAATACAACTATGGCGTCAAACGGAAACTCTGGTCTGAACAAATGTTACTCCAATAAAAGTAAAGGCTGCTCAGTCAAATTATTACTAGTATTTACTGTAGAAAAAACTGAAGTATTCAAAGTATAAAGTACTAATCCGTTGAGATTTTGATTGATTGATTGATTTTTATTTCGAGCTACACAACACAGGCACAAAATTCAGAAAAAATATAATAAAAGAAAAAATAATTAACATTCTAGCTCCAAAAGGAGTGGGAAGAAGACAAGCTTATTGACTCCCACCCCTGTTCATACACTTAACAATAACACTGTTTAGTTCTTATTATCTTACAAACAATTAACAATTAAGTTGGTTACATATTTACAGATGCAACGATGTAGTATATTAAGTCAACATTCATAGTATGTTACACTTTATAACAAGTGTATAATTTTGTTTCCTATACCTATTTTATTACCATGTTGGTATTGCTGTTATTCACCATCACCATTACAGCCCATATAAGATTACTCTGTATCAAAGTGTTTGAATGATACATAACATACTCCACATTTATTCATGAAAGGTACAATAATCACAGAGTGATTGATGCTCATGATAACAAGATTAATCTTAATGATGTGTATTAAAAAAGAATCGAGGTTCTTCTTTTTCTTCCCTGTGTCTGGACCTGCTGCCAGAGGGGTGTAGCCCCCGAGCAACAGGACCATCATTTATTAAATGTCCGATGCTGTGCATTAAAAGAGACAAGATTTAGGAGTCTGCTGCCAGAAGAGGGTTTCCTCAAGCCGCCGGCCCCCACATGTCTGCCCTGTACTATGGGTTATGTTGAATGCGGAGTGCATGGATATGTGCATGTTTACTTCTAAGAATTTAATTCCTTTATATTACCATCAGCATCAATAGCAATACCGCTGTCTGAATCGATTAAGTTTGATTCTAAGAATAATATATAGGTTGTTGGGTATTAATCCTAGACTGTTACAGTTAAAGTTTAAAGTTAAAATAATGATGATAATAACACAACAGCAATAGCAATAACAATGGCAATAACAATTACAATTACCCCACCTAATCAATTCTTATACTAATATGACACAATACATTATTAATAGCTATCATTAATAAAATAAAGAAAACAAGAAAAAACAAAACAACAACAAACAAAACAGCCAAGACATATAGTTGATGTAAGATATTACTAATACAATATAGTCACTTAGTTATTTCTTATTTACTGAATTACATGTTATATCCTCTTACAATAATAACAACAATAATGATAATAATAATAATAATAATAATAATAATATAATAATAATAATAATACCAATAACAATAATAACAATAATAACAACTGCAATAATAGTAAAAACAACAATAGACTTCATCATTAAAAACGCAAACATGGCGCCTGAATTTCCCTCTGTGAAAATAGTATTACAGCCGGAGTTTGAGCTCATTGTCCGTGTCCCGCAGCCCCATGAACGCATCAGAGTGGAGCGTGGTGGTGGGGCAGGTGAAGCTCAGCGCCAACGTCACCCGTGTGAGCGTGACCAACATCACCGTGAGCAACACCAGCGGCTCCAACGTGGCCGTGCTGCACCTGGCCTCCAGCCTCACTCTGTCAGACCATGTCCAGCCCATCTGCGTGGACACCGGGCTGAGCTTCTCCGACGGAACCAGCTGCTACAGCACCGGCTGGGGCCAGCAGGGGCGACAGGTCAGTGCCTTTGACAATCAACTACACAGAAGGGAAACTCTTTGGCTGATTAATGATAGCCCCTAAGTACTAACACTAGCACCTAATCCTTAACCTTTCATGGGGTCAACTGTTAGATCTCTATGCAGATAGTGAACTAGAGCTTCAGCAGCATTTGCCCAATTCCACCGTCCTTACCATAGACCGTTAAAAAGAATAGACAACTCCTCCTCACTCCTCCCCGTTTTCCATAATGACCACGTTCGAAGGGGAAATCATGGCGGATTTACAGACTCCTCCTCCCCAGCTCTGACTAAGCATGTTCCTAATAAGGGCGGGATCTTCACTGTAGACTCGGCCCTTGGGTGACGTGTAGCTCGCGCAGCTCCAATGCCAACAGTCCGACCTCCGTTAAGTAGGAGATTAAAAAATAAATAAATTCGAAAACCAGCCTCGTTTCTTTTTTGTGACTAACCCAGCGTTATGTCAGGAGGAATATGTAGCCATAGAAACTGTTAAAAAAATTGAAACCAGGCATTAAAGTTGTTTTTAACGTGTCTAAAGTCCAATGCTTTTCAATGGGGCCTAGCCTCCAGTGTTGCGGTCATAAAGCAGAGCAGCTAGCGGCCATTGGTCCTTACCCAGGGGAAGGGGAAGTGACATCACCAACAGCTATTCATCTTCTTTAAGGATATTGGCAGGCAAACAAAAGTGCATGCCGCACCTACTGTAGTGCATATGCAACAACATAGTGTCCAAATAAAGACATTTAAGGAGAAAAAGAAAAATCCAAATGATCCATCACATTTCATTTAGCCTTATTTTATCTCAACAGCTGTTTCATAAAGGTACAGAATGCAAATTAGCCATGTGGCTTAAGTTTCTACTAAATGAAGCAAAGCACAAACTGCTTCATTTAGGCCATTTACTGAGGAGGCTCTTTAAAACCATGTGACTGAGCTGTGGTGACGACAACATGTATTTCGTCACTTTTATAAAGTTTGGCTTGTGCAGAATCTCATATATATATATTTTAAATTAATTGTGCACCTGTCAATCAAAGCATGAAGAATCACTCGAGGGTGGGGCGAGGGGGCGTGCATGCGGCGCGGTGGCTTATGGGATGGCACATGGCTCCTAATCGCCAGTGAGGTAGCATCAGAAGTTCCTATGCTAAAGTGGCTATGATAGTTAGCATTGAGGCTCCTTTCCCTAACTCCTTCCAAACTGACAGCGCAATTCGGATGCTTCTTATCATGGCTGACGCTGACGCACATCCGGTTTGGCGTTAGACCTCTTACCAATTTCACGGTTTCGGAATCAGCCTTTGCTTCAGTGAATTCATTTTAACGTAATCATTTTATCACAGTGTCTACGTGATCATTCTCCCAGCTCTAGTTTATTTATAAATGTGATGTAATGTGTGTCCAGGAGATCTGGAGCAAGTTAAGACCACAGTCCAGAGCTGTGGGACCGGCTCCTCGTCTGACTCCTTCTGCACCGGCGTCTTCACCCTGGAGCAGGTAACGCTCAGACTGGGACACACCCACGGCGTATTAGGGCCATCTAGTGACGGAGGGAAAATCAAGATTTTCGATGCAAATCTATGAAAAAAAAAAACGTGACTAACCATATAAATGTCTGTGTTAATAGAATAATTTTGAAATATAACTGACTTTGCATCACATGAATTACCGCATTTTGAGGGACTATTTTCTCGCAGATCACTCCGCCGCTGCGTTAGCTTACAGCCACGAAGCTGATGCTGCTCAAATATAAGTTATTTTAAATGCAAAATGGTTAAAATTATTCTATTAACACAGACATGTATATGGTTAGTCTGGTGTTATAAGTGATTTACCTCAGGTGCACTGTGGAGTGGGTCAGACTGTTTTTAATGCAGGCTAACTGATACCATAGAAATGCTTTAGCCTTGCCCTAGCCTAGTGCCACTAGACTCTTCAAATATAAGAACTGCATAAATTTAAGAAAAAATATCTCCAGACATCAACAACACTCTGGATAACTAGGAAATGAGGCCCAATGTCAAAAATCCTGAAATATCCTTTAACTTGAAAATCGTTTTGTTTTTCTCTGTCACTAGACGGCTCTAATATGCCGTCATAGGAACACACTGACTGTCACATGAATGAATAAACACTTAAATACGTTTTCTGTGCTGTGTTCAGGGGACCACGGCGGTCCACTGATGTGTAAATCGTCCGGGTCGTGGTACCAGACGGTGGTTCTGACCAACAGCAGCAGAAGCAGATTCGACCGAGCCGCGGTCCTGACCTTCGAAAAAGTCAGTCGCCATCAGGGCTTCCTGAAGTCCACCGTGGGCACGCTCCTGTCTCCCACAGCAGCGACCACATCCACCCCAACACCACCTCCATCTCCACCACCACCACCAGCGCTGCGCCCCCGCTGGCTGCTCCCTGCTCTGCACCCTGCTGCTGCTCTCTCTGCTCAGTCTGCTGCTCTGGGCTGAGCCTTCACACCATGTGACTCGCTTTATTTATGACTGCGTTCTCAAAGCCAGAGCAGACGGCTTTGACTGAAGAACCACTCTGACGTTTATTCTGTTTGAAGGAATTACAGCTAATCAAGATTATTCAAATGTTTTATATCAGGAGCTTTGGATGTTTTAAAGCGAGACGCTGCAGGTGAAACTTTACATTATGATCAATGTTGAGATTTTTAGCAAGTAACAAACTTCTTTTAACTTTCCCTTTATGACGCTTATTTTATGACGTTTTGTCGCTTTCCCGCGCTCATTCATTCATAATTACTGACAAGTTTGGTATCCACGTGTAGCAAGAAAGGCTGTGACTGAGATGACGCTGTAATCCAAATATGGTCATTTCATTTGTGGGAGACAGCAGTGGCTAAAGACGGGACAAATATACACACGTGACTAAACTTTAGGACCGTTTTCATTCCACTCTTTAACAGCAGCTGCACTTTAGTCGCTCCATAAGACTCCACACTTTACAGACTTAACAATAGGTAAATGTTTTAATATCCAATTACTAACCTGATATATTGAGAGGAACGCAAAAACAGGATCAAATGTCAATATTTCTTACTAGCTAAATCAAATAAAAACAAATCTTGTAACTAATATTTCAACAAAATACGACACAATCCTATTAACCTCTCAACCCCCGCTTTAACAGAGCGCATTTTCTCCAGTTCGGCTAAAAGCTTGAAAAAATGCAACAAAAGAGCAGCAAGAAAGTGACAAAAATCATCCATCCATTTTCTTTCAAATGACGATAACATGGCAAACATAAGATCAGTTTGAAGGTCTCAGCTTTCAATGAGGCTTCCCGCCTATTTGCCCTTTAAGGAACAGGCTGTGTAGGAGGAGTCTGAGCGGCCATTAAGGTTCACACAGGACTCGGGACCTTTTCTATGAATATGTATTAATCTATCCCTAATTATTATATATATGGGCGTTACCCTGGCCTATAGGCTGTAGCCTTTTAGATTTAGGTAAAGCTGAACAGGAGAAATTGCACTTGGTTAAGGCTAAGAGGTTAAACCTGGCTCTGTCCAGTTTATGGATTTTGTTATGCCTCATTTTAATGTGGAGGTGTGGACTAAATAGTAGATTTTAATATGAATTCATAGTTTACATCAGAACATCAGCAGGTGGCGCCAACAAAGCCCTTCAAAACAAGAATGACAGAAAACATTTCCCTCATATCTATGTCAGTGATCTACAGCAGACGTTTCAAATGGATATCTTTACATTCAATTATTTGACCCCCTTATTCACCGGCAGCGTCTCGCCTTTAACTCACACATGTCCCTGAGTGAACTGAAGGTATTTGTTTGCACTGATGCAGTACATGTGCACTATGTGTGTAATAAGTGTAATTCTAATGTGTTCTCTCAAAGGGAAGGCCACTTTATAACTTCTTTAAATGAAACACGCAAAGAAATGTATTTGTCAAACTGTTCCACAAACTACTCAAGGGCTGCACAACCTGTCATTAAGCAACGCAGCATCATCGAGGTCTTCCATCTGACTGAGGTTTGAAACACAGGTTCCATTTCAGTCGATGGTTTAGCTCCATTTAGTTCCATTTTCATATTGTTTGGGACTTTTGTTTATATTGAATTGAGTC
This sequence comes from Neogobius melanostomus, assembly GCA_007210695.1. Classification (NCBI taxonomy): domain Eukaryota; kingdom Metazoa; phylum Chordata; class Actinopteri; order Gobiiformes; family Gobiidae; genus Neogobius; species Neogobius melanostomus. The sequence continues at coordinate 1,883,518 of VHKM01000480.1, forward strand.
ACTGGGTTGAAATGGTTTAGTAAAATATCAGTAATATTCTTGCAACTTTTAAGATAGATCGACTTTGTCCTGATTCCGTGCAGCCCCTGAACGTCGCTCTGACCTAAATAGTTGTTCTGTAGTTTTTATATTCAGATCAATCCTGTGACTGACGCTTGTGTTTCCCCCTAAATGTGAAGCTGATGACGTTTTTAAACAGACTAAAGCTTCAGGCCTTTGGGAACAATAGGTGTGTTTAAGAGGAGCCAGGCGGGCTCAGGCGCTGAAGGCTCGGCTCCTCTTGAACACAACGCCGCTGAAATGCATGCTGGGATACCAAAGGAAGTCGACGTTTTTGTCCGTAATACCTCACGAGCTTAATAAACAAATCCCAGTGTCTGTGGTGTAAAACACTGACAGACAGTTTTCTGTGAAAAGGCCGGCTTGTCGTATTTGCAATGATGAAGGAACTTGATTGACTTTTTTTTAATGAAGTTCACGAGCAGCACTTTTTCATGTTGATCAATGTTTTGATTTTTCTGATTTGAATAAACTAATACATTTTTGTAATGTTTTCCTTAATTCTCTGTTGTTTTTAACCCAACATCTCAGTATAAACCAGTTTGACCCAAAGATCTTCGAGTGGCTCCAAAGGTTTTCCTTGTCGGGGTCAGAAATGTAGCACTTACAGTTTCCTGGAACCTTGAACGCAGCATGACCATAGACCTGTGTTTAAGTTTTACATGGGGCAGTCTTTAGGCTGAGCTTATTCTAACAGAAAATGTCATGTTTTCAGCTCTTAGCGTTTGACTCAGAAACTAAATGAGACAGGAAACATAAAGCACATTTTCTACAGTTTGGCTTTACCCAAATCTAAAAGCTTCTTGAAAAACCTATAGCAACAGTAAAGTGACAAAAAAGCGAAAATGTAACAGAAATGAGATGAAAACGAGGATGAAAACGCAACAAAAAAGGGACAAAAAGAATAAATGTGATGAAAGAGAACAGAAAAGTGTCAACAAAGTGACAAAAGCAAGGAAAAAGATCAGTTTACATGAGTTCTGTGGTACACTGGCCTATGGGCTGTAAGCTTTTAGATTTGGGTAAAGCTGAACTGGAGAAAATGCACTTGGTTAAGGCGGGGGTTAAGAGGTTAAGAACAAGCTTTGATCAGTTTTATGTGAATCTTATTTTGGGACTCTCCATCCTACAAACCTGCTCCTTCTGTCTGCTGAAACACACGTGTGCAGGCTCCTTTTTCTGTGACTAAACAGACGGCGCCCCCTTGTGGCGCGACTCAGCCCAATGCCTGTGTGACATAAGAGTGACTGTGATATTTTCTAACATAAAATCATGACAACACCATCCAGTGTAACAGGGGAAAAAGATGTGCTTTAAGGCAAACAGACCCATAAGGACAGAGGCAGCCTGTTCCTTTTACATAGAAGAAGATCTTTATTTATATAGCGCCTTTCACAGACATGGTCACAAAGCGCTTTACATGAGAGCATTACACATTCACTCCATACTTGGTGGTGGTAAACTACATTAGTAGCTTCAGTTTCCCCTGGGGGAGACTGACAGAAGCGCTGTCGCGACTGCACACATCTGCACCAACGGTCCCTCTGACCACCTCCATGCATTCACACACATCATTCATCCTGGCCTATTGTACATGTTTTAATGGTAGGGGAAACCAGAGTACCCGGAGGAAACCTACGCAGACACAGGGAGAACATGCAAACTCCACACAGAAAGGCCCCGTCCAGGTGGGAATCGAACCCGGGACCTTGTTGCTGTGAAGCGAGAGCACTAACCGCTGCGCTACCGTGCCATAGGGTTTATTTTAATTTTTTCCTTTGTATTTCATACTTTTGTTAACGTTTCACAGTTTTCGTTACGTGCTGTTGTCTAATAGTTGGAACACATTAGCTTTCTGTTGAGTATTTCCATATTTTTTGTATGTTTCCAGGTACATCAAATTTTTTGTGCAAAGCAAAAAAAAAAAGAAAAAAAGAAGAACATGAGAAGAGTGAATTGTGGATTGAAGAGTGAGAATGGTTTGTAAAATGGATCAGGAGCGGGTTCACCCAGGACCGCTCGTGTTGGATGTTTTGCAGATCCAGTGAGTTTTCAGCCGCCTCTCAACGGGTGCAACATGAAGTCAGTGATGTGAGCCATCGTTTGCCAGCTCATTTCAAAAGCATGTTGGCATGTTCATTTGTTTCCACGCAAATACAATAACAAAGTCTCTTTGAAAACCAATCCAACACTGAGCCGTTTTATTGTTAAAGATGAGGTAACTGCTTCTTTTCCACGTACGTTTGTGCTGCCACCTTGTAGGGCTGTGCTGTTGTTCAGAATGTAATCAAACTCGTATTATTACCTTTGGTCAATCTTAATTATCGTCATGGGGCTTTTGAATGCTGAGGTCTGCAGCTAGTTCTGTGGCAGTTACAGCATATGGTTTGGAGTTTGGAGGAGACAATGGGAGACTTTTGTATGTTAAACGATCCTACAATAGAACATACTCTTTTTTTTTCAGCTGAGGTTTATTTATCTTGTCTGTGTCCATAAACCATATTAGTAAAAGCCCTTTTATTTGTTCTTATAATGAAAAATCCACAGACCTATAAAGGGTAAACACAGCCATTTGTGAAAGAAAAGAGAGACCACACCCATTGTTTATCCATTGCAAACACGAAAGAGTCTAAAGTCTGTTGCTAGGGCAGTTCCAAACTTGTATTTAACTGGATGTTGATGTCAGTCACTGTTTTACACGGTGAGTTTACGGTTGACATGGGGACAGCGCTTCGTATTATTACGTATTAGAGTATAAAAACACTCTAATAATAAAAAGACAAATGAACCTTCATATTTGCGTACTTGTCCTTTCAGTGACCCAATGGCTGTACAGGTGTAGTCTCGCCAACCAGACTCTGCTTCTTTTGATTAATTCATAAACATCGGAGACTAGTCTGATGCCAGGCTAGTGGTTAGTTTAGCGCTTTTACTTTCCATCACGGTGGCCTCTAGGACGCTATGGAACCCATTGTATTTCATGTTTTGTTCTGTTTTCTCAAATGTACATAACCATTAATCTATGGCCGCCTTCGCTCTGCCCGATCCTGTCAGATCTCGGAGGCTCAGCAGGAAGGGCCTGGTCGGTACTTGGATGGGAGACCGTTTGGTAACACCATGATGAAGGTAGTGAGTGGTTGATGGTGGTCCTCACAGGGGCCGATGGCGCAGACTGGTTGCCTCGCTTCCGTCAGTCTACCCCAGGGCAGCTGTATAGCTACAATAATAGCTTACCAACACCAAATATGGAGTAAATGAGGCTCATATGGAGTAAAGGACGGCCTCATGGTTCTAACCGGGCCTGTTGGTCTCTCATAAGGGGCTTCTGAACCGCTCTTTGTCTGACCCGTCACCTAGGACCTGTTAGCCAGCGGGTTTGTTCTTTCTTTCTGGAAAACTTAATCCGCTCCAGTGTTTATCGAACGTGTAAGAAAAACGCTGCTGTCGCCTGAAACCTGTCATTTGCAGTCTTTGTTTGAAGGGGCGTTTGTTCACCTTTGTTGTGTTTCTCATGGCCGCACTACAGTATGTTCCTCTCACTTTGTTACATTGGAAAATTGTTGTGTCTGTATGATTTTTTTTGTTGAGAATCAGCCCTGAATGATGTAAATTGGCCTCGATCTCACAAACTCCGGCTTATTGGGCTGATACGATATGTTTCGATGCGGTAAGTATTCTGATTAATTAACTTAAAGAATTTGGGTCATGTGCCAAGAGTTATAAACCAAATGACACTTGATGTTCATGTGATGGGGCACAAGTAGGGGATTTTATTTTTACGTGTGTTGTGATGTGGCTTTTAACTAAATGTTTTGTGCTTTTATTCTTTTACTGTGGATTTTTAAATTGTACACATTTTAGATGTCACCCTTTTACCTTGTTGCCACTAACAACCCCCACATGGTAATTTTTGGCCAATCAATCGCCCCTTGCAAATCGGATGCACCTGTATGTGATTGGAGAGGGGACTTAAGGAGGGTCTGTGGCCCTCGCCATAGTCTGCAGGAGCGATGGGAGTGGAGTCTGGTCTCGCTGTGGTTCGGAGCCTGTAGCGCACACAAGGAGCTGCCATGACTTCCCATCGATGTCTCTTCAAAGCCTCTTGACTGTGAGTCTTTCTCAGGCCGTGGTGGAGGGATGCAGGTCCACTCAGCGCCCTGAGCCCTTTGAGAATCTGGAGGATTGTCGTACAGCCTTCACTACAAGGGGAGCCAGGGCGGCCGTCACAGCTCTGTGCTGCAGCACCCCCAGCCCGTGTGTGAGCATGTGGGAGGAGGCAGATGGAGATCTTAGAGGAGGTGCTCCTCAGTGTAGAGACTGTTTGGGGCGAGGCTTGTTTGCAGAGCCCTGGGAGTCCCAGCGTCTCTCCCCGAGGTCTCTCACTTCAGCCCAGTTCACAGAGGTCTGAGTGAAGGGTCTATAGTCTTAGTGAACTGAGGACCAGAATCCATCCACCATCTTCATCACTGGTCCTTATCAAAGCAAGTCCTAATGTGAGTAGAAATCTATCCAGAGCTGAGAGAGGAGTCAGTCTCAAACTTTCTCAGGATCCAGAAAACGGCGTCACTTTGCCAGGGGAACTTTCCAGCCTTCAACATAAGACATGGCTTGAAGTAAAAGAGTAGAAACACGCTGTAGTTCATCACAGATGGTATCTGTGAAAGATTGTCAAGGAAAACATGAATAAAAATGTATTAAATAAGCAATGTACAAGAGAAAATATAATCTGTGGCTGGTCAGAGCAAACCACTGACCCAAATGAGCTGTCGATCTCACAGACTTCCAAAGGTGAACCAGGGAATATATGACGTCATTCTAAATATCACAGCAACAGAACTGATGATGTCACTGCAACCGGCCAATCAGAGGTCAGTATCTTGTTTTTACTTGTTTTTACTTATGAGACAGGCCTCAACTCTGACAATGTTCAAATCCAGGCTGAAAACAGCTCTTTTTACCCGTGCATATGAAAACTGAAAGTATTTTATCTGCACTCTTGCCTTTTACTGTCATTGATTAACTTTATGTTGATGTTTTATTGATTGATTTTATCTGTTTTCTTGTAATTTCTCTTTCTGCAACTGTGAAGCACTTTGAATTGCCTTGTGTATGAATTGTGCTCTACAAATAAACTTGCCTGCCTTGCCTTGCCTACTTTGCATTTTGTTGCCATGGAGATTAGTCTGCCTAAATAGAGTTTGGGATGGAATGTTCTGAAATGAACGTTACCATAGAAACCACCATGTTAGGGAGAACGAGCAAATCAATATAACATGAGCTAAAACAGTATAAAAAGTATAAAAGTGATTATGGCTTTGTCCAAATGCTTCTATGTGAACAATAATTCCAATATTTTATATTTTAGAATCTCTGTCGACTTATTATTATAGAATGAGACAGGAATCACATAAATATTATTAATGAGTAAAATGTCACCAACTGGAATACAAGCATTTGCTTTATGACAGAAATGTTTATCATAAATGTACAAACGAACATGTGCTTTTGCCATAAAACATCGCAAATTATGAACGATCCAGATGTTTTCAGCTGTTGTCAACCCACTGACCACATTTACTGTAGGCCAAAGCCGCTTCAGAAACCATTTATGAATAAACTAGATAATACTAGAGATTTACTTTAGTTTACACATCCAATGGCCACTACACATCATCTTATCAACAATCAATGGTTTTGTATAGCCCAATATCACAACAGGAGTTTCCTCATAGGGCTGCACCGAACATTAAGGCAGTAAATAAGACAATGTCAAGTTCAGGTGAGTCAAGTATCCAGGCAAACATAATGTCCAAATAAGCGTCAGCAGTAGGTGGCGACGAGCGGCGCGAGTGTCCCCTGTCCTTAGACTCTCCAGCACGGCAAGGAAAACTCAAAAACCCAGTGGAGAAAAGAGAAACCTTGGGGAGAACCACAGAAGGAGAGATCCACTCCCATGGACGGGCAGGCTATAGAGACCCAGGGCCGATGGAGTCCCTTAAACAGGCGGGCCAAGACCGCAGACTGTCCAGTCCTTGTTGTCAATCCAGTAGACAGGGTTCCTCCATTCAGCTGGGTTCCTCCGCTCGATCTAGACCAGGGGTCACCAATGTGGTGCCCGCGGGCACCCAGGTGCCCTTTGGGGCATGCCCAGTAGCCCTTGAGACTTTTTCTAAGGTGTAAAACACTTAATTTTCTTGAATCTGATTCTTAAAAATACAATTATTTCTGTTCTTGTGACTCAGTACGACTTTAAAATAAAGCTATTGATATAATATGGGGTCAATATCCTATAAGTAAACAGTGTACGTTTAAATCTTTAGGATTTGTTTTTAACTGGTAGCTCTCGAACAACTCAATGCTCTTGAAGTAGCCCTCGGCTGAAAAAAGGTTGGTGACCCCTGATCTAGACAGACACTCCCGAGGGGAGTGGGACAGGAGACACCATGTGAATAGTAATGAACAGACTACAGATAATATAAATATTGTATCATAATGAGACAAAGTTTGCAGTAAGAAGAGGAAGAGGATAGCGCTCAGTGTACCGTACTTCCACAGCAGTGTTTCTCCTAAGGCAGCTTTACTTCAGGCTGTGGGTTAGAGCTTTACCTAACTGACCTGATAATTCAAAGAGGTACGTTTTTAGCCTAATCTTAAATGTAGGGACTGTGTCTGCTTCTTTAACGTGAGCTGGGAGTTTATTCCATAAAACTTATCAGGGTTAAGGAGGAGGTAATTTACAGTCATCCGGGTCTTAATGGCTTTTACGCAGGAACTAAGCGTATCTAATTTATCTGTCTGACCTGGTTTCATTGATAAGTACAGCTGTGTGTCGTCCGCGTAGCAGTGGAAATCTATATTGTGATTTCGGATTATGTTACCTAATGGAAGCATGTACAATATAAATAAAATTGGCCCGAGAACTGAGCCTTGTGGCACCCATAGCACACTTTGGAACACGGTGAAGACTGTTGGTTTACATTAACAAATTGGTGCCTATCAGATAAGTAAGATTTAAACCAAGAGAGGGCGGTTCCCCTGATGCCTACGTCAGTTTCTAAACTCTGCAGGAGAATATTGTGGTCGATTGTGTCAAAGGCAGCACTGAGGTCTAACAGAACCAGGATTGAAGCTAGTCCAGTGTCAGCTGCTAATAACAGGTCGTTGGTAACTTTGACTAAGGCGGTCTCTGTGCTATGATAAGTTCTGTACCCTGACTGAAATTTTTCAAATAAACTATTGTCCTGTAGGTGGCGGCAAAGCTGCTTAGCCACTACTTTTTCAAGGACTTTTGAAATGAAAGGCAGATTAGATATGGGCCTATAGTTTGCTAAAATATATATTAATTAATAAGTAAGTAAAGTAAGTGGTTTAATTAATGTTCAGCTGTTAGTCCTGAGCCGCGCTGCCATATTGTGGGCGGACCTGACCCGGAGGTCGGGGAAACTGTAGCACCCGGAGGAAATCTGGCTGCCTTCAGTCTCCTCTGAAACAGTGCACCGCCTCCTGGGTTTGTCCCTGTTTCGTGGTGTCCTGCACTGGTCAGCTCCGTCCTCTTCCTCCCCTCCACAACAGTCTCTCACCATCTTGTGGGAAGAGCTTAGCAGATAATTTGTTTTCTTCTCCAGTGAACAATAGAAGAAGAAGATGAACTTTATTTATATAGAAGTCATGTGTGGCTTCGCAATGTTAATGATAAAGAAACCACAGAAGTGACGTAAGTGTTTGTATTTGCAGCGTTTTTCAAACCTGTAAGTCGACATTTGTACAGTAGTCCTCGTGAACACTGCGTCTGTCGTCACTCAGTCACCGTCAGGCCGTAAACAAAGGGCCCTCGTGTTTTTGTACATGAACTTCAACTTAAAAATACTTCTCATCTTTACAACCGAGCGAAGTGGCTTTGGAAACATCTGGCAGGTTAAGGTGTAATTATTGTGTCGCCGAATGGGTTTAAACCTGTCCCGAAGCACAACTGTGTCTGTTATTTATGTAATAGAACTGGTCAATACCAAAGTAAATCTGCTGTACTGAAGTAGAGCTTTAATGTCTTTGCTGAGAACTTGATACTTTTACTCCATTACATTTGAAAGATATATAAGACTTTCTGCTCCACTACATTTCTAAGCAAAAGTCCACTAGGGGGACCTATAGTTCACATCCTGAGATTAATCAACAAAGAACGAACCGATTTCAAACTGATTGAAACTTGCCCCTGACGGTTATTTCTGTCTGACCACTGACTGAGAATTAGCCTGACGCTGATTTGTCTTAGACTGTGCACATTCAGAGAACTGCAGTTACTGAAAGTAACCATGAGAGCCGTGTGGATTCACCTCCCCATTGAGACAAACGGCTTTGTCAAACTCCTGTCCTGATATGAGTGTCCTCTGCTAGAGCAACAAGAAGAAGAGTTTAAATGAGTGTGTGGCCGATGCAGCACCATGTCTGCGTTTAAAGGAACAGGCCACCGTTTTCTGAGGCCTGTTCCTTTAAGGCGGGGGGTAAGAGGTTAAAACCTGACCTTAACTCTCAGCCACTGCGGAGAAGGAAATGTTTCTTTTTTTTTACTAATTTAGACTTTGTTCCTAATCTGACCCAGATTACTGAGCTCGTTCTGTGTCAGATTGTTCGAAGGTATAGACTAATGTGAGACCAATGTGTACGCTAGTCCTACTACATTTAATATATTGTATTGAGATCTGGGGGACTGGCTTGAGCAGAACTATAAATTCACTTGTCCTTCTCCAGAAAAGAGCAGTTTGTGTAATTCATAATGTCGGATATAGAGATCATACTCGCCCTCTTTTCCTAAAGTCAAATCTACTTAAATTGAAGGATCTGATCAACTATTTCACTGCAATAATGATGTTATTGCAGTGAAATAGTAATGTTACTGTTACTGTTTGGAAATCTAAATGCATCAATCAACCAAAATAAACCATTCATTCATTCATGTCAGTATTCAGGAGGAAGGTATATAGTCTAGTACGATACTAGCAACTCTCTGGAAATGTTGGCCTTACAGGTTTGAAAATAAACAAAACATGCAAGTTTCATTAATTGAAGAAACAAGATGGCCGCCATAACTGAAGTGACTGATATTCAGTAAAATTGTAATATCTTCAAAATTATATAAGATTTTCTGAGTTCAGAATCAGGCTAACTATATTACACAAGCTTTGGTTTGTCTGAGGAAAAGCTCAGGTTTACTTTAAGAATTTGGAAGCACTGGCATTCCTGCCTATATGGTTAAATAATTATGATGTAACTTTCTCTTACTTTTATTCTTCTGCTTTTTCTTTTAATACTATGGACCAGGATTCTGTGTCCTTAATAAAGCTTCAATGATTGATTGACAAATGTCAAGCCTTTGTTTAATTTTGATGATTATGGCTGACAGTCCATTTTCTAAATATTCTACTTTTATGTGATTTTTAATTTGGGTTTTTACAAGCTGAGCCATAATAATCAAATGATAATCATGTGTTTTCCTGCATTCTGGTGCATTTTAAGCAAAAAAAAAAACAAAAAAACTTTTTTGCTATTATGTTGCTGTGAAAAGAATAATTTCTGGTTCATTTACATATAGGTACAGCTTTTTTTTTTTAAATAATGTAATGGATCAGTTTTCTTTCAGGGGCACAGGCCCTTGGGTTTGGCTGCCCAGCCCTGGCAACCCTGGAGCCATATTTCAATCATTCTGCAGCCGTTTCTAAAAGTTTAAAACGAGCTCAGAGGCTGCAGTTTCTCTTTCTGTTCAGCTGAGGGGAGAGAGAGGGAGCGAGGGTGAGACAGCGCAGACGCAGCTGCAGGACTGTCACGTCGGGTCTAAAGTTTGGATCCAAGTTTTGGGTTCGGACGAGTTGGCGCGTGGGTCCGGAACTGGACTGAGGTCCGCCATTTCGTGACCTCTGGTTTAATTCATTATAGTGACAGCTGCATTAGCAGCAGTAAAGAGGTTTACTATGCAAATTAGCCATGTGGTCTTTTAGTTTATAAGCGAAAACAGAGTGAGTGACACAGGAATGTCGGCCTCTCCGCGCTGTCACAAAACTTTAGCCGCAGAGGTGTGACGGGGATGTGGGCGTGTCCGGCAGCGCGGCCCCGCCCCCTCGCTCAGGTGCAGTATTTGAGCAGGTGTCGGCGTCTGCAGGTGAGACACAGTCATGGCCCTTTTCAGAGCGGCGTCTGCGCTGGGACTCTCTCTGCTGATGCTGCTGCTCAACGGTAAGAAACTCTGTGCTTTATAGAGGATGATTTTTGCTCAAGCTTAAGCACAGACACTAAACTACCATGTCTGTTGTTTCAAGGTGTGAATGAGGAGCTTAAAGCTGCCCTCAACTATGTCATTTGGATTTTTATTTCCGTAAGTAGGTGTCAGTAAAAAGAAAACAGAAAAAAAAATTGGACAAAAAATTGGGAAAAAATGGAATAAAAGAATACAAAAAAAAAGTCCTTTAGCCTCTTAACCCTCGCCTTAAGAAAGTGCATTTTCTCCAGTTTGGCTTTACCCAAATCTAAAACCAAAAAAGTTTAGTTTAGTTTAGTTGAGCAGCTTACATTTTCCTAATGTACAAAATACACATTAAACAGTCACAGATGCTCAAAAGGAGTAGGCTGAAGCAAGAAGCTTATGAGCGCCTACCCCACATTCAACATAATAAACATTTACATTTCACAGTAATACGTGAGGACTGTATCCACAACAAAGAACATGTGTCTATTCCTTAAGTAGACAAGTGTCCTCAACAGGCATTTACATCAGAAGAAAATAAGATTACATGACTGAAACGCATGTACATTTCCCATAAGAAGGATTTACATTAATAACATCATCTTAACAACAGTTTGATTAAGTAAGGCCATAAAAATCATAACAAGGCGAATGCACCGTCAAAAGCTGCATGCGTAACAAGAGAATAAGAAATTCATGTGTTCGATTTTCCATACCCAGGCACATACACAACTGTGTGCATGCACCTGTTTATGAATTACATTTATGCTATTGCATACATCAAAATGAGGATTATGATCATACAAAACAATGCATTTTATTGTTATTATTAGGATTATTATGATTATTACTGTTGTTATTATTATTAGTAGTAGTGTTACAGATCAACGTAGGGAAAACAAAGTGCAAGTGCGCGATGTGGACGCGCAGCAGAGACGCACCGCGCACCAAACCAAGAAATCAACGAATAATTCCCTTGGAATCATCCCATCGGAGTAACTTTGCATGTGGTTCTTAGACCAAGGCATCATCCACTTCACTCCGATGAAGAACAAAGGACCAGCTGTTTAGAGTTTCTTCACGCTCAAATCTTTGGCCACCCAGACAAATTTGCCCTAATTACAAAATGATTCAATAAATATTGCCTAACTTAAAAATAGTGCCTAAGTTAAAAAGACGCTATGCACAACGTTTTCTCGCTCGTGTAGCTCCATAGGTAGAGCACTGGACTCCCATCCATGAGATTGTCAGTTCAATTCTGACCCTATTAATTTAATTTAGTTTAAACTGGGTCCCACTTACAGTAATATAACGACTTGTAAAATTCCCTCATAACCACCCAAACAGCTAGGCACCGATTTAAGTTCTTCCCAGTGGGTGCCTAGTTTAAAAAAATAATAGGAGTTGGAATTGAATTGACAAGCTCATGGATGGGAGTCCAGCGCTCTACCTATGGAGCTACAAGGCGAGAGGTATTGGTGCTGCAGCACATACATAGGCTATGTTATGCACCGCTCTTTTGTAAAGAACTGAGAAGCGCCTTTTCAACTTAGGCAATATTTATTGAATCATTTTGTATTTAGGGCAAATTTGTCTGGGTGGCCAAAGATTTGAGCGTGGAGAAACTCTAAACAGCTGGTCCTTTGTTCTTCATCGGAGTGAAGTGGATGATGCCTTGGTCTAAGAACCACATGCAAAGTTACTCCGATGGGATGATTCCAAGGGAATTATTTGTTGATTTCCTGGTTTGGTGGGCGGTGTGTCACTGCTGCGCGTCTGCGTCGAGCACCTCGGCTTTGTTTTCCCTACGTTGATCTGTCACACCAGTATTAGTATTATTAGTACTAAAGAAGTGTTCAAAAATAAGGATGAAAAAGAATACGGATGCTCGTTCTATTAAAAGCAAAATCATTGTTTTATTCCCTGAATTTACATTCTAAAACAAAAGCTATGCTAAAGGCTACATGGTGATCTTGGGTGGCCAGCCAGGGATCGGAGCAAGAAGAGGGGGGAGCGGCTCCATGCCTGGCTTTTTATAGACAAAGGAAGTAGGCGTTTCCTTGTTGACACTTCTTCTGTGTCTGCGCCATCTGACTCCTAACACACTGCCCCCCAGTGGACTCCAAGAGTAAGGACAACAATACAGCAATTCAATTCATTACAAAAGCACAGATTACAATCAACACAGTTTCATATAATCATCAACAAAAACATATATAGAAATAGCCAACATTACATTTTCATTATCATCATTGATATCACTATTATAATATTATATTATACAGGCATATTTAATATTCATGTAATGGAATTGTATTTGCTAAACACAAAGATCTTAATAAATCATTGTTGTCATTACTATCGCCACTATGATATTTTTATGTATAAGAGTTTATTGTTTATTTTTTGCCCTATATAGTGTTGTGCGTTAAAAAGCCAGGGTGTGGAGTGGGCCAGTTGAGAGAGGGCAGTAGCCCCGACCAACAAGCCCTCACCCAGATGCCCTAACTGGTTGACTGTGTTGTTGAGGTTTGCATCCTTCGCTGTGAGATGCGTTAAGAGACGAGGTTTTATGAGTCTGCTGGACTGAGAGGGGGGACCTCTCAGACCTTATAGGCCTTTAGAACGCTGTGATGTCACCTGAAACCCTGCAATAAAATCCATGCTGCTGTGATATAAAGGACTTCTCTCGCCGGTGCTCCCTCCTCTTCCCTCTCTGCTCCTCAGGATTCCCTTGTCTGACTGGTCAAAGAGCCGTCTTCTCATCTAAGATGGAGCTAAACCTGTTCCAGAGTTAAGGGCACGTCTCCATGGAGATCTACCCTGATAGAAAGTTATCCAGCTTTGTAGTACGGCAAAACCAGAGTTAACCCTGAGTTTACCCACCAACCCTCTGATCCAGCTATAGAAATATTGATATGGATTGTTTAATATGCTCTGGGGAAGTGGGTTGGTCTGACTCATCATTATGTACCAAGGTCTTCTAGTGTAGTACTGTACAATACTTTTGAGAATGATCATGATAAACTCTTGGGTCGCTGTGGTGATGGTGGACTTTCAGGTTCCTCATGTGCATCTGTCAGGAGTGCATTTATCGAAGCCGTTTCTGTGATACAAACCGGTCGGGACGCTCCCTGACTGTACTTATCAGCTCCGAGCCCATTGTCTTGTGATTCTCTGCAGATTAATAGTATCAGAGTGGAATGTGCTAGAGCTGCTTTAAGGACAAACACGTTTTCTTCTCCTTTGACGTGTTGTTCTTGGAAACAGTGCTCGTTGACAGCTCTAAGTTTGTGTCGACTGCTGTTGGTCACGAGGTTTTGTTGAGTATCCGAACGTGTTGAAATACTTAGAGAAGACGTGACCTTTACCTGAACAAGAATACAAAAACTACTGTATGGCACTTAGACAATACATGGCCTGACATGCAACACACCTCCGTCCGTGTGCGTCACGAGGCTTTTAATAAACATTTTGACCTGAGGTACTGCATAACTTTCAAATGTAGAGGAGTAAAAAAGATTTCTCTGTTCTTCTTCCTCAGATGCAGCGGCGCAGCTCGATGGTGAGTTCATCACATTATCATCGATCCTGTTGTGATGTTGTTTGTTTGTTTTGTTTGTCTTAAGCTGTTGTGTGTCCTCAGTGTGTGGGCAGCCGCCTCTGAACCCTCGGATCGTGGGGGGACAGGCCGCTCCCGAGGGCGCCTGGCCCTGGCAGGTCAGTATCCACAGAGGAGGAGGCCACATCTGTGGAGGGTCCCTCATCAACAACCTGTGGGTGCTGAGCGCCGCGCACTGTTTCCGGAGGTCAGTCCCAAGAGCCGCCATGAAAGATACGAAAGATACTAAAGATATTACAGCGCAATTATTACTACAATACAAGTGAAGTATTCAAAGTAGAAAGTACAAATCGTCATGAATAAGTGTTGCAATAACAAATAAAAATTAAAAAATAAACTGAATTGAAAGTCACATGACAGGTTTAAATGCTTAAATATGACTTATTTCGAAGGATACATCAGTTGCGTGATGATCATTTTATTTCAGTGAAGCAGCAAATTTAATGAAGAAATGTTGGGCAGGAAAGTTAGTTTTTTTTATTTTAAGCTGCTGACAGGAAGTGACATAGATAGAGGTAAATTTCAGAGCAGTTTGACTCATTTCCCATTGACGTAACATGGTTGCACGGCAACTGTTTTAAATTGTTTGCCTCTATCTATGTCACTTCCTGTGAGCAGATTAAAAATTCCAATAAAAATAACTTTTTTTTTAAGTGACTCTTTTACATTTTGTTCTCGGTGCAGAGGATCAGCGAGCGACAACACCGTCTACATCGGGCGTCAGACCCAAGAAAATACCAACGCCAACGAGGTCAGGCGCACGATCGTGGAGGTCATCAACCACGAGTCCTACGACGACAGCACTAACGACAACGACATAGCGCTGCTGAAGATGGCCTCCACCGTCACCTTCACCAACTACATCCGGCCCGTGTGCTTGGCAGCGTCTGGCAGCACCTTCCACGCCGGCACGGACTCCTGATCACCGGCTGGGGCAGCATCGGCTCCGGAAGTAAGAGAACAGCCTAAATAAGAATCTCTTTTACAGGGGAGTCCTGGCCCCAGAGGGGAACCTATTGTACATATTTTTAGTGGTAGGGGGAACCGGAGTACCTGGAGGAAGCCTACGCAGACACGGGGAGAACATGCAAACTCCACACAGAAAGATCCCGTCCAGGTGGGAATCAAACCTGGGACCTTCTTTCTGTGAGGCACAAGCGCTAACCGCTGCGCCACCCGGTGGCAGCTTAAATACATATTAAATAAATAAAAGGAAAGAATTTCACACGTGTCCAGCAGAGGGCACTGACATAATAAGAGATCAGGATAAACAACACATTATAGCCACGTGGTAAACGGTCAGTCTGCCCCAGGGCAGCTGTGGCCACTATAGTAAACTTGTGGCACAGACTGGTAAAGCGAAATACAAGTGGTAGCCGTTATTATTATTTATTAGGCTCCAGTCCAGTTGTTTGTTTTATTTTAAAACCACAGCTCATTATTATTATCATTCATTTATTCATTCATTCTAATATTTCCTGTTTAGTTATATGTGTCTTGATTTCGGCCCACGACCCAAAATGAGCTTGACACCCCTGGGTTAGTTCATGAGCTGAGAGACTTTGTGACAGTATTTGTTTCATGTGGATAGGTCCAGACATTACGGAGATATCAACCATAAACCAAATCCAAAATTACCATAGTTACCACCATGCACTTCTTAGCTGCACTAACTCCATTTTGTTACGTCACATGAATGTGACCTATTCTGGGCTTAAGGGCGACTGGCCTTGTGTTTGCTCTATTCTGCTGTGGTTTAAAGCGTCTAATCTGTGTTGTTTCAGTCAGTCTGCCCTGGCCTCAGAACCTGATGGAGGTGGAAGTGCCCGTCGTCGGGAACAGAAAGTGCAAATGTGACTACGCAGGAGTTTTCCTCATCACTGACAACATGATCTGTGCCGGGCTGGAGGCCGGAGGCAAGGACTCCTGCCAGGTACTAGTCCCATAAATATAAAATCAAAATGAGGAGGGGAGCGAGGCGGGAGGGGGGATTTTTTTTTTTTAGAAGTAATGGGTCTAGAGAACGGGTTAGAAGTCAGGATAGGAGACCAGTGGTAGTTACATTGAGACATTACTTTAGAATTTACTGTCCTCAAATCCTGCTTGTGTGGAAATAAGAAAATGTTAATAAAAAAAGATTTAAAATTAAATATTACATATAATACACATACATTTGCCTGGCACTAATTGGGGGACTCAGAGGGGCTCAAGTAGTAACAACTTTTACCTTACACGAAACTAAAGCAAATAATATAAGATAATATATAAAAAAATCATTTGCCAAAAGGAGAAGCATAAAAGACGGAAACATTAAAAACTAGTATAGAGCTAAAATATAAATTGAATATTTATAAATACCTATTTCTAAACATACAGTTAGTACAGAATAGCTATAGCGGGAGTGCAAAATGTAGCTTAGGATGTTCCCTCTCTATTCCTCCTGGCTGAAGGGGAAGAGTTGGACAGTAAATAATTCTACTACAATGGGAAAAGTCACCCTTTGGTCTTATTATTTACTTCTGTTCGGTCAGCTTTGAAAATAACTGGTTTGTGTATTAACGTTTTATTTCCTTGAATTCATTTTCATCATATCATTGGTGTGACTTTATTGCATTGTTGAATGACTTTAAACTCAGCAGCGAGACGAGATGAAAGCATAGGACTTTATTTGAGTAAGTTCCCAATGAACATTTATCTTGTGATATGGAAATCACTTTAATTCATTTTTCATATTGATGCCAATAAAATGTTTCACATTAAAAATAAATAAATTAAAAAAACAGGTCCCTGAAGCCGTTTACCCTCATAAGTGCGCATTTGTAGGGACACGCTCAGAAACTAGGAGCAATTGTTTTTGTGCAACCTGCCACACAACACCACTTTGGCGTTTGCTGCATAGACACCCATAAGAATTGCTCTTCACCAACGCTAATATGGCGGAGGTTGTTAAGTCAGGAATACCCAGATCACCGTCTTCATACATGCATCTGAGATCAGACGGCTTTTTTCCAGTGTGGAGATGTGAAAGTTTATGAACCCAAGCTGTCTGAACCTTTGATTGTTTCCTGTTGAATGTGTGTCGTGCAGGGAGACTCTGGGGTCCCATGGTGAGCAAACAGAACAGTCGCTGGATACAGTCCGGAGTGGTGAGCTTCGGGAGGGGCTGCGCTCTGCCCAACAATCCCGGGGTGTACACCCGAGTGTCGCGGTACCAGAGCTGGATAAACAGCAAGATCACAGAGAACCAGCCGGGCTTCATCACCTTCACCTCGTCCGGCACCGACAGCGACCTGAGCGCCAGCTGCTCCTTAGTGCCCCCCTGACGACTACTCCCCTCCTACGACCTCCAAACGTAAGGATACACAAAATACAGCAGATAACCAACTTAAAGGAACAGGCCACTGTTTTTGCATACTGAGATATGTTCTTACCTGAGCTTAGACGAGTTGATACATACCTGTCTGATCTTTGTTCGTGCCCGTGGAAGAGCTTGGTCGCTTCTAACTTCAGCCCGTTTGGAGCTATACATGCCTTTCAGTCATGGGACTTTGTTGTTATGGCGGCCATTTTGAATACCTAAGTATAATTATGCAATATGTACTTGTAATCATTGCTCAAGAAGATACAGTAAAAAATACGGCTCCAGAATGTGCTGAAGATTTTTCTCTTTTCTTGTGCTGTCCACGGATACCTTTAAAATACATCTTAATACAAGTTGCGTCTTTGTTCCTATGTTACCTGACTCCGGACAGCACCGCGTGTTCAAACGCTGGAAGGGAAGTTTAGATTTTTCTTCGTCAACACTACTCTATCAGCTAATTTACATACCAGAATATAGATGACCAGGATTCAGAAGATTAAATCACGTAAATGTATTTCCCTAACAGGTAATTTAATACAGCACTCTGCTTCCCCATTCCCCTAACAGAAAGTCTGCCAGTCCTCCGTTCCCATGAGAGAGACTGATTCAAAACAGGGAAAAAGTCAGAGTATACTTCACATTTTCCCATCATGCATTATTCCTGAGCATAAGACCACGTCTCGTTGTTTCCATTGGTACCCGAGCCGTCATGTGACGTTTGGCTCCGCCCTTCGCCGCCATTTTACATTGTCCTGTTTTGTTTGGGTAGCAGGTTTAGCTCGGACACCCCCTCAGACCAGTAACTTTCCACTGTAGGAAAGAACTGCAAAACACTTCGGACAAACTTTTGAATAACATTCCTAAATAGCCATAAGGGCAACACATCGCATAAAAATATTATATAACTCTTCAGTGCACTCACGTTTGTGTGAAGAAACCAGTGAGTCGGTGTTTAAGCTGCTCAAGAAGTTAGCATGCTAACGGTTAGCATTTAGCTCTGACCTCTCTAAGAGAAAGCCCTGAACCCCAAACATCTAGCCTTGGATACAACATGTGACAGAGGTCAGAGCTGAGCTGTTACTGTAGTATTTCCTCAGTGTTCATAGATGTGAGCCACACATGTGTTTATCGTGTAGCCACTGTTAATGGTTGACAGTTGCTAACTGGTAGCATGCTAACTTGTTGAGCAGCAAGAAACACTGACTCACTAAGACTCTGTTGACATGACAAACAGTAAAAATCACAGAGAAAGGTTTTTTGTTTTCTCTTTGATGAGTTAATTTAGTCTTCAGAGTGAAGCAGATCTTTAGTAAATCCTGCTGTAGCTCGACAGACAGAGCTGCTACGTCTGTGCAAGTTTGCTGGTTATATCATATAAACGTGCGTCTCTGGGGCCGTGTTTTTACTGTTATCTTCTTGAGCAAAGATTACGTGTACATAAAAATGCCACTGTCAATCAGTTGTCTTTTATTTTCATCCAGAGTAGAGATATTGTTAGATGTGGTAGTGCTGCATAATTCTACTTCAAAATGGCGGCCAAAACTATGCATGATGTCATTGGAAACGCATGTATAGGAATACATTAGGAGAAACAACATCTTTAGTCGTTTTGCGTGACTGAGCACACGCACAAAGACTAGACAGGTACGCATCAACTCATCTAAGCTCGGGTAAGAACAGATCTCAGTTTGTAAAAACGGTGGCTTGTTCCTTTAAAGGTCCTATATCATGCAAAATCGACTTTTTGGAGCTTTTAGCCATGTTGTTATGCTATTTCCTTATCAAAAACACCCCCAGAGCGGTTTTTGGCTTCATTCACGCAGTTCTAAGTAATCCTCCTGAATCCTGCTCTCTGAGCAGCTGCTCCACCCTCTCCTGGTAAACGACTGAGCTGTTCAGTTGTGTCGTCACAGCGGAACGGAAGTGCTCTACGTCGGTAATGTAATGCCTTACGGCCTGATTTTAATTTATAAAACAGCTTTTTTTTTTTTTTTTTTTTTTGAAAAAAAAAAAAAAAAAAAAAAAAAAAACAGCAACCCTCCGAAGCGTCTGTGCTGTCCCACGACGCTAATCAAGCGCACCCACGGCTGGAGGAGCCATGGATCCGAGCATAAGTGTTGTTTTTGAAGACTGAGCTCTTTCTAACCTACTCTGGACACCGCCTGTTCTTTTTTCTTACCGATAATGCCACGGATGCGCGTTTGGCTACGAGAGGAACAGGCCTATTCAACCTTCCTAAAGAAGAGTGCACTCGCCAGAAGTTGGAATTTCTTTCCGGGATTAAGCTAGCTACTATATCAACCAACCTGATGGATGCTTGGTGAACCTTGGCCAGAATCAAAGTGGATTAACTTTTATAACTTTTATAACCAACGCGATCTCATGGGAGTCCAAACTGAGCGGTGAGTCAATCAAAACGCATGTTAGCGTGTGTTAGCATGTGTGTTAGCCATTTATGAAACTGCTTTGCACATGTCAACTCCTTATAACTGCATTATGTGAAGTAACTTCACTTTTTGCAGCGATATTTATATTTATAATACTGCAAATGTGGAATGAGCAGAGAGAGGGGCGGAGTTAACTGAATCGAAGCGTCTTATCTTCCGGGTAGGGAAAATACCCCCCAAAAATACTTATATTTCTCTCAAAATGAGTACTCCATAGTGATAGAGGTACAATATATCATATATATGCCTATACTTTACTTTGGAATGGCTAAAATAGCATGATACAGATCCTTTAAGGATGTCAAAGGCAGAAAGGACGATGCTTTCAGTATCATCTCTAACCTTGTGCTGCCAGATGAATTCATTTGTGATTTTAAGAACTCATGTAAATACATCTTGAAAGAGTCCAATCCCCAACAGTTGGCTTTAATACCTTAGTCTTTCCTGTAAAGGCGGGGTTTACATCGCCAAGAAGAGCTTTATCAATAATTGACATGACGGGAAAAACACGAGGTACAGATTTACAAACGCGAGTAACATTGTGAAAACTACATATTCAATTAAGTGATGTGATGTGTGATTGGCTAATACGATGCTCACTTGATCCAATCAGCAGCAAATATTCCCCCAAAAGTCTGTCCTCTTCCTGAACGATTTAAGCCTTTCCAGACTCGGCTGCCCCTTGTGTTGTTCTAGACTCTGTAACGCACGGCTCCTCGTTCAATCCCCACGTTGTCTTTGGGAAGATACAGTATTCACATGATATACATAGAGATGTCATCCAAAGGTTATTTGTCCGCCTCTCTCGCTGACTTCTGACTCTGTCCCACAGCCACCTCCAGCGCTGCGCCCCCCGCTGGCTGCTCCCTGCTCTGCACCCTGCTGCTGCTCTCTCTGCTCAGTCTGCTGCTCTGGGGCTGAGCCTTCACACCATGTGACTCGCTTTATTTATGACTGCGTTCTCAAAGCCAGAGCAGACGGCTTTGACTGAAGAACCACTCTGACGTTTATTCTGTTTGAAGGAATTACAGCTAATCAAGATTATTCAAATGTTTTATATCAGGAGCTTTGGATGTTTTAAAGCGAGACGCTGCAGGTGAAAACTTTACATTATGATCAATGCTGAGATTTTTAGCAAGTAACAAACTTCCTTTAACTTTCCCTTTATGACGCTAATTTTATGACGTTTTGTCGCTTTCCCGCGCTCATCCATTCATAATTACTGACAAGTTTGGTATCCACGTGTAGCAAGAAAGGCTGTGACCGAGATGACGCTGTAATCCAAATATGGTCATTTCCTTTGTGGGAGACAGCAGCGTCTAAAGACGGGACAAATATACACACGTGACTAAACTTTAGGACCGTTTTCATTCCACTCTTTAACAGCAGCTGCACTTTAGTCGCTCCATAAGACTCCACACTTTACAGACTTAACAATAGGTAAATGTTTTAATATCCAATTACTAACCTGATATATTGAGAGGAAACGCAAAGAACAGGATCAAATGTCAATATTTCTTACTAGCTAAATCAAATAAAAACAAATCTTTGTAACTAATATATCAACAAAATACAACACAATCCTATTAACGAAGGTACTTGAGTCATCTTCTGTACTTGGTAAGTACTTACCAAGTACAGAAGATGACTCAAGTACCTTCGTTGAAGATGGACAACTCCTGTACGACTGAGAATTTACACAGACACAATCCTATTAACCTCTCAACCCCCGCTTTAACAGAGCACATTTTCTCCAGTTCGGCTAAAAGCTTGAAAAAATGCAACAAAAGAGCAGCAAGAAAGTGACAAAAATCCATCCATCCATTTTCTTCAGCTGTTAGAGCTGCACCAAATCACATTGCACCAGCCCAGTGACAAAAAGGCAACGGAAAAAAAAAAGTTAAAAAAAAATGACGATAACATGGCAACAACGTAAGGAAAAAGATCCAGTTAGATCAGTTTTGAAGGTCTTAGCTTTCAAATGAGGCTTCCCGCCTTTTTGCCCTCTTAAGGAACAGGCTGTGTAGGAGAAGTCTGAGCAGCCATTTAGGTTCACACAGGACTTGGGACATTTTCTATGAATGAGGCTGAATAGTTATTAATCTATCTCTAATTATTATATCTATGGGCGTTACCCTGACCTATAGGCTGTAGCCTTTTAGATTTAGGTCAAGCTGAACAGGAGAAAATGCACTCGGTTAAGGCTAAGAGGTTAAACCTGGCTCTGTCCAGTTTATGGATTTTGTCGCTGAAAATATCAGCAATTTTTGGCCTTTGGCCTCATTTTAATGTGGAGGTGTGGCAATAAGGCAAGTTTATTTGTAGAGCACAATTCATACACAAGGCAATTCAAAGTGCTTCACAGTTGCAGAAAATTACAAGAAAACAGATAAAATCAATCAATAAAACATCAACATAAAGTTAATCAATTACAGTAAAAGGCAAGAGTGCAGATAAAATACTTTCAGTTTTCATATGCACGGGTAAAAAGAGCTGTTTTCAGCCTGGATTTGAACATTGTCAGAGTTGAGGCCTGTCTCACATCCTCATGAAGTCTGTTCCAGATTTTAGCTGCATGAAACTGAAACGCAGCCTCACCGTGTTTATTATTGACTCTGGGAACCACCAGGAGACCCCTCCCTGAAGTTCTCAGGGCCCGAGATGGTTCATACGGCTCTAACATGTCAGAGATGGACTTGTACACAAGCAGAGCTGTTTTAAATTCTATTCTCTCGAGTGACAGGAAGCCAGTGCAGAGACCGGAGCACTGGACTAATGTGGTCGTATTTCCTGGTTCTTGTCAGGACTGGAGCATCAGCGTTCTGGATGTTCTGCAGCTCTAACAGCTGGTTTAGAAAGGTCAGTGAGCAGCCGTTACAGTAGTCTAACCTGCTGGAGACAAATGCATGGATGAGTCTCTCTAATGGTGCGTACAGACCAAACGCTGACACGCCACCAACTTCCATGTTAACCCTATGTAGACGTGCTTCGACGCGTGTCGAAATGTAAGCAAAGATGTCCGCGCGTATGAAGCGTTCCAAATGCGAGCAGATGAGGATAAACGCGCATCAAAGCCAGTGAGAACAGCGCGGTACAGAGCAGCGATGCCCCGCCCACTGTTTCATGCACTCAAGTAATCACAATCTACACGTGCGTTCATTTACGCCTTGTTAACCAATCAGGGACTGGGCTCAAATAGTGAGAACAAACGTCACCTGTTACCTGCAGCAGTGGCGCAAAAAGGGCATACGCAATATGTGACCAGCCACAGGAATGAAAGACACAAGTCGATTTTGGGGATTTTTAGATTTTCACAGATTATTAAAGTGTAGTCTCCAAGCTTTCCAACGATGTGTAACACATGGAAATCTTTGGCGGTGTAGTGGTGATTTGAAGTTAACAACTCCAAAAAGCCCAAAGGCCTGAAAAATCTCTCCAAAGTTTTGGGCCATTCTCACCTCTCTGCTGTTGGGAGTGACAATAGGGCTAATTTACATCTCATTGGGATAAGCCATACTCCCTGTCAAACTCCCCTTCAAAGCAGTAAAGCACAGGGAGGGAGCAAACAACAAACCATTGTTTACCAGTTTCATTATGTGTATCAGTCTTATTTTTGGTTTCATGTATTGATCTCACCTCACAGCAGAAGGTTGTTATTGTTCTTTGTAATGTTTTAATATCAATTGATAAACTGTCACTGGCTTGAGAATGTGTTGTGTAACATCTGTTACATCTGTAACATCTGTTATTGCAGCAAAAGGGGGTTCCACAAAGTATTAAGTCATGCTGTATGAATACTTGTGCACTCCCCACTTTTCAAAAATAACAGAAGCATGTATCATTTTGCTTTCACTTCACAGTTGTCTGTTACTTGTGTGTGAACTTTCAGTAAAACATTCAAAATAAAATCTTTATGTTTATGGTTGTAAACATGACATGTGACAGTGAAAATGCTGCTGCGCTTCCCCCCAGTCCCTCCCTGTGTCAGCTCCACTCTCAGGCTGAGAGAGAGTTACAGACTCCGGACATAACTGAAGTTATAAACGTTAGAAAAGACTCCTGTACTACTTTAGTAATGCACATACAGGAGAGAAAAGGCCGACGTCGCCGCGCGCAGTTCCAGATTGTTTATTTCACAACAAAAAAAACATCGTAACTTTATCTGGCCATAAAACCGAAAATGTGAAGCGGATCTCTCTCAAATAAGAAGTGGCTGAAAGCTAGGGATGCGCTGACTACATTTATGGAGTAGTTTAAGTTTGTAGAGATCTTGATTTTGTGTAAATAGCAGATTAATTCCTCGTGACTAGATCATTGTCTCGCATGCTAACACCGGTGTTCTGGTTCTTGCCGTGACCCTGTCACGATGTGATGTTTACATTTTGCGCGAGCTCGGCACATGGATATTTCATAAAATATCGTAGCTAGCTGTGCGCCACCATGGCCAATTAGATGTTGTGGACCTGCTGTCTCCCCCTGAAGTCGACAGGAACAGGAAAGGATTGCTACGAAAATAGTGTGTGATGTTCATGATAACTGTACTGACATTGAGATAAAAGGTAATAAAGGCTTCAGTCTTACCATATGAGTGCGTTGGCGTCTTTACACTACACGCAAAGAATAATATTTAAAAGAATAATCACTCTCTCAACCAGTCTCGAACTCACTCCACGTGTTTGAAAAAGGTGTGTTTCAGGACACCTGCGCTAACCCCTACACTACAGCACCACACCAAGTGTTGTCTCAATGCTTGTATTCATCAGATATTCTGTACCCATCACAGTAAGCCATGCCATTCCATCGGCCATGTCAAAATGTCACCAATTGACGTGGGATGTTATTAATTGTACAACGAGGCTGCGTCCTTTCCTCATCCTGTTAATGCATATATGTGCGCCTGACATCGCTGGTGACACTGTTTGCAGCAGTTGGCTGTCGGTAGGGATTTTACGAAATAAATGCCACAAAATAGCATAAACTCTAATCAACATGGTGGCCTATGCACCCATTTGACCACAGCGTGTCGCTGTTCGAATTTCGACGGAGCAGAGCTGAAAAGATTGCGCCATAAATGCAGAGCTGAACTTTACGCCTATTCAATATTCCTCTTAATAGGTTTGATGTTAATGATGAGGAGATGATGCTTGTATGGGGCCTCTTGTTAAAAAAAAGTCATCTGCACAAATAAGCTAAATTCCATTGGCAAAGGTTTGTAGTACAACAGCGACACGCCGTGGTCAAATGGGTGCATAGGCCACCATGTTGATTAGAGCTTCTGCTATTTTGTGGCTTTTAGATCGTAAAATCCCTACCGACAGCCAACTGCTGCAAACAGTGTCACCAGCGATGTCAGGCGCACATATATGCATTAACAGGATGAGGAAAGGACGCAGCCTCGTTGTACAATTAATTACATCCCACGTCAATTGGTGACTGTCACATTTTGACATGGCCGATGGAATGGCATGGCTTGCTGTGATGGGTACAGAATATCTGATGAATACAAGCATTGAGACAACACTTGGTGTGGTGCTGTAGTGTAGGGGTTAGCGCAGGTGTCCTGAAGCACACCTTTTTCAAACACGTGGAGTGAGTTCGAGACTGGTTGAGAGAGTGATTATTCTTTTAATTATTATTCATTGCGTGTAGTGTAAAAGACGCCAACGCACTCATATGGTAAGACTGAAGCCTTTATTACCTTTTATCTCAATGTCAGTACAGTTATCATGAACATCACACACTATTTTCGTAGCAATCCTTTCCTGTTCCTGTCGACTTCAGGGGGAGACAGCAGGTCCACAACATCTAATTGGCCATGGTGGCGCACAGCTAGCTACGATATTTTATGAAATATCCATGTGCCGAGCTCGCGCAAAATGTAAACATGACATCGTGACAGGGTCACGGCGAGAACCGGAACACCGGCATGTTAGCTAACAATAGCACAGCACACATTGGCAAAAACAATCTTTCACTCACCCGTCTGAAGTAACCTTTGCCTTTTGCTCAGAAAAACTCGTAGTAAATCCAGTTTAAAGCGCAAGTAGCGCCGGCCTCTGATATTATAGTAGATCCATGTGTCAACAACACAACTGAAAGCAGCTCTGCTTCTCCTCCTCCGCGGTGTTTACTCAGTATGTAAATACACACAGACAAAGTCACGCCCCTACTGCAAGCTCCGAAACCCACCTCAAACTAGTCATTTTGAACCTAAAAGTTTACACTTTTAAATATACTAATACTGCTAGCTTAAACATGGAGAGGCTACTTCGTGACTTCAACTGAACGATTCTGCACAAAAGTGAAAATCACCAATTTCCCCCCAAAAAATCTTTCTTTGCGTTTTTCTCGAGACACGGGCTGCCGACTTGTGTCTTTGGAATCCATGGCGGGTCACATATATGCCTTGCATAGGGGCGCCGAAAGTGATGTATCGGTCGCGAACGATCCGGCTCTTTTGAACGAGTCTTTACAGTGAACGATATGAACGGGTTCGCGGGAGTATGTTTTTTAAAATTCCTCTTTGGGGGAGGGGCGTCACTTTAGTTGTGCTTATTTTGCGAAACAAAAGTCACTGTTGGAGTGGGGCAGAGAGGAGTGCAGAGGGACAGTCATCTCCACCCCCCACAAGGAGCTCAAAGTGAGCATAAGGCAACAAGTTTGAGAAATAAAAGTCCTAATGAAATAATAAACACGGTTACAGAGGAGATCGCGTTGAAGCAAAACACCTCTTTCACTTGCGTTGTTTTTCTCCCCTCTTGTGCGAGGGAGAGAGAGGGAGAGGAGGAAAAGTTACATGAATGAAAGAATTGCTTTTAATCGGGCCGTGTGATTGTTTTTTGTGATAACAAACTCCATAGAGGGAAATGTCGATGTTATATTGTGTGAAATAGTGACATTTTGTTAAAATAAAGTCAATTCAGAGGGTATTATTTACTTTTTTTTTTAAACAACAACCATCAAAGAGCCGTGTGTGTGTGTGTGTGTGGGGGGAGGGGGGGTAGTTGCGGTAGTTGCGCCCCTGACCTGCAGCATGGAGGAGAAGTTGATCACCGCGGTTTGCGCTCGGCCTGAGTTGTATGACACGCCTCCTAATTATGATCTTAACAATGTTTTTCAGATGGTAAAAAGCTGATGATGTTATTGCTTTGATGTGGCTGTTTAAGTTCAGGTCTGAGTCCATGATTACTCCTAGATTTCTAACCTGATTTTTTGGTTTCAGAGAGAGAGACTCAAGGTGACTGACAACACTTTGTCTTTGTGTCTGTGGGCCAAAAACAATGATCTCAGTTTGTTTGGGTTTAGTTGGAGAAAGTTGTTTTGCATCCACAAATTGATCTGTTCGATGCAGTGACAGAGAGTATCTACAGGCCCATGTTCACCTGCCGTCAGTGACACGTAGATCTGAGTGTCATCTGCGTAGTTGTGGTACGACACATTGTTGCTGTTTATTAGCTGACCCAATGGAAGCATGTACAAGTTGAATAAGAGGGGTCCCAAGATTGACCCCTGGGGGACTCCACAGGTCATGGAAATTTTGTCTGAGACACAGTTGCCAATTTCGACAAAGTACGTCCTATCCTCGAGATAGGACTTGAACCAGTTTAGAGCAGTACCAGAGATTCCCACCCAGTTTTCTAACCTATTTATGGACTAAATAGTAGATTTTAATATGAATTCATAGTTTACATCTGAACATCAGCAGGTGGCGCCAACCCTCATAAATATTTATTTATTTCGAGCTACACAATACAGGCACAAAGCCAGAAAAAACACAACAAAAGAAAAAAAACAAAAAACAAACAAAATAAATAAATAATTACATTCAAGCTCGAAAAGGAGTGGGAAGAAGACAGGCTTAATGACTCCCACCCCTGTTCAGAAACCTAAATATGATATAAAAGCCCTTCAAAACAAGAATGACAGAAAACATTTCCCCTCATATCTATGTCAGTGATCTACAGCAGACGTTTCAAATGGATATCTCTACATTTAATTATTTTACCCCTTATTCAACGGCAGCGTCTCGCCTTTAACGACGGTGGTGCAGAGAGTAGAGCGGGTCGCCTTGTGACCAAAGGGTCGGCGGTTCGAATCCCGCAGGTGCCCACTGTCGTTGTGTCCTTGGGCAAGACACTTCACCCACCTTGCCTCCAGTGTCTGCGTACACTGGTGTATGAATGAGAGTGTGAATGGGTGACTGGTTCCTTGATGTAAAGTGTTTTGAGTGCCTAAAGCAGGTAGAAAGTGTCACGGCTCAACAAGAATAAGGACCCAAAATGCAAACACAATGGCCGAAAAAGTAAGTATTTATTTCTTTTACAAAAAATGTGCAGGAGGGGTTTGGAGGTTGTTGCAGATCCAGGGGTTCTCCTTGGAGTTTTGGCTGGGCTGGGGATGGCAGGACAAAGGCTGGAGCTGAGTGAGACGCAGGAGCGCGTTGGAAGACTGACGATCTGGCAGAGGTGCAGTGGAGAAGCCAGTCCTTCATACTCAGCAGATGAGTAGATTGAAGACAGGTGTGTGAGCCAGCCCAGGAGCAGGAGGAGGAGCCACGACCACACCCAGCCAGATTCCAAATAAGGCAAGTAGGAGGGGAAGGAAATGGGAGACAGGCGCAGGAGAACAAAGCCTGAGATGAATTCTGACAGAAAGGCGCTATATAAAATGTGACCATTTACCATTTACCATTTAACACACACATGTCCCTGAGTGAACTGAAGGTATTGTTTGCACTGATGCAGTACATGTGCACTATGTGTGTAATAAGCTCGACTCTTGAATCGAGCTTTACAACTCGCCAATGATGCCTCAGGCCACCCTGCTAAGGCCTTGTTTGAGATGCTTCCCTCAGGGAGAAGGTATCGCTCTGTCATATGTTCTACTGATCGCCATCTTAACAGTTTCTCTCCTCAAGCTGTGATCACTTTAAACAAGGCACCTTAAACAAGGCACTTCTATTTATTTGTATGGACTTTTATTGTACAGTATTTTACCCTTAAGCTTTTAATGTGGCATTGTTTGTTCTGTTAATTATATTGTGTCTTGTTTTGTGTCTTTTTATGTGTTTGGCATATCGCACTTTGAGCTCTTTGCACATTTTTTTTCCAATGTGGTTGTGTAAACTGCAAATGGTCAATAAAATGAATCTGAATCTGAAGTGTAATTCTAATGTGTTCTCTCAAAGGGAAGGCCACTGTAGACACTTTACAACCTCTTAAAGTGAAACCCGCGAAGAAATGTATTGTCAAACTGTTCCACAAACTACTCAAGGGCTGCACAACCTGTCATTAAGCAACACAGACTCATCGAGGTCTTCCATCTGACTGAGGTTTGAAACACAGGTTCCATTTCAGTCAATGGTTTAGCTTCATTTAGTTCCATTTTCATATTGTTTGGGACTTTTGTTTATATTGAATTGAGTGCACTGGGTTGAAATGGTTTAGTAAAATATCAGTAATATTCTTGAAACTTTTAAGACAGATCGACTTTGGCGCTTTGTCCTGATTCCGTGCAGCCCCTGAACGTCGCTCTGACCTAAATAGTTGTTCTGTAGTTTTTATATTCAGATCAATCCTGTGACTGACGCTTGTGTTTCCCCCTAAATGTGAAGCTGATGACGTTTTTAAAACAGACTAAAGCTTCAGGCCTTTGGGAACAATAGGTGTGTTTAAGAGGAGCCAGGCGGGCTCAGGCGCTGAAGGCTCGGCTCCTCTTGAACACACTTATTAACGCCGCTGAAATGCATGCTGGGATACCAAAAGAAGTCGACGTTTTTGTCCGTAATACCTCACGAGCTTAATAAACAAATCCCAGTGTCTGTGGTGTAAAACACTGACAGACAGTTGTTCTGTGAAAAGGCCGGCTTGTCGTATTTGCAATGATGAAGAAACTTGATTCACTTTTGTTTACTTTTTTTTAATGAAGTTCACGAGCAGCACTTTTTCATGTTGATCAATGTTTTGATTTTTCTGATTTGAATAAACTAATACATTTTTGTAATGTTTTGCTTTAATTTTCTGTTGTTTTTTAACCCAACATCTCAGTATAAACCAGTTTGACTCAAAGATCTTCGAGTGGCTCCAAAGGTTTTCCCTTTTCGGGGGTCAGAAATGTAGCACTTACAGTTTCCTGGAACCTTGAACGCAGCATGACCATAGACCTGTGTTTAAGTTTCACATGGGGCAGTCTTTAGGCTGAGCTTATTCTAACAGAAAATGTCATGTTTTCAGCTCTTAGCGTTTGACTCAGAAACTAAATGAGACAGGAAACATAAAGCACATTTTCTACAGTTTGGCTTTACCCAAATCTAAAAGCTTCTTGAAAAACCTATAGCAACAGTAAAGTGACAAAAAAAGCGAAAATGTAACAAAAATGAGATGCAAACGCAACAAAAAAGGGACAAAAGAATAAATGTGATGAAAGAGAAACAGAAAAGTGGCAACAAAGTGACAAAAGCAAGGAAAAAGATCAGTTTACATGAGTTCTGTGGTACACTGGCCTATGGGCTGTAAGCTTTTAGATTTGGGTAAAGCTGAACTGGAGAAAATGCACTTGGTTAAGGCGGGGGTTAAGAGGTTAAGAACAAGCTTTGATCAGTTTTATGTGAATGTTATTTTGGGACTCTCCATCCTACAAACCTGCTCCTTCTGTCTGCTGAAACACACGTGTGCAGGCTCCTTTTTCTGTGACTAAACAGACGGCGCCCCCTTGTGGCGCGACTCAGCCCAATGCCTGTGTGACATAAGAGTGACTGTGATATTTTCTAACATAAACATCATGACAACACCATCCAGTGTAACGGGGGAAAAAATATGTGCTTTAAAGGGGCTGTGTGGAGTTCGGCAGTTTTGTACTCGCAATTGCCCCTCAGGCCAAACGCGTAACTGCAGCCTCGATGATAAGCTCGTGCATGAGGTGCTCAGGCTTTACGAGCAGCAGAAATAACAGTCCCGTCCTGGTCAATTTACAGATTTGCAGGCGTGACTTCAACTGAGGTAAGAAACTTTACTGTTTTGTAAGATATTTAGACCAAATCAATTTGAGTGAATATTTTCCAAGATGTGATACTTGAGCAAATGCAGCAAAGTGAATCGAGGGAAGAAGCCAATAATAATCTTTAATAGATCTTTGGGGACTATAACTGCTCCCAAAGTTTTTCGTTTGTTATACTGTTATATTGTTGGGTCAAACTGGTTTATACTGAGATGTTGGGTTAAAAAACAACAGAGAATTAAAGGAAAACATTATTTTTCATTTTATTTATTCATTCATGTATTTATTTATTTCAGGCAGAGGGGCAACAAAAGAAGAATATACAGCAGAAAACAAAAAAAACAATCCACTTCCACTTGAAAGGGAGTGGGAAGAAGAAAACTTATTTAATCCCACCCCCAGTTCCCCACTCAGAGTTCAACAGACTCAGCTTCACTGTCACTTGTTTAAAACTTTTCTACAAATTATATCATGGTGGCATTACCACAAGCGGCAACAATTTATCACATCGCAACAATGGACAATATACCAATAATGGTAAGGAACAATTAAACCAACGATGGCAAGGAAACATTGAGCACTTATTAACACTATGAGACAACAGCAATTCAAATTAAAGACCCTCATGTCTATATTTTGACCAGACCCGATGTTTCTATAACAGTTTGAATCGATGGACAGTTTGGCATTGCTTGTGTTGTAAGTCCAGTTTGTTCCAGAGTTTCACTCCGCATACAGACACACAGAAACGTTTACGAGTGTTTGAGCTCTCGGCAATGAAAATATCCAAAACCTCTCAAGTCATAAGCTCGCACTGGAGTTATAAAAAAACGTTGTAGGTTAGGCGGTAATAATTTGTTGAATGCTTTGTATAAGACTATTGCTGTACTATATTTTACAAGGTCATCAAATTTGAACAACTTTGACTGCATAAACAGATTATGAGTATGGTCTAGGAACCAACCTTGTGAATGATCCGCATTGCTCTTTTCTGTAATATGATCAGAGGATTAATTGTATTCTTGTAAGTATTTCCCCACACTTCAACACAATACGTAAGGTATGGGAGTACCAAGGTGCAGTATAGAGTACGGAGTGCATTTCCATCAAGGTATAATTTTGCTTTATTTATAATTGAGAGGCTTTTTGAGATTTTTGTTTTAATGTGTCTGACATGGGTTTCCATGACAATTTACTATCAATAATTAAGCCCAAACATTTAGTCTCACTTACGATTTCAACCTGGGTACCATCAATACTTATTGTTTGATCAAACATAGCATTGCGATTACCAAACATCATTATCTTAGTTTTGTTTATATTCAAGAATAATTTATTTGTGTCCATCCACTTTTTTATTACATTTAGTTCCCTGTTTACCGTCTTTACAAGGTCATTATAATCATCACTACAGTAGAATATATTAGTGTCGTCTGCAAATAGTATGAGTTTCAGATCTTTGAACGTATTAAAAATATCATTTATATACACATTAAACAGTTTTGGCCCCAACACTGACCCCTGGGGGACACCACAAGCAACACCAAGAGTATTTGATAGTACTGACCCATTTTTACAAACTGTACTCTCTCTGTTAAATAACTTTTTAACCCAATACCCAGCCAGCCCCTAATTCCATATCTTTCCATCTTATTTAGTAGGATTGAGTGATTAATCGTATCAAAGGCTTTTTTTAGATCAATAAAGACACCAACTGCATACTTTTCTTGCTCCAAGTGCATTAGTAATTTCTTCAATAGCTTCAATTATTGCCATTGAGGTAGTTCTTTTAGACCTAAAACCATACTGACCTTCATATGATGTTTTGGAAACAGCCAATCCGGAATGACAAGTTACAGATATAAGTTAAGGGTTTTACAATATTCAGTATAACTTCTTTAACTAATGTCATGTTGATATCATGACAGTCAGTGGAGAACTTACTTTTACACATCCGCACAATTTTTGTTACTTCCTGCTCATTTGTAGGTGAGAGGAAGAAAGACAAAGGATTCCGTTCAATAGCTAATTTTACAACTCCATTGTCAGGAATGTCAGCAGCCAACTCAGGGCCAACATTAACAAAAGTTGTTGAACTTATTTACTACATTATTCATATTATAATCTTCACCATTTCCATCAATAAAGTGATCGGGATATGTCAACTTTGAAGAGCCTTGTTTGATTAGGCAATTCAAAGCATCCCAGTTCCTTTTATATTGTTTTTATTTCCGTATAGTTTTTTTTGGATAATATAACCGTTTGCTTGTTCTTATGATATCAGTTAATTTATTTTTATACTTCTTGTATCTTTGCTCCACTTCTTTGTTTTTACTTTGATAAACAATTTGTAAAGATTGTCTTCTTTTTACAGGCATTAATTATTCCTTCGTAATCCAAGGGCTTTTTTTTTAAATAGTTTTCCTTAACAACATGTTCTTTCACAGGGCAGTGTTTATTATGCAGGAATGAAGACATCTAGAAAATTACAATAAGCACTGTCCACATTTGGTTCTCTGTAAACTGAAGTCCAATCATGGAGCGCCAAACTACTATTTAGGGCACAGATCTTTCTTCAGTTATTATTCGTTTAGAGATTTTACCAAAGCGTCTTTTTTTTTTTTAGATTACAGTCATACAAAGTAAACACAGGTAAGTGGTCGGTGATATCACATATAAATAGGCCACTTGTGATTTGATTCCCCATGATGTTAGTAAAAATGTTATTAATGATTGTGCACTGTGTGACGTTATTCTGCTCGGTTTGTTATAGTTGGATACAGAGACAAGCTGTACATTGTGTCAATGAAGTCATCAATGATTTTTAGTTTGGTTGGATTTAACAAATCAATGTTAAAATCACCACAGATAAATAAGTGTTTTTGGTACACAGCGGAAAACAGTTTATCCATCCACTCATTGAAAGTGTCTATACTTGAACCAGGTGCCCGGTACACACAACTCATGAGGATATTAGTCTTTTATCATTTAGAATTTCTACTGTTAAGCATTCAAACAACCATCCACAGCTATGGTCATGTTTGTTAAGACATTAAATTTAACAGATTTATGAATGTACAAAGCAACCCCTCCTCCTATTTTATTTATTCTGTTTGTATATCTTAATTCATAGCCATCAAGACAAAAATCAATATCTTTATCATCGTTGAACCAGGTTTCAGTTATTGCATAATGCTAAATGAATGAGCGAAGTGTTTCAAGTAATCTTTGATTGCCTCAAAGTTAGTGTACATGCTTCGACTATTGAAATGTATTATTGACAGATTATCTTCTGATTTGACACTGTTTTCATATTGTTCCTGGGTAAAATAATTACAGTTCCTAACAATCGAAGAAAGAAATAATTATCAGGGTCTGTAGGAACCGATGAGTAATAACAGCCGATAACGTAATAATGACCCATAACGTAATAAATTTGACCAGTTTCAAATGTAATAAGCCGATACGTAATAATGGGCGATAACGTATAAAGATTGACCGATAACGTAATAAGTTATTACGTTATTGGCTGGTTATACGTTATCGGCCTTGCAATGAGAAAATCTTTGAAATGTAATAACTACAGCCAATAATGTAATATTTAATCAATTATTTGATGTATCAACACAATGTGGCTACTTTCATGTCTTCTTTTGGGTTGTGCAATATGATACAGACTTGTTTTTCTTTAAAAGCATTTAATTATAACATCATGCAAGAACGGAAAAAAATACACTCAACAAAAATATAAACGCAACACCTTTGTTTCTGCTCCATTTTCATGAGATGACTTAAAGATCTAAAATTCATTCCAGATACACAATATTACATTTCTCTCAAACATTGTTCACAAATCAGTCCAAATGTGTGATAGTGAGCACTTCTGCTTTGCTGAGATAATCCATCCCACCTCACAGGTGTGCCACATCAAGATGCTGATCTGACATCATGATTAGTGCACAGGTGAACCTTATACTGCCCACAATAAAAGGCCACCCTGAAATGTGCAGTTTTGTCTCACAGCAAAATGCCACAGATGCCATAAGCATTGAGGGAGCGTGCACTTGGCATGCTGACAGCAGGAATGTCAACCAGATCTGTTGCTCGTGCGTTGAATGTTCATTTCTCCACATAAGCCGTCTCCAAAGGCGTTTCAGAGAATATGGCAGTACATCCAACCGGCCTCACAACCGCAGACCACGTGTAACCACACCAGCCCAGGACCTCCACATCCAGCAGGTTCACCTCAAGATCGTCTGAGACCACCACTCAGACAGCTGCTGAAACAATTGGTTTGCATAACCAAACAATTTCTGCACAAACTGTCAGAAACCGTCTCAGGGAAGCTCAACTGCATGCTCGTCGTCCTCATCGGGGTCTTGACCTGACTCCAGCTCGTCGCCGTAACAGACTTGAGTGGGCAATGCTCACATTCGATGGCGTCTGGCACGTTGGAGAGGTGTTCTCTTCACGGATGAATCTCGGTTTACATTGTTCAGGGCAGATGGCAGACAGCGTGTGTGGCGTCGTGTGGGTGAGCGCTTTGCTGATGTCAATGTTGTGGATCGAGTGGCCCATGGTGGTGGTGGGGTTATGGTATGGGCAGGCATCTGTTATGGACGAAGAACACAGGTGCATTTTATTGATGGCATTTGAATGCACAGAGATACCGTGATGAGATCCTGAGGCCCATTGTTGTGCCATACATCCATGAACATCACCTCATGTTTCAGCAAGATAATGCACGGCCCCATGTTGCAAGGATCTGTACACAATTCTTGAAGCTGAAAATGTCCAGTTCTTGCATGGCCAGCATACTCACCGACATGTCACCCATTGAGCATGTTTGGATGTGCTTGACCGGCGAATACGACAGCGTGTACCAGTTCCCACTAATATCCAGCAACTTCACACAGCCATTGAAGAGGAGTGGACCAACATTCCACAGGCCACAATTGACAATCTGATAAACTCTATCGAAGAAGATGTGTTGCACTGCATGAGGCAAATGGTGGTCACACCAGATACTGACTGGTTCTGAGACCCAGACCCCCAATAAAGCAAAAAACTGCACATTCAGGGTGGCCTTTTATTGTGGGCAGTATAAGGTACACCTGTGCACTAATCATGATGTCAGATCAGCATCTTGATGTGGCACACCTGTGAGGTGGGATGGATTATCTCAGCAAAGCAGAAGTGCTCACTATCACACATTTAGACTGATTTGTGAACAATGTTTGAGAGAAATGGTAATATTGTGTACCTGGAATGAATTTTAGATCTTTAAGTCCATCTCATGAAAATGGGAGCAGAAACAAAGGTGTTGCGTTTATATTTTGTTGAGTGTATATAGCTATGTAGAACTCGCACATTTATGAAATGCAAAGTAATAACTACATTTACACATTTACGCACGCACGCACGCACACACACACACACGAGGTCTCCTGCAATGCCTTCGAGCCATCGAGTGCGGGGTTGCCTCGTGGTCGTCTCCAGCCTGCGGCCCGCGAGTCAAACTGGAGAATGGCTCTAGTCGGATGGTGAGGAGGGAGGCGGAGAACAAGGCCGAAACTGTGGGTGCGACGTTGCGCAGCCAGGCAGGATGCCCTGGGCTGGCACGTGCGGGCTCTAAGCACCTCGTTGGAAACCTGCTGGGGCCACATGATGTTCTCGATGGTTCTGAGAGCCCTGCTATCAAAGCCATCTATTATTGTAGCCAGAGTCTTGTTAAAGGCCAAGTCTCCGAGCCATATAGCAGGATGGAGAGTATTGCAGAGTTGTACATCCGGAGCTCCGTCTTGCGTGAGATGGTCTGGTGCCACCAGAGTAGCCTGGTTGGACCAGAATGATTCCCCTCTGTATTTTGTATACAGCGGGGGATCAGTCTGGTCACCCCGGCCCCGTGGATGTATCCGCAAATCAAACCGTTCCCGTGCAATCAGATTTGTTTATTTGCCGTGACGTGTGTTAGCGAGCAACGTCACTCACGGGACGCAGAGTCCCTCAATAACAATCTACGAACGACGCACGAAAGAGAGAAAGCGTGTCTCCAATCGGCGGTAAATGACCAAAAACACATCGACAGTAGATGAGTTTCGTGATTCATAATCCTGCGCTAATATTAACGCAAACCGCTAATGACATCGCATCAACGGCAGACGCCCGCCCTTCACTGATTGGTTACTCCACTTCCTGTTTGCTTGCGTATCTACCGCTGTGAGAAATGGAATCGACGCAGCGGTGACCAGACTCACTCGCTGGTACAGTGGTGAGTCTGGATTTTTCCAGGCTACCACCAGAGTGGTTTCCAGAGAGACTGCAGAGCTGATGCAGCCAGGGCTCTTCTGCGGATGATCTCTGGTTTTAGGTGCCGTTGTCAAACGACTTCCAGCGTCGAGAGATAAGGATGTGGTCCAGCGCTTTCCTGGTTCTGCCATCTGGGCTGTACCAGTGATGGATTACTTTCCAAGGAAACCAGGTATCAGCGACACAGAGGTTGTTGTGGGACAGAGAAAGAGAAGGCGGTTACCGCTGTATTGTGCTGACCTGTCATCAAAAGTTGTGCCGATGACTGAGCCTGTGGACCGATCACTGCTGGACGAGTGGCGTTGGCATGGTGAGGATGATGGTGATGTTGCGTGGTGGGCTTAGCCGACAGCCTGATGGAGTTGTCATAGAAGGCATCCTTCGCATCCTCATCAGCGACATCAGTGGGGCATAAGCAACGATTACTGTCATCTTGCCGTGTTGGTGGAGAAAGCGGGCCGACAGTAATCTGTCGCTCAGAGGTGTCCAGCTGATGAGGAGGGCCTTTGCAATGGCGAGTGCCACGCCATAAAGGCCTGTCCATCTCTCGGGGCCACTCCAGATGTAGCAATGGTCGCCTGTTGTTGTTTCGCCATTGCCTTTCCATCGAACTTCACAGAGCCCTGCAAGGGTGATGTTATAGCAGCAGAGCTCTTGGGACAGCAGGGTGGCAGCTCTGGGGCGAAGGAGTGTCTGGACTTTCGATGTAGCGACACAGGTCCTACGACGAAGGTTGATCCGTACTCGTTGGTCGGGGCAGGCCGTAGTCCGTTACCATGTTGGGCAGTCTGGCTTCTCTTTCTGATAGGTTTTGTAACAAAAGGGGTTTCTCCTGGGTGGGTTGTTAGCCCTCCGCAGGATAGTCGGTTGGTGGGGCTGCCACCTCACAGCGTACCTCACAGCACACCGTCTGTTTGTCTGGAACCTACCCTATATATACAATGGCGAGAAAAAGTGAGTACACCGTTTGAAATTTCTCACATTTCTGCCTAAATTGGTCACTAAATGTGGTCTGATCATCTTCATCAAAATCACATGAATTAGTAAACAGTGTCTGCTTAAACTAATACCACCCAAACATTTACATTTGATCATATTTTTATTGGCCATAATATGTAAACATTCACAGGACAGGGAGGAATAAGTAAGTACACCGCCTGAATCTCACTGAACTGTAGCAGTTTTGTAAAGAGGTCCACGATTCATCTTGATCGTTGTGAACGTCTAATCTGCCACTACAGAAAAGCAATTTAATACAAGGGTGTACTCACTTATTCCATGCATGTTGTGAATGTCTCAGGTCTTTCTGCAAAATATCTTGATAAACTTGTGAATTAATTTTTCTATTGATGATAACACGTTGTCCAGGCCCTGAGGCAACAAAACAGCCCCACACCATGATTCTCCTGCACCATACTTATATAGGGTTTTGACGTTGATGTGCTGTTCCATTTTTTTTCACACATGATGTTGTGTGTTCCACTCAAACTATTCAACTTTGGTTTAATTAGTCCACTGAATATTTTTCCAGTAATGCTGTGGAGCATCCAAGAGCTCTTTCGCAAACCAAAGCTGAACAGTTTGGGAGGAACACACAACGTCATGTGAGCAGGACAAATGGAACAGCACCAACGTCAAAACCCTCTCCTCACTGTGATGTCTGGGGCAGGGAGAATCATGGTGTGGGCTGTTTTGTTGCCTCAGGGCCTGGACAACGTGATATTATCAATAGAAAAATTAATTCACAAGTTTATCAAGATATTTTGCAGACAAACCTGAGACATTCACAACACGCATGGGATAAGTAAATGAACCCCTGTATTAAATATCTGACTGACTCCTTCTTTTGTAGCAATAACTGCTTTCCTGTAGTTACAGATTAGACGCTCAAACAATCAGAATTAATCTTGGACCATTCCTCTTTACAAAACTGTTGCAGTTCAGTGAGATTCAGGCGGTGTACTTACTTATCCCACGCTCTCCTGTGAATGTTTACATGTTATGGCCAATAATGATCAAATGTAAATGTTTGGTGGTATTAGTTTAAGCAGACACTGTTACTCATTCCTGTGATTTTGATAAAGATCAGACCATATTTAGTGACCAATTTAGGGAGAAATGTGAGAAATTCCACATGGTGTACTTACTTTTTCTCGCCACTGTATACAGTGCCTTGCGAAAGTACTAACACACCTTGAACTTTTGCACATTTTGTTATGTTTACAACCATAAACGTAAAGATTTTATTTAGAATTTTTTACTGAAAGTTCACACACAAGTAACGGACAACTGTGAAGTGAAAGCAAAATGATACATGATTCTGTTATTTTACAAAAAAATAGAAAAGTGAAAAGTGGGGCGTGCATAAGTATCATACAGCATTAAAGTGCATTAAATTGCCTTTATAACATTCCTAATGACTGCAGAATGTTCACACCTTGCCCTAACCATTAAATAGAGGCCACCTGTGTGTAATCTACTCTCAGTATAATTCCAGCTGTTCTGTGAGGGCCTCAGAGCTATGGTCAGAGTGTATTGGTCACTAAGCAACATCATGAAGGCCAAGGAGCTCACCAGAGAGGTCAGGGATAAAGCTGTGGAGAAGTTTAAAGCAGCGTTAAGTTATGCGAAGATTTCCCAAGATTTGAACATCTCACAGAGCACTGTTCAATCCATCATTCGGAAATTGAAAGAGTATAGCACCACTGCGAACTTGTAACCAAGTGCCCCAAGATAACTCTGGAGGAGCTGCGACGTACTGCCGCTGAGCTGGGGAATCTTTACATGCGGGACAACTATAAGTCGTACTCTACACAAATCTGGCCTTCATGGACGAGTGGCAAGAAGAAATCCAGTTTGAGGTTTGCTAGAAGTCATATGGAGGACACAGCTACCATGTGGAAGAAGGTGCTTTGGTCAGATGAGACAAAAATGTAACTTTTTGGCCCAAATGCAAAACGTTATGTATGGCGCCAACCTAACACTTCTCATCGTCCTGAGTGCACCATCCCCAGTGTCAAATATGGTGGGGGGAGCATCATGCTATGGGGCTGCTTTTCCTCAGCGGGGACTGGGAAGATTGTAAGAATAGTTGGGAAGATGGATGGAGCCAAATACAGGACATTTTGGAGGAAAACCTGCTGGAGTCAGCAAGAGAATTGAGGCTGGGGCGGAGATTCACCTTCCAGCAGGACAATGACCCTAAACACAAAGCTAAATCTACAATGGAATGGTTTAAAAACAAACATATTAATGTGTTAGAATGGCCCAGTCAAAGTCCTGACCTAAATCCTATTGAAAATCCTTTGAAAGACCTGAAACCTGCTGTTCACAACGGTCTCCTTCTAATTTGACAGAGCTTGAGTTGTTTTGTAAAGAGGAATGGGCTAAAATGTCAGTCTCTAGATGTGCAAACCATGTAGTCATACCCCAGAAGACTTGCTGCTGTTATTACAGCAAAAGGGGGTTCCACAAAGTATTAAGTCATGCTGTATGAATATTTGTGCACGCCCCACTTTTCACTTTCATTTTTTGAAAAATAAACAGAATCATGTATCATTTTGCTTTCACTTCACAGTTGTCTGTTACTTGTCCGTGAACTTTCAGTAAAAAATTCAAAATAAAATCTGTACGTTTAGGGTTGTAAAAGTTCAAGGTGTATTAGTACTTTTGCAAGGCACTGTATATACACACACAGAACTTTGTTATGTAAATTGTTGGCTCTGTTGAACAATGTTAAACAGCATGGAACAGTTGAACATTGGCATAGGCTACATATTAATGACATCAAAAGCATTCAGCACCTGCAGTAACCATACCAAAGAAAGAAAGAAAGTAGCCTTCGAGGTTAGCTAATTCGTGACCATCTCAACCCAAATTATAAAATGTAAAATTTACTCAAGGCGTTTGTATAAATCAGTGTTTGTCTGATATGTCATTGAGACCTAACCATCGGATGACAAGCCACGACCCAAAAATAGTCCAGAAAAGTACAGTTCTAGGAACAGCAAAATACTACACAGAACCTGCAAGCTCCCAGGCCGACGGTAAGAGGATATATATATATATATATATATATATATATATTATATAAACACTGTATATATATATATATATATATATTATATAAACACTGTATATTATTGCTCACTGGAGGTGTGTTTATTGTTCAGCCTAACCACTCAATAACACTGACATAAATGTGCGAGTTCTATATAGCCATTTTATTTTTACAATCCTTGCATGATGTTATAATTAAATGCTTATTATCAAAGGATTTTCTCATTGCAAGGCCGATAACGTAATAACTTATTACGTTATCGGCCGATAACGTAATAAGTTATTACGTTATCGTCAATCGTTATTACGTTATCGGCTCACCACTGTTATTACGTTATCGGCCGTTATTACGTTATCGGTTCCTACAGGGTCCATCTCAGTATCTGTCTCTGTTGTGGTGTTCTCATGATACTCACTCGTTTCCAGTTCCATTTGTTGTTGTTGTAGGATATTCTGTAACATGTCCATATCAATGCTTGGTGTAGTCCGGGTTCTTGGTGTGTTCAGCATTGTGATGGTGTAAAGAGTCACAAGTTACATTGATACCAAGTGCTGTCTATACTTCTCAATATCTTCCATCTTCTTCACCACCAAGACTTTTGCTTCCTCCGGTGGACCATTAAGTTTGATGAAGATCTTACAGTTTGTTACCCAGGTTTGCTGAATCTTGCCTTGTTTTTTAAGTTGTCGTGCGATCCTTGCGATGTTCGCATTTTTCCTTGTCAAGTGTTCATTTATGAAGATATTTCAGTTTGCGTCCTTGTTTCAGAAGGTCTATTTTCTTTTTCCGATTTGTGAACCTCATGATGACCGCTGGTGGTCTCTCGTTCTTTGTGGGCAGTGGGTGACAGGCCTCGATGTGCTCCAGGTCCATCTCTATCCCCGCACTCTGGAGGTAGGATGCCACCTGTTGCTCCACCGACTGTGCCTCCTGGTCGCTCCGCTCCCCGATGTCCGTGGCCACCGCACGCGCATAGGAGCGCGGCCTGATCTTGATGCCAGTGATGACCACATCATTCATGCGGGAGTATTGCTCCAGCTCATCCACTCGCCGCTCGAGATCCACAATGCGCTGGGTTTTTTTCAGCGTTCTGGAGGCGTAGCTGTTTCACCTCCGTCAGTAGCCCCAGAAGCTGCTCCTGCTGTAGTCTGACCGCAGTCACATCGCCACACAAGGAGTGGAGAGAGACCTTTATCTCCTCGAACTCCTCCGATGTCGGCCCTTTCTTCGGTGGGGGCATCCTGGTGTTCTGGATCAGACCTCGGAGTCCAACCTTTGTCAGTCCCGGTCCTGGTCCCGGCACGGGCCGTGCTTGCTTTGTTTGTATTTTTTTGTTTTTAAGCTGCAAAGCGAAAAATCATGACGGTACTGCGGGCGCCGCCATGACAGGAGGTTTAAACCTCTCTTAAATACACCCAGTCGGATCTGTGGCCGTCCACGCCTTATGTCAATATACTGTACGGCCCTCAGTGAAAAGTGTTGGACGCCCCCATAGGCTCTTTAGAATGTTATGTCACAACCTGCTGACGCATGTGAGCGTGTGCAGAAATATGCTTTGTGTTGTTTGGAGGAGGTGTGTGTACATACTGTATGTCACAAGTGTGTGTCAATAACTCCACAAAACTACATGTGTGCAAAACTGGATGTTTCGAATAGTTTGACAAATGAAAGACTCATTTCCTGTGTTCCTGTATTTTGTTGTAATTGTTTGTTTTGGATCCCCCCTCCCCCGCCCGCCTGAACAGAGCACATTTTCTCCAGTTTATCCAAAAGTGACCCCAAAAAAAAGCCTCAAAAGAGAAACAAAATATGACAGACAATAACATGTAACAAAAAAGTGATGAAAACCCCACAAAACAAATCAACTACAAAACAACAAGAAAGTGGCAAAAAACGATGAAAGTGACAAAAACTCAACATGAAAAGTGACAAAAATGGAACAAAAACACAATAAAAAAACACTAAAAGTCTGCCTGAGCTTAGCTTTATATAAATCAGTTCATTACAAAGACTTGGATCGTAAATCATTAGTGTCAAAGGAAGTGGGCGTCGGCGACGAGGCAATAAAGCACAACAGGGAAATACTTTGAGTCACCCCAGAATGACACAATGATGAACTAATAATAAAAACATTCGTGAACTTGACTCTGAGCCGGAGCTGAAACTGGTCCGGTCACTTCTGCAGGTTTTACAGAAAACAACACAAGAGACAGGAGAGGACATGCGGGAAACGGGACGGTGTTTACACGAAACTCTGCACATCCTGGTTCACAAATACAATGGATTCATAGAAAAGAGAACATAACATTTCACATGTATTTTTAAATGACATTGTTACTTTGCATCAGGAGACGACTGTGAAGCCAGTCATCCATTTTGGGAAGTCGGAAGTCGGAAGTGAGCGCTGTGTTGTACTGCTGTGTCATCGTTAGCTGTGTCATCGTTAGCTGTGTCATCGTTAGCTGTGTTAGCGATAGCTCTGAAAAGCTGAAAACCTTTGTCAACTGGTTTTGAAATCAAATGCCGAAACCCTGGCAGGCAGAGACGGCAACTGAGGAGGACTATGCAAGCCTCAGTCGAGTCACGGAACTCATAGAGCAGCAGAGGGTCATGTTCAGGGAAATAATACAACAGCTCTGTGGCCCTCTCCATAGTCTGCAGGAGCGATGGGAGTGGAGTCTGGTCTCGCTGTGGTTCGGAGCCTGGAGCGCACACAAGGAGCTGCCATGACTTCCATCGATGTCTCTTCAAAGCCTCTTGACTGTGAGTCTTTCCAGGCCGTGGTGGAGGGATGCAGGTCCACTCAGCGCTCTGAGCCCTTTGAGAATCTGGAGGATTGTCGTACAGCCTTCACTACAACGGGGAGCCAGGGCGGCCGTCACAGCTCTGTGCTGCAGCACCCTCAGCCCGTGCTGTGAGCATGTGGGAGGAGGCAGATGGAGATCTTAGAGGAGGCCTGCGTTGTGCTCCTCAGTGTAGAGACTGTTTGGGGCGAGGCTTGTTTGCAGAGCCCTGGGAGTCCCAGCGTCTCTCCCCGAGGTCTCTCACTTCAGCCCAGTTCACAGAGGTCTGAGTGAAGGGTCGATAGTCTTAGTGAACTGAAGACCAGAATCCATCCACCATCTTCATCACTGGTCCTTATCAAAGCAAGTCCTAATGTGAGTAGACATCTATCCCAGAGCTGAGAGAGGAGTCAGTCTCAAACTTTCTCAGGATCCAGAAAACGGCGTCACTTTGCCAGGGGAACTTTCCAGCCTTCAACATAAGACATGGCTTGAAGTAAAAGAGTAGAAACACGCTGTAGTTCATCGCAGACGGTATCTGTGAAAGATTGTCAAGGAAAACATGAATAAAAATGTATTAAATAAGCAATGTACAAGAGAAAATATAAT
This sequence comes from Neogobius melanostomus, assembly GCA_007210695.1. Taxonomy (NCBI): domain Eukaryota; kingdom Metazoa; phylum Chordata; class Actinopteri; order Gobiiformes; family Gobiidae; genus Neogobius; species Neogobius melanostomus. The sequence goes on from VHKM01000480.1 coordinate 1,927,995, forward strand.
CTGTGGCTGGTCAGAGCAAACCACTGACCCAATGCATTTTGTTGCCATGGAGATTAGTCTGTCTAAATAGAGTTTGGGATGGAATGAAACCGGAATGAAACCGGCCATGTTAGGGAGAACGAGCAAATCAATATAACTTGAGCTAAAAACAGTATAAAAAGTATAAAAGTGATTATGGGTTTGTCCAAATGCTTCTATGTGAACAATAATTCCAATATTTTATATTTAGAATCTCTATTGACTTATTATTATAGAATGAGACAGGAATCACAGAAATATTATTAATGAGTTTTTCTTAAAGCCACACTGTGTAAAATGTCACACAATAAACACAACTGGAATACAAGCATTTGCTTTATGACAGAAATGTTTATCATAATGTACAAACGAACATGTGCTTTTGCCATCAAACATCAAACTTTAGTTTACACATCCAATGGCCACTACACATCATCAATAAGTAAGAAAGTAAGTGGTTAATTAGTGTTCAGCTGTTAGTCCTGAGCCTCTGCGACTGATCCCACTGCCATTGTGGGCCGGAAACTGTAGCACCCGGAGGAAACCTGGCTGTCTTCAGTCTCCTCTGAAACAGTGCACCGCCTCCTGGGTTTGTCCCTGTTTCAGAGCGTGGTGTCCTGCACTGGTCAGCTCCATCCTCTTCCTCCGCTCCACAACAGTCTCTCACCATCTTGTGGGAAGAGTTTAGCAGATAATCTGTTTTCTTCTCCAGCGAACAATAGAAGAAGAAGAACTTTATTTATATAGAAGGCATGTGTCTATTTAGATTTAGATAGTTACACGATCCAAGTCTAGTTACACAAAATTAAACATGTCGATTTTCTCAGTGGATAAAAAAGGAACTATACCTGTATGTAAGAAAATCATGTTTTCTTACAATCATGTTTAATGTTATGTATCTAGACTTACTCGTGTAACTACTCACGTAACCGTATCTAAATTGGGGAAACGTGGAAGAGCTTGGTCGCTTCTAACTTCACCCCCGTTGGCCCCATAGAGGAGAGGAGGAGAGGCTAAATGCTAACAACATCTTTGGTCTTTTTGCGTGACTGAGCGCACGCGTACAGACCAGACAGGTACGCATCAACTCGTCTAAGCTCAGGAAGAACATATCTCAGTATGGGAAAACTGTTCCTTTAAGGCGGGGTCCTATGATACCTGTCTGCGTATAGAAAAAAGGCGCATCTGGGAAAGACACTCACACACCCAGGACTTTAACTCTCAGCCACTGCGGAGAAGGAGATTTTTTTTTAAACTAATTTAGACCTCGTTCCTAGTCTGAAGCTAATTCAGCCGTGACTGCACTGGTACAAAGTAAACATGAATAATTTCATGACCCGTCTTAAAGCCCGTGTAATCTGTATATTTGTTTTAGCATAGTCACCGCCTTTTCACAGCAGCCCAGTTTATTTCGTCTTCAGCAGCGCCTTTATTGACCAGATGAGTTACATGTGGGTTTGTGAAGTCGGATTGTCCTTGGACCGTCCTCGGGAAATCTGTAACACGAGTTAGACAATCAAAAAAATGTGTTTGCATCTACAGGAAAGGTTCAAGTTTGCGCTGTCACAACACTTCAGCCGCGGAGATGTAATGGGGATGTGGGCTTGTCCGGCAGCGCGGGCCCCGCCCCTCGCTCAGGTGCAGTATTTCAGCAGGTGTCGGCGGCTGAAGGTGAAACACATCATGGCTCTTTCAGAGCGGCGTCTGTGCTGGGACTCTCTCTGCTGATGCTGCTGCTCAACGGTAAGAAACTCTGTGCTTTATAGAGGATGATTTTTGCTAAAGCTTAAGCACAGACACTAAACTACCATGTCTGTTATTTTAAGGTGTGAATGAGGAGCTTAAAGCTGCCCTCAACTATGTCTTTGGATTTTATTTCCGTAAGTAGGTGTCAGTAAAAAAAAACAGAAACAAAATTGGACAAAAAATGGGGAAAAAATGGAATAAAAGAATACAAAAAAATTCCTTTAGCCTCTTAACCCCCGCCTTAATAAAGTGAATTTTCTCCAGTTTGGCTTTACCCAAATCTAAAAGCAAAAAAGTTTAGTTTAGTTTAGTGAGCAGCTTACATTTTCCTAATGTACAAATACACATTAAACAGTCACAGATGCTCAAAAGGAGTAGGCTGAAGCAAGAAGCTTATGAGCGCCTACCCTTCATTCAACATAATAAACATTTACATTTCACAGTAATACGTGAGGACTGTATCCACAACAAAGAACATGTGTCTATTCCTTAAGTAGACAAGTGTCCTCAACAGGCATTTACATCAGAAGAAAATAAGATTACATGACTGAAACGCATGTACTCAGTTGCTTACATTTCAGGAAGGATGTGTTTGTTTGAGTTTTATTTCGAGCTACAACGAGGCACAAAAGCCAAGAAAAGAAAAACAGAAGAATATATATACATAATAAAAGAAAAAAGAAATAAAAATAATTTACATTCTGGCTCGAAAAGGAGTGGGAAGAAGACAAGCTTATTGACTCCCACCCCTGTTCATAAACTTAAATAACAATAAATAAATAACAACACTGCATATTTCTTACCATCTTACAAAACAACTATCAACCGAGTTGGTTACATATTAACAAATGCAACACTGCATTATACCAGGTCAACATTCACAGTATCTCACACGCTACAACCAGTGTATTATTCTGTCTCCCATACCGAATTCATTACCATGTTGGCATTACCGTTATTCATCATCACCATTACAGCCCATATGGCATTACTCTGTATCAAAGTGTTTGAATGATACATAAAATACTCCACATTTATTCATGAAAGGTACAGTAATCGCAGATTGATTGATTTACATTAATACCATCATCTTAACAACAGTTTGAATAAGTAACGCCATAATAATCATAACAAGGCGAATGCACCATGAACAGCTGCATGCGTAACAAGAGAATAAGAAATTCATGTGTTCAATTTTCCATACCCAGGACACACACAACTGTGTGCATGCACCTGTTTATGAATTACATTTATGCTATTGCATACATCAAAATGAGGATTATGATCATACAAAACGATGCATTTTTATTGTTATTATATGATTATTATGATTATTATGATTATTACTGCTGTTGTTGTTGTTGTTGTGTTGTTGTTGTTGTGTTGTTATTATTAGTGTGACAGATCAACGTAGGGAAAACAAAGTGGATGTGCGTGACGCGGACGCGCAGCAGACGCGCCGCGCACCAAACCAGGATTTCAAAGATTCATTCACTTGGAATCATCCCACCGGAGTAACTTTGCGTGTGGTTCTTAGACCAAGGCATCATCCACTTCACACTGATGATGGACAAAGGACCAGCTGTTTAGAGTTTCTCCACGCTCAAATCTTTGCCCACCCAGACGAATTTGCCCTAATTAGAAAATGATTCAATAAATATTGACGGAGGTGACATGCAACACACCTCCGTCCGTGTGCGTCACGAGGCTTTTAATAAACATTTTGACCTGAGGTACTGCATAACTTTCAAATGTAGAGGAGTAAAAAAGATTTCTCTGTTCTTCTTCCTCAGATGCAGCGGCGCAGCTCGATGGTGAGTTCATCACATTATCATCGATCCTGTTGTGGTGTTGCTTGTTGTTTTTGTTTGTCTAAAGCTGTTGTGTGTCCTCAGTGTGTGGGCAGCCGCCTCTGAACACTCGGATCGTGGGGGACAGCCCGCTCCCGAGGGGGGCGCCTGGCCCTGGCAGGTCAGTATCCACAGAGGAGGAGGCCACATCTGTGGAGGGTCCCTCATCAACAACCTGTGGGTGCTGAGCGCCGCGCACTGTTTCCAGAGGTCAGTCCCAAGAGCCGCCATGAAAGATACGAAAGATATTACAGCGCAAATATTACTCCAATGCAAGTGAAAGACTCTCAAAAATACTGAAGTATTCAAAGTAGAAAGTACAAATCGTAATGAATAAGTGTTGTAATAACTCAAAAAAGAAATAAACTGAATTTAAAGTCACATGTTTGTTTATTTGTTTATTGGTTTATTTGGTAGGGACAGTGCAAGTTAATGAACAAGCCACACCGGATTGTAGCCTTGGGCTAATTTCCATCCGTCGTCCCCCATGCGCACTCTCAAACACACTCTCATTCATCCTGGCCTATTGTACATATTTTAGTGGTAGGGAAACCGGAGTACCCGGAGGAAACCTACGCAGACACGGGGAGAACATGCAAACTCCACACAGAAAGGCCCCGTCCAGGTGGGAATCGAACCCGGGACCTTCTAGCTGTGAAGCACGATCGCTAACCGCTGTGCTACCGTGCCGCCCATGACAGGTTTAAATGCTTAAATATGACTTATTCGAAGGATGACATCAGTTGCATAATTATCATTTGTTTCAGTGAAGCAGCAATTTTAATGAAGAAATGTTGGGCAGGAAAGTTAGTTTATTTGAGTTTTTAAGCTGCTGACAGGAAGTGACATAGATAGAGGTAAACTTCAGAGCAGTTTGACTCATTTCCCATTGACATAACATTGTTGCACGGCAACTGTTTTAAATTGTTTGTCTCTATCTATGTCACTTCCTGTGAGCAGATTAAAAATTCCAATAAAACTAACTTTTCTTTTAAGTGACTCTTTACATTTTGTTCTCGGTGCAGCGGATCAGCGAGCGACAACACCGTCTACATCGGGCGTCAGAGCCAAGAAAATGCCAACGCCAACGAGGTCAGGCGCACGATCGTGGAGGTCATCAACCACGAGTCCTACAATCCCAGCACCAACGACAACGACATAGCGCTGCTGAAGATGGCCTCCACCGTCACCTTCACCAACTACATCCGGCCCGTGTGCCTGGCAGCGTCTGGCAGCACCTTCCACGCCGGCACGGACTCCTGGGTCACCGGCTGGGGCAGCATCGGCTCCGGAAGTAAGAGAACAGCCTAAATAAGAATCTCTTTTATAGGGTAGTCCTGGGCTTAAGGGCGACTGGCCTTGTGTTTGCTCTATTCTGCTGTGTTTAAAGCGTCTAATCTGTGTGTTTCAGTCAGTCTGCCGTCGCCTCAGAACCTGATGGAGGTGGAAGTGCCCGTCGTCGGGAACAGAAAGTGCAAATGTGACTACGCAGGAGTTTTCCTCATCAATGACAACATGATCTGTGCCGGGCTGGAGGCCGGAGGCAAGGACTCCTGCCAGGTACTAGTCCCATAAATATAAGATCAAAATATTCACACATATATATATATATATAGGAAGAGGAAGAGTTTTTGAGTTTTTTTAAATATATATATATAAAAAACTGTTCCTCACTCTCCGCGGCGGTCTCTTTTTCCTCCAAGCTCGGGTCCTCTACCAGAGGCCTGGGAGCTTGAGGGTTCTGCGCAGTATCTTTGCTGTTCCTAGAACTGCACTTTCTGGACCGAGATGTCTGATGTATTTCCCAGGATCTGCTGGAGCCACTCCTCCAGTTTGGGGGTCACTGCCCCGAGTGCCCCAACGACCACGGGCACCACTGATGCCTTCACTCTCCAGGCCTTCTCTAGCTCTTCTCTGAGCCCCTGGTATTTCTCTAGTTTCTCGTGTTCCTTTTCCTGATGTTGAAGTCGCTTGGTATTGCTATGTCAACCACAACGGCTTCCTCTGCTCTTTGTCCACCACTACAATGTCCGGTTGGTTCGCCATTACCATTCTGTCTGTCTGTATCTGGAAGTCCCACAGGATCTTGGCTCGGTCATTCACTACCACCTTTGGAGGTGTTTCGCACTTTGACCTTGGGGTTTCCAGCCCATACTCTGCACAGATGTCCTGTACACTATGCCAGCCACTTGGTTATGGCGCTCCATGTAAGCTTTCCCTGCCAGCATCTTACACCCTGCAGTTATGTGCTGGATTGTCTCATTGGCCTCTTTGCACAGTCTACACCTGGGTCTTGTCTGGTGCTCAAGGCCTGCTCCTGTGCAGCCATGATGAGCCTCTGTGCTGTCCTTCAGGCCAGCTCTGTCTAGCCATTGGTAGGATTTCTTGATATCCGCCACTTCAGTTATGTTTTGTTTTACAACTTTTACCTTACCACGAAACTAAAGCAAATAATATAAGATAATATATAAAACAATCATTTGCCAAAAGGAAAAGCATAAAAGACACAAACATTAAAAACTAGTATAGAGCTAAAATATAAATTAAATATTTATAAATACCTATTTCTAAACATACAGTTAGTACAGAATAGCTATAGCTAGAGTGCAAAATGTAGCTTAGGATGTTCCCTCTCTATTCCTCCTTGCTGAAGGGGAAGAGTTGGACAGTAAATAATTCTACTGCAATGGGAAAAGTCACCCTTGGTCTTATTATGTACTTCTGTTCGGTCAGCTTTGAAAAAAACTGGTTTGTGTATTAACATTTTATTTCCTTGAATTCATTTTCATCATATCATTTATTGCATTGTTGAATGACTTTAAACTCAGCAGCAAGACGAGATGAAAGCATAGGACTTTATTTGAGTAAGTTCCCAATGAACATTTATCTTGTGATATGGAAATCACTTTAATTCATTTTCATATTGATGCCAATAAAATGTTTCACAATAAAAAAAAAAAAAAAAAAAAAACAGGTCCCTGAAGCCGTTTACCCTCACACCACTTGGCGTTTGCTGCATAGACACCCATAAGAATTGCTCTTCACCAACGCTAATATGGCGGAGGTTGTTAAGTCAGGAATACCCAGATCACCGTCTTCATCAATGCATCTGAGATAAGACGGCTTTTTTCCAGTGTGGAGCTGTGAAAGTCTATGAACCCAAGCTGTCTGAACCTTTGAGTGTTTCCTGTTGAATGTGTGTCGTGCAGGGAGACTCTGGGGTCCCATGGTGAGCAAACAGAACAGTCGCTGGATACAGTCCGGAGTGGTGAGCTTCGGGAGAGGCTGCGCTCGGCCCAACAATCCCGGGGTGTACGCCCGAGTGTCGCGGTACCAGAGCTGGATAAACAGCAAGATCACAGAGAACCAGCCGGGCTTCATCGCCTTCACCTCGTCCGGCACCGACAGCGACCTGAGCGCCAACTGCTCTACAACGACTACTCCCCCTACTACGACGACTACGACGACTACTCCCCCTACTACGACGACTACGACGACTACTCCCCCTACTACGACGACTACGATGACTACTCCCCCTACTACGACGACTACGACTCCTACTACGACCGCCAAACGTAAGGATACACAAAATAAAGTAAATAACCAACTTAAGGAACAGGCCACTGTTTTTGCATACTGAGATATGTTCTTACCTGAGCTTAGACGAGTTGATACATACCTGTCTGGTCTTTGTTCGTGCCCGTGGAAGAGCTTGGTCGCTTTTAACTTCAGCCCGTTTGGAGCTATACATGCCTTTCAGTCATATGACTTTTGTTGTTATGGCGGCCATTTTGAATACCTAAGTACAATTATGCAATACTACATTATCTCTACTCAGGATATAGGCTAAATAAAGACAACTGATTGACAGTGGCATTTGTATGTATTTGTAATCATTGCTCAAGAAGATAACAGTAAAAAATACGGCCCCAGAATGTGTGCTCACGTTTGTGTGAAGAAACCAGTGAGTCAGTGTTTAAGCTGCTCAAGATGTTAGCATGCTAACGGTTAGCATTTAGCTCTGACCTCTCTAAGAGAAAGCCCTGAACCCCAAACATCTAGCCTTGGCTACACCATGTGACAGAGGTCAGAGCTGAGCTGTTACTGTAGTATTCATACTACATAGATGAACACACGTGTGTTTATCGTGTAGCCACTGTTAATGGTTGACAGTTGCTAACTGGTAGCATGCTAACGTCTTGAGCAGCTTAAACACTGACTCACTGAGACTCTGTTGACATGACAAACAGTAAAAATCACAGAGAAAGGTTTTCTGTTTACTCTTTGATGAGTTAATTTAGTCTTCAGAGTGAAGCAGATCTTTAGTAAATCCTGCTGTAGCTCGACAGACAGAGCTGCTACGTCTGTGCCACATTTGCTGGTTATATCATATAAACGTGCGTCTCTGGGTCCATGTTTTAACTGTTATCTTCATGAGCAAAGATTACGTGTACATAAAAATGCCACTGTTAATCAGTTGTCTTTTATTTTCATCCAGAGTAGAGATATTGTTAGATGTGGTAGTGCTGCATAATTCTACTTCAAAATGGCGGCCGAAACTATGCATGATGTCATTGGAAACGCATGTATAGGAATACATTAGGAGAAACAACATCTTTAGTCGTTTTGCGTGACTGAGCACACGCACAAAGACCAGACAGGTACAAATCAACTCATCTAAGCTCGGGTAAGAACAGATCTCAGTTTGTAAAAACGGTGACCTGTTCCTTTAAGGATGTCAAAGGCAGAAAGGACGATGCTTTCAGTTTCATCTCTAACCTTGTGCTGCCAGATGAATTCATTTGTGATTTTACAAACTCATGTAAATACATCTTGAAAGAGTCCAATCCCCAACAGTTGGCTTTAATACCTTAGTCTTTCCTGTAAAGGCGGGGTTTACATCGCCAAGAAGAGCTTTTATCAATAATTGACATGACGGGAAAAACACGAGGTACAGATTTACAAACGCGAGTAACATTTTGAAAAACTACATATTCAATTAAGTGATGTGATGTGTGATTGGCTAATACGATGCTCACTTGATCCAATCAGCAGCAAATATTCCCAAAAGTCTGTCCTCTTCCTGAACGATTTAACCCGGAGCCTTTCCAGACTCGGCTGCCCCTTGTGTTGTTCTAGACTCTGTAACGCACGGCTCCTCGTTCAATCCCCACGTTGTCTTTGGAAGAAACAGTATTCACATGATATACATAGAGATGTCATCCAAAGGTTATTTGTCCGCCTCTCTCGTTGACGTCTGACTCTGTCCCACAGCTGTCGTGTGTGGCCAGGCGCCGCTGAACAGCCTGTCCTCCAATGGGACGTCGGTGAGCGCGGGGCAGTGGCCCTGGGTGGCCAGTGTCCAGAAGAACCACACTCACATGTGTGGAGGGAGTCTGATCACGGAGAACGCGGTGCTCACTGACGCCAGCTGCTTCTCCAGGTCAGTGTCTAAGAACTGGGTTTTTATTTCATAAAGGGACTAGATGCAAGTTGGTCATTTTTATACTCACTACTGCCACCTCAGGTCATACGCGTAACTGCAGTCTCTATATTAAGCTCGTGCATGACGGCACTTCAGACCCGAATTAACACCTTTGAGACGGAGACGACAGTGCAGGATTTTAGAGGCAGTTGTGGTGAACAGGTCTGGGCTCATTCTACACATCAGGACATGGCTGGTACATGTAAAGGGAGGAAATACATCATTGTAACATTTTTAAACTCCGTCTCGCCCCTTTAAGTAAAAGTAAAGAGATTCCGCTAGACTGTTGTTTTGTGCCGGACACTGGCTGGGTCCAAAAAGTTCGGCCATGAACAAAAATAAGCGGATATTAGGAAATGAAGGCTAATAAATATGGTGTTACATTATTGAAAATGTACCTACATTAATTCATAGACAGAGTGCTACACGAATGCTTTAGTGGATCCAAAAACACGGCTAATCTGCTAATATTCAGATTCATTAACTCTTGAGTTCTTAACACACTCTTATAAAGTAAATGTACCTGCAGGCCGTCGTTCTCTTGGAAAATGTGACACAAAGAAAAAGCTTTACATTTTCAGCGCGATGATGGCGCTCCAACTGTGCTTTGTAAAATGGGCTAAGGTCGTAAATCAAACTTTTTTTGACAGAAATATTCAACCTTTTAAATATTTAAGCCCGTTTTAAAAACACTTTGTTATGTCAGTCACTGACTTAGGTGAAATATTGTATTTAGCCTATGTTTCTTTTTCTTGTCCAATTTGGATGATGCAAATTATATTTACCGGACATTTAATTTTCAAACCGGCAAAAATACGACTAAGGCGTAAACGGAAACTCTGGTCTGAACAAATATTACTCCAATAAAAGTAAAGGCTGCTCAGTCAAATTATTACTAGTATTTACTGTAGAAAAAACAGAAGTATTCAAAGTATAAAGTACTAATCCGTTGAAATAAACGCAAACATGGCGCCTGAATTTCCCTCTGTGAACATAGTATTACAGCCGGAGTTTGAGCTCATTGTCCCGTGTCCCGCAGCCCCATGAACGCATCAGAGTGGAGCGTGGTGGTGGGGCAGGTGAAGCTCAGCGCCAACGTCACCCGTGTGAGCGTGACCAACATCACCGTGAGCAACACCAGCGGCTCCAACGTGGCCGTGCTGCACCTGGCCTCCAGCCTCACTCTGTCAGACCACGTCCAGCCATCTGCGTGGACACCGGGCTGAGCTTCTCCGACGGAACCAGCTGCTACAGCGCCGGCTGGGGCCAGCAGGGGGCGACAGGTCAGTGCCTTTGACAATCAACTACACAGAAGGGAAGCTCCTTGCTTCAGTGAATTCATTTTAACGTAATCATTTTATCACAGTGTCTACGTGATCATTCTCCCAGCCCTAGTTTATTTGTAAATGTGATGTAATGTGTGTCCAGGAGATCTGGAGCAAGTTAAGACCACAGTCCAGAGCTGTGGGACCGGCTCCTCGTCTGACTCCTTCTGCACCGGCGTCTTCACCCTGGAGCAGGTAACGCTCAGACTGGGACACACCCACGGCGTATTAGGGCCAACTAGTGACAGAGGGAAAAAAGATTTTCGATGCAAATCTATGGGGAAAAAAACGTCTCAAATTTACGAGATTTTGAAACATACACATTTACTGGAAAAAAACTGCAAATTCATTAGAAAACGTCGCAAATGTCTGAGAAAAAGACTTGAAAACTTGCAAACACAAAAAAGATGTTTCCATTATGTGCATAGAACTTTGTTTGCCTCCAAAACAAAAGCAGCTGGATTGTTTACTTTGCTTAGAGATCTTGAGCTGAAACTCCTAATGGCCGCTCCATTAGGAGCACAGAAAATCGATATAAGCCTGTCTTTATCTGCATAAATCCAGCTAATAGGCGCATTACCTGGATCCTCCGTGACCAAGTGTGAGGACATATGTGACCAGTCACTAGAATCAAAGACACAAGTCGATTTTGGGCATTTTGAGATTTTCACAGATTGTTAAAGTGTAGTCTCCAAGCTTTCCAACGTGTGTAACTCATGAAAATCTGATAATATTTGGAGGCGTAGCAGTGATTTGAAGTTAACAATTAACAATTCCCAAAAGCCCAAAGGGCTGAAAAAGCTCTCCAAAGATTTGGGCCATTGTCACCTCTCTCTGCTGTTGGGAGGGACAATAGGGCTCATTTACATCTCAAAGTATTAAGTCATGCCCTATGAACACTTGTGCACGCCCCACTTTTCACTTTTCTATTTTTTGAAAAATAACAGAATCATGTATCATTTTGCTTTCACTTCACAGTTGTCTGTTACTTGTGTGTGAACTTTCAGTAAAAAAATCAAAATAAAATCTTATGTTTAGGGTTGTTTATTTACTGTCAAAATCCTGCGCACTTTTCCCTAAGCTTCTCCCCAGTCCCTCCCTGTGTCAGCTCCAGCCTCAGGCTGAGAGAGAGTTACAGACTCCGGACATAACTGAAGTTATAACTTTAGAAAAGACTCCTGTACTGTTTTAGTAATGCACATACATTCTCATACACGAGAGGAAAAGGCCGACATCGCGACGTATCGCCGCGAGTGGTCCCAGATTGTTTACATTTCACTGCACAAATCCATCAACTTATCTGGCCATAAAACCGAAAATATGAAGCGGATCTCTCTCAAATAAGAAGTGGCTGAAAGCTAGGGATGCGCTGACTACATTTATGGAGTAGTGTAAGTTTGTAGAGATCTTGATTTTGTGTAAATAGCAGGTTAATTCCTCGTGACTACATGACTGTCTCCCATGCTAACACCATGTTAGCTAACAACAGCACAACGATAGCCTCATCAAACAACCATTAACACAGCAGCCACCAGCGATAAAGAAACAAACTTTCACTCACCCGTCTGAAGTACCCTTTGCGTGGTAAATCCATTTTCCAAAGTAAGTAGCGGCAGCTTGTGAGAGCAACATAGCATTGCGTTGCATAGTCATGAAGCCACACAGACAAAGACACGCCCCTACTGCAAGCTCCGAAACTATTCGGTGTGAACATAAAAGTTTACGCTTTTAAATATACCAATACTGCTAACTTAAACATGGAGAGGCTTCTTTATGACATCAACTGCACGATTCTGCAAAAAAGTGAAAATCACAAATTTAAAAAAAAATACCTTTGTTCACGTTTTTCTCGAGACACGGGCGGCCGACTTGTGTCTTTGGAATCCAGGGCGGGTCACATATTCAGAAAAGATAGACTAGTTTGGCTTCAAACATCTGACAAAACATTATGTAGAAAATTCGTTTAATTGAAACATAAATTATGATAAAGTCTTGTCAACATTGATTATTTCTACAAAGGCGAGCAGATGGAAATGAGCTCTGGTACAAAGCATCTTCTCATGTTTATGATAATGCTCTTGTTCCCTGTCAAATAAACCAAATAAACAGCTTTTATTTTGGAGACTAACAAAGTTTTATGCTCATAATGGAAACACCTTTGATTTTTTTTCTGTCAAATTTGCCACTTTAAGGCAGATTTACAGTATTTTTACTCACAATTTGCATGTTTGAAAATCTCGATAATTTGCAACTTTTTTTTCTCAGAGATTAGTTTGTTTTAAAGGGATATTTCAGGATTTTGACATCGGGCCTCATTTCCTAGTTATCCAGAGTGTTGTTGATTTCTGGAGATATATATATATATATTTAAATTCATGCAGTTCTTATATTTGAAGAGTTTAGTGGCGCTAGGCTAGTCTTAGGCTAGTGCATATCTATGGTATCAGTTAGCCTGCATTAAAAACAGTCTGGCCCACTCCACAGTGCACCTGAGGTAAATCACTTATAAAACCAGACTAACCATATAAATGTCTGTGTCGATAGAATAATTTTTGAAATATAACTGACTTTGCATCACATGAATTACTGCATTTTGAGGGACTATTTTCTCGCAGATCACTCCGCCGCTGCGTTAGCTTAAAACCACAAAGCTGATGCTGCTCAAATATAAGTTATTTTAAATGCAAAATGGTTATAATTATTCTATTAACACAGACATTTATATGGTTAGTCTGGTGTTATAAGTGATTTGCCTCAGGTGCACTGTGGAGTGGGTCAGACTGTTTTTAATGCAGGCTAACTGATACCATAGAAATGCTTTAGCCTTGCCTAGCCTAGCGCCACTAGACTCTTCAATTATAAGAACTGCATGAATTTAAGAAAAAAATATCTCAAGACATCAACAACACTCTGGATAACTAGGAAATGAGGCCCAATGTCAAAAATCTTGAAATGTCCCTTTAACTCAAATCTTTTTGTTATTTCCCGTCACTAGATGGCTCTAATACGCCGTCATAGGAACACACCGACTGTCACATGAATGAATAAACACTTAAATATGTTTTCTGTGCTGTGTTCAGGGGGACCACGGCGGTCCATTGATGTGTAAATCGTCCGTGTCGTGGTACCAGACGGTGGTTCTGACCAACAGCAGCAGAAGCAGACTCGGCCGAGCCGCGGTCCTGACCTTCGAAAAAGTCAGTCGCCATCAGGACTTCCTGAAGTCCACCGTGGGCAGGCTCCTGTCTCCCGCAGCAGCAACCACATCCGCCCCCAACACCACCTCCACCTCCCACTCCACCACCACCTCCAGCGCTGCGCCCCCCGCTGGCTGCTCCCTGCTCTGCACCCTGCTGCTGCTCTCTCTGCTCAGTCTGCTGCTCTGGGGCTGAGCCTTCACACCATGTGACTCGCTTTATTTATGACTGCGTTCTCAAAGCCAGAGCAGACGGCTTTGACTGAAGAACCACTCTGACGTTTATTCTGTTTGAAGGAATTACAGCTAATCAAGATTATTCAAATGTTTTATATCAGGAGCTTTGGATGTTTTAAAGCGAGACGCTGCAGGTGAAAACTTTACATTATGATCAATGTTGAGATTTTAGCAAGTAACAAACTTCTTTTAAAGGAATAGGCCACCGTTTTTACATACTGAGATATATTCTTACCTGAGCTTAGACGAGTTCATTTGTACCTGTCTGGTCTTCACGTAAACACAGCACAGACGGCGTTAGCATTTAGCCTCTCTCTTCTCCTCTATAGCTCCAAACGAGGTGAAGATAGAAGCTACCAAACTCTTCCACGTTTTCCCTATTTAAATATGGTTACATAAAGTGTTACACTATAAAGTATAATTACACAAAATTAGTAATTTGACATCCGCGCAGTGATATCTTCACTTTACTGTGTGGATGCCGAAGTATTCCTGCTATTATTACGCTAAGCTAAGGTAAGAACATATCTCAGTATGTAAAAACGGTGGCCTATACCTTTAACTTTCCCTTTATGATGCTTATTTTATGACGTTTTGTCGCTTTCCCGCGCTCATCAATTCATAATTACTGACATGTTTGGTATCCACGTGTAGCAGGAAAGGCTGTGACCAAGATGACGCTGTAATCCAAATATGGTCATTTCCTTTGTGGGAGACAGCAGTGGCTAAAGACGGGACAAATATAATCCTCCTGATTATGACACTATTCCAATAAGCGATGCACAACCTATCTTTAATATAGATGAGATAACAGAGAGAGAAGTAGCCAACATTATTAGTTTACTGAACAGCTCCAAAGCTAAGGATGACTTTGATCTTGATGTCAGTTTTATAAAAGAGCATAAAGACACACTGATAACACCCATCACCCACATGGTAAATTTATCAATTAAGCACTCCGTGGTCCCAGACACATGGAAAGTGGGTGTGGTTAGTCCAATTTTCAAAACTGGGGACAAAACAGACAAGCATAACTATAGACCAATTAACATCTTACCCGTAGTCTCAAAAATTATAGAGAAATGGGTTGTGAAACTATTAACCGAACATCTTACTCAAATATATTTATTGAATTTTACAGTTAAAATCACATTGATCACTCACACTTTGATCACTCACACCCTTGTTGCATTCACACACGCATACATCCTATCAGCCACGCAGACATACATACTTGAGGAGAGAGGTGCAGTCAAGATTCCAGACTAAAGGTTTACAGTAATATACAAACATTATTTGAGAAGATACTTGGATATTATATATATCCATCCATCCTGCACTGGCTCAGGATCGGCTAACGATCCAGTCCACAGCAAGGTGGATGAACATTGCTTGGCATCAAGGGGTCCCCGGAAGTGATCGCTGGATCACTTCCTGAGGGCCCCTCAGCCGTTCACATTAAAAAAGACAGAGAAAAACAAAACAAAAAGAAAAAAATCATCATCTCCATAGCTATCAGGAAGTATCACGGTATTAGTATTGTATCACAAGATTATTTAAGACCATCTTACAAAGACAGATGCAATGTAAAAATAAGAAAATATAATTGAAAATTGAAAAAAAAAAGAAAAATAACTAAATAAAATAAATTATTATTATATGTAAAAAAAATGTTTAAAAAATGCCTACAGGTTATGATTCAATATATTTCAATAAAGGATTCCAAGTTATTTCCCATTTGTTCATATTTGTAGAGTTTATAAATCTTATTTTTTCAAGAGTCATTACGTTCACAAGTTCATTTAGCCAGTTCCTGAAGTTCGGTGCAGATGAGGTTTTCCACTCTTTGAGAATGAGTTTTTTAGCCAGAACAGTCCCAAGAAGCAACACAACCCTAATATGCTGTGAAAGATTTTGTGTTTCTGAAGACCACCCAAACAGAACCATATCCCTGTCAGGGACAAGGTTTCGCTGATATACCCAGAGTAAAAAAGAAGATGCTGGACCAAAATGGTTGAATAATAGGACATTCCCAAAACGAATGCGACAGTGATCCTTCAGCTGATTTACATTTATCACATAATGGAGATACGTCAGGATAAAATGTGTGTAAAGAAACTTGGAGTAATAGAAACGATGAATCACTTTAAACTGCATGAGCCTGTGTCTGCTGTTAATTGAGCAATTGTGAACTTGAGAGAGTGTCCGTTCCCATTGTTGTTTCGGTATTGTTGTTCTTAGTTCCTTTTCCCATGCTTTTTTAACACCGTCTGCTGATGTGATGGGTACAGTGAAACAACTGGCAAATTTAGCAATAAGCTTTTTGCTTGTGGGTGATAAGTTAAGTATTTCTAAGAGAGGATGCTTTTCATTTAACAACTGAGAACTTGATAAATTATCCTCAATAAATTTCCTGAGCTGCAAATACCGAAACCAACTGGATTGGGACAGATTAAATTTACTTAGCAATTGCTCAAATGACGCAAGACTGCCCTCTAGGTAAACATCTTTTATGCATTTAATCCCATTTAAGTGCCAATAAAGAAATGTTCTGTCTGTTATAGATGGAATAAATGCATGATTGTGGCATATTGGTGAATACATAGTTATATTGGGAATATTAAATAGTTTTTTAATTTGGGATATAATTTTTATTGAATTTCTCACCACTATACTGCGGCTTATTGATTTAATAGGAGAGACTGGTTTAGTAAAAAGTAAAGATAACAATGATGTGTAAGGTTTAATTAATGACTGCAGTTCCAATTTCAGCCACAAAGGAGCAGATTTAAGTGATTCATTGTTTGGGAACCCCATCTTCCAATAAGTCAACACTTTCAGATTTGATGCCCAGTAATAATTTTTGAACATTGGAAGTCCCAGTCCCCCCTCCTTTGTGCATCTGAATAAGTGCTTTTTGATATTCTGTGTTTTTATATCCCCACACAAAATCTAGAACTAAAGATTCGAGTTTTTGGAAAAAATCGGCAGGAATGAGAATTGGTAGGTTTTGAAAAAGATAAATAAATTTTGGCAGGGTGATCATTTTGATAGCATTCGCTCTACCTAACATGGAGAGGGGTAGGGTCTTCCAATACTCAATGCACCTTTTAAGTTTCTCAAAGGCTTCAGTAAAGTTCAATTTTAATAATGATTCATAATTCTTAGCTATTTTCAAACCGAGATAAGATATATAGTTTTCTGCGACTTTAATAGGGTTCTGACTGATTTTAACATTTTCTCCCAAAAACATAAGCTCGCTTTTGGACCAGTTTATTTTATAACCAGATATTCTGCCGAAAGAGTCTACATGTTTTAAAAGAAGTGGTAATGCAATTTCTGGATCAGTAAGTGTAACAAGTACATCATCTGCATAAAGTGAGATGAGACTCTCTGACGCGCCCACTGGAAATCCTTTAATATTGGGGTTCATTCTTAAACCAATAGCCAGTGGTTCTAGGGCCAAATTAAAAAGTAAGGGAGAAAGGCAGTCGCCTTGTCTCACTCCACGATGCAATTGAAAACTGTCCGATACCATATTGTTGGTTAGGACATATGATTTTGGTGCAGAATAAATTATTTTCACCCATTTTATGAAATTTTCTCCAAACCCAAATAGTTTGAGAACATGAAATAGGTAAGCCCACTCAATTGAATCAAAAGCCTTGTGAGCATCCAGAGTCAAGACGGCTGCCTTTTTATTCTCTATGCAGTCTGAGTACAATAAATTCAATAACCTCCGCACATTACCGAATGAAGGCCTGCTTGGAATGAAACCAACCTGGTCCGGATGGATAATTTCTGTTATGTGGTTGCTTAGTCTTGTTGCAAGAACCTTAGTTAGAACTTTATGGTCTAGATTGAGCAAGGAGATCGGCCTATAATTGGCTGGATCAAGTGGGTTTTCCCCTTTTCGGTATTACACAAATATGGGCTTCATACAAGGAACTTGGGAGTTTGTTGTTTGAGAAAGAGTCATTTAACATTCTAAGTAGTATAGGAGACAGTATTTCACTAAAAGCTTGATAGAACTCCGCTCCAAATCCATCCGGACCAGGACTCTTGTTCACGGGGAAAGATCTCAATGCCCTTACAAGTTCTTCAATGGTAATAATATTGTCTAAAGAATTCTGCTGATTTGGACTCAATTGAGGTAGAGTTACTGTAGTAAAAAAATCACTTAAGTCATTATCCAATGTAGCTGAATTAGATTTATAAAGTTCTGCATAAAAGTCTTTGAAGACATTATTAATATCCTGTAAATCTGTACATATTTCCCCTGTTTTTGAGCATATTTTGTGAATAGCAGCTTTGGCTTGATCTCCTTTAAGCTGTCTAGACAGAAGTTTTTGGGGTTTATCCGATATTTCAAAGTGTTTTTGTTTATTTTGTAATAAAGTTTGGATACCTCCTCGTGAAGAAGAGAGTTATATTCGTTTTTCAATTTCAGTAACTTATTGTAGTCAGACTGCAAGAGGGAATTGATATGAATTACTTCCATCCGTTTTATTTCTTTTTCTAATTCTTTCTGCCTTTTCCTTGTTTCTTTTCGTTTTGAGCTTTCAAATGAAATGATATATCCTCTCACAGTAGCCTTAAGGGCTTCCCACAGAGTAGAGTCTGAGACCTCTCCGTTATCATTCACCTCCAGAAAATCTTGGATAATCTTATTCATATACATTTTAAAATCTTGATATAATAATAATTGTGGATTGAATCTCCATTTTTGTTTAATTTTAGGAAGATCAGTTTGGATCTGCAGACTCACAGGGCTGTGATCTGAAATGGCTCTACTGTGATACTCAGGGTTACTGATATTGGAGAGGGCAGAGGCTTCCACTAAAAAGTAATCAATTCTAGTATAAGAGTTGTGTACAGCGGAGTAAAATGAATACTCCCTTTTATCAGGATACTTTGTTCTCCATATGTCTATGATATTTCTTGATCTCATAAGATTATTGATTGTTTTAGTTGAATTAGCAATTACATGAGATTTGGATGACCATCTATCTAAAGTGGGATCTAGAAGGCAGTTAAAATCACCACCAATGTAGATATGAGAGGATCTATCATCAGGAAGTAAACCGAAAACTCTATGATAAAAATTGGGATCATCGGTGTTTGGTCCATAGATATTCAGAAATGTTACTGGGTAAGTTGTAATATGACCATTTAATAAAACAAATCTCCCATTAGGATCAATTATTTTTGATGCAAGTATAAAAGGCACATTTTTATGAAATAAGATGGCTACGCCCCTAGCTTGTGTAGTAAAGGGTGCATGATAAACCTGTGATATCCAGCTAGCTTTGAGTTTGTGTTGACTGTCTTTACAGAGATGTGTTTCTTGTAAGAATAGAACGTCTGCTTTTAATGAATTTAAATATGAAAAAACCTTCCCTGCTTTGATATTTTAGCTAACCCCCTGACATTCCATGAAACTAGTGTGACTTTTTTCTTACAGGTTGACATTATAGTGATTTAGGATATTTTATCTTTACATGAAAAACCTTAGTAATTGGTAAGTTGAAATATGATTGTGCACCTCTCTCCTCCACATTCAAACCCAGATTCACACACACACAACATTCACACCCCACTGTTCCCCCTCCCTCCGTCCCCATCGTGTATAAGCCAATTTTTTGGAATGAGATCTCCATTGTGATGTTGTCCATAAGACGTTGTGTTGATCGAAGTTCATCCTGATTCCCCAGTCCCAAAGCCCCCACCCCCATAGTCAGGCGCAGGGCGCATGCTAGTAGTTGCGTTCACTGCCCCAAGCAGTAGCTCGGCAGCGAAGTGTTTTTTAAATCTCCTGCATCCTCCGGTGAAATAAACCTGGGTGAAAAGTGACATTCTGCTTTATGCTCCTCCTTATAACCTTGTCTGGCAGACCTAACATTAGTGATGGTTAGCCACTTAGATCTTTCATAATGAAAGTCTTGGTGTCTGTAGGAGAGGTAAAGACCTTTACCTGGTCGTTGTACTCCACATGCAGGCGAGCTGGAAACCGCAGTGTAAACTTGATTTCCTTCTCCCGCAATATATTCATTACCTCTCGAAAGGCACGTCTTTGCGCTGTCACCTCGGCAGTGTAGTCTGGAAACACGAACACGCGCAGGCCGTTGTAGATTAGCTCCTGGTCTCGGCTCAGTCGAAGAAGTAGCTCCTTGTCCTGGTAGAAGTGTATCCTTGCGATGATGCTCCTGGGGCGCTTACCGTCACCGTTGCGGGCGAGTGGAACACGGTGCGCCCGGTCCACCACCACTGGCTTGGAAAAGTTATTCGCTCCAAACAACTTCGGTATCAAGTCCGTAACGAAATCCGTAGGTCTTCCCTTTTCTTCTTGCTCTGGTATCCCGACTATTTTTATGTTATTACGTCTTGAGCGCCCTTCCAGGTCGTCTATTTTAGCTGCAAGTTTCTCGTTGATCTTCTGTGTTTCAGTCAATTTTTGCTCGAGCGCTTCAATACGGCGCTCGTGGTCAGAACCTTGCAGTTCCATGTCCTCCAATTTGTTGGTCAATTCCGCCTGCTTAGTTGTGAGAGATTCAAGCTTCTCCTCAAGCATATCAAAGCGTTTGTTCATAGACTCAAGTATCTTATCCAGCAACTTCTCCATAGTTGCCGAGGCCATCTCAGCGCCAGCCTCGAGCTCGTTTGTGGCAGCAGGTGACTCTGATTGCTTCCCTCTTCGTGTCTTGGTCATAGTCGTTGTTATCTATGTTTTAACAGAGTGTAACTCACCCAGAGTGATAGTCTGGTATATTTGACCAAGCTTTGTCAATTTGGATTTAAAACAAAAGCAGAATTTGAGTTAAATCTTGCCGTTTTCACCGGAGTTACTGCAGAGGCAAACTACTGCGTGTGCATCTTAACCACGCCCTCCCAGTGTGACTCCGAACATCTTAATAGGAATCATAATCCTCTACATCCAATGCAGTTTGGATTTCGCACCCATCACTCAACAGAGGGCGCTATAAGTGTGTTTTTAGAAAAAACAAAAAGCTTTTTAGATAAGAACAGTTGTGTAGGTGCCGTATTCCTGGACTTAAAGAAGGCATTTGACACCGTTGATCACAAAATCTTGCTAACCAAATTATCTCATTTTAATTTTTCAGAGAAAGCCATAAACTGGATTAAATCATATCTTACTAATAGAATGCAGTGTGTTGTGGTCAACGGTGTCAAATCGCCCTATCGAGAGTGCACAGTGGGAGTACCACAGGGCTCCATTCTAGGACCGGTTCTCTTTTCTCTATATATAAATGATCTTCCAGAAGCATGCAGAAACACCCAGATACAAATGTATGCAGACGATGCTGTAATATACACTCCAGCAAAAAATATACAGGAAGCTGGTCGTATTCTTACTTCAAGTCCAAAAAGTCCAAAATTGGCTCTCAAAATCGTGTCTCCTTTTAAACACTAAAAAGACTGTATGTATGATGTTTTCCAAACAAAACAGAAAAACTACTAATTCACATGTATTTCTCAGAGATGTGGAGCTTGAACTGGTACAAGAGTTTAAATACCTTGGAGTAGTTCTTGACTCTACTCTCACGTTCAAAAGTCACGTCACAAAAATTTGTAAAACTATTAAATTCAGTCTTCATAACTTCAGATATATTCGCTCATCAATGACACTTCAGGCAGCTAGGATGTTTCTGCTGCTATGGTTTTCTCGCACATTGAATATTGTTTTACAACTGGTCTCTTACAAATGAAACCACTTTTAGACAAATAGAATCCTTATATAAAAAAGCTTTAAAAGTTTTTGCTAGAAAACCTGTTTCGTAACCACTGCCATCGTAACCATTCTTGAGACGTACAACCTTCTAAACTTCGAACATTTTAAATACTTTAAATTTGCTTGTATGGTCTACAAAATACTCAATGGACTTGCACCACCGCCATTAAGGGAATTTGTAAAATTTAAATCCTCTTCTGGCAGAGCCACTCGGTCTATGGTTAGAGGAGACTGTGAAGTGCCCTTCAGACATACCACCTTTGGCCAGACTGTTCTTTCAGTCAGGGGCTGTAACATCTGGAACAGCATCCCTCTCACTATAAGAGAATGCCCCACGTTAAACACATTTAGGACTCAATTAAAAATTGGTTGAAATCCAATCAACGATGTGCTCATTAGACCCTATACAGACCTCCTGGTGCAGGACTGAGCCAAGTGTCAGGATCCTCTGCACAGATGTTCCTTTGTAAATAATAATTGTACATATTTATCCTTATGTTTGTTTGAACTGTATGACCTATTGTGCAAGTCACAGAACGAACATTCAGATGTTATTAATGTATGAATTGTATCAACATTTGTTATGTAAGTATGTAGCCTCAACTTTTAAATTGTTTTATGTTTTATAATTGTTGTTGGCATTATACACCTTGCTCAGGGACCACAGTTGAAAACTAGCTTTGCAGCTAATACTGACACATTTACAGAAATGTTCATTAATGTGAACTGTCCCTGTGAAATAAACTAATAAATAAATAAAAATAAATATACACACGTGACTAAACTTTAGGGCCGTTTTCATTCCACTCTTTAACAGCAGCTGCACTTTAGTCGCTCCATAAGACTCCACACTTTACAGACTTAACAATAGGTAAATGTTTTAATATCCAATTACTAACCTGATATAATGAGAGTGGAAACACAAAAAACAGGATCAAATGTCAATATTTCTTACAAGCTAAATCAAATAAAAACAAATCTTTGTAACTAATATATCAACAAAATACAACACAATCCTATTAATGCAACAAAAATGCAACAAAAGAGCAGCAAAAAGTGACAAAAATCCATCCATCCATTTTCTTCCAAATGACGATAACATGGCAACAACATAAGATCAGGTTTAGAGGTCTTAGCTTTCAAATGAGGCTTCTCGCCCTTTTGCCCATTTAAGGACCAGGCTGTGTAGGAGGAGTCTGAGCGGCCATTAAGGTTCACACAGGACTCGGGACCTTTTCTATGAATAGTTATTAATCTATCTCTAATTATTATATCTATGGGAGTTACCCTGGCCTATAGGCTGTAGCCTTTTAGATTTAGGTAAAGCTGAACTTGCAGAAATTGCACTCGGTTAAGGCTAAGAGGTTAAACCTGGCTCTGTCCAGTTTATGGATTTTGTCGCTGAAAATATCAGCAATTTTTGGCCTTTGTTATGCCTCATTTTAATGTGGAGGTGTGGACTAAATAGTAGATTTTAATATGAATTCATAGTTTACATCGGAACATCAGCAGGTGGCGCCAACAAAGCCCTTCAAAACAAGAATGACAGAAAACATTTCCCTCATATCTATGTCAGTGATCTACAGCAGACGTTTCAAATGGATATCTCTACATAGACGCACGAGTAATGTATTTATTGAATATTTACAAGTAAATGAAAGCCGTTCTGGGATTCGTTAGGTTAAGCTCCCGGCTCACGTACCTGTAAGAAACAGAAGAAATTAATAAAGGGAGGGAGGGGCCGGAAGCCCCGAACGAGAGGATGAGGTCAGTAATTCGTGGGCTTAAATAGGCTGCCGGCCGGAAGGGCGTGGGTGAGGGATGGTCCTGCTCTCGAACCTCAGATAACTACTTTATCTCTACATTTAATTATTTTACCCCCTTATTCACCGGCAGAGTCTCGCCTTTAACTCACACATGTCCCTGAGTGAACTGAAGGTATTTGTTTGCACTGATGCAGTACATGTGCACTATGTGTGTAATAAGTGTAATTCTAATGTGTTCTCTCAAAGGGAAGGCCACTTTATAACTTCTTTAAATGAAACACGCAAAGAAATGTATTTGTCAAACTGTTCCACAAACTACTCAAGGGCTGCACAACCTTTCATTAAGCAACGCAGCATCATCGAGGTCTTCCATCTGACTGAGGTTTGAAACACAGGTTCCATTTCAGTCAATGGTTTAGCTTCATTTAGTTCCATTTTCATATTGTTTGGGACTTTTGTTTATGTTGAATTGAGTTCACTGGGTTGAAATGGTTTAGTAAAATATCAGTAAGAAATAAGAAACAAATAAGATTCACATAAAACTGATCAAAGCTTGTTCTTAACCTCTTAACCCCGCCTTAACCAAGTGCATTTTCTCCAGTTCAGCTTTACCCAAATCTAAAAGCTTACAGCCCATAGGCCAGTGTACCACAGAACTCATGTAAACTGATCTTTTTCCTTGCTTTTGTCACTTTGTTGACACTTTTCTGTTTCTCTTTTGTCACATTTATTCTTTTTGTCCCTTTTTTGTTGCGTTTTCATCCTCGTTTTCATCTCATTTCTGTTACATTTTCGCTTTTTTTTTGTCACTTTACTGTTGCTATAGGTTTTTCAAGAAGCTTTTAGATTTGGGTAAAGCCAAACTGTAGAAATGTGCTTTATGTTTCCTGTCTCATTTAGTTTCTGAGTCAAACGCTAAGAGCTGAAAACATGACATTTTCTGTTAGAATAAGCTCAGCCTAAAGACTGCCCATGTAAAACTTAAACACAGGTCTATGGTCATGCTGCGTTCAAGGTTCCAGGAAACTGTAAGTGCTACATTTCTGACCTCCGACAAGGGAAAACCTTTGGAGCCACTCGAAGATCTTTGAGTCAAACTGGTTTATACTGAGATGTTGGGTTAAAAAAAACAGAGAATTAAAGGAAAACATTACAAAAATGTATTAGTTTATTCAAATCAGAAAAATCAAACATTGATCAACATGAAAAAGTGCTGCTCGTGAACTTTTTTTTTAAAGTGAATCAAGTTTCTTCATCATTGCAAATACGACAAGCCGGCCTTTTCACAGAACAACTGTCTGTCAGTGTTTTACACCACAGACACTGGGATTTGTTTATTAAGCTCGTGAGGTATTACGGACAAAAACGTCGACTTCCTTTGGTATCCCAGCATGCATTTCAGCGGCGTTGTGTTCAAGAGGAGCCGAGCCTTCAGCGCCTGAGCCCGCCTGGCTCCTCTTAAACACACCTATTGTTCCCAAAGGCCTGAAGCTTTAGTCTGTTTTAAAAACGTCATCAGCTTCACATTTAGGGGAAACACAAGCGTCAGTCACAGGATTGATCTGAATATAAAAACTACAGAACAACTATTTAGGTCAGAGCGACATTCAGGGGCTGCACGGAGTCAGGACAAAGCGCCAAAGTCGATCTGTCTTAAAAGTTTCAAGAATATTACTGATATTTTACTAAACCATTTCAACCCAGTGCACTCAATTCAATATAAACAAAAGTCCCAAACAATATGAAAATGGAACTAAATGAAGCTAAACCATCGACTGAAATGGAACCGTGTTTCAAACCTCAGTCAGATGGAAGACCTCGATGATGCTGCGTTGCTTAATGACAGGTTGTGCAGCCCTTGAGTAGTTTGTGGAACAGTTTGACAAATACATTTCTTTGCGTGTTTCATTTAAAGAAGTTATAAAGTGGCCTTCCCTTTGAGAGAACACATTAGAATTACACTTATTACACACATAGTGCACATGTACTGCATCAGTGCAAACAAATACCTTCAGTTCACTCAGGGACATGTGTGAGTTAAAGTCGAGACGCTGCCGGTGAATAAGGGGGTCAAATAATTAAATGTAGAGATATCCATTTGAAACGTCTGCTGTAGATCACTGACATAGATATGAGGGGAAATGTTTTCTGTCATTCTTGTTTTGAAGGGCTTTGTTGGCGCCACCTGCTGATGTTCCGATGTAAACTATGAATTCAAATTAAAATCTACTATTTAGTCCACACCTCCACATTAAAATGAGGCATAACAAAATCCATAAACTGGACAGAGCCAGGTTTAACCTCTTAGCCTTAACCGAGTGCATTATCTCCAGTTCAGCTTTACCTAAATCTAAAAGGCTACAGCCTATAGGCCCGGGTAACGCCCATAGATATAATAATTAGAGATAGATTAATAACTATTCATAGAAAAGGTCCCGAGTCCTGTGTGAACCTTAATGGCTGCTCAGACTCCTCCTACACAGCCTGTTCCTTTAAAGGGCAAATAGGCGGGAAGCCTAATTTGAAAGCTAAGACCTTCAAAACTGATCTTATGTTGTTGCCATGTTATCATCATTTTTTCAAGCTTTTAGCCGAACTGGAGAAATGCGCTCTGTTAAAGCGGTGGTTGAGAGGTTAATGGGATTTTGTTGTATTTTGTTGATATATTAGTTACAAAGATTTGTTTTTATTTGATTTAGCTAGTAAGAAATATTGACATTTGATCCTGTTCTTTGCGGTTCCTCTCAGTATATCAGGTTATAATTGGATATTAAAAAACCTACCTATTGTTAAGTCTGTAAAGTGTGGAGTCTTATGGAGCGACTAAAGTGCAGCTGCTGTTAAAGAGTGGAATGAAAACGGCCCTAAAGTTTAGTCACGTGTGTATATTTGTCCCGTCTTTAGTCACTGCTGTCTCCCACAAAGGAAATGACCATATTTGGATTACAGCGTCATCTCGGTCACAGCCTTTCCTACTACACGTGGATACCAAACTTGTCAGTAATTATGAATGAATGAGCGCGGGAAAGCAACAAACCGTCATAAAATAAGCATCATAAAGGGAAAGTTAAAGGAATAGGCCACAGTTTTTACATACTGAGATATGTTTTTACCTTAGCTTAGCGTAATAATACCAGGAATACTTCGGCATCCACACAGTAAAGTGAAGATATCTCTGCGCGGATGTTGAACTATTCCTGTTATTATTACGCCTTACAATATAGTTCCCCTTTTTATCCGCTTAGAAAATCCACATTGTTTAATTTTGTGTAATTATACTTTATAGTGTAACACTTCACGTAACAATATTAAATAGGGAAAACGTGGAAGAGTTTGGTAGCTTCTATCTTCACCTCGTTTGGAGCTATAGAGGAGAAGAGAGAGGCTAAATGCTAACGCCGTCTGTGCTGTGTTTACGTGAAGACCAGACAGGTACAAATGAACTCGTCTAAGCTCAGGTAAGAATATATCTCAGTATGTAAAAACGGTGGCCTATTCCTTTAAAAGAAGTTTGTTACTTGCTAAAAATCTCAACATTGATCATAATGTTAAGTTTTCACCTGCAGCGTCTCGCTTTAGAACATCCAAAGCTCCTGATATAAAACATTTGAATAATCTTGATTAGCTGTAATTCCTTCAAACAGAATAAACGTCAGAGTGGTTCTTCAGTCAAAGCCGTCTGCTCTGGCTTTGAGAACGCAGTCATAAATAAAGCGAGTCACATGGTGTGAAGGCTCAGCCCCAGAGCAGCAGACTGAGCAGAGAGAGCAGCAGCAGGGTGCAGAGCAGGGAGCAGCCAGCGGGGGGCGCAGCGCTGGTGGTGGAGTTGGAGGTGGTGTTGGGGGCGGATGTGGTCGCTGCTGTGGGAGACGGGAGCCTGCCCACGGTGGACTTCAGGAAGCCCTGATGGCGACTGACTTTTTCGAAGGTCAGGACCGCGGCTCGGCTGCTTCTGCTGCTGTTGGTCAGAACCACCGTCTGGTACCACGACCCGGACGATTTACACATCAGTGGACCACCGTGGTCCCCCTGAACACAGCACAGAAAACATATTTAAGTGTTTATTCAGTCATGTGACAGTCGGTGTGTTCCTATGACGGCGTATTAGAGCCATCTAGTGACGGAGAATAACAAAAAGATTTGAGTTAAAGGGATATTTCAGGATTTTTGACATTGGGCCTCATTTCCTGGTTATCCAGAGTGTTGTTGATGTCTGGAGATATTTTTTTCTTAAATTGCAGTTCTTATATTTGAGTCTAGTGGCGCTAGGCTAGGGCAAGGCTAAAGCATATCTATGGTATCAGTTAGCCTGCATTAAAAACAGTCTGACCCACTCCACAGTGCACCTGAGGTAAATCACTTATAACACCAGACTAACCATATAAATGTCTGTGTTAATAGAATCATTTTTGAAATATAACTGACCTTGTATCACATGAATTACCGCATTTTGAGGGACTATTTTCTCGCAGATCACTCCGCCGCTGCGTTAGCTTACAGCCACGAAGCTGATGCTGCTCAAATATAAGTTATTTTAAATGCAAAATGGTTAAAATTATTCTATCAACACAGACATTTATATGGTTAGTCTGGTGTTATAAGTGATTTACC
Organism: Neogobius melanostomus; assembly: GCA_007210695.1. Lineage (NCBI taxonomy): Eukaryota > Metazoa > Chordata > Actinopteri > Gobiiformes > Gobiidae > Neogobius > Neogobius melanostomus. The sequence goes on from VHKM01000480.1 coordinate 1,955,979, forward strand.
TCAGGTGCACTGTGGAGTGGGTCAGACTGTTTTTAATGCAGGCAAACTGATACCATAGACATGCACTAGCCTAAGACTACCCTGGCGCCACTAAACTCTTCAAATATAAGAACTGCATGAATTTAAGAAAAACTAGGAAATGAGGCCCGATGTCAAAAATCCTGAAATATCCCTTTAAAACAAACTTTTCAAACATGCAAATTGTGAGTAAAAATACTGTAAATCTGCCTTAAAGTGGCAAATTTGCCAGAAAAAAAAAAAAAAGATGTTTCCGTTATGAACATAAAACTTTGTTAGTCTCCAAAATAAAAGCCGTTTATTTGGTTTATTTGACAGGGAACAAGAGCATTATCATAAACATGAGAAGATGCTTTGTACCAGAGCTCATTTCCATCTGCTCACCTTTGTAGAAATAATCAATGTTGACAGACTTTATCATAATTTATGTTTCAATTAAACAAATTTGCTGCATAATGTTTTGTCAGATGTTTGAAGCCAAACTAGTCTATCTTTTCTGAATATGTGACCCGCCCTGGATTCCAAAGACAAAAGTCGGCCGCCCGTGTCTCAAGAAAAACGTGAACAAAGGTATTTTTTTTGAAAATTTGTGATTTTCACTTTTTTGCAGAATCGTGCAGTTGATGTCATAAAGAAGCCTCTCCATGTTTAAGTTAGCAGTATTGGTATATTTAAAAGCATAAACTTTTATGTTCAAACCGAATAGTTTCGGAGCTTGCAGTAGGGCGTGTCTTTGTCTGTGTGGCTTCATGACTATGCAACGCAATGCTATGTTGCTCTCAGAAGCTGCCGCTACTTACTTTGGAAAATGGATTTACCACGCAAAGGGTACTTCAGACGGGTGAGTGAAAGTTTGTTTCTTTATCGCTGGTGGCTGCTGTGTTAATGGTTGTTTGATGAGGCTATCGTTGTGCTGTTGTTAGCTAACATGGTGTTAGCATGGGAGACAGTCATGTAGTCACGAGGAATTAACCTGCTATTTACACAAAATCAAGATCTCTACAAACTTAAACTACTCCATAAATGTAGTCAGCGCATCCCTAGCTTTCAGCCACTTCTTATTTGAGAGAGATCCGCTTCATATTTTCGGTTTTATGGCCAGATAAAGTTGATGGATTGTGCCGTGACATGTAAACAATCTGGGACCACTCGCGGCGATACATCGCGATGTCGGCCTTTTCCTCTCGTGTATGAGAATGTATGTGCATTACTAAAACAGTACAGGAGTCTTTTCTAAAGTTATAACTTCAGTTATGTCCGGAGTCTGTAACTCTCTCTCAGCCTGAGGCTGGAGCTGACACAGGGAGGGACTGGGGAGAAGCTTAGGAAGAAGCGTGCAGAATTTTGACAGTAAATAAACAACCCTAAACATAAAGATTTTATTTCGAATTTTTTACTGAAAGTTCACACACAAGTAACAGACAACTGTGAAGTGAAAGCAAAATGATACATGATTCTGTTATTTTTCAAAAAATAGAAAAGTGAAAAGTGGGGCGTGCATAAGTATTCATACAGCATGACTTAATACTTTGAGATGTAAATGAGCCCTATTGTCCCTCCCAACAGCAGAGAGAGGTGACAATGGCCCAAATCTTTCCAGAGCTTTTTCAGCCCTTTGGGCTTTTGGGAATTGTTAATTGTTAACTTCAAATCACTGCTACGCTCCAAATATGATCAGATTTTCATGAGTTACACACGTTGGAAAGCTTGGAGACTACACTTTAACAATCTGTGAAAATCTCAAAATGCCCAAAATCGACTTGTGTCTTTGATTCTAGTGACTGGTCACATATGTCCTCACACTTGGTCACGGAGGATCCAGGTAATGCGCCTATTAGCTGGATTTATGCGGGTAAAGACAGGCTTATATCGATTTTCTGTGCTGGAGCCGCTCCATTAGGAGTTTCAGCTCAAGATCTCTAAGCAAAGTAAACAATCCAGCTGCTTTTGTTTTGGAGGCAAACAAAGTTCTATGCACATAATGGAAACATCTTTTTTGTGTTTGCAAGTTTTCAAGTCTTTTTCTCAGACATTTGCGACGTTTTCTAATGAATTTGCAGTTTTTTTCCAGTAAATGTGTATGTTTCAAAATCTCGTAAATTTGAGACGTTTTTTTCCCCATAGATTTGCATCGAAAATCTTTTTCCCTCTGTCACTAGTTGGCCCTAATACGCCGTGGGTGTGTCCCAGTCTGAGCGTTACCTGCTCCAGGGTGAAGACGCCGGTGCAGAAGGAGTCAGACGAGGAGCCGGTCCCACAGCTCTGGACTGTGGTCTTAACTTGCTCCAGATCTCCTGGACACACATTACATCACATTTACAAATAAACTAGGGCTGGGAGAATGATCACGTAGACACTGTGATAAAATGATTACGTTAAAATGAATTCACTGAAGCAAGGAGCTTCCCTTCTGTGTAGTTGATTGTCAAAGGCACTGACCTGTCGCCCCCTGCTGGCCCCAGCCGGCGCTGTAGCAGCTGGTTCCGTCGGAGAAGCTCAGCCCGGTGTCCACGCAGATGGGCTGGACGTGGTCTGACAGAGTGAGGCTGGAGGCCAGGTGCAGCACGGCCACGTTGGAGCCGCTGGTGTTGCTCACGGTGATGTTGGTCACGCTCACACGGGTGACGTTGGCGCTGAGCTTCACCTGCCCCACCACCACGCTCCACTCTGATGCGTTCATGGGTCTGCGGGACACGGGACAATGAGCTCAAACTCCGGCTGTAATACTATGTTCACAGAGGGAAATTCAGGCGCCATGTTTGCGTTTATTTCAACGGATTAGTACTTTATACTTTGAATACTTCCGTTTTTTTCTACAGTAAATACTAGTAATAATTTGACTGAGCAGCCTTTACTTTTATTGGAGTAATATTTGTTCAGACCAGGGTTTCCGTTTGACGCCATAGTCGTATTTTGGCCGGTTTGAAAGCAAATGTCCGGTAAATATAATTTGCATCATCCAAAATGGCCGACAAGAAAAATATGGAGAGAAAAAGAAACATAGGCTGAATACAATATTTCGCCTTAGTCAGTGACTGACATAACAAAGTGTTTTTGAAACAGGCCTAAATATTTAAAAAGGTTGAATATTTCTGTCAAAAAAAGTTTTGATTTACGACCTTAGCCATTTTACAAAGCGCAGTTGGAGCGCCATCATCGCGCTGGAAATGTAAAGCTTTTTCTTTGTGTCACATTTTCCAAGAGAACGACGGCCTGCAGGTACATTTACTTTATAAGAGTGTGTTAAGAACTCAAGCGCATGTGTTCAGTCAGACTAAAGCGCTGCCTCACCGCCGGGTTTAGAGTCGCCCTGTGTTCAGGGCCGCTCTGAGTGAGGCAGGGCTGGGTCCATGGTGAATCGCTCTAGACTAATTTTTGATGACAGAATGAATCGCTTATTTTGCACCTGAAGTCACGTTACAGGTGTGGAACGGCTAAACACGGCTACAGCCCAACCTGTGCTGTGCAGCTGAGCTGGATAAGGACCGCGATAAGGTTCACCTCCTGTCTGAGTTACTGCAGATGAGTGGAACATCTGTGTGACACCGGCTGCTCTCCATCGCCTCCACAACTTTATGTTTGGATTTGAAATAGCCGTGTTTTGGATCCACTAAAGCACTCGTGTAGCGCTCTGTCTATGAATAAATGTAGGTACATTTTCAATAATATGACTCCATATTTATTAGCCTTCATTTCCTAATGACCGCTCATTTTTGTTCATGGCCGAACTTTTTGGACCCAGCCAGTGTTCGGCACAAAACAACAGTCTAGCGGAATCTCTTTACTTTTACTTAAAGGGGCGAGACGGAGTTTAAAAATGTTACAATGATGTATTTTCCTCCCTCTACATGTTCCAGCCATGTCCTGATGTGTAGAATGAGCTCAGACCTGTTCACCACAACTGCCTCTAAAATCCTGCACTGTCACTCAAAAGTTGTTCATTCGGGTCTGAAGTGCCGTCATGCACACGCTTAATATAGAGACTGCAGTTACTCGTAAGACCTGAGGTGGCAGTAGTGAGTATAAAAATGACCAACTTGCATCTAGTCCCTTTAACGCTGTGTGGACGGTGCGCTGTTGTTTTCCCCATAACTGCAAAAGTAAACGCGCCCTCAATTTTTTTTTTACTGTGTCGGAAAGCAAACCCCTTGTGCTGTTTCTCAGTGTTGTTGCCATTACGTTAGGGGGGTTCATTCACGTGACACATGCCGTCCAATCACAGACAAGAAATCAGACGGATATGCGCTGTGAGACTAGCGTACTGGGCAGCTTGGGTGAGATTTCGAGCGAGAGTTTTGTTCTCAGCGAGTGTTTTTGGAGTATTTGGAGTATTGGAGCGAGTAGGAGAGACTTGGAGCGATGTCGAGGAGGTCCTGTCGTGTGCCCATCCCCCCCCCGGATGTTTATCGAAGAGGGAGAGACTGCAGTGAACGTCGGAGCGGAACAGGAGCAAGAGGCGCCGGTCTGTCGCGGTCATGTGGAAAAACTAACATGTATGGTGGTAGGATGAGTTAGCATGTATGTTATCTGTGTAAAACGATCATAGAGGCGCGTGAAGCCACTTTTCTCTGTTTGTAACCGGGACGCGCGTAAAGTTTGGCATTAAGTAATAATGTTATGTTATTGAAACTTTAAATATATAAAGAAGTGGTACTTCTGTAAATAATTGCCAATCCACACATTGATATCACTTTTTTGGCCCTTCAAGACAAGTTACAAGGAAAATATTCTAGGCGAATTAATATTGCAGTCAGACACAGCAGGGTTAAGAAATAAAAACCCAGTTCTTAGACACTGACCTGGAGAAGCAGCTGGCGTCAGTGAGCACCGCGTTCTCCGTGATCAGACTCCCTCCACACATGTGAGTGTGGTTCTTCTGGACACTGGCCACCCAGGGCCACTGCCCGCGCTCACCGACGTCCCATTGGAGGACAGGCTGTTCAGCGGCGCCTGGCCACACACGACAGCTGCGGGACAGAGTCAGAAGTCAGCGAGGGAGGCGGACAAATAACCTTTGGAAGACATCTCTATGTATATCATGTGAATACTGTATCTTCCCAAAGACAACGTGGGGATTGAACGAGGAGCCGTGCGTTACAGAGTCTAGAACAACACAAGGGGCAGCCGAGTCTGGAAAGGCTCCGGGTTAAATCGTTCAGGAAGAGGACAGACTTTTGGGGGAATATTTGCTGCTGATTGGATCAAGTGAGCATCGTATCAGCCAATCACACATCACATCACTTAATTGAATATGTAGTTTTCAAAATGTTTCTCGCGTTTGTAAATCTGTACCTCGTGTTTTTCCCGTCATGTCAATTATTGATAAAAGCTCTTCTTGGCGATGTAAACCCCGCCTTTACAGGAAAGACTAAGGTATTATAGCCAACTGTTGGGGATTGGACTCTTTCAAGATGTATTTACATGAGTTTGTAAAATCACAAATGAATTCATCTGGCAGCACAAGGTTAGAGACGATACTGAAGCATCGTCCTTTCTGCCTTTGACATCCTTAAAGGAACAGGTCACAGTTTTTACAAACTGAGATCTGTTCTTACCCGAGCTTAGATGAGTTGATGCGTACCTGTCTAGTCTTTGTGCGTGTGCTCAGTTACGCAAAACGACTAAAGATGTTGTTTCTCCTAATGTATTCCTATACATGCGTTTCCAATGACATCACGCATAGTTCCGGCCGCCATTTTGAAGTAGAATTATGCAGCACTACCACATCTAACAATATCTCTACTCTGGATGAAAATAAAAGACAACTGATTGACAGTGGCATTTTTATGTACACGTAATCATTGCTCATGATGATAACAGTTAAAACATGGACCCAGAGACGCACGTTTATTTGAAGAAACCAGCAAATGTGGCACAGACGTAGCAGCTCTGTCTGTCGAGCTACAGCAGGATTTACTAAAGATCTGCTTCACTCCTCAGACTAAATTAACTCATCAAAGAGGAAACAGAAAACCTTTCTCTGTGATTTTTACTGTTTGTCATGTCAACAGAGTCTCAGTGAGTCAGTGTTTAAGCTGCTCAAGACGTTAGCATGCTACCGGTTAGCAACTGTCAACCATTGACAGTGGCTACACGATAAACACACGTGTGGCTCACATCTATGAACACTGAGGAAATACTACAGGAACAGCTCAGCTCTGACCTCTGTCACATGTTGTATCCAAGGCTCGATGTTTGGGGTTCAGGGCTTTCTCTTGGAGAGGTCAGAGCTAAATGCTAACCGTTAGCATGCTAACTTCTTGAGCAGCTTAAACACTGACTCACTGGTTTCTTCACACAAACGTGAGCGCACGTTCTGGGGCCGTATTTTTTACTCTATCTTCTTGAGCAATGATTACAAGTACATACAAATGCCACTGTCAATCAGTTGTCTTTTATTTAGCCTATATCCTGAGTAGAGATATTGTAGTAGTGCATAATTGTACTTAGGTATTCAAAATGGCCACCATAACAACAAGAGTCACATGACTGAAAGGCATGTATAGCTCCAAACGGGCTGAAGTTAGAAGCGACCAAGCTCTTCCACGGGCACGAACAAAGACCAGACAGGTATGTATCAACTCGTCTAAGCTCAGGTAAGAACATATCTCAGTATGCAAAAACAGTGGCCTGTTCCTTTAAGTTGTTTATCTGCTGTATTTTGTGTATCCTTACGTTTGGCGGTTGTAGTAGGGGAGTAGTCATCGTAGTAGGGGGAGTAGTCGTCGTAGTAGGGGGAGTAGTCGTCGTAGGAGGGGGAGTAGTCGTCGTAGTCGTCGTAGTAGTGGGAGTAGTCGTCGTAGGAGGGGAGTAGTCGTCAGGGGGGGCACTAAGGAGCAGCTGGCGCTCAGGTCACTGTCGGTGCCGGACGAGGTGAAGGTGATGAAGCCCGGCTGGTTCTCTGTGATCTTGCTGTTTATCCAGCTCTGGTACCGCGACACTCGGGCGTACACCCCGGGATTGTTGGGCAGAGCGCAGCCCCTCCCGAAGCTCACCACTCCGGACTGTATCCAGCGACTGTTCTGTTTGCTCACCATGGGACCCCCAGAGTCTCCCTGCACGACACACATTCAACAGGAAACACTCAAAGGTTCAGACAGCTTGGGTTCATAGACTTTCACAGCTCCACACTGGAAAAAAGCCGTCTGATCTCAGATGCATGTATGAAGACGGTGATCTGGGTATTCCTGACTTAACAACCTCCGCCATATTAGCGTTGGTGAAGAGCAATTCTTATGGGTGTCTATGCAGCAAACGCCAAAGTGGTGTTGTGTGGCAGGTTGCACAAAACAATTGCTCCTAGTTTCTGAGCGTGTCCCTACAAATGCACACTTATGAGGGTAAACGGCTTCAGGGACCTGTTTTTTTTATTTATTTATTTTTATTGTGAAACATTTTTTTGGCATCAATATGAAAAATGAATTAAAGTGATTTCAATATCACAAGATAAATGTTCATTGGGAACTTACTCAAATAAAGTCCTATGCTTTCATCTCGTCTCGCTGCTGAGTTTAAAGTCATTCAACAATACAATAACGTCACACCAATGATATGATGAAAATGAATTCAAGGAAATAAAACGTTAATACACAAACCAGTTATTTTCAAAGCTGACCGAACAGAAGTAAATAATAAGACCAAGGGGTGACTTTTCCCATTGCAGTAGAATTATTTACTGTCAGACTCTTCCCCTTTAGCAAGGAGGAATAGAGAGGGAACATCCTAAGCTACATTTTGCACTCCCGCTATAGCTAGTCTGTACTAACTGTATGTTTAGAAATAGGTATTTATAAATATTTAATTTATATTTTTCCTTTTGGCAAATGATTTTTTTAATATATTATCTTATATTATTTGCTTTAGTTCCGTGGTAAGGTAAAAGTTGTTACATCCCATTATACTACTTGAGCCCCTCTGAGTCCCCCAATTAGTGCCAGGCAAATGTATGTGTATTATATGTAATATTAATTTTAAATTTCTTAAATTTCTTTCTTTTATTAACATTTTCTTATTTCCACACAAGCAGGATTGAGGACAGTAAATTCTAAAGTAATGTCTCAATGTAACTACCACTGGTCTCCTATCCTGACTTCTAACCTGTTCTCTAGACCCATTACTTCTAAAAAAAAAAAATCCCCCCTCCCGCCTCGCTCCCCATCCATGATCTGTCTTTCATACTTTTTAACCCGTCTCTGTCCATAACTAATTTCGACCTCATTTCTACATACACATACATAAACCTCTTCATTTCATAGTGAATATTTTGATCTTATATTTATGGGACTAGTACCTGGCAGGAGTCCTTGCCTCCGGCCTCCAGCCCGGCACAGATCATGTTGTCATTGATGAGGAAAACTCCTGCGTAGTCACATTTGCACTTTCTGTTCCCGACGACGGGCATTTCCACCTCCATCAGGTTCTGAGGCGACGGCAGACTGACTGAAACAACACAGATTAGACGCTTTAAACCACAGCAGAATAGAGCAAACACAAGGCCAGTCGCCCTTAAGCCCAGAATAGGTCACGTTCACGTGACGTAACAAACTGGAGTTAGTGCAGCTAAGAAGTGCATGGTGGTAACTATGGTAATTTTGGATTTGGTTTATGGTTGATATCTCCGTAATGTCTGGACCTATCCACATGAAACAAATACTGTCACAAAGTCTCTCAGCTCATGAACTAACCCAGGGGTGTCAAGCTCATTTTGGGTCGTGGGCCGAAATCCAGACACATATAACGTAAACAGGAAAATATTAGAATGAATGAATAAATGAATGATAATAATAATGAGCTGTGGTTTGAAAATAAAACAAACAACTGGACTGGAGCCTAATAAATAATAATAACGGCTACCACTTGTATTTCGCTTTACCAGTCTGTGCCACAAGTTTACTATAGTGGCCACAGCTGCCCTGGGGCAGACTGACCGTTTACCACGTGGCTATAATGTGTTGTTTATCCTGATCTCTTAGTACGTCAGTGCCCTCTGCTGGACACGTGTGAAATTCGTTCCTTTATTTTGGCGCAGCGGTTAGCGCTTATGCCTCACAGAAAGAAGGTCCCAGGTTCGATTCCCACCTGGACGGGGTCCGCACAAAACGAGCGCGAAGCAAATTTCATGAGAAATCTTGTTTAATATTGCAGATATTTCATTTTATCTGACAGATAGTGCATGACTGAAGGTGCGACTTTTTGGTAAACATTCTCTTCTTATTTCTTCAATAAAAACAGACAAACGCGATACGCGAGTGGCATATTCACGATTATGTTCCCAACATCTTATATTAACATAAAAACAAGGTTGCCAACCCCTAACATTCCGGAACCACAAAAGTGTTAACGGAGCCCTTTTTCAGATTTTTTACTAGACTATAATAGTTGATAGTAACAACGTGCTTTCCGTACGTTGATGCAGATGGAATAGTTACATAAGTAACTATTATAGTTACTTATTAATGCCAATTATTTTCCACTGACAATGTAAGACTTACTGATAAGCATGTATAGCTCCCCCTATGGATACCAAAAATATTCCACATTAATTACCCAATAGTTATTAGTGCTGTGATTATTAACCAATTACCTAGCAGTTATTTAGCCCCCACTTCTAGATTATTACTTAGTGTTATTGGGCTGAGTTACTATTAATAACTACTTTAATTACACAAGAACTACCACTTTTATTGATATGTATTACTAGTAATTACTACGCAATTACCTAGCAGTTATTGAGCAGTTATTATTAACTACTACTTTAATTACTCAAGAAATACCACTTTTATTGATATTTATTACTAGTAATTACTACTATAATTACTACTGTTATTACTAGGTAATTACCTAGTAGTTACCGGGTTGTCATGTAAAGTGTTACCAAATCTTTTTTTCCCCGTTACACTGGCTGGTGTTTTCATGACTTTTATGTTAGAAAATATCACAGCCACTCTTATGTCACACAGGCATTGGGCTGAGTGGCGCCACAAGGGGCGCCGTCTGTTTAGTACCACAGAAAAAGGAGCCTGCACACGTGTGTTTCAGCAGACAGAAGGAGCAGGTTTGTAGGATGGAGAGTCCCAAAATAAGATTCACATAAAACTGATCAAAGCTTGTTAGGCCCGAGCGCCATCAGGGCTGGCGAAGGGGCTCTTGTAAACTCCCCCAAAGTGCGCGGAGCGCACAAACGAGTGCGAAGCGTTCGCCTCCTCTCAAACATGCACTAACGCACTTCTCTCGTCGTGCACGTTCCGTGCACGTGCACATGTATCAGAAAACGAACATTGTAATTGGACGGTGCGTGGAGCGAAGCGGAGCACACTCCCCCAAAGTGCGAAAAAACGCACAAAACGAGCGCGGAGCGCTCCCCTCCTCTCAAACACTCACTAACACACTCCTCTTGTCGTGCACGTCCCGTGCACATACATATATAATGCAAAATCAACATTGTAATTGTACAGAGCCCATAAAAGTCAATGGGCGACTGAGAGCCCTGGTTCGTGCCCGTCAGTGACCCAGGACCTCTACCATGAGGTAGGAATGCGCGAGCAGTTTCTGAAAATAGTGAACATCGACAAAAGTCACAGATTTTGGCCCACCACTCAAAAAGGGCTTACCTGTTAGCCAGTTTTATAGGCTAAGACGCATCTGCCACTCTGACGATGACTTCATGCAAAAGGCTGAGGATATGAAAAAAAGATTTCTAGAAAGGGGTAACCCATCTACATGGATTGAGAAGGCATATGATCTGGCTCTGAAAAAAACACGTTTGGAACTGTTAAAAAAGACTGAAAAGAAGAAAAAGCAGTTCTCTGTCACCTGCATAACTCAGTATTCGGCTCACTCTGCTACTATAAAGGACATTTTCAAAAAATACTGGCACATCTTAACATCTGACCCTGAACTCTCTATTACCTTCAAGGAACCCCCTCTTTTTGTTAATAGGAGGGGGAAAAATTTAAAAGACTATTTGGTCCGTGCCAATGTCAGCCCCAAAGTCACATCTACCCAGACACTATTGACACCTATCCCTAATGGGAATTACAGATGTGGGAGTTGTGCACAATGTAACAACACTTATAAAACTTCTTTCTTCCAACATCCCCACAGTGGTAAAAAAATACCTATTCGCAATGTAATTACTTGTGCATCCACGCATGTGGTCTATTTATTGCGTTGCCCTTGTGGTTTAGCATATGTGGGAAAAACCATAAGAAAATTAAAACAAAGAATAAGCGAGCATAAGAGCTCAATACGCAGAAATGACAGAGAATATCCAGTAGCTGCCCATTTCAACGATGCACATCATGATGTCAGTGCTCTACGTTTTTGTGGCATTGAACAAGTCCCTCCTCCTTATAGAGGAGGAGACCATGATAAACTCTTGAAAAAAAGAGAAGCCTACTGGATTGAAACTTTACAGACCCTTACACCCAAGGGATTAAATGATGAGCTTGTTTTGAATGTCTTTCTATAGAGGTTCCTATGCCATGTAATGTTGATAGACTGTGTTAACTTCCTTGGTGTACATATTGATTTGCAAATATTTAGATAAACAAATATTTAGGCAGACCTTCTCTATTTCTCATAGGTATTGCATGTGCCACTAAATGGTTTTATTGTATATATGTACATGTGTATATTTAACTTTCTATATCCTGGCTTTGTTTTTTGTGTTTTGGATGTATGTTGTATATATGCTGCCCACGTTTTGCCATGGGCCATTATGACAGCATCCTGTGATGCAGCAGGCCACACCCTATTTAAGGATGGCTCTTCATTCATAAAAAACATTTTGCTTGACGAAGGCCACTGGCCGAAACGTTCAAATAAAGGAACACGGGTGTTGGAAGTATACAGTGTGCGAGAGTTCTTTCCTGTTTTACAGATTTTGGCCCAAAATTCAAACCCGATCCGACGCAACTTTGACTATTTCCAAATTTTGAATTTCAAAATAGTGGCGCTATAGCGCCACCTCCGTTTTTTTTTAACATTGCGAGATAGGACTTGGCCAAAAATGAAGTTTGTCGTAGAATCATAAAAATCGGTACAGACGTGCATCATGACAAGTTGAGCAAAAATATTATTACGGCAACGCCGTCCGCCATATTTGGTGTCGGCCATTTGGATGACAGCCCGCGAAGCGGGAATCCGCCTTTATTTTTCACTTTGTACAAAATCTATCTCCTCCTAGAGCGTTTATCGGAACGAGCTAATTTTGGGTGGAAAATAATCTTGAGAAGTAGAACTTTAAAAGTTATCCAAATTATTTTTCTAAGTTTTACGGTTTTTATGCGGCGAAGCCGCAAACTGTACGAAGTATTTTGAGATTTTTTTTTTAGATAGCGCCCCCTATAGGAATTATATGGAGAGTACAAATTTTAGTTTTACGAAAATTTAAATAATTTGGCACAAAATTCTATTTGGTCGTTCCGATCAGAAAGTCAATGACACCCATGCCATATTTTTCACGGTGTTGCCGTAGCGATGACCAGAACGTCCCATTTTATTCTGATGGAAAAATGTTAAACTCCATAATTCAGCAAGAAGTGAGGAACCAAAGGTTATCCAAAGTACTTGGATAACCTTTGTGGATGTTCTGCGGCACAGCCGCAACCCTAAGTAAAATGTAAAAATATGCTTCAGTTTGCAGATATAGTGTGATACAAATTCATACTAATTTTGCTCTGTATAATGTCAAAATAGAGCGTGGAGTGCATTCCAAAAATCCTAAAACTAAGACCCTTGGGAAAAAAGTTAAAAACAAACATAAAGGCAGTAGCAATACCATCATTTTAGATTGAGGGAGACAAAAGGGCGCGAAGCGCCCCCTTGCTTTAGGCAGGGCGGTCGGCGAGGGCCGATAATCGCCGCTTGCGGCTATATTTTAGGCTGTTCTCTTACTTCCGGAGCCGATGCTGCCCCAGCCGGTGATCCAGGAGTCCGTGCCGGCGTGGAAGGTGCTGCCAGACGCTGCCAGGCACACGGGCCGGATGTAGTTGGTGAAGGTGACGGTGGAGGCCATCTTCAGCAGCGCTATGTCGTTGTCGTTGGTGCTGGGATTGTAGGACTCGTGGTTGATGACCTCCACGATCGTACGCCTGACCTCGTTGGCGTTGGCATTTTCTTGGGTCTGACGCCCGATGTAGACGGTGTTGTCGCTCGCTGATCCGCTGCACCGAGAACAAAATGTAAAAGAGTCACTTAAAAGAAAAGTTATTTTATTGGAATTTTTAATCTGCTCACAGGAAGTGACATAGATAGAGGCAAACAATTTAAAACAGTTGCCGTGCAACAATGTTATGTCAATGGGAAATGAGTCAAACTGCTCTGAAATTTACCTCTATCGATGTCACTTCCTGTCAGCAGCTTAAAAACTCAAATAAAACTAACTTTCCTGCCCAACATTTCTTCATTAAAATTGCTGCTTCACTGAAACAAAATGATAATTATGCAACTGATGTCATCCTTCTAAATAAGTCATAGTTAAGCATTTAAACCTGTCATGTGACTTTAAATTCAGTTTATTTCTTTTTTGAGTTATTACAACACTTATTCATGACGATTTGTACTTTCTACTTTGAATACTTCAGTATTTTTGAGAGTCTTTCACTTGCATTGAAGTAGTATTTGCGCTGTAATATCTTCAGTATCTTTCATGGCGGCTCTTGGGACTGACCTCTGGAAACAGTGCGCGGCGCTCAGCACCCACAGGTTGTTGATGAGGGACCCTCCACAGATGTGGCCAAATCCTCTGTGGATACTGACCTGCCAGGGCCAGGCGCCCTCGGGAGCGGGCTGTCCCCCCACGATCCGAGTGTTCAGAGGCGGCTGCCCACACACTGAGGACACACAACAGCTTTAGACAAACAAAAACAAACAAACAACACCACAACAGGATCGATGATTATGTGATGAACTCACCATCGAGCTGCGCCGCTGCATCTGAGGAAGAAGAACAGAGAAATCTTTTTTACTCCTCTACAGTTGAAAGTTATGCAGTACCTCAGGTCAAAATGTTTATTAAAAGCCTCGTGACGCACACGGACGGAGGTGTGTTGCATGTCAGGCCATGTATTGTCTAAGTGCCATACAGTAGTTTTTGTATTCTTGTTCAGGTAAAGGTCACGACTTCTCTAAGTATTTCAACACGTCCGGATACTCAACAAAACCTCTTGACCAACAGCAGCCGACACAAACTTAGAGCTGTCAACGAGCACTGTTTCCAAGAACAACACATCAAAGGAGAAGAAACCACCTGTAAATATGCCTGTATAATATACAGGCATATTTAAATAAATTTAAATACAAAATACAAAATTATTCAATAAATATTGCCTAAGTTGAAAAGGCGCTTCTCAGTTCTTTACAAAAGAGCGGTGCATAACATAGCCTATGTATGTGCTGCAGCACCAATACCTCTCGCCTTGTAGCTCCATAGGTAGAGCGCTGGACTCCCATCCATGAGCTTGTCAGTTCAATTCCAACTCCTATTATTTTATTTTTTTTAAACTAGGCACCCACTGGGAAGAACTTAAATCGGTGCCTAGCTGTTTGGGTGGTTATGAGGGAATGACGAGACATTGTCTTTATACAAGTCGTTATATTACTGTAAGTGGGTGCCCAGTTTAAACAAAATTAAATTAATAGGGGTCAGAATTGAACTGACAAGCTCATGGATGGGAGTCCAGTGCTCTACCTATGGAGCTACACGAGCGAGAAAACATTGTGCATAGCTCCTTTTTAACTTAGGCACTATTTTTAAGTTAGGCAATATTTATTGAATCATTATGTAATTAGGGCAAATTTTTCTGGGTGGCCAAAGATTTGAGTGTGGAGAAACTCTAAACAGCTATAGGTCCTTTGTCCATCATCGTTCTGAAGTGGATGATGCCTTGGTCTAAGAACCACATGCAAAGTTACTCCGATGGGATTATTCCAAGAGAATTATTCGTTGATTTCTTGGTTTGGTGCGCAGCGCGTCTCTGCTGCGCGTCCACATCGCGCACTTCCACTTTGTTTTCCCTACGTTGATCTGTAACACTACTACTACTAATAATAATCATAATAATAACAATAAAAATGCATTGTTTTGTATGATCATAATCCTCATTTTGATGTATGCAATTGCATAAATGTAATTCATAAACAGGTGCATGCACACAGTTGTGTGTGTATGTTCCTGGGTATGGAAAATCGAACACATGCATTTCTTATTCATGCAGCTGTTGACGTTGCATTCGCCTTGTTATGATTATTATGGCCTTACTTAATCAAACTGTTGTTAAGATGATGTTATTAATGTAAATCCTTCCTATGGGAAATGTAAGCAACTGAGTACTTGTGTTTCAGTCATGTAATCTTATTTTCTTCTGATGTAAATGCCTGTTGAGGACACTTGTCTACTTAAGGAATAGACACATGTTCTTTGTTGTGGATACAGTCCTCACTTATTACTGTGAAATGTAAATGTTTATTATGTTGAATGTGGGGTAGGCGCTCATAAGCTTCTTGCTTCAGCCTACTCCTTTTGAGCATCTGTGACTGTTTAATGTGTATTTTGTACATTAGGAAAATGTAAGCTGCTCAAATAAACTAAACTAAACTAAACTTTTTTGGTTTTAGATTTGGGTAAAGCCAAACTGGAGAAAATGCACTTTGTTAAGGCGGGGGTTAAGAGGCTAAAGGACTTTTTTGTTTTTAATTCTTTCCCAATTTTTCCCCCCAATTTTTTGTCCAATTTCTTTTCTGTTTTTTTTTTACTGACACCTACTTACGGAAATAAAAATCCAAAAGACATAGTTGAGGGCAGCTTTAAGCTCCTCTTTCACACCTTAAAACAACAGACATGGTAGTTTAGTGTCTGTGCTTAAGCTTGAGCAAAAATCATCCTCTATAAAGCACAGAGTTTCTTACCGTTGAGCAGCAGCATCAGCAGAGAGAGTCCCAGCGCAGACGCCGCTCTGAAAAGAGCCATGACTGTGTTTCACCTGCAGGCGCTGACACCTGCTGAAATACTGCACCTGAGCAAGGGGGCGGGGCCCGCGCTGCCGGACACGCCCACATCCCCGTCACACCTCCGCAGCTGAAGTGTTGTGACAGCGCGGAGAGGCCGACATTCCTGTGTCACTTACTCGGTTTTCGCTTATAAACTAAAAGACCACATGGCTAATTTGCATAGTAAACCTCTTTACTGCTGCTAATGCAGCTGTCACTATAATGAATTAAACCAGAAACCTCAGTCCAGTTCCGGACCCACGCGCCAACTCGTCCGAACCCAAAACTTGGATCCAAACTTTAGACCCGACGTGACAGTCCTGCAGCTGCGTCTGCGCTGTCTCACCCTTGCTCCCTCTCTCTCCCCCTCAGCTGAACAGAAAGAGAAACTGCAGCCTCTGAGCTCGTTTTAAACTTTTAGAAACGGCTGCAGAATGATTGAAATATGGCTCCAGGGTTGCCAGGGCTGGGCAGCCAAACCCAAGGGCCTGTGCCCCTGAAAGAAAACTGATCCATTACATTATTGTTAAAAAAAAAAAAGCTGTATCATATGTAAATAAACCAGAAATTATTCTTTTCACAGCAACATAATAGCCAAAAAGTGTTGTGTTTGTTTTTTGCTTAAAATGAACCAGAATGCAGGAAAACACATGATTATTATTTGATTATTATGGCTCAGCTTTTAAAAACCCAAATTAAAAATCTCATAAAAGCAGAATATTTAGAAAATGGACTGTCAGCCATAATCATCAAAATTATAACAAACAAAGGCTTGACATATGTCAATCAATCAATCAATCATTGAAGCTTTATTAAGAGAAAGTTACATCATAATTATTTACTGTAACCATATAGGCAGGAATGCCAGTGCTTCCAAATTCTTAAAGTAAACCTGAGCTTTTCCTCAGACAAACCAAAGCTTGTGTAATATAGTTAGCCTGATTCTGAACTCAGAAAATCTCGTATAATTTTGAAGATATTACAATTTTACTGAATATCAGTCACTTCAGTTATGGCGGCCATCTTGTTTCTTCAATTAATGAAACTCGCATGTTTTGTTTATTTTCAAAGCTGTAAGGCCAACATTTCCAGAGAGTTGCTAGTATCGTACTAGACTATATACCTTCCTCCTGAATACTGACATTACTATTTCACTGCAATAACATAATTATTGCAGTGAAATAGTTGATCAGATCCTTCAATTTAAGTAGAGTATGATCTCTATATCCGACATTATGAATTACACAAACTGCTCTTTTCTGGAGAAGGACAAGTGAATTTATAGTTCTGCTCAAGCCACTCCCCCAGATCTCAATACAATATATTAAATGTAGTAGGACTAGCGTACACATTGGTCTCACATTAGTCTATACCTTCGAACAATCTGACACAGAACGAGCTCAGTAATCTGGGTCAGATTAGGAACAAAGTCTAAATTAGTAAAAAAAAAAAAAATCTCCTTCTCCGCAGTGGCTGAGAGTTAAGGTTAGGTTTTAACCTCTTACCCCCCGCCTTAAAGGAACAGGCCTCAGAAAACGGTGGCCTGTTCCTTTAAACGCAGACATGGTGCTGCATCGGCCACACACTCATTTAAACTCTTCTTCTTGTTGCTCTAGCAGAGGACACTCATATCAGGACAGGAGTTTGGCAAAGCCGTTTGTCTCAATGGGGAGGTGAATCCACACGGCTCTCATCGTTACTTTCAGTAACTGCAGTTCTCTGAATGTGCACAGTCTAAGACAATTCAGCGTCAGGCTAATTCTCAGTCAGTGGTCAGACAGAAATAACTGCCAGGGGCAAGTTTCAGTCAGTTTTAAATCAGTTCGTTCTATAGGGCCCCCTAGTGGACTTTTGCTTAGAAATGTAGTGGAGCAGAAAGTGTTATATATCTTTCAAATGTAATGGAGTAAAAGTATCAAGTTCTCAGCAAAGTAAAAGCTCTACTTCAGTACAGCAGATTTACTTTGGTATTGACCAGTTCTATTACATAAATAACAGACACAGTTGTGCTTCGGGACAGGTTTAAGCCCATTCGGCGACACAATAATTACACCTTAACCTGCCAGACGTTTCCAAAGCCACTTCGCTCGGTTGTAAAGATGAGAAGTATTTTTAAGTTGAAGTTCATGTACAAAAACACGAGTGTCCTTTGTTTACGGCCTGACGCAGTGTTTACGACTACTGTACAAATGTCGACTTACAGGTTTGAAAAACGCTGCAAATACAAACACGTCACTTCTGTGGTTTCTTTATCATTAACATTGCGAAGCCACACATGACTTCTATATAAATAAAGTTCATCTTCTTCTTCTATTGTTCACTGGAGAAGAAAACAGATTATCTGCTAAGCTCTTCCCACAAGATGGTGAAAGACTGTTGTGGAGGGGAGGAAGAGGACGGAGCTGACCAGTGCAGGACACCACGAAACAGGGACAAACCCAGGAGGCGGTGCACTGTTTCAGAGGAGACTGAAGGCAGCCAGATTTCCTCCGGGTGCTACAGTTTCCCCGACCTCCGGGTCAGGTCCGCCCACAATGGCAGCGCGGCTCAGGACTAACAGCTGAACATTAATTAAACCACTTACTTTACTTACTTATTAATTAATATATATTTAGCAAACTATAGGCCCATATCTAATCTGCCTTTCATTTCAAACGTCCTTGAAAAAGTAGTGGCTAAGCAGCTTTGCCGCCACCTACAGGACAATAGTTTATTTGAAAAATTTCAGTCAGGGTACAGAACTTATCATAGCACAGAGACCGCCTTAGTCAAAGTTACCAACGACCTGTTATTAGCAGCTGACACCGGACTAGCTTCAATCCTGGTTCTGTTAGACCTCAGTGCTGCCTTTGACACAATCGACCACAATATTCTCCTGCAGAGGTTAGAAACTGACGTAGGCATCAGGGGAACAGCCCTCTCTTGGTTTAAATCTTACTTATCTGATAGGCACCAATTTGTTAATGTAAACCAACAGTCTTCACTGTGTTCCAAAGTGTGCTATGGGGTGCCACAGGGCTCAGTTCTCGGGCCAATTTTATTTATATTGTACATGCTTCCATTAGGTAACATACCTAAGAGTGATGCAGAAAAACGTATTCATGCCTTTGTTTCATCAAGGCTGGACTACTGTAACTCCCTGCTGGCAGCGTGTCCTAAAAGTTCCCTAAAAAGTTTTCAATTAGTTCAAAATGCAGCTGCAAGATTGTTAACACGTACAAAGAGAAGAGAACACATTACACCTGTGCTAAAGTCTCTCCATTGGCTTCCTGTTGAGTTTAGAATCAAATTTAAAATCCTGCTCCTCACATTTAAGGCCATAAAAGGTTTGGCTCCGCTCTATCTCCAAGACGCTATTGTTCCATATCGGCCAACCAGAGACTCCGCTCTCAAAACTCAAGGCTACTAGTGATTCCTCGGGTCTCCAAAATCACTGTAGGAGGAAGAGTCTTTAGCTCCAAGCTCCGGATTTATGGAATAAACTCCCAGCTCACGTTAAAGAAGCAGACACAGTCCCTACATTTAAGACTAGGCTAAAAACGTACCTCTTTGAATTAGCTTATGATCAGGTCAGTTAGGTAAAGCTCTAACCCACAGCCTGAAGTAAAGCTGCCTTAGAAGAAACACTGCTGTGGGAAGTACGGTACACTGAGCGCTATCCTCTTCCTCTTCTTACTGCAAACTTTGTCTCATTATGATACAATATTTCTTTTATCTGTAGTCTGTTCATTACTATTCACATGGTGTCTCCTGTCCCACTCCCCCTCGGGAGTGTCTGTCTAGATCGAGCGGAGGAACCCGGCAGAACGGAGGAACCCTGCCTACTGGATTGACAACAAGGACTGGATGGTCTGCGGTCTTGGCCCGTCTGTTTAAGGGACTCCATCGGCCCTGGGTCTCTATAGCCTGCCCGTCCATGGGAGTGGATCTCTCCTTCTGTGGTTCTCCCCAAGGTTTCTCTTTTCTCCCACTGGGTTTTTGAGTTTTTCCTTGCCGTGCTGGGGAGTCTAAGGACAAGGGGACACTCGCGCCGCTCGTCGCCACCTACTGCTGACGCTTATTTGGACATTATGTTTGCCTGGATACTTGACCCACCTGAACTTGACATTGTCTTATTTACTGCCTTAATGTTCGGTGCAGCCCTATGAGGCAACTCCTGTTGTGATATTGGGCTATACAAAACCATTGATTGATTGATAAGATGATGTGTAGTGGCCATTGGATGTGTAAACTAAAGTAAAATCTCTAGTATAATCTAGTATATTCATAAATGGTGTCTGAAGAGGCTTTGACCTACAGTAAATGTGGTCAGAGGGTTGACAACAGCTGAAAACATCTGGATCATTCATAATTTGCGATGTTTGATGGCAAAAGCACATGTTCGTTTGTACATTTATGATAAACATTTCTGTCATAAAGCAAATGCTTGTATTCCAGTTGGTGACATTTTACTCATTAATAATATTTCTGTAATTCCTGTCTCATTCTATAATAATAAGTCAACAGAGATTCTAAAATATAAAATATTAGAATTATTGTTCACATAGAAGCATTTGGACAAAGCCATGATCACTTTTATACTTTTTATACTGTTTTAAGCTCATGTTATATTGATTTGCTCGTTCTCCCTAACATGGCAGGTTTAGGCAGACTAATCTCCATGGCAACAAAATGCAAAGTAAAAACAAGATACGGATCTCTGATTGGCCGGTTGCAGTGACATCATCAGTTCTGTTGCTGTGATATTTAGAATGACGTCATATATTCCCTGGTTCACCTTTGGAAGTCTGTGAGATCGACAGCTCATTTGGGTCAGTGGTTTGCTCTGACCAGCCACAGATTATATTTTCTCTTGTACATTGCTTATTTAATACATTTTTATTCATGTTTTCCTTGACAATCTTTCACAGATACCATCTGCGATGAACTACAGCGTGTTTCTACTCTTTTACTTCAAGCCATGTCTTATGTTGAAGGCTGGAAAGTTCCCCTGGCAAAGTGATGCCGTTTTCTGGATCCTGAGAAAGTTTGAGACTGACTCCTCTCTCAGCTCTGGGATAGATTTCTACTCACATTAGGACTTGCTTTGATAAGGACCAGTGATGAAGATGGTGGATGGATTCTGGTCTTCAGTTCACTAAGACTATCGACCCTTCACTCAGACCTCTGTGAACTGGGCTGAAGTGAGAGACCTCGGGAGAGACGCTGGGACTCCCAGGGCTCTGCAAACAAGCCTCGCCCCAAACAGTCTCTACACTGAGGAGCACGACGCAGGCCTCCTCTAAGATCTCCATCTGCCTCCTCCCACATGCTCACAGCACGGGCTGGGGGTGCTGCAGCACAGAGCTGTGGCGGCCGCCCTGGCTCCCCGTTGTAGTGAAGGCTGTACGACGATCCTCCAGATTCTCAAAGGGCTCAGAGCGCTGAGTGGACCTGCATCCCTCCACCACGGCCTGAGAAAGACTCACAATCAAGAGGCTTTGAAGAGACATCGATGGGAAGTCATGGCAGCTCCTTGTGTGCGCTCCAGCCTCCGAACCACAGCAAGACCAGACTCCACTCCCATCGCTCCTGCAGACTATGGTGAGGGCCACACAGCAGACCCTCCAGGGCCCCTCTCTGCCCACGTCCAGCCGGCAGTGCAGGCGGGGGAACTCTGAGGGAACCCTGGGGAAGGTGTTGCTCGTGTGGCCAGCGACTGCGCCTTCATTACCCAGGTTTTCCCTCGGTTGATGGTAACTGCACAGGTGGGCATTCAGGACCATGGAGGGTCAGCTCTGTGGCCCTCACCATAGTCTACAGGAGCGAGGAGAGTGGACTCTGGTCTCGCTGTGGTTCGGAGCCTGGAGCGCACACAAGGAGCTGCCATGACTTCCCATTGATGTCTCTTCAAAGCCTCTTGACTGTGAGTCTTTCTCAGGCCGTGGTGGAGGGATGCAGGTCCACTCAGCGCTCTGAGCCCTTTGAGAATCTGGAGGATTGTCGTACAGCCTTCACTACAACGGGGAGCCAGGTCGGCCGTCACAGCTCTGTGCTGCAGCACCCCCAGCCCGTGCTGTGAGCATGTGGGAGGAGGCAGATGGAGATCTTAGAGGAGGCCTGCGTCGTGCTCCTCAGTGTAGAGACTGTTTGGGGTGAGGCTTGTTTGCAGAGCCCTGGGAGTCCCAGCGTCTCTCCCCGAGGTCTCTCACTTCAGCCCAGTTCACAGAGGTCTGAGTGAAGGGTCGATAGTCTTAGTGAACTGAAGACCAGAATCCATCCACCATCTTCATCACTGGTCCTTATCAAAGCAAGTCCTAATGTGAGTAGAAATCTAGAGAGAAAGGAGTCAGGATCAGAT
Organism: Neogobius melanostomus; assembly: GCA_007210695.1. Taxonomy (NCBI): domain Eukaryota; kingdom Metazoa; phylum Chordata; class Actinopteri; order Gobiiformes; family Gobiidae; genus Neogobius; species Neogobius melanostomus. The sequence goes on from VHKM01000480.1 coordinate 1,978,327, forward strand.
CATCTTTGGGTCAGAAGGTTTCACTGAACCACTGTGGGAGAGCCTCTTAACTCAGATGTGGCCACTGTTCTTTCTGTTTGTTCTTTCTGTCTTTGTTTCTTTTTTTTTTATGTTATATCTTTATTTGACTCATGTAACTACTCACCATTTGTATTTGTATTTAACCTTTATAGTCTTACACAGAGGCTGTAAGATCCCCGGCAAAGTGACGCTGTTTTCTGGATCCCTTCTTGTATCCAAACTTCACACAGATCTCTCGTATATACCTAAAGTATATCCACGTTAGATTAACATGTGTGGAGTTAGTTGTGATCTTGGGGTCTCAGATGGCTTGACTGAACCACTGTGGGAGAGCCTCTAGTGTCAGATGAAGCATTTTCATCATCAAGACCGACCGACAGCTTCGAGTTTATCTACAGGATTTCACCAGGAGCGAATTCTTTTTTTACACATTTTGCATCATTCATTTCTTATGGCACGGCCATATTATTATGCTTTGTCATTCCTTTCATGTGGATTTTTATGTTATACTCATATGTCATTATGACATTGTTTATTTGTTGTATTGTTGTTATCATAACAGAAAAGTAATTTGATGTCTTCTTGACTGGAGGAAGGATCAGCTACAGAAGACAGATATAGAGAAAAATGGATTTGAGATTGAATAAAAATGGTGTTTTTTCAGATTGTAACCCATGATTCTGCATCAATTTGTCTGTTCATACTTTTACCAAAAACACAAAAATTATAAAAGACTGGAAACGAATTTAATAAATGATTATGCAAGGCCCCGGGGGTGGATGAGATTCGTCCCAAGTACCTTAAGTCTCTGGATGTTGTCGGACTGTCTTGGCTGACACGTCTCTGCAACATTGCGTGGCGGTCGGGGACAGTGCCCTTGGATTGGCAGACCGGGGTGGTGGTCCCTCTCTTTAAAAAGGGGGATCAGAGAGTGTGCTCCAATTACAGAGGGATCACACTTCTCAGCCTCCCGGGTAAGGTCTACTCCAGGGTGCTGGAGAGGAGGATCCGGCCGATAGTCGAACCTCGGATCCAGGAGGAACAATGCGGTTTCTGTCCCGGTCGTGGCACACTGGACCAGCTCTATACCCTTCATCGGGTGCTCGAGGGTTCGTGGGAGTTCGCCCAACCAGTCCACATGTGCTTTGTGGATCTGGAGAAAGCGTTCGACCGTGTCCCTCGTGGTGCCCTGTGGGGGGTGCTCCGGGAGTATGGGTTCCGGGGCCCTCTGCTAAGTGCTGTCAGTTCCCTGTATGACCGCAGCAGGAGCTTGGTTCGCATTGCCGGCAGTAAGTCAGACCTGTTCCCGGTGCGTGTTGGTCTCCGCCAGGGCTGCCCTTTGTCATTTGAATTTCTAGGCGCAGCCAGGGGCTGGAGGGTGTCCGGTTTGGGAACCTCAGGATCTCATCTCTGCTGTTTGCAGACAATGTTGTTCTGTTGGCTTCATCAAATCAGGACCTTCAGCTGCTCTGGGGCGGTTTGCAGCCGAGTGTGGAGCGGCCGGGATGAGGATCAGCACCTCCAAATCCAAGGCCATGGTTCTCCACCGGAAAAAGGTGGTGTTTCCCTTCTTCAGGTCGGTGGGGAGTCCTTGCCTCAAGTGGAGGAGTTCAAGTATCTCGGGGTCGTGTTCACGAGTGAGGGACGGATGGAGCGTGAGATCGATAGACAGATCGGTGCAGCGTCAGCAGTGATGTGGTCGCTGTATCGGACTGTTGTGGTGAAGAGGGAGCTGAGTCGGGAGCTGAGTCGGGGGCAAAGCTCTCGATTTACTGATCGATCTACGTTCCCACCCTCACCTATGGTCATGAGATCTGGGTAATGACCGAAAGGACAAAATCGCGGATACAAGCGGCCAAAATGAGTTTCCTCAAGGGGTGAAGGGTGCACCCAGCCACCCTGCGCGATCGGGTGAGGAGCTCAGTTACCCGGGAGGAGCTCGGTGTAGAGTCGCTGCTCCTTCACGTCGAAAGCAGCCAGCTGAGGTGGCTAGGGCATCTGTTCCAGATGCCTCCTGGTCGCCTCCCTCGGGGGGTGCTCCAGGCATGTCCTATTGGGAGGAGGCCTCGTGGAAGGTCCAGGACACGCTGGTGGGACTATTTCTCCGAACTGGCCTGGTGTCACCTCGGGTCCCCCCAGAACAGCTGAAGGAGGGGTGCGTGGATCGGGAAGTCTGGGCATCTCTGCTGAGACTGCTGCCTCCGCGACCCGGCCCCGGATAAAGCAGAAGAAATGGATGGATGGATACATTTTGTCGTGTTAATACACTTTTCAACCATAGTACTAAATCTAACAGGCTAAAAAGGGCAATGGGAGACTACGTGGTGGTGCAATCAATAAAATTAATAAAACGGGTTAAAAAGAGAGACGGCTCTCGATGGTCCTGGGGCTTCCCGGGTCTGCACCTCGGATCACCTGGACAAAACAGCACACGAGGGGCCAGCAGAGAAAGCAGTACACCAGAGACCTTAAGGCCATAGGCCGTCCATGAGCACCACTACTTAGAGTACTTAATACTTACACCGCAGGGGGAGCTTCCACTCCCCCGCCGCTGGTGTTCCGCTTCATGGTGCTCTTCCCAGGTCTCTGCGCCTTTCCGTCCGCGGCCACAAATCAGCGTAGCTGGCGCCCGGTACCCCGTCCCGTGTCCGCGTCGGGTCGCCCAGTCCTCGCTCCACGCCCTCGCGCAGCCACACCATCCCGCGTCACCGCCATCGGTCCACTCTTCATCCTGTACGCCCGCCTCCTTGCGCCGCGCCCCCACCAGGACTAGCCACGGCTTACGTCCGCCACCAGGGTCTCTTCTCGTCTCGTAAAAATAAAATCCCCTACTTGTGCCCCATCACATGAACATCAAGTGTCATTTGGTTGTGGGAGGTTTCCGGTGACGATGACGCTGGTGGCAGCTGCGTATTGAGTAGGTGAGGATACCTCAGCCCTAATAGCTGCTTTTTTCGCCTCACTGCAATATTAATCCACTCTTTCAAAATATATACTCCGGAGAAAGACTGGTAATGACCAGGACCAGAAGTTTGAGGAAAACAAGACAGACAAAAGGCCCAAAAATGGACCAGTTCCTGTCTACTACACCTGCGCCTACAGCACCTGAAGTTAATGCTAGCGCCGTTAACACCGAGGGCAGTGGCGGTGCATCCCCTGGGAGTGAAGATTTCCCCAGCGGGCTTTCTAGCGAAAGCGTAAGTTTTCTACGTGAAGTACGCCGCATGATCCAACAAGACGTACAGGAGGAAATTCGCGAAGTGGATCCGATGTGTTGGTCGTGAAAGACTGCCTACAGCTAATGACAACGGAGGTGTCCAAACTGGGAACGAGAGTGTCAGAGGCCGAAGATAGAGTCTCGAGACTCGAGGATGACAACAAATCCCTGGGTGAGCAAGTGCGGACCATGGCTATGACCATAGTGGAGCTCCAGGCCCGGGTCGAATACCAGGAGAATCCCGGAATCAGGACAAGATGACATGGAATGCGTGAAAGACATTTTGAAGAGCCTGTTTAAAGACACTCACGAATCCGTAGAAGACATAATTATCGAAAGGGCTCACCGCGTAACCCCAGGACCCATTCGGAACCAGGACGACCCACCGCGCATCATTCTGGCCAAATTCCTTCGCTTTATGGACAGAGAAAAAGTGCGGCTGCGAGCAAGAAAGTTGGGGGCTTTCATCTGGAAAGGCGCTTGTGTGGCGCTCGTGTGGAAGAGGAGAAAGTTTGCAGAGGTGAAACGTATCTGTATGGAGAAAAGACTGCGTTACTCAATGCAGTACCCGGCAATACTTTGGATAAATGTTGGAGACCAACGACAACGATTTCAAGACGCTGCAGACGCGAAAAAGGCTGTTGAAAACTATAAGCCAGCCGAGGAGGAACTGGAGTAGCCAAAATGGATTATATGGGTGATGGACCAATATCTGGACGTATGCAAGTGATTACACCTAACCTTGTGTATTATAGGTGGTAAATAATGTGCAACTGACTAGAACTCTGGCTTTTGGTTATTGTTTTTGTTTTGTTTTTTTCCCCAGTAATGTATTGTTTCAGAAACTTAGCTAGTTTGCTTATTATTCTCTTTTTTCCCCCTCTCTATTATTATTATTATTATTATTATTATTATTATTATTAGGATATATTGAGTCAGGCACATGTGATGATAGCCAAGGAACAAGGGGAAATTCTTAATGTCCCTGCTAATATGACGAAGTAGATATGATTTTTATTCTTTGTATTATTAGTGGTGGAAGGTTGCTATTTGGAGCTGAGGGATCTACACTGAAAAACTAAAGTGCACTTCACAGGAATTAAGGTTGAAAACACTAGGGGGAGGGGGAGGAGGGAAATAGATGGGCATAGTTTAGTTAGATGGGGAAATCTCGCCTGTAAAATGTTTCTTGAACGGGAGCTACTCAAAGGGGAAAGATCAAATAAATATTGGGGACATGAATAATAAGGTGATAAAGTTTATATCATGGAATGTAAATGGTTTGGGATCATATATCAAAAGGCATAAAGTACTGAATTTTTTAAAACAGAAAAAGGCTGATATTACAATGCTCCAGGAAACACACCTCTTAGAAAAGGATACATTTAGGATTGGAGACAATTGGATTGGACATACTGTTCATAATACTTACAATCAAAAACAAAAGGGGTGTGAGTATATTGTTCTCTAAACAACTTAAGGTACAAATTCAAAAAGAATATAAAGACAAAGAGGGAAGAATTATTATTACTTTGGTGGACATCATGAATCAGAAATTGATTGTGTGCAATATCTATGCACCTAATGAGGAAGACCCATCGTTTTTTTTACCAAGTTAAAACAGCCTTGTTAGATTTTGGAGACTTCCCAGTGATCTGGGGCGGAGACTTCAACCAGGTACTGGATATCTTTTTAGACAAAAGTGGTAACTACAATCCTAGGCCGTCAAAACTCAAGAAGCAATTAAAACCATTTGTAAAGATCTGGGGCTTCGAGATATCTGGAGACTATTGAACCCAACTGCAAGACACTATACCTTTTTCTCAAATAGACATTCTGTCTTTGCACGAATAGACTACTTCTTACTGTCCCATCCTTTAATTAAATGCGTAACTAACTGTACTATAGGCACAATAGGAATTACAGATCATGCTCCCATTGAGATATGTATTTTAACAAAAGTAAAAAAAGAAAAATATATAAGCTAGCGAATGAACGTTAGCTTATTGGATAATAAGGACTTTTTGATACACCTCAAAAATCAAATACATACTTATTTTGAAATAAATAGAGGAACGTCCGAGCAAGGATATGTCTGGGACGGATTTAAAGTATTTATCAGAGGTATTTTTATACAACAAGCATCCATAATAAGAAGGAAGGAGCAGTTTAAAGCAAACCAATATGAAACCGAAATAAAATGTATGGAGGAGGAATATAGGAGAAACCCTAATATAATAACGTTGAATGAAATTGTAAAATCAAAGTATAAACTAAATAATATTCTCTCCCAAAAAGCAGAATATTGTTTATACAGGTTGAAACAAAATGGTACGAGTCAGGAAATAAAGCAGGTAAACTTCTTGCAAGTCAACTTAAAGCAAAACACACTGCACAACAGATAAGTGCTACTGTATACGGAATAAGGAAGACAAGATACTAACTGATCCTAGGAAAATCAATGAAGTATTTGCAGATTTCTATAAAGAACTAGATAGAGAAAAATTTGATACTAATTTGGCAAATAAATAGTTTGACTTGTTAAATATACCCAAACTTTCTGAAGAGAATGTAGCCCAAATGGAAAGACCAATTACATTAGAGGAAGTTAAAAAAGCGATTAACACCTCACCATTCGGAAAAGTGGGAGGCTCCGATGGCATATGTAATGAGTTCTATAAAGAAATTCATTGAAGAGCTTAGCCCAGAACTTCTTACAATATTTAATGAAATAATCTCTTCTGACCAACTTCCCAATTCAATGTCTGAGACAGTAATTACACTAATTTTAAAGAAGGACAAGGACCCACTGACATGTGGTAGTTATAGACCAATAAGCCTCATGTGTTGTGATGGGAAATTATTTACAAAATCCTCGCTACAAGACTGAATAAAGTCTTGCCTCAACTCATCCACCACGACCAGGTAGGCTTTGTAAAAGGGAGGAAATCATCAGACAGTATGAGGCGATTACTGCATCTAATCTGGAAGGCTAAAGATCTCGATAGGCCGACTGCTTTACTCTCAATTGATGCTCAGAAGGCCTTTGACCGTGTAGGCTGGGGATACTTGAACTACGCCTTAGGTAAATTTGGCTTTGGAAAAGGGTTTCAGAAAATAGTTCAGACCTTATATAAAAATTCTAAATCCATTGTTACAACAAACGGCCTTAGATCTCCTCCCTTCCAAATTGGACGCGGTACTAAACAGGGCGACCCACTCTCACCCCCCTTTTCCTTATTGCATTGGAACCGCTAGCCATTGCAATAAGAGAAAAACAGGAAATACACGGAATCAAAATGGCAGGGATAGATAATAAAATATCATTATTTGCTGACGATGTCCTTATTTTGCTGTCCGAACCTAAAAATTCTCTTCCACCTTTGTTGGACTTGGTTAATGCCTTCTCAAGTATATCTGGCTACAGAGTAAATTGGGACAAAAGCGAAGTAATGCCATTATCAGATTTATGCTCCCAAAGTGAATTTCAAACATTGAAATTTCATTGGGCTCCACAAACTCTGAAATATCTTGGTATCTACCTAAATCCAGGACTAACGAATTTAGTGTCAAATAATCTTGATCCTATTGTAATGAAAATTCAGAACCTGATTAAAGGATGGGACAAATTGCAGTTGTCCCTATGGGGAAGAGTTCAAGCTATAAAAATGGTTGTCGTTCCAAAACTGAATTACTTTTTCAGTATGCTGCCGGTAAACATTCCATTAAGTATATTTAAAACAATAGACAAATCAATCACCGATTTTATTTGGGCTGGGAAGAAGCCCAGAATGAAATTAAAACAACTACAGATGAAAACTGAATATGGAGGCTTGGGCTTGCCAAACATCCAATGTATAAGGAATCATTTACATGTGCTCAAACTATATCTATTCTAGATGATAGGACAGAGAGACCAATATGGGTTGATTTGGAAGCAGAACTCTGTACTTTGATTCTAAGGATTATCTCACCCAATGCACAAACGCCTATGGCAAGAATCCCATCATTAGCTACACTATGGTCACTTGGCAACAACTCCATAAAAGAAAAGGTCTATCCCCCTTTTTAACAAAAAAAGCCTCACTATGGTATAATCCAAGCTTAAAGATAGGGGCAAGACCCTTTCTGGAAAGGATGGCACTCTCTAGGTATAAAACATATTGAAGATCTCTACTGCAATGGCTCAATAAAGTCCTTTGATAACCTAAAAAAAGAATTTACCATTAATAATAAAGATTTCTGGAGGTATCTTCAACTTAGAAACTGCCTTCAGAAAATGATACCTACAAACTCTAAAATATTGGATGAACTCTCTGTCCACTCCAAATTTAAAAAACTGAAATTCCTACCACACCTAGTTGGTCACCTGTATACCTTTTTGATGGAGGAGATCAATCAGGTTAACAACGGGTTAAAGAAGGCATGGGAGAAAGATCTCCAGACAAATTTTGAAAAGAAGGAATGGACTTTATTGGTTAAAAATATGTTGGTTCCTATGAGAGATGCCAGATCCAAATTGACTCAATTTAACATTTTTAATAGACTTTATTGGACACCAGTCAAGATGCATAGGCCGGGTTGTCTAATTCAAATCTATGTTGGAGATGTAATCTAGAAAGCGGAAGTTTAGTCCATATGCTTTTTCTATGCCCTTATATTCAAATATTTTGGGAGAAAGTCATGGAGAAAATCAGCTACATCTTAGGAGAGAGTATAAAGCCAACACCAACCTTATGCATTTTGAATAAGACAAATCTAACAAAAGAAATTTCATCTCAAAGATAAATTGGCTGAAGGTTGCCCTTACAACAGCTAAGAGAGTGATTCTAAAATATTGGAAAAACCAGGAGATCCCCACATTTACAGAGTGGTTGATAACCCTTTCAGAGACGGCTTCCTATGAACGTTTAATTTACAAAATAAATGGAAAGCTAGACATATTTAATGATATATGGGAGCCTTTCCTTAAACAGCTAGAGTAGCATTAAACTGAACTATGACAGGCGAGGGGGGTGGGTGGGTTATTAGGGGTGGGGAGCACATAGGGTCGAGGCATAGCTTGAGCCTTCATCTGAATGAGAAACATTTATTTATCTTTTATTTTATTCTTTTTTTGCAAACCTAGTCAAAGCAGACAATAAATAAGGCTTAAGATATGTGTGGAAGTTCGGTTCTGGTCTAATATTTCCGAATTTAGCCCAGATTTGCCTTTGCTTTGATTATGATTTAAGGTTTTCGAATGACATTTCTGTCTGCTGAATTTTTTTTTTGTTTAAATAGAAGGTAAAAGGTATGTAATGTAAAATGTTGCAATTGTGCCATTGCTGCGGGGTTGCACGGTCGGGTCACCTATCGCAGGCTCAATATCACAAAGCCCTAATCTGTTGTTTGAACAATATTGTTGCTGATGATGATGTGGATGATGGTGGTGGTGATGATTTCAAATTGAATTGATTTGCTGTCCTGCAATAGAAGTAATACAAATAAAATAAATAAATAAAGAAAGAAAAGTGTCATTTGGTTTATAACTCTTGGCACATGACCCAAATTCTTTAAGGTAATTAATCAGAATACTTACTGCATCGAAACATATTGCATCAGCCCAATAAGCCGGAGTTTGTGAGATCGAGGCCAATTTACATCATTCAGGGCTGATTCTCAACAAAAAAAATCACACACACCACTATTTTCCAATGTAACAAAGCGAGAGGAACATACTGTAGTGCTGCCATGAGAAACCCAACAAAAGGTGAACAAACGCCCCTTCAAACAAAGACTGCAAATGACAGGTTTCAGGTGACAGCAGCGTTTTTCTTACACGAACGATAAACACTGGAGCGGATTAAGTTTTCCAGGAAGAAAGAACAAACCCGCTGGCAAACAGGTCCTAGGTGACGGGTCAGACAAAGAGCAGTTCAGAAGCCCCTTATGAGAGACCAACAGGCCCGGTTAGAACCATGAGGCCGTCCTTCTGTGGACCCACCACCTGCAGGAGGAGCCATAGGGCTGGTGCAGCTCCAACAGCTGCCCCACGACCCGGCAACGGACAAGTGGAAGAAGATGGATGGATGGAGTCCGCAGGTTTCCTATCTTTCAGTGACCCAGCGGCTGTATGGGTGGTTAGTTTGGAGACTTTACTTTCCATCCCGGCGGCCTCAGGGACACTTCAGGACAAACTGCTTTCTTAGGGTTTCTAGTAGGTTTTCACTGCTCATAATAATAATAATAATAATGCATCAGTGTTTATTCTGCCCTCGCTGTTAGACTCTGACACAGTTATGCAGATAGGTAAAGTCCTCGACAATTGACAGGTGTGTTGTCCATTTATTGACGTTTCCTTCAATTACCGACAGAATGAAACTACAAACAGTAACAAACAAACAGCATTTAGACTGTATTCTTATATATTGGTCACATGTATATGCAAAATCAAAACGGAAAACTATCAAATATAATCTTTTTTTAGCATAAATGTTCACAAATTATAACAAATATTGTCTTCAAAACTCATATGCAACATAAAATACAAGCAATACTTTTTAGGGTTTCTAGTATTATTTTCAAAGACATTTTTGTAAATTGGATGAAAAAATGAATATGGTTCGTGTAATACAGATGCCTCCTCTCGCTCCTTCTCATCTTCGTCCTCCTCTTCTCCCCTGGCTACCCTGGGAAACTTACAGTTGAATTTAAAAACACAACAGTCTTTCACCATGAAGAGAGTAGCAGACGAATATAATCAGCCTTATTCTCCAGTGAACGAACATTAGTCAGAACGACTTGAGTGGCTTAGGTTTTCAATTAAAACAAGCCTTAAGTAAATATAAAAATGCATATGATGTCTTGTTTGTTTTTTTTGTGAACATTTGAACAGAACTGGGAGGTTTTCAGAAATATTTTCTTCCTTAAATCCTTGAACAATTGTACAGTCGCAATACAATAATCAAGTTCTCAACACAAATACCACTGAAGTAAAGCGCAGGACTGTAGTAAATGTACTTCATTACTGCCTCTGTAAACCTGACTCTGACCTGGCGGGGTTTGTATTTGATGAAACGTGTCGACTTTAGGATTTGGTTTTGAACTTTGGCCGCTGTGATCCGTCATTTATGTAACGCACCTGTCGCAGTTTAACAAGAGAGACAGAAGAAACAAATATTTTGACATATTTATGATAAGATGATATGATGAGTGACTCGTCGCAGAACGTCGTGGCCACAAACTGGTTTTTCCATGACTCTGTGGGTTTTTCCATAAATGTGGCGTCACTGGCTCCAGGAAGAACTCTGCACCTGGAGGACAAAGACATAGTTTAGCTGCGACGATAGGAAACTTTTGCACACATTTCTGATTTAATCATTTACGAAACAAGATTAAGATATTTTGCCGTAGAACTTGTTGGTATCTGATCGATTCACTGCAGGTGAAACTTTTCAAATGTAGAGATAAACATTTAAAACTTCTGTAGATCACTGACATTAATATAAGGGGGGAAAAAATTCCTATAAAAATAAGGCCTTCAGGCTAAAATTGCGACAAAATCTGAATAATCGACAGACCCAGGTTTAAATATATGGGTTTAGTTTGTGACATATTAGTTGCAGATGGATTTTGGATCTTGGTCAAAATCTGTAAAAATTTAAATTTCTACTTTTTTATTATTATTATTCAAAACTTAATAAATCAGGGCTAGGAATTAGATATTAAACAATCCCTCTGGAAGAAAAAAACTTCATAAAATATTGTTCAGTCTGAGGCTGGAAAGTTTGGAGCTAAAGTGGAGATGTTTTGATTTGATTTGATTTCATTTATCTGGCAAGCACCTTTTTCCGGTGGAGAACCATGGCCTCAGATTTGGAGGTGCTGATCCTCGTCCCGGCCGCTCCACACTCGGCTGCAAACCGCCCAGAGCAGCTGAAGGTCCTGATTTATCTGAACAGAACCGGTGACAAAGGGCAGCCCTGGTGGAGAACATCCACTGGTGTAGGAGCCATAAGTGAATTAAGTGGGCTGTCGCTCATGACTGGGTGGTGACCATTGACTGTAAATTTAGAATGGACAGCGGGAGCAATGGCCGCCCCATAGCATTCAGCGCGAGTAGAATGTAGCTCTTTGAGGCTAGCAGTATAGCCGTTATGGGCGCGGCCCTGTTGTATTTGGTGGAGCCAGCTTCCATATTTGGAATTTCCGAGTCACGTTTCCAAGGACACCACAGAGCCAATCAGTGACGAGGTTGTTGAGCGTACGCGCCCCCTCCCCCTCCCGCACCGATTTGTTCCTTCGGCGTCGTCAGACTCACTGTCAACGTGTCAGACGAGGCTGCCTGCTCCTCATTCCGGGCAAACGGAGCTTTGCTGCAGGTGAGAGCTACACTGTTTTCAGTTTACAATATTGGGTTAAGTTTTCATTGTCCATGTCTTTTTTAAATACTTTTGTAAACTGATAAAAGCAGTAAATAATGTTAGCATAACGTGGCTATCGCTATCGCCCAAAGTTACTTCTGTGGATGTTCTGTAATAGTTAAACAATGATAAACACACATTTTTATTTTATTTTAATGTATGTGTCATTATCAGTGTTTAAGTGTTAAAATGTCTTTCAGCAGGTGGAAAGGTTTAGCCAAATCAACAATGAACACAGACTTTAGTACATTCAAATTGTAATAGCCTAATGCTCAGGTCATGTAGTGAAAATAAATACAAACATAATACTTAAACACATTACACAATAAAGTGAGTTATGTACATACACTCTTTTTGGTTGCAGTCTATGAGTTTGTTTTGTTATCTTTTGTAGGCCTTCATATCATAACCTCGCTGTATCCAAACACTACTTCCATGAATATTAGTCTTAGAAAGGATGTATGTGTAATACACGTGTAATCTTTGGCATGTTTACTATTACTGTTGTTTGTGTCCACAGCTGCTGTCAGGATGCCCTATAGAAGAGATGAACATACTCATCCAAGAAACAAGCTTCAGCAGATACAAGACTGATTAAACCAAGTGCACACTATTGAGACGAGTTAAACTGTTTGGCAAAGTTTAGGTTATACTACCCCTTTAGTATCTTATCAAATTCATTCATCTTCAGTACCCATAATTACTAACAGCAGAAAGAAATAGCACAAACATGGTTTGTAAACTTTATTATAAAGACTGAATGTTGTGATATCAGGCCAAGCAGGAGGATGAAGGAGATGGTTCGTCAGCGGCTCAGGATCAGGCTGTCCGCAGAAGAGGAGAGCGAGGAACCACACTTTCTGCAGGAGAGGAATGCGAAGGAGATCAGAGCTGTATCATAATCATGACCTGTAGAAAGATTTAAAAACAAAACACTTAAAGTGATATGCAGCCATGATGTGCTTTTAAAACGTAAAACTAAATAAGGCCCCAAACACGGAGAACCTGCGCCAATATGAATGACAGCACAGGCACATGTGTAAAGTAAATTAATGATTAATCTCAATATGAAGTGAGAAATACAAAGCAAGACAAATCCCCCTCCGAAGATTAAAAAAAAAAGCTTAACCCATGAGATGCAGTTTATTATCCCGCCTCCTGAAGGTGCACTGTCGTTGTGTCCTTTGGCAAGACACTTCACCCAGCATGCCTCCAGTGTCTGCGTACATTGGTGTGTGAATGGGTGAGTGGATCCTTGCTGTAAAGCGCTTTGAGTGCCTAACGTAGCTGGAAAAGTGCTATACAAGTTGAGACCATTTACCATTTAATAGGAACATGCAAATGTAGTTTCTCTTAAAGGCATAGGCCACCGTTTTTACATACTGAGATATGTTCTTACCTGAGCTTTGACGAGTTAATTTGTACCTGTCTGGCCTCTATAGCTCCAAACGAGGTGAAGATAGAAGCTACCAAGCTCTTCCACGTTTTCCCTATTTAAATGATTACATGAAGTGTTACACTACAAAGTATAATTACACAAAACAATGTGGATTTTCTAAGCGGATAAAAAGGGAACTATATTGTAAGGCGTAATAATATAACACTTCACGTAACCATATTTAAATAGGGAAAACGTGGAAGAGTTTGGTAGCTTCTATCTTCACCTCGTTTGGAGCTATAGAGGAGAAGAGAGAGGCTAAATGCTAACGCCGTCTGTGCTGTGTTTACGTTACTGAAGGCACACGTGAAGACCAGACAGGTACAAATGAACTTGTCAAAGCTAAGGTAAGAACATATCTCAGTATGGAAAAACGGTGGCCTATTCCTTTAACTCCCGCTTTAACCAAGCACTTTTTCTCCAGTTGTGCATTATCCAAATCTAAAAGCTTAAAAATGGCGACAACAATGAGGATGAAAACGCAACAAAATTGTGACAAAAAGTAACAAAAACATGATGAAACAAGACAAAAAAGCAATGAAAAAAGCCTCTAAAACAAGACAAACAAGCTTCAAAAATGTGACATAAAAGTTACGATCACTGTTGTAGATCTGAGCTTTCAAATTGGGCATTACACTGTTGCTCTCCAGTCGACAAGCTTTTAGATTTGGGTGAAGCTGAACTGGAGAAAATGCCCTCAGTTAAGGTGGGGGTTAAGAGGTGCAGATGGAACTGGTCGAATCAATATTTTGGACGGACAGTGAATCGGTCCTTAAATACATTCGAAATGAGACTTCACGGTACAAAGTGTTTGTGGCTAACCGGGTCTCACAGATATTAAAAGCTTCCAGTGCTGCTCAATGGAGGTATGTGGATACTGCCAGTAACCCAGCAGACATAGCGTCCAGAGGGGTAAAGGTCGAGGCGTTTGTCAAACACGCTATGTGGCTGTCAGGACCTCACTTTCTTTTACGTCCGGAGTCTGAGTGGCCTGTCAGTCCTCAGGACCTTGGACAGCTCCCTCCCGACGATCCCGAGCTGAAGAAAATTGCTGTGGTGAATGCTGTGCAGACAAAAGAAGAGCCCGTTCCTATCTGATCCAGTACTTTTCCTCCTGGACACGCCTTAAAACATCAGTGGCGTGGATACTGAGAATTAAAAACTGGCTTCTGTCTTGCGTGAGGAAGAGGAGACAATTACATCAGACGCTGTCACAATCTGTCCTCACGAAAGAGCAGCAGAAATCTTCTGAGGACGAGGAAATGGAAAGATTCAAGAGGACCACTGGTGCTCTCAGTAGAGGATTTGGAGAAGGCTGAATTGGCCATTATAAGGTACTGCCAGCAAAGAACATTTCCAGAGGAACTGGCGAGTTTGGAAAAGGGGCAGCCAGTGAAAGCAACTAGTCACCTTCGTAAGCTCTGCCCGCAGTTCCTTAATGGAGTCCTGAGAGTTGGAGGTCGTCTCAGCAAACTTTCTATGCCTGTGGAGGTGAAGCATCCAATTATACTGTCCAAAGGTCTCCATATAACAGAGCTCCTATTACAGCATGTACATCGTCAAGTGGGGCATGCAGGTCGTAATCACATGCTGTCAAAGCTGAGAGAGCGATACTGGGTAACCGGAGCCAGTACTGCAATAAGGAAGGTGATGTCAAAATGTATTACCTGTCGCCGCCTAAATGCTCTGCCAGTTCACCAGCAGATGGCGGACTTGCCTCATGAAAGAGTTGTTCCTGATGAGCCACCCTTCTCTCGTGTGGGTGTAGATTACTTCGGGCCTTTTGAAGTAAGGAGCAGAAGGAGCATGGTGAAGAGGTATGGTGTCATTTTTACCTGCCTGGCCATCAGAGCCATACACATTGAAGTTGCTCCATCGCTAGATACTGACTCTTTTATAAATGCGTTTAGGCGCTTTCTTGCAAGAAGAGGCCAAGTCCGAGAGCTCCGTTCAGACAACGGCACCAACTTTATAGGAGCAGAGCGGGAGCTGAGAAGTGCTATGGAGCAATGGAATAAGGAACAGATCAATCATGTCTTGCTGCAGAGAGGAATAAAATGGAATTTTAATCCACCCACTGGCTCCCATCATGGAGGTGCATGGGAGCGGCTCATAAGATCAGTGCGCAAAGTTCTTAACTCCACCTTGAAAACTCAAAACCTGGATGAGGAAGGCCTACAAACTTTCCTGTGTGAGGCTGAAGCAATCATAAATAGTCGGCCGATCACTAAAGCCTCTATGGATGTTAATGACCTGGAAGCATTAACTCCGAATCACCTGCTGCTTCTGAAGAACTCCCCATCACTGCCGCCAGGAGTATTCCAACCCACAGATATGTATGCGCGCAGGAGATGGAAACAGGTCCAATACATGTCGGACTTGTTTTGGAAGAGATGGGTTAAGGAGTATTTACCTCAGCTGCAGGAGCGCCAAAGATGGACAGGAACTAAGAGGAATCTCACAGAGGGAGATCTCGTCCTCATTATGGATAATACAGCTCCACGGAACTCATGGCTGGTTGGACGAATTATACAAACCTTCCCGGACCGAAGAGGACTTGTTCGCCAGGTGAAGATCAAACACGGACTAGCTGCCTGGATCGGCCCATCACCAAAGTTTGTTTGCTGCAGGAGGCTGAAGGAGATTAGGTGCAGATAGTGCTAGGCCTCAGTGTGGACTCGGACACTTTTTTGGGCACTTTGGATTACTTTTTTGCTCTGCTCGAATTTTGTGGATTACTTTTGTGTGATTCTGACCCAGACCATGAACTATTTTTTTTGGTAATTTGGACGTGACTCATTAACTTTTGACTCTACTCAAGAAGATATCAGATCGGACTATTATGGACATTTAATGATGATTTAATTATTCGTGGTAATCATTCTTGCTTAGTTTATGTCTCCTATACTAGTTGAAGTGTTGGTAATTATTGTGTAATAATTAAGGGGCTGGTTGTGTAGGAGCCATAAGTGAATTAAGTGGGCTGTCACTCATGACTGGGTGGTGACGCGCTGAGTTCGAGGTCACGTGTGCACGGGCGGAGTTTTATAAGGCGCTCGCCTCTTTTTGTGAATGAAACCAGTAGTGGAGAGAGGGGGCCGGGGTCGCCGTAGTTTTTGTTGACCGTTCGTTCGTTTGTTTAGTTACATCGTTTCACCTGGATTACATGCAATACGTGTACACTGTTACCATCTGCTATGTATGTGAACCAAAGACACTTAATTAAATGCCACAAAACGCATTTGATCGAAGTCTGTGCTTCTCTGACAGTAAGCGGCGCGTCATACAAATAGACCGAACCCAAGGTTTTCCTCTCTAGCGACAATAGGGCTTGGAGTCGCTACAACTGGGAACTGGTCTGACTCACTGCTGACAATAAATCAAGCTCCTGCTGTGGTCAAACAGAGAACGGACAGCCTTCAGCAGAGGGCCCTGGACCCCATACTCCCGGAGCACCTCCCACAGAGCACCACGAGGGACACGGTGCAACACTTTCTCACAAAACTGTCAAACTAAAGAAAGCTGGGGCCAATTTTTATCAAAATCTTCAATACAATTGTATGAACTATGTTTCAGAAAAATGTGTCTAATGTGTCAGCTTTACTTTAACCCATAATATGAAATGAAACCATAAAACAGACGTTGGGGACGGCGGCTTTAATCCAATACACTTTTAATATTATTATGACATCATTTAATGAGAGCCTTGTCTTAGTGTTCTATCATCACAGGAGAAAGCTCACAGTCAAACTGGTTGTGCGGGTGCAGAGTGTGCGGGAAGAAGTGAAAATAAACCCTTCCTTAATCCTTAAAGCCGGGCGTCTCACACGCAGAGTTCACATCGTCATCCACCGAAACCCGTCGCAAAATGCAGACTTTAATGAACATACGACAAAATGCTTTTATGCATTGTCGCTTTTCCCCTGGAAACTCTATAGAGATTTTGAATGAACTCTTGAGCTCCAAACAACTACAGTTTTCATTTGTATTTGTTATGCAACACAGCAATTAATATGTGATATTGATAATGTATCAACTGTTCATCGATCATAATACCTAGAAGCTTAATCTCATTTGCCCTTTTCAATTCCTGAGCCATTAATAAATGACACCAACAACAGATTTGTTTTTATTACCAAAAAAAATCTTTTACATACTGAGATATGTTCTCACCTTCAGCTTAGACGAGTTCATTTGTACCTGTCTGGTCTCCACGTGTGCCTTCAGTAACGTAAACACAGCACAGACGGCGTTAGCATTTAGCCTCTCTCTTCTCCTCTATAGCTCCAAACGAGGTGAAGATAGAAACTCCTCTATCCTTGGGGTTAGGATTAGGCTCAGGTAGTGGTTAGTTTGGATTAGTTTAAGCGTTGTCTTGATGTGACGTCATGGTTGGAGCTCCACTCATCATCGGCTGCTAATGTCGGCAACTGGCCTTTCCCGTCCTGAGAAAAAAATGTCGCAGCCCACCATGCGATTGACAAACACAAACAGTATTTCGTATAAAAACACAATGCCATTGTGTTGCGTTGTTGACCGCACAAATAGAAATACCAATAACCCAGGGCTTACATTTAAAGCATCCCAGCAGGTGTGCGCCCTTTTCAGGAGAATTAACAAGGCTTTTGGTTGCCTGCGTCAAACGAGAGGCTCAACAGAAGCTGAGATCAAGAATGCACCAACGCCACGATTCTGCTGAATCCAGACGCGGCGAGGAAAACACATGGTCTTTGTAGTTCTGCAGTGACACAGTCGGGTCTCTGACCCCGGACGCACAAAGAGTAAACTTTGTTGGAGGGACGACAGGAGCAGCTGATAAAGAGAAACTATCATCAGGATCCTGCTTCAGTCTGAGCAGGGAAACTCTGTCTGTCGCCAACACACTATTAACACACAAAACATGAGCCACATTTTCAAGTTAAGGTTCTTTATTTATTGTCAGCATTGAAATTCGTCTGTTGGCATTGAACCAGGGTTCGGCCCCTCCATCCTGCCCCAGCCAGGACAGACGGGCCCGGGACCCCGGTCGCTCGGTCTCGTTCCCTCACATGTGTTTTCCTCTGCTCGTGTCCGTGTCCCCTGCGTCTGTTCCACCTTTTATTTCATACAGTCCCTGCAGTATCAGGAAACTAAATATGAAAATACTCAACAGAAAGCTAATGTGTTCTAACTATTAGTCAACAGCATGTACCGAAAACTGTGAAACGTTAACAAAACTATGAAATACAAAGGAAAACATTAAAATAAATCCTATGTAAAAGGAACAGGCTGCCTCTGTCCTTATGGGTCAGTTTGCCTTAAGCACATCTTTTTTCCCCGTTACACTGGATGGTGTTGTCATGACTTTTATGTTAGAAAATATCACAGCCACTCTTATGTCACACAGGCATTGGGCTGAGTCGCGCCACAAGGGGGCGCCGTCTGTTTAGTCACAGAAAAAGGAGCCTGCACACGTGTGTTTCAGCAGACAGAAGGAGCAGGTTTGTAGGATGGAGAGTCCCAAAATAACATTCACATAAAACTGATCAAAGCTTGTTCTTACCTCTTAACCCCGCCTTAACCAAGTGCATTTTCTCCAGTTCAGCTTTACCCAAATCTAAAAGCTTACAGCCCATAGGCCAGTGTACCACAGAACTCATTTAACCTGATCTTTTTCCTTGCTTTTGTCACTTTGTTGACACTTTTGTTTCTCTTTCGTCACATTTATTCTTTTTGTCCCTTTTTGTTGCGTTTTCATCCTCGTTTCATCTCATTTCTGTTACATTTTCGCTTTTTTGTCACTTTACTGTTGCTATAGGTTTTTCAAGAAGCTTTTAGATTTGGGTAAAGCCAAACTGTAGAAAATGTGCTTTATGTTTCCTGTCTCATTTAGTTTCTGAGTCAAATGCTAAGAGCTGAAAACATGACATTTCCTGTTAGAATAAGCTCAGCCTAAAGACTGCCCCATGTAAAACTAATGCCGTGTTCAGACCGAACGCCTCCTGGGCGTCAAAGACGCGTCTCAAGTCCGTAGTTGGACGCTTGTGCTTACTGAAGTCAGACGCTTGTCACAAATGTCACAGAGCGTCAAGACGCCCTGGCCGTGCGTCTGTTCGTAGCCATCTTGGAAACAGCTCGTGCCTGAAAACTACAGTTGTTCGGAGGCTAACTAGTCTCCCTCTTTGCTCCTGCCATGTCCTATGGATCTTTAACTATTCCCCCATGGTCTACGCAGGATCTCCCCAGTATTTAAGCTCATATCCAGCCCATACGGTTGAAGGGACATTGGTGGCAAGTGGCTATAAGCTAGGTTAGCTTTTGCGATCGCCTACAGCTCATTGTTGATTAAAAAAAAAGTGTGTGCAATAAACCACAAATGCGTCAAGCCCATCTCAGTGTGTGACCATCATAAAGGCTGTTCTGTGTAGTTAAGGGCTTTATTGACGTGATTAGTGCATAATACTTGTTTTCAAGGGGGTCAATGCGAGCTATCTGCTGCTAAGCGGCTAGCATAGAAATAATTTATTTCTATGCGCAGCTAACTCGGGGAGAAAGCTACGGCCCGTTGTAGATAAAATGTGAGCAATAAACTTAAAAATCAACAAGCCTGAATCAGTGTGTGATCATTGTTACACGGTTGCTTTATGTAGATGGGGCTTAATAGACTTTATTCGTCCATATTTCTTGTTTTCACATCGATTGGCTTGTAGCAGCGTTGGGAATGCTCTGTGCATCATCAAGGCCCAAACACATTCCCAGCGCAGATCCAGCCACTCAAATAAGTTTTCTTGTCGCCGCTTTTAATCCTGGGTGTTTAGGTAAATGAAACACTGATGTATGTCTTTGTAAAAGTCCCAGAGCTGCTGTAGCCCCGGTTCACAACAGGATAATCCTCCATGACTGTTTACATCTGCGGGCCGGCAGAGGATCTGCCCCAGACCGACGGTGGCCCAGCTACAGCGTACGTCACTGTTAGAGAAAGCTCCTGATTGGTCGACGCTCGCGAATTTCTCCAAAAAGTTCAACAATCCCAACTCTAGCGTCGGCCGCGTCCGAAGCGCAAAAATCTTCAAAAGGCGCTTCACAGGAGGCGCGTCACACGCCGCGGGGCCTCTCGACGCTCCCGGAGGCGTGTCCCCCATGTATTTTCAATGTAAACCTGATGCTTTGGAGGCGCCGGAGGCGTTTGGTGTGAACACACCATTAAACACAGGTCTATGGTCATGCTGCGTTCAAGGTTCCAGGAAACTGTAAGTGCTACATTTCTGACCTCCGACAAGGAAAAACCTTTGGAGCCACTCAAAGATCTTTGGGTCAAACTGGTTTATACTGAGATGTTGGGTTAAAAAACAATTAAAGGAAACATTACAAAAATGTATTAGTTTATTCAAATCAGAAAAATCAAAACATTGATCAACTAAACAACATGAAAAAGTGCTGCTCGTAAACTTCAATCAAGTTTCTTCATCATTGCAAATACGACAAGCCGGCCTTTTCACAGAATAACTGTCTGTCATGTTTTACACCACAGACACTGGGATTTGTTTATTAAGCTCGTGAGGTATTACAGACAAAACGTCGACTTCCTTTGGTATCCCAGCATGCATTTCAGCGGCGTTGTGTTCAAGAGGAGCCGAGCCTTCAGCGCCTGAGCCCGCCTGGCTCCTCTTAAACACACCTATTGTTCCAAAGGCCTGAAGCTTTAGTTTTAAAAACGTCATCAGCTTCACATTTAGGGGGAAACACAAGCGTCAGTCACAGGATTGATCTGAATATAAAAACTACAGAACAACTATTTAGGTCAGAGCGACGTTCAGGGGCTGCACGGAGTCAGGACAAAGCGCCAAAGTCAAACTGTCTTAAAAGTTGCAAGAATTTTACTGATATTTTACTAAACCATTTCAACCCAGTGAACTCAATTCAATATAAACAAAAGTCCCAAACAATATGAAAATGGAACTAAATGAAGCTAAACCATCGACTGAAATGGAACCTGTGTTTCAAACCTCAGTCAGATGGAAGACCTCGATGATGCTGCGTTGCTTAATGAAAGGTTGTGTAGCCCTTGAGTAGTTTGTGGAACAGTTTGACAAATACATTTCTTCGCATGTTTCGCTTTAGGAGGTTGTAAAGTGTCTACAGTGGCCTTCCCTTGAGAGAACACATTAGAATTACACGGTAGTTCGGCTGGAAAGGGCGCTCGGCTCTGCGGTCGGCGTGCGGTCTGAAAGAGGCCTTACAGGTACAGGGACGTGAGCCCGGGAGCTTAACCTAACGAATCCCCAGAACGGCTTTCATTTACTTGTAAACATTCAATACATACATTACTCGTGCGTCTATGTAAAGATATCCATTTGAAACGTCTGCTGTAGATCACTGACATAGATATGAGGGAAATGTTTTCTGTCATTCTTGTTTTGAAGGGCTTTGTTGGCGCCACCTGCTGATGTTCCGATGTAAACTATGAATTCAAATTAAAATCTACTATTTAGTCCACACCTCCACATTAAAATGAGGCATAACAAAATCCATAAACTGGACAGAGCCAGGTTTAACCTCTTAGCCTTAACCGAGTGCAATTTCTCCAGTTCAGCTTTACCTAAATCTAAAAGGCTACAGCCTATAGGCCAGGGTAACGCCATAGATATAATAATTAGAGAGAGATTAATAACTATTCATAGAAAAGGTCCCGAGTCCTGTGTGAACCTTAATGGCCGCTCAGACTCCTCCTACACAGCCTGTTCCTTTAAAGGGCAAATAGGCGGGAAGCCTAATTTGAAAGCTGAGACCTTCAAAACTGATCTTATGTTGTTGCCATGTTATCGTCATTTGGAAGAAAATGGATGGATGGATTTTTGTCACTTTCTTGCTGCTCTTTTGTTGCATTTTTTCAAGCTTTTAGCCGAACTGGAGAAAATGTGCTCTGTTAAAGCAGAGGTTGAGAGGTTAATGGATTTTGTTGTATTTTGTTGATATATTAGTTACAAAGATTTGTTTTTATTTGATTTAGCTAGTAAGAAATATTGACATTTGATCCTGTTCTTTGCGTTTCCTCTCAGTATATCAGGTTAGTGATTGGATATTAAAACTTTACCTATTGTTAAGTCTGTAAAGTGTGGAGTCTTATGGAGCGACTAAAGTGCAGCTGCTGTTAAAGAGTGGAATGAAAACGGCCCTAAAGTTTAGTCACGTGTGTATATTTGTCCCGTCTTTAGACGCTGCTGTCTCCCACAAAGGAAATGACCATATTTGGATTACAGCGTCATCTCGGTCACAGCCTTTCCTGCTACACGTGGATACCAAACCTGTCAGTAATTATGAATGAATGAGCGCGGGAAAGCAACAAAACGTCATAAAATAAGCATCATAAAGGGAAAGTTAAAAGCAGTTTGTTACTTGCTAAAAATCTCAACATTGATCATAATGTAAAGTTTTCACCTGCAGCGTCTCGCTTAAAACATCCAAAGCTCCTGATATAAACATTTGAATAATCTTGATTAGCTGTAATTCCTTCAAACAGAATAACGTCAGAGTGGTTCTTCAGTCAAAGCCGTCTGCTCTGGCTTTGAGAACGCAGTCATAAATAAAGCGAGTCACATGGTGTGAAGGCTCAGCCCCAGAGCAGCAGACTGAGCAGAGAGAGCAGCAGCAGGTGCAGAGCAGGGAGCAGCCAGCGGGGGCGCAGCGCTGGAGGTGGTGGTGGAGTTGGAGGTGGTGTTGGGGGCGGATGTGGTCGCTGCTGTGGGAGACAGGAGCCTGCCCACGGTGGACTTCAGGAAGTCCTGATGGCGACTGACTTTTCGAAGGTCAGGACCGCGGCTCGGCCGAATCTGCTTCTGCTGCTGTTGGTCAGAACCACCGTCTGGTACCACGACCCGGACGATTTACACATCAGTGGACCACCGTGGACTCCCTGAACACAGCACAGAAAACATATTTAAGTGTTTATTCATTCATGTGACAGTCGGTGTGTTCCTATGACGGCGTATTAGAGCCGTCTAGTGACGGGAAATAACAAAAAGATTTTCAAGTTAAAGGGATAATTCAGGTTTTGACATCGGGCCTCATTTCCTAGTTATCCAGAGTGTTGTTGATGTTGGTTTATTGGTTTATTTGGTAGGGACAGTGCAAGTTAATGAACAAGCCACACCGGATTGTAGCCTTGGGCTAAAAATGTCTGGAGATATATTTTTTAATTCATGCAGTTCTTATATTTGAAGAGTCTAGTGGCGCTAGGCTAGGGCAAGGCTAAAGCATTTCTATGGTATCAGTTAGCCTGCATTAAAAACAGTCTGACCCACTCCACAGTGCACCTGAGGTAAATAGAATAATTTTAACCATTTTGCATTTAAAATAACTTATATTTGAGCAGCATCAGCTTCGTGGCTGTAAGCTAACGCAGCGGCGGAGTGATCTGCGAGAAAATAGTCCCTCAAAATGCGGTAATTCATGTGATACAAGGTCAGTTATATTTCAAACATTATTCTATTAACACAGACATTTATATGGTTAGTCTGGTGTTATAAGTGATTTACCTCAGGTGCACTGTGGAGTGGGTCAGACTGTTTTTAATGCAGGCTAACTGATACCATAGAAATGCTTTAGCCGTGCCCTAGCCTAGCGCCACTAGACTCTTCAAATATAAGAACTGCATGAATTAAATAATAAATATCTCCAGACATCAACAACACTCTTGATAACTAGGAAATGCCTAAATGAGGCCCAATGTCAAAAATCCTGAAATATCCCTTTAAAACAAACTAATCTCTGAGAAAAAAGTAGCAAATTATCGAGATTTTCAAACATGCAAATTGTGAGGGGAAAAAAACGCAAATCTTCCTTAAAGTGGCAAATTTGCCAGAATAAAAAATCAAAGATGTTTCCGTTATGAGCATAAAACTTGTTAGTCAACAAAATAAAAGCAGTTTATTTGGTTTATTTGACAGGAAACAAGAGCATTATCATAAACATGAGAAGATGCTTTGTACCAGAGCTCATTTCCATCTGCTCGCCTTGTAGAAATAACCAATGTTGACAAGACTTATCATAATTTATGTTTCAATTAAACGAATTTGCTGCATAATGTTTTGTCAGATGTTTGAAGCCAAACTAGTCTATCTTTTCTGAATATGTCCTCACACTTGGTCACGGAGGCTCCAGGTAATGTGCCTAATGATGTCATGTGTAACTGAAGCCCAAGTTGGGTATGCTGTAAAAAGTAGCTTAGCTGGATGTATGCGGGTAAAGACAGGCTTATATCGATTTCTGTGCTGGAGCCGCTCCATTAGGAGTTTCAGCTCAAGATCTCTAAGCAAAGTAAACAATCCAGCTGCTTTTATTTTGGAGGCTAACAAAGTTCTATGCACATAATGGAAACATCTTTTTTTTGTGTGTGCAAGTTTTCAATTCTTTTTCTCAGACATTTGTGACGTTTTTTCTAATGAATTTGCAGTTTTTTCGAGCAAATGTGTATGTTTCAAAATCTCATACATTTGAGACTTTTTTCCCCATAGATTTGCATCGAAAATCTTTTTCCCTCCGTCACTAGATGGCCCTAATACGCCGTGGGTGTGTCCCAGTCTGAGCGTTACCTGCTCCAGGGTGAAGACGCCGGTGCAGAAGGAGTCAGACGAGGAGCCGGTCCCACAGCTCTGGACTGTGGTCTTAACTTGCTCCAGATCTCCTGGACACACATTACATCACATTATAAATAAACTACGGCTGGGAGAATGATCACGTAGACACTGTGATAAAATGATTACGTTAAAATGAATTCACTGAAGCAAGGAGTTTCCCTTCTGTGTAGTTGATTGTCAAATGCACTGACCTGTCGCCCCCTGCTGGCCCCAGCCGGCGCTGTAGCAGCTGGTTCCGTCGGAGAAGCTCAGCCCGGTGTCCACGCAGATGGGCTGGACGTGGTCTGACAGAGTGAGGCTGGAGGCCAGGTGCAGCACGGCCACGTTGGAGCCGCTGGTGTTGCTCACGGTGATGTTGGTCACGCTCACACGGGTGACGTTGGCGCTGAGCTTCACCTGCCCCACCACCACGCTCCACTCTGATGCGTTCATGGGTCTGCGGGACACGGGACAATGAGCTCAAACTCCGGCTGTAATACTATGTTCACAGAGGGAAATTCAGGCGCCATGTTTGTGTTTATTTCAACGGATTAGTACTTTATACTTTGAATACTTCCGTTTTTTTCTACAGTAAATACTAGTAATAATTTGAATGAGCAGCCTTTACTTTTATTGGAGTAATATTTGTTCAGACCAGAGTTTCCGTTTGACGCCATAGTTGTATTTTGGCCGGTTTGAAAAGCAAATGTCCGGTAAATATAATTTGCATCATCCAAAATGTCCGACAAGAAAAATATGGAGAGAAAAAGAAACATAGGCTAAATACAATATTTCGCGTCAGTGACTGACATAACAAAGTGTTTTTGAAACAGGCCTAAATATTTAAAAAGGTTGAATATTTCTGTCAAAAAAAGTTTTGATTTACGACCTTAGCCCATTTTACAAAGCGCAGTTGGAGCGCCATCATCGCGCTGGAAATGTAAAGCTTTTCTTTGTGTCACATTTCCAAGAGAACGACGGCCTGCAGGTACATTTACTTTATAAGAGTGTGTTAAGAACTCAAGCGCATGTGTTCAGTCAGACTAAAGCGCTGCCTCACCGCCGGGTTTAGAGTCGCCCTCCACGGTTTGTCTGCACAGACTGCCCCGGTTTAGCGGTGTTCAGGGCCGCTCTGAGTGAGGCAGGGCTGGGTCCATGGTGAATCGCTCTAGACTAGTTTTTGTCCCTCACTAATATTTCAGCGATGACAGAATGAATCGCTTATTTTGCACCTGAAGTCACGTTACAGGTGTGGAACGGCTAAACACGGCTACAGCCCAACCCGCGCTGAGCAGCTGAGCTGGATAAGGACCGCGATAAGGTTCACATCCTGTCTGAGTTACTGCAGGTGAGTGGAACATCTGTGTGACACCGGCTGCTCTCCATCGCCTCCACAACTTTATGTTTGGATTTGAAATAGCCGTGTTTTTGGATCCACTAAAGCACTCGTGTAGCACTCTGTCTATGAATTAATGTAGGTACATTTGCAATAATATGACACCATATTTATTAGCCTTCATTTCCTAATGACCGCTCATTTTTTTAGCTTACAGCCACGAAGCTGATGCTGCTCAAATATAATATATATATATAATATATATATTATTTAAATGCAAAATGGTTAAAATGATTCTATCAACAAAGACATTTATATGGTTAGTCTGGTGTTATAAGTGATTTACCTCAGGTGCACTGTGGAGTGGGTCAGACTGTTTTAATGCAGGCTAACTGATACCATAGAAATGCACTAGCCTAAGACTAGCCTAGCGCCACTAAACTCTTCAAATATAAGAACTGCATGAATAAAAAATAAATTAAAAAAAATAATCTCCAGACATCAACAACACTCTGGATAACTAAGAAATGAGGCCCAATGTCAAAAACCCTGAAATATCCCTTTAAAACAAACTAATCTTTGAGAAAAAATTATCGAGATTTTCAAACATGCAAATTGTGAGGGGAAAAAACGCAAATCTTCCTTAAAGTGACAAATTTGCCAGAAAAAAAAATAACAAAGATGTTTCCGTTATGAGCATAAAACTTTGTTAGTCAACAAAATAAAAGCCGTTTATTTGGTTTATTGACAGGAAACAAGAGCATTATCATAAACATGAGAAGATGCTTTGTACCAGAGCTCATTTCCATCTGCTCGCCTTTGTAGAAATAACCAATGTTGACAAGACTTTATCATAATTTATGTTTCAATTAAACGAATTTGCTGCATAATGTTTTGTCAGATGTTTGAAGCCAAACTAGTCTATCTTTTCTGAATATGTCCTCACACTAGTGCGCGGAGGCTCCAGGTAATGCGCCTATTAGCTGGATTTATGCAGGTAAAGACAGGCTTACTGGAGCCGCTCCATTAGGAGTTTCAGCTCAAGCTCAACTCTTTTTATCATACATTTGCGACGTTTTTCTAATGAATTTGTAGTTTTTTAGAGGAAATGTGTATGTTCCAAAATCCCCCGGGTCAACCGTCAACTCACTGTGTAAAACAGTGACTTATACTTGTTATTGCAGGAAAATGAACGGCCAACTGTCATACAGAGGTGGATGATGAGCGCGTCATATATTGGAACAAATATTACTGTTCGATGCCGCAAGCGGCATCGAACAGCCCTCACAGGCCGCCATAATCCTACCGAGGGCGCTAACGTGGCCACACTGACTAATATCCGCTCATTTTTGTTCATGGCTGAACTTTTAGGACCCAGCCAGTGTTCGGCACAAAACAACAGTCTAGCGGAATCTCTTTACTTTTACTTAAAGGGGCGAGACGGAGTTTAAAAATGTTACAATGATGTATTTTCCTCCTCTACATGTTCCAGCCATGTCCTGATGTGTAGAATGAGCTCAGACCTGTTCACCACAACTGCCTCTAAAATCCTGCACTGTCGCTCACAAAGGTGTTACTTCGGGTCCGAAGTTCCGTCATGCACGAGCTTAATATAGAGACTGCAGTTACTCGTATGACCTGAGGTGGCAGTAGTGAGTATAAAAATGACCAACTTGCATCTAGTCCCTTTAAAGGGAGGGTATTATGTAAAATCGACTTTTTCAAGCTTTATATCATGTTATTATGTCATTCCCTCATTAAACACATGCCTGGAGTGTTGCCTTGGCTCATTCACATATTTTTGAGTAATCAGTAAAAACTTAGACGGCAGCCATTTTAGGTGTAGCTATGCCTCAGTCCTCCTAGGAACGCCCCCACCTCCTGGAGACGCCTCTGGACCTTTCGTCACCAGCCAAGCCACCAACCACTGCTCCTCAGCTCAGCAGAGCCCCCTCCCCGCACAGTAGTGTTGTTTAGATGCCACAACAGTGTGCTGAAGGGGGCGTGTCGGAAAGCTTCTTAAAGAGACAGAGGCCTATTTCAAGACGTTCAGTACAGACATTTTGAGAGAGCAATTTTATTCAAGGCAGTTATTTTAATTTACTGCATATACAGACCAACAGAAGGTTACGTCATCATTGTAGTATGCTATAGACTGGTGCTATGTGATTGAAAAAAGCATAATACCCCCTCTTTAAGAAATAAAAACCCAGTTCTTGGACACTGACCTGGAGAAGCAGCTGGCGTCAGTGAGCACCGCGTTCTCCGTGATCAGACTCCCTCCACACATGTGAGTGTGGTTCTTCTGGACACTGGCCACCCAGGGCCACTGCCCCGCGCTCACCGACGGCCCACTGGAGGACAGGCTGTTCAGCGGCGCCTGGCCACACACGACAGCTGTGGGACAGAGTCAGACGTCAGCGAGAGAGGCGGACAAATAACCTTTGGATGACATCTCTATGTATATCATGTGAATACTGTATCTTCCCAAAGATAACGTGGGGATTGAACGAGGAGCCGTGCGTTACAGAGTCTAGAACAACACAAGGGGCAGTCGAGTCTGGAAAGGCTCCGGGTTAAATCGTTCAGGAAGAGGACAGACTTTGGGGAATATTTGCTGCTGATTGGATCAAGTGAGCATCGTATTAGCCAATCACAGCTATGTGTCAAACACTTAATGTGTAGTTTAAAATTGTTCATCGTGTTTGTAAGTCTGTACCTCGTGTTTTTCCCGTGGTGTTACTCATTGATAAAAGTTCTTGTTGGCGATGTAAACCCCGCCTTTTCACGGCAATACTGCCACACGATTGGTACGAAACACCGGGGTATTGAAAACAATTGTAGGGGATTGGACTCTTTCAAGATGTATTTTCAGGAGTTTGTAAAATCACAAATTAATTAATCTGGCAGCGCAAGGTTAGAGATTATGATCTATATTGAAAGCATTGCCCTTTCTGCCTTTGACATCCTTAAGTTGTTTATGTGCTATATTTTGTGTACCCTTACGTTTGGCGGTCGTAGTAGTCGGAGTAGTCGGAGTAGTCGTCGTAGTAGTGGGAGTAGTCGTCGTAGTAGTGGGAGTAGTCGTCGTAGTAGTGGGAGTAGTCGTCGTAGTAGTGGGAGTAGTCGTCAGGGGGGCACTAAGGAGCAGCTTGCGCTCAGGTCGCTGTCGGTGCCGGACGAGGTGAAGGTCATGAAGCCCGGCTGGTTCTCTGTGATCTTGCTGTTTATCCAGCTCTGGTACCGCGACACTCGGGCGTACACCGTGGGACTGTTGGGCGGAGTGCAGCCCTCCTCCCGAAGCTCACCACTCCGGACTGTATCCAGCGACTGTTCTGTTTGCTCACCATGGGACCCCCAGAGTCTCCCTACACGACACACATTCAACAGGAAACACTCAAAGGTTCAGACAGCTTGGGTTCATAGACTTTCACAGCTCCACACTGGAAAAAAGCCGTCTGATCTCAGATGCATTGATGAAGACGGTGATCTGGGTATTCCTGACGTAACAACCTCCGCCATATTAGCGTTGGTGAAGAGCAATTCTTATGGGTGTCTATGCAGAAAGTGGTGAATTGCATTAACGCTTCTAGTTTCTGAGCCTGTTCTTACAAATGTGCACTTATGATGGTAAACGGCTTCACGGACCTGTTTAATGAGTTTTCTCTCCACATATCGTCTGGAATAGTGAAGCCGACTATAGCGAGGTAAGAATGTCCATTTCGTGGCATTTATAAAATTCCTGAAGTTTCTCCAAAATAAACAGATCATTGGATGATGTTAAGTGTAGCGATTGACCGATATGGTTTTTCTATGGCCGATGCCGATATTTTTGGCCGATTTTTTTTCAAATGTCTCGTCTATAACACACGCCGTCTGAAGCATGAAACTACTGCGACAAAACTTTGGTCAGTGGAGACAAGAGTCTTGCAATGTGATGTCTAAAAATCTCTATAAGACAAAAAACAAAAGAAAACATGCAGTGTGCACTTTGTTGGTTAGAATATGAATCATTCTTATAAAACAGCTAAGTAAAACATTCAGAAGTGTAATTTCATGATCTCCAATCAAGCCATTCCCTCTTTGAGCAAATGGCGAGCGTTTTTACTCCGCCATGAAAGGATTAAGCTTAGCAGCGGTGAAAGGCTCTAAAAATCATAATACTTACTTTAAAAAGGGCTTGAATTAAGACAATTTATGCTGATATTTTGAGCAGATTTGGTCTGTGATTAACTTAAAGTGACTATACGGAGTTTAAAAATGTTAAAATTATGTATTTTCTTACCCCTACACGTTCCAGCCATGTCCAAATGTGTATAATTCACCACAACTGCCTCTAAAATCCTGCACTGTCACTCAAAAAGTTGTCGAGCTTAATATAGAGACTGAAGTTACTCGTAAGACCTGAGGTGGCAGTAGTGAGTATAAAATGACCAACTTGCATCTAGTCCCTTTAAGAAAACAGCTGAATTTTAATTTTTGCAGATATTTTCGCTTTTTTATTCATCAATTTTAACCCGTCTCTGTCCATAAGTAATTTCGACCTCATTTCTACATACACATACATAAACCTCCTCCATTTCATAGTGAATATTTTGATCTTATATTTATGGACTAGTACCTGGCAGGAGCCCTTGCCTCCGGCCTCCAGCCCGGCACAGATCATGTTGTCAGTGATGAGGATAATTTCTGCGTAGTTACAGTTGCACTTTCTGTTCCCGACGACGGGCACTTCCACCTCCATCAGGTTCTGAGGCGACGGCAGACTGACTGAAACAACACAGATTAGACGCTTTAAACCACAGCAGAATAGAGCAAACACAAGGCCAGTCGCCCTTAAGCCCAGAATAGGTCGCGTTCATGTGACGTAACAAACTGGAGTTAGTGCAGCTAAGAAGTGCATGGTGGTAACTATGGTAATCTTGGATTTGGTTTATGGTTGATATCTCCGTAATGTCTAGACCTATCCACATGAAACAAATACTGTCACAAAGTCTCTCAGCTCATGAAATAACCCAGGGGTGTCAAGCTCATTTTGGGTCGTGGGCCGAAATCCAGACACATATAACTAAACAGGAAAATATTAGAATGAATGAATAAATGAATGATAATAATAATGAGCTGTGGTTTGAAAATAAAACAAACAACTGGACTGGAGCCTAATAAATAATAATAACGGCTACCACTTGTATTTGCTTTACCAGTCTGTGCCACAAGTTTACTATAATGGCCACAGCTGCCCTGGGGCAGACTGACCGTTTACCACATGGCTATAATGTGTTTTTTATCCTGATCTCTTATTATGTCAGTGCCCTCTGCTGGACACGTGTGAAATTCTTTCCTTTTATTTATTTAATATTTATTTAAGCTGCCCCCGGGTGGCGCAGCGGTTAGCGCTTGTGCCTCACAGAAAGAAGGTCCCAGGTTTGATTCCCACCTGGACGGGGTCTTTCTGTGTGGAGTTTGCATGTTCTCCCCGTGTCTGTGTAGGCTTCCTCCAGGTACTCCGGTTCCCCCTACCACTAAAAATATGTACAATAGGTTCCCCTCCGGGCCAGGACTCCCCTGTAAAAGAGATTCTTATTTAGGCTGTTCTCTTACTTCCGAAGTTGATGTCGCCCCAGCCAGTGACCCAGGAGTCCGTGCCGGCGTGGAAGGTGCTGCCAGACGCTGCCAGGCACACGGGCCGGATGTAGCTGGTGAAGGTGACGGTGGAGGCCATCTTCAGCAGCGCTATGTCGTTGTCGTTGGTGCTGTCGTCGTAGACTCGTGGTTGATGACCTCCACGATCGTGCGCCTGACCTCGTTGGCGTTGGCATTTTCTTGGCTCTGACGCCCGATGAAGACGGTGTTGTCGCTCGCTGATCCGCTGCACCGAGAACAAAGTCATGTGGTTTGATTTACATGGATGTAACAGAACAGCTCCTCCACTGCAGGGCTGGGCAATAGTGACAAAAATGAATATCTCAATATTTTCTGGGACTTGCTCGATAATAATTATATGGACATTTTAAGTGACCCTGATCTTTTGAACGTTATTGTTTTTATTGTTACATTATTTATTTGATAAGGACAATGCACATAAATGAACATCTGCATTGAAACAACAAAAACAGACAGGCTAATTTATATCCATAGTCCCTAAAGGCAGACGACAGAAATACAATGTAACTAAGAATTTGGAACAAGGAATGTAAAAGAGTCACTTAAAAGAAAAGTTATTTTATTGGAATTTTTAATCTGCTCACAGGAAGTGACATAGATAGAGGCAAACAATTTAAAACAGTTGCCGTGCAACCATGTTATGTCCATAGGAAATGAGTGAAACTGCTCTGAAATTTACCTCTATCTATGTCACTTCCTGTCAGAAGCTTAAAAAAAAAAAAAACTAACTTTCCTGCCCAACATTTCTTCATTAAAATTGCTGCTTCACTGAAATAAAATGATAATTATGCAACTGATGTCATCCTTCGAAATAAGTCATATTTAAGCATTCAAACCTGTCATGTGACTTTAAATTCAGTTTATTCTTTTTATTCATGACGATTTGTACTTTCTACTTTGAATACTTCAGTATTTTTCAGTGTTTTTCACTTGTATTGTAGTAATATCTGTGCTGTAATATCTTTAGTATCTTTAGTATCTTTCATGGCGGCTCTTGGGACTGACCTCTGGAAACAGTGCGCGGCGCTCAGCACCCACAGGTTGTTGATGAGGGACCCTCCACAGATGTGGCCTCTTCCTCTGTGGATACTGACCTGCCAGGGCCAGGCGCCCTCGGGAGCGGCCTCTCCCCCACGATCCGAGTGTTCAGAGGCGGCTGCCCACACACTGAGGACACACAACAGCTTTAGACAAACAAAAACAAACAAGCAACATCACAACGGGATCGATGATAATGTGATGAACTCACCATCGAGCTGCGCCGCTGCATCTGAGGAAGAAGAACAGAGAAATCTTTTTTACTCCTCTACATTTGAAAGTTATGCAGTACCTCAGGTCAAAATGTTTATTAAAAGCCTCGTGACGCACACGGACGGAGGTGTGTTGCATGTCAGGCCATGTATTGTGTAAGTGCCATACAGTAGTTTTTGTATTTTTGTTCAGGTAAAGATCACGTCTTCTCTAAGTATTTCAACACGTTCAGATACTCAACAAAACCTCGTGACCAACAGCAGTCGACACAAACTTAGAGCTGTCAACGAGCACTGTTTCCAAGAACAACACATCAAAGGAGAAGAAAACGTGTTTGTCCTTAAAGCAGCTCTAGCACATTCCACTCTGATACTATTAATCTGCAGAGAATCACAAGACAATGGGCTCGGAGCTGATAAGTACAGTCAGGGAGCGTCCAGACCGGTTTGTATCACAGAAACGGCTTTGATAAATGCACTCCTGACAGATGCACATGAGGAACCTGAAAGTCCACCATCACCACAGCGACCCAAGAGTTTATCATGATCATTCTCAAAAGTATTGTACAGTACTACACTGGAAGATGTTGGTACATAATGATGAGTCAGACCAACCCACTTCCCCAGAGCGTATTTAACAATCCATATCAATATGTGTTCTTTATTTCCATGTTAAGTCAATGGAAATGAGTCAAACTGCTCTGGACTTTACCTTTATCCATGTCACTTCCTGTCAGCAGCTTAAAAAAAATCTAATAAATATAACTTTCACCAATACACACTAATGGAATCACGAAGAAGAAGCTAACAGGCTAACGGGCAAAGCTAACTGCAGGCAAGCGCCACTTAAACAGTATTTACAGCCAAGTTTGAGTGAAAAGAATTATCTCCATTGTGTAATTGGATGAACAATATCCCTCTGTCCCTTTGTCTTTTCTGTCAGTGTAGTATTTACTCTCACAGACAATTAATGAGTAAAAAACACAACAAATGCCACATAAAAACTTGCCATTAACAATTTGTAAAACCCGGTTTATGAGTCTGGCTTTGTATGTGATCAGGGATCGTGGGATGATCAGCCTCCACAGTCCAGATCTAAACCCCATTGAGAATCTTTGGATGTGTGGGAGAAGGCTTTGCACCGTGGTCACACTCTCCCATCATCATAACAAGATCTTGGTGAAAAGGGAATGCAACACTGGACGTTGCAGAAACCGTACAGAGAATGTGTTATAATAAAAGCTAAAGGAAAAGAAATGCTAGAAATCGATCCTGCAAGTTCATGATATTGATGCAAACAATAAACTATGATATATTAATTAATTAAGCTTGCTCTGTACAGAGACATGGGTTGGGAACCATGCAAAGTGAGGCATGTTTGTGACATGGTACGGTTATGGAATAGGTTTATCAATATGTCTGACACAAGACTGTCCAAACTCATCTTTAAATGGGACCTGTCTAATAAATATGGCTGGAGTGCGCAGATGGAGAACATTTCTGTTGATGCTGATCTTCAGTTATTTTTAGAAACAAGTTGAGATGTAATGTTGGAGAAATTACAAAAGTCTACTTTGGAAAGTATAAACATAAAGTTAAATGATGTCTTGTGTAAGCCAAAGCTGAGAACCTATATTTTGATTAGGGATGGGACGATAACCGGTTTCAAGGTATACCACGGTATCAAAATGCTACGGTATCACTACCGTGAAGATTCCCTGTCTGACGGTATTAAAAATGCTTGTTTTATATGCTATTTTTGCCACACAAAAAAGTTGCACTCCGTGCAAACCCCCGCTCTCCCCTTCTGCTCCGCTGCTCCTCACCTGATCCGCGGCGCAGTCCCTCTCTCTCTCTCTCTCTCGGCCCGTAGCAGCAGAGTAAAGTCACTGTCCCCCGTGAACATGAACACTGCCGCTGAGATGAAGCTTTGTTTGGATCTGTCGCGTTAAAAGCTGCCAAGTGCGGCTAAAAAGCAGCTGTTTAGCGCTTTAGCTCTGTAGCTCGTGTTACGCTAACCTGTTAGCTTTGTGGTTTGGATTGTCCATCGTCCAGTACATCGTTCATCAGACACGCTCTAGACAACACTGTTTTACGTGTTATTTTTTAGAAGACGCTCAGCCTTCCTTTGCCAAATGCTCATCAAAGATGCACTGATGTTCATTTAGCTACAAACTCCGCTCGCTGTCAAAAGACGCCAGGGCTACTACTACTAGCTACTACGTGATGTAAACAAACCTACGCGCTACTCCACTAAACTTCTTTGTAACAGTCTATGCACTAAATTCTCCCCAAACAATAATCTGATGCATCGCATAGGCAGATAACATGATTATTCTTTACCCTCTAGGCGTCACTGCAGTATAAGGGTTAGACATAGGTGGAACCTTTACCTGATGCAGTTTGCTAGTCGGTCAATTATTAGACAAGCACTCAAGTTTGTTGACCGCTTGATGCGATACGTTTTGTATACTATTAGGATTCTTTTTTTTTTAATATGAAATTGAATGCACAGACTACTTAGTAAAAATCAAGCAGCAAATTATAATGGCAAGCCTGCCTTTGGAAGTTTTGGGAAGACATCAAACAAACAGCATCTGGCATCAGCGAACATGCGCCGTCTGTGACTAAAGTGATTAAGGTAAAAATATCCCTTTGTTTAAAGTGGTATTTTGGATAATAAGTCATACTAGTACACTTTATTGATCCTTAGCAACATGTAAAGTCATAACCAATTACAAATGTACCATAAACAAACCCTGTTTGTTAAATGCGAACCCTGTTTTTACTTTTTAAATATAAACCACGCAATTTCAGGGTATACCGTGATACTGCGGTATTTTTTGTCAAGGTTATCATACCGTGGAAATCTCATACCGTCCCATCCCTAATTTTGATAAAAGATCATTTTGGTCCTGAGCCCTATGTGACCCTGAACCTGCCCAGAGGACCGAGGTCAGTCTGTGCTCAGCTGAGGTCTAGGACTCTCCCCCTGGCTCTGGAGACCAGTGTTGTTTTCGTCAACGAAGACGATAACGATATGATTCGTTGACGCCCCTTTTTTAAATGACGATAACGTAACGATGACGAGCAAAAGACGTTTATGAGTTTACGTCGACGAGACGAGACTAAAATGGGAGAAAGTGGTTCGTCAGATCGTTCAAAAACAGAGTTTGTACGCGAAGCGGGAGAACACCACCGGTAAACGTGACACAGAGCCGCGCCGTCAGCTGACGGGCAGCAGCGGCGCCTCTCTCTCTCTCTCTCTCTCTCTCTCTCTCTCTCTCTCTCTCTCTCTCTCTCTCTCTCTCTCTCTCTCTCTCTCTCTCTCCTCTCTCTCTCTCTCTCTCTCTCTCTCTCTCTCTCTCTCTCTCTCTCTCTCTCTCTCCTCTCTCTCTCTCTCTCTCTCTCTCTCTCTCTCTCTCTTCTCTCTCTCTCTCTCTCTCTCTCTCTCTCTCTCTCTCTCTCTCTCCCCGTGGCGTGCAGTACACTGCTAGCGTACATCCTCCACGGAGCGCATCTGACATCGATTGGGGAAAGTCCTGTTCACAATTACACTTCTACTACTGCCTATTGTGGTGTAATCTGTTTGTCAAAAGATATATAGCCAATAGATAACTATTACCTATCCCAATTTCCAATAGTTACCTAATTAATTATAACTTTTTATAATGAAACTGACGAAAAACTTGACTAAAACCTTTTAAGTTTTCGTCTGACTAAAACGTGACTAAAACTATCACATTTAGAAGTGACTAAAATGTGACTAAAACTATAAGCATTTTCGTCCAAAAGACTAAAACTAAGACTAAAACTAAAAGGGCTGCCAAAACAACACTGCTGGAGACGGGTCGATTCCATTCGGTACCAGAGGAGGAGCGGACATGTTGTTTGTGTCAGTTAGATGATATTGAAAACGAATTGCATTTTGTGTTTTATTGTCCTTTGTATGATGATCTGAGAAGGCTATTATTCTGTAAACGGTCTGATGTTGCTGTACATTTGTTTGAACTATCAGATGAGGAAAGGCTTAAGTATTGGTTCAAGTATAAGCCATTTTATTTGTCTACGTTTTTGTTAAGTGCTTGGCTTCAACGTAACGACACTCTTTGTTTAATGTTTTTTCTGTTGTCTGCCTGCATTTTTGTGTCTTATAAGCCCATCGGGCTGGGAACCTTTTAGGTGCAAGACACCAAATAAGAAAATATATACTAAACTAAACTAAACACAAACAGGTGTGTATGTGCCTGGGTATAGAAAATCGAACACATGAATTTCTTATTCTCTTGTTTCGCATGCAGCTGTTCATGGTGCATTCGCCTTGTTATGATTAGTATGGCCTTACTTAGTCAGCCTTAGTTTGTTGTTAAGATGATGTTATTAATGTTAATCCTTCCTATGGGAAATGTAAGCAACTGAGTACATGCGTTTCAGTCATGTCATCTTATTTTTCTGATGTAAATGCCTTTTGAGGAATAGACACCCCCCATTTTTTGTCCAATTTTGTTTCTGGTTTTTTTTTTTACTGACACCTACTTGCGGAACTAAAATCCAAAAGACATAGTTGAGGGCAGCTTTAAGCTCCTCATTCACACCTTAAACAACAGACATGGTAGTTAGTGTCTGTGCTTAAGCTTTAGCAAAAATCATCCTCTATAAAGCACAAAGTTTCTTACCGTGAGCAGCAGCATCAGCAGAGAGAGTCCCAGCACAGACGCCGCTCTGAAAAGGGCCATGGACTGTGTTTCACCTGCAGACGCCGACACCTGCTCAAATACTGCACCTGAGCGAGGGGGCGGGGCCACGCTGCCGGACACACCCACATCCGCGGCTGAAGTGTTGTGACAGCGCAGAGAGGCCAGCATTCCTGTGTCACTCACAAACACGCTTACACGAGCCTCTGAACAAATGAGTGACAAGATAATGAAGGCACTGCAGGAGAATGAGAAGAAGATTAATGAAGAGATTAAACTTAATATAATAATAATGCCTTACACTTGTATTGCGCTTTACAAGCCTGTATTACCAAGTTTCTCAAAGCGCTACCACTGTCGTCATTATTCATTCACTCCATACTTGGTGTGCTAAGCTACTGTTGTAGCCACAGCTGCCCTGGGGTAGACTGACGGAAGCGAGGCAACCAGTCTGCGCCATCGGCCCCTCGACCACCACCAACCACTCACTCACTCACTACATTCGCTAGGCTTCCTGGTGTTACCAAACGGTCTCCCATCCAAGTACTAACCAGGCCCTTCCCTGCTTAGCTTCCAAAGATCTGACGGGATTGGGCATAGCAAGGCGGTATGACACCAAACTTGAACCTTTCCTGTAGATGCAATCGCATATGAGGGGAATTTACAGGGCATCCGGAAAGTATTCACTCTCTTACACTTACAGCCTCATTCCAAAATGATAAATCAGTTCTTATTTCTCATCCATCTACACACAGTACCCATAATCCATCCATCCATTTTCTTCCATTTGTCCATTGCCGGGTCGTGGGGGCACCAGCCCCTATGGCTCCTCCTGCAGGTGGTGGGTCCACAGAAGGACGGCCTCATGGTTCTAACCAGGCCTGTTGGTCTCTCATAAGGGCTTCTGAACGCTCTTTGTCTGACCCCGCACCTAGGACCTGTTTGCCATGGTAAACCCTACCAGGGGCACGAAGCCCCCGACAACAGAGCTCCAGGATCATCAGGCTCAAAACCCTCCACCACGTTAAAGTGGTGGGTTGAGCTGGGTCATGACTGGGGTCATCTGCATACATTTGAACATTATGGTCGGGACATACGTCTGGAAGGTTATTATGTATAATGAAAATAAAAAGGGTCCAGGGATGATCCCTGAACCATTACACCATTATGTGTTCTCTTTGAATATAACTTGATTCATTGGATGGTGTCATCAGAGACATTTTTTGAAGTAGGACTTGATGCTGATGGTGTCAAGTGCCTTCCTAAAGTCCCGGAACACCACTCCTACATATGAGTTCTTATCCAAAAGACACTTTTGCCAGTAAACAAACTGACTCCGTTGACTAATGAGCACGAAGTGAAGCCTTTATCCAGTGTTCAATCAGCTGACCTCCAGCCCACTTTTCAGCTTCTTTGATATGATTGGGAAGATGCTGATTGGCTTGTAATCGGTTTACAAAGTTATAGAACCAGGTTTAAAAATGGGAGTGACAGTAGCAACTTTCCAGGCTATGGAACTGTTTTGTTGAATTGACAAACTGACCGTACATCTATAAACAATGATGAGTTTTTTTTATAGCTGTGGTGCATCCTGTTACCACCTGTGGTAATTAAATGTATTAGACTTGATTTGGGAAGACACACACCTCTCTGTAAGATCCCACAGCTGACAGAAACTAAGCCCTGAAGATCTGGAGAAGGGACAGAGGACTATTGCAGCATTGAAGGTACTCCACAGTGGCCTCATCATTCGTAAATGGAAGAAGTTCAGAACCCCTAGGACTCTCTTAGAGCGTCTGCCCAACTGAGCAATCGAGGAGAAGGGCCTTGGTCAAGGATTTTACAGTACATCAACAAGTTCTATTCAGACGGTGGGCGGATGTAGACCGGGTCGAGAGTTGAGACCATAAATTATGCAAAACGAACTGAACTAAAGATTAACTAGTGATGTATTTCACCTCTCTCCTCCTCTTGTTGTTTGGGTTTGTATCTCGAGTTCTTGGTGTGTCTCACACGTGAGTCGTCCTCGGGCTGAAAACATGACTTGTCACATTCGTTACGTAATTCCCTGAGGCACAAGAAGAAAACCTGTCCTTTTTACTGAGGAAATGACAAAAGTAACTCACAGTGACTTAAATGACTTTAATCTGATTACTCGTTACTGGAAACATAATTTTAGAGCCGTGTTATTAAAGCCACACCGCGTAACCTTTAATCTAATAAATTACATAAAATACAATATTTTTTTTTTCAATACAGTTTTTATTGTTATTTTTTGTGAGTGTTTTTGTCACTCTTTTGTGGCTTTTCTTCATCACTTTTCAGTCATATTTTTATCTATGGTAGCCATAGCACCACATTAGCTCAATGCTAAACAGCTAGCTTTGTAAATTACAGAGGAATCACTGTTAATAAAATAACCCAGCGTCTCAAAGCAATCTCAGGTACATGGCCGCTGTGTGCCACGATGCCTCTCTCCTGTGTAGAGAGCTGTTGAGTTGTCCCAGTGGAACAGGTTGTTAAACAAGTTAGCTCGCTGTCGGAACTCCATGCGGACTTTGTTTACGAGTAGCGCTGCGTCGAAGTCAGATGACCATTTTAAACTGTTGCCGTGCCGACCATGTTAAGTCAGTGGGAAATAAGTGAGACAAACTGCTACGGAATGTTACCTTCTTCTATGTCACTTCCTGTCAGTGGCTTAAAATTCTAATAAAATAACTTTTCTGCTGAACATTTCTACATTAAAACTGCTGCTTCACTGAAATAAAATTATAGTTATGCACTTTAAACACTTTGGTAAAGCCCAGATGATGATGCCATGACCTTGGAAGCAAAGTCTGGTTCATCCTTGGGTGTAATTTCAAGACAGATTCAGGTTCATTGGTTAAAACAATGATGGAAATGTCCAGTCATCATTGATCAGAAAGAAGGCGGGTTCTGTGTCCCAGAGATGAACGTGCTGTGTCTGAAATGTGAAGAACAACCAAGAAAAATGCAAAAGACTTGGTGAAGTCTTTACCACCTGTGGTAATTAAATGTATTAGACTTGATTTGGGAAGACACACACCTCTCTGTAAGATCCCACAGCTGACAGAAACTAAGCCCTGAAGATCTGGAGGAGGGACAGAGAACTATTGCAGCATTGAAGGTCCTCCACAGTGGCCTCCATCATTCATAAATGGAAGAAGTTCAGAACCCCTAGGACTCTTCTTAGAGCCGTCTGCCCAAACTGAGCAATCGAGGGAGAAGGGCCTTGGTCAAGGATTTTAACAGTAACATCAACAAGTTTCTATTCAACGACGGTGGCGCGGATGGTAGACCGGGTCGAGAGTTGAGACCATAAATTATGCAAAACGAACTGAACTAAAGATTAACTACGCTAGAGTTTTTGTTACATAATTGGTGAATTATGTCAAGAAAGTATTGATTACGAATTGTGATTATTGTATACTTTGTTGCGTGGCTTTGTATCTTATTGTATTTGTAATGTACTTATTTTTGTTTTTATACGTGGACCCCAGGAAGAATAGCGACAGCCTTGCTGTGCTAATGGGGATCCCATCAATAAAATAAATAAACAATGACTTAAAAACAGTGATGTATTTCCATCTCTGTCCTCTCTTGTTGTTTGGTTTTGTATCTCGAGTTCTTTGTGTGTCTTACACGCGAGTCGTCCGGGCTGAAAACATGACTTGTCACATTCGTTACGTAATTCCCTGAGGCACAAGAAGAAAACCTGTCCTTTTTACTGAGGAAAATGACAAAAGTAACTCACAGTGACTTAAATGACTTTAATCTGATTACTCGTTACTGGAAACATAATTTTAGAGCCGTGTTATTAAGCCACACCGCGTAACCTTTAATCTAATAAATTACATAAAATACAATATATTTTTTTCAATACAGTTTTATTGTTATTTTTTGTGAGTGTTTTTGTCACTCTTTTGTGGCTTTTCTTCATCACTTTTCAGTCATATTTTATCTATGCTAGCCATAGCACCACATTAGCTCAATGCTAAACAGCTAGCTTT
Organism: Neogobius melanostomus; assembly: GCA_007210695.1. Taxonomy (NCBI): domain Eukaryota; kingdom Metazoa; phylum Chordata; class Actinopteri; order Gobiiformes; family Gobiidae; genus Neogobius; species Neogobius melanostomus. Next base: position 2,019,977 of record VHKM01000480.1, read on the forward strand.
GTAAATTACAGAGGAATCACTGTTAATAAATAACCAGCGTCTCAAAGCAATCTCAGGTACAGTACATGGCCGCTGTGTGCCACGATGCCTCTCTCCTGTGTAGAGAGCTGTTGAGTTGTCCCAGTGGAAACAGGTTGTTAAACAAGTTAGCTCGCTGTCGGAACCCATGCGGACTTTGTTTACGAGTAGCGCTGCGTCGAAGTCAGATGACCATTTTAAACTGTTGCCGTGCCGACCATGTTAAGTTAGTGGGAAATGAGTGAGACAAACTGCTATGGAATGTTACCTTCTTCTATGTCACTTCCTGTCAGTGGCTTAAAAATTCTAATAAAATAACTTTTCTGCTGAACATTTCTACATTAAACTGCTGCTTCACTGAAATAAATTATAGTTATGCACTTTAAAACACTTTGGTAAAGCCAGATGATGATGCCATGACCTTGGAAGCACAAGTCTGGTTCATCCTTGGGTGTAATTTCAAGACAGATTCAGGTTCATTGGTTAAAACAATGATGGAAATGTCCAGTCATCATTGATCAGAAAGAAGGCGGGTTCTGTGTCCCAGAGATGAACGTGCTGTGTCTGAAATGTGAAGAACAACCCAAGAAAAATGCAAAGACTTGGTGAAGATGCTGAACCTGGTTAAACTGTGACACTAAAGTATGATATAGACTCATTACATGCAAAGTGAGATATGCACAGCCTTTATTTGTTATCATTTTGATTATTATGGCTCAGTTTGTAAAAAACACAAATTAAAAATCTCGTAACATTAGAATATTTTCAAAATGGACTGTAAGCCATAATCATCAAAATAACTTTACATGTAATGAGTCTATATCATATATTAGTTCACAGTTTAAGTTTAATTACAGAAATAAATGAACTTTTGCACGATATTCTAATTTTCTGAGTTTCACCTGTATCTGCAATGTGATTCTTTCCTTTGAGTAAAAGACGGATCGAAGATGTGACTTAAATCGCGTTGAAAAGTACAAGTACTTCAATACATTTTTTTCCAAGTTTGAACTTGTACTTGAGTACATTTTTAGAGCTGTACTTGTACTTATAATTGAGTAGAATTTTAGCCATGTACTTTTACTTGAGGACAAATTCTCTGTTCTCTTTCCACCACTGTTGGTAACACAGACAAACCTGTTCAATCTCTCCGTCTGCACTTTGACACACGTGGGACCTGAACGCAGACGACACTGGCTCTGCGTGAAGCTGGGTCCAAATGGAGGGAAGATGCCGCTCGTTTCTGAAATAAATGATCATCAAAAAGCTGTCACAAAGTCCAGCGTCTTCTCTCTCGGCACATATGAACTAAGGTCACATGACTGTCTCATAAAGGCGTCCAAAAGTGGAGACAATATTTAAAGGAACAGGCCAACGTTTTCCCATACTGAGATATGTTCTTACCTGAGCTTAGACGAGTTGATACGTACCTGTCTGGTCTTTGTGTGTGCCCTCAGTCACACAAAACGACCAAAGATGTTGTTAGCATTTGGCCTCTCCCAGTATATTCCTATGGCTCCAAACAGGGGTGATGTTAGAAGCGACCACGCTCTTCCACAGGCACAAAGACCAGACAGGTACGTATCAACTCGTCTAAGCTCAGTACAGAAAAACGGTGGCCTGTTCCTTTAAGGCCGGGAGACTAATGCAATGTATCGGTGGGCCATTTATAATATAAATAAGAAATCTTCTCACGGGCCGCATTTGGCCCTGGGGCCGCGTGTCTCAGACGCCCGGTCTATAGTTCATGACACTGACAAAGGGCAAGCTCTTATTACAAAAATAGCCCGGACATAAAGGTTTAGATCAAACATATGAAATGCCTCCGCACCTCAGTGTCTTTTGTCTAACTGAGAAAAGGATTATTACAGGAGAAGAAGAACGCCAACACACCTTTTATATATCGGTACCAATTAGAACAGCAATTTAAGTAGATTTGACTTTAGGAAAAGAGGGCGAGTATGATCTCTATGTCCGGCATTATGAATTACACAAACTGCTCTTTTCTGGAGAAGGACAAGTGAATTTATAATTCTGCTCAAGCCACTTCCCCAGATCTCAATACAATATATTAAATGTGGTAGGACTAGCGTACACATTGGTCTCACGTTAGTCTTTACACACATACACATTATTTCACACTTGTGTCACTTTGTTGGGTATTTTGATTGTGTAACTCGTGTTAAAGATTTCCCGCAGACGTTGTTTTTGCCACTGAGAACCGGTCCGAGGACAATCCGACTTCACAAACCCACATGTGACTCATCTGCTCAATAAAGGCGTGCTGAAGAGGAAAATAAACTGGGCTGCTGTGAAAAGGCGGTGACTAATGCTAAACAAATTACAAGAATAGACGGGCTTTAAGACGGATCAATGAAATTATTAATGTTTATTTGTACCAGTGCAGTCACGGCTGAATTACCTTCGAACAATCTGACAAGCTCAGTAATCTGGGTCAGATTAGGAACTAAATCTAAATTAGTAAAAGAAATCTACTTCTGAGAGTTAAAGTCCTGGGTGTGTGAGTGTCTTTCCCTTTTTCTATACGCAGACAAGTATCATAGGACCCCCGCCTTAAAGGAACAGGCCTCCGTTTTCCATACTGAGATATGTTCTTCCCTGAGTTTAGACGAGTGACCTGTCTGGTCTTTACGCGTGCGCTCAAACGGGGGTGAAGTTAGAAGCGACCAAGCTCTTCCACGTTTCCCCTATTTATATACGGTTACGTGAGTAGTACATGATCCAAGTCTAGATACACAAAATTAAACATGTCGATTTTCTTACAATACACACACTAAAAACGCTAGGTTAAAAGTAACCCAAATTTTTACCCAATGTTGGGTCAAAGTTGGTCCTATCCAACGTTGGGTTATTTTGACCCAATGAGTTGGGTTATTATTTTAATCCACCGTTGGGTTGTTTATTCTTAATTTTACCAATGATTGGGTTAATTTGTAATGATCACCAGTGCTTTTTTAGAAACTTTATTTCTTACAAAAGCAGAACATTGTTTAACACAACATCATCATCAGCAAATAATTAATTTGGTTGTTAACAAGCCTAAGGAAAGTCCCCCATTGTCCATATTGTACTTGCTGTATCTTGGTGAAGTGGTCCTTTTTCAGAGTCAGAGACAGGGCTGTGGACAGTTCAGTCTGAAGCAGGAGACAGGGCTGGGACACTGCAGCAGAAGACAGGGCGGAAGACAGTTCAGTCACAGCAGGGACAGGGCTGAGGACACTACAGTCTTCAGCAGCAGAGACCACTGTGGAAATAAAGAGAGACATTGTCACAGATGAAATCCAATACCTGGTAACCATTACTCCACCAGGGACACCAACCTTCCCATTAGACAGTGACAGTATAATTAAGACCTTACCTTGGTGAAGTGACAGAGGCATCGTCTCAGAGGCAGGCGGACACTTCCACTGAGCTGAAGATTCCACTGGAAGAGAAACATTACATTTGTGTTTGGTCTAAAACTATAAAGGTCATGTTATATTTTGTAAAAATATACTGCACTTACTGGGACTGGTGTCCAGTGATGCAGATGATGATCTTCAGATAGGCAGTGGAAGAGCTCAGGAGAGTTTGTTTTTCTACACATTAACACAAGTTTGTATTTTAGCAAATTAATTAAACAGAGAATTGTAATTGATCTGAAACACACAGGACAGAGGCTTTAAAATATCCTAACTGAAAACTGTTAACACTTTTCTCTGTTTCTCCCATATTTGAGCCTCTCCTTCTCTCCTCTACTGCTGCTGCATCTCCTCATCCTTTAACCATAATAAATTACTAAAGGCATTATGTAAGAAACAACAGCAGAGATAAGACACTGACAAATGTTTAAGAAAGAGTTCGCGTTAGCATTAGCGTTAGCATTAGCTAACGGTTGTCGCGCGCATTATATTAAATAGGATATCATAACCGATTATTTTAACTACCTTTAGCCCTCATTATTTCAGTCAATACTTGTCCTATCAACACGAAATAAAAACTGGGACAGAGAGTGAAGTGTCCTCTGTCGGGATTATTTAACTACACACCTCTGTGTTGAATCGTTTTTTAGCTACAGCTCGTTCAAAATACGTGACTTTAACCCTTTCTCTTCTATGACAGATGCTAACAAGGTGTTAGGGAAACACAAGCCAAAACCAAATTGATTAATTATTTGTGCCTAATCAGTTTCATTTGGATAAATACTGACTCTTTATGACAGAGTAATCAAATAAAAACATGTATAAATACCTTTATGAGCAGTTTCAATCGGAGGAGCTGGAGGAGCAGTAATGGCCGCTGCTGACAGTTGAGCTCAGTGGTTTTGACCCAACCTGCTGGGTAGGAAAAAAAACACCCAACTCTATGAAAATAACCCAACAAAATGACCCAACAGCCATAACCCAGCAGTTGGGGTTGTTAAAATAACCCAGCATTTTATAGTTCCTTTTTATCCACTGAGAAAATCGACATGTTTATTTTTGTGTAACTAGACTTGGATTGTGTAACTGCTCACGTAACCGTATCTAAATAGGGGAAACGTGGAAGAGCTTGGTCGCTTCTAACTTCACCCCCGTTTGGGCCCCATAGAAGAGAGGAGGAGAGGCTAAATGCTAACAACATCTTTCTGCGTGACTGAGCGCACGCATACAGAACAGACAGGTACGCATCAACTCGTCTAAGCTCAGGGAAGAACATATCTCATGGGAAAACTGAGGCCTGTTCCTTTAAACGCAGACATGGTGCTGCATCAGAGGCGTAGCTTGCCATAAGGCAAGGCAGGCAGCTGCCTGGGGCCCCCGACTGTGAAGGGCCCCCATGCACCAACCCGTTTTTCAGATACCTGCAGTAAACGCTTGATATATACAGCCTCCTAGTGATTTTGGTGATGCAGTTACATCATCTCTCCACCAACGCTCTGTGGCGCTGTTTATCCCCATCCTGCTGCAGGCTTTAGTGAGTCATGGATCCCTAATGTTAACTTTTAATGAGCAGTGGACAGACTTTTTTACTCATGGCTCCACCAGATTATATTTAGTGAAACCAGTTTATTGTAACTCTCTTCATAACCTAAAGAACCTCAGCCTTCTGTTCTGAGGAAAACTTATGCAGAGAACTGCATTATGGGAGTTTTCAGGTGACCCGCTCCTGCCCAAATGACATCCTCTCTTCCAGTGTGCAGTACACCGATCGGCCACTAGAGGGCCCCCAACCGACATTCTTGCTTGGGGCCCTTGGTACTCTTGCTACGCCACTGGGCTGCATCGGCCACACACTTATTTAAACTCTTCTTCTTGTTGCTCTAGCAGAGGACACTCATATCACGACAGGAGTTTGGCAAAGCCGTTTGTCTCAATGGGGAGGTGAATCCACACGGCTCTCATGGTTACTTTCAGTAACTGCAGTTCTCTGAATGTGCACAGTCTAAGACAAATCAGCGTCAGGCTAATTCTCAGTCAGTGGTCAGACAGAAATAACCGTCAGGGGCAAGTTTCAGTCAGTTTTAAATCAGTTCGTTCTTTGTTGATTAATCTCGGGATGTGAACTATAGGGCCCCTAGTGGACTTTTGCTTAGAAATGTAGTGGAGCAGAAAGTGTTATATATCTATCAAATGTAATGGAGTAAAAGTATCAAGTTCTCAGCAAGACATAAAAGCTCTACTTCAGTACAGCAGATTTACTTTGGTATTGACCAGTTCTATTAAATAACAGACACAGTTGTGCTTCGGACAGGTTTAACCCATTCGGCGACACAATAATTACACCTTAACCTGCCAGACGTTTCCAAAGCCACTTCACTCGGTTGTAAAGATGAGAAGTATTTTTTAAGTTGAAGTTCATGTACAAAAACACGAGGTCCTTTGTTTATGGCCTGACACAGTGTTTACGACTACTGTACAAATGTCGACTTAAAGGTTTGAAAAACGCTGCAACTACGAAAATACAGAATACAAACACTTACGTCACTTCTGTGGTTTCTTTATCATTAACATTGCAAAGCCACACATGCCTTCTGTATAAATACAGTTCTTCTTCTTCTTCTTCTTTTTCTTCTATTGTTCACTGGAAAAGAAACAGATTATCTGCTAAGCTCTTCCCACAAGATGGTGAAAGAGTACAGTGCTACAATTTCCCGACCTCCGGTCAGGTCTGCCCACAATGGCAGCGCGGCTCAGTCGCAGCGGCTCAGGACTAACAGCTGAACGCTAATTAAACCACTTACTTCTTACTTACTTACTTATTAATTAATATAAGATGATGTGTAGTGGCCATTGGATGTGTAAACCAAAGTAAAATCACTAGTAAATCTAGTTTATTCATAAATGGTTTCTGAAGAGGCTTTGACCTACAGTAAATGTGGTCAGTGGAAGAACAGGAGAAGAAGAACGCCAACACACCTTTTATATATCGGTACCAAATTAGAACAGCCCTGCTCTAATAATTAAAACACATTTGGATAAGTCCAGCGACCACGCCTGCTTTTATGTTTCTATCAAAAGCAGCACCGTCTGGAACTTTGCCATGATCTGCTCACAGACAGCAACCGAATGATTATGTCCCGCTCTAAACGTACATTGATTGAAAAAGTATCAATATCGTAAACCTTTCTACCTTTTCTGTGAAGTGGCCCTTAAAGGGACTATACGTAAGTTTAACCACAAATAAATGTATACAAATTTAAAATTTCTTCCTCATACATGCTCCAGCAATGCCCTGGTGAGTAGAATGAGCCCTGGCCTTTCACCGCAATTGCCTCTATATGCCTGTAAAGTCACTTGAATAGTTTATGCTCGGGTCGAACAAGCAAGCAGCGTAATGCGTAATAACGTCATGCGCGTTCACGCTCAGCTGTAGCGTTAGCTGTAGCGTTAGCGTTAGCTGTAGTGTTAGCTGTAGCGTTAGCGTTAGCTGTATCTCCTCTGTACTGACGCTGCAGCGCGAGTGGTAACTTCAGAGGGATGGATTAGTGGAGAATAAGAGGAGACCGGCTTCAAGCACCATCGAAACTCCAGCCCAGACCCCAAATAACAAAAAGAAACGAAGAGTTTATTCGAGTGTGACAAAAAAGGCGACAGTCGAGTTTGATCGGCGTAGGCAAAGAACCAGAGTAAACATCGGAAAATGTTGAGAGAATCTCTCAAAAGACCCGCAGCTTATTTTTGCTTGAAAGGTAGAAATTATTACTAAATACGTGGAGGAAAAGTGTAGTCGATGCTTTCAAAACAACGGTGTCCGACTGTCCGTGCATGTTGTACAAACTTCACTGAACAAGCCATAAAATAATCATATTTGGAAGTTACCAAATAGTTGATCTAATAGTTTTATACCTACAGAGAAGTTGTGTAGTATTAGTAGCAGACTAGTAGTGTCAGTAATAACAGTAATTGTGCTGTACCTACAAAACATTGAGTAGTAACAGTGGTAATGGTGCTGTATTTACAATGGCAAAATAATGCTGCTAATGTAGCTTTTCTTGGCCGCAAAATAAGCACGACTGTTCACGGAGTTATAAGAAGTGAAACGACTACAAAAAGTAAACATGTGCCGTTTACAATATAGTTTACGAGTTAGCTACGCTAACTTTGGCACAGGGAATTGAAGAGACGATTTTGGCTTTATTTTATTATTTCAATTAAGCCTGCGTTTATGCATATAAAGTATACGAGTATTTTTTTTTTCCTCCTTCAAACGTCAATTATTCGTTTATATGTATTACTTCTTCACTCGATTCACTTGCTGCATTTGCTCAAGTATTTTATCTTGGAAAACATTCACTCAAACTGATTGGTCTAAATATCTTACAAAACAGTAACGTTTCTTACCTCAGTTTAAGTCAATCTGTAAATTGACCAGGACGGGACTGTTATTTCTGGTGCTCGTAAAGCCTGAGCGCCTCATGCACGAGCTTATCATCAAGGCTGCAGTTACGCGTTTGGCCTGAGGGTGCAATTGCGAGTACAAAACTGCTAAACTCCACACAGCCCCTTAAGTTGTGATTAATACCTTGTGCGGAATTATGTTTTCCTTTGATTTCCTGCTATGCACATTTTCTCAGTGAGCTTCACGATGTCGTCACAGAAACGGTTTTCACTTCACAGACGTTAAACCTTCTCAGGGACAAGGACCTTATTATAACTTTATTATTACTTTCCAACATAATGCCACTTGTTCATTCATAGTTTAATGTCTTCAATGGAAATCACACAATGGAAATAGTGCTGAAAATAAAGAAAAGCCGATACTTGTACATAAAAACTGTCTCCAAACCTTTATATTGGTTTATTTCAAACAACTACAAACAATAAAAATGCCTGTACTGCACAACAATACAAAGCATTTGTTCGAAAAGGAGTGAGTTGAAGTGTGACCTCATTAAGTCCCGCCCCCTTTCTATTCGATATTTGCCATTTTTACAGAAAACAAAACAACTGAGATCCCCGATATTTGCCCTGTCTGAAGAAGGGCTAACAGTTACAGCTTACAGTTGTGCAGATTTTTCATTGTCTTCTTATTATAATTTTTTGATCCAGCGCACTGGTTACGAGCGGTGGATGTGCGTGCCTTCACGCTTAACTACATACCAATACTTACACCAACAATTGTTTTGCAAGATGTTCATGTTTTTCCATAACATACACGACTCACAGCCATGAAAGTCCAGTGACAGTCATGTTAACGTTGTTTAAATTATACTTGAATTTCCAGCTCTGTAGTTTGTGTAGACCATGTTTTTATACATAGATTTATTGCAAACTGTGGTACATTGAGTGAGTGACACATTCAAGATATTTTTACTCAGCAAAACAGAAACTCCTCCTGTGTTTCAGACAACTGGAGTTTTGAGGTTCATGTCCCCCCTTAAGCTATTAGTCTAGTAACAAAAATCTGAAAAAGGGCTTGGATAACACTTTTGTGGTTCCGGAATGTTAGGGGTTGGCAACCATGTTTTTATGTTAATATAAGATGTTGGGAACATAATCATGAATATGCCACTCGCGTATCGCCTTCGTTTGTTTTTTATTGAAGAAATAAGAAGAGAATGTTTACCAAAAAGTCGCACCTGCTTCAGTCATGCTGACATATCTGTCAGATAAAATAAAATATCTGCAATATTAAACAAGATTTTGACATAAAATTCACACTGTATGTGTAGTTTGACATGATATCACCTCACAGGATATCTTAGCCTTATAGGTTCAAAAATAAACAAATGATGTCAATTTTTTCATAGTGGAAACAAGATGGCCGCCTGAACTGAACTGGCTGATACTCAGTTCAATTGTTGTATCTTAATAATTATACCAGATTTTCTGAAATAATTACACTGTATATAGACTATATCAACCTCATGCAGTGTGCAACATTTCATCTTCATCGGTTAATGCATAAATAAATTACATGAAATATAATCGATTAATGTAAAACGAAATGCCTTATTTTAATACATGTACTGTTGTGACATACAATTAAATATCTTCAATAAGTGTAAGATTTTCTCATGAAATTGGCATAGTATGTGTGGTTTGACAGTATGAAGATTAAATTGTGTACACTACTTTAGGTTGATTAACTATATACTGAAAATCTCGTATAATGTTGAAGATATTACAATTTTACTGAATATCAGTCACTTCAGTTATGGCGGCCATCTTGTTTCTTCAATTAATGAAACTCGCATGTTTTGTTTATTTTCAAACCTGTAAGGCCAACATTTCCAGAGAGTTGCTAGTATCGTACTAGACTATATACCTTCCTCCTGAATACTGGCATTACTATTTCACTGCAATAACATCATTATTGCAGTGAAATAGTTGATCAAATCCTTCAATTTAAGTAGATTTGACTTTAGGAAAAGAGGGCGAGTATGATCTCTATATCCGGCATTATGAATTACACAAACTGCTCTTTTCTGGAGAAGGACAAGTGAATTTATAATTCTGCTCAAGCCACTCCCCCAGATCTCAATACAATATATTAAATGTGGTAGGACTAGCGTACACATTGGTCTCACGTTAGTCTTTACACACATACACATATAATCACACTTGTGTCACTTTGTTGGGTATTGTTTTGATTGTGTAACTCGTGTTAAAGATTTCCCGAAGACGTTGTTTTTGCCACTGAGAACCGGTCCGAGGACAATCCGACTTCACAAACCCACATGTGACTCATCTGCTCAATAAAGGCGCTGCTGAAGAGGAAAATAAACTGGGCTGTGAAAAGGCGGTGACTAATGCTAAATAAATATACAAGAATAGACGGGCTTTAAGACGGATCAATGAAATTATTAATGTTTATTTGTACCAGTGCAGTCACGGCTGAATTACCTTCGAACAATCTGACACGGAACGAGCTCAGTAATCTGGGTCAGATTAGGAACAAAGTCTAAATTAGTAAAATAAATCTTCTTCTGAGAGTTAAAGTCCTGGGTGCGTGAGTGTCTTTCCCAGATGCGCCTTTTTTCTATACGCAGACAAGTATCATAGGACCCCCGCCTTAAAGGAACAGGCCTCAGTTTTTCCATACTGAGATATGTTCTTCCCTGAGCTTAGACGAGTTGATGTGTACCTTTCTGGTCTTTACGCGTGCGCTCAAACGGGGGTGAAGTTAGAAACCCATCCATCCATCCATTTTCTTCCGCTTTATCCGGGGCCGGGTCGCGGAGGCAGCAGTCTCAGCAGAGATGCCCAGACTTCCCGATCCACGCACACCTCCTCCAGCTGTTCTGGGGGACCCCGAGGCGACACCAGGCCAGCTCGGAGACATAGTCCCACCAGCGTGTCCTGGGCCTTCCACGAGGCCTCCTCCCAATAGGACATGCCTGGAACACCTCCCGAGGGAGGCGACCAGGAGGCATCCGGAACAGATGCCCTAGCCACCTCAGCTGGCTCCTTTCGACGTGAAGGAGTAGCGACTCTACCCCGAGCTCCTCCCGGGTAACTGAGCTCCTCACCCGATCTCGGAGGGTGCGCCCAGCCACCCTGCGAAGGAAACTCATTTCGGCCGCTTGTATTCGCGATCTTGTCCTTTCGGTCATTACCCAGATCTCATGACCACAGGTGAGGGTGGGAACGTAGATCGATCGGTAAATCGAGAGCTTTGCCCCCTGACTCAGCTCTCTCTTCACCACAACAGTCCGATACAGCGACCGCATCACTGCTGACGCTGCACCGATCCGTCTATCAATCTCACGCTCCATCCGTCCCTCACTCGTGAACAAGACCCGAGATACTTGAACTCCTCCACTTGAGGTAAGGACTCCCCACCGACCTGAAGCGGGGAAGCCACCTTTTTCTGGGTGAAGCTCTTCCGGAGGTGGGAGTTGAAGACCCTACTGACAGAAGGATCCACCAAACGTTCCCAACAGACCCTCACAACACGTTTGGGCCTGCCAGGTCTGACTGGCTTCCTCCCCCCCTGCCAGCGGATCCAGCTCACCACCAGGTGGTGATCGGTTGACAGCTCAGCCCCTCTCTTCACCCGAGTGTCCGAGACACGCGGCCGGAGATCAGATGACACAACTACAAAGTCGATCATCGACCTCCTGCCTAGGGTATCCTGGTGCCACGTGCACTTATGGACACCCTTGTGCTCGAACATGGTGTTCGTTATGGACAAACTGTAACTAGCACAGAAGTCCAATAACAGAACCCCACTCGGGTTCAGATCGGGGAGGCCGTTCTTCCCCATCACCCCCGTCCAGGTCTCACTGTCGTTACCCACGTGGGCGTTGAAGTCCCCCAGTAGAACAATGGAGTCCCCAGTCGGAGCACTATCTAGTACCCCTCCCAGGGACTCCAAGAAGGCCGGGTACTCTGCACCGATGTTGGGCCCGTAGGCCGAGACAACGGTGAGAGACCTGTCCCCAACCCGAAGGCGTAGGGACGCGACCCTCTCGTTCACCGGGGTGAACTCCAACACGTGGCGGCTGAGCTAGGGGGCTATGAGCAAACCCACTCCAGCCCGCCGTCTCTCCCCGCGGGCAACTCCAGAAAAATGGAGAGTCCAGCCTCTCTCCAGGAGTTGGGATCCGGAACCCAGGCTGTGCGTGGAGGTGAGCCCGACTATATCTAGCCGGTATCTCTCAACCTCCCGCACAAGCTCAGGCTCCTTCCCCCCAGCGAAGTGACGTTCCATGTCCCGAACGCCAGAAGCTGCGCACGCGGACCAGGTCGTCGAGGCACCCGCCTTTGACTGCCACCTAGTCCTCTCTGCACCCGACCCCTACGGATCCCTCTGCGGGTGGTGAGTCCACAGGAGGGCGGGCCCACGTCATCCCTTCGGGCTGTGCCCGGCCGGCCCCGTGGGCAAAGCCCGACCACCAGGCGCTCGCATTCGAGCCCCAACCCCAGGCCTGGCTCCAGGGTGGGGCCCCGGCTGCGCCATACCGGGCGACGTCACGGTCCTTGAATGTTGTACGTCCATATGGGTCTTCTGAACTGCTCTTAGTCTGACCCGTCACCTAAGACCTGTTTGCCATGGGAGACCCTACCAGGGGCATTAAGCCCCAGACAACATAGCTCCAGGATCATTCGGGCACTCAAACAACCCCACCACGTTAAGGTAGCAGTTCACGGGGTTGGAAGCGACATGTTTAATTTTGTGTAACTATATTTGGATCGTGTTACTGCTCACGTAACCATATATAAATAGGGGAAATGTGGAAGAGCTTGGTCGCTTCTAATTCACCCCAGTTTGGCCCTAGAGTTAGTTAGTTAGTTATTTATTTAAAAGGACAACGGACAGGTACATTAAAAAGATGGCTGCCCCAGATTTAGCACAATGCTAATTTCCATCTGTAGTCCTTATACAATCAAAAATACAATTAAAATACATCCATCCATCCATCCATTTTCTTCCGCTTTATCCGGGGCCGGGTCGCGGGGGCAGCAGTCTCAGCAGAGATGCCCAGACTTCCCGATCCACACACACCTCCTCCAGCTGTTCTGGGGGACCCGAGGCTCCACACTCGGCTGCAAACCGCCCCAGAGCAGCTGAAGGTCCTGATTTATCTGAACAGAACCGGTGACAAAGGGCAGCCCTGGTGGAGAACATCCACTGGGAACTGGTCTGACTTACTGCTGACAATAAATCAAGCTCCTGCTGTGGTCAAACAGAGAACGGACAGCCTTCAGCAGAGGGCCCTGGACCCCATACTCCCGGAGCACCCCCACAGAGCACCACGAGGAACACGGTGTAACACTTTCTTTTATGGCATAATTTAATGATAGCCTTGTCTTAGTGTTTTATCATCACAGGAGAAAGCTCACAGTCAAACTGGTTGTGCGGGTGCAGAGTGTGCCGGAAGAAGTGAAAATAAACCCTTCCTTAATCCTTAAAGCCGGGCGTCTCACACGCAGAGTTCACATCGTCATCCACCGAAACCCGTCGCAAAATGCAGACTTTCATTGAACATACGACAAAATGCTTTTATGCATTGCCGCTTTCCCCCCTGGAAACTCTATAGAGATTTTGAATGGACTCTTGAGCTCCAAACAACTATAGTTTTCATTTGTATTTGTTATGCAACACAGCATTATAATAGCTGTGTTGCATAACAAATTATTTGGGATAAATTATCAATATGTATCAACTGTATATCAATCATAACATCTAGAAACTTAATCTCATTTGCCCTTTTCAATTCCTGAGCCATTAATAAATGACACGAACAACAGATTTGTTTTTATTACAAAAAAAAAATCATCAATTTAGTTTAATGATATATAAGGACAATCTATAGATCCATTTCCTGTGACATATACCACGATTCAGATCTGCTGAATCCAGACGCGGCGAGGAAAACACATGGTCTTTGTAGTTCTGCAGTGACACAGTCGGGTCTCTGACCCCGGACGCACAAAGAGAGTAAACTTTGTTGGAGGACGACAGGAGCAGCTGATAAAGAGAAACTATCATCAGGATCCTGCTTCAGTCTGAGCAGGAAACTCTGTCTGTCGCCAACACACTATTAACACACAAAAACATGAGCCACATTTTCAGGTTAAGGTTCTTTATTTATTGTCAGCATTGACGTTCGTCTGTTGGCATTGAACCAGGGTTCGGCCCCTCTATCCTGCCCCAGCCGGGACAGCCGGGCCCGGGACCCCGGTCGCCCGGTCTCGTTCCCTCACATGTGTTTTCCTCTGCTCGTGTCCGTGTCCCCTGCGTCTGTTCCACCTTTTATTTCATACAGTCCCTGCGGTACCAGGTGCAGCTGATTTCACTCTCGTGAATGGAGGGGAAAGGAACTAAAAGAACTAAAGATATCAAACTCATAAAGATGTCATAAACATATCCAACCCCCCACTTGAGCCTCGTCACAAGTAATTGATTAATTACAGTAAGTCTTAAGCAAAATCACTATTATAGTTGTTTAAATTTATGCAAAATGAATCAGGTCAAACCTAACATTGGAATGAACTGTTTTAGAACTTCAAATGTCTCTTGTAAAACTAGGAGCAGAACTTCATCCATAATAATAACATAAAAAAGCAGAAACAAATGTCACATTAGCCCTAATAAAAATACATGTGAAATGTTATGTTCTCTTTTCTATGAATCCATTGTATTTGTGAACCAGGATGTGCAGAGTTCCGTGTAAACACCGTCCCGTTTCCCGCACGTCCTCTCCTGTCTCTTGTGTTGTTTTCTGTAAAACCTGCAGAAGTGACCGGACCAGTTTCAGCTCTGGCTCAGAGTCAAGTTCACAGATGTTTTCATTATTAGTTCATCATCGTGTCATTCTGAGGTGACTCAAAGTATTTCCCCGTCGTGCTTTATCGCCTCGTCGCCGACGCCCACTTCCTTTGACACTAATGATTTACGATCCAAGTCTTTGTAATGAACTGATTTATATAAAGCTAAGCTCAGGCAGACTTTTAGTGTTTTTTTATTGTGTTTTTGTTCCATTTTGTCACTTTTCTTGGTGAGTTCTTGTCACTTTCATCATTTTTTGGCACTTTTTAGTTGTTTTTTAGTTGATTTGTTTTGTGGGGTTTCATCACTTTTTTGTTACATGTTATTGTCTGTCATATTTTTGTTTCTCTTTTGAGGCTTTTTTTGGGGTCAGTTTTTGATAAACTGGAGAAAATGTGCTCTGTTCAGGCGGGCGTACACACACCTTCTCCAAACAACACAAAGCATATTCTACTTCAATAGTGTGCGCCGCCCTTATGGTGCGTACAGACCAAACGCTGACATGCCACCAACTTCCATGTTAACTCTATGTAGACGTGCTTCGACGCGCGTCGAAATGTAAGCAAAGATGTCCGCGCGTATGAAGCGTTCCAAATGCGAGCAGATGAGGATTAACGCGCGTCAAAGCCAGTGAGAACAGCGCGGTACAGAGCAGCGATGCCCCGCCCACTGCTTCATGCACTCAAGTAATCACAATCTACACGCGCGTTCATTTACGCCTTGTTAACCAATCAGGGACTGGGCTCAAATAGTGAGAACAAGCGTCACCTGTTACCTGCAGCAGTGGAGCAAAAGGGCATACGCAATATATGCCTTTCATAGGGGCGCCGAAAGTGATGTGTTCTTTTAACAGTCTATGTGTGTCGGTCGCGAACGATCCGGCTCTTTTGAACGAGTCTTTACAGTGAACGATATGAACGGGTTCGCGGTGGTGAAGTGTTTTTTTTGTATTCCTCTTTGGGGGACGGGCGTCACTTTAGTTGTGCTTATTTTGCGAAACAAAAGTCACTGCTGGAGTGGGGCAGAGAGGAGTGCAGAGGGACTGTCATCTCCACCCCCCACGAGGAGCTCAAAGTGAGCATAAGGCAACAAGTTGAGAAATAAAAGTCCTAATGAATAATAAACACGGTTACAGAGGAGATCGCGTTGAAGCTTGCGTTGTTTTCTCCCCTCTTGCGCGAGAGAGAGAGAGGGAGAGGAGGAAAGTTACGTGAATGAAAGAATTGCTTTTAATCGGGCCGTGTGATTGTTTTTTGTGATAACAAACTCCATAGAGGGAAATGTCGATGTTATATTGTGTGAAATAGTGACATTTTCGTTAAAATAAAGTCAATTCAGAGGGTATTTATTTTCTTTAAAAAAAAAAAAAAAAACATCAAAGAGCCATGTGTGTGTTGTGTGTGGGAGGGGGGGGGTAGTTGCGGTAGTTGCGCCCCTGACCTGCAGCATGGAGGAGAAGTTGATCATCGCGGTTTGCGCTCGGCCTGAGTTGTATGACACGCCTCCTAATTATGACGCTTGCAAAACTTCACGCTCCAGCAAACAGGCGTTTCTCGCGAGTGTGAAGCGGCAATGTTTGGCGTCCAACTAGAGGCTGACGGAGCGTGGACGCACGTTCGGTCTGAACGCACCTTTAGGCTATTGCATATCTCTCGGAAACGCCAGCTTCCCGCCCTGAGAGGATCAAAGAACTGACCGCTCCAATCATCCTTGGGGGTCCACACACCCCTGTGCCCTATAAAAGGGGCACTCTCCCTTCAATCGTCTCCTTTTCTCTCAGCTTACTCTGAGTTCTGGATCTCTAGAAGAACAGAAGAAAGAAAATGACTCACTGCACTCAAACGCTTGAGACCCCGTCGCCCTCCGGCGTCAAGCTACAGGTGAGCGGCTCTGGCGCCGCTCCTCGCACAGGATCAGCACGTTAGCTGCTTCCTGTGCCTGGGCCGGCGCCACTCCGTGGAAGACTGTGTCCAAGCGCCAGGTGGTACCCTGACTTGGTGTCAATGTCACAAGGGGATCCGTGGCCCCTCCCGGACAGACCGGACGCCCTGACTCAGGCAGGGGGGGCCCTCCTGTCGCGTCCGGTACTGGGACGCAGGCTGATGGTCTGGAGGCTGAAAGGGGGCAGTTGCTAAACCTTGGCCTCCCCTCTTCAGTTGTTGCCACAATTCAGGATGCTCGGGCCTCGTCTACGACCAGAGCTTACAGGGTTTGTTGGCGTCTTTTCCCTGACTGGTGTTCAGAGAGGGACCTGGACCCTACATCCTGTTCTATACAGGACGTACTCAGTTTTCTCCAGGGACTGCTGGAGAAAGGCAGGGCCATCGTTACCGGGCACGTGGGGTTCGGAGTCCACACTGCTCGCAGTCACCCTTTGGTGAAGCGCTTCCTTCCGTAATGGTGGAAAACGGGGATCAAGTTAGCAGACTTAACAAAAAGCCCATGATAACCATGCTAAAAATGCTAACCCGAGCCACATCCGGACATAGCGTCCCTGGTAGCGCCTTTTATCACAGCGCACACGAGAGAGAAGCACTTTTTTGCTTCTCTCCAGTGCTTTAAGTGGGCCAGTACACTTTTAAAAATAGCTCTTGTGCTTTTAGCGTTCCGGTACGCTCATCTGCACACCTGTTATTTGGCTGCTCCCCCACTGTTTTATTAGAGACAAGCGCATGCGTCGCTGTAGCCGCTGTAAACAAGTCAACGTGTTGCTCGTCCACACAAACAAGCGGATCCCGGAGAGGGTGTGTGAAACGCGCCACCATCGCTGCTCGGTTAAAATACAATGAACTTGACTATGCTCTCCTGACTTCAGAGTAGTAAAAGAACAAGGTCAGAATCAGAGGACTCGCTGGCTGACACCTCGCCAAGCCAGAATGACATCGCTGCAGGTCAGATGCAAGCAGCAATTGTTTGGCCTCGTAGATGAGTTAAAAACAAAGCAAAGGGGTAAATACAGTATGGCTGTAAACAAACTTCTGCGCCCTGAGATGAGGCGGACTGCAGACAGAATGGAGCCTGACAACCTGCAATGACAGCACAAGCTCCAGAACATGGAAGCGTATGTTAGACACTTTGGAAAGCACAGACATTAGCCTGTAAGAATCACATGTGTAACAGAGCTTCAGAAACATCCATCTGTAAGAGTTCAGCTAAAACAGTCTTTCTTCTAAAGGTAAGACTGGGCTTTCATTTCTGTTGTTTATTATGAAGATGGAAGTTCACAAAGCTTTTATCTTTGCATTGGACTGTCATCATGAGTTGTTTATGTGAGCAGATCTGAATGATACAGTCTAGCGTTATTACAGTATAATTTAGACTGTAATAACGCTGATTACAAAAAGCTCACTTTTCTGTGGGTCTTGAAAAAACAGTCAACATCCTGAGAAACCTCTGGCAGTGGGAGCTCTCTGATTTGAAAATGGCTGCAGTCAATGAGTTAAACAAATGGGCCTGACATATTAGGCAGCAAACAATTCAGTAAACATTACATCAAAGCATCTGTCTGGATTTGTAATGCATACAACCTGCTAACCCGGTCAGTTAAAGGCTCAGCAAACATGCTTTCAACTGCAAATCACTTTCTATATGATTTCATCCTCCTCCACTCATCACATCTGTCATCAAAAAGAAGTTTTAAAATCAAGAGCACTGAAGGGGAGACACTACAGGCCAAAGTCAATGTTTTCAATGTTCAGGTTAAAACTTTGGTCCAGTTTGCTCTTAACATATTTCACTTTCACCTGGAAACAGATATGACCTAATCTTTACAATAAGGAGTGTATTAATTCACTGATCAAACGTTTCTCCATTATGGGAAATTGTAACTTCACCAATGACTTGACCAATTTTCTCAGAATCTATTGTGATGCTTCTTCAATATGTCTCAGTAACTGCAGTTTCCCACTCTCCCCTGACTCTTCTCTGTTCATTTGTTCTCTCTCTTCTCCCTCCGTATGTTCAGACTGCTTTCCCTTCATATATACATTACTTTATACATTACATATTATTCAAAATGAAACTTTAATTGACTAAAACACCTGGCAAGGAAGTAGTAACACCAATGTTATTTCCTGCTGCCCCCTCAAGAGAAGTGATAAAACATATCCAATCATTTTTGCCAAATATAGCTTATAAATTCATCACACAAACTGATGGCGGAGTAGTTCCCCATCGTCTCCTGTTGGAGTGACCACATGCCTTTATATTCTATAGTTTGTTGTTGTAGCTTTGAAAGAGGAACTAACCTTTAAACAGATGTCAGGCTGCAGTGACCCCTGGTGGAGGAAACCAGGACTTCATGCTGTTCATTTCACCAATGAGTTCTAAAAAATACAAAGCATCATTTGTTTGTATCTTTAAAAAATCATCTGGAAAATATGGTTTTAACCTCTTAACCCCCACCTGAACTGAGCACATTTTCCCACAAATCTAAAAGCAAAAAAAGTGGCAAAAGAGCGACAAAAACGTGCCGGAACCGCAACAATAACACAATTAAAAAAGCGACAAAAACACACGTCTAAAGAGTGATGAAAAAGCGACTTAGAAAGTGACAAAGTAGTGACAAAAACAGGACAAAAAAAAGCTATTAAAAAAGAAGAAAATGCAACAAGAAAAATCCATCAATAGTCCACTTGATAAAACGGCTTTAAGTGTTTTTGCTATTATACCTGCTGTGTAAGCCTTATTGTCTCATTGTTACTTATTTGATTCTTTATCATTATTTACTAGTGAGGCAATTAGTAATTATAACTGCCTTCAACCTCCATAAAATACAGAAATTGTGTTTACAGTAAATTAATGCAGGATACTGCACAGACATGGCAACTTTCACTTTATTCCATATTGATGGCCAGAATGCAAAACTTCCTATCTGAAAAAATCTATTATTTCAGGAAACAAAGAAAACGTTTATTTCTATTATAGTATGGTCTGTTTAAAAGATATTCAAGCATATTCTACTGCTATTAGACCCTATTTCTGCAATATGTGTCAATAATACAAGGTATTTTTGCCTCCCAAAGTGCAGATAAGTGTTTTTTTCCCCCTACGTTTCTTGCAGCATTGTGCACATAGGAGGTTTTGCATTCTGGCCATCGATATCACTTTATTAAATTCACTTAATTGTACATCACTCAACACAAAAGCAGAACTACAGCAAAATGAGATCGTTTACATTCAAAAGCACATCTCTGTATGGTTTAGCATTCAAAGCTACAGGTGAACATTAGTCAAAGCCAGATGTTTTCTCCACTACACTCAGATTAGCGAGCACAAACAGTCAAGTACACACACAGCATGTCAACAAACCGTGTTTTACTAAGCGACAAAAGCCACAGGAGATAAATCCCTGCTTATTTCATCCATTTGGTTGACTTGTTTGGAAAACCCGACCGTGAACACGAGACTCTTATCACACAGGAAACGAAGCGCGTAACAGGAGTTCTTCCCCCGGAAGTAGCATATGCTAACGTGCACGTAGTCTATTAAAGTAAAGTAAAGAGATTCTGCTAGACTGTTTTTTTTGTGCCGAACACTGGCTGGGTCTTAAAAGTTCGGCCATGAACAAAAATAAGCGCATATTAGTCAGTGTGGCCACGTTAGCGCCCTCGGTAGGGTTATGGCGCAGCAATGGATGCACGGCCCGCGAGGGCTGTTCGATGGCGCTTGCGGCTGTAATTGGAGTAATATTTGTTCCAATATATGACGCGCTCATCATCCACCTCCGTATGACAGTTGGCCATTCATTTTCCTGCAATAACAAGTATAAAGTCACTGTTTTACACAGTGACTTTACGGTTGACCCGGGGGGATTTTGGAACATACACATTTGCTCAAAAAAACTGCAAATTCATTAGAAAAACGTCGCAAATGTATGATAAAAAGAGTTGAGCTTGAGTTGAAACTCCTAAAGGAAGATTTGCAGTTTTTTTCCTCACAATTTGCATGTTTGAAAATCTCGATAATTTGCTACTTTTTTCTCAGAGATTAGTTTGTTTTAAAGGGATATTTCAGGATTTTTGACATCGGGCCTCATTTCCTAGTTTTTCTTAAATTCATGCAGTTCTTATATTTGAAGAGTCTAGTGGCGCTAGGCTAGGCCAAGGCTAAAGCATTTCTATGGTATCAGTTAGCCTGCATTAAAAACAGTCTGACCCACTCCACAGTGCACCTGAGGTAAATCACTTATAACACCAGACTAACCATATAAATGTCTGTGTTAATAGAATCATTTAAAATAACTTATATTTGAGCAGCATCAGCTTCGTGGCTGTAAGCTAACGCAGCGGCGGAGTGATCTGCGAGAAAATAGTCCCTCAAAATGCAGTAATTCATGTGATACAAGGTCAGTTATATTTCAAACATTATTCTATTAACACAGACATTTATATGGTTAGTCTGGTGTTATAAGTGATTTACCTCAGGTGCACTGTGGAGTGGGTCAGACTGTTTTTAATGCAGGCTAACTGATACCATAGACATGCTTTAGCCTTGCCCTAGCCTAGCGCCACTAGACTCTTCAAATATAAGAACTGCATGAATTTAAGAAAAAAATATCTCCAGACATCAACAACACTCTGGATACCTAGGAAATGAGGCCCAATGTCAAAAATCCTGAAATATCCCTTTAACTTGAAAATCTTTTTGTTATTCCCCGCAGGCCCACCTTATCCAACGGGCTAGCAGGGGCTGGAGCCCAGGGGCCTACCATAGTCAAGGGCCTATCAGAATTAAAGAAGAAAAAGAAAAAAGTTGATTCGTTGATTTTCACGTCAATCACTTCACTTTGCGGCATGACTATCCGTATGCGATGATTGCGCTGCGCTCCTATGTGTGTACCTGGAGTAGGCCCGCCCTATCTGTCCCAGAGGGCCTATCAGATATAAGCAAGTTCCATATTATATTGCAATTTGTTTGTTTTACCTGTCAATAACATACTGCGGTATCAACTGACCAATTGGCTATAATTTGTCATACAGTAGCATCACATTGACACTATGACAAATTCTAGCCAATCCAATAACGCATCTATTCACTCATAATATAACTTGATGGCGACTCATTGTAAGAAACAGAAATGTCGGGAAAGAAAAAGTTTGAGAGCGGTGCACAGAAGAGAAAGAGCGGCGTGAGAAAGAGCTGATGAGCCATATGCCGAAGCTAACGGGCTTTTTTAAATCAACAAGCTCAACCAGAGGTGGAACCGGCGCCGTGGACGCAGGCGAACAAGCATCTGCTGCAGCCAGTGCCTCTGACACTGGAGGCGCAGCCGACAGCGAGAGCAGAGAGGAGATTGTGGGCTCTCAATCCGGTGAGGAGGAGCCGCTGGAGGAGGTGTCACTACCTTCCCCGTATAGTCAACCCCAGCCCAGACGAGTCGGGTGGGGGGAAGAGCACAGACCAGTTAGGAGCAGAGAAGGAAAAAAGCGCCTCTGAAGCAGACACTCCTCCTGCTGCAGGAGGCGGAGGGGAAGAGGACTCGAACGTGGACCCTTTTAACATAGACCCTGCTCGATGGGGAGAGCCTGCCATTGTGGCAGAAAAGGTACGTGCATATTGGGCCAAAATGGGACCAGAACGCCGCTAGAAACGTTTTTTTTTCCAAAAGCTATTTCATGCGCAAACTCATAAATGGTGAGAATGTATAGAGAGTGGCTCTGCAATTGCTGTTTGGAAGAGAGTCTGTTTTAGTTGAGTTGTACTGTTTTTGCATTAAAGATTGAGATTTTGATACACAATGCAAGATGTCATTTAACATTTATTTTTGATACATGTAGTAGCCGAGTTAGGGTTTTTGTAGGATTTAGGGTTAGGGTTATAGATTAGAGTTAGGGTTTGCGCTGAGGGGGGGCCTACAATTCTGTTTAAGCCCCGGGCCTATGGGTACATTAAAGCGGGCCTGATTCCCCGTCACTAGATGGCCCTAATGCGCCGTCATAGGAACACATCGACTGTCACATGAATGAATAAACACTTAAATATGTTTCCTGTGCTGTGTTCAGGGGGACCACGGCGGTCCACTGATGTGTAAATCGTCCGAGTCGTGGTACCAGACGGTGGTTCTGACCAACAGCAGCAGAAGCAGAAGGAGAAGCAGCCGAGCCGCGGTCCTGACCTTCGAAAAAGTCAGTCGCTATCAGGGCTTCCTGAAGTCCACCGTGGGCAGGCTCCCGTCAGCAATTCTTAAACTAACACCTTTATTTACCTTTAGGTGGGCCTGGACGCTGCTGTCTTGCTTCTTCTTGTTTCGCCATTGCTTCTTTTGTATTTTGTTTCCTAAACCTGCTTACGAAACCCATTTAAACAGACTGGACATTGTATTCCAAGAATGTTGACTCAAAATGTGATGTACCTGGAAACTAAATATGGAAATACTCAACGGAAAGCTAATGTGTTCCAACTATTAGTCAACAGCACGTAACGAAAACTGTGAAACTTTAACAAAAGTATGAAATACAAAGGGAAACATTAAAATAAACCCTATGTAAAAGGAACAGGCTGCCTCTGTCCTTATGGGTCTGTTTGCCTTAAAGCACATCTTTTTTTCCCGTTACACTGGATGGTGTTGTCATGACGTTTATGTTAGAAAATATCACAGCCACTCTTATGTCACACAGGCATTGGGCTGAGTCGCGCCACAAGGGGGCGCCGTCTGTTTAGTCACAGAAAAAGGAGCCTGCACACGTGTGTTTCAGCAGACAGAAGGAGCAGGTTTGTAGGATGGAGAGTCCCAAAATAAGATTCACATAAAACTGATCAAAGCTTGTTCTTAACCTCTTAACCCCCGCCTTAACCAAGTGCATTTTCTCCAGTTCAGCTTTACCCAAATCTAAAAGCTTACAGCCCATAGGCCAGTTTACCACAGAACTCATTTAAACTGATCTTTTTCCTTGCTTTTGTCACTTTGTTGACACTTTTCTGTTTCTCTTTCATCACATTTATTCTTTTTGTCCCTTTTTTGTTGCGTTTTCATCCTCGTTTTCATCTCATTTCTGTCACATTTTCGCTTTTTTTGTCACTTTACTGTTGCTATAGGTTTTTCAAGAAGCTTTTAGATTTGGGTAAAGCCAAACTGTAGAAAATGTGCTTTATGTTTCCTGTCTCATTTAGTTTCTGAGTCAAACGCTAAGAGCTGAAAACATTTCCTGTTAGAATAAGCTCAGCCTAAAGACTGCCCCATGTGAAACTTAAACACAGGTCTATGGTCATGCTGCGTTCAAGGTTCCAGGAAACTGTAAGTGCTACATTTCTGACCTCCGACAAGGAAAACCTTTGGAGCCACTCGAAGATCTTTGGGTCAAACTGGTTTATACTGAGATGTTGGGTTAAAAAACAACAGAGAATTAAAGGAAAACATTACAAAAATGTATTAGTTTATTCAAATCAGAAAAATCAAAACATTGATCAACATGAAAAAGTGCTGCTCGTGAACTTCATTAAAAAAAAAGTAAACAAAAAGTGAATCAAGTTTCTTCATCATTGCAAATACGACAAGCCGGCCTTTTCACAGAATAACTGTCAGTGTTTTACACCACAGACACTGGGATTTGTTTATTAAGCTCGTGAGGTATTACAGACAAAAACGTTGACTTCCTTTGGTATCCCAGCATGCATTTCAGCGGCGTTGTGTTCAAGAGGAGCCGAGCCTTCAGCGCCTGAGCCCGCCTGGCTCCTCTTAAACACACCTATTGTTCCCAAAGGCCTGAAGCTTTAGTTTTAAAAACGTCACAAGTCGATCTGTCTTAAAAATTGCAAGAATCTTACTGATATTTTACTAAACCATTTCAACCCAGTGAACTCAATTCAACATAAACAAAAGTCCCAAACAATATGAAAATGGAACTAAATGAAGCTAAACCATTGACTGAAATGGAACCTGTGTTTCAAACCTCAGTCAGATGGAAGACCTCGATGATGCTGTGTTGCTTAATGAAAGGTTGTGCAGCCCTTGAGTAGTTTGTGGAACAGTTTGACAAATACATTTCTTTGCGTGTTTCAATTAAAGAAGTTATAAAGTGGCCTTCCCTTTGAGAGAACACATTAGAATTACACTTATTACACACATAGTGCACATGTACTGCATCAGTGCAAACAAATACCTTCAGTTCACTCAGGGACATGTGTGTGAGTTAAAGGCGAGACTCTGCCGGTGAATAAGGGGGTAAAATAATTAAATGTAGAGATAAAGTAGTTATCTGAGGTTCGAGAGCAGGACCATCCCTCACCCACGCCCTTCCGGCCGGCAGCCTATTTAAGCCCACGAATTACTGACCTCATCCTCTCGTTCGGGGCTTCCGGCCCCTCCCTCCCTTTATTAATTTCTTCTGTTTTCTTACAGGTACGTGAGCCGGGAGCTTAACCTAACGAATCCCCAGAACGGCTTTCATTTACTTGTAAACATTCAATAAATACATTACTCGTGCGTCTATGTAAAGATATCCATTTGAAGCTAGAAGGTCCAGGTTCGATTCCCACCAAGGCCGGGGCCTTTCTGTGTGGAGTTTGCATGTTCTCCCCGTGTCTGCGTAGGTTTCCTCCGGGTACTCCGGTTTCCCTACCACTAAAAACATGTACAATAGGTCAGGATGAATGAGAGTGTGTTTGAGAGTGCGCATGGGGGACGACGGATGGAAATTAGCCCAAGGCTACAATCCGGTGTGGCTTGTTTACATGCATGAGACCCATGTATGTTCATTAACATGCACTGTCCCGACAAATAAACAAAATAATAATAAAAAAATAAAAAAACGTCTGCTGTAGATCACTGACATAGATATGAGGGGAAATGTTTTCTGTCATTCTTGTTTTGAAGGGCGTTTATACCATATTCATGAGGGGTTGGCGCCACCTGCTGATGTTCTGATGTAAACTATGAAGTCATATTAAAATCTACTATTTAGTCCACACCTCTACATTAATATGAGGCATAACAAAGGCCAAAAATTGCTGATATTTTCAAAAATATAACAAAATCCATAAACTGGACAGAGCCAGGTTTAACCTCTTAGCCTTAACCAAGTGCATTATCTCCAGTTCATCCATCCATTTTCTTCCACTTGTCCGTTGCCGGGTCGTGGGGGCAGCTGTTGGAGCTGCACCAGCCCCTATGGCTCCTCCTGCAGGTGGTGGGCCCACAGAAGGACGGCCTCATGGTTCTAACCGGGCCTGTTGGTCTCTCATAAGGGGCTTCTGAACCGCTCTTTGTCTGACCCATCACCTAGGACCTGCTTGCCATGGGAGACCCTACCAGGGGCACGAAGCCCCCAACAACAGAGCTCCAGGATCATTCAGGCTCAAACCCCTCCACCACGTTAAGGTGGCGGTTCCAGGAGCGGATCTCCAGTTCAGCTTTACCTAAATCTAAAGGCTATAGCCTATAGGCCCGGGTAATGCCCATAGATATAATAATTAGAGATAGATTAATAACTATTCATAGAAAAGGTCCCGAGTCCTGTGTGAACCTTAATGGCCGCTCAGACTCCTCCTACACAGCCTGTTCCTTAAAAGGGCAAAAGGGCGGGAAGCCTCATTTGAAAGCTAAGACCTTCAAAACTGATCTTATGTTGTTGCCATGTTATCGTCATTTGGAAGAAAATGGATGGATGGATTTTTGTCACTTTTTTGCTGCTCTTTTGTTGCATTTTTTCAAGCTTTTAGCCGAACTGGAGAAAATGCTCACAGAAGGTTTGAAAAGTGGCTAAATCTGTCTCAAAGTTACGCTTGATCAGCTCCACTCCGCAGCGTTCCCTCTCTCGGCCTGCACGTGAGTTATCGTTTACACGAGTATGAGACAAATTCCGAACATGGGAAATATTTCTACCGCTATAGTTTCTAATAATAGCCCCGGCCTGTTTTAGAGACCGGCTTTTATTTGCCTCCGCCAGCTACGAACCCGGCCACTGATAGAGACCCAGCCGGTAATGCAATACAGGCCAGTATTAGAGGATTTACGGTAATAGGATTTTGTTGTATTTTGTTGATATATTAGTTACAAAGATTTGTTTTTATTTGATTTAGCTAGTAAGAAATATTGACATTTGATCCTGTTTTTTGCGTTTCCTCTCAGTATATCAGGTTAGTAATTGGATATTAAAACATTTACCTATTGTTAAGTCTGTAAAGTGTGGAGTCTTATGGAGCGACTAAAGTGCAGCTGCTGTTAAAGAGTGGAATGAAAACGGCCCTAAAGTTTAGTCACGTGTGTATATTTGTCCCGTCTTTAGTCACTGCTGTCTCCCACAAAGGAAATGACCATATTTGGATTACAGCGTCATCTCGGTCACAGCCTTTCCTGCTACACGTGGATACCAAACATGTCAGTAATTATGAATGAATGAGCGCGGGAAAGCAACAAAACGTCATAAAATAAGCATCATAAAGGGAAAGTTAAAAGAAGTTTGTTACTTGCTAAAAATCTCAACATTGATCATAATGTAAAGTTTTCACCTGCAGCGTCTCGCTTTAAAACATCCAAAGCTCCTGATATAAACATTTGAATAATCTTGATTAGCTGTAATTCCTTCAAACAGAATAAACGTCAGAGTGGTTCTTCAGTCAAAGCCGTCTGCTCTGGCTTTGAGAACGCAGTCATAAATAAAGCGAGTCACATGGTGTGAAGGCTCAGCCCCAGAGCAGCAGACTGAGCAGAGAGAGCAGCAGCAGGGTGCAGAGCAGGGAGCAGCCAGCGGGGGGCGCAGCGCTGGAGGTGGTGGTGGAGTTGGAGGTGGTGTTGGGGGCGGATGTGGTCGCTGCTGTGGGAGACAGGAGCCTGCCCACGGTGGACTTCAGGAAGTCCTGATGGCGACTGACTTTTTCGAAGGTCAGGACCGCGGCTCGGCCGAATCTGCTTCTGCTGCTGTTGGTCAGAACCACCGTCTGGTACCACGACCCGGACGATTTACACATCAGTGGACCACCGTGGTCCCCCTGAACACAGCACAGTAAACATATTTAAGTGTTTATTCATTCATGTGACAGTCGGTGTGTTCCTATGACGGCGTATTAGGGCCATCTAGTGACGGGGAATAACAAAAAGATTTTCAAGTTAAAGGGATAATTCAGGGTTTTTGACATCGGGCCTCATTTCCTAGTTATCCAGAGTGTTGTTGATGTTTGGTTTATTGGTTTATTTGGTAGGGACAGTGCAAGTTAATGAACAAGCCACACCGGATTGTAGCCTTGGGCTAAAAATGTCTGGAGATATATTTTTTTAATTCATGCAGTTCTTATATTTGAAGAGTCTAGTGGCGCTAGGCTAGGGCAAGGCTAAAGCATTTCTATGGTATCAGTTAGCCTGCATTAAAAACAGTCTGACCCACTCCACAGTGCACCTGAGGTAAATAGAATAATTTTAACCATTTTGCATTTAAAATAACTTATATTTGAGCAGCATCAGCTTCGTGGCTGTAAGCTAACGCAGCGGCGGAGTGATCTGCGAGAAAATAGTCCCTCAAAATGCGGTAATTCATGTGATACAAGGTCAGTTATATTTCAAACATTATTCTATTAACACAGACATTTATATGGTTAGTCTGGTGTTATAAGTGATTTACCTCAGGTGCACTGTGGAGTGGGTCAGACTGTTTTTAATGCAGGCTAACTGATACCATAGAAATGCTTTAGCCTTGCCCTAGCCTAGCGCCACTAGACTCTTCAAATATAAGAACTGCATGAATTAAATAATAAATATCTCCAGACATCAACAACACTCTTGATAACTAGGAAATGCCTAAATGAGGCCCAATGTCAAAAATCCTGAAATATCCCTTTAAAACAAACTAATGACAAACTGAGAAAAAAGTAGCAAATTATCGAGATTTTCAAACATGCAAATTGTGAGGGGAAAAAACGCAAATCTTCCTTAAAGTGGCAAATTTGCCAGAATAAAAAAATCAAAGATGTTTCCGTTATGAGCATAAAACTTTGTTAGTCAACAAATAAAAGCAGTTTATTTGGTTTATTTGACAGGGAACAAGAGCATTATCATAAACATGAGAAGATGCTTTGTACCAGAGATCATTTCCATCTGCTCGCCTTTGTAGAAATAACCAATGTTGACATGACTTTATCATAATTTATGTTTCAATTAAACGAATTTGCTGCATAATGTTTTGTCAGATGTTTGAAGCCAAACTAGTCTATCTTTTCTGAATATGTCCTCACACTTGGTCACGGAGGCTCCAGGTAATGTGCCTAATGATGTCATGTGTAACTGAAGCCCAAGTTGGGTATGCTGTAAAAGTAGCTTAGCTGGATTTATGCGGGTAAAGACAGGCTTATATCGATTTTCTGTGCTGGAGCCGCTCCATTAGGAGTTTCAGCTCAAGATCTCTAAGCAAAGTAAACAATCCAGCTGCTTTTATTTTGGAGGCAAACAAAGTTCTATGCACATAATGGAAACATCTTCTTTTTTTGTGTGTGCAAGTTTTCAATTCTTTTCTCAGACATTTGTGACGTTTTTTCTAATGAATTTGCAGTTTTTTTCGAGCAAATGTGTATGTTTCAAAATCTCATACATTTGAGACTTTTTTTCCCCATAGATTTGCATCGAAAATCTTTTTTCCCTCCGTCACTAGATGGCCCTAATACGCCGTGGGTGTGTCCCAGTCTGAGCGTTACCTGCTCCAGGGTGAAGACGCCGGTGCAGAAGGAGTCAGACGAGGAGCCGGTCCCACAGCTCTGGACTGTGGTCTTAACTTGCTCCAGATCTCCTGGACACACATTACATCACATTTACAAATAAACTAGGGCTGGGAGAATGATCACGTAGACACTGTGATAAAATGATTACGTTAAAATGAATTCACTGAAGCAAGGAGTTTCCCTTCTGTGTAGTTGATTGTCAAAGGCACTGACCTGTCGCCCCCTGCTGGCCCCAGCCGGCGCTGTAGCAGCTGGTTCCGTCGGAGAAGCTCAGCCCGGTGTCCACGCAGATGGGCTGGACGTGGTCTGACAGAGTGAGGCTGGAGGCCAGGTGCAGCACGGCCACGTTGGAGCCGCTGGTGTTGCTCACGGTGATGTTGGTCACGCTCACACGGGTGACGTTGGCGCTGAGCTTCACCTGCCCACCACCACGCTCCACTCTGATGCGTTCATGGGTCTGCGGGACACGGGACAATGAGCTCAAACTCCGGCTGTAATACTATGTTCACAGAGGGAAATTCAGGCGCCATGTTTGTGTTTATTTCAACGGATTAGTACTTATACTTTGAATACTTCCGTTTTTTTCTACAGTAAATACTAGTAATAATTTGAATGAGCAGCCTTTACTTTTATTGGAGTAATATTTGTTCAGACCAGGGTTTCCGTTTGACGCCATAGTTGTATTTTGGCCGGTTTGAAAAGCAAATGTCCGGTAATATAATTTGCATCATCCAAAATGGCCGACAAGAAAAATATGGAGAGAAAAGAAACATAGGCTAAATACAATATTTCGCGTCAGTGACTGACATAACAAAGTGTTTTTGAAACAGGCCTAAATATTTAAAAAGGTTGAATATTTCTGTCAAAAAAAGTTTTGATTTACGACCTTAGCCCATTTTACAAAGCGCAGTTGGAGCGCCATCATCGCGCTGGAAATGTAAAGCTTTTTCTTTGTGTCACATTTTCCAAGAGAACGACGGCCTGCAGGTACATTTACTTTATAAGAGTGTGTTAAGAACTCAAGCGCATGTGTTCAGTCAGACTAAAGCGCTGCCTCACCGCCGGGTTTAGAGTCGCCCTCCACGGTTTGTCTGCACAGACTGCCCCGGTTTAGCTGTGTTCAGGGCCGCTCTGAGTGAGGCAGGGCTGGGTCCATGGTGAATCGCTCTAGACTAGTTTTTGTCCCTCACTAATATTTCAGCGATGACAGAATGAATCGCTTATTTTGCACCTGAAGTCACGTTACAGGTGTGGAACGGCTAAACACGGCTACAGCCCAACCCGCGCTGAGCAGCTGAGCTGGATAAGGACCGCGATAAGGTTCACCTCCTGTCTGAGTTACTGCAGGTGAGTGGAACATCTGTGTGACACCGGCTGCTCTCCATCGCCTCCACAACTTTATGTTTGGATTTGAAATAGCCGTGTTTTTGGATCCACTAAAGCACTCGTGTAGCACTCTGTCTATGAATTAATGTAGGTACATTTGCAATAATATGACACCATATTTATTAGCCTTCATTTCCTAATGACCGCTCATTTTTTTTAGCTTACAGCCACGAAGCTGATGCTGCTCAAATATAATATATATATAATATATATATTATTTTAAATGCAAAATGGTTAAAATGATTCTATCAACAAAGACATTTATATGGTTAGTCTGGTGTTATAAGTGATTTACCTCAGGTGCATTGTGGAGTGGGTCAGACTGTTTTTAATGCAGGCTAACTGATACCATAGACATGCACTAGCCTAAGACTAGCCTAGCGCCACTAAACTCTTCAAATATAAGAACTGCATGAATAAAAATAAATTAAAAAAAATAATCTCCAGACATCAACAACACTCTGGATAACTAAGAAATGAGGCCCAATGTCAAAAACCCTGAAATATCCCTTTAAAACAAACTAATCTTTGAGAAAAAATTATCGAGATTTTCAAACATGCAAATTGTGAGGGGAAAAAAACGCAAATCTTCCTTAAAGTGACAAATTTGCCAGAAAAAAAATAACAAAGATGTTTCCGTTATGAGCATAAAACTTTGTTAGTCAACAAAATAAAAGCCGTTTATTTGGTTTATTTGACAGGAAACAAGAGCATTATCATAAACATGAAGATGCTTTGTACCAGAGCTCATTTCCATCTGCTCGCCTTTGTAGAAATAACCAATGTTGACAAGACTTTATCATAATTTATGTTTCAATTAAACGAATTTGCTGCATAATGTTTTGTCAGATGTTTGAAGCCAAACTAGTCTATCTTTTCTGAATATGTCCTCACACTAGTGCGCGGAGGCTCCAGGTAATGTGCCTATTAGCTGGATTTATGCAGGTAAAGACAGGCTTACTGGAGCCGCTCCATTAGGAGTTTCAGCTCAAGCTCAACTCTTTTTATCATACATTTGCGACGTTTTTCTAATGAATTTGTAGTTTTTTAGAGGAAATGTGTATGTTCCAAATCCCCCCGGTCAACCGTCAACTCACTGTGTAAAACAGTGACTTTATACTTGTTATTGCAGGAAAATGAACGGCCAACTGTCATACAGAGGTGGATGATGAGCGCGTCATATATTGGAACAAATATTACTGTTCGATGCCGCAAGCGGCATCGAACAGCCCTCACAGGCCGCCATAATCCTACCGAGGGCGCTAACGTGGCCACACTGACTAATATCCGCTCATTTTTGTTCATGGCTGAACTTTTAGGACCCAGCCAGTGTTCGGCACAAAACAACAGTCTAGCGGA
Source organism: Neogobius melanostomus (assembly GCA_007210695.1). Taxonomy (NCBI): domain Eukaryota; kingdom Metazoa; phylum Chordata; class Actinopteri; order Gobiiformes; family Gobiidae; genus Neogobius; species Neogobius melanostomus. Next base: position 2,052,083 of record VHKM01000480.1, read on the forward strand.
ATCTCTTTACTTTTACTTAAAGGGGCGAGACGGAGTTTAAAAATGTTACAATGATGTATTTTCCTGCCCCTACATGTTCCAGCCATGTCCTGATGTGTAGAATGAGCTCAGACCTGTTCACCACAACTGCCTCTAAAATCCTGCACTGTCGCTCACAAAGGTGTTACTTCGGGGTCCGAAGTTCCGTCATGCACGAGCTTAATATAGAGACTGCAGTTACTCGTAAGACCTGAGGTGGCAGTAGTGAGTATAAAAATGACCAACTTGCATCTAGTCCCTTTAAAGGGGGATATTATGTAAAATCGACTTTTTCAAGCTTTATATCATGTTATTATGTCATTCCCTCATTAAACACATGCCTGGAGTGTTGCCTTGGCTCATTCACATATTTTTGAGTAATCAGTAAAAACTTAGACGGCAGCCATTTTAGATGTAGCTATGCCTCAGTCCTCCTAGGAACGCCCCCACCTCCTGGAGATGCCTCTGGACCTTTCGTCACCAGCCAAGCCACCAACCACTGCTCCTCAGCTCAGCAGAGCCCCCTCCCCGCACAGTAGTGTTGTTTAGATGCCACAGCAGTGTGCTGAAGGGGGCGTGTCGGAAAGCTTCTTAAAGAGACAGAGGCCTATTTCAAGACGTTCAGTACAGCCATTTTGAGAGAGCAATTTTATTCAAGGCAGTTATTTTAATTTACTGCATATACAGACCAACAGAAGGTTACGTCATCATTGTAGTATGCTATAGACTGGTGCTATGTGCTTGAAAAAAGCATAATACCCCCTCTTTAAGAAATAAAACCCAGTTCTTGGACACTGACCTGGAGAAGCAGCTGGCGTCAGTGAGCACCGCGTTCTCCGTGATCAGACTCCCTCCACACATGTGAGTGTGGTTCTTCTGGACACTGGCCACCCAGGGCCACTGCCCCGCGCTCACCGACGGCCCACTGGAGGACAGGCTGTTCAGCGGCGCCTGGCCACACACGACAGCTGTGGGACAGAGTCAGACGTCAGCGAGAGAGGCGGACAAATAACCTTTGGATGACATCTCTATGTATATCATGTGAATACTGTATCTTCCCAAAGATAACGTGGGGATTGAACGAGGAGCCGTGCGTTACAGAGTCTAGAACAACACAAGGGGCAGCCGAGTCTGGAAAGGCTCCGGGTTAAATCGTTCAGGAAGAGGACAGACTTTTGGGGAATATTTGCTGCTGATTGGATCAAGTGAGCATCGTATTAGCCAATCACAGCTACTGTATGTGTCAAACACTTAATGTGTAGTTTAAAAATTGTTCATCGTGTTTGTAAGTCTGTACCTCGTGTTTTTCCCGTGGTGTTACTCATTGATAAAAGTTCTTGTTGGCGATGTAAACCCCGCCTTCTTCACGGCAATACTGCCACACGATTGGTACGAAACACCGGGGTATTGAAACAATTGTAGGGGATTGGACTCTTTCAAGATGTATTTCATGAGTTTGTAAAATCACAAATTAATTAATCTGGCAGCGCAAGGTTAGAGATTATGATCTATATTGAAAGCATTGCCCTTTCTGCCTTTGACATCCTTAAGTTGTTTATGTGCTATATTTTGTGTACCCTTACGTTTGGCGGTCGTAGTAGTCGGAGTAGTCGTCGTAGTAGTGGGAGTAGTCGTCGTAGTAGTGGGAGTAGTCGTCGTTGTAGTGGGAGTAGTCGTCGTAGTAGTGGGAGTAGTCGTCAGGGGGGGCACTAAGGAGCAGCTTGCGCTCAGGTCGCTGTCGGTGCCGGACGAGGTGAAGGTCATGAAGCCCGGCTGGTTCTCTGTGATCTTGCTGTTTATCCAGCTCTGGTACCGCGACACTCGGGCGTACACCGTGGGACTGTTGGGCGGAGTGCAGCCCCTCTTCCCGAAGCTCACCACTCCGGACTGTATCCAGCGACTGTTCTGTTTGCTCACCATGGGACCCCCAGAGTCTCCCTACACGACACACATTCAACAGGAAACACTCAAGGTTCAGACAGCTTGGGTTCATAGACTTTCACAGCTCCACACTGGAAAAAAGCCGTCTGATCTCAGATGCATTGATGAAGACGGTGATCTGGGTATTCCTGACGTAACAACCTCCGCCATATTAGCGTTGGTGAAGAGCAATTCTTATGGGTGTCTATGCAGAAAGTGGTGAATTGCATTAACGCTTCTAGTTTCTGAGCCTGTTCTTACAAATGTGCACTTATGATGGTAAACGGCTTCACGGACCTGTTTAATGAGTTTTCTCTCCACATGGTCTGGAATAGTGAAGCCGACTATAGCGAGGTAAGAATGTCCATTTCGTGGCATTTATAAAATTCCTGAAGTTTCTCCAAAATAAACAGATCATTGGATGATGTTAAGTGTAGCGATTGACCGATATGGTTTTTTCTATGGCCGATGCCGATATTTTTTGGCCGATTTTTTTTCAAATGTCTCGTCTATAACACACGCCGTCTGAAGCATGAAACTACTGCGACAAAACTTTGGTCAGTGGAGACAAGAGTCTTGCAATGTGATGTCTAAAAATCTCTATAAGACAAAAAACAAAAGAAAACATGCAGTGTGCACTTTGTTGGTTAGAATATGAATCATTCTTATAAAACAGCTAAGTAAAACATTCAGAAGTGTAATTTCATGATCTCCAATCAAGCCATTCCCTCTTTGAGCAAATGGCGAGCGTTTTTACTCCGCCATGAAAGGATTAAGCTTAGCAGCGGTGAAAGGCTCTAAAAATCATAATACTTACTTTAAAAAGGGCTTGAATTAAGACAATTTATGCTGATATTTTGAGCAGATTTGGTCTGTGATTAACTTAAAGTGACTATACGGAGTTTAAAAATGTTAAAATTATGTATTTTCTTACCCCTACACGTTCCAGCCATGTCCAAATGTGTATAATTCACCACAACTGCCTCTAAATCCTGCACTGTCACTCAAAAGTTGTCGAGCTTAATATAGAGACTGAAGTTACTCGTAAGACCTGAGGTGGCAGTAGTGAGTATAAAATGACCAACTTGCATCTAGTCCCTTTAAGAAAACAGCTGAATTTTAATTTTTGCAGATATTTTCGCTTTTTATTCATCAATTTTAACCCGTCTCTGTCCATAACTAATTTCGACCTCATTTCTACATACACATACATAAACCTCCTCCATTTCATAGTGAATATTTTGATCTTATATTTATGGGACTAGTACCTGGCAGGAGCCCTTGCCTCCGGCCTCCAGCCCGGCACAGATCATGTTGTCAGTGATGAGGATAATTTCTGCGTAGTTACAGTTGCACTTTCTGTTCCCGACGACGGGCACTTCCACCTCCATCAGGTTCTGAGGCGACGGCAGACTGACTGAAACAACACAGATTAGACGCTTTAAACCACAGCAGAATAGAGCAAACACAAGGCCAGTCGCCCTTAAGCCCAGAATAGGTCGCGTTCATGTGACGTAACAAACTGGAGTTAGTGCAGCTAAGAAGAGCATGGTGGTAACTATGGTAATTTTGGATTTGGTTTATGGTTGATATCTCCGTAATGTCTAGACCTATCCACATGAAACAAATACTGTCACAAAGTCTCTCAGCTCATGAAATAACCCAGGGGTGTCAAGCTCATTTTGGGTCGTGGGCCGAAATCCAGACACATATAACTAAACAGGAAAATATTAGAATGAATGAATAAATGAATGATAATAATAATGAGCTGTGGTTTGAAAATAAAACAAACAACTGGACTGGAGCCTAATAAATAATAATAACGGCTACCACTTGTATTTCGCTTTACCAGTCTGTGCCACAAGTTTACTATAATGGCCACAGCTGCCCTGGGGCAGACTGACCGTTTACCACATGGCTATAATGTGTTTTTATCCTGATCTCTTATTATGTCAGTGCCCTCTGCTGGACACGTGTGAAATTCTTTCCTTTTATTTATTTAATATTTATTTAAGCTGCCCCCGGGTGGCGCAGCGGTTAGCGCTTGTGCCTCACAGAAAGAAGGTCCCAGGTTTGATTCCCACCTGGACGGGGTCTTTCTGTGTGGAGTTTGCATGTTCTCCCCGTGTCTGTGTAGGCTTCCTCCAGGTACTCCGGTTCCCCTACCACTAAAATATGTACAATAGGTTCCCTCCGGGGCCAGGACTCCCCTGTAAAAGAGATTCTTATTTAGGCTGTTCTCTTACTTCCGAAGTTGATGTCGCCCCAGCCAGTGACCCAGGAGTCCGTGCCGGCGTGGAAGGTGCTGCCAGACGCTGCCAGGCACACGGGCCGGATGTAGTTGGTGAAGGTGACGGTGGAGGCCATCTTCAGCAGCGCTATGTCGTTGTCGTTGGTGCTGTCGTCGTAGGACTCGTGGTTGATGACCTCCACGATCGTGCGCCTGACCTCGTTGGCGTTGGCATTTTCTTGGCTCTGACGCCCGATGAAGACGGTGTTGTCGCTCGCTGATCCGCTGCACCGAGAACAAAGTCATGTGGTTTGATTTACATGGATGTAACAGAACAGCTCCTCCACTGCAGGGCTGGGCAATAGTGACAAAAATGAATATCTCAATATTTTCTGGGACTTGCTCGATAATAATTATATGGACATTTTAAGTGACCCTGATCTTTTGAACGTTATTGTTTTTATTGTTACATTATTTATTTGATAAGGACAATGCACATAAATGAACATCTGCATTGAAACAACAAAAACAGACAGGCTAATTTATATCCATAGTCCCTAAAGGCAGACGACAGAAATACAATGTAACTAAGAATTTGGAACAAGGAATGTAAAAGAGTCACTTAAAAGAAAAGTTATTTTTATTGGAATTTTTAATCTGCTCACAGGAAGTGACATAGATAGAGGCAAACAATTTAAAACAGTTGCCGTGCAACCATGTTATGTCCATAGGAAATGAGTGAAACTGCTCTGAAATTTACCTCTATCTATGTCACTTCCTGTCAGAAGCTTAAAAAAAAAAAACTAACTTTCCTGCCCAACATTTCTTCATTAAAATTGCTGCTTCACTGAAATAAAATGATAATTATGCAACTGATGTCATCCTTCGAAATAAGTCATATTTAAGCATTTAAACCTGTCATGTGACTTTAAATTCAGTTTATTTCTTTTTATTCATGACGATTTGTACTTTCTACTTTGAATACTTCAGTATTTTCAGTGTTTTTCACTTGTATTGTAGTAATATCTGTGCTGTAATATCTTTAGTATCTTTAGTATCTTTCATGGCGGCTCTTGGGACTGACCTCTGGAAACAGTGTGCGGCGCTCAGCACCCACAGGTTGTTGATGAGGGACCCTCCACAGATGTGGCCTCTTCCTCTGTGGATACTGACCTGCCAGGGCCAGGCGCCCTCGGGAGCGGGCTGTCCCCCCACGATCCGAGGGTTCAGAGGCGGCTGCCCACACACTGAGGACACACAACAGCTTTAGACAAACAAAACAAACAAGCAACATCACAACGGGATCGATGATAATGTGATGAACTCACCATCGAGCTGCGCCGCTGCATCTGAGGAAGAAGAACAGAGAAATCTTTTTACTCCTCTACATTTGAAAGTTATGCAGTACCTCAGGTCAAAATGTTTATTAAAAGCCTCGTGACGCACACGGACGGAGGTGTGTTGCATGTCAGGCCATGTATTGTCTAAGTGCCATACAGTAGTTTTTGTATTTTTGTTCAGGTAAAGATCACGTCTTCTCTAAGTATTTCAACACGTTCGGATACTCAACAAAACCTCTTGACCAACAGCAGTCGACACAAACTTAGAGCTGTCAACGAGCACTGTTTCCAAGAACAACACATCAAAGGAGAAGAAAACGTGTTTGTCCTTAAAGCAGCTCTAGCACATTCCACTCTGATACTATTAATCTGCAGAGAATCACAAGACAATGGGCTCGGAGCTGATAAGTACAGTCAGGGAGCGTCCCGACCGGTTTGTATCACAGAAACGGCTTTGATAAATGCACTCCTGACAGATGCACATGAGGAACCTGAAAGTCCACCTTCACCACAGCGACCCAAGAGTTTATCATGATCATTCTCAAAAGTATTGTACAGTACTACACTAGAAGATGTTGGTACATAATGATGAGTCAGACCAACCCACTTCCCCAGAGCGTATTTAACAATCCATATCAATATGTGTTCTTTATTTCCATGTTAAGTCAATGGGAAATGAGTCAAACTGCTCTGGACTTTACCTTTATCCATGTCACTTCCTGTCAGCAGCTTAAAAAAAATCTAATAAATATAACTTTTCACCAATACACACTAATGGAATCACGAAGAAGAAGCTAACAGGCTAACGGGCAAAGCTAACTGCAGGCAAGCGCCACTTAAACAGTATTTACAGCCAAGTTTGAGTGAAAAGAATTATCTCCATTGTGTAATTGGATGAACAATATCCCTCTGTCCCTTTGTCTTTTCTGTCAGTGTAGTATTTACTCTCACGGACAATTAATGAGTAAAAAAACACAACAAATGCCACATAAAAACTTGCCATTAACAATTTGTGAAACCCGGTTTATGAGTCTGGCTTTGTATGTGATCAGGGATCGTGGGATGATCAGCCTCCACAGTCCAGATCTAAACCCCATTGAGAATCTTTGGGATGTGTGGGAGAAGGCTTTGCACCGTGGTCACACTCTCCCATCATCATAACAAGATCTTGGTGAAAAGGGAATGCAACACTGGACGTTGCAGAAACCGTACAGAGAATGTGTTATAATAAAAGCTAAAGGAAAAGAAATGCTAGAAATCGATCCTGCAAGTTCATGATATTGATGCAAACAATAAACTATGATATATTAATTAATTAAGCTTGCTCTGTACAGAGACATGGGTTGGGAACCATGCAAAGTGAGGCATGTTTGTGACATGGTACGGTTATGGAATAGGTTTATCAATATGTCTGACACAAGACTGTCCAAACACATCTTTAAATGGGACCTGTCTAATAAATATGGCTGGAGTGCGCAGATGGAGAACATTTCTGTTGATGCTGATCTTCAGTTTATTTTTAGAAACAAGTTGAGATGTAATGTTGGAGAAATTACAAAAGTCTACTTTGGAAAGTATAAACATAAAGTTAAATGATGTCTTGTGTAAGCCAAAGCTGAGAACCTATATTTTGATTAGGGATGGGACGATAACCGGTTTCAAGGTATACCACGGTATCAAAATGCTACGGTATCACTACCGTGAAGATTCCCTGTCTGACGGTATTAAAAATGCTTGTTTTATATGCTATTTTTGCCACACAAAAAGTTGCACTCCGTGCAAACCCCCGCTCTCCCCTCTGCTCCGCTGCTCCTCACCTGATCCCGCGGCGCAGTCCCTCTCTCTCTCTCTCTCTCGGCCCGTAGCAGCAGAGTAAAGTCACTGTCCCCCGTGAACATGAACACTGCCGCTGAGATGAAGCTTTGTTTGGATCTGTCGCGTTAAAAGCTGCCAAGTGCGGCTAAAAAGCAGCTGTTTAGCGCTTTAGCTCTGTAGCTCGTGTTACGCTAACCTGTTAGCTTTGTGGTTTGGATTGTCCATCGTCCAGTACATCGTTCATCAGACACGCTCTAGACAACACTGTTTTACGTGTTATTTTTTAGAAGACGCTCAGCCTTCCTTTGCCAAATGCTCATCAAAGATGCACTGATGTTCATTTAGCTACAAACTCCGCTCGCTGTCAAAAGACGCCAGGGCTACTACTACTAGCTACTACGTGATGTAAACAAACCTACGCGCTACTCCACTAAACTTCTTTGTAACAGTCTATGCACTAAATTCTCCCCAAACAATAATCTGATGCATCGCATAGGCAGATAACATGATTATTCTTTACCCTCTAGGCGTCACTGCAGTATAAGGGTTAGACATAGGTGGGAACCTTTACCTGATGCAGTTTGCTAGTCGGTCAATTATTAGACAAGCACTCAAGTTTGTTGACCGCTTGATGCGATACGTTTTGTATACTATTAGGATTCTTTTTTTTTAATATGAAATTGAATGCACAGACTACTTTAGTAAAAAATCAAGCAGCAAATTATAATGGCAAGCCTGCCTTTGGAAGTTTTTGGGAAGACATCAAACAAACAGCATCTGGCATCAGCGAACATGCGCCGTCTGTGACTAAAGTGATTAAGGTAAAAATATCCCTTTGTTTAAAGTGGTATTTTGGATAATAAGTCATACTAGTACACTTTATTGATCCTTAGCAACATGTAAAGTCATAACCAATTACAAATGTACCATAAACAAACCCTGTTTGTTAAATGCGAACCCTGTTTTTACTTTTTAAATATAAACCACGCAATTTCAGGGTATACCGTGATACTGCGGTATTTTTTGTCAAGGTTATCATACCGTGGAAATCTCATACCGTCCCATCCCTAATTTTGATAAAAGATCATTTTGGTCCTGAGCCCTATGTGACCCTGAACCTGCCCAGAGGACCGAGGTCAGTCTGTGCTCAGCTGAGGTCTAGGACTCTCCCCCTGGCTCTGGAGACCAGTGTTGTTTTCGTCAACGAAGACGATAACGATATGATTTCGTTGACGCCCCTTTTTTAAATGACGATAACGTAACGATGACGAGCAAAAGACGTTTATGAGTTTACGTCGACGAGACGAGACTAAAATGGGAGAAAGTGGTTCGTCAGATCGTTCAAAAACAGAGTTTGTACGCGAAGCGGGAGAACACACCGGTAAACGTGACACAGAGCCGCGCCGTCAGCTGACGGGCAGCAGCGGCGCCTCTCTCTCTCTCTCTCTCTCTCTCTCTCTCTCTCTCTCTCTCTCTCTCTCTCCCCGTGGCGTGCAGTGCACTGCTAGCGTACATCCTCCACGGAGCGCATCTGACATCAATTGGGGAAAGTCCTGTTCACAATTACACTTCTACTACTGCCTATTGTGGTGTAATCTGTTTGTCAAAAGATATATAGCCAATAGATAACTATTACCTATCCCAATTTCCAATAGTTACCTAAATTAATTATAACTTTTATAATGAAACTGACGAAAACTTGACTAAAACCTTTTAAGTTTTCGTCTGACTAAAACGTGACTAAAACTATCACATTTAGAAGTGACTAAAATGTGACTAAAACTATAAGCATTTTCGTCCAAAAGACTAAAACTAAGACTAAAACTAAAAGGGCTGCCAAAAACAACACTGCTGGAGACGGGTCGATTCCATTCGGTACCAGAGGAGGAGCGGACATGTTGTTTGTGTCAGTTAGATGATATTGAAAACGAATTGCATTTTGTGTTTTATTGTCCTTTGTATGATGATCTGAGAAGGCTATTATTCTGTAAACGGTCTGATGTTGCTGTACATTTGTTTGAACTATCAGATGAGGAAAGGCTTAAGTATTGGTTCAAGTATAAGCCATTTTATTTGTCTACGTTTTTGTTAAGTGCTTGGCTTCAACGTAAGAGGACACTCTTTGTTTAATGTTTTTCTGTTGTCTGCCTGCATTTTTGTGTCTTATAAGCCCATGCGGGCTGGGAACCTTTTAGGTGCAAGACACCAAATAAGAAAATATATACTAAACTAAACTAAACACAAACAGGTGTGTATGTGCCTGGGTATAGAAAATCGAACACATGAATTTCTTATTCTCTTGTTTCGCATGCAGCTGTTCATGGTGCATTCGCCTTGTTATGATTAGTATGGCCTTACTTAGTCAGCCTTAGTTTGTTGTTAAGATGATGTTATTAATGTTAATCCTTCCTATGGGAAATGTAAGCAACTGAGTACATGCGTTTCAGTCATGTCATCTTATTTTCTTCTGATGTAAATGCCTTTTGAGGAATAGACACCCCCCATTTTTTGTCCAATTTTGTTTCTGTTTTTTTTTTACTGACACCTACTTGCGGAACTAAAAATCCAAAAGACATAGTTGAGGGCAGCTTTAAGCTCCTCATTCACACCTTAAAACAACAGACATGGTAGTTTAGTGTCTGTGCTTAAGCTTTAGCAAAAATCATCCTCTATAAAGCACAAAGTTTCTTACCGTTGAGCAGCAGCATCAGCAGAGAGAGTCCCAGCGCAGACGCCGCTCTGAAAAGGGCCATGACTGTGTTTCACCTGCAGACGCCGACACCTGCTCAAATACTGCACCTGAGCGAGGGGGCGGGGCCACGCTGCCGGACACACCCACATCCGCGGCTGAAGTGTTGTGACAGCGCAGAGAGGCCAGCATTCCTGTGTCACTCACAAACACGCTTTACACGAGCCTCTGAACAAATGAGTGACAAGATAATGAAGGCACTGCAGGAGAATGAGGAAGAAGATTAATGAAGAGATTAAACTTAATAATAATAATAATGCCTTACACTTGTATTGCGCTTTACAAGCCTGTATTACCAAGTTTCTCAAAGCGCTACACTGTCGTCATTATTCATTCACTCCATACTTGGTGGTGCTAAGCTACTGTTGTAGCCACAGCTGCCCTGGGGTAGACTGACGGAAGCGAGGCAACCAGTCTGCGCCATCGGCCCCTCCGACCACCACCAACCACTCACTCACTCACTACATTCGCTAGGCTTCCTGGTGTTACCAAACGGTCTCCCATCCAAGTACTAACCAGGCCCTTCCCTGCTTAGCTTCCAAGATCTGACGGGATTGGGCATAGCAAAGGCGGTATGACCACCAAACTTGAACCTTTCCTGTAGATGCAATCGCATATGAGGGGAATTTACAGGGCATCCGGAAAGTATTCACTCTCCTACACTTACAGCCTCATTCCAAAATGGATTAAATCAGTTCTTATTTCTCATCCATCTACACACAGTACCCCATAATCCATCCATCCATTTTCTTCCATTTGTCCATTGCCGGGTCGTGGGGGCACCAGCCCCTATGGCTCCTCCTGCAGGTGGTGGGTTCACAGAAGGACGGCCTCATGGTTCTAACCAGGCCTGTTGGTCTCTCATAAGGGGCTTCTGAACCGCTCTTTGTCTGACCCGTCACCTAGGACCTGTTTGCCATGGTAAACCCTACCAGGGGCACGAAGCCCCCGACAACAGAGCTCCAGGATCATTCAGGCTCAAAACCCTCCACCACGTTAAAGTGGCGGGGTTTGAGCTGGGTCATGACTGGGTCATCTGCATACATTTGAACATTATGGTCGGGACATACGTCTGGAAGGTTATTTATGTATAATGAAAATAAAAAGGGTCCAAGGACTGATCCCTGTGGAGTGAGACGACTTTACACCATCAACCATTACACCATTATGTGTTCTCTTTGATATAACTTGATTCATTGGATGGTGTCATCAGAGACATTTTTTGAAGTAGGATTTGATGCTGATGGTGTCAAGTGCCTTCCTAAAGTCCCGGAACACCACTCCTACATATGAGTTCTTATCCAAAAGACACTTTTGCAGTAAACAAACTGACTCCGTTGACTGGTGGGCACGGAGTGAAGCCTTTATCCAAGTGTTCAATCAGCTGACCTCCAGCCCACTTTTCAGCTATCTTTGATATGATTGGGAAGATGCTGATTGGCTTGTAATCGGTTTACAAAGTTATAGAACCAGGTTTAAAAATGGGAGTGACAGTAGCAACTTTCCAGGCTAATGGAACTGTTTTGTTGAATTGACAAACTGACCGTACATCTATAAAACAATGATGAGTGTTTCTTTTATAGCTGTGGTGCATCCTGTTACCACCTGTGGTAATTAAATGTATTAGACTTGATTTGGGAAGACACACACCTCTCTGTAAGATCCCACAGCTGACAGAAACTAAGCCCTGAAGATCTGGAGAAGGGACAGAGGAACTATTGCAGCATTGAAGGTACTCCACAGTGGCCTCCATCATTCGTAAATGGAAGAAGTTCAGAACCTCCAGGAGTCTTCTTAGAGCCGTCCGCCCAAACTGAGCAATCGAGGCAGAAGGGCCTTGGTCAGGGATTTTAACAGTAACATCAACAATGACTGAAAAACAGTGATGTATTTCCACCTCTCTCCTCCTCTTGTTGTTTGGGTTTGTATCTCGAGTTCTTGGTGTGTCTCACACGTGAGTCGTCCTCGGGCTGAAAACATGACTTGTCACATTCGTTACGTAATTCCCTGAGGCACAAGAAGAAAACCTGTCCTTTTTACTGAGGAAAATGACAAAAGTAACTCACAGTGACTTAAATGACTTTAATCTGATTACTCGTTACTGGAAACATAATTTTAGAGCCGTGTTATTAAAGCCACACCGCGTAACCTTTAATCTAATAAATTACATAAAATACAATATTTTTTTTTTCAATACAGTTTTTATTGTTATTTTTTGTGAGTGTTTTTGTCACTCTTTTGTGGCTTTTCTTCATCACTTTTCAGTCATATTTTTTATCTATGCTAGCCATAGCACCACATTAGCTCAATGCTAAACAGCTAGCTTTGTAAATTACAGAGGAATCACTGTTAATAAAATAACCCAGCGTCTCAAAGCAATCTCAGGTACATGGCCGCTGTGTGCCACGATGCCTCTCTCCTGTGTAGAGAGCTGTTGAGTTGTCCCAGTGGAACAGGTTGTTAAACAAGTTAGCTCGCTGTCGGAACCCCATGCGGACTTTGTTTACGAGTAGCGCTGCGTCGAAGTCAGATGACCATTTTAAACTGTTGCCGTGCCGACCATGTTAAGTTAGTGGGAAATGAGTGAGACAAACTGCTATGGAATGTTACCTTCTTCTATGTCACTTCCTGTCAGTGGCTTAAAAAATTCAAATAAAATAACTTTTCTGCTGAACATTTCTACATTAAAACTGCTGCTTCACTGAAATAAAATTATAGTTATGCACTTTAAACACTTTGGTAAAGCCCAGATGATGATGCCATGACCTTGGAAGCACAAGTCTGGTTCATCCTTGGATGTAATTTCAAGACAGGTTCAGGTTCATTGGTTAAAACAATGATGGAAATGTCCAGTCATCATTGATCAGAAAGAAGGCGGGTTCTGTGTCCCAGAGATGAACGTGCTGTGTCTGAAATGTGAAGAACAACCCAAGAAAAATGCAAAAGACTTGGTGAAGATGCTGAACCTGGTTAAACTGTGACACTAAAGTATGATATAGACTCATTACATGCAAAGTGAGATATGCACAGCCTTTATTTGTTATCATTTTGATTATTATGGCTCAGCTTGTAAAAAACACAAATTAAAAATCTCATAACATTAGAATATTTTCAAAATGGACTGTAAGCCATAATCATCAAAATAACTTTACATGTAATGAGTCTATATCATATATTAGTTTCACAGTTTAAGTTTAATTACAGAAATAAATGAACTTTTGCACGATATTCTAATTTTCTGAGTTTCACCTGTATCTGCAATGTGATTCTTTCCTTTGAGTAAAAGACGGATCGAAGATGTGACTAAAATCGCGTTGAAAAGTAACAAGTACTTCAATACATTTTTTTCCAAGTTTGAACTTGTACTTGAGTACATTTTTAGAGCTGTACTTGTACTTATAATTGAGTAGAATTTTAGCCATGTACTTTTACTTGAGGACAAATTCTCTGTTCTCTTTCCACCACTGTTGGTAACACAGACAAACCTGTTCAATCTCTCCGTCTGCACTTTGACACACGTGGGACCTGAACGCAGACGACACTGGCTCTGCGTGAAGCTGGGTCCAAATGGAGGGAAGACGCCGCTCGTTTCTGAAATAAATGATCATCAAAAAGCTGTCACAAAGTCCAGCGTCTTCTCTCTCGGCACATATGAACTAAGGTCACATGACTGTCTCATAAAGGCGTCCAAAAGTGGAGACAATATTTAAAGGAACAGGCCAACGTTTTCCCATACTGAGATATGTTCTTACCTGAGCTTAGACGAGTTGATACGTACCTGTCTGGTCTTTGTGTGTGCCCTCAGTCACACAAAACGACCAAAGATGTTGTTAGCATTTGGCCTCTCCCAGTATATTCCTATGGCTCCAAACAGGGGTGATGTTAGAAGCGACCACGCTCTTCCACAGGCACAAAGACCAGACAGGTACGTATCAACTCGTCTAAGCTCAGTACAGAAAAACGGTGGCCTGTTCCTTTAAGGCCGGGGAGACTAATGCAATGTATCGGTGGGCCATTTATAATATAAATAAGAAATCTTCTCACGGGCCGCATTTGGCCCTGGGGCCGCGTGTCTCAGACGCCCGGTCTATAGTTCATGACACTGACAAAGGGCAAGCTCTTATTACAAAAATAGCCCGGACATAAAGGTTTAGATCAAACATATGAAATGCCTCCGCACCTCAGTGTCTTTTGTCTAACTGAGAAAAGGATTATTACAGGAGAAGAAGAACGCCAACACACCTTTTATATATCGGTACCAAATTAGAACAGCAATTTAAGTAGATTTGACTTTAGGAAAAGAGGGCGAGTATGATCTCTATGTCCGGCATTATGAATTACACAAACTGCTCTTTTCTGGAGAAGGACAAGTGAATTTATAATTCTGCTCAAGCCACTTCCCCAGATCTCAATACAATATATTAAATGTGGTAGGACTAGCGTACACATTGGTCTCACGTTAGTCTTTACACACATACACATTATTTCACACTTGTGTCACTTTGTTGGGTATTTTGATTGTGTAACTCGTGTTAAAGATTTCCCGCAGACGTTGTTTTTGCCACTGAGAACCGGTCCGAGGACAATCCGACTTCACAAACCCACATGTGACTCATCTGCTCAATAAAGGCGCTGCTGAAGAGGAAAATAAACTGGGCTGCTGTGAAAAGGCGGTGACTAATGCTAAACAAATATACAAGAATAGACGGGCTTTAAGACGGATCAATGAAATTATTAATGTTTATTTGTACCAGTGCAGTCACGGCTGAATTACCTTCGAACAATCTGACAAGCTCAGTAATCTGGGTCAGATTAGGAACTAAATCTAAATTAGTAAAAGAAATCTACTTCTGAGAGTTAAAGTCCTGGGTGTGTGAGTGTCTTTCCCTTTTTTCTATACGCAGACAAGTATCATAGGACCCCCGCCTTAAAGGAACAGGCCTCCGTTTTTCCATACTGAGATATGTTCTTCCCTGAGTTTAGACGAGTTGACCTGTCTGGTCTTTACGCGTGCGCTCAAACGGGGGTGAAGTTAGAAGCGACCAAGCTCTTCCACGTTTCCCCTATTTATATACGGTTACGTGAGTAGTTACATGATCCAAGTCTAGATACACAAAATTAAACATGTCGATTTTCTTACAATACACACACTAAAAAACGCTAGGTTAAAAGTAACCCAAATTTTTACCCAATGTTGGGTCAAAGTTGGTCCTATCCAACGTTGGGTTATTTTGACCCAATGAGTTGGGTTATTATTTTAATCCACCGTTGGGTTGTTTATTCTTAATTTTACCCAATGATTGGGTTAATTTGTAATGATCACCAGTGCTTTTTTAGAAACTTTATTTCTTACAAAAGCAGAACATTGTTTAACACAACATCATCATCAGCAAATAATTAATTTGGTTGTTAACAAGCCTAAGGAAAGTCCCCCATTGTCCATATTGTACTTGCTGTATCTTGGTGAAGTGGTCCTTTTTCAGAGTCAGAGACAGGGCTGTGGACAGTTCAGTCTGAAGCAGGAGACAGGGCTGGGGACACTGCAGCAGAAGACAGGGCGGAAGACAGTTCAGTCACAGCAGGGACAGGGCTGAGGACACTACAGTCTTCAGCAGCAGAGACCACTGTGGAAATAAAGAGAGACATTGTCACAGATGAAATCCAATACCTGGTAACCATTACTCCACCAGGGACACCAACCTTCCCATTAGACAGTGACAGTATAATGTAAGACCTTACCTTGGTGAAGTGACAGAGGCATCGTCTCAGAGGCAGGCGGACACTTCCACTGAGCTGAAGATTCCACTGGAAGAGAAACATTACATTTGTGTTTGGTCTAAAACTATAAAGGGTCATGTTATATTTTGTAAAAAATATACTGCACTTACTGGGACTGGTGTCCAGTGATGCAGATGATGATCTTCAGATAGGCAGTGGAAGAGCTCAGGAGAGTTTGTTTTCTACACATTAACACAAGTTTGTATTTTAGCAAATTAATTAAACAGAGAATTGTAATTGATCTGAAACACACAGGACAGAGGCTTTAAAATATCCTAACTGAAAACTGTTAACACTTTTCTCTGTTTCTCCCATATTTGAGCCTCTCCTTCTCTCCTCTACTGCTGCTGCATCTCCTCATCCTTTTAACCATAATAAATTACTAAAGGCATTATGTAAGAAACAACAGCAGAGATAAGACACTGACAAATGTTTAAGAAAGAGTTCGCGTTAGCATTAGCGTTAGCATTAGCTAACGGTTGTCGCGCGCATTATATTAAATAGGATATCATAACCGATTATTTTAACTACCTTTAGCCCTCATTATTTCAGTCAATACTTGTCCTATCAACACGAAATAAAAACTGGGACAGAGAGTGAAGTGTCCTCTGTCGGGATTATTTAACTACAGCTCTGTGTTGAATCGTTTTTTAGCTACAGCTCGTTCAAAAGACGTGACTTTAACCCTTTCTCTTCTATGACAGATGCTAACAAGGTGTTAGGGAAACACAAAGCCAAAACCAAATTGATTAATTATTTGTGCCTAATCAGTTTCATTTGGATAAATACTGACTCTTTATGACAGAGTAATCAAATAAAAACATGTATAAATACCTTTATGAGCAGTTTCAATCGGAGGAGCTGGAGGAGCAGTAATGGCCGCTGCTGACAGTTGAGCTCAGTGGTTTTGACCCAACCTGCTGGGTAGGAAAAAAACACCCAACTCTATGAAAATAACCCAACAAAATGACCCAACAGCCATAACCCAGCAGTTGGGTTGTTAAAATAACCCAGCATTTTATAGTTCCTTTTTTATCCACTGAGAAAATCGACATGTTTATTTTGTGTAACTAGACTTGGATCGTGTAACTGCCCAGCCAGCAAAGCAATGTGGGCCCCACATGGGTTTGCCCACATGGGCAATAAGTGGGTTTGTCCGCAGTTTCCATGAGGGCCCCATATGGTTTTGCCCATGTGGGCTAAAAGTGGGTTTTGAATGGGTTCCATGTGGGCCCAATGTGGGTAAAAACCATAAGGCCCACTTGGGCCCCATTATGGGGCCCCCATATGCCTACATGGGTAACAAGTGGGTTTGTCCACGGTTTCCATGAGGGCCCCATCTGGGTTTGCCCATGTGGGCTACAAGTGGGTTTTGAATGGGCTCCATGTGGGCCCAAAGTGGGTAAAAACCATAAGGCCCACTTGGGCCCCATATGCCTACATGGGTAACACGTGGGTTTGTCCGCGGTTTCCATGAGGGCCCCATCTGGGTTTGCCCATGTGGGCTAAAAGTGGGTTTTGAATGGGCTCCATGTGGGCCCAAAGTGGGTAAAAACCATAAGGCCCACTTGGGCCCCATATGCCCACATGGGTAACGCGTGGGTTTGTCCGCGGTTTCCATGAGGGCCCCATCTGGTTAGGCCCATGTGGGCTAAAAGTGGGTTTTGAATGGGTTCCATGTGGGCCCAAAGTGGGTAAAAACCATAAGGCCCACTGGGCCCCATATGCCTACATGGGTAACACGTGGGTTTGTCCGCGGTTTCCATGAGGGCCCCATCTGGTTAGGCCCATGTGGGCTAAAAGTGGGTTTTGAATGGGTTCCATGTGGGCCCAAAGTGGGTAAAAACCATAAGGCCCACTTGGGCCCCATATGCCTACATGGGTAACACGTGGGTTTGTCCGCGGTTTCCATGAGGGCCCCATCTGGTTAAGCCCATGTGGGCTAAAAGTGGGTTTTGAATGGGTTCCATGTGGGCCCAAAGTGGGTTAAAACTATGTGACCCACTTGGGCCCCATATCCCCACATGGGCAATAACTGGGTTTGTCCGCGGTTTCCATGAGGGCCCCATCTGAGTTGGCCCATGTGGGCTAAAAGTGGGCTCTGAATGAGTTACATATGGGGCCAAAGTGGGTTAAAACCATAAGGCCCACATGGGCCCCGTACATCTAATTGCAAGATAGAAGCTTGATGAGATAAGATGAGAAATCAGTTTAAAATGCAATGAGGAGCAAACACTGTAAACCCAGACAATTCACCATTAATTACAAAACAAATTAGGCCTCATTTGACAGAAATATTTATTTTTTGTGTGAAACATGTAAAATTCATTTAAATTAAAAAATTATACAACATTGGCATTTTGAATCCTTAAAATAAATAGCATGAATTAAACCTAGTTGCTATTTTTTTTAATATATATATATTTGATTAAAAATGTAAATGTAAAATAACAGCATTGAAATTACACATTTCAGTAACAACAATATTCTATTAAAGAAAGAAATTATGCTATTTCCTGGTATTTGCTAATTAGGTCAAAGACATCTTTATCACTATCTTACACTTTGTTGGTTAGAAAATGCAATATTGACCTAAGTTCCTAGTTTCATTTCCTGAACCGTATTAACGATATAAAATGAGGCCCTCCCAGTTACACAGAAAACACAGACCCTGGTATGTTTTTGATGAGAGAACAACAGTGTAACAAGTAACAAATAGTTTCAATTCCTCCAGGATTTTGCAGGCAATTTTTGTGATTGATGGGCACTAAAAAGCATGATTTTGTGGGCTATTTCTCCAAAAGATGTGATGAAGGGTTTAGCTTAAACATTATATGAAATTTAAAAAAGGTAAAGTAAAGACAGACCCGAGGTGCCTGAGAGGCAGCCCGGGGATAGAGTGGTAGCAGCCCCCGCTTCAGTCTGAATGATTTAACCCAAGGATGCACTGGACATTGCCTCCTATGCCCAAATTTAACCAACAAAATGTATTAGGGCTGCAACTAACTATCATTTTGTAATTGATTAATCTATCGATTATTTTTACGATTAATCGATTGGCTGTGAATGGTGTAGGAAAATTGTATTTTTATTTTAAAATTTATCACATAAAGCTAAAGTGTTGATGATTTAGTTTAGTTTATTTATTTGTTTGAGCAGTTAACCTGCTCAAAGGGAGTGGGCTGAAGCCAAAGGCTTATAAGCGCCCACCCCAAAATAAAAATAGTAACATTACATTTAATATTTACAAGGTAGCAAATCATAAACAAAGGAACATAGGGCAAAGTAACAATAAATGATGAAGAATAAGACAAAAACAACAGCAAAATAAAGAACAAAAGAATGTGCTACTTTTATGTTATAAAGGTGCATTCATACATATTATACTCTGAGATCTTGCTACTTCCCAGTTGCTACTTCCCAGTTGTCATTACTATCCTCAATATAATTTAATTTGGGTTTAATTATCATTAATTATCATTATTAAAGGTGCATTAATAGATATTATATTCTGAGATCTTGCTACTTCCCAGTTGTCAATACCATCCTTAATATAATTTAATTCGGGTTTATTTATCATTATTATTATATTTGTTTAATTGAGTTATATGTGAAGTGTGATGTAAGCCTTGCATAATGAGGTGCATTAAAAAGCCAGGGTGTAGAACGGGCCAGTTGAAGAGGGCAGTAACTCCCCCTCAACAAACCCCCACCCAGCTGCCCTAACAGCTGATTTTGTAGATGATGTTCCTATGCTGAGTGGTGCATTAAAAGACAAGGTTTGAGCCCGTTGGGAGGGTCCCTCTCAACAGATTCATAACTTGCCTACCCTAATTCTCAATTTGTAAATTTGAGCAATAGAATGACAACCGTTCCAAGCAGCAACACTCTTCCTTGATTATAGAGGAAATACACATAATTGATCCTACTGCGCCTCTAGTGGCAACACATTTCTTGTTCTCTGTATATTTCAAAAGTCTTTTGTTTGTATTTATATTTGAACAGGTTGATATTTGGACTTCGTTTCAACTCCATTTCCAGTTTATTCCACAATTGTACACCATTAACTGTTGGGCTAAAACTTTTCAAAGTTGAGCTATGTTTCTGAGTCCTAAAGTTTAATTCGTCACGTAATTCATAACAACCAGTACGTTCTTGGAACCTTCTTTGTATTTGGCCTGGCAACAGTTTGTATCTTGCTTTGTATAACATCTGTACAGTTTGGAACTCAACAATGTCACAGAACTTCATGATCTTTGATTTTAAAAATAATGAGTTTGTGTGGTCCAAAAACCCAACTTTATGAATTACTCGGATAGCTCTTTTTGCAACAATACTATTGGTTTTAATGTGTTTTTATAAGTACTACCCCAAACCACAGTACAATAATATAAATATGGCAAAATCAGAGAACAGTATAAGATATGTAGAGCTTTGATGTTTAAAATGTGCTTTGCTTTTGCTATTACTGAAATGCTTCTAGAAATTTTCGTAGATATATATTTAATATGAGCTTTCCAAGTAATTCTGTCATCTATAATAACACCAAGGAATTTGATTTCATGCACTCGCTCTATGACAACACCCTCTATCTGAATTGCTTCCTGAGCATTGGAATTACAGTTGCCAAATATCATCATTTTGCTTTTACTCAGATTTAGAGATAATTTATTTTGTTTGAACCACTTATTGACACTTTTGAGTTCCAAGTTAACAATCCGACACAGTTGCTGTAAGTCGTCACCTGATGCAAAAATATTTGTATCGTCAGCAAACAAGATAAATTTAAGTACTTGAGACGTTTTACAAATGTCGTTAATGTACATATTAAACAATTTGGGCCCAGAATGGAACCTTGAGGTAAACCACACACAATTTGTCGACAACTCGACTGATAATCACCTATTTTCACACATTGTTTTCTATTTTTTAAATAACTGGTAACCCACTGTAGAGCTACCCCCTAATCCCATAATGTTCTAGTTTATTAATTAGTATATCATAGTTTATTGTATCAAACGCTTTACTCAGGTCAATAAATAACCCTATGGCATATTTCTTGTTATCTACAGCATTAGTTATTTCTTCAATTATATCAAAGAGAGCGTGTGAAGTTGAGTGATTATTCCTAAAACCAAATTGATTGTCCGAGAGTAAATTACACCTTTCAATAAAGCTGTCAAGTCTAGAGTTAAAAACCTTCTCTAAGATTTTTGAGAATTGCGGTAAAAGGGAAACAGGCCTGTAGTTTGTGAAGAGATGTTTATCTCCTGCCTTGAACAGAGGAATCACTTTTGCTACTTTCATACCATCAGGAAATTGTCCAGTTTGCAGCGATAGGTTACAGATGTATGTTAACGGCTTAGAGATACTTTCAATAACAGTTTTTAAAGTTTTCATATCCATGTCATGGTAATCTGTCGAGGTTTTATTTTTACACCCTTTAACAATGTCCAGTATCTCCTTTTCCTCCACAGGTTTGAGGAACATGGACAGAGGATTTGTGTCTATCAGTTCACAATTAAAGTTCTCAACATTTGTAATTTTTGCAGCAAGATTCGGTCCAACATCTACAAAGAATTTATTAAATGTATCGACTACTTCATTCATATTATTTAAAGTGTTATCCTCATCTTTGAAATATTTTGGATAATTAATCGATCTTGGTTTATTTCTAATTATACTATTTAAGATATTCCATAAACCTTTAATATTATTCTTATTGCTATCTAACAACTTATTATAATAATCCTGTTTACATTTTCTAATGATACCTGTCAGTTTATTTTTATATTTCTTATATTTATCCTCAGCTTCTTTTGTTCTATCATTTATACATTTTTGTAGAGTGAATTTTTTTCTTGCATGCATTTAGTAATCCTTAGACATCCATGGGTTTTCTTTACACTTTCTGTTTTTACAATGTTTTTTCATTGGGCAATTTTTGTCATATACTTTATGAAATATTTGCGTAAACTCATCATATGCCTTATTAGTATCATTCTCTCTGTATACAATACTCCAGTCTTGAGCTAATAGTTCCTTTTTAAATGCATCCATAGTTTTTTCTGTTTTTACCCTTCTAAACCAATACATTTTTTCATCATCAATATTTAAATATCCATGTTTGTACAATACAAAAACTGGCAGGTGATCACTAATATCATTTATCATTAATCCACTGACTGTATCACTATCTATTTCATTTGAGAAAATGTTATCAATCAAAGTCGCACTGTGGGTTGTGATTCTACTCGGTTTAGTTATTAGAGGAAACAGACCTATACTAAATAAAGTATTTATAAATTCGTCAGTCTTTTTGTGTTTATATGGGTTTAGCAGATCGATGTTAAGGTCTCCCCCCACAAACATGACTTTATGATTTAAACCTGAAAAGTGCTCCTCCATCCAATTAGAAAAACATCTATATCAGAGCCAGGTTTCTATAAATACAACTTACAATATATTTTCTTTTTTGCCTTGTAATTTCTACAGTAAGGCATTCAAGTACATCATCCACTACCATAGTCTTATTTTCCATTACTTTATAACTATAGTTGGAGTCTACAAACATAGCTACACCCCCACCATGCTTGTTCGTCTGTTCATACTTATAAATTCATAACCATCAATAGAAAACTCAATTTCTCTGTCATTATTAATCCATGTTTCTGTGATTAAAATTACACTAAATGGTTTAGAAAACTGTTTAAGAAGCTTTTGATGTGGTTAAAGTTTGCATAGAGGCTACGACTATTGAAGTGGATTACAGTGAATGCCTTAATGTTCTTAAGTTTACTATTGTAAAGATCCTCTGTATAATATTGACAGTCATTAGTAGCTCTAGTAAAGAAGTTATTTTCAGGGTCGATGTCGATCTCAGTGTTCTGTAAGTCATATTGTGATAATGTAAAGTCCTGGTTATTTGCTTCAGCAATTCTCCTTAATGAAAGGTCCAAGTCGATGCTTCCTATAGAAACTATATGTATTACAGGACATGTGAAGTTATGTGCTTTTACATACCAAATCCATACGCTTTTCCTGTGTTTATACTTGATTTGGTGTACTGGTGCGCGGACGTACAATGAGTTTATCATAGCGCAAGTAGGCAATCTCCCCCTTTCCCTGGCAGCTCTCAGCTCCGGCATCAGTTCTTTTCGCTTCCTTTGGATGGATTCCGTGTAGTCCTCGTTTATGAAGATTTTGGTCCCTTTGAGGTGTTTAGCGCGCTGCAGGATTGCTTCGCGATCCTTCCAACGCAGCAGTCTGGCGATGATGGGTCTCGGCCGGTCTCTCCCGCCGTCGGGTTTCCCTACGCGGTGGGCCCTCTCCACCTCCACCGGGTGTTGTAGTTGTAACTTCTCCCTCAGTAGATGTTTAACTTTCTCCTCTGCGTCGGCCCAGGTCTCCCCAGGCGTCTCCAACACTCCCTCAAAGACCAGGTTGTTCTGCGGCTCTGTCCCTCCAGATACTCCAGTTTGTCCGTGATAATATGCAAATTGTCACATACTTTATAAAAATCGTTTTGTATTGTGTTTGTGCGCTCAGTGAGTTTCAATGTTCCTTCTTCAGAGTGTCCACCTCACCTTGCGTGAACTGTAGGCTTGTTTTTAGCTCTTGAATGTCCTTTATCTGTGAATCCATTCGGGTGTTTGTTGCTTCCATGATTATTTTAATGAATCCCTTGAAGTTCTCCTGTTGTTGTTGTATTATTTCCCTGAACATGTCCCTTTGCTGCTCCATGAGTTCCGTGACTCGACTGAGGCTCACGTAATCCTCATCCGCCGCCATTTCTGGCAGTTGCTTCGTCTCTGTTTTTGTCGGTTTAGGCATTTTGCTCTCTCTCAGCCGGACTCTGCAAAAATGTTAGCTGCTTCACTGCTCTCACACTGCTCACACTGCTCACAGCCTTCTCCCAGGGCCACGCCCGTAGATCCCCCTTCCAGCACACCTGTGATCAATCCGATGATGAACTTAAAGTAAATGTTTGTTGGAGGCTCTTAGCGCTAATTCTGCTTTCTGATTGGATGGACATGGACAGATATGTTGGTTTCATAAAAAATATAAAATGTTCATGTCCTTTTTGCTGTATTGAGTCTGTAGTAACCAGAAAACGATTCATCGATTACTAAAATAGTTGTCGACTATTTCAATAATCGATTAGTCGTCGATAAATCGATTAGTTGTTTCGGCCCTAAAATGTATTTCATATTATGCATTAATACATAGTTGCGATGACAACATTGTAAAATCCTGGAGGGACTGTAAAATAACGACAGGCCAACGAACCTCATTCCTCATTTCCAAAATACATGATAGGTCATTTTGCGCAGCAAGCCTCAAACAAGTGTGAACGGCTGGAAGTTGTGACATATTGGGACAGGTGGGCCATATCGTATTGCATATCGTTATCGCAATATAATTTTTTTATAATTGTTGTAATTATTTATATATTGCTGTGGACGCGATATAATTTATGTTACGCTCAGCTCCATCAGAGCAGCATAAACACTGACTGTGTAGGACACAGGAGCAGGTGCTTAAAAAGTAAAATGAGATGAAGGATGTAAACTGCTTGAGTAGATCATATTTATGAGGAAATTAGTATTGCGCAAAAAATAAATAAATAAAAATTAAATGAAAATGCATTTATCTTCCCAATAGGCATAAGGCTGGAATGTTGAAATAATTTGTCCGTTGTCCATTATATTGTTATCGTGATATTTCTTTTTATATCGTGATAGAGATTTTAGGCCATATCGCCCTGCCCTAGCCAGAACTGTAAAAAATATTTGCGTGAGGGGGATCCAGTCTCAAAGCATCTCAATTGATCATATTGGGTCATGTTGTAAGGTCCCATCTCTGTAAATTAGTAGTCATGATCGGATAATAAATAAATAGGCTCGTGGCAACACATTCGCTAATGCTAACGCGGCTATCTTATTAATCCTCTCACTGAGGTTCTGCACCTGCTAAAACATAATTATTTATTTATTTGATAGGGACAGAACAAGAAGCATGCTACAAAATAACCAATGCCATGTTCATAGGCCTTATAGCTAACAGCTATTGTTAGGAAGACTTGCCTTTCCACGTCGCTTTTATAATAGAAGAGTAGTCCGAATTTTGGTTGAATTGAGTCAAACAGCTGGAATCGGGAGCTCACATGCTACTTAATATGTGTACATAACAGGACGTAATTCAGTGCTCCCGATTACAGCTGTTTGACTCAATTATATCAGAGTCTGGCTACTCTTCTTCTACTCTCAAGGCGACATGGAAAGGTAAGTCTTCCTATCAATGATGATGTTTTAGCAGACCAGACCCGCCTCAGTGAGTGTATTTATAAGCTGCTGAGGATGTTAGCTCGTCGCTTAGCATTAGCGAATGTGTTGCGATTAGCCAATTTATTTATTATGTGAATCAGGACTGTAAACTCAACAGAATGTATGTCCCTTACAGCATGACCAAATGATACATTAGAGATGCCTTTTAGACGTGTGATTCTCCTCACGAAATACTTTTTACAGTTCTGGCCACATTACACTGTCGCAACACAACTGTTTGAGGACTGTGACGCATATGCGCAAAGTGACCTGACACGTATGTACACTAAATATAAAAAAGTCAGATTCTTACCTTGTACCATAGCAGATACAAGGACTTTCTGAGTGGGTGCTTGAGTGTTTAGAAGAGCTGTGTGTAAAAAGCGTCGTATGAGAAAGTCCTGTGTGTTTTCAAACAATTCCTAAGTGTTCATACATTGTAGGCTGATCTGCCATGCATCACTGCAAGAAAACCAGAGGTGACTGGCAGCCAACTATCTGTCATGTCTCTGCAGCAAACAATGTTGCAACTGTAATCGCTCAAGCACAAATCTTATTTTAAGAAAGTGCAAATAATGAGAAGACATCTTAATTCACTCTCGGCTAATGTAAGTATGTATCTCCTATGTTGAAATTAAGCTTTCCCTCAAAAAAGCAACAAGCTTATTCTTCAGCTATAGAGCACCACCCAAATATGAGAGTCAAGAGGTTCTGTAGGATCTTTTCTGTTGCTTGACTTAGAGCCTAAACAACGGTTTATCCCCTGCCGAAGGGAGCCTTCAGCGCATCGTGAGAGCAGCGGAGAAGATCTGTGTAGGGCCCCCCCCTCTATTAAGGCAGGTAGTCCACAACCGCCTCACGCCGCAAAGGCCGCAGAATCACAGGACCCACGCACCCATCACAGTCTCTCAAGGTAATGCTTCAGGAGGAGACTGCGGAATCTACGGACCAGGTCCACGTCGAACTGAAGAAAGTTTCATACACAAGGCATCGGGAAACTGATCCCTGCCTCTCCCTCCACCCCCCGCCCACAATCAAGGAGAGAAATATAAATTTCAAATCATTTCACATGGTTTGACAATAAAATCTTGAATCTAAAACACACATTAAATGCAATAGCAACGCAGGACCGTCAGCTCCATATGGGAAGATAACAGTTCCATAAGACTTAAAGTGAGGCAGAATACTGATCAGTATCTATCTCCAAAAGTGTTGAATTACATAATTAAACAAATTGCCTGTTGGTAAACCTGTTAGGAAACGTAAGAGTATAAGACTGTCCTTTATACCAATGCTCAGTGAGAATTGTAACACTAATGGCATCATTATTTTTCGTATAACGCCAGTTAGTCTGGCATTGTGAATCACAGTTTTATCAGCTGTTGCTACGGGTGTAGCACGCCTTAACATAATTCATAGGGATCAGTTCGGGAAGACTGAATGGAGGCGTGCATTGAGTGCTTGTGTGACGAAATGCGCGGTACTAAATAAAGTTGGCCTTGCTTGCTTGCCAGTCCAGTGAATGAGTGCTTTAAAAGTCCAGTGTTCACTTGCACAGGGCTTTTCGTCTAAGATTTGAAGTCACATGCAAGATGTGTGGGGAGGGTAAGATCGTGAGCCTACACTCGTCTTCCTTGTTAAAGAGAACGACCAAACCAATATTTTTGTCTGCAGTAGCGTGGGTTTAGGCTGAGGTGGGTGCGGAGCTTCACTAGACGTGTATAATCACGGAAAAGTGCAAGCATAGTAAATGTCATGTCTGATGCTCTGTTGCTTGTGATTCTGGCGATGCGGCGTGTGCTGAGCTGTACAGTATTTTGTTGTTGCGCCTAGACAGAGATCATCATGAGGGAAAGAGGCACGCTGCGACTGAAGTGTTTCCATACGGAAGAGCTACATAAAATGTCCGTTAGTTTAGTAATTAACAAATATCTGTTATACGGACGAATGTTCACGTTTGTGGACCAGGTTGATAGCTAGCAACAGTGTGTTATAAAGCCTTACATATTAACTTACTTATGTATTGAGATGTGAAAGATAGGTCAATACTTGAGTAAAATGTTGTATTGTCTCAAGCAAGTAGGCAGGACCCAGACCTCCCACGACATGATCATAGGAGGGCAGGGGAGTTGGCGAGGCCCAGCCTATGCATGTTCTGCAAGCCTATGAAGATAATCATACTATGAATGTGTGATTTAACCTAAAGCACGTATTAAGAAAGCGTGTCAAGTTCAGACCACATGACCAACAAGGTTATTAAGACTAAGAGCACATTTTAGAACTTGCTGTTCGTCTGGTACCTCAAACAGGGACGCTGAGCCGG
Organism: Neogobius melanostomus; assembly: GCA_007210695.1. Classification (NCBI taxonomy): domain Eukaryota; kingdom Metazoa; phylum Chordata; class Actinopteri; order Gobiiformes; family Gobiidae; genus Neogobius; species Neogobius melanostomus. The sequence continues at coordinate 2,079,582 of VHKM01000480.1, forward strand.
TCCGGCAATTCACAAGTCCATGATATCTTGCACTCAGCTGCATCTCACTCAGAAAAATGATAAAAATCAGTTAATAATAAAAAAGAATAATATTTAAAATAGCATTAGATTAGAGGTCTGGAATAAATCATGGAATGATGACTATACTATGGACAAATTTAAGAAGAATATAAAAGTAAATTAGCAGCTTCCTTGACCGACAGTACAGTTAGAAAAGGGGATTGACCAGTAACGTGCATGCCTCTGTGCTAACATTATAACATATATTGCTACACTGTCATAACATTACACATGCTAACACTAACATTGAAAAACACAAAGTCTGTAAAAGCAGAAAACAAATCAATATTAAATATGCTTCTGACAAAACATGTCAAAAAGGCATAGTAATATGTCATTTATGGGATAATAATACAGGGTCAAAAAAGGACAGAGACGAAATTTTTGCACTAGCTTTGTAAATAATAAAAGTACAGTTAAAATCATCTAATTGTACCTGTTTGATACGTGATAACTAACGTCCTCAGACGTTTGCTCCTCTCATCACGATATGAGAATCAAAAATAGCAGAAGGCACTAAAGTAGATAAAAATGTGCACCCACAGCCGATAAACCAAACTAAATCACTCACATACGTCCAACAACGTTAGTCCAACGTCCAGATTAATGCCAGAGTTACAGACAGTATCCGTCAACGTAACGCTCTGCGGTAATTCAAAAAAAGAGCGGGAGGACCCCGCCGACGAAGACGGAGCGAAACGATGCATTTGAGACACAAACCTGTCTCTGACTACCCAGATTCCAGCATTCCCCGTGCTTCGCTCCGTTCACGCCGCCGCCGACCGCCGCAGCAATATACTTGCATTTGAACGTTTCAGACTGCACATCGTCACTCCTGCTCCGAGGGGCACGTGCGCCGCTCCGCCTCTCGGCTGGCACGATAAAATACGGGACCAACTCTATTTTCAGCTACGTCTGCGCCCCGTCAGCTCCGTCTGTACAAGCTCAACAGTTCAGAACGCAACCAGAGAGACAGGAAAAGAGAACGGAAACACATCACGGAATTTCGAATAATGTTAGAAATGTAAATACAGACGTTCAAACATATAAAGTATTTTTTATACATATATTACATTAAAGCTGTCTAATATATACATGATTTTTTAAATCGTAGACTATTTAAATCACAAATTACACTACAATATATTAGAAATACATCAATGAGTCACTTTTCCTTGATAATAAATATAATTGGGCACATTGAGCCTGTAATAAACGGAATAAACTATTTACAAACTGTTAACATCTGTCTACGTGCATTTTGTACCACATTTTATCGGCGTGACTCTCGTCTGCGCATGCTCCACTCAGCTCCGCGTTGGGCGGAGTGGAGCCCAGACGGGAGACGACGGTGCAGTGGGCGTTTTGATTTCGGATCCTTCGGAGCGCCGGCCCGCGCGGGTGGAGCGGGCGGTGAAGTGAGCTGTGAATCCCGGTGTACCCGACCAGATTCACAGGTTCCCCGTCTGCGGACCGTTCCACCGCCCCGACGCGCAGCAAATACGTTGCTATTTGAACGTGTCAGAAACATTCCACATGTCCAGTCCGCTCCGAGGGCCCAACGGCCGAGCTCCCCGCTCTCCGCCTGCCCATAAAATCACGGACCAACTCTATTTCAGCTACGTTCGCCGCCGCAGCTCGTCCGTATCAAGCTCACAGTTCAGAACGCCACCAGAAGACAAGGAAAGAGAACGGACAACATCGGATTTCGAAATAAAATGTAG